>PPLT02000004.1:0-1487040 GCA_003706575.2 Teunomyces cretensis | reverse complement strand
GTAAAAAACAAAGATCAGGACCGCCGTACGTAAAAACAAAGATCAGGACCGCCGTACGTAAAACAAAGATCAGGACCGCCGTACGTAAAAAGATCAGGACCGCCGTACGTAAAAAGATCAGGACCGCCGTACGTAAAAAGATCAGGACCGCCGTACGTAAAACAAAGATCAGGACCGCCGTACGTAAAACAAAAGATCAGGACCGCCGTACGTAAAAACAAAGATCAGGACCGCCGTACGTAAAAAGATCAGGACCGCCGTACGTAAAAAAACAACGATCAGGACCGCCGTACGTAAAAAGATCAGGACCGCCGTACGTAAAAACAAAGATCAGGACCGCCGTACGTAAAACAAAGATCAGGACCGCCGTACGTTGTAAGGTCTTGACCGGATTGAAGAAGACAGGTTGCAAATGATGTAGTTCCAACCTTCAAATCAATACTTTTAGCCGTACTCCCAAATCTGGAAACACAAGGCATATTCAAAAAGAAGGTGTCACCAGGGACGGATGTTGTTCCATCAATTTCCCAGTTCAAGGTAGTTTTCCAAGTTGTACTATAAGGTGTATTAGGACTCCCTGATACTTGTTCAAATACAATTGATTCAATACTGGTAAAAACACCCGAAATCTGTTTTCCAACGACTATTGCGGCGATGGTCGTCATCGACGCTAGTCTTGAAAACAACATAGCAGGCTAATTCAGAATAGTATTAGAAATTAATTTGGTTATTGGGGATACTTGACTTTACTAAATACAATTCACATTTAGCAAGGCGGGACTATTTTAGTCGATAGACATCAAAAAATAGTCCTCAAAGTATATCTCATGATATGGTATCTGAAGTTACCAATAAACTTATTTTTAATGCAAGTAATGCAAAGAATGTTCGGATACTAAGGGGAAGTTATTTGTGGTATTGGTTTCTGTAAAGAGGTAAGTCAATGTGCTAAGCAAGATGTCACAGTAATTTGGATCATCTAGAGATACATATTCGTTCTTCCCTGGTTTTTGTGATATATCTTGAGTCCCGATTTACATGATACCAAGTATGCAACACTTCACTATTCATACATTGCAAATATAGTCAACAATAAGCGGGATACACCTTCATTTGCCAAGGACGTACGACTTTTCCATTTTTTTTTTAAGGATACTAATAAATGCGCCTCAATGCGGTTGAAGACGCAAGGTATAAGTCTTACCATGATAAATGCGAAGATGTCGAGAAAGAACCCCCACCTAAACTATGTTCCATTTAAGGTGATAACTGGAATACTTCATGTTTTCTAAGGTGACATTTTGCAGTTAACAGGTGCAGCAGTACCCCAGGATTGTGTGTATAATTTAACGCCCCTATATGAGAAAGGCTAGGTTGTAAGCCTTATTGCAGAGGACACGTTTGTTGGATATTTTTGAGAGCAGCTTTTCTAAATTTTCTTGGTGTGGTATTTTCTTTGGGCCCAATGTATTGGTGAATGGGTTGCATTCTTGCATCATCACGTTACTTTTAAGAAAATACATTTCAAAAATAATACATCGACGTTACTTTGGAGATTTAAGAGTCTAAATTCTTGTGTGCTTGTGTAGTGGTTAATGTAACTTGCCATTTCATCCACGCTGGTCATTCGTAACGGGAGGAGACGTTGAATTTCCAAAGGCTGCAATAGTATTCCATCAATCTTGAGCGAATGTTTTAAAAACTTTATATTTTCACGTTATGTGATGTATGTGCCTGAATAAGTGAAACTTCCCATGAATAACAGGTTATCAGTCTGGACGCCCTTCAATTTTATTATTCTCTCAAATATGGCTTGAAGTATGAAAACAACCAAATGCAGTGCCGTTTCTATTAATTGAAGCGACTACAGCGGTAGTGTATCCATATTTGTTCGTCTAACGTAATTGCTGTGTCGGTAAATTTGGTATAACATTCGAGAATATTTTAGACGGGATTACAAGTGACGTGGCCGTAAATACACAGGAAAGTTTCTTTTTGAATTATGTACAGGTTGTCTAATAAGGGACGTCCGCGTGTTTTATATGCTCGTCTAAAATGCTCCACCGGCTAAGTTTCTAATGTAACTCAGATGCAGGAAATAAATGGAACCCGAAAAAGTGATCTCCGTCTTGAAGGACATACGTTAGTCGTACGTTTATCCTTATTAGTCTGCGTGCTTATATGCATACCACATTATAATACACTTGAGAACACATCAAATGGGAGGAGCCTATGGTGTTGCGACGACTATTTTTTTTCAGACAAATACTGGTTGTTGCAGTGATTCCATTGATCGCTCGGATCAAATCTCAAATGAGTTGAAAGACTAACCTTCTGCATGCCATAGTGTGTTCTTTTTAATTCCAAGTAGGACATAACAAACTTTCATTGTCTATTTCTTGATGGAACATGGCAACTTACTCTCGACTTGTTTCACTTTAGCATCAACAATGCTGCTATCAGTCCCAAAACACTAAAGTTGTTACCAACAACTTTAGTAGATTGACCAGAAAAAGCTTAGGTGGTTTCAGTGAAACAATAGAGCTGACGCTACCAGGAGAGTTGACAGAAGGATTAGAGGGGAGTTGGTTCAAGATAATTGTTTGTTTGTAGTAAGGTTGTCTTTTTATAAACTTTCTAAGGTCTTCAATTTATCCTAATGTTGCCTACAAATAATAATATGACTTAAGTCTTGTATTGTTAGCAAGATTCTTGAATTGGAATATTATGTTGTTTCAGGAGTCCCTGTGAACATGAAGGCGCCTATCAGGAGCTTCATAGATATTATCACAAGTGTACTGTGAAACAACATGTAAGAGAAATGTTTCAACATATTTCCTAGGGAATTGTCATTCAACAGAAAAAATAAAGCTCTATCAGTTTTGAATACTGGTTAGTTCGAAAAGTTCTCGCACCCTTAAGCAAAACAGCGACCGTTTTAGGGCGTGATAAAAGAAGGAAGATCACGAAAAATCCAGATACCTAAAACAGTTTCGATATTCCTATTGTACTCCAAATAATTGTATGTCGCTTCCTATACTCTATCATTCCTTTCAATCTCTAACTCGCTACACTTTGCTAACTAGTTGTCTGGAGCCCTACTGACTGGTAGATATCGTGTTTACATACAGAACGTTGGTTCTCTTTTGCACGATGGTATCTAGTAAGAGAATGTTTTGACTTAGCTACGCCAGGACTTCAAGTGAAAATTGTTCAAGAGAAGAAATTGGAGTGTCCCGTTGCAATTTCAAAGATGTAAAAATTTTCAAGATAGATTTGTAATCTGTTAGCAGGACCACAGGATCGGAGTGTTGCAATATATTATACCAGAATTCTGTTTCAGTGGAAAGCCTCAATCTCCAGCAAGTCTTCATGATAGAACCTTGGATAATTCAAGAAGTTACCTCCGAGACAACTTCCTGGTTGAGGTTAGTTTCCGGATAAAACAATAACGTCTTATGATATGACCTTTGTTCATAGTGCACGTTCTACTATGAAGGTATCGCTCTCTCATCGCAAGCCCAAATTTCCGTACCGGAGGAGGTTTCCAAGGCGATACTTGATGGGTGTCGATTCGGTTTCTGCCAAGAAACAGAAAATTCGTCAAAAGTTTTGATTTTCGAACGTGTCGGAGTTGCTTGAGTCACGGTAAATGTAGCGATGTGTTTTCTATCCTCCACTATAACACCAGGGCCGTATGATCGTGAGCGAGCAATAAACATACACATTTCAATAACATCCACTAAGAATGAGTTAACTCCTCATCGGCAATTCTCGGACATCAACTGGGGAATTATGCAACCTCGGTAAGTATTTTTTATCGGTAGGGATCGATATGTCCGAGAGTCGGTGAACGGTGAAGAAGCGCGTAGAATTAACCAAACCTGTATATAAACCAAGTTGCCCCATTTCTACAGACTTGAATCAGTACATCGGCGTTATTACGCTTGGGTCCCGATATATCCGTGTAAACACTAAGTCTTCAACCTGCGGAAAGCCCCATTTTGATTGACACTAGCACTTTACACTTCCAAATACGAACCATCTCGCTTCCGGATACCTCGGCTGTACAAGTGGGATTTCGAATGCTTTCTAAGGAGTTTGAATGTGCGATTGTAAATACCCATTCTCTCACTTTTGTTTTGAGAAACTTAACTAGGTCAATACTTTTGACTTCCTGTGCATAGTATCAAGAATGTACGAGATTATTTTTTGGTGTGGGGTTCAAAACGAGAGGCGTGAAGCATGGGTCGAAACCCTCCAAACGGCAGGTTCGAGGTCTTAGACAAATTAGCATATATCCATTCAAGCGTGTCTACATTATTTGGGCAATGTACTACAGGAACCACATGCGGTACGGCGAAAGGACTTACCTCTCGATCCATGACTTTTCAAGCTGTACAGAACGCGCCTTGCAAATTATCTTCGGCGATCAATTTTTCTCAGCAAACCATAAATTTTATCTAATCCATCTCTCACGAACTCGAGAATAGTTAGGTTGGTATAATTCCACTTACATCCTTAAATCTTATTGTCAAACCTCCAACCCCCGCTGCCTTGGTTGCTGGCCCTGCTATCCTGTCAATAAAAGCTTAGTAGACCTATTATTGTCCCATATTGTCTATTGTTATTTACCAACACGCGAGGGCCCAGGTTTCACGGTTGATGACGGATGCTAAAAAATTAACAGCTCGTCCAATTATCTATCTAAGCGATCTACACCCGCAAGATACGTAACGAAAGATCAGCTCCCTTGAAATATCGGCTATTCCGAAATTACGCGTTGTCTAATCTCGGACATATCGCAGGAGCGTTTTTCTCACCCGAAACAACGTCTGTTTTCTCCATTTTTCTTAGCATTGACCGAAAAATGCCGGATTGGGACCAATTTTTTATGCATGAAAATTTTATCAAATCCATCTATAAGCCGAATCGTCTTTCATGGAGCCAATGGGACAACTCAAACTCAATTTATGGTAAATATTATTAGTTCAGCTTGTAGTTCAATATTATGTCAGAGCGGTGCCAATTCATGCCTATTGGTATAAATCCAAGTGAACCCGCTAAAGTTTTTGCATTAACCGGTAAAATTACACTACATTCGTTTAAAAATGAAGTCGTCTCTAGTCTTCTCCCTTGCTGCCACTAGTGCTGTTGTGTTAGCTGCTGACAATCCTTACAGTACCTATCCAACAGTTGCAAAGACTGCGTCAATCAATGGTTTCGCTGACAAGCTCTACCCTGGTGTCGCTGAATGTGCTCAACAATGTCTTCTCGATAACAAGTCTACTGGACTGACTCCATGTCCATACTGGGATACCGGTTGTTTGTGTGTTATGCCTCAATTCGGCGGTGGAATTGCTGAGTGTGTTGCATCTGCATGCTCAGGTTCCCAAGTTGTCTCCTTCACTTCGTCTGCTGTATCTTTGTGTTCCTCGGCCGGGGTTTACGACCCATACTGGATAATTGCTGCCACCGATTCTGCCCTGTTGTCTAGTGCTGCTGCAAAAACTGCCGTAGCTCCTTCGACTACTCCAACTTCCAAGGCTTCATCTTCTCAGGCTCCATCTTCTCAGGTTCCATCTTCTCAGGCTCCATCTTCGCAGGCTCCACCTTCTAAGGCTCCAAATTCCCAAGCTTCATCGTCGACGACTTCATCCTCATCTATTACTAAGGCTCCAACTTCGTCCACTACTTCCAAATACACAAAGCCTACGACTGCTTCGATTAACGGTTTTGCTGACCTCATTTACGATGAATCTGCACCATGTGTCCAGACCTGTCTTCTTAGTGTCAATGCCACTCTCAGTAAGGTGTGTCCTTACACTGATACCGGATGTTTGTGTTGGAACCTCTTTGGTACCTTCCCTGATACCTTGGCCAGTTGTGTTGCTAAAAGCTGTTACGGTAACGCCGTTTCTGAATTTACCTCTGACGCAGTATCGATTTGTTCTGTTGCTCAGGGTTCTCTGCCATACTACAGAATCAGCAGCGCTGAATCGTCTTCTTTATCTGTTGCTGCTGCTGCCACTACCTTGGTTTCATTTTCTGCAACTGCTACTACTACAACTGCTCCTTCCTCTTCTCTGACCACAAACCCATACGCCACCTATCCAACAGTCGCAAAGACTGCATCCATCAATGGTTTCGCTGACAAGCTCTACCCTGGTGTCGCTGAATGTGCCCAGGAATGTCTTCTCGACAACAAGTCTACTGGAATGACTCCATGTCCATACTGGGATACCGGTTGTTTGTGTGTTATGCCTCAATTCGGCGGTGGAATTGCTGAGTGTGTTGCATCTGCATGCTCAGGTTCCCAAGTTGTCTCCTTCACTTCGTCTGCTGTATCTTTGTGTTCCTCGGCCGGGGTTTACGACCCATACTGGATAATTGCTGCCACCGATTCTGCCCTGTTGTCTAGTGCTGCTGCAAAAACTGCTGTAGCTCCTTCGACTACTCCAACCTCCAAGGCTTCATCTACTCAGTCTCCATCTTCTCAGGCTTCATCTTCTCAGGCTCCACCTTCTAAGGCACCATTTTCTCAGGCTTCATCTTCTCTGACTCCATCTTCCAAGGCTTCATCTTCTCAGGCTCCACCTTCTAAGGCTCCATTTTCTCAGACTCCGTCGTCGACGACTTCATCGTCATCTATTACACCTGCTCCAAATGCCGATAACCCTTGGAGTACCTATCCAACTGTGCCAAAGACTGCATCCATCAATGGTTTTGCTGACAAGCTCTACGCTGGTGTCGCTGAATGTGCTCAACAATGTCTTCTCGATAACAAGTCTACTGGACTGACTCCATGTCCATACTGGGATACCGGTTGTTTGTGTGTTATGCCTCAATTCGGCGGTGGAATTGCTAAGTGTGTTGCATCTGCATGTGCTGGCTCCCAAGTTGTCTCCTTCACTTCGTCTGCTGCATCTTTGTGTTCCTCGGCCGGGGTTTACGACCCATACTGGATAATTGCTGCCACCGATTCTGCCCTGTTGTCAAGTGCAGCTCTCAGAACTCCTTCAAGTGCTGAAGCTGACCCAACTGCTCCTGCTGATCCATCTGCTCCTGCTGACCCATCTGCTTCTGCTGACCCATCTGCTCCTGCTGACCCATCTGCTCCTGCTGATCCATCTGCTCCTGCTGACCCATCTGCTCCTGCTGACCCATCTGCTCCTGCTGACCCAAGCTCTTCTGCACCTGTTCAACCAACATTTTCCTACAGTAACAGTACCAGTACTGTCACAGTTCCGGCCACCACTATTGTTACAATTACTTCTTGTTCCGATAACAAATGTTCTGAGCAGACTGTTACCACTGGAGTTGTTACGGTCACTTCCGACTTCACAACTTACACTACTTACTGCCCACTTTCGTCCACAGAAGAATCTGTGGCGGGTGGTGTCTCTAAGACGGGTTCCCCATCTAATACCAAGGCTGGTGGTGTCTCTAAGACCGATTCTCCAGCTAATACCAAGGGTGGTTCTAATATAGTTCCTTCCCCAGCTAAGACCGAAGCGACTGGTGAAACCAAGGCACCTGCTAAGACCAAGGCTGGCGTTTCTACTGATACCCAACCTGCCAAGGGAGGTGCCCAGTCTACCAAGGGAGGTGCTCAACCTACCGAAGCTGCTGGCACTAGCGGCTCTTTGCCAAAATCTTCCGCCGTTGCTATTTCTTCCGGTGCTGCTGACTCCAACTCTGCTGGATGGGTTGGTTCTATTGCCATTGCAGCCATCGCCATGCTTTTCTAAATATGATATGTGATTAAGAATTTTTAAGATGCTTCTGTTATGTAATTTAATACTACATTAATAATTTTTGACGTCGATGAATGAAATTGTTCAATTCTCTCTAATAAAAGTGCTGCATTGATATTTTGGTAAATCAGTTATTGAAGAAACTACAAAAAAAGGAGGAAATATTTCGTACCTTACATAATTAGGAGTTGCGTAGATAGGAGTCATCTAGACAGAGAAGAATAGTACTCTTAGTCAGCTTTGATTGTTTTCCTATTCAACGAAATGTATCAAATAGTTTCACGATCTTTTGAAGATTTAGGTACGCATAGACACTTGACATTGACAGGGATCTCAAGAAGGTGGTATATCTTCAAGCTGGGTCGTGTATACACAGGAACCTTCTCTATTGCTGAACAAAACACCGGAGATAATAATAAGTTGGCTGAAACGTACAATAAGAGCATTGCAAAGGGACCAAATTAGTTTGGTTACTGCTTCTAGATCGAGACTGTATGTAATTAAGTTCCCCAAAGGGTTGTGGTTGTATTGCGGTATGGATGTTGTGCTATTCAATCCGTTTAAAACCCTCTAGATACAAAAACATAGGAATAAGGAGTAGCAGAGTGATATCATATTTACTAGTAAGATACTGCTACTGTATTCACTTATAATATTCTTTTGCATATTAATTATTATAATTTTGAAAATTTGAAGTATTAAGCTGTTTGACATGTACAAAAATTACTTACTCATTGATATATCTAACAATAAGCAAAACATACATAGAATTACTATGATCAGAATTGTCTGAAAGCTATACTTAGGTTACTTAATTCATGTATTATCAAGCAGAGAATATTGCGGTCCCGATCTTTTACGTTACAGCGGTCCTGATCTTTAGAGTTTTATATACTGCGGTGGATGCACAGCATAATGCACACAAGAATAAAATACTGCGGTAAGATACTTAAATCTACATACGATTATTGATACCGGCTAGTTAACGATTACGACTTTCTTGCAAGAGAACCAAATGTTGGAGGGCCAAAATAGTCTCTCAATGCTCCAATTCCCGCGCGGTTCAATGTGGCACGTTTCAACGTTGATAAATTAGCATCGTAGAGCTTAGTTGCCGATTACCGTATGCATACACTGGATCAGAAACTTACTCGATGAAGATTCTGACAAGGTTAGGTTCAAAATTGAGAATTCAGAGACCAAGAAGATATCGCAATTCAACTTTATTAATCTTGTAATAATCATGGTTGATCCAGTGCAACAGGTCATGATTATCAAGAATATCTAGGAGCTCATGGTTTTCAAGATATATCCTTTGTTAATAATAATGGAATATCTGGGTAATAAAGTATTGTTTAATCCAACAGGGGCTTAGGTTGTCCACAGTAAACCCACTGACAAAGAGCTCCGTTGGTAGCAAGAGGTACTGCTCGGAGGGACGGCCGGTAAGTTGAAGGGATGGAAAAGTGGTTGGCTCCTTTAAAATAACCTTTAATAGTCACTATTAGGTGATAAAATGCAGAATTTTAAGCATAATCATGATTCAAATCTATGTTGATACTGGTTTTATTAACTTTCTTCGAAAGTGATGCCATTGAACTAGGGATCGAACAGCTTTGAATAATACAATTCAACCTGCAACTATAAAACTTGCAAAACAATTCAACACAACATGTAAGACTATATTTACAGGTTATCGGATACGATGTTTTGATCAAAAACAAGTCCATGAAGTACGCACCACATAGCGACATAAGGAAAACCATAGACAGCTAAGCCAGGAAGAAGATGAATTTTATATAATTGAGACCGGCAAGCTTGATTATAGCTAATTTCAACTTTTCTTAGTTGTACAATGGCAAACAAACTAACAGGAAAATAGTCATTTAAGTCACACTAGAAAGATGATGGTTTACGTTATACGATCGGTAATGTAATGTAAGTCCTACTACCTACATTACCTGAGCCATATCTCCACAAAGCAGCTTTTAAATATTGGCCTAGGACTCCAAACAAATTAGGATGTTATTCATAAACAGGCGACTTACAAACGAGACAATAATGAGTTTACAGCAAAGACCGTTTGAACTTCTCGAGCTGGGCCGCTTCAATGTTTTCACCGTTGGGGCCAATATTTTCGCCGAAAATACTTGAAACCAAGGTTTGTAGCAACTCAGCTGTCGAGTTTTTGGATCCTGGGTACATCAAATTGGTAAGACGTGTTGTCTTTTGACAACCCTGCACAGGTGGTTTCCCCTCGAAGCGTTCCGATATCCAAGCTACTGCAGCAGGAGTTCCTTCAAATATTTCGGTGATATGACCAGATACAAGGCTAGCTGCAAATTCGAATGACTTTATGCCCCAATTGCAATAATTATCATATGCTCTCTGTGCTCCAGAAAATGGCACTACATGATCTAGAACACCGTGAAACACGAACATGGGTATTTTAGGGATTTCTGTGTTGTTATGGAGGGCTAGTGTCTCGCGGTTCAAAACACTTTGCACTTCTGGCTCATTAAACAATGCATACCCTGATGGAACTTCCTTTTTCGTTCCCTTAAACCACTGTTTGCGAAAGAAATGAATCACTTCGGGAACTATGCAGAATTGTTTACCCAAGTAGAACTGTTGGGTGACATTTTCTGGTGTGTATTTCTCGAATAACGTCTGAAGCAGTGGATACTGCTGTAGTATACCATTGATTCCGCTTGGGATCAAGCCTGAGAAGAGATGGCCATCTACCACCTCAAGAGTTGCTGTTATGTTTGTTACCCAGCCCCCAAGGGCCACACCTATTAGGTTGTTAATAAGTTCAGGTGCATATGTGGGTTGAAGGGCTGCGGCCCACCCACCAGGAATGGTCCCCCCTGAATAGCCCCACATGACGGTTTTTGCATCGGAGGAGATTCCGGTGAAGTTATTTGTCTTCAAGGTAGCCCGTATAGAATCCAATGCAGCGTGTCCCGAGTTCCTTCCTGCGGTGAAGGCGGCAATAGGCCCTTGGTAGTCTGGCACAACAACATACCATCCCTTTGCAAGAGCTATTTCCATAATGAAGACCTCACCCTGTATTGAACTCGTGTTGTAGAAAGCAGCACCACGTAATAACGAATACGACGGGGCACAATTGACGCTTGCCGAGTCTTGGGCAAAGTGGTACGAAACCAACTTGGTAGGATCGGCATTGTACGGCTCGAGGATGGTTGCGACGACCGCAGAGGCGTTCCCCAACGAGTCAGTCGACCTAACAAGCAACTGCCAGGCATTTTTTACATGCAATGTCACATAAAAGCTTCGTATCTGAGCAGGAGGAATTCTTGCCCGTAATATTGTTCCCGGGGCCGAATCTTCATATCCCGACGGTGGGACGTAGAAAGGGTCCTCACTAGGAGTCAACACTTTAACCCCAGCTGCCGCAGCAAAGGATAATATTTGGCAAAAAAGGCTTAATGTGGTTAGAAGAATCGAACTCTTCATGGTGTCGAACTAAATGGACTAAAGACGTCAGGGTGCGATCTATATATCCCCATTACCGGCAGTTTTGTGTGCTGGTACCCGGAATAGGAAAAGACTATGGTGTTTCCCCGGTTGGAAATGATTTCGGTCGCTATTTCTGGTTTTGGGACCATTTTGCAGCCCGCATTCCAGAGGAATTCCCTATTAGAGTCAAGTGGACTTAAAGTTTGAGGCGCACACGTTGTTTTTTTGGCGGTCCTGCACAAAGGTACGTGGTTGCAAGTTGGGCCCAAAAAAGCGCCCCGTAATTATGCATGGGGCGATTGTCATCATCACAATTAAGGTGAATCTTGGCTGACCAACTTTATTGTGTTTAGAGTTTTGAGCTACTTCGGATGCAGCAACATATGCATAAATCAATGCGGTAATGAAAGTTTGCCAAAAATCCGGGGCACATGTTCTTTCTACAGCAACAAGTCCTAATGTTAAATATTAATTCATAGTCTAGAATATTAGTACTGTATATCACACCTTGACTTTTGATGCTGCAAACTTGATGGCGGGCGATATGAAACAAGACGAAGATGTCATTCCTCCTACAATCGGCACAGATTGACATCCAATGTCTTGCTTTGGCTTGTCTGTTGTGGGGCCAAAGTCGACGAAGTCTTTCTTCTCCCTTAGAGCGATCTTAATCACCTCTTCCATCATGACAAAGTAGGCCTTGTACTTTCTGGCAATGTCATGGTGGAGACCCTGGATATCCGACGTGATGGTGTCTCCTAGTCTGAAAAGGATACATGATGCAATAACCTCACCATCAACCTTTAGGAAAAGCAACGACCGCGAATGGTGCTGGTTGGCTTCCCTTCCTAACGATTGGACAAACGAACTGTCCGGATTGGCCAAATAGGCCGTGTAACCGTTTTCTTCGTGGGCAGTGGCTATATTCTTCCATAGGGCCATGGCCATATCACACAGTTCCTTGGAGAACGAATCATCTTCAATAACTTCTCCGCCTGCAGAGTGGAACGATTCGGACTGTACCCGGTACTTGACGGCCTTGAAGTAGTCGGTGGCAGACCGTTTCTTGTGGGGTCTAAGGTCGATGATATTAGTGGGAGGAATGTGAGCGCTAGTCCAGCCAGCAAACGGAATAGCTCTTGAAGACCAATCTCCAGCATAAGTGGGGTCTATTAATACAGTATTTCTCGTTGACTTGGGTTGCTTCATGTTCCATCCACTGATGGCCCGCGAAACTGCCGCACTTCTAGCAACAGGGTGCTTTGTAGAAGAACAGTAGAACGTGGATCTGCGGAACGGCCAGTGGAAGCCAAGCAACCCCAAGTTTATGCAAAGTAGTTTGTTTTTGGAATTCTTACCGAAATTCCTCGCAAGAAAGTCGCCAAACAGATTATTTAATGAGCTGGTGATCTCGTAGTTTCTGACTTGCGTAATGAGGACGAGGGCCTCCGTGGTCATCAACTTGGAGTAGAAACGCTTTTCGTCCTCAAAGTCGTATTTGGTCTTGATTTCATTCAACGGGAACGATACGGAGTTTTTGCCATTCTTCTTGTCCATTGCCTTCTTGGCCATTCTCTTTCTTTGGTTTTTGGACATGGGCTTGACCAAACTCAACACGTCTTCAGAATTGACCGACTCGTCTTCTTTGATAAAGATATTCAGTTCTTCATCCAAATGCTTCCAGCTCTTGTTGTTTTCATAAGTCATTTCGAATTCCTGTGGTTTGTTTTCAACAGGCTTGTACACTCTCAATACAGTAAAGTCGACATCCTTCAAGTAGGAATTGCAGTATGCCTCCATCAACGAAAGGATATCTTTACCACTGACTCCCGGGTTTGCCTTTGAGTTGGAGCTAATCAAGTTGGCAAAGGCATCCTTTTGAAGGGTGGTAAGTTCGTCCAAGTTCAACTCTTCGACCATGAGTTCAGGCGAAGGGAACGAGCACACAATGCCAGTACTCACCAAGGTTGCAATGTCGACAAACACCGTGATGATGTACATGATGGAGAGTTCTTTGAAAAAGTAGCTGGGGTATTTTACGAGATGATGCAAGGCGACGGCCAGTTTGGTTACCTCGAGCACGAGGAGCAAAGTGTAGTAGCAGTATATCAAGGTACTAAGTTTCAGGATGATCTTTGACAACCGGTTCAGGTCGCTGAGAACCACGATGAAACTCATGCCCAAGAAGGTGCCTGCAATGCCCAAGCTATCCACCATGACGAAGTAGAAGATGGTTGCAAAAAAGCGGTGGATATCCTGGAAGTTGTAAACGCAAGTGTATAGTTTGACCACCCCCAAGACAAATCCAAGGCCCTGGGTGAGGCAAAAGAACAGGGTCGAGAACTTGCCCTTTAGGGCCCAGCAACTGGTGATGACAAACAAGTCACAGAGCACCGAGAACACCTGGAAAATGAGGAGGGCGATTCTCTGGCCGAAATTGAAGTTGACTTTGGAGACGAGGGAGTCGCCCAAGTTGAGGGGGTCGGCCATGCCGCCGAGGACGGTGGGCACGACCTTGGCGATGACCATGCCGAGCAACACCAACCAGAGGAAGTTCTGCAAGATGGCAAAGAAGAGATGCAACGGGTGGCTGTTGTTGACGGAGGAGCGGAACACTTCCTTGGACACCAACGTCGCCAACACGGCGACCTCGATGATGATGACGAGCAAGTTCTGGTTGATGAAGGTGATTTTGCGGTGGGGCAAGGTGTAGAACACGATGGTGAGGATGATGTTGAGCAAGAGGGCGTACGCTATGACGGCCCACGACGACTTGGCCCACCGGGCGTACTTTTGCGTCGTGGGGCTTTTGGCGACGGACAATACCGACGACGACAATTTGCGGCCAACCTGGCAGAGGCGGAGGTATGCAGCCATGGGACGAGTGGAAAATATGTCACGATGGAGGGGCGGCGGCGGCGGATGCAAAAACCGAAGCGAATTAGCGAGATAGAAAGACGTCGGCAAAACTACCAGCAGCACAGCAGGGTAATAACAACTTTTGTTCAACCCACGGACAACCGCCCGACGTTTTATACCGTAAACAAACCGTAACCTGCAATTGTGGTGGCCCGTCCCTGAACATCCGCAGGCGTGCACCCCAAACTTCTAAATTTGGCCACTTGCTGCACAAAGCTGCACATGAACGGTTTTTTTCGTCGGCGCGCGTTACGAGCGGCGCCTGGCGCGGAACGTTTGGCATTTTGCGGGTCACGGAAAAAATCGCGCGGCGGCCGCGACCGCCGCTTAGTCAGCGCAACCACCAAATTACCCAATCTATCAAAGTAGGTCAAGACAACAGACGCCCACCATCAGTCCGCGTAGCCACTCCGCGTCGCCAGCCCCGTTGCCAGCGCCATGTCCACCGAAAAGACCGACCGCTACCTCAACTATGCCGACGCCATTGTTCTCTCCGACGAGTCCGACGACGACTACGAGATCGAAGACGTTCTTCCCGACATCGTGTATGCCCCCACCGCCAAAAACGCCGACTTCCACCGCTACTTCCCCGACCTCACTCCCGACGTCGTGTTGGTCGACCTGTACAACTGTGCCTTGGTGCGGGACATTCCCATTCAGGGCAAGCTCTACCTCACCATGAAGTACATCTGTTTCCACTCGAACGCGTTGGGCCGCGTCGTCAACCGCGTCATTCCGTTGAAGGACTTGGTCAAGTTGGAGAAGAAGTCGACCATCGGCCTCTTCCCCAACGGCATCGTCATCCGAACGCTCTCCGACTTGTACCTCTTCCTGACGTTCTACTCGCGCGACGCCACCTACGACTTGATCTACCGCTTGTACTACGAGCTGGTGATCCGACACAGCTTTGACCAGCAGACGGAGGCCGTCGAGGGGGCCCCGCCGCCGCCAGAACCCGAAGACGACACCAGCTACTACGGCTTGACGTTTGACGGGCCCCGGACCCACGCTGCCACGCCGTTGGCCGTCGATCCCGAAGACTACACCACCGTCGGCGACGAAACCATCGACGCTCCCGTCGGCGTCGTGTACGAAATCCTCTTTGGCAGCGACACCTCGTTGTACATCCAGATGTTGAAGGACCAGAAGAACTACGACATCACCGACAGTGCCATTACGGGACTCTCGAACGCCAGCCCCCATCGCGAATACAGCTACGTCAAGCCGCTTTCGGGAGCCGTCGGCCCCAAGAAAACCACCTGTCTCATCCAGGAACACCTCGTCGAGCACGACCTCGCCCTGCTGGTGGTGGTGCAGCAAGTGACACGGACGCCGGACGTCCCCAGCGGCAACTCGTTCCAGATCAAGACGATGTTGTGTCTCTCGTGGAGCCAAAACAACGGCACGCGGTTATACGTCGGCACCAACCTCGAGTGGAGCAGCAAGTCGTGGCTCCGGGCCGCCATCGAGAAGGGCAGCATCGGTGGCCAGAAGGACTCGATCCAGCAGGCCGTCCGCAGCATCAACAAGATCCTCACGACGCACCGCAATCGCTACCAGGCCGCCAGGGCACCGCCCGCCGCCGACCAGGACGAATCAGCGACCCTGGCAGGGGTGGTGGATGCGGCTGAAGGGTCCGGGGCCCTGCTCGAGGTCGAGTTGACGTGGAACAAGGTTTTGCAGTTTGTATACAACCATATTCCCATCAAGGTGGCTTGGTTACTGCCGATTCAGGCAACGGCAACTCTAATTGTCGTGCTCAACGTGGCGCTTCTCCTATTTATCGTGGCGTTCGCTGCTGCCGTTGGTCAGACCTACCGTGGCGTGTCTGCTATTTTTAGCTCGCCTGCCCCCCCGTTGCATACGGTCCAGATCAATGGCCAGTGGTATCGTCTCGTATCTGGGTGAGATTTCGATTATTTTCCGAGACAGGGACCCCAACCGTGCCTGTAGCAACGCTGCCAGGCCTGTGGCAACGCTGCATCGGGCCCTCTGCCAGGGCGCAGCGACGGTGGTCTCAGCCTTGTTCTAATTATAGTGGAAAATAAAGCTTGCGTCCCCAAACGGCGGATTTTTTTTTTCGCCGTTTTCGTATCGGTGGTGATACCCGAAGCGTGTTCCGGGGATATTACCGCAAATGGTCCGTCTGGTACCTGGCGTTGTTGTCGGGACGGAAGGCGAAATTGCCGGGCGTTGACGATGGGAGGGCAGCCTATTGGACGTGGCAATTTGTCAGTTGGTGACCCCGGAAAATACGCGGACGGCAACGTGAAATAAATGACAGGCCCAGTGCTCCATTCAGCGATAACAGTATGGTCTGGGGTGCTTGGACTGGTTACAGGTGTGTCTAGAGAAGTTGTCAAGCAGGCCCAATAGTGAACTCTCGCGGTCCTGCTTGAGTTTACCGAACTGGAACTCTTGAAGTAGAACTCTGTTGTGAACCACTGACTGCTGTCTATTCGTTGCTGGCCGTCTACATCTTGTCTTGCAGGTCTTCTATTCTTTCTAGTCTACACGGAACAGTATCCGCCGTCTACCCTGATATCGGCGCCCGTGGTGAAGCTCGAAGCGTCGCTGGCCAAATACACAAATGCACCCACCAACTCTTCAGGAAGCGCTTCTCTTCCCATGGGAGTCAAGCCCCACCACTGGGCGCGCTGCAGGGTCGGAATGGGGTCCGACATCGGCGTGTTGGTATAGCCGGGCGAGACGGTGTTGACACGGGCAAACCCGGCGAACTCGACCGCCAACGACTTGCTCATGTGCAACACGGCGGCCTTGGCCGAATTGTACGCCGTCTGGTAGTTGGGGACATTGACAATGTGGCCCGACATCGATGCCGTTGCAATGAACGAGCCCTTGCCCTTCTTCTTGAAGATCTCGCCGACATACTTGGCACAGTAGAACACGCCGTGGACGTCGACGTCGTAGATTCTGCGCCATAACTCGGGCGTGCTCTTGTCGTTCAAGATGGAGCCTTCGACCCACGCAATGCCGGCGTTGGCGACGAACACGTCGATGGTGCCGAAATCCTGCTCAATCTCATAGATGGCCGCCTTGACCGACTCGCTGTCGGTGATGTCGACCTGGTACGACCGGGCACGGATGCCGTAGCCCTTGACGAGCTTCTCGCTGATGCTGGGGTCGTACTTGTAGTCCAAAATGGCCACGTCGCTGCCGGCCTGGGCAAACCCTTCGGCAATGGCACCGCCAATGGCCCCGGCAGCGCCCGTCACCACCGACACCTTGCCCCTGAGCGAGAACCGGTCCATGATGTTCGTGGGCAACTTCTCGGGCTCGGTGGGCACGGTGTGCGGGTCGCCAGGCGCCCTGATCAAGGATTTGTAGGTGGAGTCGGAGGCAGTCATATCTAACGGGGGTGTCTGCGGTAACTTTGCCGCCACTACAGCGACTTTGGCCCCCGTCCTTATATAGTTGTGCTCCCAATCTCGGCCAAATACAACGGGCTCGGTACAGGCACGCGGAAACCCGCCTATTTTGTTACCCCACATTTTGCAGCGTGATGGCCAGATCGTGCCCTAATCGGAGCAATACAACCGGTGCGGAATAACCAGTGCCAGACAAGGCAACAGGGGAATGTTGGGGGCAAGTCGTTCGTGCAGCCTATGGGGATTCGTTCTTGGCCAGCCGTGTCTTAACCGAGCTTCGGTGGGGGCTCCGGGGCCGAAACCGCCAATCTCCGATGCAACGTTGCTTCTATCCAAACGCACCGTCGTTCTCCGTCGGTCCTGATGGTTCCGTCTGGATGTCTCGTGGGGAAGTGAGGGGCGGCGGCATGGAACCGCAAACCTCCTTGGTTCTGCATATTCCCCGGAGGTTGGTCCTTCCGTCGCGGCTGCAAAAAACCTCTGTATACATGCAGTTCCCGTGCCACCGCTATACCTACGGAACCTCGAGTGCCGTCTCTGGTGGAAGCTGGCAACAAGCCTTATAAGGTGGACGTCTCCACTTCTGAAACTCTCTCTCAAACTCTGCAACCTCAATTGCAACTCCTCCATGTCCGAAATCACCAGCATCATCGAACCCGCTCTCGGCCCGCTCCCCACGCAGGCCCCATCCTTACCCTCCAACGTGTTTGACTTGTTTTCGTTAAAGGGCAAGGTCGCTTCCGTTACTGGCTCGTCGCAGGGGATTGGGTTGGCCGTGGCCGAGGCTTATGCCCAGGCCGGCGCCGATGTTGCCATTTGGTACAACAACACCCCCGTCGATGCCACTGTCCAGCGGTTGTCTGAAAGCTACGGCGTCACCGTCAGGGCCTACCGTGCCAACGTCGACGTTTTCGAAGAAGTCGAGGCCACCGTCAACCAGATCGAACGCGATTTCGGCACCATCGATATCTTTGTCGCCAACGCCGGCGTCGGGTGGAACTCGTGCCCCGTGATCGACTCGTCGTTGGAAGACTTCCACAAGGTGTTCAGGGTCAACGTTGACGGTGTCTACTACGCCGCCAAGACCGTCGGCAAGATTTTCAAGAAGAACGGCAAGGGTTCGTTCATCATCACGGCGTCGCAGGCCGGCCACATCGTCACGGTGCCAATTGCCCAGGCAGCATACAATGCCACCAAAGCCGCCGTCACCCAGATCTCGCGGTCGTTGGCCATTGAATGGGTCACTTTTGCCCGTGTCAACTCGGTGTCCCCCGGCTACATTCTTACCGAGATCGCCAAGCACGTTCCGTTCGAAGTCAAGTCCAAGTGGTGGCCGTTGATTCCCATGGGGAGAGAGGGCTTGCCCCAGGAATTGGTCGGCGCCTTCTTGTACTTTGCCTCCAACGCCTCGACCTTTACCACCGGCGCCGATTTGATTATTGACGGTGGCTACACCATTCCATAGTTAGTTACCCCAGATTTACAATTTTTTATTTTTTTATTATTTTAGCGAAATACAACAATTTACCAAACTTAATCTACTGAATAAAGACAAGCTAACAGCATACCCGTTGATGTCTCGTGACTCAGTCTCAGTCACACCGTCCATCAACGGCGCGGAGCGTGTGGTTCCATGTGGACGGTACCAGCCTCGCCGACTCGCATTAAATAATAAAGTGGGGTATGGAGATTCAACTTCCGTCTTTTTGCAGCCTACCCCGTATTACCCCCGATTATTCTTGTACACCACCAGACACCTATATAAACACCCGTGGGAGAGAGGTGGTTCTGACCAAATCACAATGACTTTTATCACTACTTTGAACCGCAAATTGGACAGCTTCCCCAAGACCTACAATGAGGTCTGGATCGCTATTATTGCCACGTTTGCCGGGATGATGTTTGGATTCGATGTTTCTTCGATTTCGGCGTTCATATCCCACGATTCTTATCGTAACTACTTTAACAACCCTGGTTCGGTCGAACAGGGTGCTATCACTGCTGCTGTTTCTGGAGGCTGTTTTATTGGTTCGTTGGCTTCCGACGTGTTCTCCGAAGCCATTGGCAGAAGAACCACCTTGATTATCTCGGGGTTCTTGTGGATAGTTGGTGCTATTATCCAATCGTCGAGTCACAGCGTGGCTCAACTTGTTGTCGGCAGAGTTGTGTCGGGTTCTGCTATCGGTATCGGGTCGGCAGTGACACCAACCTACGTGTCTGAAATCTCCCGTGCCAAAAACAGAGGCCTCCTTGGTGGCTTGTACCAGTTGGCCATCACCTTGGGGATCTTGGTGATGTTTTTCATTGGATATGGCTGCACCTTCATCGACGGCACCACGTCGTGGCGCGTGGCGTGGGCCCTCCAAATGATCCCGGGTGTTTTCTTGTTGTCAGGAGTCATCTTCTTGCCCGAATCCCCCAGATGGCTTGCAAACCACGACCAATGGGATGCTGGTGTTGATATCATCAGAAGGGTCAACAAAAAGGAAGACGAAGAAACCGTCAATAAGGAAATCAACGAGTTGAAAGAGAGTATTGAAATCTTCAAATTGTCAAAAGAAGTCACTTATGTCGACCTCTTCAATAAAAAGAACTGGAAGAGTAGCACCGTGGCCATTTCGGCTCAAATTTGGAACCAATTGACTGGTATGAACGTTATGATGTATTATATCGTTTACATCTTTGAAATGGTTGGGTTCGAGGGTAACACCGTCCTTGTCAGTTCCAGTGCCCAATATGTGATTAACTTTGGCGTTACCTTCCTCTCTTTGCCCTTGCCCGACTTGGTAGGCAGAAGACCGTTGATGGTCTGGGGCGGACTTGGTATGATGATCTTGCTTTTCATCAACGGTGCTTTGTTTGCTGCTTACTCCGAAAAGATCCCCAACGTAGCCAAGGATGCAACCGTTGTTATCACGATTCCTCCGGAACATAAAGCGGCCGGGAAAGCCATCATGGCCTTCTCCTACTTGTTTGTCGCCACTTTTGCTTCTACGTGGGCTGTTTGCTCGTGGGCATTCTTTCCTGAAGTGTTGCCAACAAGAACCAGATCAAAAGCAGCGTCTGTTGCCGTTGCTGCCGACTGGGCGTTCAATTTCGCCATTGCAATGTTTACACCTCCTGCGTTCCACAACATATCGTGGAAGTTATACTTTATTTTCGGCACCTTCTGTGGATGTATGAGTATTCATACCTATTTGCAATACCCCGAGACCAAGGGCAAGACGTTGGAAGAAATCGATATGATCTTCCAAAGCAACGTTCCAGCGTGGCATACCGCCAAGTTTGCCATTCCCACTACGGTGGTGGAACACCTCGATGAAAAGAACGTCTCGACTGCCCACGTCGAGACGGTGAAGTCTTCTGCCTCTGACCGCAGTGTTTAGTTAAACGTTTAGTACTTTATATGGTTCTATAATGAATTATCCTTCAAAGAGACTGGCCTCTTCACTGGGGTTCAAGAACTGGCCAACGTCAGCAAAGAGCTGTTCCGACAGCGGCTGGGGTTCTTCCTCAGAAATTAAAAACAGATCCAAGTCGCCAGTCTTGGTAACATCGTTAGGAAACAAACTAGACAAGTAATTGTCAATGCTCGACCCATCGTTGCTGGTGGTGGCTCGTTTGAAGTCGCTGCGGGCCTCGTTCAAATCGTAATTGGTATTCACCGGTTCAAAATCAACCCCAACGTTTGAAAACAAGTTGATCGTGGCCGACGAGATGTCCTTGAACTCATACCCGTTCAAGCTTTCCTGGGGTCCAGTCCCCTTGGCGGTTTCTGGTGGTTTATCATCTAGCAAGATGGTTTCAGGACTGAGATTGAAGATGGTAATGTTGTGGCTGACCGAGGGATCTTCAGCTGTGCTATTCCTCAAGCTTTCTAGGAAGGGGTTTGTGATGATATTCAAGGTCTCAACCAAGTTCCCGGCCAAAGTATTGTACTTGCGCAACTTGAGCAATCCTTCCTTGGTCATCTCGATATCGTTTATCCATTGGTCGGTTCTTGGGGCCTGGGGCTGCGAAGTCTGTGATACTCTGAATAGCAAGAGCACTGGGATGAGGACGGCCTGGAATAAGAAATAGGTAGCGTACCACGACAGCACGGTGTCTATGTCATGCTCTTCAATAAAGGTAGTTACTGATATGATGCTTTCGTTGGCCGCCCTGTAGCAACTATCGAGGCACTCCTCCAAGAGTTCCGGAGCGTCCACCACCGAGGTGGTGGATTCCCATATGAGTCTTCGGAACAACAAGATCTGGAGGTTCTTGTACCTCCAAATCAACTTCAACCTAGCAAGAAGGAACCATCTCGGTACGCTCTTTTGTCCACTCAAGTTTATTTGGAACCACGACGTAGGACATATTTCCAACACGTTGGCGTTGGCCGTGGCGTCATCCTCATCAAAATACGCCGGCAACGATTTGGTGAAGTCAACAACCAGATTGTTCAACTCGATTGCCCGGTGCATCTTGACCGATAGAGTATCCGACCGGTTGCGAGAAACGTTGGTGATGGTGTTGTATATCTTGTAGGAGAGCTTGGAGAACCGAGCTTCTTGTATCAAACCGCTGTATATCGTCGG
This sequence comes from Teunomyces cretensis, assembly GCA_003706575.2. Classification (NCBI taxonomy): domain Eukaryota; kingdom Fungi; phylum Ascomycota; class Pichiomycetes; order Serinales; family Debaryomycetaceae; genus Teunomyces; species Teunomyces cretensis. Next base: position 1,464,912 of record PPLT02000004.1, on the reverse strand, counting down.
GTATTGCTTGGCCAAGTCGGTTGGCGCCTTTGTCGACTCAATGTCGTCGTCGTCGATGTTCAGCGGATACTTGATATCGATGGATTCCAACATCGGCAAGTGTAACGGGCGTCCAAAGGTTACGCTGTGTCCCACATCAAAGTAGAACAACCCCCACCACAAGCGTCTTCTTCTCTCGAGGACCTCCAATTCCTGGAGGGGCCGGGAGTTTTTCCTGTCGATGACGTTGATTTCCTTGTGGAGGCCAAAGGTGATGGCCATTCTTAAGCTGAGGCCATGGTAGTTCCAGCTGGTGTTGGGCTTGTTCCGTTTCTGGGTATAGTTCCCCAACAACACGAAGGCCTCGAGGAGCTGGAAACTGCCGCACTCGACGATGTCCAACTGGCGGAGACACTTCTTGACCCGTTTGTAGTAGAGCAAGTCGATGATGGTCGACTCTCCTAGCTTGCAGAGCGCGCCGATGGCTAGCACCGTGTTGAGAAGCACCTGGAACGAGATGGCCTTGATGCTGTGGCGGTCGAGGGGCTCGGGCCGGTGGCGGAGGTCGTCAAAGAACGCCGTCTTGCTGATGAACGGGAAACAGGTATGGTATATGTCAAAGTACGCCGCGATAAAGTCGTCTCTGAAGGTGTGGTTGTCGAGAACCAAGTCCGAGTTGTTGCTGTTGAGCAAGTCGATGTTGTTCTTGTTGTAGATGGGGTTGGAGCTGGGGTAGTGGCTGTTGTCGGAGCTCTTGAGGAAGCGGAGGATGCCGTGGCTCGAGCTGATGCCGTAAAACGTCCGTCCGGGGATCTTGTCTCCAAGCGAAAGCGCTCCCATGCCGTCGACGAGCGCCCCGGGCTCAACGGTGCCGTCGTGGGCGGCTTCGGAGGACGCGGCGCCGTCGTCGTTCTCGCACCAGTCCAACTGGTCGACGTTGGCGACGTCGTTGTAGAGGAGGAAGTCGTCGGCGTTCAACTCGTCGTAGTCCGAGTCGGGAGAGTTGACGTCGAGCTCGAGCGGCACCGTGTCGCGATGTTCGAGCGCCCGTTCCAACACGGCGATGCGTTGGTGGAGGCGGTGGACGATCTCCTTGGTGAAGACCATGCGCTTCTGGCGCGGCGTGTACACACACTCACGGGCCAACAGCACACACCGCGAGCACTGCGGCTGTTCACGGGAACACTTGAGCTTGCGGCGGCGGCAGAAGTCGCACGAATGCGGTTGGTTCATGGGTTGGTGATGGTATTTACAGGTGTGCCCCACACTTTTCAAAATGTCGCGAACGCGGAAAAATTCATTACGGAGATATTATATCATCATTATACATGTTGTTGTTCGGGCTTGGCTTCGGCAGCAAACCCGGTGGTGTGGGCCATTTCGTCGTTCGAAGGAGGCACCCAGCCGCCCGAGGCCCATGGCTTGGTGTCGGAGGCGTACAACTCGTCGACTTCTTCCAACGACAACCCCTTGGTTTCGTAGACAAAGAAGTAGACAAAGAAGAACGAAAAGATCAAACACCCGGTAAACACAAACCCGTAGTAGAAGTGGATGTCACTGGTGATGAAGGGCGTGAAGAACGAGATGAGGAACCCCCAGAGCCAGTTACCGGCCGAGGCAATACCCATGGCCTTACTTCTGATCCGGAGCGGATAGATTTCCGAGATGATCGAGTAGACACCACCGGCCCACGTCGAGGCAAAGAAGAAAATGAACAAACAGGTGATGAAGATCAAGGCGTTACCGGTAGGCTTGTGCGTTGGACCGTCGTAGCCGTCGATGTACAAGTTGACCGAACCCAACACCGAGTAGATGATGAAACACACCGACATACAGGCCGAACCCGTCAACAAACAGTGTCTTCTTCCGAAACGCTCAATGGCCCAGATACCGACAAAGGTCGAGGCAAAGTTGACAATACCCAAAATGATCGATGTCTGGAACGAGTCCTTCAACCCAACGGCCTGGAAAATCGTAGTTCCGTAGTAGAAAAAGTAGTTGTCACCGGTCAACTGTTGCAAACACTGCAACATCAAACCGACAAGCACTCTGTTGAACACCTTGGGCTTACCGGTGATCAACTGCGACCACGAGGCAGAACCAGCCAACTTTTCACGGTCAATACCGGCCTGGATCAACTGGACCTCGGTGTAGACAGCAGGGTCTTCGGCCGAAAGCTTGTTGGAAGTACCGATGGACTTCTTGGCCTGGTCGATCTTGTTCTTTTCAATCAAGTAACGGGGAGATTCCGGCATCATGACCATACCACCGACCATCAAAAGGGCCCAGGCGAAACACAATCCCAAGGGGATTCTCCACTGTCTCGAGTCGTTGTAGGTCTTGGTACCGTAGGTGGTACAGTAACCCAAAAAGATCCCCAAGGTGATGTTCAACTGGAAACAACAAACCAACGTACCTCTAATCTGCTTCGGAGACGTTTCTCCGATAAACAATGGCGACAACACCGAGAGACACCCAACGGCCAACCCCGAAATGGCACGGCCAATGACAATCTGGTACCACTTGGTCGACGACGAGATCTGGATGATTATACCAACGACATAGATGGCCATGGCCACCATAATCCCAATACGACGCCCGTTGGTGTCAGCAATCTTGGACAAAAAGATACACCCGATGGCACACCCGATGTTGAAGATACCGACAATGACACCGGTTCTGACGTTGGACAAATAGTAGCCGGAGCCGTCGGAGTGAAGTTGGCCGAATCTTTCCTTAAAGTCGGTCATGTTGACGAATCCGGAAATGGTACCGGTATCAAACCCGAACACGAACCCCCCGAATGCAATCAACAAGCAAAAGGTGGAGATCCCCATGTATTCCTTGAACGACTTTTCCGGGATGGTGGGCATGTTGTTGACGATTTCAGCGGTGGTAGGGATACCGCCGTCCGATGCCGGAACATCGTTTTTGACGTTATCCTTTTCAAAGAGAGAAGCGTTGGCAGTATGACTACCAGACAATGACTGGGCTTCTTCCTGGTTCGACATGGTTAACGATATTTTCCTCTCCCCACACCGGCGGCAGCCCCAACTTTATATCTACCAAATTTTCCAAAAAGAAATGCGCCGCCGGTAGCCAGGTCTAACTCCGGAAAGTGTTATTGTCATTTACCAATTAAACTCGATTGCTAACCATTGTTGGAGGGGCGTCCGGCATACGGGCAATACAGAAGCAATTTTCGGAAAAACTTAGGTGCAAATGACGTGGGACGTGCATGAAAGCGGCCCAAACCGGAAAAACTCGGGCGCTTTGTGTCAGGTTTGGCCCGGTGGTGACAACATTGTACATAAACAAACAGGAGTATCGGCGTCGACCAGGCCACAATAGGACGCCACCAGATTGTACCAGCGGGGAAACGTCACTTTACCGAACGAACCCCGCTCCCCAGCAGGCCCCAGTGGGATAAAACGGAGAACTGATCGTCAAAGTTTTTGGCGATGGTGCATGGTTTTAGCTCGGTGAAATTCGTTGGGCCGCCGGTGGCTTGGGTTCGGGTCCTATCTGTGGTAAAGCCAAGGGACGCGGCAGAGTCTGACAGAGGAATTAGCCGGAAAAACAAACATGCTTCGCTCGTTTCTTTTGGAGATGAGGCCAATTAAATTTTTTCACGTCGATTGTTGCCGGAAAAACTTGTGCCGCCGCTCCCCGAAAGATTATAGTTTTTAGATTCTACACAAAGGTGGACCAAACGCTATATTGATTATGTTGCAACTATGAATGACATTGTAGACATAGTAGAAAGGTCAGCAGCTAAAAACATCGAAGCGCCATTAATCCATTAATAAGCACCCATCCTATACTTAGAAACATGATGCTGGTATCACGGAGAAATTTTACAAATTATGAGCCTGTATATTACCGGTTTGTAATGCACGCAGGCCAGGGCACACAACCACAAATATTTAGATTTCTCCGAGATCTGAGGCGTATGCGGATAAAATAAAGGGCGACACCATGACAGGCGCGTACTCATCCGGCGGCCAAGTCACGGGGATTCTGGGGTTATCAAGGGAGGAAATATTCGACGAGGGCAATTTCCTGTTCGGGCCAAACTGAGGTATATAGCTGGTTGTGGGTGTGTGGTTTCCTAATCGGGACGGCAATCCCACATGGGGGCGACCCCGGATTTGTCAGAGGCCAAGTTTATCCGAAACCCCAATGGGGCGAGGCCAACGGGGGAACACGAGCGTTGGACCGAAAAGCAAGTGTACCTAACACCGGGCTGGAGAGTGCCGCAACAGTGCCGTAAGCGTGGTGTGAGAATGCCGTGGGCGGACCGTATGATGGTGGTGCATAGGAGAGGTGCAGAGGTGCAGGCAATGACATGATTGTAGTTGTTTGGACGATTGTTGTTTGTCACGATCGTTGCTGGTCGTATGTGGAACAATCGGCTGGTTGTGTTCCTGGAGCAATGCCGGAACAATTAACAATTATGGTCAGGTGTTGCGTGTGCCGAGACAAGGCGGAAACACACACCGTCAGGAGCCAAGAATTGGGTGGAAATGTGTGAACGTCGGCGGAAGGGAGAAACGGGTGGTTTTGCAGCAATCAAACTTGGGGAGTGCTACAGTGGTGAGGAGGAAAGGTGTGGTGTTGGCTCAACCAGTGGTCTACCAACCAGACTCATATAAGCAGCACACACCATAAATAAGCCCAGCTGAACTTCATGCTGTGAGTTTCACCGTTCTTTCGGCACGGCACTTGTCTCTTGTCACAATTTCTGGTTGCATCATGGGAGAATGTCTCCGGAAACAGTGGTGAAGTAATGTTCCAATAGAGTCCTGTACTTCTTTTGCTTCTTTCTCTTTTCTATTTATTACTTTCTGTCTTTTTGTTCTTCTTCTTCTCTACTTATTACCTTCTGTCTGTTTCTGCTCTTACTCTCTCTACATGCATAGCTCATCATATCGCTCCTTATTCTCCTCCTCTTGTTCTTGATCATTTTGTTCTTTTCATTACATAAGTTTCAAACGTCTATTCCTCTTCATCTCTTTCTTCTACATCTCTTTCTTCTACATCTCTTTCTTCTTCTCTTCTCTTCACCTCTGGAGGGTATACCCACCTGCATATAAAATAGCTATATGCAAACTGCCCCACACTACTTTCCACTGTGTACTGCGGTCCCGGCCTTACACTACCCGCCAAACTTATCTCCAAATCGCACCAACAACTAACCCCCCAACTATGACACAAACGGTAGCGATGCCCGACGACAACGCGCTCGTTTATGGCGATGGCTCCAACAAGATCTTCGGCATGGAGAACTTCGGCAACACCTGCTATCTGAACTCGATTCTCCAGTGTCTCTACAACACCGACGCCTTCCGGCGCCACCTCCTCCTCCACAACCACACCAAACACAACGCCAAAACGGCGGTGGTGGGCGTCAAGCCCCACGTGTTCACGTCCAAGTACGAGCAGTTGGTTTCCCGCAAGCTCAAGGAGCAAAAGAGCGGCAGCAACGGACCCAATGCCGACAAGGCGCGCAAGGGCCTGATCTTTGGCTTGAAGTTCAACAGCAGCAACGGCGCCAGCTCGAGTGTCCACTCGATTGACGACCGCCGGGCGGGCTACGTGATGGAGGCACGCTACTGTGACGCGTTGCTGGTGGAACAGCGGGCCCGCATCGCCGCCAGCGCCGACTTTGGCGCCATCAACATCATGATCACGCGGCCCGCCACGTCGCTGGCCAGTGACCGTGACGCCGAGGGCCGCAACGACTACTCGCAAAGCTCGTCGATGTTGTTGACCGACCAGCCCGAGAAGTTGGCCCAGGAGGGCGCCATCGGCACCACGTCGTCGGCCATCATCGTCGGCATCCCGCACCCCGAACCGTTCCTCACGACGCCCATCAACCCGTTCAACGCCAACCCGTCGTCGGACCAGCGTAAACGGTCGGCGTTGATCAACGGACCCATCATCAACTTGGACACGCTGTTGCAGTTGCCAAGCGAACAGAACGACGACCTGGCGTTGTTGTATGCCCTCCGCGACCTCTTTGAGTCGATGGCCGAGAACAAGCTGAACATCGGCGTGGTTTCGCCGTCGTTCTTCATCCACAAGCTCAAGGAAAAGAACTACCTTTTCCGTCAGAACAACATGCACCACGACGCCCACGAGTTCTTCAACTACCTCATCAACGAGATCATCGAGACTGTCGCCCGCGAAGCCGGCCCCGACAACAACTGGTGCAATGACATCTTCCAGGGCTTGATCACCAACGAGACCAAGTGCTTGCTGTGCGAGACCGTCACCTCCAAACACGAGACATTCCTCGACTTGCTGGTCGATATCCCACCGGGGGACGGTGCCTATTCGCTTCTGCACTCGCTCAACAACTTCTCGAAACTGGAAGTGTTGACGAACCAGAACAAGTTCTACTGCAACACCTGCTCGTCTCTCCAGGAAGCCGTCAAGACCATCAAGGTAAAGACGTTGCCCGAGGTGTTGGTCATCAATTTCAAGCGCTTCAAGTACGACGAAGGGGTCGGCAAGATGGTCAAACTCTTTGACTCCGTCAGCTACCCATTCAACCTCCGTCTTTTCAACACCACCGATGACGACGCCGCCCAGTTCTCGTTGTACGAATTGTACGGCTTGGTGATCCACATCGGTGGTGGACCCATGCACGGCCACTACGTCTCGGTGTGCAAGGTCAAGGCAGGGCTCTGGCTCCTCTTTGACGACGAAACCGTCGAGCTTGTTGACGACTCGTACGTCATGCGGTTCTTTGGCAATGGGCCGGGCCTCGCGTCGGCCTACATCTTGTTCTACTCCAAGTCCAAGACCAACGATGCTGGTCTCGGCTACAATATCGACTCGGTATATTCTGGCGCCGACTACCTCAACTCCGAGAACCTCCACAACCAACACCACCACCACCACCACCACGACACCACCAAAAAGCTGTCGGTGCCAGACTTGGACGAGGAGCCCGAGGTACAGTCGGAAACGTCATCGATCGCATCGTTCACGGGCCCAGCGCCACCGCCAAAGGAAGAACTCGCCAAGAAGACGAGCATCTTCAAGACGTTTAAGTTCGATGGCCTGAAGGATGAGTCGTTGTCGCGGACCAACAGCACCAAGGAGAAGAAGACGTGGGTCGGCGGGCTCAAGAAGAAGACTGAACCGGGCACCGAGCGCAAGTCCAGTGTCAGCAGTGCTTCATCGGGTGAAAAGAGGAAGTCAATCTTTGGGTTTAAGCGGAAATGAGATATAAAAACAGCCCTAACTCATGACGCCGGTGCCGGTATACTGGTGGGGGGATAAACACCAGAACCGCAGGACATTAAAAAATAATAATATCGCGTTTTTTGCGGAGCGCCGTTGCACGACATGGCACTGCCCGCTCCCTCCATCGCGACATTTCTCACCCGACCCGAGATCTTGACACGTGACATAACATAATCCACACCTCCATCCCCATTTAAGAGCTCGTTAATGACTCCATAGTTTGAGCCAATTAATAAGCACCAAGGAATTATAAATACCCGAGGATTCGCAACTGGACACCACGCCCACACCTGTCGCCCGTCACATACCACCAGCTCCACTGTTGCCCACGATTTTCCGCCGATTCTTCACAACTGCAGCCAGAATGACCACCAGCCCACTTTCACCAACATTGAAGACCACCTCGTCCACCGAATTGATCACAGTCGCCGCCGGCTGTTTCTGGGGAGTGGAAAACGTCCTCAAGAAGCAATTCAAACACCGTGGCCTCGTCGATATCGTCGTGGGTTACGCCAACGGCATACCCTCCATCGACGACGTCACCTACGAAAAGGTGTGCAAGGGAAACACCGACTTTGTCGAAGCCGTCCAGATTGCCTACGAGCCCGAACAAGTGTCGGCCAAGGAAATCTTGGAGATCTTCTTCATCATGCACGATCCAACTACCGTTGACTCACAGGGCCCAGACAAGGGTTCTCAATACAGATCGGCCGTATTGACCCACAGCCAGGACCAGAACAGGGTTGCTGCTGAAGTCAGAGACGCTGTCCAGAAGAAATGGTACCCTAACCACAAGATCCAGACCTCGATTGAGCCTATCCAGATCTGGTGGGATGCCGAAGACTACCACCAAGAGTACTTGGACAAAAACCCGGGTGGATACGAGTGCCCTTCGCACTTTATCAGAACGAGCCCTAAGGTATAGATATAGAGTTCTACCAAAATGTATAATATGATGACTGTTAAGAGAGGTGTAGGTTGACATAAAACCGTTGCGACATTATAGTACAATGGTGGCGATATATGCAACATATGCAACATATGCGACATTCAACGACAATGTTTTTTTGGACACAACGCGCTCACGTGACTTTTTCAAACTCGCGACATCTACTAAAGTAAAATACACACTAAAACACGTCTCTAACCAACAACCATGTCACTCTGGGTAGACAAGTACCGTCCACGGACGCTTTCACAGTTGTCGTACCACGACACAATTACACAGAACCTTACTGCACTTGCCAAATCGGGCGATTTTCCCCATCTCCTCATCTACGGCCCCAGTGGAGCCGGCAAGAAGACGCGGATCTATTCGACGTTGAACGAGATCTTTGGCCCACAAGTCGAGAAGCTCAAGATTGACGTCAAGACGTTTGTGACGGCATCCAACCGTAAGCTTGAGTTCAATGTGTTGAGTTCGCCCCACCACTTGGAGATCACGCCGTCCGACATGGGCAACAACGACCGTGTCGTGATCCAGGACTTGTTGAAAGAGATTGCGTCGACTGAGCAGGTCGATTTTGGCAACAGTGCCAGAAAGCACCGGTTCAAGATTGTCGTGATCAACGAGGCCGATTCGTTGAGTCGTGATGCCCAGGCAGCATTGAGACGGACCATGGAAAAGTACTCGCTGAACATCCGGTTGATCTTGACGTGCAACTCGATCTCCAACATCATCCCGCCCATCAAGTCGAGAACGCTTTTGGTCCGGATCCCGAGCCCCAGTATTGCTGAAATCAGCGATATCTTGTTGACGGTAGCCCGTCGTGAATCCGTCAAGTTCTCGTCGAATAATGATGCCGATGTCCACAAGTTTATTGAACGGGTCGCCGAAAACTCCAACCGCAACTTGCGTAAGGCATTGCTTTCGTTCGAGACGGTAGCGATGCAGACAGAAACCATCCAGACGTCCAACAACCTTGGGCTCCTTGCGTTGGATTGGGAGACCATCATTGCCAACTTGGCACAGACCATCTACAAGAACCGGAACGTGGCGACGTTGGCCAAGATCAGGGTGGTTTTCTACGAGTTGTTGTCGCATTGCATTCCTCCACGGACCATACTCAAGACGTTGTTGTTCAACTTGCTCCAGTTGGTCGACGAGAAGGTCGTCCAGGACGTGGCCGAGCTTGCGTCGGTGTTTGACGAGCGGTTGAGCTTGGGCCAAAAGAGTATTTTTCACTTGGAGGGGTTTGTGGCCAAGACGATGGTGGTGTTGGAGAAGCAGTAAGGAAATACAGAAGAATCAACGAGAGGACACGAAGAAAAGGATGGAGACGAGACTAAGTAAGATTAATACGAGGTAAGGATTAATAAAACATCAACAAAGAAACAGAGAGATCAAGACAGAACTGCAAGCAACAAGAAAGATCAAGAGAGAACGATCTTAAGCGGAAAGTCCAACAACAGCATTAATATGCATCCAAGATGGAAGAACTGATCGTAGTTCCAAGACAGTAAAATAAATGTCCAAGAATGGAACATCACAATCAAACTACATGATAATCTGCTTAGTAGAACCAAGACACAACAGATCTAGTCCAAACAGCCCTGCGTAATCAAGAGACAGATAAAAGCCACTTAGCACTAAATCAGGGGAATGTAAACATTTATTCCTAGTAAACAACTCAAAATGGCATATATTCGTATCTTAGTGTCTATTCCTGGACCTTGTGGTCTCCAGAAACCTTTGTATCGCCCGTGGCAGCCACGCTGGCGTGGGCCCCGACGATATCGTCGTAGCCAGGAGGCGCAGCGTCGTCGTCAATCACGGGACGTTCAACGGTGTTGATGCCAAACTGGGTGACAGGCTCCTCGGCCACTGCTGGCTCGTCGTCATCGTCCCCGATCCGAATGTACCCATCGTCCGACCGGGGATACTCGTACACGATGTAGTACACCAGGAACAAGAACCCGGGGAAGTGGCCCAACAACGTCAACAACACCGAGATGAACACGTCTTTGTCCAAGAACTTGTACTCCTTGAGGAGCACGATCGGAAACGGCGGAAGCACCAACGCCAACAAGATGAGAATCGTGCGCTGTACCGTGTTTAGCTCGGGCATGGTGGAGGTGTGATTGTTAAGGGGATGAAAGTGGCGGCGCGACATTTTTTTCCCATTTATCGCCAACCTTGTGATAAAACTCCAAACCTCACCCGCCACGGCATGGACTACGTAAAGAAAGCCATCTGGGGCCCCGATCCCAAGGAACAGGTACGTAAGAGTTAGAAGTAGCCAGCGACAGCCAATGGCAGCCAGCGAAAGCCAACCAGACAGCACCACTAACTCTCCAGATCCGCAAAATCAACCAGCTCCTCCGCAAGAACAAGCGTGAGTTGGACAAGTCGATCAGCCAGCTCCAGGCGCTCAAGAAGAAGACCGAGCTGCTCATCCGCAAGGCCGCCAAGGACAAGGACTTGAAGACGGCCAAGTTGTACGCCCGGGAGATCGTCAACATCAACCGCCAGTACAACAAGTTGTACACGTCCAAGACGCGCATCGACTCGATCAACATGGCCATCAACGAGCAGTGGCAGATGAACAAGCTCACGCAGTCGCTCCTGGCGCTGACGGTGGTGATGAAGGACGTCAACCTGTTGATGCACATCGGCGTGGTGCTGGGCACCATGCAAGAGCTCTCCAAGGAGTTGACCAAGGCCGGCGTCATCAACGAGATGATGGACGACATGGTCGACTTGGACTTCGAACAGGACGACGAGCTCGAGTCGGAATCGCAGGACGAGGTCAACAAGATCATCGCCAGCTTGACCGAAGACAAGTTCTCCAAGATCAGCGCCGACGTGCCGGTGGATAACTTGCCGGTGGAAGAGGAGCCCGAAGTTTTACACGAGGAAGAAGACCAGCAAGCTTTGGACGAGATGAAGCAACGCCTCAAGGCCCTACAAGAGTAGCACGCTACACCCGTCTCTTCTCAGAGCTTTCTTTGTTTATTAGACAAGGGCCACCGCACCACCACCCAATAGAACTAGCCAATTAATATAAACCGTCGATGCTCCCGACCCCACTTGTTCATACGTACTGAAATCGGGCTGGTTGGTGCTAGGAACGGTACCGAGACCCGGCGCCGTGGCATTGGTGCCGTTGTGCACCGTCAGCGCAAACAAGTTGGGTGTTTGTTGCGAAACCGGCGTCAACAACGACGTGGCGTGCACCTGGACCCGCCTGGAGTCTGCCTCGGTGGTGTTGACGGCAAACGGCAAGAACCAGAACTTCTTGTTGTCGTCTTCGTCGTCGTCGCAGTCCAGATCGTCGGCGCCGCTGTTCTTGTCGGCCCCAACGTCGAAAAACACCCCGGCACTCACATGTAGCCCCTTGTTCTTGCTATCGTTGGACGAAGCAGCAACAAAGGTTGTGTTGTCGGCTACCAGTTCGACAGGCACGCCGCCATTCGCTCCTGATTCCGTGGGGTCGAGATCGACAGAAACCATGCTGCCGTTCTCGTAGCTGGCGTTAAAGTTCTGCTTCATATACTTCCCAAGGTCCAAGTACACGCCGGCCCCGGCCAGAATGCCCTTTTTCTTCTTCTTGCCCTTTTTCTTTTTGAACACAGACGAACTGACGTTGCCGTGAACATCTTGGTCCACCAATTGGTGGTGCTGGTACGGTTCGGGCACGGCGCTTGATTCGGATACCTGGGGCACATCTGCAAGAATAGCAGCACATGTGCCAACACTCAGAAGCGCAAGAATCAATCCTGGACTCGCTAACATGGTGTGGTTGGATTGGGAATAGCTGCAAAATCGGGTTTTCACAGCCATTTTTTTTGTTTGTGACGGGGGAGTGCACACAAGCAACTGCCTAATTAGGAAGGATGTACACTAAGTTATATTAACGGCCCAATACTAAGTTATTTATGTTACATGACGACTGTCGGGCCGTAGCGGCTGGCTGTGGTGTAGTTGGACTGTGATAGACCAATCGGGCTGCACCCGAAGCAACTGGAGAGCGGCGTTGAACGGTGGGTTGACCCACCAGTTATCTCACCAGTGATAGATCCAGCGATCTCTTTGTTGAATTGATGTGATTGTGATGGTTTGTAATTGCGATGTGATTGTGATGCGATTTCGATTTCTGACAATTCTTGAGGCATTTCCTTCTCGCTTGTTTCGTCTCCTTTGTCTTGTCTCTCCTCTCTATAGCTTCAAATAAAGCGTATCGTTAAGCTCGACCTTGCATGCTTGCTTGACTGCTTCGGGCACAAGTCCCACCTCACTGACCACCTTCTCCTTGTCACTGGAGGTGTACTGGTACGGGTACGTCTTTTGGTCACCACCACCGCTGGCATCAACGTCGTCTTCGTGGGTGTTCTGGAGGTGCAAGCTGTTGGCCACCAGATACATGAGGTTGGGGGGATTGGCAGCCGTGTTGGGGCTGTTCAAGAACGACAGCACGTCGATCAAGTTGTCTGACAAGTCGTTGACGATGGTGTTGAGCTCACGTTGTCTCTGCTGGAGCTTCAATTCTTCCTCCTGCTCGAAGTTGGAGTACTGGTTGTGTTCGCCGCAGAGCAACGACGTGTTCTCGTCGTTGTCGTTGTCGTTGTCTGGAATCAAGCACGATAAACAGGCACCCATCTTTAGCCAGAAGTAGTGTCTGTCACCATGAGATCATTCTTATCTGGGAAAAACGCGGTCGTGCGCGCACCAACCAGCATACCGTCTTAAGCTGTCGCCATGCAACCAACTCGACTAAAGTCACAAGACGACGCATCAGGACCGCCGCGACATCCGAGATCACGTTGGTCCAAGGCAAGATAAGGTTTAGGGGTTGAAGAGAAGATCGCTGGTTAGTGGTAGAGAACAAGAACGGTAGATGTAACAGTAGTAACAGTAGCAGAAGAGTAGCAATACAGTAGCTATAGAGTAGCAATAACAGTAGCATGACAGTAGCAACAACAGTAGCAACAACAGTAGCAATAGCAGTGTCACTGTCTTCAACCGTCGCAACCACAGCACATGAAACGGTGGATCTGATCGTTGAGGGGTCGAAATTTCATGCTTATCTACAGGAGGTTTTTGCAACTACTTTAATGGTTACAATTCGGAACCAACCGTCGACACCAATGTTGTTCCGTCTTCCTGTTGAGCTCCAGCACTTGACGCTTTCGTTCCTTTCGCCATGTGACCTTGACGCCATGTTCGAGCTTGACGTGCTCCCCGACCTGCCGCCCGATCGCTACACCACCGTGCGCCAGATGGCGCTCTACCACTACTTTAGCGGCCGGCGCATCACCGTTTCCAACACCGAGTCCTACGGCGGTCTCTCGCTCATCCTGCGTGCCCTCGACTACTTGATCGACAACACCATCGTCATCCAGCCCAAGGAGATCTCGCTAGTCCTCCACAACGCCACGCCGTTCGACGTCAACATGATCCACTACTTGGCGGCCCTCAAGCTCTACGTGCCGTCGTTCAACGTCAAGTTGATCCTCGACGTCAAGCAGCCCACCAAGAACCAGACCGCCATCAACGCCATCTTCGCCAACATGAAGGCCCACGGCTGCAACATCAACCGCCTATACGTCAGCTACAGCGGGCTCGGCCAAGGTGCGGCACCGTCGAGTGCCCGTGAGCTCGACCAGTCGTTCTACAACTTCGATGTCCAGGTCGAGTACCTCCAGCTCCATCTCTTTGACTCCCAGGGCTTGGTCAACCACTTGAACCACCGGCCCCACTGTTTCTTGTGCGACAACTTGCGGAGCCTTGATCTTTCGTACAACAACCTCAACGACTTGTCGATGCTCCGGTTCCCGCCAGGATTGACCTACTTGAACCTCTCCAACAACAACTTGTCGTACTTGACCAACTCCACTTTCAACTGGAACCACCTCACCAACCTCAACACCTTCAATCTCTCCAACAATAACCTCCTCCATATCGACCTCAGAAGCCGCGACAACGCATCCTACTCCTTACAGCTGGTTGACCTTGCCGGCAACAACTTGATCGACGTGGGGTTTTTGGCCTCGCCGTTGTTTGACTCCGTCGAAGACATCGACTTGTCGCACAACTTGATCTCGACGTTGATGCGGTTCCCTCCCAAGACAAAGAAGATCAATTTATCCAGCAACTACTTGACGTCGTTGTTTTCCCAGCCCGACGCCCCACTATTCCCTTCCACCTTGGAAGAGCTCGATATCTCGTGGTGCAAGGTCAGTTTTGGCGGCATCGATACCCACACAGTGCTCGAGACGTTCTTGCACAACCACGAGTTGGACCGGTTCCACACTTTGAACATGGCAGGAAACGGCAGGGAGGATCGGTGTGTGTTCCGGCTACCATAGAATTAGATACTAGAAATTATAGAACACCTAGAAACATCACACGGTACCGTATTGGTGCCATCAGACCAAGTAGCAGACCACACGTCTGTAAATGTCCCCACCACTACTTGCACCAGTAATTTGGCCGAGTGGCTCGTAAACAGACGGCTCCGTAAGTGTACGTCTCGATTTTGCAGCATATCCACGGCAGCAGCAATAATCGCCAGAACAACAACCATAAGCTCAACACCCACCACACACATACAGCACACCTCTCCTCTGTACATACGCAACGGTCCCCGACTCCGTGAAACTTCGCTTTTAACAGTAATGCACTTCTCAACACCACCAGGGACGTTTCCCAATGCGGCAATCGACGTTTTTCGCAACCGCTAGGTTAAAAATCGCATCTAATCCAAACGTTCAGGGGATAAATACCCCTACACCCTGATGTCGCAAGCATTGTGTTGTCATGCGTTTGAGACGTTGGTGACAAAGCTCCACCCCAAGGCCACACCCGTGCCATTGTCATCTTACTTTAAGGCGTTGAACGAAGACCCCCACGGACTCCCTGCGTCTGCTCCGCTCTTTATCACCTGGACCAAGAATGGCCTGCTCCGGGGATGCATCGGAACGTTCCAGAGCTTGGAAGTGGGCCCAGGGGTTGGCAGGTTTGCTCTCACGGCCGCATTGGACGATTCTCGCTTTAGTCCCGTTGGCAGCAAGGAAGTGGCGCTGCTTGAGGTCGGCGTGACGTTGCTCGCCAACTTCGTCCCGATCCAGGACCCCAACGACTGGACGGTGGGACTCCATGGGTTAAAGATCTCGTTCAGCCACAACAACCAGCACTTTCTGGGGACGTTTCTTCCGTCGGTGGCCGAGGACGAGCACTGGGACAAGACGACGACGTTGTATTACCTCTTGCGCAAGGCCGACTATCCCTACGTCAAGCCCGACGCCGTCCAGGAATGGTACACCACGGGGATAGAGGAAGGATGGGTCCGGCTCACCCGATACGACGGCGTAAAGTCGGGTCTAGACTACGAGACGTACAGCGAGATTAGGAATACGGTATGATAGTGAGATTAGAAATCGATGGATAATTTTTTGAATTGTTACTTGGCCAAAGTGACGATGGTGTACATGAATATGCTGCTGACCACGGGGATGGTGATGTTGTCGTCTAGAACTTCTATGGATTCGGCAATGCTCGAAACAAGCCCGCCCAACACCGAGAGCACCCCGAGCCCCAAGCGTGACAGGTGGGGCGAGTAGTAGATGTCGTCCATGCACTCGGGGAACTGGCTGTATCTCGGCACCAACACGCCGTAGAACAAGTAGCAGCTGGCCAGGGCCACGGCAAAGTTGGCCAAACACCCTGCCAACGACTTGGACTTGGTGATGCTCGGGGTATACCTGCCGAGCTCACGGCCGACAAACAGCGCGGCGGTGTCGCCCCAGCTCAAGAAGAAGATGGCCAACAGGGTGATGTCCTTGGGCATGCACAAGCACAACATCAACAACCCGAGCAAATAGTACAAGATGCCGTTGACGCTGGTTCTTTCGCAGTCGCGCATCATGAAGCCGTAGGTGTCGACGACGAACTGGTTGACGCGGGGGAAGCTAAAGCGCAACGCCTCCTGCGTCATACACACCACCGTCATCGTCAGGATGTAGAACGTGAGGTGTTTCTGGCTGAAGCCGTTGACAAAGAGCCACACCGTAAACACTCCTGTCAAACAGTGGAAGATCTTGCGGGGCACTTCGTGTTTCTGGTAAAACGTCAATTGCGGCGGGTTCATGTCCTGTTTGCCGGAGACTGCGACCTCAGTTCTGGTGCCAGTGTTCATCGTTGCTGGCTGCCGGCTCCAACGACAAGATTCGCCCACATATTTATCCACCACCAACCGTGTTTTGTCATTGGCGTGCCCAATGCGTCATTGCTGCAAACCGGATTATTTCCCGTTTGGGACATAAGGCTTCCTTGGCGACCGTCGCCGAATTTCAACTCTATATTATCAGATGGCACCGCTGGGGGGCTTTATTGCTTCTCCCCTCGCGTTAGACCACCATGCCCGGGCCGGACATGGACAGGGATCCTGGTGGTGACTACTCGATTAGGCAGGAGAACAATCTAACCCGGCAAGTGGCGTGGAATTGCGCCCCCTTGCCATGTGCAACGGTCTACCCCTCAGTGATGAATCGAGCAATGGTTCCGGTGCCGAACTTCGCTTAAAGTATTATGTATTAGGGCTGTAAACTTAAATAACAAATTGGTATAATTATGGTACAAATCACACTTGGGAGACCTTGGCCAATCCGTAGAGAGCAAACGCACTCAACACGGGGATGGTGAAGTTGTCATCGAGACCGTACAAACTCACAAGTTCGGACACACTGGCAACAACCCCACTGATCAACGAAAGCACATGCAAGTTGAGTCTACTTGTGTCGGCGGTCCACAACACGTCCCCGGCGACATTGACCTTGCTGTTGTAAACTGGAATGAAATAGCCATAAAGGAGGTAGCTGCTGAACAAACCGGCAACAAAACTGGCAAAACATCCGGCCAATGACTTGCCGTGGCCAACCTTGGGGGTATATTTGCCGTACAACCTGCCAAAGGTCGATGCAGCCGTGTCGGCCCAACTCAACAACAACACACTCATCAACGAGATATCCTTGGGGAAAATGGAAAACACAATGGCCAAGCCCGCCAAGTACCACAACGTCCCGTTGTACGAGTTGAACTCGCTTTCCCTCACCAAGAACCACCATGCCTTGACGATCCGCTTGTTCAATGCAGGGTTATGGAGACGGATGTAGTCGTTGGTGAAAATAATGGCAAATAAACTCGTCAACGGGATGATGAGCTGCGTCTGGTGCACGCCGATGGTGTACAAGTACAATGTGACGATCCCGATGGAAGAGTGCAACACCTTTCTGGGAACTTCGTGCTTGACCAAGAATTGACGGAAGGCCGAGGCCGATTCGGGAAGAAGCGAGATCTCCGACGTGCTGGAGTCTGGAGACTGGGTGATCTCGTTGACCTTGACCTCGACGTCGCTGTCTACGCCGAAATCTTCGTCGGAAAACTCGTTGAGCTCGTCGTCGTCGTCATTGTCCTCTTCATCGTCATCACTAAATGCAGTGGTGTCGTTGTAGGCGTACGACTCGTCATTCTCTTCGATATAAGACTCGTTGGCGTCATAATTGAGAATGGTTCTCTTGCCCGGGGTGGCTCTGGGCGTGGCCTTGGGCGTACCGGAAGACTTGGCCTTCGGAGTCGCTGGAACCTTGAAGGGCGTGGAGGGCGCGGTAGCGGCAGAACCCTTTCTGGGAGTGCCGAGTTTGGCAGAGACACCTCTCCTGGTGGGCGTGGCAGATACAGACATAACAACGGTGATTTCTCCTGGCGATATCTACTGCTTAACAAAGGGTCAGTTTATCTTTATTTGGTGTTTGATGGCGGTGCTATCATTTAGAAAAAACTTTGGGTTTGTGTCACGTTTGATTTTGTGCGACTGTTTGTGTTTTGTGTCACCTTTGCATACCGTTGAGATTTAATGCGATTTAACGGCTCGGGTGCAGCGGAGCCCTACGAGGTCCATACTACGTACGATACGAGCAACACTGCGGCAATGACCGAGAAAGAACCACCGGACTTGCAGGCGGTGTTTTCCATCTTGACCGAGCGGTGCCGCGACCGATTGCGCCGCGATGTTGCCGAGTAGTCGAAGCCTGGTATTTGGCCCTTCCGCAGAAACCTAAATCCGGCAGGATATTGCACAAACTGGTTATAATTATCCGTGGGAGGCGATGGTAAAGCGACATTTGGCTTTGTGGTTGGGGCTGGCGGCTCTGCAATCTCCTTCGGCCCGTGGAAAAGCGTCAATGGATCCGAATGGGGATTCTGTTCCTGGTAGATGTACTCGTAGATGTAGTCGGAGTCTTCGGTGACGTAACCGTTGGTTTCAACCGAATCGACACTGGCCCCTGACATCGTAGCAACCGCGGCACTTGTGGATGAAATAACCGTCCATGCAACTTTAGGTTTGCCGTAGATCCCATTGGTGTTTGCTCGAGGACTTGACTCGTGGAATTGGAACTGGGGGGCCACCTGGATCTTATGGGGAGGTGCCTTCTGGTTTAAAATATCTTTGCCAGATTTGTAATTGGGATCTCTGGTTGATGGTTTTGGTGGCAGAGACAAAGATGAAGCAGAAACAGACTCAATTGCCCCAATTGGCGTTGGGTCAATTGGCAAAATGGTGTAGAGTTGCGTTTCCTCCACCAGTTTGGTGGCTGGTTGCGGTTTCGACAGCGAATCAGTTCTTGACTGATATGTTTGATGGTCAATGCTTTTAGGATAAACGTTAGTTATAGGTCCGTTCTCCGTTTCTAAAGACGCCCCACCATTCGGTTTAACAAGCAACTTATCGTTCAACGACTCGTCAACCACCTTTTTGAACATATTTTGCACCCACTGCAAAACCGACTCATCAAAAGAGTTGGTGTTGTGGATGGCTTTTGCTGAAGTAGAAGCTTGAGGACTAGGCTCAATGTAGTGGGTGGTGGTTTGGGTGACGGTAACAGTGGCCAGCTCGATTGGGGTTCCAGTCTCTTCAGGAACCGGATCCAATACGGTGGAAGATTCAAAATAACTCTGCGGTAAACCGACCTCCACCTCCAAACTATCAGCCTTGTCTTGAGCTTTCTTCATCATATACGGAACTTGTGGTTCAAGTACGTGGATTTCTGGACCGTCGTGGCCCTCCGTCAACTTCTGGACTGCCAGCTTGGGCACAGTACCGTTGATGTACGGAACATTTACCGCAAAGGACTCTCCTGCCAATGCCATGACGACAACAAGGAAATACATTGTTGTTTGTCGATATTGCATTAATCGTCGTTATTCAATTAATTGATGCTATTTGTATTTGCGGCAATTGGGGTTTTGTGACATGTCTATACGCTAGTTTTCAAGTTCGGAAATCACCTTTCTGGCGATATCCACGTATGGAGCAGCAAGCGGAGAATCTGGATGGCTCACCACCACTGGCTTGCCCGCGTCTGACTGGATACAGATCTCTTCGTTCAACGGGATCGAGCCCAACAACGCCAACTCGTGCTTCTTTGCTTCTCTGGCAGCACCCTCGGAGCCAAAGATGTGCGATTCATGGTTACAGTTGGGGCAAATGTAGTAGCTCATGTTTTGGACCAAGCCAAGGATGGGAATGTTGACCTTGTTGAACATGGCAATGCCCTTGACGGCGTCGATCAATGCGATATCTTGTGGGGTGCTGACAATGACGGCTCCGTCGACCTTGAGCTGCTGGCTGATTGTGAGCTGGGTATCCCCCGTCCCCGGCGGCATATCAATCACCAAGTAGTCCAAGTTGGACCACTGGACCTCGAACAAGAGTTGCTGGAGCGCTTTCATCACCATGAGCCCTCGCCAAACGACGGCGTTTTCGGGCGGCACCAAGTAGCCCATCGACATCGTCTCTATGCCGTAGTTGGAAAGCGGCAACAACTTTCCCTCGTCCGTGAGCCGCGGTTCGCCCGATAGGTTAAAGAGACGAGGAACCGACGGGCCAAAGATATCGGCATCCAAGAGCCCAACCTTCTTGCCCGATTTGTGGAGTGCCAACGCCAAGTTGGACGAAACCGTCGACTTACCAACGCCTCCCTTGGCCGAGGAAACCAACAAGATCTTCGCTACACCCGGAATCCGCTGCTTGATCGGCAACCCTTTTGACATCCGGGGTACCAGCGGGGCGCCGGCGCCGGTTTTGGGCAACCCCAACGGGTTTTCGTGGCGCATGGCCGTCAGCACATGGAATTGGCACGCTCCTAAACGTGGCCGTATAAAGGGAACAACTCGTGCAAACATGGCGCTGGTGGATGTGTTGCTTGGTAATGGCGAGCCGTTACACTTGGTGATGGGGCCAAAATGCTGCAACCAAAAATTCCTGCAGACAGCCAACTAGCTCTGGCGATGAACCACCACCTTTACTTGCGCCGTAGTTCGATGTTTAAGGCAGCAACGCTCTCGTTTGTGCGGTACAGCTCGTCCCGTCCGACGATCTATGCGCTTTCGACCAAACTAGCCCGGTCGGCCATTGGAGTCGTGCGTGTGTCCGGCCCCCAGTCCCGCCATGTCCTCTCGACCTTGACCAACAACAAGCCGGTGCCACCGCCACGGCTAGCCAGCGTACGCAAGTTGTACTGTCCCGAGTCGAAGATCTTGCTCGATGAAGCGTTGGTGCTATACTTTAAGGCGCCCCACTCGTACACCGGCGAGGACTTGTTGGAACTCCACCTCCACGGCGGCACCGCCATCATCCTGTCGGTGATCAAGGCCATTGGCAGCCTCCACGATCCCGCAAACGACGTCCGGATCCGATACGCTGAAAACGGCGAGTTTTCCCAGCGTGCCTTTATTAGTGGCCGCTTCGACCTCACCGAAATCGAAGGGATACGCGAGATGATCGACGCCGAGACCGAAACCCAGCGGATAGCGGCGCTCTCATCGATCACGGGGGACACCAAGAACCTCTTTGGCAACTGGAGAGAAGAAATCGTCAAGAACGTGGCGTTGCTCACGACAGTGATTGATTTTGGCGAGGACCACGACATCGACGAGGTTGCCGAGTTGTTCGATGTTGTCAACAAAAACATCGGTGTGCTCGAGACCGAGATCAACCAGTACTTGACCAAGGTCCGGGGGTCGGAGATCTTGCTCAAGGGAATCAAGTTGATCCTTTTGGGGCCGCCCAACGCCGGCAAATCGTCTCTCTTGAACTACTTGGCCAACAAGGACGCTGCCATCGTCAGCGAGATCGCCGGCACCACCAGAGACATCATAGACGTGCCGTTGGACATCCAGGGCTACAAGGTGGTGATTGGAGACACCGCGGGTATCAGAACAGGCGGAGACACCATCGAGGTCGAGGGAATCCGCCGGGCCAAACAAAAGTCCTTGGGCGGCGACTTGGTGCTCGTTGTTCTTCCAGCAAACGAAGACGTGTTGAGCCAGGACTTGTCTGACCACGTCCAGATACTACAGAGGGAGGGCAAGCGCATTGTTGTGGTGTTGAATAAGGAGGATTTGGTGGCTGCGAAACCCCAGGCCCTTGTAAATAAGTTTTCGCAGCAACTCTCGCTACTGCCACAAGCATTCCACGTTGTTTCTTGCATCACGGGCTCGGGCATGGAGCCCCTCACGTCGGCCATCGTGTCGAGTTTCAAAGAGATCTCGTTGACCGATACAGCCGACCCCATTGTCATCTCGGCCAGAGTACAAGACCTCTTGGTTAACGATGTTCTACAGGGATTCAAGGACTTCCGTGACTGGAAGCAACAAGACGACGTGGTTCTTGCTACCGAAAGCTTGAAACAGGCCGTCGACGGCATTGGGAAAATCAGCGGTGATGCCATTGGCGTCGAAGAAATCCTCGGCGTCGTCTTCTCCAGCTTCTGCATAGGTAAATAGGATACATTTAATATTATAATACACTAGGAATGGTTGCAAACGACGAAAAAAGTCACTCTTTCGACGTCCCACGTCATCTTCAACTGCTGGAGCTGGTGTCTGGTGTGTCTGCCGGCAATCTCGTCGCTCTCGACGTTTTCCGTTGGCTTGATCTTCTTGCTCAAGCTGGGTGCCACTTTGCATTCAAAGTTGACCACGTTCAATCCCAGCGTCAACTTGACATCGAAACTGATCCCAAGCAAATCTTCGCCGTTTTTCTTTTCTTCGTTGCAGTCACCTCCATTGGTCACTTCTTCGTCATTCACACTCAATTTGCATTGAAAGTCTTCGTCGGACGTCAGGTTCAAGTAGCCTCTGCCGTTTACCAAATCATGCCTCTTGATGTCGTGCAAGATGCTGTGCAATGAAACTTTAAGCGTGACGTACGGCAGCAGATCTGCTGGCAAGCTGACGGTGTAAGATTGGCTGGCGTATCCGTTAGAAGGGATTCTATACTCAAAGAAAGACGTCACCGGCGACAGGGCCAAAGTGGGGAAAAGGGCTTTCTTTATTTCTTGGTTTCTTGGGAGTGGTAAGTGTTGCTGGTGAGATGCTTTTTGGTTTGTATGTTTAGTGATGCTGCTTACCACGGCTAATGACGACGATAAGGAAGACTCTTGTATAAAGCACTCTTGAGCCGATAAAGTTGGCGCAGACTTGCCCAAAGTGTTGGCACTGGATTTTTCAACTGGTTTGGCCGCTTTCTTGTGTGCGTCCACTTCGTGTTTTTCTTCTGGTACTTCTGAGATTGGTTCTTCCTCGACAATTTCTTCTTCAGGCTCGTCCTTTACATCCTTCCTCTTCCTCGACTTATCAGACTTTACCTTCAAGTTGAGTTTCACTTTTGGTTTTAACTTGAGCTTCAACTTCGATCCCCTTTTCTGTGTGAGTTCTTCCTTCAATTCGTTATACTTTTCATCAAATAATTCCTGTAATTTGAGGGCATCCTGGTGGATTTCGGACGAAGGGTCATTATATTGTTGGGCATTGGAAAAGATTAACGCGGTGGCGTCGTAGAAAGTCTGCAAATTGTCAAGGACTGATGCATGGGAGAATAATCCGTCTTCGATCTGTGATAAGACATTTTGGAAGGAGGTTGGGGATTCAACGTAGTTGATATAGTCTGGATATTCCTCAAGATCAACGTCTTCAATGAAAGGAGCACTTATAATGCCTTCATCAGGGAAATCATGAGAGATTATGGTTTCAAGAAGCTCTGACGCGAGTTCGGGGAGCCTGGAATTGGCATCATGATCAGCATCAAGTTCGGCAGCGGCTTTGAGCTTCAACTTGAGCGACTTCGAGTCGGACTTGGGCGGGGAATCAAGCTGGTCGATTTGGTCTTTGACATAGTCGTATATCTTGGTGGCACTCAAAACGATCCACGATTCGGGATCGTTGTAACGGGCCGCGTTATCCAAGAGGAGCTGGAAATCTTGCAAGAACGAATCAGGGCTGGTGTATTTGGCCACCTTGGCAGATTTCAGGATTTCAGCAAGCGAGATCGGGTCGTCTATTATCTCATAGTAGTCAGGATACAATTTCTTGGGCGGCAACCGGTTGAAGGGACCTGACAAGAGATCTTCGGTGGTTTCGTCTTCCAACTCGTGGACTGCATCAAGCGTCGATTGGTAAAACTCTTTAAGGTCAACGGTGGTTGGTTTCTTGGCCTTCTTTGCTGAGCCTGTCAACGACGACGAACTCCGTTTGGGTGCCATAATTGTGTGGTGGTTCTAGCGACACGCTGGTGGTGGTGGAAGGATGTTTTGTTTTTCGGATTGAAATTTTTTGGTGCCTGGTTTGCAGGTTGGGCCAAGTTGCAACTATTTACAAGTTGCCAAAAACTTCGATCGAAACCGATATCTACGAACCAAGTCATACCAGGCAAATGTCCGGCTCTATCACGATTCTCTACGGTTCCGAGACGGGAAACGCCGAGGACTTTGCCCGTTACTTGTCTCAGAAGCTCCAGTACTACCTGGTGACGCCCAGTTTGCACGCCTTGGATGAGTTCCCGCTTAAGAAGTTAGTGACTCAGACGCGATACCTCATCATCGTGTGTTCCACGACGGGACAGGGGGAGTTGCCTCGGAATGCAAAGAAGTTTATGAAGTTTATGCTCAAGAAGAAGTTACCCTCGGACTTGTTGAACCACATCGAGTTGACGACGTTTGGTTTGGGAGACTCGTCGTATTCCAAATACAACTATGCCATCAAGAAAATCCACGCCAGACTCGTCCAGCTTGGATGTAGCGAGCTCTCTCCGCGCTGTGAGGCCGACGAAATGTCCCCCGAGGGTGTGGATGGCTACTACAAGGAATGGGAGAACCAGTTGATTGCGGCATTGCAGAAGAAACTCTCGATTGTCAGCTTCGACGATAGCTTCCTTTTGCCCGTGCGAAATATCGTTGAGATAGATGAAGATGCTCCAGACATTACAGTAGACAAGTCTGTTGCCCTCTCCAGAGACTTGAAGCACGGAAAGCTTGTTCAGAACAAGCGAGTCACCGCATCGGACCACTTCCAGGACGTTAGACATGTCATTATAGAATCGGAGGAGTTGCTGTATTTACCTGGAGATACAGTTGCACTCTATCCTGCCAACGACGACAAAGACGTGGAGGCGTTAATCCAACTGCAGCCCCACTGGATCCCGTTTGCCGATAAGCCCTTAACTATCCAAGGAGACCCGCTAGTCGAAGGCGGATTCATCAACAAGAGTAAATTGACGTTGAGGTCATTACTCACGTACCATCTCGATCTTAATACTATTCCTCGCCGATCGTTTTTCATGTTGTTGTGGCAGTATGTTGACGCATCCAACAAAGATGGAGACAGAGAACAGGAGAGATTGAAAGAATTCGCCAGTTTTGAAGAGCCCCAAGAGTTGTATGACTATGCCAATAGACCTAGACGGCTGATATTGGAGACGGTGTTGGAGTTTGAAAAGAACCTCGAGATCCCCATCAAGTATATCTTTGATTTGTTCCCCACGATCAAGCCACGCCTCTTCCTGATTGCTTCGAGGCCCAGTGCCACAAGCGTGGAGCTTGTGGTTGGAATTGTTGAGTACAAGACGATGATTCGCCGAATCAGAAGAGGATTGTGTTCGAGATGGTTGAAGACCCTCGAAGTCGGCGACGACGTGGTGTTTTCCATCCATGCGAGCAACATCAAGTTTGATCCCGTTGCCCCATTGATTTTGATAGCTCCCGGTACCGGGATTGCACCCATGAAGTCATTGGTGGAGGAAGTGGCCGGCAACCAGCCCATCCACTTGTTCTACGGCTGTCGACACCACGACAAGGATTACTTATTTGGCGACTTGTGGGAATCGCTCGACATCAACATCTATCCGTGTTTCTCGCGTGATCCCGACTCCAAGGCGCGGTATGTGCAAGATGGGCTATTTAAAGAGTACAAGTTGATAGCCGATTTGATCTACAACCACGGGGCTACGGTGTTTGTCTGTGGATCGAGTGGTAAGATGCCGAAACAAGTCCGTATCACCATTGCCGAAGCGTTGGTCAAGGCAGGAAACCTCGCCCAAGACGCCGCTGAACAGTACGTGTTGTCCATGGAAGACTCTGGACGGTACAAGGAAGATGTCTGGTAGTATATATCGACCAGAACTATAGAGTAGTATTTATTAACGAATAATCGACCACGATAATATTTGCGCACGAGTGAAAAATTACCGTTGAAACTAAACGAACCCAAATGTTACGTCTCGTGTCGCCGTTAGGGACAAAAGCCGCAGTTTTGCGCGTCCGCCTGCTGGCAGTACGTTTCATCAGCGCCAGAAGTTACCCCAAGGAGATTTCGTTGGACGGAAAGACGTACCAGACCGACGAATGGACCAACATCCCACCGTTCATCTTGGAGTTGACCAAAAGAAAGCTCCACCAGGACCCCAACCATCCCATTGGGATCCTCCGTGAATTGATCGAAAGCAACTTGTCGACGATGGGCTACAAGTTCTACAATGATTTCAAGCCGGCCGTCACCAAGTACCAGAACTTCGACGTGTTGGGCTTCCCTGAAGACCACCCGGGCAGATCGAAGTCGGACACTTACTACCTTAACCGCGACAACTTGTTGAGAACACACACTTCGGCCCACGAGACCGAGTGTTATATGGAGACCTCGAGCTACATCATTGCGGCCGATGTCTACAGAAAGGACGAGATCGACAAGACCCACTACCCAGCGTTCCACCAGATGGAGGGGGCCAAGATGTGGTCGAGGGAGAACTTTGAGGCCGAAATCTTGGCCGACATTGCTGCCATTCCCGAAACCAACATCATAGTCGAGGATCCGTTCAGAGAACAACCTTACAATGACGGGAACCTCAAGCAGGATTATATGACAGATACCGAGGTCAAGCTCCTTAGTATCCACTTGAAGAAGACGCTTGAGTTTCTTGTAAACCAGGTGTTTCAGACGGCGAGAAAGAGTGCCAAGTTGGCCGGCTCCACCGAACCGTACCTCAACGAACCATTGAAGGTGAGATGGGTCGAGGCATACTTCCCCTGGACATCTCCTTCGTGGGAAATCGAAGTCTGGTGGAAGGGTGAATGGCTCGAATGTTTAGGATGTGGTGTTGTACAGCAACAAGTGTTGAAGAACTCGGGGCTTTCCGACGATAAACTCTCGTGGGCTTTTGGGATTGGTTTGGACAGGATCGCCATGCTCCTTTTCGGAATACCTGACATCAGACTCTTCTGGACCTTGGACGAACGGTTCAGCAACCAGTTCAAGCAGGGCACGATTGCCACGTTCGTTCCGTACTCCAAGTTCCCCGGCATCAAGAGAGATATTTCGTTCTGGTTGGCCGGCGACTCGCCATTGCACGTCAACGACGTGATGGAGTTTGTCCGTACCTACGCTGGGGACATGGCCGAAAGTGTTGTGACCATTGACGAGTTTGTCCACCCCAAAACGGGCAAGAAGTCCCAGACTTACCGTATCAACTACCAGTCGATGGACAGAAACTTGACCAACAGCGAAATCAACGCCATCCACGGCAAAGTGGAACAGGACTTGGTCAAGTTCTTTGGTGTTGAGATCAGATAATGTATAAAGAAGAATAAACATGTATAAAGTAACGGAATAACACGAAACAGTTAGATGGTTAGTATAGTATAGACCTAGAGAGGGGGACCGAAATTCCTGCACACAACCAATATCCATATTGGTGAACAAAATTTTTCACGAGTAAAACTCAACAGCAACATGTTTGGACTTGTCAGATCGATGCTTGGCTTGGGCCAGGCCGGTATGGTGAGCCGTGCTCCCATAATGAACCAGACAGTACTCCAGTCTGTGAGATACAAGCACGAATACGCCCCCAGATTTAAGCAAATGAGAAAGGCCTTCAAGGGAAAAGTCTCGGTGAGAACCGGTGGTTCTGTCAAGGGGAACTCGCTCGAGTTCGGTGAGTATGGGTTGAGATTGAAGTCACAGGGACTCCGTTTTTCTGCTGCCCAGCTCCAAGCCGCCGACAAGGTGTTGAAGAGAGAACTCAGACCGTCGAGATCCGACTTGATAACGAGATTCACCTGTAACACGCCCGTCTGTGTCAAGGGTAACCAGACAAGAATGGGTAAGGGTAAGGGTGCGTTCGACCACTGGGCCTGCAGAGTCCCAACCGGGAAGGTTTTGTTTGAGATCAGAGGCGATATCCACGAAAGAGTTGCCAGAGAAGCATTGAGGAAGGCCGCCGACAAGTTGCCCGGGTTGTTTGAGATTATCACCAAGGACTCCAAGGTCAGAGTGAGTATCACTGACTTGATTGACAAGCCACAAAAGGTCGATTACGTGGAAAAGATGAAGGAGGCCCCTACCAAGAAATGGACCAACATCCAGGCGTCCAAGGAGCCATTGTACCAGATGTATAGAGGACGTTAATGTAAATAGTATACGGTAAGGAATAAAACGTACAAAGCGCAAAACCGAGCGGAAAAATTACACCGCCAAATTCAGATCACCAAAACAGTTACGTACGGGAAATGTCGTCGCTGAAAGACACGCCCCGCTTGGCCAACCAGGCGCTCCACACGCTTTCCAAGATCATTGACACCGACACCGAAATCTCGACCATTGATTTGAATCTCTTGGAGAACTTGAACACCAACCAATCGCTCAATTACATCAAGCTAGAGCAGAGCCTCAACACGATCGAAAACAACGCCAAGCACATCGAGGCGTTGACCAAGGAGTTCAACACGTACGAGGGAGTGTTGGACGATATTGAAGCCAAGGTGGCCAAGATGGAGGCCATTGTCGGTGACTTGGACGTGTTTACCAAGGAAGTCTACAGCAACGGCAAGCACACCAACAAACAGACGAAAAACAAGCCCAAGTAGGACGCCAGTCACCATGATCTACACCGATACATCCACCCCATAACAAACAACAGACTTCCAAATCATATACGTTCATTATTCCTCATAATACTTGACCTTTATCCATAAACTACAGCTGGAACACTGGACTATTATATCAAATCCGCCGCTACCGTCGTCGGTACCGTGTTCCTCAAGGTCCGTCTCCGTCAATTCTATGCCATGCACCCCATGGCAACGCGGACAATCCTTGTACCAATGGTAGACGTCGGCGATTTCGTCCGACTCGAAGTCTTGCAAACCAAAAGTATCCAAACCGTCTCCGTTTATATTGAATCCGTGCCGCTGAGACGTCTTGACCAACGACTCGTCGTATTCGGCTCGCGAAGTGGGCTCCACCAACGCTTCGTATGCTTGTTTGATGGCAGCGATATCGACGGGGATTTCGGTGCCTGCTTTATCGGGATGTGTAGTCAAAAGTTTATGGCGATATGCAGACTTGATCTCGGACGTATCGGCCTTGGGTCCCACCCCTAGCACTTCATAGTACGTTTTCTGTAAGCTAGCTAGGTATGTCATTAGTTAGTTTGATAGTGGGAAGTCTCCAAAATCTATGTACAGTCTCGACTGGCGCTTATGTAAGCTGAAAAATTTGGTGATGAGCATCCATAAATCTAACAACGCCAGAACCCCTTTAACAACGCAAAAGATGTCTGAAAAAAGGAAGAGAACCACCGAGTTGAGAGTGGCCTCATACAGTGACGAATTAAGCACCGTTGTACAATCCACTTTCAACGGATTGTCCGTTCCTTCCAGCACAAAATTTGACTTATACAAACACAAGAAGCAAGACAGATACGTTATCCATGGCGAGAACGAAACCTTGGACTACAACGGCGAATCCAGCGTTGATGGGGAAGAGAACGAGTACATTGTGGCATTATACGATCCAGTGAACCGTGCTGTCGACTTGTTCAAGGCGCCATTTGTCAACTCCAAGGTCACCGCCAGATCAAAGAGAGTCTACAAAGGTCCTAAGGTCCAACAGTTGGGTGTGCGTAACAACATTCAACGTAATGCCTTGGGTGAAGCATTTGGTACCAAGAAGGCCAAGGCTGCCATCACCAACTTGGAAAAGAACAGAATCGACTCGGAGAAGTTACAAGACATGGAAATGGATATTGTCGACACTGTCCAAGAATCGACTCAAGATTTACCTACCAGAGATGTCATGGCTGCCACTGTTATCAACGACAGACCAACTCCAGTTGCCGACGTCGATGCCACCAACGTCGAGGATATCTATCCATTGTACAATATAATACCGAACCACGAATGGGACTACTTGAGAGTGGACCCATTGATGCAAGAATCCGACGAAGCTGCCAGATTGGAACTTCTCCCATACGGAAATTCTGCTTACGTCCGCAAACAGCTTCCACAATTGGTTGCTACCGGCAACACCGAAAAGCTCCAAATCTTATACTACATTTCGTTGTTGTTTGGAGTTTATGCCAACAGAAGAGTCAGAGACAAGGAATCTTTGATGACCAGATTGGACAACAAGGCCTCGGAAGTATTGATCGATGGTATTTTGGAAAGATTCACCATTTCCCGTTCGTCCCAATTCGGTAAGTCTAAGGACAGATCGTTTTTGATCGACCCTCACCACGAAGACAAGTTGTTGTGTTACTTGTTGACTTTGATCATGCACTTGAATAACTTTATGGTTGAATTGCCACCTTTAGCCAACGAATTGAACATCAAGGCCACCAAGCTTATCAGTTTGTTTAGGGCTCTCGGTGCCATCATTAAGGCTGCCACCGTTGCCCAAGCCGAAGCTTTTGGTATTCCCAAGAGTGCTGCGGCTACTTACAAAATTGCTTCTTTGAAGGTTCCATTCAAGTTGCCAGAGATGACGAGAAGAGGCGCTAAAAAGAGCCGTTAATAGCATATATAAATAATGTACACGATTAGATAAATATTTCTCGTATGACCAGTTTTAGAATTGGAACTTGAAAGCTACAGTCAATGATGGCACTCCAAAGTAATACATCCATTTTTTCTATAAACTAAAACACTTAAAACCCACATTTAATGGGTAAACTCCATCAAATCAAACCCATCATTGATCAAGAACCAGTGGAAAGTGATCAAGTATAACACTGACACAAATGCTTCCATCATGAAAGCCAAGAAGGTGTAGTATTTGAAGTCACCGTACAACAAAGCGTACTGACTTGGATGGATAAAACTGATACCCTTGAATGCAGACAATACCGAGTAAATACATCTGATAATCAAGAAAATGGCAGATGCCAACAAAAGGAAGACAGCAGCGTGGAATCTTGGCTTGGTGGCGAAGATCCAGCCCAAAATACCCAAGATAATTATGGCAGCACCCAAGAACAACAAACCAGATACCTTAAAGTACACTCCAATGTTGGAAGTACTATCCAGGGATTCGCTGGCAAGCTGACTCGAACCGACGATACTCAAAATAACTGCAACCAAAACCACGAGAGTGAGAATTGCGAATGGATGCAAATTGAGTCTGCCAAGGGCTCCACGTGTAGGAATGGAGTCCAGCAACTTGTAGGACAACTTTTCGTTTCTTTCGTTCTTCAACATTGTTTCGACAAAGGGAAATATGGCCCTGGTAAGAAGACCCAATGCCGTCGAGTCACAGATGTAGGTACCGATGTACTTACCCGTGGTGAAGCTGGAAACAGTAACGACACCAAGAGCACCACCAACGACTTTTAAAAGACAAAACACCGTGAAGAAGCCCACGAAAGTGAACATGGCCTTCTTGTGTTGGGGACGTCTAAAATACACCAAAGTGATCAACCCACACCAAAGTAAGACGATGATGAACCAGACGAGCTGGACGTATGACACAATTTTCCATTCGTTTGCTTGGGGGAAAGTGACAGCCATGATAATTGCAATTGTTGGTAAATGATAGAGAAGAGCTACATGTCTGGCGACTTCAACGCCGTTTTATACCTCTTCGTAGGTGGTGTAGGTGGTGATGGGACGGGTACTGGCGCTTACATAATCGCCATAAAACCTATTGAAATCCCACTGAAATGCGCTTACATAACGTGTATTTTTAAGCCTCGCGGTAACTTCAGCCTCGCTACAGTGGCAGAAATTGGCTGTTACGAAGACTCATAACTGTTCAGGAGCGGCTAGGTTAGATATCGGGGCGGAGAATCAGTCATTCTTCCTTTTTCAAATGTAAATCCTTAAACCGCGTTGGGATTTTTGGCAGGGCCGTCGGAATTAAGCCCTGTTTGGGTAACTGTCGGAATAGGGCACGAGATGAGCAACCAGCCACGCCATTTACAAGGGGTAACACACAAAGAGTTGGTGCAACGATACTTCTATTGTTTGGCTACTGAAAGTACACTACTATGAATAGCCAACGATATGGCCCATGCTAAGGCTGCTGGCGCAAACAGACTTCCTTGACTTCTGTTGGACGGCATTCCGCACACGAAACCCGGGCGACGTATCTAAGATTTTGATTGAAAAAATACACATTTTCTAAAAAAAGAACCCGCGACTCACAGCTGCGAAAATCGTCTAAATCAACATGCCCACGGCAACGGCAGCAGCACCGAGAAGGGCACCGCCAGCGTTCATGCCGGAAACGGCATTGGCCTTGCTCGAGGCAGAAGGAGCAGCACTGCTAGATGCCGACGACGACGAAGGAACTTCGTTGTCTTCCTTGGTGAGGTTGGCGCAGGCGATTCTGGTGGTGTTGTTCAAATGGAACACGACCGACAAGTCGCCGAAGAAAGCCTTGTCGTCTGGGTTCAACGAGATGTATGGGTCAACGTAGCTGGTGTTTAACGATTGGCCGTTGATAAGACCGTGCTTACCGGACAAGTCACCGACTTCCTTAGCAGCAGGGGTAGTGGCAGTTTCCGAACCGTTGTATGGGTTCAAGTGGCCAAGAGTACCGGTACAGTTCCCGTCAGATGGAACTGGCTTCTGGTGGATGTGGTACAAGAATGGGCCGCCGGCGCTTGGCAAGCTGTTGACGTTGACGTTGACCTGGACGGAACCGTTGTTGAGCGCCACGAATTCGACGGAACCCTGGACATTCTTTTGGCCCGAGAAGTCGGCAACGTATTTGGTGCCAGGGGTCGAGTCTGCGACTTGTGGAGCGTTGCCGGCCTGGGTGGCGGTGATGGCAGCCAATAAGGTGACGATGGTTTGCTTGAGGAACATTTCTGGATTCGGAGGGTAAATTAGCTCGGTTGCAAATACTACCTAAGTTGTCGAAATAATTTACTCGTTCTCCAATTGCAAAAATACCTGCCACTATATATAAGACCGGCCCCAACCGCCTGTGAACTTCACCCATGGCGGCCAATTGTTATTACATCACCCTGTTTGTGTGGACAATGGGGGGAAGCGAAGTAACATAACCCTCCAATATTTTTCGTAAAGGGGAATTGCGAGGCCCGGAACGCATTATCATTCGCTGAGATGGTCTGGAGATCGGGGCAATTATCTAAACGATCGCAATTACAGTTTTGGTCCGTGGTTTCGCAGGCATTGTAGATGGGGCCAACGTGGTAGTGGTCGATGACGGCAGTATTACTCGGTGACAACAGCCTGAAACCTCCACCTCGAAACCAGGCTCGACCTGCCAATGTCTGGCAAAAACCGTGTAGCAGGCCTTTTCCGATTAATATCTCAACCCGCCGGATTGGCGGGCTCCCCTACCCCTAACTGTCAAATTTGAACTATTGTGCATTGTTGACGGGTAGAAAATAATCTTCGGGCGTAATCTGATTGCTATGCATTCCTATTGGGGGACCTTGGGGCTACATTCCGCATTCATGGGCAAGACGCCGACTTTCGGAAAGAACCAATAGCGACAGGCTGCTGATGGCACGCATGTTTGTTCTCCGAAACCCCGTCGTTCAAATCCCGTCCATTTGTCAATAATTGTTATACGAGACACTGAAAAAAGTGAAAAGTTTTGATACAAATGTGCGGACTTAAGGTTTTCCCACTAGCCACGAGGCATCGTGGGGTCACCACAATCAGTTGGGTTCGTAGTCGCAAAGCTCTAATCAAGTGATTTTGACAGTTCATGCTTGATTTCACTACATTTGGTAGAATTTTCGGGTCCGTTCTCTGTCTTGCTAATCTATATTCGAACGAGTTCTCATCCAGCTCACCACAAACAGAATTATTCAGCTAAAGCAATTCGGGTAAACAAACTCACCCAAACCGTCATCACCAACCCATTCGTGTAGCTACTTAGTGCATAGAATTGAATTTCCCTTTTCGACCAGCTCCAAACGAGAGCTTATTGTGTTTCGGAGATGTATGCTCCCATAAGCCACGGCTCGGTCCTTTCTAATAACTACACAAAGGACGGGTTAACTCCGAGACCACTAAAGTCCTCATTGACATCGTCTTACTTTGTCTGCTTCCGTTTGCTAAAAAGACAGCAACCGAAATCACATGCCGAGGTCTATACGCAGTCCGGTCACTAGTTCACAAACTCATCAGTAAAGTAGCACAACTATACCAAGCCAACGATGTATTTCCCGCTTATAGGAAGAGTAGGACTAACTGACTGGCCATTCATCTTTATCTCGCTTCTATTAGCATGGGTCGAGTTTATAATTTCCACCATTACCGTCATTTTGCCCGACTGGGTCATTGACGGGTTCACCAAGGCATGTCGCGTTATCTATGGGTTTACATCTAACCCCATCATAAGAGCACAAGCGGATCTGTCGGACTACAAGAAGTACATCAGCGACATCCCCATCTCCAAGGAAAAGTACGATCTTATGACTGGATTGCTTAATGCTAACGATATCGAGCAAATGGCACAATTGTTCGGCTATGGTATCGAGTCCGCAATCGTCCAGACGAAAGATGACTATCTTTTAACCATCCACAGAATCATCAAACCAGGCTGCAACCGTGTCTCTAACGGAAAGGTGATTTATTTACACCATGGGTTGTTGATGAGTTGTGAAATCTGGTTAACTATGCTTGAGAAGCACGACAACTTACCATTTGTTCTCTATGAATTGGGTTACGACGTCTGGTTGGGAAATAACAGAGGAAATAAGTACTCCCAGAAACACATATACCACAATGTGAAAAGCGAGAAGTTCTGGAACTTTTCTATTGATGAATTTGCCTTATTTGATATCCCCGACACCATCAACTACATCTTGAATGTGACTTCCAAAGAGAAGCTTACCTATATTGGTTTCAGTCAAGGAACAGCCCAGGCTTTTGCTGCAATGTCTGTTCACCCAGATATGAATGAGAAGGTGGAACAAATCATCGCCATTTCTCCAGCAACTACACCCCACGGGTTGTACTCCAAGATTCTTGATATCTTATTAAAGTCGTCTCCCAACATCATGTATTTACTATTCTCACGCAAAGTGTTGATGCCCTCGGTATTCTTCTGGCAAAGAATCGTGTATCCTCCACTTTTCGATAATCTCATCGATGTCTCCAACTACATGTTGTTCAACTGGCGCTCGTTAAATATCAACAAGTTCCAAAAGATCAGCAGTTATGCCCATCTTTATTCCGCTACTTCGGTCAAGACAGTAGTTCATTGGTTCCAGATCATTTCTTCCAAGAACTTCCAGATGTACCACGACTCAAATTCGACTCTTACTGGTATGATACCAGTGAGTTATCCATTGAAGAGCATTAAAATTCCTATCCATTTGATCTACGGTACGACCGACTCGTTGGTGGATATTCAAGTCATGAAGAACCAGTTGCCCCGTTCCACAACGACGAGTCAGCCCGTCGAAAACCACGAACATCTCGATAATTTATGGGGAGAAGACGTGTTCAACAAGGTTTTCAAGCATGTTTTGCATTACTTGGGAGAAGAAAATGTCGAGATCCGGTTACTGGAAGATACTATTATCAGGCACCCCAATCTCATCGAAAACGGTTTCAATTCCGACGATGAACTGGGAGAAAGCAATGTTTCGTACTTGAAACAAGCAGGAACGCACGAAAACAATACAAACGGAATGGTGACCCCTCAGTCACTTCAATTACCGCGTAGACATCTCTCCACAGGAGGATCTGTGTTTATTTGAGACTTTTTCTAATTTTTATAGATGAATGATATATTTATTACAAACGAGAAAAAAATAGACAATACTCCAATGTTCGCTTCACGATCCAGACTTAACTATAACCAGGCTTTAACTATTGCAAGGTGGTATCCCTTGAAGGAGTTAGTGTATAAAGTTCCAAGGCGTTGGCCCCGTCTAAAATTGAGGCAGATGTTGTCCCAAAGGGGTATTGCAACTTTGGAACACCATGCAGTACCGGTTACGAACGTGGTTATTGGTCGGATAGTGACATGGGGATAACACAACTATGGTCTATACTACATACCCCCGGTAGTGTTCAAATAAGTTCAGGGCTAAGATGGTAAATCATAGCTGGGAAGTAAGTTCAAAGACGAGGACAGACATATGCCGGCAAAGTGAAAATAAAGGGTTCTTCTAGAAAGAACCCTTCAAACAGGCTATAGGTTAGATAGACTTTGAGACTAAACATTTCATTCCTTCTATTATGATCACCTGTCATTTTTGTTTTCATTGGCCTGAAGTTTCCGTCTAGCATTTCAGCAAGGGTGGTGGTACACAGTTTTTTCAGTAGTTAAATTGTACTACGTATGGACCCCTTGGACCAATGTATTTTCAATTTTTTTTTTGAAATCCACTTGCCTCCCTTCAAGGTCAATGACTCTACACAAGTCTTTACAAATATGGCATACTCACAGCCTACGAATATTACTCGACGCTATTGTCGTGTTGTTGCAACCCAATTATCTAATGACACAAAACCAAAACAAAATGTTGCAGAAAAAATTTATTCCTCAACAACCACTCCATTAACAGCCACGGACATACTGTTCAATATTCGCTGAATATGTCTGTCAATACGGTAATGTCATTCACTGTAAGTATTCATCGAATTACCGAGATTTCTACGCACTTCCACGGGCTCATTCTGGCACCTTACACCGTGTTTGTCGCCCCTTATTAATCGCTATGAATGACTTCTACTTGAGGCAAATGAAAAGACACAACAAATAAATCGAGTCATAATGGATGTTATTGGTGTCTTGGAACCAAACTACGACTGCCCAGCCAATTTTTCGATTTGATAGCCACATTGTGCCAGTCTCTTAACCCGACCTCGTTTTTGCATTAATTTTTTTGCTCAATATACTAACATCTACCAGCCGGACGACGATACTTTTCAAGAGTCTTTCCATCCTTTAAGTATGTATATTTGCCAGTTTTGAGCTACTTCATTGAAATACTAACCCAAAGGCTTGATTCGCCATGTCGAACAATATATCCCACGCACATTGCCATACCACCGTCAAAATCAAGTGCAAGACCCTATCCTTTATGACTTGATGAAACTTTCTCCACATACATCGGTGATTGTCACCGAAAATAACAACAGAATAACCAAAGAGAAGTCCATAGACATATACTCGGGAAAACTCCAAGAGCTTTTATATTTGTTGAACGAAGAAAAGGATATGGACGATAATTCACGCATGTCGATTGAATCTGCCCTTTTTGAGTTGACCTCGTATATCCCCACACCATCTGAGGCCTGGTCATGGCCCTCCTCCAAACCAAAAACGAAAAAGACCCGATCAAGACGACCAGTATACCCCAATGACTCCCTTTCCAAGATCCTTATTGACAACTATAAACATCTTGTCAAGTTTGCTTCCACTTATTTCAACTTATCCTTGTGTTCTCACATAACCAAGTATACTGTGGAACTTCTTTATTCTCTCCAGTTTTGGGAAGTTTACCATCTCTTGTATCTTATTCCGGAGATGGAATACTTCCTACAACTCGTTGGGTTTGAAGTCATTCCTTCAAGTTTTGGCTTTATGGTGAAACCCCCAGAGAATTATTTGAATAACGCCATGTTATCTGGCTTACAATACCCATTTCCCTATCCATTCTACAATTTCTCGTTCCACAGCTTTAACCCCAAGTCTGATAACAGGAAATTCAACAGAGTTAACATTAAACCATACCCTGATATTGGTATTATAGAGCCAGAAAGGAAGAAACAGAAACGGACACCTACTTTGCCTCCTCCCCCTGCTCCAGCAAAGAGAGGCAGACCAAAGGGTAAGACGAAGGCAAAGAGGGGAAGACCTAAGAAGCGCATCACTGAGAGTGTAGAAGCTGGTTCTTTTATACAAGAAACTCAAAGTGAGCGGAGTCATTCTGATGTGGAAAGTTCTGATGCAAGCGAATATGAAGAATACGACCAACAGGGCAAGGGTTATGACGATGAAGATAACGAAGATAAAATTATTGAGTTGGAGGGCTCACAATCACTCCCAGAACAAGAGGCAATGGATCATCCATATGAAGATTCTCAACCAATCGAATCTTCAGAACGTCGGCCAAAGAATCACGCTAAATCGGAAACTACACAAGGAACAAGTCTGCCAACCGGTACGTACGATAGCCAACATCCATACTACTCACGGACTGAAAGAAATCAAGTTCATGATCTCTCTTCTCCTCCTAGAATCCATTTGGTTGATCCCTCAGTAACCAACGATAAACCATCTGACGAGAGCAGCAGCGAGGATGATGATGACCATAGCGATGGTGGAAAGGATCCTGGTAGTCCTTCGTACGGCGAAGATCATATTTTTATTGACTCTTCTGACCCCAACATGAAGTTAGAGCATGATCATGACCAGAAGTACTCATCTGTTTATGGAAAGCGGAATCCTATTCTTCAATTCCAGAATCAGATTAAGTTTATCCAACAATCCCCCAAGAAAAACAAGGCTGGAGTTCCTGAAATAACGAACGAAGTCCCACCGGCATATTTGGAGGACAAAAATAAGAAAAAACCCCACAGTGTCATTCATCAATGTCACTTGATTGATCCCAATACATTGAGAAGATGTCTCAAGATTTTCTATGGTAAAAATGAATTGTTGAGGCATCAAGAGTTTGTCCATGCCACCAAGAAGAAAATATACAAATGTGTGTATTGTGCCAAGAATGGTTCCAAGGTACAAAGTTACCCTCGACATGATTCTCTCGCTCGGCACATCCGCCGTAAACATGGCGTTACCGGTAAGGAAAACAAGATGGCAGTTAACTATGCCAAAGAAAATGTCGAGGTTATAGACGATCCCACTCAGATTGCAACCAAGGTACAAAACTATAGTTCTCCTTTGCCACATCCACAGTTTTTAAACCCTGATTTTACTATCAAGACAGGATATGCCGGGTTCATGCTGTTCAGTGCTAAGGACGGCCAGAAACCAGGACACGAGCTTGGTAGTGGGTATGAGGGACCTGAAGAAGGTGACGAACAACATATGCATTATGGAACGCAAGAACATGGCGAAATCCCACAGTCACTGCCCGGTGTAGTGACTGCTACCTCTGAATCAATTCCAGGACATTCAGGGTATTCGGTAATTGGCCCACAAAGCCCCCAGGTGATGGTACCGTCAATTCCAACGCGAACAACGCAACCTACCATTCCGCCAATTTCGCAGCTCCAGGCAGACTACACAAGGTACCCAAATAACCACAACATTAAAAGAAGCATGGATTTTTCCTACTTGAACTCACCAGAGAACAAGTAGAAATTATATACGGCAAATATAGTTACCCCTATACCTACGAATAAATGGTTGCAAAACGTAACACAAAACCGGTTCCCCAAGCGAGGCCGGGTAATTAGCCAGATCTCAATGTGCAACAGTTTTTTCAGTGCAAAACTCGACGACTGCGAATCGACTGCGAAAATTGTGCTACATCCGCGGCGGTTTTGTGGCAGAAAAAATTGGTACGCGCACTAAGATAACACTGGTCAAATCGGCAGATATCGGGAATTGGACGGCTCAAGACAATAAAAACAGCAGGGAAAGTCGGCAAGGATATTTGAACCCATTTCACAATGAGTAGACTCGGTATGTTCCTTCGGAACAAAGTAAAATTTGATACTTTAACCCCTTATGCAACATGTCACACATTACACAAAACCAAAAATTGCAGTCAGAAAAAAAAAAGAAAAAACAACAAAACGGAACGAAATTAAAAAAGAGACGCTTAGATCCCCGTTAATCTCTCGACACAAATAAAGGCATTTAGTCGTCGGTGCTATTGGTTTAACTGTTGCTACTAAATTTGCAGTATTCTATTTGCTATTTGTGAACTTTCCCGACGACCCATTGGTTCTTATTGCTTAACTATTGGCTAACACTTTTTTTGCTGCCGTCGTCATTTCTCAATTTTACATCCACTAATAAAAGTAGCACCGAATTTGGCCGCTAACTCCACCAGTTGTCTACACATTGATAATACGTCATGAACGGAAGCCCAATACATTCCATATACCTGTTCCCGCTTCCTGGACAAATCCTGATTCCTCTGCAACAGCACCAACACCAGCAGCCGCAGTCGCAGTCGCAACCAGCTCAGCTTCAACAACAGATTCATCACCATTTACAAAGCCCCCCAAATCAGCATGGGTCTGTCCAGCCTCCTCTTCCACAACCCCTCCCTCCGCATGTTTCCCACCATAAACCCCAACTTCCGCATTTCCGCCAGGTACAACCCCAAATGGCACCGCAACTTCATCTGCTGCAGGAACAGCATATGCGTCAACAGTACATTCATCCTCGTCATCAATTCCCTCCCCAGCCTATCTACGGCAATCTGCCAAACTTTGGAATGAGACACTTTTCGCCTCCCACGATTCCGCATCGTCCCACAACTGTCCCGTCAAGCGAGGATGCACCCTCGGCTGGAGACACAACTATGACCTCCCAATCTCTGCAGCAATCCCAAGTACAAACACAGCACCCACAACATCAGCAACAGCAACAGCAACAACAACAACAGCAACAGCAGCAACAACAACAGCAGCAACAACAACAGCAGCAGCAGCAATCACCCCCACAGCAGTCCCAATTATCTCCGCAATCACCACCGCAGGAACGGAAGCCCTCTGTTCACCGGTTGGACTCTTTTTCGTTTGAGGAGGCAGTGGATATCTTGTCCAATGCTGTTCCATCAGACGTGGAAGAGTACACTGAACACTTGTATAAACTCGCTGAGCTCTTATACGACAACAAATTTAGCCCAGAACAATTCACGGGGATGAAAACAAAATACTACCTGTTAATCGATGATTTGAGTAGATATCTCGACATCAGTGACCCAATACATTCGAAGCTTCATTTGGTGGTTGAGAGAAACTTTGATGTATTTATCAAGATCTCAACCAACCATAAGAACATTGATTTGGCAACAAGAACCATTCGTTTCTTGACAAATTTAATAATGAACTTGAATTACTGGGAAATTTACAACTTGTTATCTTGGAAACCTGCCATTTATCATTTTTTATCTGTGGTTCAATTTGATTTCAATGAATGCTATCAAAGATTTATTCAAGACTACGCTAGTTACAACTATAACAAGCTAAACCAACCAACTGTTTCGGAGGGCAAGAAGAGGAGTGGGAAACGTGCACTTCGAAAAGCTAACAGAAAGTTAGGCGGCGAAGATTACGGAAAAGATGGCAGTTCTATCAGGGATAAGAAGAAAGTGAAGCTCGATGACAAATGGGCGTCGCACCGCATAATAAAGAAGGGTGCTGCTACAAAGCCATCGAATAAGTCGTCGAACTACGATCCAGATGTTGTTCATGAATGTCAATTACCCTCTGCTGATGTCCCTAACAAATTATGCTTGCGCCGGTTTTCTAGAAAGTATGAATTAATCAGACACCAAGAGACTGTTCATTCGAAGAAAAAGAGACTATTTAAGTGTTTTGTGTGTGTTAAACAAAATCCAGGGGTTGGACCCAGAATATTTACACGCCATGATACGTTGGCTAAACATATAAGGGTCAACCATAAGATATCAGGCAAAGAAGCTAAAGCGGAAGTTGCTTACTCAAAGAAACACGCCGAAGTCGTTGAAGAAGGTGATATAACTGTGCATGTTGGCAGAAGGAAGACGAAGGTCGACTTTGAATTAAGGGCTCACATGGAAAAGAAAAAGATGGCAAAGGATTCACCTGACTATGATGATTCTGGCTACATGGAGCACAGTGACATGGACTCTGGAGATGAAGAGGTAACTTTTAATCATTAACAATCAAATATATTTGTCTAATAATACATGTAGGAAGAAGAGTTCTTCAGTTACTACTTTCAAACTTCTGCTGGGCTAAAATGGCTTTCTTGATCGACTCATCCTGTAAATCCTCAAAGATTTCCTTTGGCACATCTTTCAACCCAGTAGCTTTTCTTCTCAAATCGCGATTGTTGAACACGGTATCAAACACCAAGGTGTCAGAATCTGCTTCGTCAATTTTGACTATTTTGGCGTGGGTTGGTTGAGTAGATCCAGGGAAGAAAATCAAGTTGGTGTATGTGTCCTTTACTCCTCTATTGACTACCAGGTTTCTTGCTTCAAGCAACTTGGTGTTGAAATTTCTGGTCTGCGATGCTATTTTGTAGAGCCATTGTTCATCTGTTTGGTAGGCAACTGTAGGCACAACTGGGGTTGGTGTACCATTATTAGTAGGAGTGTCAGCGGTTGGTGCGCCGTAAATCTTCATGTTTTCCAAAGGATCGGCGTATTCACCGGGGACATCACCATTGTCAATTGCCTTCTGTTCCCAGAAATCATCTATAACTTTCTTCCCATCGTAAACGACCTTGGCACCAAATTCTCTGAAGATGGAACGTGCAGCCACCAAATTGACCGATCTACCCTTGTATGAATTTGGGATCAATCCACGGTCGATCAAATCAAACTTTTCATCATTGGTACAAACCTTTTTGTATAAAAGTCTGTGGGTTTTGAATAACAAGTACGAATCACGAAAACCAACCAAACGTGCTGGTTCTGTTGAAATGCAGTATAATTTATCGCCATGGTTGAGGATTTTGAATGTTTTGAAGCGATAAAACCTGCCACCTTTCAAGTCTCCATGTTCATCAACCTTCTCTTTCCCCTTTGGGTCTTCATCTTCTATAACAATTTCATCACCCTCCACATGTAAAGGTCTTCCTTCGTCATCAACAATCTTATCTTCCAACACTGCAAAGTTCTTTCTACCTCTCTTCTTAAGCTTCTTTCTCTCGGGCTTGGGCTTTGTTTCTGGTTTGGATTCTTTGGTTTCAAAATCGTCATCTTCGTCAATGGTTCTCTTTG
The DNA here is from genome assembly GCA_003706575.2 of Teunomyces cretensis. Lineage (NCBI taxonomy): Eukaryota > Fungi > Ascomycota > Pichiomycetes > Serinales > Debaryomycetaceae > Teunomyces > Teunomyces cretensis. The sequence goes on along the minus strand of PPLT02000004.1, from coordinate 1,422,220 downwards.
TTCCTCTCTTAGAAGTAATGGTTTCATCTTCAAAATCGTCATCTACATCGTCCTCTTCTTCTTCTTCTTTCACCGATAAATCTTGAGCATCAACATCATATTCAGCATCGTCGATTTCTGGTTCCACAATTTCTTCTTCAACACCAACAACTTCATCCTCAACTTCAGGCTCGCTTCTCTGTTTGGGAGAGCCTTCTTCTCTCTTAATTCTTGATGATCTAGCCATTTTTCACCCAGTTAGATACCTAACGATTTGGCGCTCTTATTTTGATTTTTTTGTTTTCATTACTTTGGTGAGTCGTGCCATGTTCAATTTATAACGGTTATATATTTTTATTTATATACAAGAATAACCACCTACTCATTATCTTTATGTTCAGCCTCAGGCTTATCGTTCTTGAAAGCATCCTTCCCGTCAAGATACTTGTCAAAGGCATCATTATTTTCGGGGAATGGTCTCTTACCAAGTAAACGGATCATGTCTTCTCTAGTAATGAATTCTTTCTTCAACAATTCTTCGGCAACCAATTTCACTTCAGTAGCCTTTTCCTTCAATAAGGTCGTACACTTTTCATAAGCGTCACCAACTATGGATTGGATTTCTTCATCAATAATCTTATTGGTTTCTTCACTGAAAGGTTTCGTTAAGTTGTCCTGAGTTTGTGTGTCGGCATAGTTGACCATACCAACCTTTTTCGACATTCCAAATCTCAATACCATCGATTGGGCAATATTGGTAACCTTCTTAAAGTCATCGTGTGCTCCACTAGTGACCGAGGCAAAATGAAGTTCTTCGCTGACTCTACCTCCCAAAGTCATAACCATTCTGTCTTCTAATTGAAGAGTAGACATCAAGTATTGATCAGGAGGTAAGTATTGGGCGTAACCAAGGGCACCTTGACCTCTTGGAATAATAGAAACCTTCAATAATGGATGGGCATGCTTTAAATACCATCCACAAACAGCATGGCCAGCTTCGTGATAAGCCACAACCTTTTGTTCTTCTTCGTTCAAAATCTTCGATTTCTTTTCAACACCTCCAATAACTCTTTCAATAGCCAATTCAAAATGTCTCAAAGTAACTGATTCAGCATTGTATCTGGCAGCAATCAAGGCCGATTCGTTACAAACATTGGCAATATCAGCACCAGAAAAACCAGGAGTCAAGGCAGCCAATCTTCCTGCCAAGTCCTTGTCAATATTCTCTATTAACTTGATTTTCTTCAAGTGTACCTCAAAGATTTCTTTTCTGCCCTGCAATTCAGGGTTATCAATAGCAATATGTCTATCGAATCTTCCTGGTCTCATCAAAGCTTTATCCAAAATATCAGCTCTATTGGTACCAGCCAAGACAACGACATGGTCAGAGCTATCAAAACCGTCCATTTCCACCAACAACTGGTTCAAAGTAGTCTCACGTTCGTCGTTTGCTCCACTAGCATTTCCCTTAGAACGTTGCTTACCAATAGCATCAATTTCATCCACGAACACAATCGAAGGAGCGTTTTCACGAGCAGTCTTGAACAAATCACGAACTCTCGAAGCACCGACACCAACAAACATTTCAACGAATTCCGAACCGGAAACAGAATAAAATGGAACATCGGCTTCCCCTGCAGTGGCCTTAGCAAGCAAGGTTTTACCTGTACCTGGTGGACCAGACAAAATAGCACCTCTTGGGATCTTTGCTCCTAACTTTTCGTACTTTTCGGGATTCTTCAAAAACTTGACAAACTCAGTCACTTCTTCTTTAGCTTCTGACATACCTGCAACATCCTTGAATCTAATCTTAACATCGGATTCTTGGTTGAACTTCTTGGCAGTCGATTTTCCGAATCCTAAAGGTCCACCCATTCCACCCATACTACCTGCCTTTTTGGTCATGTAGTAGATGGCTCCCAAAAACAATACAGTAGGCAAAAAGTTGATAATCATCTTCGCCGTACTTCCCTCACTGGTGTAAATAACTGGTACTCTCATTTGATCAGCGATATTGTACTCTTCTTGAACATCGCGTAAGTTACGTTCAAAAGATTCAATAGCACCAATTGTGAAGTAATAATTACCAGGGTGCTGATATTGAGCTTTACCATTTTGGTTCAATTCGACAATTGCAGTTCTATTGTTAACCACAACAATTCTTTCCACGAGGTTTTTGCTCAAAAACTTTGATGTAAACTCTTGGAAAGTAATTTGGTTATCATTCTCTTGAGACATATTGTATGCAATGTATCCCAAGAGACCAGCAAGCATACCGATTTGGAAGTATCTTAACGGTGGGCCATTGAGATTAATCTCAATGTCAATGTTCTTCTTATCCTTTCCTTTGCCGTCGTTATTGCCTGACTTTTTATCAGCTTTCTTCGTTGGTTCTTTGTTTGAATCCTTTGGTTGATTGGACTGAAAGTTAAAGTTCTTGTTAAAATCTTTGGTGTATTCAGGCTTGTTGAATGGGTATATTTGAGAAAGTTTTTCTTGAAGGGCATTAACTTCATCGTTGAAACTTTCAAAAGTTGCGTACTCGTACGGACAGATTGGACATGTGTACCTTTCACTTCCATCTGCAAATGGTGTCAGGGACAACGTATCAAAAATTTCAAACCAACCCTTAACGGCTTGGGGATCTATTTCATTGGCTTTGGACACTTCTGCAACTGTGGTGTCCCTGTCGTTGGTTGGCGACAAATTAGAGTAAATTGACAAAAGCTTTGCGATGGTTGGGTTCTCTAATTTCAACTCATCAACAAACACGATGTTGTTCAGCAACGAGTAGTAAATGTGAAAGAAGAACAACACCTCATCCTTAGTTATTGGCTCCACGTCTTTATGAGTTTTAGCAAACAAATCAATAATTTCCTCAATTATAGTATTTGGGTTGACGGATGCTCTAGGATTACTAGCATGAGCGCTGCATTGTCCAATAAAAGAGTCCAACATGTACATGTAGACGATCTTCTCACGATAAATCACATCAGCGTCAAGAGGATCGGCCCCTTCAAACACTATGGCTGGCGTTTTCAAGTTTTCATCAATGGTCTTGAATGTTTGTGCTTCTGTTATTTTCTTTTCTTGTTGAAAGAGCTTTGGACGTAAAGCAAACTTTTGCAAGAAGCCAGCATCTCGATAGTTGTCCTTGAGTTCTTTCAACTTTTTAATTTCTTTATCGATACTCTCTTGGTGCTTGTCGATTTGTTCTTCTTCTTTCTTCAAGATGTTGGAAGAATGGAGAGCTCGATTGGGAAGGAAATAGAGACTCCTGTTTCCCAATTTGGCGGAGAGTCGCAACCGTATTGGCTGTAGACTCTTTGCGGTATGCATGGTGTCTAAAGAGAGTAAAAGTGGATGGTAACGACAGTAGTGTTTGCCTTCAGATTGAAGCGAGGAACTGAAGAAAACGTAGATTTCCTAATTGGGAATATTATAATTTTTGTGACGTTTACATGTTAATGTGCTGCAAAAAATATTTATCTTACTCAGGCAAAGAATCGGCACCGCCCTTTAATACATCCAGATCCTTGGGAATTCTGTGATTGGTTGCAAATAAACAACACACAAGAGATGCACAAGAAAATGCCAATCCTAATATAAATGCTTTATGAGTAGCAAGCATCAATGCGTCGTACACTAAATCTTTTGCTTCTTCTGGTAACAGGTCAATCAATGCTGGCGTATTCAACAATTGATAGGGATCCACATCTAGAAACCCCTTTTTTATTTTCACCGGAAGCGATATGATAATCTTTCGAACAGTGGCAGATCCAGACGACTGAAAAACGATACTTGCCAATATAACGCCTATAGTTCCACCTAGGAATCTCATAAAGTTTGCCCATACCGTAACTAAAATCAATGACCCAGCCATATCTCTGGGAGCTTCCAATTGACAAGAAAGAATGTTACTTTGTATTTGGAATCCAATAGACACGCCCATCATGATAAGGAAACCAATCCTCTTAGGAACCGAAGTGTTTCTATCGATCAATAACATGCAAGAACTCGAAGTCACTGCCATAATTCCGGAAAACGCAAAGCAAGGTTTAATAAAACGGGATAACTTTATCAATACCCCGTTTGCAACTGCTGATAAAGCCGTGCTAATAATCATTGGCAATAAATCGATACCCGACTGAAAGGAAGAGTGTTTCAATATGACCTGAAAATAAACAGTAAGGTAGGTAATATTACCCAAAAACATTGCATAATTGAAGAACCCCGAGAGAGAAGCAAATAGAATTTGGGGATTCAGGAAGAATATCGATAACAACAACGGGTTTGGAGAAGCGATAAAGTTCCATGCTAGGAAAGAAATTAGGCACATGCCTCCAAAAAAGCAACATAACAAAACCGCCGGTGACATCCAGGGAAAAGTACTTCCACCAAATGTTATTCCTAAAAGTAGGAGAACCAAGCCTGATACCAACAAGATGTTCCCAGTAAAGTCAAGCTGGCGAATATTATCTCTTATTCTTCCCTTTGGTGGTGGAGGGCGGAAAACAAAGGCTAGAGTGAGGAAGGAAATGCCTCCCAACGGTAGGTTAATATAGAAACACCATCTCCAAGAAACATGCGTTGTAAACGCCCCACCTATAAATGGCCCCAAAACACTAGCTATAGCATAAGATATTGCCATCATGGATAATGCATAACTTCTTATTGAAATGGGAACGGTCTCGGTGATGATTATGGCAATGGTTGTCTGAATACAACCGGCACCAAGTCCCTGAATCACCCGGCCAAAAATAAGGGTATCCATACTGTTTGATAGTCCGCCGATTAAGGAGCCGATTTCGAATATAACAATGCCGCTTAATAGCGTGGTCTTTCTTCCAAATATAATGGATAATTTGCCGTAAGAGGGACAAAATACACACATAGGCAACAAGTACCCCGAACTTAACCAATCTATTCTGTTGAAACTGTTGAATTTATTCCCAACCGTGGAGTATATGGTTATGATGATGGTTTGATCTAAAGCAGCAATAAAGAGAGTAAGAAAGCATGAAGATAACGTAAGGAACAACTTGCTTCCCCTTAAAAAGTGGTCAGTGCTGACGGTCCCATCACCGGCATTGCTCCCATAGTATTTCTCACTGCTGGGTTGGGCCATTGTACTTTGTTGTGGAGGTACATCTACAGGAGTCAATTCTATTGAATTAAAGAAGAACTCCGATGAGTTTGGCTGCTCCATTTCCAATTAATAGTTTTACCCTCTTGCTGTAAGGATTGAGTTATATATTATACTATTTTAAAGGTTTTGCATCTGATTTTAGATTTTTTAAACAAACGAATTTCCCAATTTGGATTGTGGGGTAGCGACAACGACAACTCTATTCGATGCCAAAGTAGTTCCAGAGTTTGAAGTGGGCCATAACTGGTCTGTGGTCACTGAATCTCGAACCGTTGTATACGTTGTCAAGAACTTCAAGGCCGATGACGGAGGTTTTGTCGTCCTTGTTGGAATCTAAAGGAGCCCAGATGAAATCGATATTGCTCTGCTTCGAGTCGGGCTCGAATCCCGAAAAAGTCTCCAAGTCTTGGCCGTAGTGGTTATAGGCAGCCGTGTTGGTGTCGACAAAGCCAGTGGCAAGAGTACTGTACGAGATATCGGTGCTCACCGAGTTGAAATCACCGCCCAAAAATGTCGGATGGGCACCACTAAAGGTTTCTCTGACGTAACTCAAGACGTAATGGGCACTGTAGTTTCTGGCGTCGGCAGAAAGCTGATCTAAGTGGGTGTTCAAGTAATTGACAACGTGACCGGTGCTCTTGTGCTTGAACGTGGTGATGGTGACAATGCGATTTTTACTGGCACCCGAATAGATGCTGGGGACGGTCGGGGTGAGACTCAACCATCTCGTGGTACCGTTGATCAATTTCCACTCGTCGGTGTTGTACACAACAGGAGAGTATTCGCCGAGTTTGTGTCCGTCATCCCTTCCGACTCCGAAATATCTATAGGGTCTGTGGGAGGTTGCATTGTTCAAACCTTCAACGACATCGTGCACCTGATTGTGTAAGCATTCTTGCAAGCCCACGAGGGTTGGAAATTGGGAATTTCTCAGCTCGATGGCCGCCACCACGCCAAACTTTCTCTGGTCCCACGGCTGTTCGTGTGGGTTACGCTTGGTAGCGGCGTATCTGACGTTGTTGGAGTAGATTCTGAATTCGAACGGTGGGGCCGTCCCTCGCTTCGAAATCCCGAGGCCATCGACCGAATTTCTATTTTTGGCATGGGTTCCAGCGAGATATGACTGCGAATAGTGCACAAACCCCCCGACAAAAACCAATAAAACAAGGGTGGTGGTTAAGATGCGTTGGTTATAGATGACTTGCTTGAACATTGAGCGGTGTCTTGAGAATCCCACAACTCGAGGGGACATGGACAGTTAAATACCGCCGTTTATTAATAGTACACCGCTGGGATCACCACGATGAGGCGTCCGTAAATTCCAAATATTTTTTTTTTGCACGGTGCATTATCACGGCACCATCTCTTAAATGGGGGCGGCGTCATGGCTTTGATCGAGGGGTGAGGCCCTAATTCCAGTTTGGGGTTTAAGGTGTCAAGGGCCGTTGGGAAATCTACTGTCAAATGGCCATCTCCTGCTGTGCTGCCGTCATGGGTTGAGACGGTACGTCCAATACTACCACCCCTTCGTAAATATTATCTAGCGTCGCCGGTTTCAATCACTAGCAACGGCTACAGTGGCCATAACCGCACCAACATCCAGCGGCTCCAAAAATATGCCATGCGATCCGAGACACTGTCACGTAAAGTTTCTTTTACGACGGTTGGCCTGGTGCCCTGGGGCGACAATGGCCATCGATTGGCCCGATCGCTGGTTCGTAACTTCGACGTGGAGTTGGGGCGGCGTGGTGCCCTCGGTGTGGAGCTGGGACGAAACAGCGGCGTGGCTCGGCCACGACTAAACCTTGTTGCGTCAAACGCACGCTGTGGATGCGCCATAGCTACAGGGGTCGCGTGCCATGGTCTCAACTCGACGGTTTTTTCGAGCTTCCGGTGCGGAATTTTAGAGTGGACATTTTGGCGGTGCACTTTTGGTGGCTTCCCGATTGGGAAAGTCGTCGATTGTTTCTTATCAGACCGGGATCTGCCGAACGCCATTTTGACATATATATCCCACCACTGGCACTACAGTCGTACTAGCCCCATCTATACCACCAATAAAAATGGCCACCGTTCTCTCCGCTACAGAATTCCACACCCAAATCGTCTCCAAGTACACCGACGTCATTGGCGAGAAGTTGGGGGGTAAAGTCTTGAAGTTCTCCGACGAATGGTTTGCCGCCGCCGATAACTTGATCAAGCCCAAGGAAGCCATCAGAGACGCCTCCAGATTCACACATGCCGGTGCCTGGTACGACGGCTGGGAAACAAGAAGACACAACGTCGAAGAAGCCGACTGGGTTGTGTTCCGGTTGGGGGTGAGCTCGGCCAAGTTGATTGGGTGTGAAGTAGACACGGCATTCTTCAACGGCAACCACGCCCCATCGGTGTCGGTTGAAGCCTTGTACCGATCCGACGACGATGTGGATGCCATCAAGGAATCGGACTGGCAGCCAATCATCCCCAACACCGAGTGTGGCCCCTCCCAGAAGCATTTCTTTGTCAGAGACTCCATCACGGCCGACAACTACACTCACGTCAGATTGAGAATGTACCCCGACGGTGGAATTGCTCGTTTCAGATTGTACGGGGACGTCATTCCCATCCATCCGCAAGACAAGTCGACCGTGTTGGACTTGGCTTCCGTCCTTAACGGTGGTGTAGCCATCGACCGTTCCGACCAACACTTTGGTTCGGCCGACAACTTGTTGTTACCAGGTAGAGGCCACGATATGTCTGACGGATGGGAAACCTCCAGATCGAGAGAACCGGGCCATGTTGACTGGGTTGTTATCAGATTGGGTGCCACCACCACCATCAAGGACATTGTCGTGGATACCGCCCATTTCAGAGGTAACTTCCCACAAAAGGTCAATGTCAAGGCCATAGCCCTTGAGAACGAGTCTCAAGTACCCAAATACGATTCTTCTGCCTGGGAAACCTTGGTGGACGATACCAAGACTGGTCCAGACAAGGAACACGAGTTCAAGGTCGACAACTCCAAGGCATTCACCCACGTTTTATTGACAATTATTCCAGACGGCGGTGTCAAGAGAATCAGAGTGTTTGGTACTATTGCATAGATACAATAAAAACTAGTTAACCATGGACCATTGGCGTAGCGATATATTGAGGCCTGTAAATTCCACGAGAACATTTCAAACCGGCGCGATGCTTCTTCAAAAGCTTGACCAACGAGTGGCTGTGCGTGATATAGCGGCCGCTTTGGAGCCTCGGGACTTTACAGAATCGGCCCAAACCGAAATCATCGACCATCTTGGTTCCATTGTCGAGTACAACCCTTACTATGTCAATAGGTTTCTCAAAGAATACATCGGTCGCGGAGAAGACCATGGCCTTCTCGATGAGGTGTACGATTTACTAGGTGAGACCTTGGGTAGTGTGGAGCTAGGTGCCACCGATAGCGACGTGATCACGTACTCGGTGGGTGCTGGCAGCGTTATTATCAAAGAGACTCCCCGGTTGATTCTGGGCCACAACACCACTGGATTCAGAACGTGGGAAGCAGCCATGTTTCTTGCCAACCAGCTAGAGGCCGGCTGGTTCAAGAACAAGAGTGTTTTGGAGTTGGGTGGCGGTACGGGCCTCTTGAGTCTTGCATTGGCCAAGTATCACCAGCCGAAACTGGTGACAATGACCGACGGATCTGCTGAACTCATTGATAAATTTGGCGAAACATTGCTCCTCAACCAGCTCACACAACAAGATATCAGATGCCAGCAGCTCTTGTGGGGCACAACCAACGTATGTCTGGAAGACTTTGTCCAGGAACCACCTGACGGCATCGATGTCTTGGTTGCGGCCGATGTCACCTACGACTCGTCGGTTTTAGAGTTGCTTGCATGTACAATGCAAGATTTCTTTGACAGGGGCACGGAGTTGGCTCTTATTGCTGCCACGATCCGGAACGAGGCTACAATCAGCGACTGGGAAGACGATTGTTTAGGAAACAGGTTTGATTGGTCGGTTCTGGTACACATACCGAAAGCTGAGGTCAAAAACTGTTGGTTCATGGGAGAACCAGTGGTGAAAATCTACAAGATACGGCCACTAAAGGACCAAAATGGGGCCCATTAATACCAGGTGGCCCGAACAGCATTGGCTAAAGGACTCGAAACGGTTGCGAAATGCCAAAACTGGTTGGAATTTTTTCTAACCACATTGTAAATATAGATACGGTTCTACTAATGCAGTTTTAAGCATTTCAAATCCAGCAACACCGCTGCATTTGTATGTCCCACAGTAATATAGCCATTGGAGGTATAAGTAGTGGTTGGTGTTTCCTGCACATACACTGACCAATAATATTCGTGCAGGCAAAAAAGTGTCGGAGAAGAACAAAAGTGAAAAACAACCAGTCCATAGCTTTTACCGAATAGACAAAATGGCTTTAAGATTCCCAACCCCAGTTGCCAAGTACTACTGGCCATACGCCACTGGTGGTAAGTAGATTGAGAGAACCGATCAATTGGAGTGGACAAGTGTCCATATACCCAACCAGAGACAAGGGAAGGCGAGAAAGTGAGTTCAAGTAAGCTGCACCACAGGGGATGAACCGCAAGGATGCAGCCACACAGAAGTCAAGCGTGTTTAGTGCCTTAAAGAACGTATGCATCGCGGAATACGCTTGAGAAAGGATGTAAATCTCGACTTGTGCTTTTGAACTTGCTCACAAATGGAGCCTATAGGCCGAGTATCCGAATCGGGCCAGGCTATGGGTCGACAAGACTCAAGCAAAAACTGTTAAAGACCACTTATTTTGTGAATAACGTGGATCCGAGCCGAAACAGTCGTCAACTTTTCGTCAGAAACCACACATTGTCACTTCAAACTTGTCGGAAATCCGAACTAACCCGTACTAACAAACAGCTGCTGTCACCTACTACTTAATCTACAAGGCATCTGTTGCTTCTCAAAACTCTGACGAGTTCATCAACGATCCAAGACACCCAAGATTCGCCAACGGTGGCAAGTTCATTGACTTGGAAAAGAAGGATTAAATGCTCATCACATTGCACGATGGTATATATCTAAAATGAACATTGATTAGACAACTAGTAGCGGTATATTGTGGTGCCATACGCTGGGTGCTACAGCACCACCACCGGTAACGGGATGTAGAAATGCCGGAATCGCATTAGCCAAGAGCGGTAGCGCTAGCAACGCCAGGGTTCGGCCATAATTACCATTGGCTTATAAGCGTGATTGGTTCCCCGGAAATGCGGGAATGCAACTTGGGGCGAAATATATCTCCCAATTAAGCAAGGGCTGGCGGCCTTGCAAGGCTGCAACCGGCTACATACTCCTTACAATCAGGCAAATGATACAATCAATGTAATGCTAATATTAACTTTATTTATAAGAACTAAACCATATATAGATGCCCCAAAAAACCCAAGAACAACCCCCATAACCGTAATAAACCCATTTGCCTGTCGCCAACCCTGGTGACCAAAAAGAATAGTCACACCATTAGTTGGTCGAGAAGAGCCATTTTCTGTAGTTCTCTTGGATCAAGTCGTTGTTGAACTTTAAGGCTTGTGAGTCCTCGGTGGAGAGGAAACGTGGTTCGGTAGCATGATTGCATTGCGAAGCGTCGTTCTTGCAGATGCAGCACTCGTACATAAAGTGGTTGGAGGCCGGTTCCTCCACGTAGGAAGTGTAGTTGTAGTAGGATTCCGGGATGTGAGTGTAGGATAATAACGGAGTGTTTGGAAGCGAAGCGTCCAGCACGTACGACGAGAGCGACACATCGTCTCTGTCCAAGTCGTCGTGGATGTTAAGTTCAAAGATGTCTTCGTAGTCAGCCATTGTAGAATGTGTTAAGCTTGTGTGAGCTGGGTGTTTGTGTGGTGATGAAATAATAATAAATAACCGGCGACTACAGTTGGATTCCCCATCTATATATACTGGTGCAAAAAGTACTGGTGTGGTATGAGTAATGGCGGCCGTTCACGTGTGACTCAACATAACCACACCGAGAAAACGCAGTTTTTTTCTTTTTGTGGCGCGGTCGGGACCCACCACCACCACCACAGTTGCCACGATGCGACTGTGTCACAGTGTGTTGGTGTGGTCGGACAAGTCGGCGGACACGGGTTTTGCCCAGAGCAACTGGCGAGACGCGGTTCTGGCCCCGCTGGCACGCTTGGTGCGGTGGCCGCTGTGGTGGACCTTGGTGTTTGCTGTGGAGTAAATTCGACGTCGGACTTTGATTGCCGCCAGAGTCAAGCGCTATTTTTTTTTGGCTCATCGTGACTCAATGCAATTTTCAGTTAGTCACTGTTTGCGAGTGCGGACAAGAGGCGATTAGTGAGCGCAAATGGTTTATTTACTCACGGCTATAGCGTAATCGGAAATGCTTACAAATTTGGCTGTGGGTTTTCTTGCCATCTCGGGGTCTGTTGCAATAATGCCCGTGCCCACAGGTATGCTCTGACTACCGTAGAATACCAACAGTGGCCTGTGGCTCGGCTGCTCCTCGTTGATTCCCGTCTGACTCTTATCTACGGCAGTGCTTTCCCGCTGAGGGATTTGGCTATCTGCGCCAGTTTGCTTAATGGCGCATTGTCTGCACTGCACGTGTACGTAAGCCCCAACCGTACGCGTTACGACGTTAGCTGCATGCGGGTCCGTATGCGTATAGATGTAAGAAAAAATATGTCACTCGCCGCAATGTGGAGCTGAGCGAGGGGAAACACCACGACCGCAAGTACGCCTCTAACTTGGCCGGTGGTTAATGTCGTAGAGGATGTCGCGCCCCAGTGACTATGTCGCCAAGTCGTCGTGTCGCGGACTCGTACCAAGTTGTGTCTTTGGACCCAATCTCCACTTGTATCTCCAATGATCTACTCCTTCTACATATTTGATAGGCACTGCAGCTGCATATACAGCAGGGAATACTCCCACCTCGAACCCCACAGCGGCTCCATCAACAAAAATAACTTGTCTGACACCTCACAGCTTCTCTTTGGGATCCTCTATTCGCTCAAGCTGATCTCGGCAAAACTCATCGATAATGAGGACTCAGCCATGACAAATTCCCTCAAGTCATTCACCTTGGGCACTTTCAGGTGCCACTACCTCGAGAGTTTGACGGGTTTGAAGTTCGTGCTAACCACCGATGTGTTGATCGACAACCTCCAGAACATCTTGTGGGAGTTGTACTCCAACTATTACTTGAACAACGTTGTCCGCAACGGGTTTTCGCCGGTCGAGTTCAAGCCAGAGTCTGAGGAATACTCCAAAATAAACAACAGCAGCTTCATAACCCAAACAGATGCATTCTTGGAGAGCTTACCGAGCTTTTCCAGCTGAGTAAACGGTTACCTAACTCTTTGCACACCAATTGTGCTGCCGCCAACAACGGATGTCATGAATAAACTGCCATCATTATACATGTTCTTAGAATCTTGCTGTGTTTGACCCCCTCTAGACAATAATTGATATACTCTAAAAGCTGGATTATTACACCAACGAGAAACAAATGCCAAGCCACCATGGAAAAAAGTGGTGTCTCCATAACCCGATTCATACTTATATAGAATCACAATAGATATCATAGACGAACATACTTGGCCCGTCCATTGGCGAACGGCACTGTTTGAGGAGTTCTTGGTATTGCGGCACGGAGGCGCGGCGAGTTCCCGTTTTTTCTACCGCTGCGGTCCTGGTTTTATCACCAGATAACGGCGATATGGAATGATGGTGCATCGGATATGGCCGAAGTCAAAATTTTATATAAAATCCACGAGTTCCGTTGTTCATTACATTCTGAACCGCCCACTTGTGCTCTGAATTAACCATGATTGTTCTCGAGGAACGTCCTCCTCACTTCAAGACCCTTGCACACGAATCGGCATTGGTGTTTTTAGCATGTATGGCCCAGTTTCTTACCCAGGGAGGAATCACCATGGTGCTCTCCACGATGAATATCATTTTGGAATCATTTTCAGACGGCCTGCCCATTGACAGCAATATCAAAGTATGGTTCATGGGGTCTTTCTCCTTGACCATCGGCACATTCATTCTTATCAGTGGCCGGCTCGGAGACTTGTTCGGCCTCAAATTGGTGTTCACCATCGGCTGGTTCTGGTGCTCGTTGTGGTCATTGATCACAGGACTCTCGGTATACTGTGACTCGATCATCCTTTTTATTATCTGCCGAGCATTCCAAGGAATCGGGTTCGCCCTAGTGCTTCCCTGTGCCATGGGGATTTTGGGGAGCGTTTATGGTGCTGGCCAAAGGAAAAACTTGATGTTTGGCTTTGTCGGTGCATCTGGTCCCACGGGTGCCACCATGGGGTTGTTGATGGCTGCAGTTGTGGGTCAGTACGCATGGTGGCCATGGGAATTTTGGCTCATGTCAATTGTATGTTTTGGGTTTGGTGTGGTGTCGATGTTGGTCGTTCCGGATTTGAAGACTACGAGGTACTCTACCAAAGAAGCGTTAAAACGTCTCAACGTTCTTGGTTCCATGACGGGTATGACTGGGTTGATTTTGTTCAACTTTGTCTGGAACCAGGGTCCTATAGTTGGATGGTCGAGCAGTTATATCATCACGTTGTTGGTGTTATCGGTGTTGTTGATTGTTGCATTCTTCTACCTCGACCTCAAGGTGGTTTCATTCCCACTATTGCCTAGACCCATTTACAACAGGAAAATCGGGATGGTGCTACTCTGTGTCGGGTTGGGGTGGGGTTCCTTCGGTATCTGGCAATTCTACTTTGTCAATATCAATCTCAACTTGAGACACTACACGCCGATCCAAATAGGCTTGTCATACATTCCTATCTTTGTCAGTGGTATCATTGCTTCCTTGGTTGCATCCTACGTGATATCGAGAACCAAACCGTCGTATATCATTTGTTTCTCTGCCTTTTGTTTCGCTGGCGGGGTTATTTGTCTTGCTGTGATGCCAGTGCACCAATCTTTCTTTAGGATTTCAATGAACCAAATGTTCATCATCTGCTGGGCTGTCGACATGAGTTTCCCAGCTGCATCCATCATCCTTTCCAATTACCTCCCGCTCTACCATCAGGGAATGGCAGGTTCTTTGGTTTCCACCGTTATCAACTACAGTGTGTCATTATTCTTGGGAATGTCCAGTACAGTGGAGATCCAAACCTTCAAGAATACCGGCGACACTTTGCTCAGTTACCGTGCTGGGATCTATTTCGGGATTGGAGTGGCCAGTTTGGGGATACTCTTTTCGTTCGTTTTCATTTGGCTACAGTACAATGACAAGATTGGCATGCTCGACACCGAGACTGACCTTTCGAAGTGGGACGACCACCGCGATTAGCACAACCAACGTATTAATGTATAATTTAGATGTATAGAAGAATAGAATTTAATTGCTGCAAAAGGTAATGGTGAAAACAGAAAACGGAATTGTGTGCAGGTCCCATGTTTATTTTCAAAACATCGATCAAACATCTCCCAACCATTTGTATCGTACTTGTCGCAAATGTCCAAGATCCCCGTACCTATAAGAGGAGGGGACTCGTCCAAGAAACGGGTGCTCAGCGAGATCCTGAACACCATAGGTAAGCCGACCGAGAAAAGACGCAACTCGTTAGGATTCGATATGGTAAGTGTGTCTGGCTTCGAGCTGAAGATCCCGTCAATAAGTGCAACGAGCAGAGTGGTTTCTCCGCGCAGTAAACTTCAGAACATAAGACATATCAAGGAACGGTTGGCTCGAACTAAGGGCACAGAACTGGCAGTGAGAACGGAGCCCCAACCTCAGCTGGTGTTTTTGAGCCAAACGGTCCACGACAAGAAATCGCAAAAGCATAACCTTGAAAGGGAATCCAAAGCACTAGATGATAAGTGGGATATACTAAGGAGTCAACTAGATCGCATTGGAAGACGCCAACGCAAGTTACGCCAGAAAATTGCTCTGGCAGAAGAAGAAATCACTGTTGCTACCAAGAGACTCGATAGAGCGTCACACACCAACCAAGAAGAGATAAGACTCAAGGAAAATCTAATAGAAATTCAAATCAAACAGCTTCAAGTTGACCTTACCGAACAATACAATAACATCCAGTTTGAAATGAAGGATGCAGTTGAACATGCTAAACTGTACCGAGACGAGGAGATCGGACGACAACTCGAAGATATCAGGGTGGAAATAGAACAAATAACGCAAAAACAACAGGCAGCACGAGATCACAAACAACAACGCTTGCAAGAAGAAGCCAAGGCTTTGGAAGCCGAAATAACGTCTCTTCTTCAGGATAAAACCCAACAGATTGATAAACTAACTGCTTCGTTTGAGCAAAAAGAATCGGAGATATCTGAGGTGTCTGTCACATTGGACGAACTTGAAACTAAAATCAAACACGAACTTACCCAGACGGGTGAATTACAGCAGCAAATTTCCAGCATTGAGACGGCAATGAGTGACTTCTCAGAGACCAAGGGAGCTCTCCTAAAAAAGCTAGATGAAGTCGACGGTGTATTGTCCGAATATAAGAAAAAAGAGAGCCAGGCGCTTTCACGAAGGGACAACATCCAACAGCAATACTTAACTGCCAGCACCAAATATGATAACCACGAAAACCACCGGCGAATACTCGAAAATTCGATAATGGACCATCAAGGAAAGTACAGAGTATACGTGAGGAATCATTCTCAGAGTACTGACATAGGCACTGACGGGAAGGGTTACAGTTTCAACAAAATATTTGCGGCCAACACGCCCGAATCCTCGATCGTGGACGAGTTCCAATATCTTGCATTGAGCAGTCTCAAAGGGTTCAATGTTAACATTGTAAGCTTGGGAGTGGACACGGCTGCTCTCTCTACTTATGTTCTTAAAAGTTACCAGCAGTTATTGAAATCGTCGCTGGCATGGACATTTGATTTCAAATTCAAGAGCATCTGCATTCAAGGCAAGAAGTCATATGATTTACTAAACTCCAAGACCGAAATCACTTCAGACCTCACGCTACACCTTCTACCGGTGCAACAAATGATACTTGACCAAGAGTCCACCAGTGGTTTTGCCAGCATTCTTGATCAGATCCGGCCCGAATTTGGCGAAGTGAGAGTCGATATTATCACCATAGAGGGCAAACAGGGCGCCAGACTGTTCGACAGTGAGATTGTCTTTGTGGAATTGAGCACGGTA
Organism: Teunomyces cretensis; assembly: GCA_003706575.2. Classification (NCBI taxonomy): domain Eukaryota; kingdom Fungi; phylum Ascomycota; class Pichiomycetes; order Serinales; family Debaryomycetaceae; genus Teunomyces; species Teunomyces cretensis. The sequence continues at coordinate 1,405,931 of PPLT02000004.1, read as the reverse complement.
TCGCTTGAGCAACAAATTGAAGTGCTCAAACAAATAAAGGCCCCTACTTCTCTCGAAGCAAAGTTTCTTGGTTCGGCATCGGCACCAAACAAGTGTCTCTTTGTTGCCAAATTGGATGACAAAAAAAATTGGAGTTCTCTTTTGACTACATTGGAAGAGATAAATATGATATAAATAATGACATGTATAGTACAGGGTTGCAGAAAATTCATCAAAAGTTACATGGTTGTCACGAGATCGTGCAACATCAACTTTAAGTCGTCTGTAGTACCAATATGAGCATCGGGTCTAACAGGTTTAACATCCTTCGCCTCTTCCTTGGGTTCTTCTTTTACTTTTTCAACAGTACCGTTTTCTTTATTCTCTGTTGATAACGGAATTTGGGGCACGGCAGGTATAGGCAACACCTCGGGCTTGTGGGGTAACACATAGCCCAATTGGTGAGCCACCATATCGTCATTTTCAAGCAACACATCGGCAATCCTTTGCTTGGGGCCACATGGTTCTATAAGATGGGGGAACATTTCGAGCGTGTCGTACATGTCAGAAATGTTCAATGTGATGTCTTTGGAGCTGGACCCTTCTACTTCTCTAAAGGCCCGCTTCTTGGTATTAATAAGCTCCTGGTGTTCCAGTCTATTCTCCATGGATATGAAGTCGTTGTTCGTGTACTTCTTTTCGCGGTACTTTGCCACGTCTATTGCGCTTTCCACGATGTTTTTAAGGTGGGTCTCCAAACCTAAAAGGACCACTTCGAGCACCAGTGCGTTCAATCCTCCAGTTAGGCCGTGTTCCCTCATAATCATCAAGATTCGTCTCGAAAGATTATCGTAATCGGGTAGTTCGTAGTTTTGCGTTGCAATTGGAGTATTGATACCGTTGACCACATCTTGCTGCCATTGAACAAGGTTGTTGACTTGAAGTTGTTGCTGTTCCTTATCCTGAATCATGGGGATCTTGGGTAATAACGAGTGTCTCGTCAATGTGATTGTGGCAGAAAGCTTGTTCTTCTTCCCGCTGTCTCTAGTGATATTCTTTATTCTTCTTCTTTCCTTGATGGGCAACCCCATGATGTTTTGTTTAAACTTTTCATATTGTGACGACTTGACTTTGGAGATTTTTTGGGCCTTTTTGTTCCAGAAGGAGGCAAACTCATTCGAGTAGTCTAGTGGGGCATCTTTCATGGAATTTGCAAAGTTCAAGAGGAGAAGCTTGTTGTGATATTGTAAAAGGCCATCCTTTAGTATGGGCGCAATGGTATCGACCAATTCATTACGTGATAATCTTCCTACCAAGTACAAGCTCAATGTCTCGTGGTACTTTTCCCAGTTGTTGCCCAATCTGCTCTGGAAATCTCGTATTAATCTGCCCAACTCCAGGCGCTTCTGTTTCTTGTTGGCGTCGGATGGCGGTGCAGACCCCGAAGGTGTTGCAGTGGATGCTATATCCGTTGCATTACTCACAGTTGGAACCGTAGCGGCGGACATAACTAGCGACTAAGCGTCAGCAACGGATGGATATGGCTGTGAAAAATTGCCGTGGTGGACTATGCTAAACGCGCCAATGGGGTGGTGTTGGCAGCGACGTGGAACCCTCTAAAAAAGGTGGTTGGGGTATTGATCTGTGGAGATGGAGCCCAGATAGACAAACTGGAGCTACTTTGGAGATGGATTGGCTCGATATACGGGGTGTTCGATCGGGTGTAGATGGTGGCAGAATAAAATCGTTTTTGAAATGTTGGTCAACTGGTGTGCATATAGCCCAGGTTATGTCAGCTTCGCCAGACATTTACTCAAGACAAGCGGCATCTCAACCATTGACCAACTATGGCAACTGTCCGCCCAGAGTCAAATGTGGCCCCAAGTATTCATAACCGTGCCGATGCGGTTAAAACACGGCTATAGATATGGACAATGCAGAGGCGGCATTGGGTCACGGAGCGGAGTTTGGGCCGACACTTGGGTCGTTGCCCGAGCGCTACTAATTTTACACGAGACAATAGTCTAGGCAGAGAAGTATTACAAATCCTTTCCCGATGTGGACACGTTTGGGCGCCTTGTTGTCATACTAACAGCTGGAATTTATAATTAAGGTTAAGTTTGAAAAAAACCTGTCATTACCATCTCGTAAGGACGGCCCATTGCCCGCACCGTTTCGGTGAATTCCATCGGGGTCATTTGTGTGGCTCGATGCACCAAATTGTTCGTCTGGAGAGGTTCCAGCGGGCCCAAGCACCGTAGATCAACACCACCAGCCGTACACGGAGCACACCGGCGTCTCTCGAGAACTGCTGGATCTCCGTAGATGTCGGCTCGATCTCAAGAGTTCACGGCCCGGTCCGTCTACCGTGGTCTTATCTCCGTGCGACGTGCGGAGCGTGGGCGCTAGGAAAAAAAAACCGGTTCCAAATACGTTGCTGCAATGGGATTTCGGCGCTCATTACCCAAAACGAACATTTATTACCGCCGTTTAGAAACCTTATAAATAAACAGTCAAATTCCTCCTCACTGTTTGCCCGGCAAGATGTCTACAGATTCCTCTAGGCTTCCGCAGGCCCAAACATTCGGCAACGATCTAGAACAATTGGGCACGGCGACGTCATCGGACGATAGGAACGGAAAGGTCGAGGCTTACACCGGAAATAACGCTGACGAAGACGAAGACCTCCGCCTTTCACGTCAGCCTACTCTTTTGGAAAGGGTCCACACACAATACTCCTTTTTCAATGAAAAGTTGAAGAGCAAGAGATTGACCGTGGCCAAGGACATTGGGGTCGCCTACTTCATCCTTGCAGCATTTGTGTTGGGGATCCTTTCGGTGTATTGGGGTTCCTCGTTTGAGAGAAATGATAGGCTCAGAAACCTCAAGATGTTGGTGGTTATTGAGGACGACCAGACCATTGACAACATCCCTCCACTCATAGGAAACTACCTTAGACAGACAGTTGAGACTGATGCTGCCCGCCATTATGGAGAGTGGCACATTTACAACTCGTCCGAATTTGGCGCCCTCGCTGCCACCCACAACAACACCATCATGCAAGAGGTCGAAAGACAGGTCCACCACCAGAAGTTCTGGTCGTCGATCTATGTCAAGGCCAATGCCAGTTATAACTTCTACAATGCTGTGGTTGAAGGAGATACCACGTATGCCGTTTCCAATAACTCGATTGTTTCTGTCTACGAAACTGGCCGTGACTATTTGAACATGAACTCTTACATCACTCCGTCGATTCAAAAGGTTGAGCGTATGTGGCTCGCCGAGTCTATTAACGCCACATCAGCATTGGTCGACTTGATTTCCAACAAGACTGTTTTGGCCAATCAGAACAGCGTCAGGGTGGCTACAAGCCCCATGGCATTTGCATACTTTGACTTGAGGCCCGTAACCGACCCAGTCCTTTCCGCACCTTCGCAGGTCGGGTTGATTTATATCATCATCATCACGTTTATCCAGTTCAACTTCTTTGCTCCGATCCATGCCCTGGTTGCTAGATTCAAGTTGAAGCCACTCCATTTTGTGGGGTATCGTGTGATCATCTCGGTGGTTTCATTTTTCTTCATGAGCTTGGCATATTCCTTGGTGTCCCTTGCCATGCAGGTGGATTTCACCAAGGCCTTCGGCAAGGCCGGGTTTGTCGTCTATTGGATGTTTACTTTCTTGACGATGATGGCGGTCGGGTTCCCCAACGAGATTATGGGCATGATCTTGTTCAGTACGTATCCACCGTTGCTCGGAGCGTGGTTGTTGTTCTGGGTCATCATCAATATTTCGGCGACGTTTGCGCCCTTGGCATTGTGTCCCAAGTTCTTCAGGTACGGGTACGGTCTTCCTATCCATAACTCGTATGAGTTGTCGAAGGTGGTGCTTTTTGATACCTACAAAGGGGAACTTGGACGGAATATTGGTATAGTCATAGCCTGGGTGGCGTTGGGGTTGGTTTTGATGCCGGTGGTGTTTGTGATTACCGGCAAGAGAATGGCCAAGAAGGCCGAAGCGCAACGTAGGGAGATCTTGAGAGAGGCGGGAGTGGAAGCATGAACCAGTGGGTTGAGAGAAACGAGATACACGACGTAGTAATAAATGTAATTTAACCGTATTCTAGAAATTTAGCGGATTCTTTTGAAAATGTAGTTTAGCGACAGATTAGTGGGGGAAATGTAACAATTAGCGACGAATTGTTGATGCAACCTCTTTTCGTCCCTAAAATTCGGTCCCTTTGCACAAAAGTACAAACAAATTACAACTTTCGACAATATTTATAGAAAAATGCAATATTGTCACGGAAAACATGCAACAATATGTCCGGGACGATTGACACCCAAAGTTAAAAGTTAAACTCAAGAAGCCCACCGCCACCATCACAACAACAACATCATACCCACCACCAACACCCGGACCACTTCCATGCGTTATTTTCCCTCGGAAAGCCCAATTCAGCTCGTGAGACACCTGTTGGGTACATTTGGCCGTAGCGAGGCGAGGAGGCGCGCGGCAGCCAATTCCTCCACATCCCCCACTTGGAGATGCGAATGTTTCTGCAGCAACCGTATCGCTGCCTGTACACAGCGCCGCACCGAACATTCGCCATAGAACACCTGCGACAGCGGCGGCGGAACCGTGGGCTCCAATTGGCGCCCGTCCGGCCAATAAGACGGCAACGTGCCGCCATGGTGCCACCTGTGGCGTCCACCAACCATCCCTGCTGCAACAGCAACCTCCAGAGCACCAGCAGGCTCGGAAAATTGCCGGAGTGCTCGGAGTTTCATTTTAACTTTCGCCCGAATCTGGCGTTTGCCCTTGTCCTGTCCCCAAAAATGCGGTTGATTCGCGCTGCCCCTGGGCCATTTGCGAAATTCTCACCAACATTTCTTTATCGCCAATGCTGACTGCCGAAGAAACCCGCCTCCAAGACCCCGAGTACCGTACTTGGGGCCCCTACCTCGGCGAGCGCCAGTGGGCAACCGTTAGAGAAGATTACTCCCACGACGGGGACGCCTGGTCGGACTTCCCCTTTGAACACTCCCGCAGCAGAACATACCGGTGGGGCGAAGATGGCCTTGCTGGAGTCAGTGACAACCACCAGCAGGTGTGTATCTCGATGGGATTGTGGAACGGGAAGGACGATATCCTCAAGGAAAAGGCCTTTGGTGTCACAAACTCTCAGGGGAACCACGGCGAGGACGTCAAGGAGTTGTACTACTACTTGGACAACACCCCGTCGCACTCCTACATGAAGTACTTGTACAAGTACCCGCAAAACAAGTTCCCCTACCAGCAATTGATCGATGAAAACGCCAAGAGAACCCGGTTGGACCAGGAGTACGAAATCACTGACACCGATTTGTTCAAGGAGAACAAGTACTTTGATGTGGTGTTTGAAATGGCCAAGGGCGACGATGATCCCGACGAATTGTTGTTCAGAATCACCGCCTACAACCGTAGTAGCGAAGTGGCTCCCTTGCACATTCTCCCCCACTTGGTATTGCGTAACACCTGGGCCTGGGGCACGGAAGAAGACTCCAACTCCACCAAGCCCAAGCTTTCCCAGTTTGATGACTATACCGTTGAAGTTGACCACGAAAAGATTGGTAAGAGATTCTTTGTTTTCGCCCCAGCTCCAGGTGCCACCGACGATTCGCCCGATGTCGAGCCCAAGTTGTTGTTCACCGAAAACGAAACCAACACCAACCGCTTGTATGAACAGCCAAACAAAAGCAAGTACGTCAAGGACGCGTTCCATGATTATGTCATTGAACTGGACGAATCCAGTGTCAACCCCGAGAAAGTCGGAACCAAGACGTGTTCGTGGTTTGCCTTTGACGAGAATGGAGGTGTCCAACCAGGTGATTACGTCACTATTCGTTACAAGCTCTCAAAGAACTCCAACGAGATTGACGAATACGAACATGACCAGATCTTTGCTCGACGTCAGGATGAAGCAGATGCCTTCTACTGGAAGGTGTCGCCACTTCCTATCAGCGACGAGTTGCGTCAAGTCCAGAGACAAGCCTTTGCCGGTATGCTTTGGACAAAGCAGTTCTATCATTTTGTTCACCATTATTGGGCTAGGGGAGATGCAAACACACCAAAGCCAGCAGACAACAGAGCCAACGGTAGAAACAAGGATTGGAAGCATCTTTACATCAATGATATCCTTTCCTTGCCTGACAAGTGGGAATATCCATTCTTTGCTGCATGGGATACTGCCTTCCACTGTATTCCATTTGCCATGATTGACCCTGAGTTTGCCAAGAACCAGATCGATTTATTGTTGAGAGAATGGTACCTTCATCCTAATGGTCAAATTCCTGCCTATGAATGGAACTTCAGTGATGTTAACCCTCCAGTCCACGCATGGTCTGCCTACAGAATCTTCAAAATTGAAAGAAAGATGTACGGTAGGGAAGATATTGATTTCCTCGAAAGAGTTTTCCACAAGTTATTATTGAACTTCTCGTGGTGGGTGAACAGAAAGGACCACGATGGAAACAACGTTTTTGAAGGTGGTTTCTTGGGTTTGGACAATATTGGTGTTTTCAACCGTTCTGAATCCTTGCCAACGGGAGGAAACTTGGAACAGGCCGATTCGACCGGTTGGATGGCATTTTTCTCTCTTCAAATGTTGAACATTGCTCTTGAGTTGGCCAAAACCAGGCCAGTTTACCAAGATATTGCATCTAAGTTCTTTGAGCACTTTATTCTCATTGCTGATGCTATGAGTTACCAAGGTGCTGGTAAGGGTGAGACCGAAACTACCGAAGCTTCATTATGGGACGAAAAGGATGGCTTCTACTATGATGCCATCAGTTATGGTGAACATAAACAATCTTTGCAGGTTAGATCCTTGGTTGGTTTAATCCCATTGTATGCTTCTTTGACGTTGGAGCCGGAAATTCTTGAGAAATTCCCTGACTTCAAGAAGAGATTGGACTGGTTCATTGAGAAAAGAAAATGGGTTGCCGCTAGAAATATCGCTTCTATGGAAACTCGTGGTGTTGGCGAACGTTTATTGCTTGCTTTGGTCAACAAGGACAGACTTATTGCCATCCTCGACAAGATGTTGAACGAAGACGAATTCTTGTCGCCATACGGTATAAGATCCCTCTCCAAATATCACAAAGATCATCCATTTGAAATGGATGTGAATGGACAAAAGTACGTTGTTGAATACTTGCCCGGTGAAAGTGACTCTGGTATGTTTGGAGGTAACTCTAATTGGCGTGGTCCAATTTGGTTCCCAGTCAACTTTTTGTTGGTTGAAGCATTGCAGAGGTTTTACTTGTACTATGGCCCTGAGTTGAAGGTTGAATGTCCAAAGGGAAGCGGTGAATTCTTGAACTTGGCCCAATGTGCCCAGGAAATCCAGCACCGTTTGATGCATTTGTTTATCCCCGATGAAGATGGGAAGAGAGCATGTAATGGTGATAATGACTTGACCAACAAGGATCCATACTTTAAGGATTACGTTCCATTTTATGAATACTTTGATGCCGACACCGGTCGTGGTTTGGGTGCATCGCATCAATGTGGCTGGACTGCCGTTGTTGCCAAGTGGATCCACGACAATGGTATAAACTGCAGACAACCAAAGACGCCACGGACTCCTATTACCCGGAGGTCTTCTGTATTTGTTCCAAACAGTGAGAACACCGACGACGATATCATTCAATTCTTCCCCAAGAGCGGACCATTCCCAGGAAGATTGACGAGAAGAAAGAGTGGGAAATCATTGCTCAATTTGACGGTGCAATCGCTCGATTTGGACGATGACGAGCTTGAGAGTCAAGACAAGTTGAGTGCAGCCAGAAAGGCTGGAGGTAAACACGTCAATGCCCACGATACTTTGAAGGAAGACTTGGAGGACTTGGCTCCTTCGATGTCGAGGGGCAGTTTCGACTCGAACCACGCAGTTGATGGCGATTTGTTGAGTCAAATAAAGAATGCGTTCAACAAGTACAAGGACGAGGAAGAGGTGAGTGGAGACGAGATTGAAACCCACGAGAGTTGAGAATATAACTTAGATAATAGAAAACAATATATTGATACTTGATTTTTTTTGCACCCATAAAAGGACAGAAACGTGACCTTTTATCATGCGGAACAAGCACGACAATTTTGAAATCTGTTATCAACTCCCTAAACACAGTATTATGGCCGATTTATTTGCAACATACGAATCCGATCTCCAATTGGCGCTACAGGAAGCCAAAGCCAAGCTTACACAGGTGTATTCGGCCGAAGGAGGTAAGTAGAGATCTTTTTTATTGGGCGAGAAACGACGTCTCGCTTTGGTTCAAAGACAGAAATAACTAACCCGACAGATATCCGCCACCAGCACCTCAAGGGAGTGGAAAATGCCAGCGATGAAGCTCTTGAAGCCTTAGACCAGATGGGAATTGAAGTGCAGAACCTTCCCAGCAACGAGCGCTCGTCTTACAATACATTGATACGCCAGTACCGTGGACAAATAGACGAAGTCAAGGGCGAGTTGAAGTCGCTTTTGGACGACCAGGACCGGTACGAACTCTTTGGGAGCCGTGGAACGTCGCAGTATCGCGATGGCGAGGACGACTCGCAGCGCAAAACCCTTCTTGCCAACAACTCGTCGCTTGAACGGTCGTCACAAAGACTCCAGGACAGTCAGAGAGTTGCCCTCGAGACCGAGACCATTGGTGGAAACATCTTGAACGACTTGAGATCACAGAGAGACCAGATTTCCGGTGCCAGAAACACATTGTCGACCGCCGACAACTACGTCGACAAGAGTTTGCAGACGTTGCGGAGCATGAGTCGCCGAATCACCGCCAACAAGTTCATCAGTTACGGAATCATTGCGGTGTTGATATTGTTGATATTTTTGGTGTTGGCCAGCAAGTTCTGGTAGCGAGAGTATAATGTAATAATTAGAAAAGTAATGTTATGAGCTAGAAAACTACACTGGACTTGTACAATGACACCAAAAGCCAAAAACATCTAGTGAAAAGTGTTCTGGCAAAGTCAAAACCAACAATTTGAGAGCCACCACCATCACGTAGACTGTCTGTTTCCCCAACAAAACCTCTCGGTGACTCGTTGTGACTCGCTGTGACTCGCTATGACTCGTTGTGAGTGGCGGCGACGGTTCGCGCGCTTGGTAATCCCGGTCGTTTTATAGGGCATCGAAAAAAATATCTTCGACTTCACCATGTTCTCCAACCTCGTCAGGGCTGCCGTGAGGGCCAGACCGGTGTCTAGAATGCCTCGTGTTGTGTTCCCCGTTGCTGTCAGACCGTTTTCCGTGACGCCGATCCGTGGTCACGGCCACCTCCACACGCCTAACCCCGGTGAAGAGCTCCACATTACCTTCATCACCAAGGACGGCCAACAGCACAGTTTCGAAGTGGCCGAGGGCGACAACATCTTGGATATTGCCCAGGCCCACAACTTAGATATGGAGGGTGCTTGCGGCGGAAGTTGTGCTTGTTCCACCTGCCATGTCATTGTTGATCCCGAATTCTACGACGAGATTGCCGAGCCCGATGATGACGAAAATGATATGTTGGATTTGGCCTTTGGATTGACCGAAACGTCGAGATTGGGTTGCCAGGTCAAGATGTCGAAGGAGTTGGACGGAATCAGAGTTGCGTTGCCTTCAATGACGAGAAACTTACAGTCGAGAGATTTTAACAACTAAAACTAGACGTTCTACAAAGGGCCGCTGCATACGGCTCCTGTTAAACCGGCATTCGGGACACATTCCATTATAGAGTGGCCCGTGTCCATCTCCATCGGGCTCTATATATATATATGACGTTTGATACCTGTAAATATATGAGAATATGTCACTAGCCGTCCGTCTATGTACGGCGGGGCCGTCCTCTGTACAAAAATGTACCCAGATGTTTCCGAACCGACACGGCCCGACGTAAATTACAGCATGGTCCGCCCCACAACTGCCGGTAAGTTTGGTCACGCCTCCATTGAGTGCAGGGGTTCGAGGCCTTATCGTAACCCGAGGCTGTGTGCAGGGGCGTCTGATAAGAGTCATTTCGCGTACCCAAACACCCACATGCTCAACACGCTTGCGACCATTGCACCCAATTGACACTCGGTTAGGTTCCACTAGAACTATTTAACCGCTCCTCATAGTGCTGTAATTGTCAAGCAACACAAGAATGCCAGAAACGACCAGTGACAGAATAAAACTTACCCGAATGTACGTAACAAGGAGTGTGTGTATACATGTATTTGTATCGTTCTAACCCAACAGTTATACCAATCCCAAAAAGGGCCACAAGGTTGGCACGGCCTCTGCAGCTATTAGAAAGATCAAGTCTGCTGCTCCTGACAATACCACCACAACTGAAAACACCACCAACACCACCCTAGTCGAGTCTGGGCCCGCCGGCGAGCTCTTGATTGGATACCCTGAACAAGGAATCATCGAATTATGGGACAGAAATACCAGTGATGACGATGGCAGGCCGTTACATCTTAGATGCCAAGTCAAGTTAATCACTAAAGGGTTGTTGACCAATATTCACTACCTTCCGTCGAAATACACCGCGAGCACTTATAATGTTGGCGTGATAATGCAAGGAGAAAGTACCAACTACTTTCAAATCTATAAACTTTCAAGCAACGGGAGTTCCCAAATGTTCCGCGAATATATTCTTATGACTTTCAACACCGTGAGACCATCCAAGTATAATATTAAATCGAGTTTGTATTTTGTTGTTATTGGAAACAACGAAGGCTACCTTGAGGTCTATTGCAACAGAGGCGAAAAAATGTCGACCCCACAAAAGCCCCACCTCACACAAGCCATGTCTCAACATCTATCCACCACAGTTTCTGAGGTTTCAACGTTGCTAGACCTGCCTTTAGTGATAAACACTTCCAGAAATGCCGATGGTGCTCCCATTTTTGATCTTCTGGAAAACTGGCTTGCATATTCCCCCACAAAGGTTGAATTCAAACTTATGCGGGCTGCCAATAACTTCCCACAATCAGTTCACCCACAATTAGATCCTGTCATAACCAATTATATCATCCCCAACGATTCCAAAACCAATCGCAGCTTTTTTACTCCAGTTAGACTTCCTGCTCCTGGACCGCTCTTAAACCGAATATTATCTTCATTATCAAACTCTACTTTGGATGGGATTTTCAAACTTTCCGAACTCAGCTCGTCAAAGGTAGCTTCATACTTGAACAGCAATAAGAAGCAAAATGATACCGAGGAGAACTCTTCTTTAACCCAGAGTTTTGCGAAACTCTTGCACTCTACCCTTTCAACCACAGCAAATACTTTTCAAAATAGTACCAAGAACTTCAAGCCCAACAACAACCAGTTAATCAAGATTCTTGATCTTAAGAACGATACGGAGTTGGGCGTTTTCAAGCCTCCTAGCGGAGTTTCTGGACTTTCGTTTTCACCCTACGATTTGCAGCTTGTCCATTCGAGTTATGGCGGAAATTCGTTTTATTTGTGGGATTTGTACCGCCTTCCAGCGGAGATTTCCTTAATCGACAAGTTTTCTAGAGGAAAGACTTCTGCAGTCATTGAAGATATTTTTTGGTTGCAGGAGATAAACCACAAACAGGTAAGTTCCGGATTTGGCTGCATCAGCAAATCTGCCGGATCGGTCCACTGGTTTAATTTGAGGCATTTGTCGGGCTTGGATAGCACCAAGGCGGCGAACGGTATTACCCAATTGGATTCATGGGTACTTTCGTCCTTCAAGGCGAAGAAATTTGTCACGTTACAAGGAGATATCGCGAGCGATACTAACCTGAACCAATTGGCAGTGGTTGATTCCAAGAACCAATTAAAGGTCATTTCCACTGCCAATGGGCAACATTTCTACAAGTATGCCATGCCAACAAAGGCAATTGTTGGGGATTGCAGCGCCCCCCAAACTGCAAAGGAAGCTGTCAAACAATGTCAGACCACAAATACGAAGCCGGTCTTTAACCCGGAGTGCATAACTGACACAGACGGACAAGCAACGAAGAATCCGTTATCGCAAGCGGAGATAGAGACGAGTCCGCCGGCAATAAATCTCGTTAATTGCAAAAATATTCAGTTTGAAACTTATTCGTTCAATGATGATGCAGACGATTTTGGTTCCTTGTTTAACGAGTTCGGAGACGATATACCGGGGAAAATTATAAAATTTGATAGAAAGGATAAAAAGATACGGGACGATTCGGTGGAGGGGTTGTTTCTTGACCAAGATGGAACACGTAGTCCCAGCACCGAGCCAAGTGACGCCAGCGACCAAGGTAAATGAGAAACAGGTCAATAGTAATTCGTTTGATTTATTTATTTATTTGCTATAAATATGCTTAGGAAGTTGTTTCTAATAGTACAGGCCAAACAGCAGAGCATGCTCCGCCGAGGATCAGAATTAGTGTACGTAATGACGGGAAAGAATGGTGGTGGTGATGTTTGGGAAATAAGACCGAAGTCGTGGTCCGAGACAGTATCGGTAGTGGTCGTCACTGTTAAAACAACAATCTAAGCAATTCCAAGAGAGCACCTCCGCAAACCAAGAAAACCAAAACCAAGATCCAGCCCCTGCTCAATGGGAACAGAACCAGGTCTTGGTCGCTCTTAGGCTTGCCTTGCTTGTGGAGGTTCTTCTTAGCGAACTTGACATTAGCAGCCTTTTGCTTTGGAGTTTGTAAAGCCTGCTGTTAGTAGTGGTCTTTGCTGACGGTCTATGTATGAGTTCAACTTACCATTTTGTTGAAGGTCAGATATAAAAATGAATGGAAAGATCAGATTCGTGTTTTTATTACGTGTCTAAACACTTTGAGGTTGGGCGCGTTCGACACTGCATATAATGGTGACAGCAGGTCCAAAAAAAGAAGCTAGCGCCGCCCGGTTTCGATCCGGGGACATCAGGGTTATGAGCCCTGCGCGCTTCCACTGCGCCACGGCGCTTCTTTCTGACAATTTATGTCCTGCGAAAATACACATGAAATTCACTGGAGTTCAACTGGCTGTTTAACAGGACATGACAATAATGACAGTGGACGACTTTATAGCGAGAGAGACCTCGTTCTTGACTACATCTCAGTGTGTTACACGTTGGCAAGAGCAAAGGACGCTAATTTCTCGAGCACGGCCAGATCGGGTTGAGATCCACCGATGTACAGTAGTTAAGAACGACACTACAGCTCGGCTAGACCCTTCTCCATACACCAGTACCAGAAACCAGACCGGAACCCAACATTCATAAAGTACACACGTACAATTCAAACGTTACTCTTGGCTTCCACACCGGAGAATTGGCTTTTTCCCGGCATTCCGTTTTGTTATATGGCTATGGGTGAAAAAGGAAATTTTGGCATGATAAAGCGAACATGATTTTTTTCCCATCTTGGGCATGAGGAAAAAAAAGACGTTATCGGCAGCACCTGTCACTTCATCTCAACAGTTATAGAACCCCACGACCGAACCTGCGAATTCCCATGTCTTAGATTTAGGTTAGGCAGCCGCTGGGACACGATAGCAGACTTTGCAGCAAAAACCCTGTGCCAACGGGGAAAAGGGAAGGGGCTCATGAAATCCGGACGGAGCATTTTTTTTACAGCCGATTCCCCACGCTGTGAACCCCTCCGCATTTTCATAACCAAAATTTAGACATACCGAGGTTCACTTGGGCCGGCTATAAAAGTCCCGAATTCCCCAGTGTTTAGAGTCCTGCACCCCACATTTTTGCTGTATCATGTCATTGATTACTGAAGAACCAGCTAACATCGAACAGCTCTTTGAGAAAGTGTTCCCTCTTGATCCTACTAAGCTCGGAAAGGCCGTCCCGCTTGGTGGCACGCAGAAACCCGGTTTCTCGCCGATCTACCGTAACTCGTTCTCGCCAGAGAAGCTTCTCTACCAGCCACATCCGCAATTGACCACGCTTTACGAACTCTTTGAACATTCCGTCACTCTTAACGGCCACAAGAGATCTCTCGGTACTCGTCCCAAGCTTGAAAATGGCACTTTCGGAGATTACGCATTTGAAAACTACTCCACTACCCGCAAGAGAAAGGTCAATTTTGGTGCCGGGCTCTTCTGGGTGTTGCTGAACAACCCGTTCCGCTCCGATGTCTCCCAGAGTCTTAGCTACAACCCTGAGGCCAAAGAATCGCCATTCATCGTGTCGATCTTTTCCTCCAACCGTGCCGAATGGGCAATTACCGACTTGGCATGTACCGCATACTCGCTCACCAACACCGCCTTGTACGATACCTTGGGCCCAGACACCACTCGCTACATCTTGGGGTTGACCGAAAGTCCTGTCATTGTCGCTTCCAAGGACAAGTTAGCCGGGTTGATCGACTTGAAGACCAAATTCCCAGAAGACTTGAAGTCGCTTATTGTGTTGGTCTCAATGGAACCTTTGACTCCCCAGGACCAACTCTTGGTTGGAAAGGCCAACGATGCCCACATTTCCGTGTTTGACTTCAAGCAGGTTGAACAATTGGGTGAAATCAATCCTTTGCAGGAAATTCCTCCAACCCCAGAAACCGTCTACACCATCTCATTTACCTCAGGTACGACTGGATCGAACCCTAAGGGGGTGGTGTTGAACCACAGAAATGCAGTTTCCGCTTGTACTTTCTGCTTCTCTCAATTTGAGAAGTTGGAAGATGCTACGTCCTACGCCTTCCTTCCATTGGCTCATATTTTTGAGCGTATGAACTTGTCGTTTGCCTTGTTTTGTGGTGTAGGCATTGGGTTCCCTCAAGGACCACTGCCTTTGACTTTGCTCGACGACGTCAAGTTGTTGAGACCGCTGCTTTTAGCCCTTGTTCCCCGTGTTTATACCAAGTTTGAGGCTGCCATCAAGGCCCAAACCATCAACAACGACGAAAAGCCATTAGTCAAGTCTATTTTCACCACCATCATCGAAAAGAAATTGGAATTACAATCAAGAGGCGATAATGACCCTGGTCACCATTTAATCTACGACCGCATCTTGGGCCTCTTGCGTAAGAAGATTGGTCTTGACCGTTGTATTGTGTTTGGTACCGGTTCTGCTCCAATTTCCGGCGAAACCATCAAGTTCTTGAAGGCCTCGTTGAATGTCGGTATGACCCAGGGTTATGGGTTGACCGAATCGTTTGCCGGTATTTGTTCTTCGTTGTGGCACGAAGCTAACCCCGGTTCTTGTGGTGCTATTTCTGTGACCACAGAAATGAAGCTCCGTGATATCCCAGAAATGAAGTACTTTGCCTCCGATGAAGGTGGACCAAGAGGTGAATTATTACTTCGTGGCCCTCAAATCTTCAAAGAATACTTCAAGAACCCTGAAGAAACCAGCAAGTCTATTGATGAAGATGGATGGTTCTACACCGGTGACATTGCTCGTGTTGATGGTGAAACCGGAAGACTCTACATCATTGACAGAGTCAAGAACTTTTTCAAGTTGGCCCAAGGTGAATACATCACCCCAGAAAAGATTGAGAACACCTACTTGTCGACGTTCCCATTGGTTTCGCAAATCTACGCCCATGGTGATTCTCTCAAGACATTCTTGGTTGCCATCATTGGTTTAGACCCAGCTACTATCCACCACTACCTCCAACAAAAGTTTAGCGTCACTCTTGATTCTGAACACCTGATCATTGAGTTTTTCCGGGATCCAAAGAATAAAAAGGTCTTGTTGCAAGACATGAACCATAGCGTTGACGGTAACTTACACGGATTTGAAAAGATCCACAACATTGACGTCTCCTTTGAGCCATTGACTATTGAAGATAACGTCATCACTCCTACCCTTAAAATCAAGAGACCTATCGCCAAAAAGTTCTTTGGTGAAACTTTTGAACGTTTGTACGAGGAAGGTTCGTTGTTACGGACTGGAGACACAAAGTTGTGAGTAATTATTTATTCTTATTTATTAGAGATGATTATACAGCCCTTTGTATTCAAGTTGCGTTAAATGTATTTGTATGGGTTCAAAATACCATTGACATCGTAATGGTTCTTGAGGTCCTTGAAGAGCTTGATTTCAATATCACTCTTGGAGTAACCAATGTAGTTTTTCTTTTGGAAACCAAGACCGTGCTCTGCCGAAATGGAACCAGCCTGGCCCTGGATCCATTCGTAAACAAATGGTTCCAAAATGCCTTCAATCTGCTTGCTGTATTCACGAACACACACATTGAGATGGAGGTTACCGTCACCAACGTGGCCATAACCGATGGCACTAACGACTGGCTTAGATACATCGTCCAAGTCTACCACGCCGGCCTCGTCCAACTTTGCATTCGCAGCATCAACAAGACCGTAAAGTTCTGGTAATGGGATGGAGACGTCGTACTTGTAGACACCGCCATTACATGCCGATGCCTCAGGAATAGATTCTCTCCAGCTCCACAAACTCTTGACTTGAGTATCGTCCTGGGCAATGATCCCGTCGTCAACCAAACCTTCTTCCATAGCATTACCCAAGAAGGTTTCCAATTTTTCATCATCGTGTTCCTTGTTAGAACCAGAAGTCTCAATCAAAACGTAAAATGGGTATTCGCCTTCAATTGGATGTGTTGCGTTGAGGTATCTTGCGGTCAAGACTTGCGATTTACCGTCCATAAACTCAAATGCAGAAAGAATCTCCCCGAGTTCCTTACGGGCACCAGCAAATACTTCAAGAACAGCTTCGTACGAGCTTACTGCCAAGAAGGCCACGTTAAAAGATTGGGGTCTAGCAGGACACAAGATCGAAACACCGGTGATGACACCAATGGTCCCTTCAGATCCAATGAAAAGTTGCTTCAAATCGTAACCAGTGTTGTCTTTTCTCAATGAGTTCATCGAGTTGTAGATAGTACCATCAGGGAGAACTACCTCCAATCCCAAAACCGAGCCATGAAGCGATCCGTAACGCAATAAACGCAAACCACCAGCATTGGTAGCCACGACACCACCAACGTGACACGATCCCTTGGCACCGAGATCCAATGGGAAAATGTAGCCTCTTTCGGCCAAGTACTGGTCGGCAGTCTCCAAAACGACACCAGCATCAGTCTTCAAGATCCCACTGGTAGTATCAAACGACCGAATTTGGTTCAAACTACTGAGAGAAAGCACGACTTCGTCAAAAACAGGAATAGATCCACCAACAAGACCGGTGTTACCACCTTGAGGAATCACAGCCAACTTCTTTTCGTTACAGTAACGGATAATCTGCGACACTTGTTCGGTGGTCTTAGGTCTCAACACCAACTTCGATTGGCCACGGTACTTTCTCATCCAATCTTCATTGTAAAAAACCAAATCGTCCTCCTTGGTCAACACTTGTCCGTCTTTCAACACCTGTTCGAAAAACTTGATGTCTCCATCATCAAGCTGTTTGTAGCGGGGGTCCCGCTTGACGTTCTGGTAGGTTTCCGCAGTAAGAGGCACAGTTTTGGTGGAGTAGAATGCAGGAGCCACAGCTCTAACGGCTCTGACCGGCTGTAACTTGTAAGCTTGGCGCAAGCCCGCCCTCAAGCTCAAACGAAACATACTGTGTGTTATTGTCCAATAGTTGCAACTATGATTGATAATGGTAATAAATTTTCAATGAGTCACCTCACGTGTAAATGCACGTGCAATAATTCCCCAGTTTGAAAAATTGACCTCGACTCCATCGAAGTGCTCAAATCCTTGGCTATACACAGATAAGTAGATATCAGTTCAAAATGAAGGCCGCTTGGTGTTTTGTGGTGGCTGGAGCTATTGCTCTCCAGATGCCGTTCCAGTTGCCGTTTTTTCCTGCAGTCGAGCAGCATTATTCGTTCCTCTCCGAGGACCAGTGGAACGGGGGGTTGGCCCAATATCGTGACGATGTCATTGTGAGGGTCAACTACGGGTACAACTCGACATTAAAGAGAGAATTACTTACACAAGACTTTACCGTCAGTAATTGGGCCCGTAATAACGTCGCTAAGACGGTTGACATCCAGATTAGCAAACATAACTTGCACAAGTTAGATAAGCAATACCCGGGGTTAAATTACAAGATAATAGTTTCAGACGTGGCCCAGAGTATCCACGAGACCTACCCCGAGGAGTTTGGCGTGTTGTCAGAAGCACAGGATGAAGGCGAATTCCGCTACAAGAGTACCGAGGAAGTCGTTGCTGCCACCAGTGCCGATGTGTTTTCGGAGCTTTTCTTCAGAGAGTACCGTCCCTTGGAGACCATTGATGCTTGGTTGGACATTCTCAAGCAGACTTACCCTGACATAATTCAGATTGAAAAAATCGGCGAGACCTACGAACACAGAGACTTCAACATTGTCCACTTGGCGATCCCCGACGAAGACATTTCCCACGGCGACCGTAAGACCATAGTCATAACCGGTGGTGTACATGCCCGTGAGTGGATCTCGGTGTCGACGGCATTATACGGCATCTATGGCTTGCTCAACTACTATGCTGCCAAGCCAACTTCGAAGATATTGAGCAAGCTCGATTTCATCTTTATTCCGGTTTCCAATCCCGACGGCTACGAATATACCTGGACCACCGACCGTTTATGGCGCAAGAACCGTCAGCAAACCGTCAACGAAAAGTGTATTGGTATCGACATCGACCATTCGTACGACTACCACTGGACACGGTCACTGGAATGGGCGTGCGGTGAGGACTACAGCGGCGAGTCGCCGTTCGAGGCGCTCGAATCCAAGATCTGGGAGGAGTATTTGAACAAAACCAACGATGACCACAAGATCTACGGATATATCGACCTCCACTCGTACTCCCAGGAGGTTCTCTTCCCCTACGCATACTCGTGTGATAACCAGCCCCGTGACGAAGAGAACTTGATCGAGTTGGCGTACGGTATCTCGAAAGCAATCCGTATTGACTCGGGAAAGAACTACAATGTGCTTCCTGCCTGTATTGACAAGGACGCCGACCTTCTTCCCGACTTGGGCGCCGGCAGTGCGTTGGACTTTATGTACCACAACAAGGCGTTCTGGGCGTACCAGTTGAAGTTGAGAGACAGCGGCAGTCACGGGTTCTTGTTGCCGTCCAAGTACATTGAACCAGTGGGCCGTGAGATCTTTGCCGGCATCAAGTACTTTTGTACGTTCATCTTGAACGACGACTAGGAATAATATGTAAATCGATCGAAATAGGTTGCGAAATAAAACATCGAAAATGTGAAAATTCAAAAAAATGCGTACAACTTGATCAATCAGAAGCACATGAGAGTCGTGATCCAGAAAGTTAAGCAGGCGTCGGTCACCGTGAACCAGGAAGTTGTTTCTTCGTAAGTATGCCTCCGTCAATGAATGGGCAGCAAATTGACCACTAACGTCAGAATCTCCACCGGACTCATGGTGCTCGTTGGAATCACCACCACCGACACGCTGGAAGACGTCGCCAAGTTGCACCGCAAGATTACCAGCGTGCGACTCTTTGAAGACGACGCCAAGACGAAGATGTGGGCCAAGTCGGTGCTTGATATTGGCGGCGAAGTGCTCGCCGTCAGCCAGTTTACTCTCTACGGTACCATCAAGAAGGGCTCGAAGCCCGATTTCCACCGTGCCGCCAAGGGCCCCGACGCCATAGTGCTCTACAGAGAGCTTTTGGCCAAGTTGGGTGACACGCTTGGCCAGGAAAAGGTCAAGGACGGCCAGTTTGGCGAGATGATGGACGTTGCCTTGGTCAACGATGGGCCAGTAACGATAATCTGGGACTCGAAGGACCCCAACTAACCGCAATAGATATAGAGATAGACACTGAATTCTACAACAACAACATCCCAAACACAACAAGAAATCATTAATTCTATATGGCATTACTCACACACGAAAATGGACGTCCATAAGCACTCGCCTTATAACTCCATATAATACTCTGGACGGTTGCATATAAACCAGGACCAAAGATGTACACCCCAAGAATGAAAAGGATAATGTTGGCAATAACTTCAAGCTTGCCGACAAAAGTGGCTCTGGTGAAGATCTCGGCCACCGAAAGCTTCCTGTTCTCCAACTTTGAGTAATGGAGACGCTTCAATTTGAAGAATGCCACTGACCAAAAGATGAAACCGAACCAGCAGTCAAACAACGACGACATCAAACTGAGCAAATCAGAAAAGAACGGAATGACCTCACCAATAATAAACGCAATGACCCACGACAACGCATTCAACCCGATCCAAACGGCCCAGCCCTTGACGGTGTGTTCGTTACGGTGGACAGAGCCCTGTTTGAATATACGGAGAAACAAGAACTGGCACGACACGTTACCGTAAAGCGACCCCAAGAACAAGATGGTGGGCAATGCAAACGAGAAGGCAATCTTTTTGTAATTTCCGTCGAGCGAACCAAACGCTGGTGCTGTGATATAGGCGTTACCGACGTATACGTAGATGATGGACCCGGCAAGAGCAAATGTGATGAGCTCACACAAAGTCACCATGTACAACGCCTTCTTGAACTCACGAGGCTGTTTCATCTGGGAGATGAAGGAAGGATACGTCACCTGGCCAACAAAGGTGTAAACGATATTAAGCACGGCCGACATGATGGAAACATAGCTGGTACTGCTTTCTGGCCACACGGTGTAGTGGACAGGCTTGAGCAACTTGGCATAGCCACCTGGGTGTTCCTCAACCCCGGCAAAGGCCATCGACAACACGACGGCGATGAACATGGTGATGGCCGAGAAGTAAGCGACGCCAGCCATCGACGAAAACGTTCTGGGAAGCGAAAGAAGGAAACATATCACTGCTGTCACCACCCCAAACACCACCGAGCAGATGGTGGAGTTGTCGCTGACGGTGTTGAAGTATTTGGCCCCAGACAACACATGGAGCCCCTGGATAAGGGTGTTGTTCAAGAGGAAACACACGGCGGTGGCGTACCAGATCCATTTCAGACCCCAAAAGAGATGTTGGCCGATGTCACACACATCGAGAAGGTGGGGATAGGCGGCGACGTAATCGGTGATGATGATCCCGGTGTAGAGGACGATAAGGGCGACGATGACGGTGACGATAAGCCCCAACCCGAGCCCCAACACCGAGTACGACCACGGGAACGACATGATAGCGAGACAGATGTACTCACTAAACAAGAGCCCCGCCGTCTTTTGCCACGAACAGTTTCTGTAGTTGACCTGTTGTTCGGCCTCAAAGGCCACGGCCTTCTGGAGGTACTCATCAGGGTTGATGTCACTGGACGAATCGACGTTCGAATCGGACTGATAATTACTATACTCCTGTTTGTTGTCCATGGTTGCGTTTTGGGGCCGCCATTGCACAACGGCAGCCATGCATATTTATATAAAAACGTCTAGATAATTGGCGATTAGCCAGGACTCATCGGTAAAATTTCATGGTAAATTTCAGGCTGCAATTCTAGCCGCCACTAGTCAGATCGAGGTACCGCGATAACAACACGCCATGGCGGGTGACAATATGTCGGTGTCGCGGTGCCACAGTCGGGTCGGCATCTCAATGGGGGTGTTCCAATTAAGGTTTGTCACATCTTTCCCGCGGGCAATTTCGCCATTTTTTCATTTGGGACCGGCCAGGGCACACATACGATTGCTCTTCTTTTTCCCCCACCAACAACGGGCTTCATTCAAGCACCTGATGGCCAAGGAACCGAATTGCTTTTGGTGACAAACGCTTCTATTTTATGCCGCCGGAACAATAGCGGGTTCACGACAGCGGTGGTACCGTGGCCGGGGGCACAGTCGGGCCCGATTTACCTGCGCCATGCATTCTGCGCCAGCCATATCTCTACACCGACACTTCCCCCGGTATTTTATTTGACAAACTCGTCCGGCGGTCTTTGTCGACTGAAACGCTTCCCCAGAGAAACGCCCGCCATTAACTCCCGCCAAAGACACTAATGGCGGAAGATCTGAAACGGGGAGAAAAGAGCTGTGTGCAGGCGCGAAATATGCAACCTTCCGCAAGAATTTGCAGCAGCTCACGAAGCAAACATTCTGGGGTCAGCAGCCTTGTTGGCTACAAAGGGATGGAAGGTGGTCGAACTTTAGTGTGCAGAACGCCGGCTATTATCCCAATGGGTCCAGCGGCGATTATCCACTTCTGGACTGACCGGAAATTATCCTCTTTTGTAGTTGGTTTCCGCCGCTATTATCCGCTCCGAGTGCCGCAGCCTTCGATTTTCTTACCTGGTTGCCATTTTGAGACACTGAAGCCCAGGATAGTATCCGCTCTACATCCGGTCCGTTCTGCAAACGGTCCACAAGGTTGCAAAATGTGACTTGAAAAGTTGCAGCATCTCGGTTGATCCTTTATCCGACCCGCGTACCGAAGTCGAGATGTAAAGTGACCTTCACGCCACAATGGCCAAGATCTTATAAAAGGTGTCAGTGATTCCCATATCTTGCAACAAACCATAAAGAACAAACATGCCAGTTTCAGTTATCGTCACTGGAGCAAACGGATTTGTTGGCCAACATGTTGTCAAACAGTTGATTGAGAAGAACTATACCGTCATTGGTACGGTTAGAAGTGCTGCCAAGGGAGATCAATTGAAAGCCGATTTGAAGTCTGACAACTTTTCCTACGAGATCGTCACCCATATGGACGAGGAAGGTGCCTTTGATGAATTGTTGAAACGTCACCGTGAAGCCACCGTCTTCTTACACACTGCTTCGCCGGTCAGTTTTGCAGTTACCGATTTGGAAAGAGACACTTTGCACCCAATAATCAACGGCACAAAGTATGTCCTCAGGTCCATCAAGACATACGGATCTCAAATCGAACGTTTGGTCATTACATCTTCCGTAGGTACCATTTTCAACAGCACCACCACTGAACCGGCCGAGTATAACGAAACCAACTGGAACCCAATCACCTGGGAACAATCCTTGCAAGATCCCGCAAGTGCCCTCGGTGGTTCAAAAACCTTTGCAGAAAGGGCTGCTTGGGACTTTGTTGCCAACGAGAAGCCCAAATTTGCCCTTACCACCGTCAACCCGGCATTCATATTTGGTCCTCAGGCATTTGATCTGGGAATCAAGGGCACGTTGAATCTTTCGGCCGAAGTGACCAACTCGTTGTTGAAGCTCGACGTCGATAGTGCTATTCCTCCAATCGCCGGACCCTTTGCTGATGTGAGGGACGTTGCTCGTGCCCATTTACGTGGGTTTGAAGAAGAAAGCACCAAGGGCCAAAGACTTCTCTTGTCCGCTGGAAACTTCACCACCCAGGCAATTCTCAACATCATCCACCAATACTTTCCCCAATACAACAAAACCCTCCCGGTAGGAGACAAGACAAACGAAGGATTTCAAAACATTCCTTTCAAGTTTGACAACAGCAAGACCAAAAAACTCTTGGGATTCGAGCTCGTTGACCTTGTTCAGACTACAAGAGATACAGTAGACCAGTTGAACAGAGTTAACAACTAGTTGGAGAAGGTACATAAGCTTTAAGGTATTTAACTGAGATTAATTGAAGCGTATTTATCGAGTTCCGTAAGACTAAGTAGTTAATTGATAATGTAACAGAACAGAGACTCTCAACAGGCAAACTCGGCCATTGCTTCCAGGATAGGCTTCCACAAATGGTCCACGGTTTGTACGGAGATACAAGAGGCGTTTCTTCACCTTGATGCTTGAGGCGCACATTGGTCCCCGCCTCAACTTGGACGGCTGCAAACCCTATACTCCCAATAAGGTAGATCTATTATATTACTGGTAACGTCTTTTGCGGCCACACTTTGGCGATATGACGTGCTAGGTGCGTCTCGCTATACCGCATGGAATACCCCACATACCTGCTTGACGCAGAGACCTTTCTCCTTCCTTTCCGTAACAAGGACGACGGCACATGTGAAATCCGTAAATTGATTGCGTATCTGTGGAGGGCCACACTTGATTCGTATCATTGGCCTATTTGGTAATTGGCGTAGGGTGAAAAAATGTGGGTCGGCTGGGACTGGTGGATTCACGAGGCCATTAGCGTCGCTATCACCACGATAATGGCCATCACCGCTACCCAGCCATACTTCAAGTTTTCTTCCACGTTGAACCGTTCGATCGGTTCCCACGAAAACTCGTCAAATATCGGTTGTTGCGGGCCCGTCGACGAGTGCCATGATGGCACTATGCGCTCGATGACGTTGTAGTTTTTGATGACAAGAACCGTTAGCACAACAAGAAGTCCATTGATAGCCAACCGAAGAAGCCATCGTGACGGTCCGCCGCCCACCAGTTTGACGCTGCTGGATGTCATGATGGAGTATAGAACAAAGTGTGGATGGATTTGTCGGTGTTTTTTACCGCGACATTCGTTCGGGTCGGTGTCGGGACAGTGATGGGTACGGGGGAAGGGCCGAGTTTGGGCCACACAAACGGATCACCAAACCCCGTTCGAGTTCGTTCCACGAAAGAGCTTGATCACCAACTTCCACCGTCTTGCAAACGTCACGTAGAACCAGATGAGGAAAAACCCACACACGCCCATGACGACGCCCATGATAAGCCCGGCTAGGGCCAAGCGGATAACGCTGTAGACGATATCGAAAGCCGCCAACAAAATCAGCACGGCTAGAATAGCAGAACTGCCTATGTTGGCGCGGGTGGCGTTGGTGTATTCCTCGAAGCCATCGATAAACGGCGGGTCAAACGTATCGGGGTCGAGGATAAGGAGAATCGGAAGCTTTCCTAGGAGATTGTTGCGGACGTCGTCTTTGATGTTACGTAGGATTATCCGTAGCAAGTCCAGCAACATTTTCTGGTGACATCCGATCTTTCCAGTACGTGTAACACTGAGGATCCGTCGGAGGCGCCTCTAAAGATTGTGTAGATAGACAAATTGGTTGATGTTACACAAAGATTTTGGCCTTAGCCCGAAATGCGACTTCGCTAACTCAACTATGAATCATCACACCAACGACATATCCACAACCACCGGCGCCCTCTTCATCTATGGATCTTTCCCATGATATCTTGAGCAAGATATTTGGGCACCTCACCCACCGGGACGTTGCCAACTTGTCATGTCTCAGCCGAAGGCACCGAGACCAGCTTATTCCCCACGTCTTTTCCAAGATCCAAACGACATGGCACAAACTTCTTGGAGATACGTCGTTCCTTGCAAACAATCGCCGCTACATTCACCAGCTCCACATCACCGATAGCTACCCTCACGGAGAGTGGGAAATCGATGTCTTCACCATCTTGAATGGCCTCCCCCACCTCCAGCACCTACTCATAAACTCGTCCAATTCGTCCTACTGGCTCAAGTACCGTCTGAACCTGCTCCTCAAGAAGTTGACTTTATACTCCGACCCGAGCCACATCGAAACACACGTACAATTTCTTGCCACGAACCCCAAATCAAGCACGACTGCCTTTTCAACCATGCGACGATACTTTGTCCTTGGCCATATTTCCAACTTCACGGCGCTAACGAGACTCTCACTCGACGACTACCACTTTGACTGGGAACGTGAAACGACAAACATCCATCATCTCACCGAGCTTGAACTTACCAACTGTACATGGGGGTATCCGTTCCAAGTCTCTCATTTTAATACCACCAACAGCATCGAGACACTCACTCTCACTTATTCCCACGATAATCCGTTTATATTATCGGAACGGTTTATGACCTTTCTTGACGACGAGTTCCCTTCGGTCCGTAACCTCTCCATAGTGCTAACGGGCGGAGACGACAAAAGCTTGTCGTTATTGACCGTTGCCAAAATATTGAAACAGTGTCCACATGTCACCTCCATGAAGTTGCGGGGCTGGTACTTGAACGTCAAGTCTCTAATGATGTTGTTACACAATTATCCATTGAAGCTCGAGGTGTTGCACTTGGCAATCTGGGCCCAGAAGCACGAGTATGACGAAATTGCACGAATAAGAAACGATAGTTTGGCCTTGTATCCCGCCATGAACCTAAGACTTGATGTAATTGACAAAAATTTGGTCTAGTTGTCGTTTTATAGAAATAGATAAACATACATGAACCACCGCTACTATTTGCACCCAAAAAAGCGCCCCGATGGAGATTTAAAAGTTTTTTCCTGCACAATAGCATACGGTATACCGAAACATTTGGGCCCTCATCACATAAACATAACGATAATGAGACTCCTTGGGGCAATATGCGGCGTAATTCTAGCAGCAAACCTCTGTACTGCCAACACTGAGACCACACTAGTTGAAGTACCGCGCCACTTCAACCTTGTGCCGCATGCCGACGACATTACTGCCGATGCCCGATTACACCGTCTGGTGAAAACGATCAACGAAACCCATTTCTTGTTGCAAGACTATCCGATCCAATCCAAGGAGACATGGAAGTTGCCCATCAACAACACCGTGGTGCTTCCCTACGATGCCCGCACCAAAAGACCGTCGACTTTGTTGGTCCGGCTCAACAATTATGCCAACCACACCTACGGATCGGGTGACGTCCTCAACTTCAAGTTATGTTGGCCGGCCACCGAGCCGTACGACTTTGAATTGACCCACCGGTTTTTGAAACCCCACGAAATTGTGCTTGAATCGGGCCCTGATGCCCTAGACATGTATTTGCAGGTTGACTTTGTATTCAATGCCTTCACCAACAAGCGGCATTCACTTGCCAAGGACGATGAGGTGGTGTTCAATCTCTACGTGAGCAAACTTGCGGTGGCACTCGTGCCGATTCCGCTCGAACTATACGACTACGTGGTGTACTTGGTCAATTTGGTGTTGTTGATTGCCGGAGCCAGTTGGGCCTACGAATGGAGCCAGTAGGACAATCCATGGGGCCGTCGATTAACCCACAACCGCCTCTACGCATGAATGGACCGAGATTTACACCCGGCCTTCACATGGTGGCGACGCATCAGCCCCGTGCTGAAAATTACACCGACCTCCTTGCGCAGATATATTTGCAAAATACGATCACGTTGCTCTCCCCCTAGCTACACCACGATGTCGCTACACGAAGACGACCCCTTGGGCCCACCCAAGAACACCCAGAATCTCGACTTGACAAAGTTGTCGCCACAAGAACTTCGTATCTACAAAATGTACGGCAAATTGCCCACGACACAGCAGATCCTCACGTCGAAGTTCCAGGACAAGAAGTACTTTGACAGCGGCGACTACGCCATGCAGAAACAGCTTGGTGGCGACCACCGTGCCACCGGCGGCATTCCTTCCAGACACCCCAATGCCGAAAAGGTCAAGGAGATCTACAACAGAAATAGTATCAGCGGCAGCAACGCTGGGTTCCTCTACAATGGGAAAAGTGGGTTGTTGAACGAATCGACCCCCCAGGACGAAGAAAAGAAGGAATAGCGAATCACTTCATTTATGCCACGCAAGAGTAACTGGTTTTATATACGATTCACCCGGCTGGAGATGCCGCCCTTGCTAATTACGAAAGCAATTCATATATAGTTAAATGTATACTGGAAACGGAGAACGAAAGACAAGTGTAAAAAAAATTGTGAAGCGAGGGTGTTGGTGCCCAAGAAGTCTTGTGAATCCTAATTGATGAACGCCGGCGACTTTGACGACCACGTCGGTGAGCTCAATACCCACATTGTCGAGACGGTGCCGGTCATTGCCAATTACACCAAACTGAACCCGCGGTGGTATATATACGGAGGTGTAGCCATCGATTCCACGACCCACCTCTACTTCACGGTGTCGTTTGACGACTTCTACCGGGTCCCCGTTCTCCATTTCAGAGTGTATCGAGTTGATCAACACCGCCAGGCCTTGGTGGCGCTCGAACAGGCCCTCCCCTATCTCAAACTGGAGTACCGCTCCAATGTTGCCCTCAACACCCACACCATATTGGGCGACGCCTGGTTTTCGCTCCACATGTGTGACGGCCGCCAGTTTATGGACGAGCTAGCAACGGGCTTGACCACGCTGGAGTATCTCAAGCTATGGTGGGATATATACGGCAAGATATGGCTCTAGTTATTTGCTTACAATGTAATCTCTTTATAAAAAACATTTATTGATGATGCATGGCAGGGCCTTAGTTGGAGGAGGTAGTCTTCACGTCGGTGAAGATTCTACATGGGTACTTGTCGGTGAACATCCCGTGAACAGGTTCCGGCAAGATTTCCCAGTTGAACTTGTTCAAACTAGGAGCAACGATGGGCTCGCCGGTCTTGCCCAATAACTCGCCCTTGATGACGTTAGCTGGAACACTCGACAACGTGGACGCCAACGAGACGTCGGTGTCGAAAACAGCCAACTCTTGCGTGCCCTTGTCACCGATGGAGATTCTGGGGCTCTGGGCCGAGCCCAACTTGAGAAGACCCGACACTCTGGTCTGGCTGAACCCGTGCACTTGTGGGTAGTTTCTTCTGTAGTCACGCTTGAAGTATGGGTTGCCCTGGATGTCACCGGCAGGAAGGGTGACGGGCTCAACCACATCGGTGTTTTGGACTTGCGACCCGGGTGGAACAGCACGGAACAACGACACTATTGGGTTACCACTGGATCTGTTGGGAACAAGCATAAGAATTCTTCTCACGGTCTCCCAAATCCCACGGGACTGGGTGGTGTACTTCTTCCACACTGGAACTGGACCTCCGGACATCGTTAGTGGGTTAGTGTTTGTAGATGATTATTTTTGAAAAAGATTTATTGGTTGAAATCATTTGTGCGCATACCAAAAAAAGGGAAGGGCCAGGACCGCAGTACTAGAACATTTTATGATATATATTATATACGTCTATTAACTAAAGAGGCCTCTGCCAATCTTGCCAAAGATCACCACTCCACAGAAGAAGAAGCTTCCAATCCATAACCACAATGCAATGGTATCGTCCTGGACCGGGGTCAACTGGTCGACGAAGAACGAGTTGTCTATCGACACCGCGACACAAGCAATGATGCTGACGACCAATCCAGCCAAGAAGCCCAGAATGGTGCCGTCCAATAACAACCACAAGCCTGGGTTCAACAAGGACCAGACAATGGACACCTGGAGGAACGACGACCATTCAATTTTGCGGATGGCATAACTGATTCCGAGGAAAGTGATTGCACTACGGATGATATCGTTAAAGATATTGGCGTAGCTTCTGCCCTGGTCGGGGTTGGGGTTGGACGAAAGGAGACGTTTTCTAAACGACGCTGGAAGCACCGAGTCCAAAAGTGGAAGCACCGACGCCAAGATAAGACCCTGGACCGCGAGGGCAAAGATCTGGTCGAAGGTACGGGCGTTCTCACCTTGGAGCTCAATGTAGTGGCCAACCTTGAACTTTTCAAAGAGGGAAAAGATGAATACGTTGGTGATGTTGATGGGGAACGACGTCAAGTTCTGGGCGGCAAAATGGTTGTAGTTGATGTGTTTGGTGACTTCATTGTACACGAAAGCCGACCCGGCAAGAATCCCTGCCTTGGCAATAAACGGAAGCTTGGGGAAGGCAGCAGGCTGTTGGAGTGGCGAAAGTTGCGGTTCCTTGGGTGGCATTTCAATGACTTCGTTGGTGTCCTTGGACAAGTCCAACTCTGAGTTGTCGTTGTAGATACCGTAGAGCGAAGGCTTGGTCAAATTGATGATGGACTCGGTCTTTTCCATTCCCCTTACTGGGGTGGTGGCGCCGGAGTTGGTAGCAGAACCAGGGGCCAGCGCCTGGTTGGCAGCGAGTGCAACTTTGCGGAGCGACATGCGGATGGAATTGGTGTTGTTACAATCAATAGTTGGGGGCTTTCAACAAGTAGTCGAAGGTATTCCTGCTAGCAATGATTTGTTATGTTGGTTGGTATGATCTTCAGTTTTCTGCTAACCGGACAAAAAGGTCACACGCCAGATTCTGTATACAAGCCAGTGGAACCAGGTGGAGTGAGCGGAGTCAAAAACAGGTAAAGCCGTGGGTCTGGGCTTATTGGTGAAGAAGAAACAAACGCAATGGAAAACAACAAAAACGGTTTGGATCTTTACCTCAACCAGAAAGATGAAGAGGGGACGGGTCTCAGTACAGTCCTGTCTGTTGTTAAGGTCACCCTGGAGAAAGTCACAGGCGAATCCAGGCGCTGGCCCTGGAAATGGAGAAAACCTGCAAAATCTCGCGCGCTTCCCGTCGTACCTAACGCTTTTCCTGTGGATTCAAGCTCTTTTTACAGGTTACCTGTGCGCAGTGTTAACTGTTGTTTATCAAAATACCTTTGCAATCATAAACAAAGATCGAGTTACAATGTCGGCCAATTTCTTTGAGACAGAAGAAGGCAGCGGGTTCAACACGTTGAAGGGCGATGAGTTTGCTTCCGATATGATTGACGAGCTCATTGAAGACTTCCTGATCTCCAACGACGAAGACTCAATGGAAGACGATAACGAACCCCTTCTCTCCGATGACGAAGAACTCGATTCGGACGGGAACCCCATAGAAGATGACTACGACGAGAAGAACTACAATTTCAGAGATGAATTGCGAAGTGCCAGCAATTTCAAAGTTAGAAGAAAGCGAGGAGCAGACGGCAAGCCCAGAGGTGGCTGGAAACGGTTGGTGAAGAGCATTGATCCCGAAGTCCGTAAGCTTCTTGCGGAGGCAAACGACGCCTTTGTGCGGCAGGACTACCTGGTGGCACTTACGCTGTTCTTGGAAGTCATCAAAAAGGAACCCAAGAACTATGGTGCTTACAAGACCATTGGAGAAATCTACGAAATACAGGGGAGGTTACATGAATGCTGCAACTACTGGTTTTTGGCAGCAGGATTGAATCCCAGAGACACAAAGTTCTGGGCTCAAGTAGCGGAATTGAGTAGCCGGTTGGGCCATACCGAACAGGCAATCTATTGTTATAGTCGTTCCATCAACTCTGACCTTCACAAATCGGCCCAGTCGATCATCGAAAGAGCCATTCTTTACCGTGAAAAAAAAGTATATGGAAGGGCATTGGAAGGTTTCCAAAGAGTACGACTGATATACCCTGCTGATGCCAACATTGTCAAGCAATTAGCCAGCGTTTATGTTGAACAAAAACGTTTGAACGATGCAATCAACTTGTACATGAGGATACTTGACCAGAATATCAATTCAACATCGCTGCAAAACCAAAAGTTTCCCAAGTTTGGCTGGGCAGAGCTCAATATTCTATTGGAATTGTACATCCAACAAAATTCATGGAAAATCGGAATAAAAGTAATCAAAATCGTTTCACGTTGGATCCAAGACAGAAAGACCGAAAAATGGTGGGATGACGTTGATGACGATTCCGAATTTGATCGAAAGAGAAGAGTACTGATAATAAACAAGTTGAACAACGTTGCGGTTAGAAAAGAAGCCGAAAAGAAAAACTATGAATTACCCATTGATATTCGATACAAGATCGGAAACCTACGTCTTGGATTAGGTCAAAAGGATGAAGCATTGCACCATTTTGAATACTTACTAGAGAGTGATAATGATATTGCTGACTTGTTTTTTGAGGCCGGGAAAGCATTGGAAGAAAGTGGATATCACGAAGAGGCCTTGACGTACTTGACAAAAGCAACCGAGAGTGACGACTTGAGTGAGAATGCCGAATTGATCAATCTTTTAGGAAAGTGTTTCCTTGAAGTGGGTGATTACTCTCAAGCCCAACAAGCATACGAAACTCTCTTGTTTAATGAACCCGAGAATTTAGACCATAAGATTGCACTTGCGGAAACATTACACCATTTGGGTGATGCCGAAGGAGCACGCGTCCTTTTGGTCGAAGTTGCAACCGAAAGGGAAAAGAAATCACCCAAGGGTATGGAAGCGGGAGAAAACGAAGAAGAGGCTGAAGTACAACAGGAAGAGCAGAGAGAAAAGTTGTCATTGATCGAAAACGAAAAGTTGATCCGTAGAAGCGCAAAACTCACGGATCAAGAAAAGCTTGACATTGAAACCAATGCAAAAAGAAAAGTTTTGGAGAAGTATCGTCGTATGGGAAGACTTGATGATGCTGTTAATCATGGTGAGAAGGTGGCAATCAAGACTTGGATGCAACTTGCCTCTCAATTAATTGAAGTGTTCATGAGCGTACGAAGCTTCTTTCCTAGGGACAAAAATAGAACGTTTAAAGGGATTGTGCTTTACAGAAGAAAGAAGGAAATGGGCATTGACGACAAGTTGGCGAGAGTTTACAACTTATACGAAGGTATAGTCAATGAAGAACCATATTCCAGACAGTTTTTAACTTCCAAAACCGAATATAGGGGCCTTTCTTATGACGAATGGTTTGTGATATTTGTGCAGTATGCTTTATTGTTGGCCAGATATGAAGGTAATACCGAATATGCCAATCAAATTGTGGAAGTTTCCATGTCGGTGAGTATCTTTGTCCAAGACAAGAAGAAAGAAGCAATGTTGAGAATGATTAAATTAATGTTTGGTATTGAAAATGACGAGTCTTCCACAACAGTCACTACATACGTGCGGTACTTTTTGATCAATAACCAGTTTTCTCCGTTCATTTACAAGTTCTTCATCTGCTGTTTTGCCAGAGGGATCAAGTCATGGGAAACATTTGCCAATTATAATCATCAGAAATTCTTTCTTCGTCAATTGAAGGCGTTTGATTCGATCCTTTCTGGCAAGAAAATCACCGGTATGGCCAGAATCACCGCTGATGTGAAGAATGCCAGTTTCGTCAAGGAACATCCTGATCTTCTCTATGTCTACGCCAATTTGTTGGGAGGAAGTCGAAGCTATGTGTCATCAGTGGTCTATTTGAATCGGGCATACAAGGAGTATAGTCAGGACCCTATGATCTGTTTGGTATTGGGACTTGCACATGTGCATAGGTCAATGCAGAGACTCAGTACCAATAGACACATTCAATTGCTCCAGGGGATCAGTTATATTTTGGAGTATAAGGAACATCGGGAAAAGAACTCGACCGTTTACGAACTTCAAGAAGTCGAGTACAACTTTGGCCGTCTTTTCCACATGCTCGGTATAACCACGCTCGCTACCGTGCATTACGAGAAAGTGTTGCTGTATCACGACAAAATTGCCGATTCACTGTACGATCTCCTGATGGAAGCAGCTTATAACTTGAGTTTGATCTACAACATCAGTGGTAACAGCAAGCTTGCACGGGAGATCACCGAACAGTACCTTACTATATAGAGTTTTTTATGTGCAGTACTTTTCGAATATCTCGATGGCCCATCCATCAAACCCAAATATACTTAACCAACATCGCATAATACACACCAATGGTCAGATTGAAGCAAAGATATATCTCGTTTGACTTGTTGTATCCACCAAGTGATATCAAGGAAGAGTTCTGGACTTATTCCAGTTCTCCCCAGGAAACTCTTTTGGGTCTCCATAAAACATCGCCAGCATCAATCAACCAAAGAACATTAACCAACGCGATCCGGAAAAGTATCCAAGAGAATTTTGGCGAAATTGGAGCAGGTACAGCAGGATTACTGGCTTCTATTAAATACTTCAGTAATAAGACCTCGACGGGGATTGTGCGGTGTGGAAGACTGTCGTTCCAGACTGTTGTCGCTGCCATGACTCTTTTAGACAAGGTTGAAGGATTAGATGTCGTGGTACGATGCAATCGAATCAGCGGGACAATTAAAAAATGTGAAGAATTTTCTATTACGAGGACTAAGGAGTTGATGAGAGTGATTAATAGAGACGACGATGTCACTAGCTTGATTTCTACTTTTGAAAGCAACGAAAAGGATGACGAAGACGAAGAAAACCAATCCGATTAAGAAGTCAAAATAGCCTCTTTGTAATGATCAACAAACACATCCATGATTTTCTTTTCATTTTCTTGAAAATCATCCAATTCTGGGATGTATGAAATGACCAAGCTCATTCCGTTTTGGCCAGTTACCATGTTAAGGACAATGTTGTACATTACACCGCAGTTTCCTGCAAAATTGGCGTCAACCACTCGGTAGGACGTGGTTTCTACTGGCAACTTGCCCAAGTTGCTCACAACAAGCGAAGCTCTGCCTTCATTGTGGAAGTACTTTTCTTTGAACATCTTCCAAAAATTGAGGTATTGCATTAAACCAGTCGAAACACACGGTTGTTTGGAAACAATATTCTCCTGAAGAGTGGTACTCATTGATTCAATTGCATCGTACCGATTCTTAAACGGAGCCAGTGTAAAGGAGAAGGCCGCAACTCCAACTCCGTAATGAAATCCCGGTGTCTTCACATAACGTCTGGCATTGATGGCTACGACTGAGGAGGTTGAAAATTGGGGAATCTTGAGCTTTGTTCCAACTGCTTTGTATACTGTTTCCTGCAAGGAATCGATCGCAATTCCGTGAAAGTAAGGTGTCAAAGTAGTACCAAGTCTTTTGCAATTTTTCATAATGGCTGCAACTTCATCATTGGAAAAATGAATCATCTTGAACTTTGTATTGGTGGATTTTACAACCTTACCAACATTGAAATTTGGCGGGAGCTTGGCTGCTGATGGCTGGAATAATCTTGCAACGAATGTAGGAACATACTTGCTGATATAGTAGGAAAGAATATTATAGAATGAAAGTTTGAAAATAGTCAATCTTTGTGTCAATGGAGGAATAACAGTTTGTGATGGCACGTAGGAGAAGGGCTCGGTATGTTCTTGAGATAATTCAAAGGTCAAATCCTTATGCAATTGTAATCCAGATGCTCCATCAAAGAGCGAATGGTCAAAGTAGGCACAGATGTATTGATCACCTATCGCAGTCTCAACCACGACAATACGCCAAAGCGGTAATTCGGTGTTCATGGGACATTTGCGGCTATTGATATCTTCGAGTACGTGGCCATCAAATGTCTCGACCTGTTCAAAGGAAACAATATCGTCAAACTTGAGAGACTTCACGGCGCGAAGGGTGTAGTTTGCACCATTAGTAACGATGGGGTCTTTATTGCTGTGTTTCAAAAACAAGTTATACGTAAACCACGGGTTCTTTTTAAGTAAGACTGCAACTGCTGCAGAAAGTGATTCCTTGGTTACCCTTTTATTGTAAGTTGCCACCACAACAAAGTTTGTGTAGTAATTTTCCGTATTACGGCAGATATAGAACCTCTCAAAGTAACAGGGTGGTCTTTCCATGGTTTCTTACGGATTTATCCAATTTGCAGAACGAATTGATCCTCATATACTCCATCTATTGACTCAGTGACACGGCTTTCGCAACCCGATGGACAGGGTCAACTGAGTCATATCAAGGTTTTCGCAGCCCCGGTACAGACCTGCAGGTACGCATTTTGTCTGGCTTCCCTTTAACTGCATTGGCTGCGATCCAAGATGCGCTTACAGGATCTGGCCAGTAGTCAATTATATACCCCCAATGTGACATTGGCATTAGTTAGTTTCTCGTAATTTTCTATACTTTTCTTCTTCTTTATTGTCTTTTGCCATGGTCGACTATTCTGTGTATTTAGTCACCGACTCCACAATGGTGCCTCCGGCCTCGACCTTCATCAAGCAAGTCGAGGACTCCGTTGCTAACGGCGCCACCATAGTTCAGCTTCGTGAAAAGTCGATTCTGACACTCGATTTCATCGAAAGAGCCAAGCAAGTACATGCATTGACCCGTGCCAAGGGCATCCCGCTCATCATCAACGATCGAGTTGACGTGGCTCTTGCCGTGGATGCAGAGGGTGTCCATGTTGGCCAGGACGACATGCCTGCCCGTTTGGTCAGGCAATTGATTGGCCCGGATAAGATCTTGGGAGTTACCTGCTCCAATCCCGAGGAGGTTGCCGAGGTGTGCAAGGAGGGAATAGCCGATTATGTGGGGTTAGGAACGGTGTATGCCACCAACACCAAAAAGAATGTCACCAATCCTGAAGGTACTGGGCCAATTGGAATGAGAAAAATGCTCCAAGTATTGAAGAAACACAATGCAAGCAATAAGTACATCTCGAGTGTTGGTATCGGTGGTATAAATCACTCGAACGCCGCCAAAGTCTTATTCCAGTGCCGGGTATCGGAGCAAGGCTTGGAAGGCGTTGCCATAGTGTCTTGCATTATGGCTGCCGACGACGCAGCAAAGGCAACTAGAGATTTGGTACGTATAGTGGCCGAACCCGCTGAATGGACAAAGACTGAAAGTCGAGATGCCACATCCACTCTGTTGTCTGACAAAATTCGGTCGGTTACCCGAAGCAAGCCATTGGTTCACCATATTACAAATAATGTGGTTAAAAACTTTAGTGCTAACGTCACCCTTGCCATTGGAGCCTCACCTGCCATGTCTGAACTCCCACAGGAATACGAAGAATTCGCCCAAGTACCACATGTTGCGTTGGTAGCAAACGTGGGGACCCCTACCCCAGAATTGTTGGAGGTATTTAAAGCAGGAATCCTAGCATATAACAAGTTTGGAAAGCCAATTGTGTATGATCCAGTTGCGGCAGGTGCTTCCAAAGCCCGTTTAGAAGCTTCCCGGAGCTTGTTGAATACTGGCCATGTTTCCGTTATTAAGGGAAATTTAGGTGAAATTTCAACCATCTACAAACTAACTTCAACTTACAAGGAAGACAACAACAGAGAAGTATTAATGAGAGGCGTTGATTCTGTTGCAGTTGTTGAAGAAGAAAAGATTTTAACTATTGGAAGAGCAGTGTCTTTCGACTTCAAAACTATTGTTGTCATAACTGGTGCCACCAATTACGTTTTTGAAGACGATAGAGTGGCTATCATCGCCGGAGGACACGAATTAATGGGCAGTATCACAGGGACTGGATGTTCTTTGGGGAGTGTCATTGCTTCATTTTTGGCTGCAAAAGCTGATGGAACCAACCAAGAAAAATTCAATTATTTCGATGCTGTTATTGGTGCTGTGAAACTTTACAACGAATGCGGTGCTAAAGCAGGTGCTATTTCCCGCTCTCCTGGGACTTTCATGATTAACTTTATAGACCAGTTATACATTGAAACCCATAAATAAAAGAACTAATCACCCATGCAACAAAAAAAATATTTGGTAATCATTAACCTTTGGAAATAGCCCAAAATCTTAGACTAACTGGATCTTCCTCCCGATGACATCCACATTAGTAACATCTTCTACCATTTCAGGTTGCAATCTCCCAATGGCTGGTTAAAGTCCGAGTTGCCTAATTTGTACACCGTTCCAGCACCCCGGCTTATATGCAGAGTATCCTTGATTATCTAATAAAAAACAAATAACAGGTGCAGTACTTAACCATACGGTCCCCATAAAACACTAATATCTTACAACTATCGTCCACACAAAGCAACTAAGGGTATGGTGCGGCAGGGTAAAGCTACAGCCAAGAAACCGACACCATCCCCGGTGTCAAACATATCCAAAATAGGATCGCTCAACCGCTTCCCCGATAGGGAACATGCAAAAAACTTACTTCACGAGGTAGCCAGGTTGGTGGCTCCGATTATTCATGAGAACGCGTTCAAAGTGGGGACTCTCTGCGAGATGTACCCAAAGGACGGTAACCTATTGGGCTTGAACGTTAACAAAGGTCAAAAGATCCTCATACGGTTGCGATACCATTCAAACGATCGACTGTTTTACCCCCTAGGCGATATAATAGGAACCTTCCTCCACGAACTCACACATAACATCTATGGTCCCCATGATGACAAATTCTACAAGTTTCTTGACGGGTTAAAGCAACGATTTGAAGACTTTCAGAGTGGGAGCGTGCAAACCTCGGGCTATAGGTGCGAGGAAAACGTTCTCGGAGGTCGGAGCCTTGGCGGCTTTGTATCTGTACGAGATAAGCAAATCAAGGAACTCAGTAAACATAAATTCAAGCTGGAGAAGCGAAAGTTGGGCAGTGACTCTGCCATCTCTAAGCGGCAACCGATGACGATAAGGGAACGAATATTACAGGCAGCCGAGAGAAGAATGAAGGATGCAAAATGGTGTCCCAGTAATGTTGACATAACGCTAGTCGAACCGGATTCTGATGAAGTTGATCTTCTGGACGCAAATGATACCAAATTTGACAACTACAAAGAAGTTGTTGATCTTACAAACGAGGAATATGGCGAAAGCTCAACCCCAATAATTGTGATTGATGGTTGCGATGATTCTCACCCCAAGTCCATTCTACGGCAAACAGAAACGTTATCGACGAAAGATATCAAGCATGTTCAATTCACCGAGCTTCTACCAGCATTCGAAGAGGGCCAAACCAGTGTGATTGGCGAAGCTTCTGATACAGAGATTCAGTATACTGTGTCAAGCTCACCAAGGTCGTATTTTGGAGACGAAGATCGTTATCCCCGGCGGAAAATGGTTGCAGACTTAAACTTTGATCAAATATTAAGAAAGGGAGAACGTATTCAGGTGTTGGAAGATCCTCCAATTGACTTGCTTGACGAAAAGACAGAAGGTGATAAAAAGACAAAACTCCAACGAGAAAATAGCTTGAGAGATGTCAAGAAGAAGAAGGTTGATAATCGCAAGGCACCCAAGAATAAACCCAAAGAGAAGAAGAAGTCCGAAGAAAACACCCTGAAATCCGACGAAACCGAACCCAAGAAGTCCAAACCTCGTAAGCGGGCTCCCAAGAAGAAGAAAGAGTCTCCCAAGCCCGAATCTCGCCCCAAGAAGACCGTCAAAACCATTAGCTTTGATGAGTTGCTTTAATGAGATCCTGTATATACTTCATTATATGCACACTGGTCAATATTTCTTGATCTACTTAGCCTTGTAACGTAACGTAATTCTGTTCAACGTGTTTCCAAAGCAAATTTAAAGCGAAATGTGGTCCTTGTTCTACTTTATTGTTGGAGCGTTATTTGTGGGACCGTCAATTGCAAATAATCTCAATATTTCACTCGAAGCGCCATGGCTAGCTACTACGTTCGAATTGAACTTGATTGAGAGTGTGGCCGCCCAGAATGAGAGCTTGTTTCTTTCAACTATACGAACAGTATTTGGTTTGGACGATGAAGACGATCTTGTGGACCGAACCGAGAAAGAGCTCTTCGAAGAGGCTGTAAAGCCCTTTGACAAATACTCGCAAGCATTCATAAGGTTTAACTTGGCCAACAAGATTTACTCGCCACGTATTCAGGCACATTATGACCACTACAATTCAGTCGTTGAATCGAAATATGCCGAACGGTTGATAAAAGAATGCACCACTGACTCATTCGGTAACCAAGTGCTCACCGGCGACAAGCACGAGATCTGGCTACTTTATAACGATAAGTTGTATTGTTCCAGAGATGAATTGTTTGCTTTACAAACCAAGAAG
Source organism: Teunomyces cretensis (assembly GCA_003706575.2). NCBI lineage: Eukaryota > Fungi > Ascomycota > Pichiomycetes > Serinales > Debaryomycetaceae > Teunomyces > Teunomyces cretensis. The sequence goes on along the minus strand of PPLT02000004.1, from coordinate 1,366,784 downwards.
CCGACATCCGTCGAGTTATTACCCTTTGATAGAATTATTGGTGACAATGATGAGGCACCTTTGTTGATTCTTTATGGTAGTCATCAATCTAGAAAGTTCAGAGACTTCTTCAAAACAATTTACGAAGACACCAAAGCAGGAAAGGTTCGTTTCGTGTGGAGATATATTCCTTTAGGGAACGTTCAGGATGAATTAACAGGTTATGGTGTGGATCTTACCTTGAAGAGAACTGACTACATCGTTATAGATGATAGAGATATCAAATCCAAAAATAGTAAAAAGAGTCAGCAAAAGGAAACATTGGACATCAGCAAGGATTTATGGACTATCCGCAACTCCGAAACAATTGCACCCATTTCAAAAGAAAAAATACAGGCTTTAAGTAGTCAGTTAACCTCGTTTGTTTTGTCACATGGCTACGAGTTGTCCAGCTATGATCTCTTGCAATTGCTCTTGGAAGAATTTCCAAAGTACGCCGGCTATTTGTCTGATCAAAACGTAACAGAATCGGTTAAGGATGCCATTGCAAAGAATGAAGCGGTGGGACTTTCTCCTGAATCGTATGGCTTTTATGTCAATGGCTCGCCTATTCATCTTTTAGAGCTTGACATTATGAAAATTGTCGACAAGGTCCACGAAGAACTAACCGTAATCAAAACGCTTCAAAGTTTGGGCTTTACTTCTAAGCAAGCAAAGTTACTTATTTCGAAGTTTGCATTGTTGAGTGCTGTCAAACAAACCCAATTTAGAAACGGAAACACTGTAATGGGGAACAATGAAAACAGGTTCAAGCTCTTTGAGTCTAAATTTATCCCCGGTCCTTTCAAAAATAAACAAGGAATTGTTTACTTGAACGATATCGAAAAGGATACTTCCTATAGTCAGTATACTTCTGACAGAGAAGAAGCATACTTGGGAGCCGAATCTTACAGATTGAAATCGCACCAAATTCCTCCGTTACGAGAAAATATTCATGACTTGATATTTGCAATCAATTTTGCCGATAAAGAGCAATTGCGAGTGATGTTCACCTTGAGCAAAGTCATCTTGGACAGTGGAATCCCTCAACAAGTTGGTATATTACCCATCAGTGGCGATGATCCACGAGATGCACTTTTAGCAAAGAAATTCTATTATGTTTGTGAAACATCTCAACCTACCGAGGCATTGGCATTATTGTACAAGTACTTTGATTCCGCAAATGAGGATGAAGTAGTTCAATTATTGGAATCCGTTCCTATTCCTTCAGATTATGAATTCACTGACTTGATTTACAAAAATACTTTGGACAGGTTTTCTATTACCCAACCTTCAATTGCATTCAATGGTGTTATTTACGAAATGAGGTCTCCAAACTGGCAAATTGCCATGGGACAACAGTTAGCGCAAGACATTAGTTTTATCAAACACTACTTGAGAAACGGTCAAGCTGATGGAAAATCATTGAAGAACTTGCTCTATGAAAATGCCAAATCCGACAGGAATCTTCGTATTATTCCTCTTGAACCAAGTGAAATTCTCTATAAAGCCATTGATGATGACTTGATCAAGAACTCGTTGGTACTTAGGAAAGCTGATCCCGCCAGCGATGTATCGGGTACATTTTGGATAATTGGAGATTTCAACAAAAATACAATTGTGACACAGTTTAGGAACATTTTGAGCACTATTCAAAGATCTTCCCACGACTTACAATTAAGAATCATCAATACAGGCGAAGATATTGCCGTTATTGAAGAAATCAAGAAAACATTTACCTTGTCCCGCTTGAGCAAGGTGGATATTTCCAAAATTGATAGACTCGTATCGACCATTGAGGAAAAGAAGAGTAATCCTAATGAGAGAATATTGAGGTTGTTAGAATCGAAGAATTTACCTCCATTGCACGATTTCCTTTTGTTCAATGCTAGATACTTTAGACTTGACACTCCATTGAGCACTGGTGATTTGAAGCTCTTATTGGAATACGAATTCAGTCAAAGAATTAATGTTTTGAACGATGTTATTCTTGCTTACCCCGAAGACTTCGATCATAAAACATTACCCGAATTCAACAAATTGACTTCGGGTTACGAAGATAGAGATTGGTTTGATCTCGTTTCTAGTATTGTTACCAAAACGTTCCATGTTGATGAGAAGGACTTTGTTTCAGACGTGGCTAGATTTGATTTTAGTTCGTTAAGGTTTGACAACTCGATTAACTCGACTAACTACAATGAAAATAATGAAGTGGACATCCTATTGATCGTTGATCCAGTCAATGAGTCATCTCAGAAGTTAGTCTCCATTTTGAATTCGATAAAGGATTTTCCATTTATTAACTTTAGAATCCTTCTCCAGCCGTCATCCAATAACCAAGAAGAATTGAAAATTAAACGTTTCTACAAGAGTTCTTTCACGTCATTGGAATTCGATTCTGAGGGAAAATGGATCGGGAGACACAACGTTAATTTTGGTTCTCTTCCAAGTAAAGACATATTTACTGCTGGTTTAGATGTACCTTCTAAGTGGATAACTGTGATTAAGGAAAGTCCGATCGGAGTTGACTTGGATAATATCAAATTTGACAACTATCAGGAGGACTCAACATATGGGGTCTTTGTTTTGAAAGACATCTTAATTGAAGGTTATGCTAAAGATGTGAGAACTGTGAAATCACCAACTGGAGCAGCCTTGCAGTTAGAAAAACGGGACAATATCACTGATACCACCATAATGGCAACCATGGGATACTTCCAATTACTGGCACAACCAGGTGTCTGGAGTTTAGAACTCAAAGGTAACTCATTTAAACACTATGCATTATTGTCAGCTAGTGAGCGTAAGTTCAGTTCCAACGTTGAACCCTTAACGCTGGTTGAAGTCCCTGTGTTTGACCTCAAGGGTGTCAATCTTCAGATCAGGGTTCGCAAGAATAAGGGTTACGAAAACAAATCAATCTTTGAAGAAGAGGAAGAAGAAGAAAAGAGAGGATTTTTACAATCGGTGTTGAAGAAGAAGACGGTCAAAAAGCAAGCAGATATAAACATCTTTACGATTGCAAGCGGTCATTTATACGAACGACTCTTGGCAATAATGACAGCTTCTGTCAGGCAGCACAGTGACCAACTGGTAAAGTTTTGGATAATCGAGAATTATATTTCGTCTCATTTCAAACGTTTGCTCCCGATATTGTCCAGTAAGTACAACTTTGAGTACGAATTAATCACCTATAAGTGGCCAAAGTTTTTGAGAGCTCAAAGAGAGAAACAGAGAACAATTTGGGGATACAAGATTTTATTCTTGGATGTCTTATTCCCCCATGATTTGAAGAAGATCATCTTTGTGGACGCTGATCAGATAGTGAGGACAGATATGAAAGAATTGGTCGACATTGACTTGGAGGGTGCTGCGTATGGCTTTACTCCTATGTGTGAATCACGAGAAGAAATGGAGGGATTCAGATTCTGGAAACAGGGGTATTGGTCAAACGTGTTACAGAACGACTTGAAATACCATATCAGTGCGTTATATGTCGTTGATTTGGAAAGGTTTAGGGCTATCAGCGCAGGCGACCGTTTAAGATCACACTACCAGAAGTTGTCCTCGGATCCTAATTCTTTGTCGAACTTGGATCAGGATCTTCCTAACAACATGCAACGTCAAATTAAGATTTTTAGCTTGCCACAGGAGTGGCTCTGGTGCGAGACCTGGTGCTCAAGTGAGACAATGTCGACTGCCAGGACCATCGATTTGTGTAACAACCCTTTGACTAAAGAGAATAAGTTGGACCAAGCCAGAAGACAGGTCCCAGAATGGACGGGATATGATGAGGAGATTCAACAATTGCGAAAGATTGGTGACGAGGAGTTTACAAAGCTGAAGGCAAAGGAAGCTGCTGCAGTATACGAGGGAGAGAATTTAGACGAAGAGTATGACAACGACGAGTATGAACATGATGAATTGTAAGTATATACCTGGTAATAGACGTTGCCAATTGCACCCATCGTATCTGTCGTATCTATAAAATTGCACCCAAAAAAAAATACTCAACTTTTTTCAAATTAGTTCCCCAATTTGGGAAATGGCCGTTACCGGCATACATAAACTGGCGGGTCAGCCAACCTAACACCACGAGATTCGTTGACAACGATACTACTGCGTCATCCCCTGATATCCAGTTGCAGACCCTGCAACAGGAGAGTCCACAACGATGGCAATAACCCCTGTAAATGTAGCTTCCTGGGCATAAACACACATTGTCCTGCAAATAACATGACTCATCACATGCTCTTGCGACCTCTACAAAATTCAGCAGCGGCGCCGACCGGTTGATCTACACGTTTCGTCGCACCGATAAAAATTGTTGTCAGTGTTTTACTATCAGCAACAAGATGAAAATCTCCGATAAACTTAACCAAGCCCATTCGTTGCCTAATCCACCTCCAGCGACCTTCTCGTTTGAGTTTTTTGTCCCCAAGACGTCCCAGGGGGTTCAAAACCTCTATGATAGAATGGATAGAATGTACGATCTCAACCCCATTTTCATTGATATCACCTGGAATGCCGGGGGAAGGTCGTCCAGTTTGACCAACGAGATGGTTTACACTGCTCAATCTACCTTGGGGTTGGAAACGTGCATGCACTTGACGTGCACCAACATGAAGGTTGAACTTATCGATGAAGCCTTGGAGAAGGCTTATAAGTCGGGTTGTCAAAATATCCTCGCCCTTAGAGGTGACCCACCTTTGGATGGTTCCGAATCGACCGGTGATTTCAAGTATGCCAAAGACTTGATCGCTTATATTCGTAAGAACTACGGCGACCACTTCAATATTGGGGTTGCTGCTTATCCTGAGGGCCACCCCGAGGAAGCTTCGGATGATGTTACCTTGCAACATCTCAAGCAAAAGTGTGACGTTGGAGCTGACTTCATTATCACTCAAATGTTTTACGATGTTGACAACTTCATCCTGTGGTGTTCTAAACTTAGAAAAATTGGTATCACGATTCCTATTATCCCAGGTATTATGCCTATTTCCACTTACGCTGCCTTCATTAGAAGAGCCAAGTGGTCGGAAATCAACATCCCTCAACACTTCTTGGATGTTTTAGAACCAATCAAAGACGATGATTACTTGGTTAGAGAAAAGGGTACCGAATTGATTGGCGAAATGTGTCTCAAGTTGATCGAATCCGGTTATATCAATCACTTGCATTTCTACACCATGAATTTGGAAAGAGCTACCGTTATGATATTGGAAAAATTGAAGTTAGTTGAATCTATTAAATCTCACGACGTTATTGGTGGTGCCGAATTACCTTGGAGAAAATCCTTGCACCCACAAAGATCCAAGGAATCCATTCGTCCTATCTTCTGGCAAAACAGAAAGTACACTTATATCACCAGAACTGCTACTTGGGATGAGTTCCCTAACGGTAGATGGGGTGATTCCAGATCGCCTGCTTTCGGTGACATTGATTTGTGTGCTACTGAATTGTTGAGACAGTCTCCAAAGAAGGCTTACGACTTGTGGGGAGCTCCACAATCTTTGAAGGAGTTCTCCGAAATTGTTGTTTCTTACTTGCAAGGTGACTTGAAGTCTTTACCATGGTCTGATGGACCAATTGGTGACGATACCTCTATCATCGTTGATAACTTGATTTCGTTAAACAGAAAGGGTTTCTTTACAATGAACTCGCAACCTGCTTTGAACGCTGTGAGATCCAGTGATTCTGTTTATGGCTGGGGTCCAAAAAATGGCTATGTCTACCAAAAGCAATACTTGGAATTCTTCTGTCATAAGGACATTCTCTCCAAATTGTTAGATAGCATTAATGCTTTTAACAGGGTTGACGGTGACACCACTTCGAGCGTTATTAGTTACTATGCAGTTGATAAGTCAGGAAACTTGACCAGCAACTGTAAGGATGACGATATTAATGCAGTTACCTGGGGTGTCTTCCCAGGAGAAGAAATCTTGCAGCCAACCATTGTTGAAAAGACCTCCTTTTTGGCATGGAAGGATGAAGTTTACAGATTGTTCACCGAGTGGATCAAAATCTTCCAATCAAACATTATTGATGTTGACCAGGAAACTGGCGACAAGTTTATTGGCTTTGCTTCAAACTTCAGTGACAATTTTGTGTTGTGTAACTTGGTTAACAACAACTTTATTGATGACAACCAAACTATATTCAAGCTCATTGATGACTTGAATATTCCAACCTTATAAAAAAACTGATTTGTTTTATTTAGGTGCCCCAATTTTTGTCCAGGGCATCTACTTGTTATGTTTAATTCACTAACGCAGGTCATTCATAGGAGTACTCAACATACTCCGCAAAAGAGTTCCTTCAACATTGAACTCTTCGTTCCGTTCGTTTTTCTTTGACTTACGGTACGATATAAAATTGCATTTGTGGAAATCTTTCCACCTTCAATTCATTTCAACAATAGTATTTAATGTGTTTTTGCAAGTCTCGGTATTTAACAGACTTGTTTTCTTTATATTACGGCTCACACTCCCTGTGTATAGTGGCATCCTCAACGGTATGGTTTTAAAAAGTTAATGTACGTTTTGTATATGGCAATATTGCTGGTGTAGAATGGTCTTTTGCAGCCAAAATTTATCTAAAAAAAACTAAAAAAAATTACGAACAATGTCGCTAATTGCAAGGTCGGCTTATTTCCAAGTCCCTCTGAAACATAAATTGAAACCGCTGGTTTAGTGGCGGTACTTGATGCATCTTGAGGTGAAGCTTCCGTCGCTAAAAAAGAACTCAGTGGAGCTGTAGAAGTAGTTGAAGTAGTCGTGCTTCCGGTGGGTGGTTGCGTAGGCTGAGTTGTTTCCAGAGAAGAACTCTGATCTTCACTGGTAGATGCTGCCGAGGAAGCAGAATACACTCCACTTGTTTTTATAGTAGAATAAGTTTGGCATTTTTCATCAAAACAAGTGGTAAGAGTCAAGGTGGAAGCAGTGGTAGATTCCTCAAGAGTAGAACTGGTCTCCTCCGAATTAATAGGCGTGTCAGTAGGAGGTATAATTGTGGAAGTACTGGGTTCTTCTGTTGGGGTGTAATTATCAATTGAGCTTGTTGGGTTGGTATTCAGACTTGGATGGGGTTCAGGGGTGGTGGAAGTAAATATGGAAGGTTCCAGAGTTACTTCACTCGACTCACTTGATACTGGTTCTTCGCTTCTTGAAGTTTGAGGTACCAGAGAAAAAATTTCGGTAAACTCAGAATCGGTAGTGGATGTTTTCACTATCAGACCTTCCTCTGATGTCAAGGGACAGTACGTCGTGTAAATGGTTGTTCTTTCGTTTGTTGTGGTAGTTACTACTGTCACTCCCGTTGTGGTAGTTTCAGTAATGCATTTATCCTGAGAACAAGAAGTGATTGTTATGGTTGTCGTTTTAGGTGGTGTCTCGCTACTGCTAACTGTTGTAATATCTTGGGAAGTAGAACCACTTGAAATTGTAGAGCTAATCACAGAATCAGATGAAGAGACTTCAGGTGAGCTTGAACTTGCAATTGGTGATGACTGAGATGATAACAGAACAGAAGAAACTTCACTTGATCTAGAACTGGAAATTGGTGATGACTGAGATGATAACAGAGCAGAAGAAACTGGGGTGGAACTCAGAATAATTACCGAACTGGTATCGGCAATACTGGAACTGGATTTGATCGAAAGATTTGAGCTGGAAAGCGTCAAAGGAGGGAAGGAAGAAGACCGGGTGGTGTCGGATAGTATGTTTGTAGTTATGGTTTCACTTGAGCTGGTAGATTCGCTAGTGTCAGGTGTTGAACTAGTCTGGTGAGTAGTTGACACAACATCACTTGTTTCCACTGAATGACTTGATTCGGTAGTAGTAGCTAAAGTTTCAGAGAGACTACTTAACGGACACCATGTGGTGTATGTGGTAGTAACGTCATCTATAGTGGTTGTAATCTCTGTTACATCGGTAGGAGTCGTCAATGTCAGACATCTGTGCGATCCACACGAAGTGATCGTAATTATGGTAGTTCGAGGAGGATTATGTTCGGTTTCCGTAGTTGAGCTTATCGAGTTACCAGTCGAGCTTATCGGAGTACTAGTTAAACTTATCGGAGTACTAGTTGAGTGATGAGACTCGGACGGTGATGAATCTGTGGAAGATTCCAAGGTTGTTGAATCGGAAGTAGACAAAATCAGACTACTTTCCGAGAACGAGGAGCTGAATGTAGTGGAGCTTGACGGAATCAGGGAAGGAAGTGTAGTACTCGAAGTCGATTCAATTTCACTATTGGTGATAGGTGACGATTCAACTTCCGTTGTACTTGAGGAACTTGGGATTTCAGTAGTGGAAATGGTGCTTGAACTGGAGCTTGTATTCCATCCAGGGTTACTAGTCGTGGATGAGAATTCGGACCAAGAGCTAGGACTTGGCAATTCAATTGTCTCAGATGTCAGGCTTGAAGCTGAGTCAGTTTTCAGGCTTGAAATAATACTAAGCGATTCGGACGTTGAAGATACCGTGCTCAGTTCAGTATTTGAAGCTGGTAAACTTGACGAGGAAAAATCGAATTGACTCAGTGTTGTGCTTGAAACTTCAATGGAGATTGAACTAGAGTCATGGACTGAGCTGGACTCATGAATTGAACTAGAGAGAATACTTGAGCTGGAGAGAATGCTCGAAAGGGAAGGAGAACTTGTGGTCAAACTGGAACTAACGGAGCTGGTACTTCGACCTTCACTACTAGATGAATCCAGAAGTGAGATTGAAGTCAGCGAAATCTCAGTTGACGATAAACTCTGCGATGGTAGAGTCTCGGGTGGGATGCTTGATGTCTCTTCACAATCTTCGGGCTCGGTAGGCTCTGGCTCTTCGCAATCTTCTGTGGGAGATGGTTCATCTTCGCAATCTTCTGAAGGAGTTGGTTCATATTCTTCGCAATCCGTTTCGTCGTCTCTTTGATAAAGGTGTTCTCTTAGAATTGAGGTGGTGCGATCAGTTACTGCTGTCCCTTTGGCGGTGATGCCACTATCGCGGGCATACACTGATGCAACATAGCATGCAATAATAATACCGTATATCTTCATATCACTTGAAGAGAAAAGGCAAAGTCTTGTCGATAGTTGTACCTCATTATATAGTTTTCCCAGGAGCACATACCTCGGCCATCTGATGTTATGGAATAGCTTGGACTTGATTTCAAAATTTTGCAATATTTCCTATTTGGTCAATTACAATGATGTTGCAAAATAAAGCTTTTTGTGTTACCAACCTCAAACACTTTTCTATCAAGTTCCCAACCACCACGGGCAACCAAGGCTGCAGTTTAAATCGGATATCTGTAATTTGGTGATGGTTGGATTGGTATTCAGTACCATTCAGGAAATTCCGTAACATATTTTTGATACAAATTCTAGATTTTTGGTGAAATGTTGACAATTTTACAAACACAAATAAAACTGCATTAATACTTTTATTATTCATACCTAAAACTTTACATTATTCTAGATCACCCACCCGCCACATTTCCAAACCCATGATTTTGAACTTGCCAATCTTGGATGCTGCTCCTGTTTCGCTCAACACTTCATTGCCGAATGTTTCGCAACTGGAGCTAACTCCATTGTAGAGAGACTTGTCTATCCAAAGTCCATTCTGACCATTGGAAGAACCGATAGCTATAAAGTTGTGATTGGAATATATGAGGTTGGGGTTTATGCCGGTGTACATGAAGGCTTTGAAGCGGGTTTCCTTTTCATGCTTTGTAGAATCGGCCAAATTGGAATGTGATAAATGGTGAGGGTCGTACATTTCAGTCTTCCAGAGGAAGCATTGGCCGTTTCCGTAGTATCGTTTTGTTTCGACTGGACGTAAATGTTCATTGACAAAACATCCAAACTTGGCACCTTTTTGATCCCGAATCACCATAACGTAACCCTGGACTCGTTTTGGTTTAAACGGATCGGCCCCACCAACAACCATTCCTTTGACAATGCTATCACCGAAGCCGCGTTCCACCCCTGTTTTCTTGAGTTGTTGTAGTTGGTGTTCAGGGTTGCAATTGCGGTAGAGGGTCTGGAGAGAGATTCCATGTTGTTCCAAAGAGTATACCAACGTCCAATCATCATAGAGCTGCAATCTCGGAGGCAACAAACTTCGTATGTTGGTGGCCAACTCGTTATCGAGCAAGCGATGTTTGGTGGATGCGTGGTAGCCGGCGAGGTTCAATGGTGACAAGGGCGGAATCGACAGTTCTCTCGGCGGAGACTCTTCCTTGTCAGTTTCTTCCTTTTCTTCTGGCTTGGGCGATTGAGAAGGAGTTCTTGTAATAAAGCGTCCAAGGATCGTAGAGGCCCGTCTGGTGGGTCTTGGTTCCTGACGCGGGGGTGATTCAGGGCTTAATGACGGCAACAATACAGATGCTTTCGTCTCAGCCTCATCGAGAGGCTCTTCATTTCGTCCGAAAAGTAGTCCCATTATATCATAGAGAAGTTGGTAAACTATTGCCTGAGGTCCTATCCAATTAGCTATTTACTATAGAGTATTAATACTTGGCTTTCTTGCTGTCATCTGATGGGAGGACTGCACGTAGCCCCCTCCAAAACAGTGCGAGCGGCGTGGGGCGAGGTGAGATAAGGCTACTTTTTCGCGGTGTACGCAGGGACGAATCTGACTTGGGCCGCTAATAATTCCACGCCGATTTTCACACTGTCAACGAAATATGTGCCCGGGAAACTCTCTGCCAACTTTAAGTCTAGACCGGCCATTCCTGCACATCCCAACAAGACACAGTTGATGTTGTTGCCGGTGTATTTAGTGTTTAGGATGTAGTCGACGCGCAGGCGGATTTTCTCCCACTCGACGGGGTCACTCAAGCCAAGAACGCTGACGTCCAATGCCTGGGTCGGTTCAAACTTGTGGTGAGGAAAGTTGTTTGCATCATTGCCGACAAAATCTACCACACCCTGGTCCAAGAGGGGTTCCCACTCGTTAAACGAAGTAAGAATGAACAGCTTGGTTACGAATGGACTCAGCAAACTGTAAAGAAGGGTGGCTTGCATGATTCCCAATACGGGTTTGTGGAGATGTTGTGCCAACGACTTGGTCAACGGATGGTCCGAGTAGCAACACACCAAGAACCCATCGTAGTCATGGATAGTTTCCAGAGCCAACAAATCGGCCAAGCATACTCTGGCGGAGATCTCCGACGTTTCGGTTCCGCTGATCTCGGCAGGTGCCTCCTTCGGTGCCGTATAGTAGTGGAATTCAAACTGCGGCGGCTCAACCAAGATCTTGGCCAAGTTGTCGGTGACCTTCTTGGAAGAATTAGGATTAATAATAAGGATTTTAAACATGGCTGGCCACAATATTAATAATTTGGAAAACTGTCTGTCATATTCCTTATCGTCCCAAAAGTTCCGCCCTGTAGTACAACTCGCGCGCGCAATTTGGCGGTTCTTTATTTAAATCATACTCATCGCCATGTCATTCGTAGCGGCTATAGACGCGAATAAGCAAAAGCTACAATGGTCGCGGTCGATACTATCTCTAGCATCCATATCCGACCATATCAAGTTTATCATTTCACCCAGCTCGGTGTCTCTTTCGGCGGTGAATAGTGCCCGCACAGCACACGCCGAAGTCATCTTCAAGAACGCGTTCTTCTATGAATATACGGTTGATTTCACCGATATTCTCCCAGAAGGATACCAAGAGGCTGACTCAGATTCCAATACCGAGGCCCTGTATTCTTTCCTCGTATTGTCCAAGCATTTGGCCACTTTGTTCCGAAATTTTGATGCCAAAGACTTGGATTATGTCTGCTTCAAAATCTATTGGGACAAGAACGCCTCCATAACAATGAAATACAAGCTCCTCATAGAAATCAAGACGAAAAAGTTGATTATAAAGAAGTACCAGACCAATTACCAACCTGTTATAAGAAACAGGGTTAACATAGCTAGCATTTACAAGAAACAATTGTACGAACACGAACAAGACAAATCCAATGAAGATACCAGAATTAACTACATCATGATAGAGCAGTCTACTCCGAAACAATTCCTCGACATGATACCGTCCAACACCGAGGACTTTAAAATCGACGTCAAAAACGAAAAGATCCTGTTTAGTGGTTACACCAAACAAATCCTCAAAGATAGAGAGTACTTGAAGCAACCAATGTCAATGACAATCACACTCAGTCTCGATGAATTAATCAATTCCAACTTGTCCACGATCAACACTTCTGATGAACCTTTGAAGAGGACGATCAACTTCCGTTTAAAGGAATTCAAGAACTTCATCAATTTGATCGCAACGTTTAACGCAACTTCCGACAAAGAGAATGAGCTCAATCCTGAACTTGATGAGCACTTTGAGATATTTTTCCGTAACCCTGGTGATCCTGTGTTATTTGAATTGGAGAACCCTAATATTACTATACAATACATTCAATTCACTTCAGAAGAAACCGCTCCAGAGGGAGGCACGAACCTTGTTCCCAAAGCATTGCGAAAGAAAGATGGACTCATTCTACAAGAGCATGTGGTGGAAAAAATCCAAAACTATGATATAGTTGAAGGGAACAATGGATCACAAAGAGATAGATTTCCACTCCACACCCAACCAAGACCAATCAATAATAGCAGACCAACAGGTAGAATTTCTGTTAACAAACACTCCAACACCATGAAAACACCAGAACCATACCAACCAAGCCAACACGCCTCTTCTGCGGGGGCTACTCAGGACGAGTTTGTCACTTATGGAAGAGACTTCTCGCCAGAGGTATCACATAAAAGGCAGAAAACGGCCGTTGGACAAAGGAAAATATTGAATGGAGACGAAACCGATTACTCCTCCGAAGAAGAAACCCCTGGACCACAAGGAGAAATGGAATTTGGTCCAACTCAGGTGGGTGTTAAGCCCAAATCCGTCTTTGACTAAAACGGCGAGTAGGTGTTACCAAACTTATCTTGCAACGATCCATGATCCACATACATACTCCAGGGTTTATCATCTGCTTCATAATTTGTTGGGGGCAATTGAAACGGTAGCCTTATAGGAGTAACATTTTCATTATGAATAGTGTCACTTCCATAACTTGGAACCAACCTTCCTTCGCGTGGAATAACAATAACGCCGAGTTCGTAGCTGGATATTTCATACTGACTCGGGTCTGTTGTTGTACTACCAGCGCCCTTTCCTATTCCCCAAGCTTGCTTGGAAAGGTTATGACTTCCTAGTAGTACCCACTTTAACGTCGACCAATTGTCTGCGTTGTCACATATGAATAATTTAACATGGGGAGGAACTAATTCTCTACCAGTTACGATTCCGGGAGTTGACCAACGGCGAAGGTATGGCTTGACATTTTGTTCGTATTGAGCTTCATGTGTCTTGCTCTTAGTATAGTTGAAGTGGATGGCTTGGCCAGAACCAAAGCCTGTATTGCTGTTTGAAATATCCTTCACCGAGGGGAAGATTAGATGAGGTCGGTAACTGTTGTCCACTTGATGCTTTTGGAATGTGGTACCGCCTGGTTTTAGTAATGTAAATGGTCTATTCTTGGAAAATACCAATGGGCATAATAAATGTGAAAAGACCGATGCAGTTTGTCCCTTAGAAGAACTGAAAGGGTATGATATTGAAGTTACCTGTCCGAGAAAATTGTAAAGCTTCTTGCCATCTGTATTATCCACAAGTAGATCGTTCCGCTTGAGAATCTGGTACAACTTTCCGTATCCATACAAGTCGGTCTCGTCGTCCAGGCCCTTCAAGTCGTAGATTCCCGGAGCAGACGCTAATAATTCGACTTGAACGGGCAGAAAATCGTACTTCTTCAATCGTTGTGCAAGTGTATTCAATGTAGTCGTCCGATACTTGTTCAAATACCTCACGAGGTCTCTTTTGAATCTTGCACCCGTTGCAGGTTCTTCTCCAGCGAGAAGTTTCAATCTTCCTGATCTCCACAACATTTGAGTCAATCCACCAAAGTCAAGTTTGGTCAAGTTACATGTCATTATCACTACCTCACAGGTGTAGTCTTCAAAGAAGTTTATCATCATCTTCGTATGGTGAGTGCCAAACCTGTCAACTAGTCGGGCTCGTATATGTTTGATATTGAAGTGGGTTGTTATGAAATCGTAATCAGGATCAGTCTTGTCTAGAAGATCCGATCCTGTTATGAATGTGATTTGTTTCTTCCTTGCTACGACATCGGGATGGAAATAGGTGAGTATGAACCCCAAGTCAACATTGAAGTTGAATTGATACGTCTCTTCAAGATCTTTGGTACCAATTAGACTGTCGATAAAAACAGTGTCTTTATTGACCTTGTCCAGGACGTCTTCTCCATAACTCGGGTTGTACAAGAGTTGGATAGGTGATGTCTTTGAGTGGTGATGCACCGGCGGTGGTCGGTCTTCGTCCTCAGAAGTGATTTCTATGACTTCGACGGGCTTTGACCGTTTGGCCCAGTGTCGTGCTGCCGCTTCCGATGCGGCCGACCGCTTTCTCTCGGTCATGGCGTGTATTCTGAAGGTATTGCAAATTCGTAAACTCGAATTTCTTACCTTACATAAGCTATGCAGCATAACCAGACGCTTTGGTTAGTGGTAAACCTTTGTTTAAGAATTCTTCTGAATCGATTGCAATTGGCCCTTGAGGATTTCTTGTTGTGGAGTTGGCCGCCAAATTCAGATCATGCCAAGCTGAGCAGTCATGTGTGACGGCACATTAGGGTGAAGTTTTGGTTCCTCACCAAAATTGTAAATATGCATACAGAATGCGCCACGTAGTTTCGATTAAAAACTAACCGTCATGACTATCAGCTTTAATTACGTCGACGGCGAGATTGTGTCGTCTCCCACCGTTATAATTTCCGGCCGGACATCTTCGGGTATCAGCCGAGGTATAATTACGTTTACCAACAACAAGAACGCTGTGTTTCCCCCACAGTACTTTGAGATCAATTCCAATGGTAACTTCAAGGCAATTGTCCACGTAGCTGCCGATGCCAACGAATTTGAGGTTGAAGTGACAGAAAATGCCCTGATATCGCCATTTGGATTTCCAGATTTCAATGGAGCACCCAAAGTTGTCGACAAGGGTAAGTTGTCCTTGTCGTTTTATCCGTTAGCAAACAAACCGCTCCACTTGTGTCTTATTGTTGGAAAAGACTCCAATGGTTCCTACGATATGCCAAACTACAAGCTCCAACGTGGTGAGGTAGCAACCATTGACACAGCAGTACGCAAATTGAAGGTGGCTGGTAGAATGATGCAGGCATTTACCCAGGAAGACATGAGGTTGAACGGCTTCAGCAACCGGTCGTTCCAGTTTGTGGAAGAGACCCAGAATCACCAGGGAATCTTTGGATACTCCGTGGACTCTCCAAAACCCCACCAAGAAGTAAAAGTCCATGTGTTACGATCTCCAAAGACAGTAGCCGAACTTAGAGACCCCAACATATCCCAGCAATATTCCAAGGCAACCGACTCCGGTGGACTTTTCAGCCATGCATTGGATCTTATTCAGCAAAACCCAGAGATATACGATAGCAAAACACAGACTGCAGCTCAGTGTGCTTGTATTTACCTCGACTCAACTTACGATAAGAGAAACGACTTGATCTTGACCCATGCAGCGCTTGGAGGTGGAAATGGTAACGTAAAGCTTGCCATCTTTGGGTCACACGGGTTACATTCGTGGCCAAACAATTTCCCCCAGATCGGACCCTGTTTCCTCGATGCTACTCATCTTTCTAAAAGGGAGGTAGCCAATGATGCCAATGAATGTGGTACCAGTTGGGAATGTTTCAATATCACGCTTGGTGCCTTTATGCACGAGATTGGCCACTTGTTAGGATGCCCACATCAAGTCAATGGTGTCATGCTTCGTGACTACGTCTGGTGGAACCGGTCTTTCATGACAAGAGAGCTTGAATCCATAAGGAGACGCTCTCGGGGCGAAGTAATCCCATCAAACGGCAAATGGAACCAGCAATGTCACTGGAATATCTTGGACTTGATCAGATTCTTATATCACGATTCGTTCAGTTTGCCTATTGATAAATTTGAAAAGACTTATGCCACTACCAAAGCTCCAGATGGAAGCTACGAAAAGAACTCAGCACCTACAGTATACCATACACCACTGGGCGAAGTAGTAGTTAAGTCAAGTGGTGGTATTTTTATGATTGAAACTATCACGAGGGACTTGGCCCGGCACCATACTGTTTTCTACCCTGAGGTGTATCGAGGCAATGGTCTTCAACACGAAGTCAAGTTAGATTATAAAACACTCTACCGTGCACTCAAAGGAAGTACCAACGAAGCCGACGACAATTTTGATGTCAGAGTGCTACTGGTTGGTGGAGACTTGTTTATTTCCAACTTTAAGAGGCTGTACTCTAGTGGTGCTAATTCTATCAAGGGAGACTTTGGATTGGGCAGGGGGACCATCACTGGTTATAAAAGTGAGCTTTTAGGTCGCGGTAAGGATACACCACCACAAGTTGTTGGATTCGATATTAGAACGGTTTATAAAGCTCGAATCTATCACGGTGGTGCCCTAGATGGAATTCGTTTCTATTATAAAGAACAGGGTAACGAGGAGCACGCTCCTCCTGTTCCTCCCAGAAATTATTTACATTCTATCGTCTCCAAGATGAAAACTGTCTCCATAAGTGACGATCAGGCAAAGACGGTAGTATTCGGAAACGAAAAGCCCCATTATTCCGATTTTGTGTTGAATGAAGGTGAAACAATAGTCAAGTTTCATCTTCGTAACGGGGCCTGGCTCGACGCCGTTCAATTTGAAACTTCTACTGGTAGAAAATCGCCATGGTTTGGGAATGCAAACGGTGGCCATTTGTCAACATTAGAAGCCCCCAGTAGCGAATTCGATATTGTTGGCATGTATGGGTACGTTGGTAGTTGGGTGGATGGCTTTGGTATTATTTATGCTGCAAGATAGTATCATTCTGGATTTTAATTATCATATTGTCTTTCCAAAACCTTATCTCTTGCCTGGTTGTACTCAATAGGCCACTTCTTGGCGACACCTATACTTGTAGGCGTATTCAAGAACGGAAGTATTGATGCTTTCTTGGTCCCATTTTTCAATTTGTCTATTCTTTCCTTGAGTTCTTGTAAATCAATCAACATTCTTTGCACCTTACTCTGGCTCGTTTTCAGTATGGGGTCGTACTGGCTGGCGAAATTGTGGCTGTACAGCTCTTTCAACCTTTTAAAGTGGGCAATCACTTCGTCCCTTTTCTCAATGATCTTTTGGTTTTCATTGTTGAGCTGGCCGCTCAATTTGGCCTGTAGTACCAAGGACTTGTCGAGTTCAAGTGACTCGAGGGCATGTGCAAGTGAATTGGACAAGTAGTTGGCGTAGTCACTCAAGCTGGCGTAGTGTTCTGCTTGCAATGTCGTATGTTCATCCTCGTCACTGAGAATATACGAATCGGAGTCTGTGTCTTCTGTATTCGTCGTGTTGTGTTCGTCGTCGTTTGTGTCCATGTTGTCCCTATCAGAACGAGATAACCGCGAAATCCAAAAAAAAATCACCACAGAACAACCGATCACGACCACTCCCATACTCGACTCCCTGCCATGTCCTCGTTCCAATTACAAAACTCGGAGGTGTTGGCACGGTTGAAGCCGTTTGGTATTCTGTTTGAGAAGTCCTTGAGCGACTTGATCAAGGGAATTCGGTCTCATTCCAAGGAGTCACCAGAGAGCCTTTCGGCGTTCTTGGATGCGGCTATATTGGAATGTAAGAATGAATTGACCACCACGGACTTGGAGACCAAGGCAATGTCTATTCTTAAGTTGGCCTACTTGGAAATGTACGGATTTGATATGTCGTGGTGCAACTTTCACATTTTGGAGGTCATGTCCTCCAGCAAGTTCCAACAAAAGAGAATTGGATACTTGGCCGCCATCCAGTCATTCAAAAATGAACAAGACCTATTGATCCTTGCCACAAACCAGTTCAAGAAGGACTTGGGATCGTCCAATCATATTGAAATAGGGTTGGCCTTGTCTGGCATAGCCACTATTGTCACGCCCAACCTCTCAAAGGACATCAACGAAGATGTGTTGATGAAATTGAACCATTCAAAACCCTACATAAGAAAGAAGGCCATTCTTGCTATGTTTAAAATCTTCTTGCAATATCCTGACAGTTTACGACTTAATTTCCACAGAGTCATTGAAAAGTTGGAGGATCCAGACGTGGCTGTCGTAAGTGCCACCATCAATGTTGTATGTGAAATTTCTAAAAAGAACCCTCACATATTCATGACGTACCTTCCCAAGTTCTTTTCCATTCTAGAGGAAACCAAGAACAACTGGTTGAGTATCAGAATCCTCAAGCTCTTCCAGAGCTTCTCCAAAGTTGAACCTCGTATGAAGAAAAAGATTTTACCCACCATTTTAAACTTAATGCAAGAAACAAAGGCCACTTCATTGGTATATGAGTGCATTAATTGTATCGTCAATGGCCAAATGCTTTCTCACGAATCGTACAAGGACAAAGAAACCGCCAAGCTATGCATAAGAAAATTAATGGATTTCTTTGAAACTAAAGATTCAAATTTAAAGTTTGTGGGATTATTAGCATTGATTAACATCTTGAAAGTGTTTCCTGAGTTCATGCATAAAGTGGATGGTGTTTCTAAGGTGATAATGGATTGTCTTACTGACAATGACTTGATCATCAAGAAGAAGGCATTGGAAATTTGTCATTACTTAGTGACCGATAACAATATCGTCGAAGTAGTTAAGGTGTTGTTACTACAATTGATTCCAACCGAGAAGAATCCGGTGCCAGAATCTATCAAACAAGAAGTATCATCCAAAATCCTCACTATTGCCTCACAAGACAACTATTCCACAATTCCCAATTTCAAGTGGTACGTGGCTGTATTAAAAGATATCATAAACTTAACTTTGTTACCATTACCATCTACCGCAAGTGCAGTGACTACTTCTCCTGCTACTGCAGCAATAATTGCAAACGAAATAGGACAAGAGTTTCAAAGCTTAGCCACCAAGGTCCCCTCCATCAGAACTTTTGTCCTCAATCGTGTTATCATTGAATCTATATTGGACACCAGAATATTAGAATTGTGCCCCACATTGTTGAAAGACTTTTACTGGATTGTTGGTGAATATATAAGCGACTTGAAGTTAAATTCTAGCGGAGATGAAAGCGATAGCGAAGACGAGGAAGGTATTGAAGATTCAACACGTGTGAAGATTTTAGAACTAGGCAAAAAGATTGAAATATTCAATTCTCTTGTCAATCACAGGATAGACAAACTATTGAATCTATCCGTTAATTTAAACTTCCCCGTTTCGGCAAAGATAATCGATATTTCGAATTCAGATGTCTTGATTGTGTTTATTCAGGCATTGATCAAGCTTTTTAATGGAATAGTCTCAGATTATGTTGCGCTTTATCTGTCAAACAACAAGTTGTCACTGAAGAAGTACCAAGAAATTGCATACTATTTGTACAAATTGATTGGATTCCTTAACAACTTTGAGAATCATTCTAACTATGAAGTACAAGAAAGGGCATTGTCTTGGTTAGAGTTCCTTAAATTGTTATTGCAAGCGTTAACAGCAGATGATTTAACAAAAATTCAATTATTGGAAAAGGAAGATGTCGACTACTACAAAAAGCTAGCTCTTGAAAAGGAGACAGCGAACAGGAATATAGATCTGGACGATTCCGACGAAGCGTCCGAACAGGAAGCCTCCGATGAAGACTCTGATGAAGATGACTATGATAATCTTGAATCTTCTTCAGAGGAAGAAGGAGAAGAAGAAGAAGAAGAAGAAGTTGCAACAACTTTACAACAAAAGAAGACTCCCGTGGTAATCGATTTTGAACCTAACCCCTTTGCGCTTGAGGAAGAAGACACATCAGAGAAGGATTTACCTGTATTACTTACCGCTGTTTTGCCTTCATTCTTTACGTCTTACCTGTTGAATCCAATTGCGAAGAATTCACAGCGCAAAATTATATTGCCCGAAGGTTTAGACTTGGATATTCAAATTAATACTACTCCGTTTGAGGCTCTTAGTGAAGATGATTACGAGGACAGTGAATACAACCTATTTTTATCAGACGAGGAGTCTACCTCTGTTGATTTGATTGATATATCTAAGGAAGATCTTACTGATCAACATACCAAACAAGAAAGGTTGGATAGATTAAAGGACGATCCATATTATATTACAGGGGACAAGAAGAAGCTGAAGCTGAAAACACGTCACTTGTTAGCGGAAGATATGCGCTCGCCAACACCAGAAAGTGAAATAGCATCGGTTGTTTCTGTGGTTGAAAAGAAAAAGTCCAAGGGAAAGCAAATGAAGAAGGAGAAGGTTGTCATATTATCTGAAGAGACCATTGAAGGGGATAACGCTGAACAAGAGGAAACCAAACAGGGCGTCGAGGTCAAAACCAAACCGAAAAAGAAAAATGCAGTTTTGAAGTTTGGCTCGAATTTAGACAATTTTGATCTTAACTCTTCAGCTACTTCAGATCAAGCCTCATCCAACGGAGGTGCAGACTTTGAGTATAATATTGATCTTGATGAATTGAGAAAACAATTAGTTGCTAAGGAGACCAAACCAGAGGTCAAGAAAAAGACCAAGAAGGGAGACAAAGAAAAGAAGGAAAAGAAGAAGAAAAAGAAGGTGGAGATCACTGTTGAAGAAAACACCGAAGCCCCCAATGTGGGTGATGCTGTCACAGTAACCAAGCCCAAGAAGCCCAAAAAGAAAAAGGCAGTAATAATAGAGTAAGCTTACAGTCATAAATAATATTAGTTTAATTTATGAGGAACTTTATACACTATTAATCCTTAGCAATAAGAGGAGCAGTTTCCGATATCACCTCAACCTCGGAATCAGTGTTGATATCCGATGGGTCGTCGCGACGGTCTTCGTCCTCTGGCTTTTGGCTCCCCACTTGAGAGAAGCCGACTCTTTCGTAAGCCTTCAACATCTCTTCTCTGACCTTAATGGAAAATGCAGTGACATCTTCGTTAGTCTTCAAGTCGGTGGTCTCCATTGGAGGTAAGATTTCAATGTTGATTTCACCACTGTTAAATACTTTTCTTTTGGCATTGAAGATGGTGGAGGTGTTACTGACCACAATGGGTACAATGGGGATGCCTGCTTGCTTGGCAAGGTGGAATGCACCCTTCTTGAAAGGCAAGAATTCTAAAGTTTCAGAGCCAGATCTAGTTCCTTCAGGGAAGATGTACAAGGCTCTGTTTTTGTCTTTCAAGTTTTTCAACGAAGATTCTAAAGTTTTCCTTGCCTTTTCACCCTTGCTTCTGTCTAAAAAGAAGGTACCAGAGAGGTACATGAACCAGCCCAAGAAGGGAACGAATTTCAACGATTTCTTACCAGTAACGGTATAACCCGGTTGGAAAACTCTTCCCAAGATGAAAATGTCCAAGGCTGACTGGTGGTTGGAAACATAGATAGCTGGAAGGGTATCTAAGTACTTCTCATTGACGATATTGATTTTCACGCCAAGGATGGTTGAAAACGAGTAGTAGAATGCTCTTGCAACCGTGTACTGAGCATATTCTATCTTGTTAACAAGTCTAAGGAGGATCGACGCAATGACACCATAGAGTGCACAACTGGCCAATAGCGAGCCAAACGCCACTGACTTGAGGTAGAACTTGATGCTGGAAAAGAAGGAAGCCATCGTCGGTGTTTCGGATGTTGTGAAACCACCACGAAATATGATATTGGGTTGGGTGGTAAGGACACGACCAACTCTTACCCCGTTTCTTACAAAGAGCCAAGTAACTCCGGGCCATATTGCGATTGTGTAAGTTCGGAGTTAAATGGAAGTGACGTGTACCAATTGACTTGACACTGTGTCAGTTTGCTGCTTGGTTAATTTAACGAATTTGTATAGCTACGATGCTGCAAAATAATAGCACTTTTACAATTTGAGCTTACCATGACCCTGTTGTTAAGCAGTATTTGGTAGGAACCTTTACATTTTACCCAACACGGTAGCACAGAACCTTAAAAGTCCTTGTGTTGGATTTCAGAGCTAACAGAATTTTGTGTTTTAGCTCGCAACTGGCTTATATACCCAAATGAGATAATGATTCTTTGCATACGTACGTAAAGCTTCGTGGCTCTGGCGTCCGAGTTTTAAGGTTTGATACATAGTCAAGTAGTAAGTCATCAAACTCAAAAAAAAAACATTGCAATTGTCGCCACGATACCTTAGCGATAATGTTGCATTGCCAAGGTTGGTGGCTGCAATTTGTTGGGTTGACATTGACATTAGGAAAAATTGTTCAATCCCACTCCTAATAGGGAGATAAATGGACCTGTTTCGATCCAGGTACAAAACCGTGATATCAAACGCCATTAATTCCTTTTGGAGAATTTCCGGGGAAACCGGTTATTTGGGAGGTATACCCTCAGCTATCTTAGCAGACGGGCTACGCCATACGGAAACGGGATCCGGTAAGAATCGTTGATCTAACGTTGAATCGACGGAGAAACCATGATTCGAATGCTTAGCTGGTCACAGCCTCGGCGGATCACCGAGACTTCGTTTCCTCTCTACAAAAGCCAAATCAATAATTTATATGTATTCACAGTCGGTGCTGTAGATGCTTAACATTTAGTATACAATTCGAGCACAACAATGTGCTGGTAGCTCAATATTCAGAGCGCTTATTGCTCGATCTTCTTTGGCTCGGCGCTCGATTCCCCATCGTAATGGTGCTTGAGCCATCTAAATCCTTGACCCAATTGAGCAAACTCGTTAACAAAGTGACAACCAAACAACAAGTAGTTCTGTGGAGTCACAGCCATGGAGTATCTCATAAACACCAACGAGTATACAATCAAAGACCCAGTCATAGGTCCACTGATCAAATCAGGATCCTTCTTCAAGTCCAAGATAGCAGCAACTGGAATACCGAAGTTGGACACTGGACCCCAGAAATGCGTGGTACAGACGTACTTTAACGACTGCTTGGAAAAGAGAAAATCAGTGAACTTCTTGAAGCCAGACATCTTTGTATGTAGTAGGGAGGAGTCACAAGAGGTGTATGGTAATGGTAATTTCGGGTAAATTTTTCGGCGGTAGATTGAGCTCCGGGTCACGTGAACACGAACTTCTCCCCTCCAGATAGTCATTACTAATAATCGATTGTCATTGACTAAAGATAACTATATAATACATTACTGTTCCTTGGGCTCATCCTTTATTTGAGTCTGTCCAGTAGTGCTGGGGTTGTAGAAATTAGGCACATATTGCTGAGGAGTTGTTTGAGCACCAAAATTGACCAGCGTTTGATTAAATGGCTGCTCGAAGAGAAAACCCCCATGGATCGGAGATTGCAGGCCAAATAAATTGGCGGTTTGATTTAAGGGGTTTGTGATTGGTTGCTGTAGGTGTTGTTGTAGATGCTGCTGGTTGTATTGTTGAGCAAGCAGAGGGTTCGCTTGTTGCTGCTGGCTTAATGGTGGAAGGTGATGTTGACCTACCAATTGTCCCACAGGCGCAGATCCTTGCCGCATTTGGGGTAATTGTGCAACCCAGGGATTGTTGAAACTCATGGGTGGAGAATTGAAGCCTCCATACACATCACCTTGTGCCTCTAAGAATCGAGCCTTACTTGCAATGATATCGTCGACACCCGAGACGGCCTCTTCCCTTGCAGTGTTGTACGAGCCAGAACCAGTGCTACCAGCGTTAGAAATATAAGTGGAACCTTCGATAGGCTCTTGACCCACGGACTGAGGTCCATCGTCACTCGGAGAGCTCAAGTAAAATGGTAAGTTCTCCGGGTTAGTTAACCAAAAGGGATCGTGAAGATTGAAACCGTACATGGCGTTGAAATCATTAGCATGTTGATCTTGAATCAACGACTGACTGGTGCTACTTCCATGAGCAGAAAGCTGGTCAAGGTCTTCTTGTGCCATTCTTTCTTGTTGCTCCTGTTGCACTTGCTGTTGCTGCTGTTGCTGCTGCTGCTGTTGGTGCCGATGTAACTTTTGCAGCTTTTTCTCAATTTCTTGCTCTATTTGTTCTCTCTTCTGCCTCTTTTTATCTTGCTCCATTCTATCTCTTTCCTTCTTATATTTGGCCTCTTCATTTGCTTGAGTCTCAAAAATCATCTTGATATATCCCTGAACCTTATTAATCAAATAGACAATATTGGAAGACCACAACTTTGTGGCTGCTTTCAATACGGTGGACACTCGTCTATTGAAATTCAATAACGAATTGAAATTCATTTCAAGAAGTCTCAAAAATTCATTGTTCAATGTAGCATCTGGGTTGTTTCTATTACTGATAAAGTCTTTACTTTTGTAATGCAAAAAGGTGAAAACAACAATTATTCCTTGGTAGATAAATGAATTCAAGAATGGAAACCAAGTTCTGAAGAGCTTCCCAATTTTGAGATTCTTGTTGAAATTTATCGTTTCCGCCTCGTCATTCTCCTTAGCACCTTCTTCATTATTGGAATTCGAATGATACTTGAAATACTTTTCAATCACCAGGTTCAAATAATTCTCAACAAAATAGTTCAAGAGTTCCAAAAACTCGAGGACCGAGGTTATAATGTTCTTCAAGATTAAGTCATATTCACTAATCTTTTCGAACTTATTTATGAACGGTTCGAATAGTTTGGCCTTGTTGATATGAAGAACAATAAGATCAACCATTATACTAGACTTCTCGATGGTCAATCTCTCTTCTGAATCTCCATGATCAGGCTCCACATAATTATCGCTTAAGAACACTTCCAAGGTCTTGATCTCTTCTTCAAACTTGGCGTTCAAGGCTAACAAATCACTTATCGTGAAGTCGATCATAAAATTCTCTATCAACATTGAATTAGATAATCGAAGACATTCACTTAAACCAATCTTCAAAAGGGCGTCAGTTCTGGCTCTATTCTCTTTGAACAATAAATGCTTAGAGCCTGGTGAACTCTTCAATACTGCAGAAGTGACTTGTACAGAGATTGGATTTGGTCTTCCTAAAATGGAACAAATTTGACCACTCATGTTTTTAAGGGCAAACCACACCTTGAAGCGATTCATATCTGTTTGTTCTTCGTCTTCGCCGTCTTCGTCTTCGGAATCATCCTCCTTATGGCGCTTTTTAGTACCGCCAAGGGCGCGGAATCTTCCCATGACATGCATACCAATAGCATATGCAATGGAACATGAATGAAACATCATGGACCAACACTCCTCATATCTCTGCTCAATGAAATACCATTCAGTACAAAGTATATATGCCTGGATTGTCAAAATGGACTCATTGATTAAGTTGTGTCTGAGCTTTTCAAAACTGTGAAATAAGACATTTCTGCAAAGATAATTTTTGAACTTGCTGTAATTGTGAATAGTGGCGGGGGTTAAAAGGTTCAATTCAACAAATTCCGTTGGGGTAAGCTTTTGAATCGATAGCAAAAGTATCATATAGAAAAGGAGCAAATCGTCATCGTTTTCCCATTCTTTATCTTTGATCGAGTTGTACTCATTGAGGAAAGCAAATACCTTGGTACGGGAGATGAAGGTCTCGTAATGGTGGTTGGTTTTGAAGAACAAATCGACTAGTTTACATATAATACTGAAATTCAAGTCATGGACTTCTTGGTAAGTGTCCGAGTCTGTAGTCAAGTCAGGATCATTGAACTTGAGATGGGAGAGGAGGAGGATGGGTAGGTGTTTCTTTGTTAAACTCTGTTCGACCAAATTTGAACGGAATGAATCGTCGGTGGTGAATTTGGAGTCGGATGATTGGAACGAATTTTCCAAGGTTGAGTCGTGACCACCATGTTTTGACTTCTTGTTGGAGTTCTTTTTATCACTGGTTTCGTGATGGGTGGCAGTTTGTTTTGGTGGGAAGGCTGCCGGCGTATCCTCTTTGGAAAGGCCGTCACCTGATGCTTGGTTCTTTAATGTTTCAATCATGAAACTTGAAGATTGAGGGCCATAGTACTTCTCTCCGGCCTCTGTCGTCTCACCCGATATCAGAATGGGGTCACGTTCGGGGATTTTGTTGAGATCTTTGCCATTGTCATCGAGACTGATGGGTTCTGGCGCGTCGGAAGCCGAGAGTTTGTCATTATCACGGCGGAGACGTTCGTTTTCGGCCTTGAGAAGATCGTATTCCCTCTTCATTTGGAGATACTGCGAGTCGTGGTCGTTCAGGAGGTTGATGTGGCTCTTGTCGTCGTCATAGGTACTTGGCGAGTTGGCCTCGTCCTCGACGATTCTGTTGTTCCGGAAGGTCGGAGGGAAGTTGCAAGGAAGCGATCTCTTGATGCATTGGTTACAGGGTTTCTTCTTGTTACATTTGATCTTCAACCGCCGACAAGAAATACAAGATATGGGAAGTGGTTCAGACATAGCTGTAAAAATAATCCCACTCACCCCACAAAATATAGGCTAGGATGTGCTGCGCAAATTGTTCAGCCAACGTATGTGCAAACCGTTTGCCTTTCGTTTATGCAAAAGAAAAGGTTCGGCGAGAGGGGTCAGAACCGTTTAGGCTGGTACGATAGGTGGTGGTACACACGGGGGATGGGCGCGGGGCACGTTGCGATAGACGTAATATGGAGGAATGGAACTAAACCCTGGTGATGGCGCCAAAACGGGGCAGGGTGGTGGAAAAAATCTGGCGTAATCCCACTGGGAAGGGAAATATGGATGGGGGTATCGGATGGGCAATGGCGTTATACTTTGAAGGTGGCAATAAGGTTGACCTAACGAACAAAACCAACAAAAAATCCGATTCGGTTTCGACTGTGCTGGCCGTCAGACTAAACTGTTGTATTGCTAGCGCTGGCCACGGGAAAGGAAAGTACTACGCAAGCGTCAATAGTTGGAGAATAGTCTCGCTGATTCGCGGTGGTCAATTGGGACCCACCGCCTATATATGCCCTGGACAGTAATCACAGTTTGAGGCAGGAAAAAAAATACCGGAAAAAATAAAGTATCCTCATCCAATTTTTTATTTAGTTCTAGGTGCAAAACAGCAATGTATGATGAAATGGTGGGAACAATTGGGTAAACGGTGAGGTCATTTCTGTCTGAGATCAAGGCGGGCTCGGGGAATATGCACTGTGATCCCCGTGGCTTTCTTTCCCTGGTTGTATGTGGTCCAGGGCCGATTTGGCGTCCAATACTGCCATCGAGTAGTGCAGGTATTGACAACGGAAATCCGACGGCGGTTCCAACGGAGTCAGGTTTTGACGGGGGAGGGGCGACGAGCATTCCTCATCGGGGATCAGGAAATATCCCGAAACTCCAAGCGTTACCCTGAATGTCATCGCGACCAGTGCTCGGTTGCAGGCGCCCCACTGTTTGGCAGGCAGTGATCTCTAACTAATCTGGGACGTAATGTTACTAACCGCCCGCCCTTGATTAGGCACACCCTCGACAGCCCCGTATTCGAAATAAGCGAATTTTCCTGCGACGCAGCCCGGGACAACATTGCTGTTCTCTCGATCGCCGTAAATATGACCCACGGCTCAAAGATCGAAGGCTCGCTAACCACACTAAATTGCCCATCCTCGTAGCAGACGCACAAGAATCCAGTATGGTTTAGTCCTTGCATCAACATTTTTGTTTTTGGTCAGTCGTATATTCGGAGCCATGCAGCTGCTGGGCGGCTAAAACCTAGTAGTTAAACCGGTAATTATCTGTGATCCCTCGGTTATTTTTACGTCGGCACGGGCCTGTGTCTTGCATTCCGGTGGCATGTTGTCACCGGTCACAACGTCACACGTTTGCTCCCCGAAAATTGCCCGTTGGTGGAAAATATCGCCTACGTTACACAAAGGTCGAAACGAGGTTGTTTCACATTGCAAGTTACACAAAACAACGGCGAGGGGTTTCTTATCTTATCTCCCCTAATCCAAAAACTGGCAGTCAAATCGAAGATGGAGTTGTTGTCATCGTCCCATTCCTTTGCTCGATGGTAAGAGAGCCCTACTATACCTCGACCCCGTCCTCCGTCAAGCCTGCCAACTCGCGATGCTACTCGTTTGCGTCTGACGACGTTGCCCTCATGACGAATCCCGCCGTCGTGGTGCCGCCAGTGTCGGCCGGAAAACTGATCGGCCGATCCAATTCGATCGAGCCCTACTACGAAAAGACGAGGAAAATCGGCACCCTTCCGCCTACCATCCAGGGCTTGTTCAAGTACAACTTCGAGACAACGCGGTACAAGCACAAGTTGCAGGACAACGAGTGTGCCATTGTATCGGATGACGACACCGACGACGCCCTCTACGACACCAACTTCATCAAGCCACCGTCCCATCACGCAACGCTTTCTCGCAAAATCTCCGATAACTTCTCGTACAACAACTCGAGCGATGAAGACGATCCGGTGTTTGACCTACGCATCTTGAAGCCGGCACAGTCGGCCGGTCTGTACCCTACCGAACCGCCTCACCTCTACGATTTGGGCGATGTCCGTCAGGCGATGCGCGAACGCTCAGACAACCCCAACATCTTGATGAACCCGGTGGCCCGCCGCTTGTCCCTGACAGTTGTCCCGCCAGCACTCACGTCCGTGTCTCTTGTCAGCGATAACTACGACGTTGATATCAAGCACCAGTTGCGCGACGACTACGACGTCCCCGCCCCAATATATATGATTTAATAGCGTCGTAGATTTGCAACAATAAATTTTTCGTGTGCGACAAACTCCAAATATCGCAATCGATGCCGTAAGAAGTTGGCCGTAACCATGGAATTCAACTACTCGCCGCCGCCTCCGCCGCCCTCACAACAAGATTCGGCTCGCAAGAGACCGTTTTCGGCACGTAATCCCGTCCATAACTCGTCGGTGCTTAATGCGTACCACGAGACATCGCTGTCGGGATTCATCGATCTCCCAACCCATCTCCCCAACGATGAACCAGTTCCGGAACCACAACCGTCCGTTCCTGTTGAGCATCCAGGTAAAGTTCATGATGAAGACGACTCCAAGACCAGCAGTTCCGGGCCCGTTTTCATCCAAGGAACCAACATCACCCTCCAGACGGAAGAAGATATCGCCAACTGGATAGCACAGAGAAAGAAAAACTGGCCAACCAAACAGAACTTGGAAACCAAGCAACGGGTCCAGACCGAACAAAAGCAACAGAGAGATTCGCGCCCGTCGCGGGCAAAATTGGAACCAGACACCAAGAAGCCCAAGAACATCTGTCGTTTCTTCCAACAGCACAACCATTGTCGTTTTGGTGACAAGTGTAAAAACATCCACGAGTCGGGTACCAATGCCGCGTCTACGGGGCCTACGAGACAAAGGGGTCACGAGAGTACCCATGTTCATAAAACTATAAATGGTATTCCTGTGTTGATACCCAAACTATATGCCAAACAGACGACCATTGCTTCAGGTACGGCCGGATCGTCGCTATTTACCAGTCTTGTCAAGAAGGATCAGTATGAAAACGAAAACAAACTTGTCATAAACTTTATCCGATACTTGGAGGACCAAGGTTTGATCGACCACGATGTGATGAAGAAACCTACTTCAAGTTAAGTCTCCGTCATAGTGCTTTGTAGCATCCAACATAATACTGCATTGTTTGGCGATCTCGCCAAGCTTACCAATAACAATTTCATTCCCCTGGCCGAATCCGTAGATGGAATAGCTTAACCCGACATCTTCACAGAACTTGATGACGTCTGGTTGCGCCTTTCTCAAGTTATGTCTTGGTAAACGAGGGAACAAGTGGTGGATGGCCTGGAATTGCAACCCACCGTGGAAGAAATCCAACCATTCAGGACAATCGACATCCATGGTAGTTCTGAGCTGTCTCGAAGGGAACGATTCACTAACACCTAAATCGGCAGTCGACATGGCAAAATGCGATAAGGTGATTTGCACATGAACCAACATGGTGGCGATGTGACTGATCATGATATAGTTGAAACGGTTCCATCCACCTTCAACGGACTTTGTCACAACCAAATAAAAGAACCAATAAAAGAAGAAACTTAAACCGGCGATCTCAAAATATCTAAACCACGCAGCTTTACCCTTTCTTGGACCGTCTCCGTTAATCAAGTGGACCCAAGACAAACGGTACAAGTTGAATCTACCGAAACAGAGAATAGGGTAGTACATGTAGTTTTGGATTGGAATCATGGCCTTGGCCACGGCGTCGAAATCCAACACTTTGTCGTAGTATGTCGAGTAGACATTCTCCATCAAACGAGAACTGACAGCAAAAAATGGTAAATGCTGAATATCAGGATCGTGGACGGGGTCGTTTGTGATCAAGTGATGGACGTTGTGGTTTCTCTTCCACCAGCCCAAACTCAAACCGCCAAACCAATTGGCAATGATCATTCCAAAAAGGTTATCGTACTGGTAGTTGTGAGAAAGTGAAACGTGGCCGGCATCGTGGGCGATGAAGGTCATCTGGTGCCAGGCCATCCCCATCGATAAAGCACTCGACTTGTACCACCCGAGTTTAAGAAAGGAAAACGAATAGAGGAACAAACTGCAGATCTTGATGAGTTCACGGCCATAATTCCAGTAATCACACTCGTAAAAGTTTTTCTCTATAATCACCTTATGGAGCTCGTTATACTTTTCACTGAGATGGTTCTGGGTTTTGTAGTCCAAAGGTGGAATCTCCGAAGCAATCTTCTTGGACAATGCATTGTCGTAATTGGAAAGAACGAGCTTGGGGTCGACAATGGCCGATTTCTTGACGGGGAAAATGATATCCTGGTTGTCGTCAGTTAGTATAACGTTTTGAGGAACAACGGGGCGGACGGGGCCCTCGGGGTAACCAATCCCATGTTGGATATGTTCTTCATTCGACGTCGAATCGGTCTCCGAGGGGGAATCGGTATCGAGTTTGTCTTCAAGCGAGCGCGATCTGGAGATGTTGGCAGAGCCCTTGGAGTAGACACCGCCCTGGATCGGAGGTAATAAGTTCTCCCATTCGTAGTTGATCTCACCGATCTTCCACTTCTTAAAAGTGGCTATGGTTTCGCTGCTGTGGTAGGCGTTCATTTCGTCGGTGGCATCTCTGCCCACCATGTGGAACACAGCCTTGTCACCGCCCGGGTGCTGGGAAATCCATGGCGTCAAGTTCAACACGTAGTTTTTGTATATGATGATTGCCTTCCCGTCGGCAATCAAGTCTATCACCTGCGGGCGTGTAAGTATCTTCATTGGTGAGAGTAAAAGAACGTGTTTGGTGGTGGGAGTTTTTTTGGCTGTGCGTAGCGAGTAAAACCGTGTTTATTAGTCAGGTACCGTAAACGATTCGTATAGCAGTGGCCTGATGTATCGAGTATATAGTGTTCTAGGCTAAAATAATCATGCGCCGGTCTTGAACGCTTTGTTCAAGATCTCGTATCCGGTCGGTAATACGATCGGGAGGAAAAAGTTGTCATTTAATGTCGAACTACCCTCCAAAAGTCCACTGATGAGGGTCGACACAAAGAGGTTTTCCCATCTGGCAACGGGGATATAGTCTGCGGTTTTGGCACCGGTAAGATAGGCGTCAATGATGAAGAACCCGCTGAAGGTGGCGAATACGTAAGCGATGGTACCTTCAACGGTCTTGTCTCCGCCCCTCCATTTGGTATTGCCGAACTTCTTGCCGATTATAGATGCAAAAGAATCACCCAATCCCAAGGAAACCAATCCGGTATATCTGATGATGGAGTTTTGCTGGCTCAAAACATCGTACACTATTGGCACCGTGACACCGACAATCAAGTAGATGTACGATATGTTTAACGGGCCCTGTAGATCCTTTGCGTCCTGGAACAATTTCAACTTGGCAGTCAAAAAAGATCCCAACGGAGTAATACGGTTGGAACGGATGATCTCGGTGAAGATAAACAACACAATGGCCCCCAACAAGCTGATCAAGGTGAATTCAACCTGGTCACTCAAGATATGAGGGTCCATGACCAACAACAAAACAACCAAAAAGTGCCAGATTTTTCTTCTAAAGTTGAATTCAATGTGTTCGGCAAAGTAGAAGACAACGGGAACAACAACCGCTAAAATGGTGGCCCAGTAAGTGAACACTTGCAACCTCTCGTCATTGTGGAAAATGTACTTGTAGATCCATTCAATAGAATTCTCTTCCAACACGTATTGAAGTTGAAAATTGGCAAAAAAGTAGAAGATGCCGCCAAAAATGGCAGCCGAAACAATGTGAGGAAGGAATCCGTACACTGGATATACTAGAGTCAATCCAATCACAAGCGAAGCAATAAGCTTTTGGAAAATCACCAATGGCAAAAAGTCACCCACCAAATCCTTGTTTAAAAGAATGTTGGTCAAAATAAGCGATACCAAGTGAATCTCGGCACTCAGTAAACTTTTCTTTTTGTTCTCACCAGTGTTGACATAACTCAAAGAATAGGAAATGATCAAATGAATCACGGCGATCTGGAGATAGTTGAAAGTAATCACATTCGGACTTTCGTTATAAATCTCATAAAACACAGCACTGGTCAAGAGTCTAAATATTGGGTTCAACTTGTCGACAACAAAGTATCCCAAGGAGAGGTTGACCAAAAAGTAATCTGGGTTGTAATGAACAATATTGACGAGTAACGGCAAAAGGATACTGTAAATGTGATTGAATTCAGGCAACTCCTTTTCTTCGCCTTCAGGAGACTTCAAATAGCCAAACAATATAGCGGCGGCAATTCCAAGGAAGTTAAATCCAATTATTGGCCATGTTTCTGACAAATGGTCAAACTTCTCTACTGTTCCATATAAAATCTGAATGAAGTACAAGAACACACAGAGTTGGACAAAATGTAAGAAAGTCAAGTTCTCGTTTAGAAAGTCCTGGACCTGATAGATATAGTTGAATGGGAACGACGCATTGGCGATATCGTCTTCTTCTTCCTCGACTGCAGATGGTGGGGTTGGAACCTGTTTCTTTACCTGCAATTTTTCTTCTTCTGGTTGTGGATTTTGAAATATAGCCGCCGTAGATCTATTCTTGGCCGGCTTCTCTTCTTCTTTACCTCTGTTACGAGAAGCGTTCTTTCTTGGTGGCATTCTATGAAGGTTTAATTGATGGTCAGATTCTTATCAACGATTTTTCAAAGTGTGTGTTCAGATCCTGCACTTGGGGACACGCACTGGGGCCCGCACACAGTTTTCTACATCTTCTCGATTTTGCAATTGATATTTACCAGACGCGTTTTACAACCGATCCACACCAAGCGTGTAATATTTACCATAATGTATATCAAACGCATAATTATTCAAGGGTTCAAGACTTATAAGAACACCACCGTCATTGATGAACTTTCTTCTCATCACAATGTGGTTGTGGGACGGAATGGTTCCGGTAAATCCAATTTCTTTGCCGCGATCAGATTCGTGCTATCCGATGCATACACCCACATGACACGGGAGGAAAGACAGGGACTTATTCATGAAGGTTCTGGGACCGTCATGTCTGCCTACGTTGAAATTATTTTCGACAACACTGACGGAAGATTCCCAATTAATAAATCAGAAGTCGCCATCAGAAGAACGATCGGTCTCAAGAAAGACGATTATTCCATGGATGGTAAATCCGCCACTAGATCTGACGTGATGAACTTGTTAGAAAGTGCAGGCTTCTCGCGTTCTAATCCTTACTATATTGTTCCACAGGGCCGGATCACTAGTTTGACTAACTCGAAAGAGGCAGAAAGGTTGACTTTGTTGAAAGAAGTCAGTGGAGCCACTGTATTTGAGAATAAGCTCAAGGAATCCACGAAAGAAATGAGTAATTCTCAGTACAAATTACAAAGAATCGACGAAACATTAGCTTCCATCGATGTCAGATTATCTGACCTTCAACTCGAGTCTGCAGACTTGAAAAAGTATCAAAAATTGGAAAAGAAAAAGAAGGTTCTCCAGTACAACATTTTTGAAAGAGAATATAATGATCTTAATGAATCAATTGAAGAACTGGAGGATTCTTACGCCAAGTTGCTTGCTTCGTCTCAGCTGGATTTGAAAGAGTTGGAAACGCGTGAAGTACTCTGTCGGGAACTTGCTGCAACTATTAATGACTTAAAAATCGCTTTAAAGGTGTCAAGTTTGGAGAAAGAGCAATCTGATCTTGACTTCAATCGAGTACTAAAAGTAATTGCTGATAAAGAGGTGAAACTTGATGAAATCAAATCGAATTTGAAAGACTCGCGTGAGAAGTCTGAACTAGTTGAACAGACTATTGAGCATTATCAGAAGTTAATTGATGAACATGAGTCCAATCTAGTGACGCAGAGACCGGAACTAGTTGACTTACAACACAAAGAGAGAACAAAAAAACAAGAATTGACCGATTTAATAACCAAACAGCGTGCATTGTACTCAAAGCAGAACAGATTCCTGAAATTCAACACTAAAAAGCAAAGAGATACTTGGTTAAGTAAAGAGATTTCCACTATTAAGAAAAAGTTACAGTCCAAAGATTTTGAAATACACCAATTGAGTCAAGAATTGAAGACACATGAAACCAGTTCAGAAGAAAATAATGCTAAAATTGAAGAATTGAATCATTCTATAAATGATGAGTCGAATTCGCAAGCCTTGACCAACTTGAAACTGACGATTCAATTCTTGAAACTGAAAATTAACGAATTGAATGACGAAAGAAAATCTTTATGGCGTGAAGAGATTAGGTTCAAAAGTGTACACGATTCTGTTAACAATGATTTAATCAATGCTACTAATTCTGTCAATCAAACTATGGATCGGGCACAAGCTCAAGGGTTGAATGCTGTGAAATCAATCACGGCTAAGTTGAACTTACATGACAATGTATACGGATCTCTAGCTGATTTATTCAACGTCAATGATAAGTACAAGACTGCCGCTGAAGTCATTGGAGGCAACTCCCTTTTTCATGTCGTTGTTGACAATGATAGTACCGCTTCATTGATCATGGACGAGTTGGTTAGAACAAAAGCAGGAAGAGTTACGTTTGTTCCTCTCAACAGGTTGGATGCTCAGCTGGTTAATTATCCGGATAGTAATGACCACCAATGCATTCCATTGATAAAGAAAATGAAGTATGATGAAAAGGTAGCCAAGGCAGTTAAACAGGTTTTTGGCAGAACTATAGTCTGTGCCGATTTGCAGACAGGGTCTGAATTGGCAAGGGCTTATAACTTGACTTCTATTACATTGGATGGTGATAGAGCTGATACTAAAGGTGTACTTTCAGGAGGTTTCAGAGATTACAAAAATTCCAGAATCGACGCTTTGAAGTTGCAATCTAAGAAAAGAAAAGATTTGGCAAAGACTGTCTCCGAAATGGGCAATTGCACGAAGGAAATTGAACGCATTTCTCAAAGGTTGACTTCTCTAAACAACGAATTGCAATTGAGCGTGAGGGACTTGGATAAAGTACAATCCTCGCAAGAGCCAAAGAAAACTGAGCTTGCCCAATTAAATAACAAAAAGTTCAATTTGGACCAAGAATCAAAGAGCATATTGTCAAATTTGGAGTCTGCAAAGAGTGCAAAGACAAAATTGTCTATAAACTTGAAGCAGCATGAACTGGAGTTAAATTCCAGCTTTACCCAATCGTTGACGGATGAGGAAAATGAAAGTTTGAACGTGCTAAATGACCAAATTGCCCAAACTGAGAAAGCTCTCGATCAAATTGTGACTGATCTTGCAGAAGTGGAGACCAATATTTCCACTTACGAATCGGAATTGATTAACAATTATAAACCAAATTTGGCAAAGTTGATGGCTGAAAACAGAAACAGAGGAAGTGGGAACTCTGCCATTGAAGTTGCAGAGTACGAAGAAGAAGTGGAATCGTTGAAAATGAAGCTAGACGTTGCCGAATCACGTAACCAACGGGCTCTTGAAGAATTCAAAAAGATTTCCGAAGAAATAAAATCGAGTGAAGTCAGTTTGCAGAAGGCAAACGATCAGCAATTATCTATTCTTACGAGATTGGAGAAGTTTTCGAGAACTTCTGAAATAACCTTGAACAAGAAAGCCATTCTTGCAAATCGCCGAGAGGAAGTACAAAAGAGTATAAGAGATCTTGGGGTTTTACCCGAGGAGGCATTCCAACAATCCAACTTTGAAAAGTATGTTTCCAATGAGTTGTTGAAGCAATTGAATAAGGTCGACGACGAATTGGGACAATATTCTCAAGTGAACAAGAAGGCATTGGAACAGTTCAATGTGTATACTAAGCAGCGTGAGGAGATGGCAAAGAGAAGGGACGAATTAGAAAAATCCCACGAATCCATCGAGAATTTGATTACCAGTTTGGAATTGCAAAAGGACCAAGCCATTCGCAAGAGTTTCAAGCAAGTTGCAAAAAGTTTCCACCAGATCTTTGAAAAGTTGGTTCCATTCGGTGTCGGGAACTTGGTGATGTTGAAGAAGAGGCCCGAGGGCGGTGCCGTAGTGGATGAAGATGGTGATGGAATCGAAGATGAAGAAGGTATAGAAGACTACGTTGGTGTTTCAATCAAGGTTTCATTCAACTCCAAGCACGATGAGCAGCAGCGAATTGAACAATTGTCCGGGGGTCAAAAGTCGTTGTGTGCCATAGCATTGATCTTGGCCATCCAAAAGTGTGATCCGGCGCCATTTTACTTGTTCGATGAGATTGATGCTAATTTGGATACGCAGTACCGTACTGCTGTCGCTTCCATGATCAGTAGTCTTTCGAGCCAGGCGCAGTTCATCTGCACCACCTTCAGACCGGAGATGTTGCAAGTGGCTGACAAGTTCTATGGTGTGATGTTCAGCAACAAGGTCAGCAGTGTGTCAGAAATCAACCGCGAAGAGGCCATGACTTTCGTGGAAGGACAACAGAATCGGTAGACGACCCGCAAATTGTTCATGATTATTTACTAAAAATAGCGGAGAACAACGCCGAAGTCGCGCGCCCCAAATTTCACGGTTATTTTTGGCACGGTGCACAAAGGCTGAGCGACGTCGCTCAATGTAACCAAAGTTGGCTGTGCTAACGACAATGAGTACGTCCGAGCAAATTGACATTGCCGCGGTACTGCAAGGTACACCTGGCGTGCTTCTAACTGTGGGATGGCCGGTCACGTCCACCCTGGGGACCGTGGTGAATGAATGTTTCACCGTCGATACGAGTGGGTGTGTTCCTGCATGTCCTGAAATTTCCTAAAACGGTTCCCGTAACTCAAACACTCGAGATCAGGCAGAGTTTACTGAAGAGCGGCATTAAAACTGTCAAAATTGGATCGAATATAAAACGCTCGTTCCGTCACTAAAATTTTCCATAGGCAACTATATATATAAAACATGGTATGATTTGAACATCTCGATCCAGGGTCCAGTCTTCGTATACTAACACCCAGTCTTACTACCAACAAGGTCCGCCTCCACAACAAGGTTACTACCAACAAGGCCCTCCTCCCCAACAAGGGTACTACCAACAACAACAACCGGTCTACGTGCAACAAGCCCCACAACAGAACGGCGGTGGATGTTGTTCTACATTCTGTGGTTCTTGTTGTGCCCTTATCTGTTGTTGTTGTGCTGAAGAATGTCTTGACGCCGCTTGTTAAGTGAGATGATCGGACATTTAATTCACAAACAATTTGTATTCTACATACCAGCTTTAATATAAAAGTGGACTGACAACAGTGTAAGAAATCTTGGAGACAGAGGTCTGGGCACAAGCTGTCGGGTTTGGTTTCTTCAGCATTATTGGAGGGTGTCGTGGTGGGATCATTCCGTCTACCTCGAACTGCCACGCATGCCAGAGTCAAAACAACCCCGTGTCAGTTCAACTCCCGCAAATCGGCCTAAATCGGCCTGAATCGGCTTGACGTTGGGCCCCGTATCCCAATGACTTGGCTACATCTCTCTACGTGTAAAGGGTAAGCTACAATCACATGTCAACCGAACGTAGTTTCAGGATCAAAGATTGAGGTTTCAGCCCCATTTTGGACAGCGAGACCCATCTGGATGTCGACGAATTTCGGTATTTCCAGCAAGATTCGAGATTGCATCCTATCGTAAGAGACATAAAGCCGACGGCAGTGCTCGGATCATCGGTTTATTAATGAATCAGAGGTCCCATTAGAGATACGTTATTTTTTTAAAGTTTT
Organism: Teunomyces cretensis; assembly: GCA_003706575.2. Lineage (NCBI taxonomy): Eukaryota > Fungi > Ascomycota > Pichiomycetes > Serinales > Debaryomycetaceae > Teunomyces > Teunomyces cretensis. Next base: position 1,328,632 of record PPLT02000004.1, on the reverse strand, counting down.
TTGATATATTTAGACTTTTCGAAAAACTATAATGCTGTTAGCCAGACGTCAACTCGTTTAGTCTGTGACATTACAACATGTGTCTGTCCTGGTCAACCACCCTGATGGTAGTGTGGATATTGAGTTGCCAAGATACCATTCACCGCAGTTGTTACGACACTTTTACCGTGGAGTGGAGTCGTATACTGGATGCCCTGGGCAGAGATGTTTGTTGACAACTTTAAGCCTCGTTTTGCCGGAATGTCTGACGCGTGCCTATGTCTGGCTGGCTCCCATACATAGCCCACAGCTTAGGACCACACACAAGTTGCCCAAGTCTCTTTTGTCGGTACCAGTACAGTTGCTCGGGCCCAGACAGCACCCAAAACAGGTCCCACAGTCGGAACAACAGTCGGCACACTCGTTGTGTTCGTGGCGCGGAACCTGAGACTCCTGGATCGACTGCAGCGACTCTGTGTGAAAGCTCGGCGGCGGCGTGGCCTCGTATGCTGGAGCAGACATGGAGAACGAGGAAAAGCAGTGGCCGTCGACCAAAACTGGTTTGCAAGAAGCGATGCCAATCCCTGGAAATGACACTGGCACCTGACGTCACCCAGCCGCGTGCGGCAGACAATATGCAAAACAGTTTAATTATTATCGCTTGGTTTTCTTCGCTTCGATGCTTTAGTTGTTTCTGTTTGATTGTTTAGTATTCTACAGCGGGGGTGCGCTTTAGGTAATGGATTGTATCAATTTATAAAATTACTTCTTCTTGTTAGAAGTGGAGTTCTTGGGCAAGTCCTTGACGTAAGGAATGAACTCTGGCTTACCTGGAATGAATGGTCTCAACACTTCAGGAATAACCAAACCGTCTTCCTTTTGGTAGTTTTCCAAAATACAACACATGGCTCTCTGGGTGGCAGATAAAGTCGAGTTCAAACAATGGACGTACTTCTTCTCGGTCTGGTTTTGTTGCTTAATACCACATCTGATTTCCAAGTTACGCGATTGGTAGTCAGTACAGTTGGAACAAGAAACCAATTCCTTGTACTCTTCTTGGAATGGGAACCAGGCTTCCAAATCGTACTTCTTGGCAGCGGCGTTGTTCAATTCACCGGAAACAATACCAACAACACGGTATGGCAAGCCCAAGGACTTGTAGAATTGTTCCGATAAACCGATCATTCTGTCGAATTCTTCCCAGGACTTTTCTGGTTCAGTCAACACAAACTGTTCGATCTTTTCAAAAGCGTGGACTCTGAAAATACCCCAGGCATCCTTACCGTGAGAACCAGCTTCTCTACGGAAACAAGAAGAGTAACCAGCGTATCTGACTGGCAATTGTTCGGTAGGTTGTTCGAACCATTCGTTACTGTGGTAGGCCGAGATAGGTTGTTCGGAAGTAGCGATCAAGTACTTTTCGTCGTCACCATCGGTGACCTTGTACAACTCTTCGTCAAAGTCGGACAACTGAGCAGTCTTGGCCATGACGTCCTTGTTCATCATAACTGGAGCTTGCAATGGGATGTAGCCGTTTTCAGCCAAAAAGTGCAAACCGTAGTTGATCAAAGCTTGGTTCAAAAACACACCGTAGTTTCTCAAGAAGTAACCACGGTGGCCGACAATTCTGACACCTCTTTCTGGGTCGTAACCATCCAATCTCAACAAGATTTCGTGGTGGGACAACGTAGCAGGAGCACCGGTAGCAGAAGCGACCTTGGAAACTTCGTAGTTTTCTGGGCCCCAGGTTCTGACCAACTCGTTGTTGTCTTCGCTTTGAGAGTCAACGACAGACGAGTGGACAATGTTACCGACTTGGTTAACCTTGTAACGCAAGTCAGCGTCTGCCTTAGCTTCGTCATCGATCAACTGCTTCTTCTCAGCAGTGAGTTGTTCCTTTTGGGCCAACAATTCACTGGCATCTTCCTTGGCCTTGAACTTCTTACCAATTTCCTTCTGCACAAGGTTGATGGCCTTGTTCTTAGCATCCAAGTTGAATCTGATAATGGTCCAGTTCTTGTAGTCGGCGATGATTTCGTCTACTAATTCAACTGAGGCACCTCTTTTTCTTTGAGATTCCTTGATCTTGTCTGGCTCTCCGCCCTTTTCGACGAGAAATGCGTTAATATCCAACATGGTGATGATGTGGATGGATGTATTGTGAGTCAAAATTTTCTCGTTTCGTGGATATAAAAAAATGTCGCGTGTCGTTGCACTATTTTTTTCTCAACTACTAGTGTCGTAAACTCAGTAGACGATTTCTGGGGAATGGAATGCAAGCGCTACTCTGGGAGAGATTGGTCGGTAATGTTTCGCCGCTAGAGTATGCTACTACTATCACCGAGTCCTATTACTCGCTTTTGCAGCAGAATGCACGCTATAACGTGTTTCCTGTAAATTGCCACCACAATGCCAGCGTCAATAGTCTCGCGTTGGAACGCAATGACTACCAATACCTATTGAGCGGGTGTGCCGACTCATCTATCAAGCTATGGCAAGTATCTCCAGATAACCAAGTTGACCCCAAACACTACTTGGAACGCGATACCTATGATTACGACAACCCTGTTTCTACATATAAGAACCTTGCCACCATTCCGCGCAAGTCTGTCCATGAGTTTGGCATTTCTACCGTCCTATGGTGGCCCTACGATACAGGTATGTTTGTGTCGGCATCTTTTGATCACACTGTCCGTATTTGGGACACCAATGAGCTCACGCCTGTCCATACGTTCAACCTCGACAACAGAGTGTACTCGATCGACGTGTCTGCCTCCGAAGCAACGGAGTCGGCTTTGGTTGCCGTGGGCAGTGACCAGCCTTTTATACGACTCTTGGATCTCCGTTCAGCTGCCAGTGCCCACACCCTCAATGGCCACAAGGGCAAGACCCTCTGTGTCAAGTGGCACCCGCAGAATCCCAATTTACTTGCATCGGGTGGGTTTGACGGTGAAACCAAGATCTGGGATATACGACGGGCCAATAGTTGTCTAGCACGGCTAGATATGCTAAGGACAAATACCCAGACGCAGTTCCAAAAGGATAATTTAACAAAGACATCGGTTAAGGCCCATCTGGGACCAGTAAATGGTTTGGTGTGGGACGATGCAGGGACAACTCTCTTCAGTGCAGGAAACGACGATAAGGTGCGTGTCTGGGACATGGTTGCCTCGTTGTGTCCTCCCGTCAATAAGCTTGTCAACTTTGGGCCATTGACACGGAATAAGTACCCCCAAACTATTCCGATGTTGTTGAGTCCAAAGAACGAGAGTGAACTTCAATACTTAATATTCCCTTCAGATAATGGAGATCTCTTTGTGTTCCGGACCGTTGATGGCAAGATGGTTTCGCGGCTCTCCCGGCGAGGAACCAAGAACAGTGGTAGGACGACAGCCATGGTTAGCGCTGGACCTTACACGGCGACATATTTATGTGGTACCATTGACGGCGAAATTATAGTGTGGTCACCCCATTGGGAAACTCCCAACGTCTCAGATATTGTTCCGAGAGACTCACAACCTGACAGGATCCAATTGGCTAACGAGGCCAGACAAATTATCAACCAACTGTAATTGTAACATAGATCTAACACTCATTACATAAGCGCTGCACCACTTATTTTGAAAATTGGCTATTTTCCTGTACACATACATAATTAAATTCTAAAAAACTAACCCTAGTTACGAAACCCTACCGTCTGTATGAAGCTAAAGCTACAAGTGGTACTCGTTCCAGAGCAAGATTGGGACTTGTTGACGGAACAGTTGGACCGCCAGGAAACCAAACGGTTTCTCCACTTGTGCGATCCACACGCTACACTTCAAGTCGTCCATCAAGATATAATTACTCGTTTTAAAAAGCTTTATCCTACTGAAGGTGCATTGAACATCATAGGTCTTCAAGACAACTTCATTTGTGACTTGGACTTGGACTACAACGTTGAAGATGTGTTTCTGTCTGGCGACATTCTACGTGTAATTGTTGCCAACAGCTTCACCCGCCGCGAGTCTTCTCATCTCGAAACTCCCGCCAAACCCACCAGTAACTTGTCGCTAGTTCAAAGCACTCCACTTTTACCAGCAGCGCCTGTCCTTATCAAAGAGGTGCTGACTTCCAACCGTAAACGTACACAAGATTACTTTGACACCAAGAATTCACATATACCCTCCAAAGCAAGTCGAGAATTGACCGTCAAAAAGCAAAGATTGCCAAAAAATCCCGATTCGAGGAACGTATCGCTTCCTGCCCCGGAGTCAAGTCCTATTCAATCCATCCCGGTGAAGAGCGCTACACAGAAATCCCCTAAGAATGACCGCATAACTTCGGGAATGCTCAATATTCCTGTTCACACACAACTTGAACGTGAAGATATCGCCCCTTCTTTTGGCAAAGAGGCTTCTTTCAGCGATGAAATTGAAATCATGAGCTCTTCATCGATAAGTAGCGACTCGGACGATGCTCCTTATGAAGAGGAGCCCAAAGAAGCACCAAAGGCTAATCTGATAATCACCGACAATATTTCGTCTCTAGAATCTTCTTCAATATCTTCATCTGACGTTTCAGTCCCAGTTTCTGACGAAGAGGACAAATCACAGAGTGATGGGGATATTGAAGATACCCTTTCCAAAGCAGAGATTATTCTGATTTTCAAGAAGGGAATAAATGAAAACAGCACCATTGAGGGCCTAAAATTGGACGTTGACCCCAAGATCATGAGAAGCTTGACCATCGACATGGTTGATTCCTCCATCCTTACTGCGAGGAGGCCAAGGGCGGCAGCCGTGGCCGCCAGTACTAAATTTAATGAGAAGCGTTCGGTATCCAAACAATACCCAAATAATTCAAGATGGCTGATTAAAACACCTAGTTCATCCAAGGGCTCATCTCAAGAACCTTCTCTGAGTAGACCAAATGAAAGGATAAATTCGGCCGAAGCTATGCCTTTCCAAAAAGAAGAATCTGCAAAAGATCGTTCTCCAACGGTAACACAAGAAGCATTAAAAGATTTGGACGTACTGGAATTAATTGAAAAGGTCCCTGAATTTTTCGAAGACGTCCAAGAAAAAGCAGCAAAGGAAGTTGCCCAAGCTGTGCCTGAATCATCGGTTTCCGAAGTCGGCAAGCCAGAAGACACTTTGAAGGACATCAATCATGGCATGCAGGTGTTGAGCAGTTTAAGTGACCGAGAGGAAAGCAAGGAACAATCCATTAATGTGGTGAAATTAAACGGTTCGAATTATTCAACTGAACTAAAGGGGAGCGGGGAGTCCAAACCCCTTTTGGAAAATGTACTGGAATTAAACAGTTCAAATGATATAGGTGATAAAAAGGAAAACTATGATCAATTCAAGAAATCAGTTGAAGAAAAGGTACTCGAGGAGTCCGATCAACTAGTTCATACTCCAAAACATCATACAGTATCGCCCCCAATCGTTGAACACATTGAAGAACCTAATGGGGGAAATCGGTTGTTGGGTTTACTCGAAAAGATGAAAGAATTCGAGAAAAAGTTCAAAGCGATTCCTTCTTCAAAATTACCCGAGATCAAAATGCTTCATTTAATTCCGAGAAAGAATTCACAAGTAGAAATTCCCAACTTTGTTCCTCAAGTGTTTTTCTCTGACTTCACAAAGGATTTGGAAGAGGAAGTGAGTACAGAAATTGTCGATATTGACTCTCCTATCGAGCCCGAAACAGGCGTAAAATCTGCTCTGACATTGACAGTTTCTCATACTCCAAACATTAATAAGGCTTTGCCCGCAACCGTCAAGGATTCGGTGCAATCGCTGATTGCTAATGAAGTTGAAGGATCTCCAGCAATGCCTGTCACATTAAAATTTAGAGATCTCCATAATGACAGCAGGCCAGGGAAGATAGCGCCAACCATCTCGGATAGTGTTACTAACAAAGATTCTCCTAGACTTATCCAAGTGGTGCATCCAAAAGCTATGAAAAATATCACTACCGTAGAGGTTCCGAATTCAGCCAAAAAGTCTCCTGAGTTGTTGAAGAAGTCACAATATTCTAAAGAAACGGCGGCTCCTCTGTCAAGCAATGTTAGTTTGGATGTCAAACAATCTACTAGTGAACAGCGAGACAAATCAGGGCCCGTCGCAAATGAGGGCGTGCAAACCAAATCTTTGTCTGCAATGGGTACTTCTGCTTCACATGCGGACGTCAAAAGCAACATTTCGGGTCAGTCACCATTCAATCCAGAGACTCCAGTGAATTCCAAATCGACACTAGAGCCAGAAACTGAATCTTCGAGCATTGATGGTTCGCGGCTGAAACCGTTCAATAACATCCTGATCGGTGCCATAACAGCTATGAAGAAACCATCAAAACCTGCTTTTGATATTGCTAGTCAAGCATACAGCCCCACAAAGCAATCGCCTAAGGAGTCTCCAGCTAAATCCCCATTTCGACTCTCGGAGCCAACTTCCCCGAAGGCATCACCACTATCTGAGCATGAAAAGATCAAAGAACGGGCAAAACAGAAGGAGCTTTGGCTGGCCCGTCCTTCTCGTCAACGAGAGATCAGCTTGCTAAAACGTAAGTTTGATGAATCCTCTGATGAAAGTGACGAATCATCAGATTCCGAAAAGGAAAGCACAACAAAACGGCCACGGTTAGTTGCATCCACTCCTTCACTACAAAAGTCAAGACCATTAGTGGCACAAAGTGCACTGGTGCCAAAGACATACTCGGTGTCAGAAACAAAGACACCAGCTATCTCACAAGTACGGCCCGTCGCAACCCCCAAATCAGAACCGCCATCCTTGGTGAGACCTCCGGAAGCCAAGCTGAAGACCGTAAACAAGATAAAGAAACCTATACTCACCTCATTGGAAGATCTTGTGGCCCGTGGTGTTCCTGATGTGCGAGAAAATAAACTAGAGTCTCAAGTCAAGGCGCCCGAACCTAAACATCTGAAATTTGTGGTGGATAGCAGCGACGAAAGTAGCAGTGAAGATATTGACAGCGATAGCAGTGATGATAGCGACAGCAGTGATGACAACTCCTCTAAGTTTCTCACTCTCAAGAAGGTTCCAAGCAAGCCCAAGCATAATAAGAATATATTTGCTCGTCGGAAATGAAGAGGTATGTATTTTTAAGTTTTGATATATCTAATATAGAAAAGTAATTACTTTCGATTCACTTATTTCTCCTCGTTAGACCTCTTCGTCTCCTCCTGCTAGGTAGCTTCTGTTTTCTTGTAAGCAAGGGACCTGCCCATGATTCCAGTCGTCCAGTTGGCGTAAGTGACATCAGGAGGAAGCGTTCTCGTGATAGTTTTCAAGATACTAGCGTATATCTCATGCACAAAGGTCTCGGCTACCTCTGGCAGCTCGAGAAACAAGGCACCGACATATCCCTCAAAATAATCTCCAAGAAATTCCTCCTCATAAACTCTAGTTTCTTCTGCATCCATGTATGGATGCTCCTTGCCAGTAACATAGTAGGGGACATACTCATTGGCAATGGTATTATTAAGAATGTCATCATTTAATCCACGGTGCAAGTTGTATGCCAAGGTCAATTTAGACAAAACAGTATTTGTCACTAACATTATCTTGATCAAATTGTAGATATGTGAATGGATTCGATATATGTCACTGGAATATATCTGGTACAATAGCTTGGACGACTCCCTGGCAAGGAAGAAATCTCCAAGACCATCGAGGAAAGAAAGTTCGTACCTTACCACGGTGTACGATTTTGGGTTCAAAGGGTATCCCATCGCCGAAAGCGTAGTTGCTACTGCATGACTGGGCTTCAAAAGCCCACGATAAGACTCCTTATGCATGAGTGCCTTAGCAAGTAACTCGCGGTTCTGAATTCGGGGTAAGGGAGGTAAAAATATCTTGCTGTCGTTTGTTTCGTGGAGGGTGATATACTTTGGTCTCGAACTGAATAAAACCAGTTCGTTGATAGTGACATCGTGAAAGTAGTTTCTAAACACCAGCAAGATTTCCATTTCCTGGGGTTCCTGAGTGGGCTGCAATGACAAGTATGTTGGTCTCCTCGTGTTCAAGTAAATGTCTATTATTTTATCAATGAAGTCATCCACATCCTGGTTGGAAAGCTGTAAGTAACCTGGTAAGATGTACAACCACTTGGAAGTTCCGATATTATAATTGGAGGTCAATTGATGCTCGGCAATAGCATTGCCTATTAATTCTCTCAACTGTTTGGCTGTTTCGGAGTCCAGGTTCAACTCCTTGCGGATAAACGTGGTCATATCGTGGACAACCGCCTTGATCACACCAGCACCTCCTGCAAACAACAAGTTGTTAAGCTTTCTGTAGGACTTAAATCTCAATAAGTCTGCCCCCAAGTTACAAAGGTGGCACTTGATCCAGGGGATCCCTAAAAGGGAATTGAGCTCTGGGGAAATTATCACATCGGTGTTTCGAGTGGACATATTAGTTCTAAGCAGATTAGATATCAATCTAGAAGTAGATTTGATCATTACTTATACCTAATACGAAGAAAACAACATATAAACATGAGTCAACAAACGGGTCATTCTGCAGCACGTTTGGGGGTTGCCGCATTTGGCTGCGCGACCTTATCGCACTCACGTTTTTGGACCACGGTTATGACGTACTAGAAATTAGAATGGTACGTGTTTACGGGGAAACGGTCTAAGTTTGTATGTGTGTATATTCGGATGGATCGGGGCAGTAAGATATGTTAATTGGTTTAAGTTTGGTTCTTACAGGAGACGCTGTCTGAACGTTCGGTTGTATTTTGCACCCAAATTTAGGGGGTTTCAGCTTTTGGGTGGCGGGATCATGTCATAAAATTCAGTATATGTCTGTTACCGGTAGGTAGAAGTTGTATATTAGATTCCGGAGCTAATCATTTTGCTTCATTATTTTGTATGCTAGCGTCAGGTTATGTGAGTCACTTCGTAAAGTACAATAAATTGTGACTAACTTGTGGAGAAACAAGGATCCGGACACACGACTTTGGTGGTGTTGCGTGACAACTATGTGCGCATGCGACCCTTTGTCTCTATTCAGTAATGTGTTACTGGAGACTGCTTGTTGTGGAGCATGGTTGTTGTGTGGGTGTTTAAGGAATCTTCCATGATCTTTCTTCTAACAAATAAGGCGACCACGATTGTTTAAAGATCTAAAACTTAGAAGAGTAAACTTTAGTTTTCACACATGCTAGGTATGTAATGAGGTATCAATGAAGAGTTGGCCCACCATTAAGATATATTTAACGATAGGCTCGCTACCGGTGTTATATTCTACTAAAGGCAAATAAATTGTATATTCGCGATAATTAAAAGAAAATTTGAATTGGCAAGCAACAGGCCCGTAAAGGGACACAAATCTATCCCAGTTGAAGTACCAATTAGACCATTACATTGTAGTTAGGTATTAGAGGATGGAGTTGACTGTGTAGTATACCCAACAATTTATTTGCATGAAGAACGCCTGCGTAGCGTAATGGTTAACGCGTTTGACTTCTAATCAAAAGATTGCGGGTTCGACTCCCGCCGTGGGTTCTACAATGCGGTTTTAGCTCAGTTGGGAGAGCGTCAGACTGAAGAGATTCAGTCACAGTTAATCTGAAGGTCCTGTGTTCGATCCACAGAAATCGCATTTTTTTGGCCTAGAGGGCGCTATCTTTTTGATATCTATCATTTAACCAAGTTTATCGTTGTTTTGGTTGTTTCTGACTTGTTATGATGCCGAATTATACTTTTCATTATAATACATCTTATTAATTAATGCTAATGCTATTCTAAGTGTTCGGAGACAAACTCTCTCAAATCAACAAAGTGTTGTTTTAGGAAGTTGTTCAAGACAGTTTCGGAGAATCCGATCTTGAAGTTGCTGAGATAAAGAAATCCCATTTCGATCTTGAAGAGGTCCTTGGTGCTAACGCCTCCTACAGTTGCAAAGGCTCGTTGTTTCTGGTAAACATCTTCTAAACTCTTGGTAGAGCAACGAATCGAAGCCAATATAAACCGGTAGACGTTGTTCACTGTCAATGGAATGGAATCAAGAAGCACACATAACTTGAAAAGCATCAGGGCCGAATGGATATATGAAGTTACGGAGATAGACGACGAATACGTCGTGATGCGGAGCAAAAACTGTTGAACTGACAATGGAGGCAACTTGACAAGGTTAAATGTTTTGATGAGGTTGACATTCCGAGCCAACCCGGCCTGAACGCAGTATTCTTCGCGGAAATGGTCTTTGGGACTGGCCCTTTCAGACACTTCAAGGGAAGTTTCTTCTACTAAACTCTCTATCGGGACAAATGGACCCTCTTCATGTTCATGAAGCGAGTCTGGGGTTGTCTGCCTAAAGCTAAATCCGTCATCATCATCTCTGAAGTTATCCTTCATATGGCTATTGAGCTTGGCAAACTTTAATGGTGGTGGGGAAATGGGGGAGTCCGGGTTCGACAATTTGGCAATCTTGACAGTATCATCAGTTGGTGATGGAGGAATACTGGACTCTGTTGAAGAAGGAAGTGACGGTATTGCTAAAGGTGATGTGGCCGGTTGTGGGTGGATTTGCGGGGAACCCGGGGTGATATCGTAGTATTTCTCGAGCTGCTGTTGCCTAAACTGTTCAAAGAGCTCTTTGTTCTCGTTTAATCGTATCATGTCTTCAAGGGCGGTGCTGAGGACTCGAACGGCATGGAATATATGGAACTTGTTGATATCCTTGATGTCGTGCTTGAGGTCAAACAAAAAGTCATCCAAGTGTACCTCCTCAAGAGACGTGGGGTCGTCCACAAATGTCTCCTGTGGCCGTTTCAACGGGATCTCTGAGATGTCATTAACATAAGCCATGGGTGAGGTTGTTATATCTAATCGTAAACTGATACGGCTCATCAACAGATCACATTATCGGTAGGCGCACGTCCTTGTCATATCCGAGCTTGCGGCCTGAAAAAAAAGTGCTCCTATATCAAATGTGGGGGAGGGCCGAGCGAAGTTTTTTGTGCTTGGACTTTTAGAGTTGTTCTGCAGAGGAGATAAAACTCGATAGCAATGTATCCAGCAAAAAACATTGGTTATGTATGTGACAAACGGTCACTCGTGTGGTACATGTAAATTAGGCTTGGTTCTTAGCAAGGCTGGGCTGTCAAGCGGGTTCGGCTGTAGTCACTGCACACAGGGCTAGAAAACGACGTTTGGCGAATCCCATGCAAGAGGCTTAAATCGGAGACTACGGAAACTACAGCACTGGCGCCAGGGTAGTTGAAACCACAGTCCAAATCCAAATCCAATTGTAGACCAAATCGGCGTGCCACCGCATCCAACAACAACAACACCCCAACTCCAAGCGACGCGGCTAACCAAGCAGTCGCGCTATCGCGTAATACCAAGCGTTCGATGTCTCCGCATACAAAACTGACGCCAATTTCCTGCACACCGCGCCCACAACAAACAAAAGTAAAAATAACTAACGTGTACCGTGTTGGCTGTGCAGCTCACCAAGAAAAATGAGCTCACACCTACGTAATTCTGCAAAATCGACCGCAGCCCAAAGGTTGCGCCTCTCGGGGCATTTTGGTGCCTGTTTGTTTGTAGTCGACGACCATTCCACATCAAGCCTGTGTATTACCCAAATAGGCTGGTGCGACCCCTTCTAAGCACTGTTTTTCCCTCTCTTCTGCGCCTCTTCTTCTCTTCAAATCCCCCTTACCCAGGACCACTCACATAACAACCATCGGATCTCACAATCAAAAAAATATTCATAAAAAAAGAAATCAAAAAAAAATCCGTTGATTTATCAACTCCCTTAAATAACTGTTTGTTATTTTGAATCGTCACTACTTAACGACGTTACATTCGCTTGTGAACCTTTTCTGTTCTACGTCCTCACCTACACCCTCAATAACTGTACAACCTTGGAATGTTGGCGATCCGCAAACTCCTTACGTTGGTTACGGCGGCCTTGTGTGCGACTTCGGTCAATGCAACGGGCCTCCTTTCTGCAACGTCTTTGGTGACTTGTATGGACAACTCCCAGATCAGTCCCTCCTACTTCAACGTCACGTTTGACCGTGACAGCAGGGCTTTAACATACTCCCTCGACTTGACCACCAGTATCCTGTCCTACATCGAAGCATACGTCCAAGTCTACGCATATGGATTCCTCATCATCGAGAAAAACATCGACATCTGTGACTTGGGCTGGAAACAGTTCTGTCCCATCTTCCCGGGCACCTTGCAAGTCGAATCCATCGAATACATCTCCGAGGAGTACGCCAAGCAGATTCCCGGCATTGCTTACCAAGTGCCAGATATCGACGCTGTGGTTAAGGTTTCCGTGACAGACAAAAACGGAACACAACTCTCGTGTTTGCAGTCCACCTTTTCCAACGGTAAGACCATCAGTCAGACCGGTGCCAAGTGGGCCACTGCCGTCGTTGCTGGCTTGGGCCTTTTGCTCGCTGCCGTCTTGTCGACGTTTGGAAACTCGAACGCCGCCTCCCATATCTCGGCCAACTCGGTTTCGCTTTTCTTATACTTCCAAAGTGTCGTCGTTGTTTGTATGCAACACGTTGAAAGAGTGCCTCCTATCGCAAGTGCGTGGTCTGAAAACTTGGCCTGGTCCATGGGCTTGATCCGTGTCGAATTTATGCAAAAAATCTTTAGGTGGTACGTCCAGAGTACTGGAGGTACTCCAACTTTGTACTTCACGGGTACTACTCAACAAATTTTGGTCCAAAGAGCTTTGAATTACTTGGATAACTTGCATAAGCGTGCTCTCGACTTCGCCTTGAATTCGAACCAAAACTTGATAGTCTTGAGAGGTATAAAGAGAATTGGATACAACTCCAAGATTGAACCAACCTCAATTGTGTGTACTGGTTTCACCTTTTTCATTATTATCGGTTATATTTTGATTGCCCTTTTGGTCATCTTCAAATCGATTGTCGTGTTGTTGGTGAGAACAGGAAAATTAAACAGAAACAAGTTTCTCAACTTCAGAGGATCCTTTGCACTGATTTTGAAGGGAAGCTTGTTGAGATACATCTATATTGGGTTCACCCAGTTGGTCATTTTGTCTCTCTGGGAATTCACCCAGCAAGATTCCCCAGCGGTCATTGTATTGGCCGTTCTTTTCCTTCTTCTTCCGTTAACCATGATTGGTTACTCCCTTTGGAATACCATTCAATTTGGCAGACGTTCTATTGCCAAATTTAACAATCCGGCTGCTCTCTTGTATGGTGATTCCACCGTCTTGAACAAGTACGGTTTCTGTTACACTATGTTCCATGCTGAAAAGTACTGGTTCAGTGTTGTCTTGTTGGGTTACAACTTGGTCAAGGGTATTTTCATTGGTTTATGTCAAGGTTCAGCAAAGACTTCCGTTCTTGTGTTGTTCATCTTGGACTTGGCCTACACCATTTTCTTGATCATTCAGGCTCCTTATTTGAACAAGGCAACCAACATCGTTAATTATTTGATTGCCGTTGTTACTACTGTTAACTCGTTCCTTTTCCTTTTCTTTTCGGGTTTGTTTGGGCAACCTGCGTCGGTTGCTTCAATTATGGGCTGGGTGTTTTTCATTTTAAATGCAGCATTCTCCCTTATTTTACTTATCTTGATCATTGTGTTCATCTTTGTTAGTGTTCTTTCAAAGAACCCTGATGCTAGATTTGCCCCAGCTAAGGATGACAGATCTTCTTTCCAAAGAAAGTCTTCCATCAAGCACCGCAACTCTGAAAAGGGTGGCGACTTTGTTCAAGACACAGAATTGGGTGCTTTGGGTGTTGCTGCTCAGGACCATTCTAACAATTGGGAGAATCAAATGTACAAGTTGAACGGATTATCTCCCGATTCGGAACGTCATGACGCAGACCTTTTGACCCCTGGTTTGGAACAAGGAGGATTTGAAAAGGATGATCTGTCTACCATTGAAGGCGAGCACTCTGCTTCGTCTGAAGAACAAAAAGAAACTCTCGGTGCCAAGTTGAAGAACTTAACCAGAGGTTTATCTGTCAGATCCACCAAAAACCAACAAGTATCTCCTACCGGCGGCAAGACCGCGGCAAGAGTCAATGATACCCAGGTGCAGAGAAACTCTCACCCCGAACCAACAGTTGAAGACGAAAGCACATCGCCATCTGCGCCAATAACATCCAGCTTCAACCAGCATCGTGCTTTCCAACAGACCAAACATAACAGAGGCGACTCTACCATTTCGAATATCTCGATGCATAATGATCCTATCAATGCCAAGGGATTTGTATAATACCAGAAGCTACACGTTTATAGCTATTTTCGTACGTTTATAAGATAGATTCTTCAAAAAGATCATGTATGTGCTGTAGATACTCCAATCCCTTTTCCTTTGACAAAAGGATATTGACCTTCTGGTCAAGCGAAAGCTTCTGGGAGAACAGCAGCTGAAAATTCCGGAAAAGTGGTTTGTATTTTTGAAAATCTATGGGAGAAACCAATTTGTTCAAGTATGTTGCCAACGTCGATTCAGCTTGTATAAATGCATGTATCTCCTTGTCGGTATAGGAATAAATTTCATAAGCATCGAGTTCTTGTGCCCATGACCCATCTTTAAAACGGAGATCAAATGGACTTGGGGTAGTCAAGTAGGGTATAGTTTGTTTGAAGGAGAACTGCTCCATGGTGAACCACTGACTGGTACTGTCAGCCGCGACCAACGGCAATATTGGAGGCCCGGTGAAATTACACTGTTGGCTTTTAATCATGTAGTCACCAACACCTTCAAATGGCAAAATACACTTATAAAGACCACCCACAAACGTCAATGGAAGATAGAAGGAGATGTTCCGCTTGGCATATCGTTTTCTCCTAGCCATCTTGTAACATGCGACGATTGGTTCATTTCGTGACTTTCCTTTGATTTTATTCCAGAACCAACTGCTCTCGTCTCCTTCTGTAATACAAAACTGCTTCTCCAAATCAACTTTAAAGCTTGAAGGAGCTCTTGCCACCTGTTCGTTCTTAGTGGCTCCTCCTTCACACTGTGAAACTGATAAGAAATGCGAACTGGACATGTCAAATGTGTGGATACGGTTTATTTTGAATCCGGTAAATGGAACAACATTACTAACCAGCTTACAAGTGTCAGCAGATTGCCATAACCAGTTTGCACCAACCATGGATACTAGTAAAAAGATTGTCAACATGGTTACACGCCGATAAAGATTTATTTGCACCCAAAACATAATTTGTTCAAAATTTTCACGTGACCTGGCTTGAGATGGACCGTGAAAAAAATGGCATCTCATCACTAACATCTACAACTTCAGTAATGGAAACTCAACAGACCAACAAGACCCATAGGGGCGGAGGGTCTAAGAAGACCACTGCTAAGAAGAAGTTACATCAGAATGGTCAAAATCAAAAGGCCTTTGCCGTGAATGCTCCACGGAAATTGGAGCGTATGGCCAGAAGATCTCACGATGTCAATGAAAAGAAATTGCATGTGCCGATGGTGGACAGAACACCGGACGATGATCCACCTCCAGTGATTGTTGCCGTGGTTGGTCCTCCAGGTACTGGTAAGACTACCTTAATTAAGTCGTTGGTCAGAAGATTGGCCAAAACATCTCTTACCGAAGTGAAAGGACCTATTACGGTTGTCAGTGGTAAGAGAAGAAGATTGACATTCATAGAAGTCAGCAACGACTTGAATTCCATGATTGATGCCGCCAAGGTTGCCGATTTGGTTTTGCTCTTAATTGACGGTAACTATGGGTTAGAAATGGAAACCATGGAATTCTTGAATATTGCCCAACATCACGGTATGCCTCGTGTTTTGGGTTGCTCGACGCATTTAGACTTGTTCAAATCACAAAGTACATTAAGAACTTCTAAGAAGAGGTTGAAGCATCGTTTCTGGACCGAAGTTTACCAAGGTGCCAAGTTGTTCTATTTATCGGGTGTCATCAACGGCCGTTATCCAGATAGAGAAATCTTGAACTTGAGTAGATTTATCTCAGTCATGAAGTTCAGACCTTTGAAATGGAGAAACGAACATCCATATCTATTAGCTGATAGAATCACTGACTTGACTCACCCTCAAGACATCGCCGATAATCCGAAATGTGACAGAAAAGTTGCTATTTACGGCTACTTGCATGGGACTCCATTGCCATCGCAGAACGCCCAAATACATATCGCTGGTGTGGGTGACCATGTTGTGAAATCTGTTGAAAAGCTTCCCGATCCTTGTCCTACACCATTCTATGAACAGAAGATTGAAGAAATAGAAAGAGAAAAGGCAAAGGCAGCTGCCGCAGCTGGCGAAGAGGTTGCAAAGACTACCAAAAGACGTAAAAGATTGGAAGACAAGCAGAAAATCATTTATGCGCCAATGTCTGATGTCGGTGGTGTCCTTGTCGACAGAGATGCAGTCTACATTGACATGGGTGACAAAGAAAGTTTTGTCCCTGGTGAAGAAGCAGGAGAAGGTGAAAAGTTGGTTACTGACTTGCAAGAAGTACAAAAATCTTTAAGCGAACGGTTTGAAGAGGGTCCAGGTTTGAAATTGTTCTCTTCCTCCAAGGAATTGAATGAAGTTGACGAGGATGAACCTGAATCCGACGATGAAGAAGAAGAAAGCGAGGAAGAACAGGTTAACACCGGTAGAAGTGGATTGAGAAAGGCCAGAGTATATGGCAAGTCCATTTCGGAAGACGACGAGTTCGACAACGAATTGTCTGGAAACGAAGATGACGAAGATGACTTCGACTCCGGTGAACCAAAGTTGGTTGAAATTGACTTCAAGAACAGCAAGAAATATAGAGAAGACGAATTAGAATTTGTTGAAGATTCATCATTGTCTTCTGACGAGGAAGACTACAGAGATACTGCCCGTAAATTACAAGGGTCTGTTCAAAGAAAATGGAACATTAACAAGTTGATGTACCTTTCTAATATTGAGCCAACTGAAGTTATTAGAAGATGGAAGGCTGACAACAAAGATGAGGAGGAAGAGGAAGAAAACATAGAGGATGACGATGATTTCTTTAAGAAAAAGGATGTCAAGGACTTCAGTAAAGACTTGGATGAGTTCATTCCTAGATTTCCTTCTGTCGATGAGCTTAAGGCCAAATTCGACTCGTCTACCATTGATGACAGCGATGAAGAATACGAAAACGGTTACAAACTCTTGAAATCGCGTCTCTTGGTCGCACCAAAGTTGGACGACAAGAAGGGCGAAGGCGAAGAGGGCGAAGGCGAAGATGGTGAAGAAGTCTACGGTGATTTCCAAGATTTGGAAGATGATGAGGGTGACGACTTGGACGAAGAAGCAGACGAAGGTGATAATTTTGCCGATTTTGATGCCGAAGAAGAAGACGAAGATGAGGAAGAGGAAGAAGAAGAGGATCCCAACCTTACCGTTGAAGAAAAGCGTCAATTGAATGCCGAAAAGAAGGCAAAACTCAAATTGCAATTTGAGGACGAAGAAGACAGAGAATTTGGTGTTGATGACCCTGAAGGTGATACCGAAGCCGACACCTGGTATGAATTCCAAAAGAACAAAATGGCCAAACAATTGGAAATCAACAAAGCCGAATTTGCTGATATGGACGAAGCTACCAGGCTCAAGGTCGAGGGTTACAAGGCTGGTTCTTATGTCAAGATTGTGTTTGAAAACATATCTTGTGAATTTATTGATAACCTCCAACCTGAATTCCCTATTGTTTTGGGGGGTTTGTTGGCTACCGAATCTCGTTTTGGTATCATGAACGTCAGAATAAGAAGACATCGTTGGCACAAGAAGATCTTGAAGTCCCAAGATCCGTTAATTTTATCCTTGGGATGGAGAAGATTCCAAACCTTGCCTATATATACCACTTCGGATTCGAGAACCAGAAACAGAATGTTAAAGTACACTCCAGAGCATGCTTACTGTTTCGGTTCCTTCTATGGTCCTTTGGTTGCTCCTAACACTACGTTCGTCGGATTTAATCTTGTGGATAACAAGTCCACTACTGGTTCTTTCAGAGTGGCAGCCACTGGTATTGTGGAAGACTTGAACTCATCAGTGGAAATTGTTAAGAAGTTGAAGTTGGTGGGTCACCCATACAAGATTTTCCGTAACACAGCTTTCATCAAAGATATGTTTTCCAACTCGTTGGAAGTCGCCAAGTTTGAAGGTGCTTCGATCAGAACCGTTTCTGGTATAAGAGGGGAAATTAAGAGAGCCTTATCCAAGCCGGAGGGCCATTTCAGAGCTACTTTCGAAGATAAGGTTTTGATGTCTGATACCATTTTCTTGAAGACCTGGTATCCTGTTAAGGTCAAGAAGTTTTACAATCCAGTTACATCGTTGTTACTTAACAAACACGCTGAGTGGAGAGGTATGAGACTCACGGGTCAAGTCAGAGCCGAGCAAGAAATTCCTACTCCATTAATTGCTGATTCTGCTTACAAGAAGATTGAAAGATCCGAAAGGAAATTCAATTCCCTCAAGGTGCCTAAGTCCATCAGAGCTGATCTTCCATTTAAGTCTCAAATCCACCAAATGAAGCCTCAAAAGAATAAGTCTTACTTGACCAAACGTGCTGTTGTGGTTGGCGAAGAAGAAAAGAAGGCAAGACAATTAATGCAAAAGATCGCCACGATTCGTAAGGAGAAGGACACCAAGAGAAAGACCAAAAAGGATGACAAATTCAAGGACAGATTGAAGGATATGGCCAAGAAGGAGGAATTCAGAAAGGAAAAGGAAAAGGAACGTAAAAAGGATTTCTTTTCCAGAGAAGGTAAGAAGAGATCCTTGGGTTCGAGTGAAGGTAATAGTCAAGCCTTTGGTAAGAAAAAACGTGTATGATAGTATAAATAGAAATTATAAATGATATTCTAACATTCTGGAAGAATCACCCTTAAAAGAGAGTTCTTCGTCGTCCCAGACGATCTTCATAACGTCATAGAACTCACGAGCGTAGAATAGTTGGATTCCATACTTGGATAAATAGAAATCCTCCACATTGGTCAATTTGAACTCATTGTCTTCGTTGTCCCTCAAAAGTTCGGTGATTAAACTTGAATCAAAGGAACCTGCTTCTTCGATACTCCGGCTATATTCCTCAATTAAATCCTTTCTGTTTTCACGAGGTACGATCATTCGCTTTATGCTCGAGTTCAAGTGTGCCCCCATTAACTTTTCCTTGACACCACCAATTGGAAGAACCAAACCTCTGAGGGTAATTTCTCCCGTCATTGCAATATCGTGAGGAACTGGTTTGTCTAATATAATCGAAAGGAACAGTAAAGCCATCGTGATACCTGCAGAAGGTCCATCTTTTGAAATTGAGCCCATAGGAACGTGCAAATTAATTTCCAAATTGTTAAACTTGTCAATCAATGATTTTTCGTCCTTATCCTTTGTGCTCAACAAGTTCTTATAAATCAATGATTTGATGAATATCAAGCCAATTTTACCACTCTCCATCAATACTTCACCCAATCTACCAGTCATGTTTAAGCTGCAGCCAGAATTGACATTAGATGGGTTTCCCACTCTTTTGTCAAACCCCACGCTTTCAAATACCAAGACCGATCCGGAACCATCCGAGTTGTAAGACAAACCGTTTACAATTCCAACACGAGAACTGTTGCTGACTGTAGTTTCAATCGAAGTGATATCACCGGAACTGTAAGGAACACCCAAATAATTGGTCAAATCATTCTCATCGACAACTGAACTGTAGACCGTTTTGCTATCAGGAGTTAAACTCTCACAATATTCCACCGCTTTGAATCTACAAATTGTTCCCAATTTACGTTCAAAGTTTCTTACCCCTGCCTCTCTTGTGTAGTCAACAATGATTTTCTTCATTGTTGGTTCGTTGATATGAATAAAGTCATCAAGGTTGTCAGTTATTGGGAACCCGTTTCTCTTAATTTGTCTTGGAAGTAAATACTTTCTACCAATGATGAGCTTTTCCTTGTAGTCATAAGCGTTAACATTGATCATTTCCAAACGGTCCAACAACGGTCTGCTTAAGTTGTAAGGGTCATTGGCAGTACAAATAAAGATAACTTGCGACAAATCGATCGGGAATCCCAAGTAGTGGTCAATAAATGAACTGTTTTGTTCGGGGTCTAACACTTCAAGTAAAGCAGCGGATGGATCACCGTTGAATCTGTTGACTCCGGAATTGCCCCCAATAATCTTATCGATTTCATCCAACAAGATAACTGGATTCATTGATCTGGACTTACGTAATGATTGAACAATCAACCCAGGCATTGCACCAACATAAGTTCTTCTATGACCTCTGATTTCACTTTCATCCTTAACACCACCAAGAGAGATTCTTTGAAAGTTTCTTCCCAAAGACTTGGCAATGGACTTAGCAAGGGAAGTCTTACCAGTTCCTGGTGGTCCCGCCAACATGATAATAGGAGATTTGTTGTTCTTAGACACCTGAATCGATTCAAGAACTCTGTCTCCTCTAGTTGCATCAATGGAGTTCTTGACTTTATTTTGAGCTTGTTTTTTAACATCAGAGGTTTCATCGTTGTTTGCAATTATAATAGATGACGAATCACCCTTGTCTTTCTGATTACTTCCTTGCCCTTGTGCTTTTAATTCCTTGTTAACAAGTTCGATTTGTTTATCGGCATTGATTCCAAGCAATTTTAAAACAACCAAATATTGAATCAAACGTCTCTTGACATGTTCCAACCCATAATGATCTTCATCCAATTGTTTCTTGGCAAAGTCAAGATCTATTTCCTTGTTAGAGGTAAATCTGGTAACATAGTTATCCCATGGAATATCCATCACAATTTCTAAGTAGTTACGAATGACGTGGAAATCAGAGTTTCCACCTCCCCCTTGTTGAGAGGATGCCTTTATACGTTTGTAATCCTTGACAATTAACCTTTTGGAGTCAGAAGTCAAAGTACTGATGGTGGGCAATTTATTCTTGATAAAGTTCGTGATGGCACGTAAATCGTCATCTTCGTCGTCATCTTCGTCGTTGTCTTCGTTAAACTGCTCACTGCCATCTGATTTGGTAACTTGTGAACGTGGACGAGACAAGGCCTTGGAGTTGTTCGTGTTGAATGGGCGAAGATTTTTATTCCCATTGCTCTTGTTATTGGCCATGCCCTCAAGCACCAACCTAATTGATTTCAATTGGTTTGCAACAACATTTGCCTTTTGGATATTGGTGGCTTCGCTGTAAAACCAATGGTTGGCAAAAGCATTGTTTTCTTTCATTTCCAGGAAGATTGAAACCAACTGATCGATCATTGAATTCATCTTTTCGATTCTTTCGGTGACATCGAACCTGTTCAATAACTTCAACTTCTCGTGGTTTGGAAAAGGCAAAATGCCACATGTCAAATCAACTAACTTGAGGAAAGATTTTCTGTCCACCCTGTATGTGTCATCGGACGAGAATTGATTGAACAATTTCTGAAGACTCATATAGGCCTTCGTAAAATCTTTTGAGCCGGCCAACTGCAAATAAAAAGCATTGGCCAACGGATTCAAAGTCATCAAATCACCTTTGTCTCCCTTTGATTTGTCTGGTTTCTTGTTGACGACGGATAAGTTATTGGAGTGGTTCGAGTTGTTCTGGGCTAATGCTTGGCGGTAATCAACAACAAAGGTATCGATACTTTTAAACAACTTGTAACTGTTCTCGCGTAAAGTCTTGAAGTTGCCTTTCAAGTCATCGAAGTGGGAGTTCCAGTCCACTTCGAGATACAACTCATTGTTCTTGAGTTTTTTCTGAGCTGGCAATCTCAACCCCCTTGTGATGGCCAGAAGGGTCAACTTAATATTGGTTGTGTCGTCAACTATCCCCACAACTCTCACGATGGTTACAACGTTGGAGTTTTGCAGGGGATCGAGACTGGTATTGGCTGGATCCTTAATCTTGTCCAAGTTGGGTTTGATAGCCAAGGTCAACCAGTCAAACTCGTTGGCGGGAGACGGAGCCTCTGAGCCATCCCTGAACCGCGACTCATATTCGTAAAACTCTCTGATTCCATCCGTTGCTTCATTGGAAATAATGGTGGGGTTGTGGTTGTAATCGTCGTCGTTAGCGTCCGGCGCCACCGAATCATCGTTGGCAAACTCGTACTCATTTAATAAGTTCTTGATAAGAGAAATGTGAGACACCAGTTCCTTGAATCGGTAGAGTAAAGCAGCTGCCTTGAATCTGGAGAACGTCACATTGTAGATGATTCCAGGAAGTAGAACCAAGTTGGAGTCCAACTTGTAGGTTGGCAATACGACACGTTGTTTCAAAACGCTGTTGCCGTTGCCCGAGAACGATAAGCTTTTCGATTTGGATTTGGTCATATGTCAAGTGTAAATAGAGATGTGCAACTGACAAGTGTAGGTGGTAAAGGTCGCCGTTCTCGCTTTATCTGGGTCAGGTAGCGTGATTAGGCGTGTCCTGCACGCATACTATGTGGGGGAGATACCGAGGCCGAACAAAAGCATCTGAATATTACTGCCGGATTAGGCAAGTGGGTACTGGAAACCCATATGTTATTGGATGAGGAGTGTGAGAATATGAGCAACAGCCAATAGTAATTGGGAGTATGCTTTGAGTGACTATGTAATGGAGAACTGCTATAGGCCGCCAAAACTAATTAATTGCGGGATTTCTGAGGGATTTAACAATTTTGCAACTTTGGGTAAGGAACAATAAACGGAGTGAGCTTCTACACCAGAATGTAAAGGGGACACAGAACTAAGATGATCGCATTGAAATACTCTCCACTACGGTTCGATTCTTCATGATGATTCTAATTTTTTATTCTGTTTGCAGCCATTTCTGTTCTGGCTTTCTGCTCTGGCTATATCATGATATATAGGGTGGCTTGCTCAGTAGTAATAGCAGACTATACCACAATGAGCCCATTTCAAAGAAGTAATCTGTACGAATACCAAGACACAACCAAAACTCAGTCCAAGACTCTCAAATATACCGAAGGGCCAGGACATAGAGTCATAGATGAGATGTACGTATCAGTCAAATACACTCCGTCAACTGGGATCATGGACAATATGCAAAATACCTGGAGCCTTCCAAAAGCCCTGCGCTA
The DNA here is from genome assembly GCA_003706575.2 of Teunomyces cretensis. Taxonomy (NCBI): domain Eukaryota; kingdom Fungi; phylum Ascomycota; class Pichiomycetes; order Serinales; family Debaryomycetaceae; genus Teunomyces; species Teunomyces cretensis. The sequence continues at coordinate 1,305,594 of PPLT02000004.1, read as the reverse complement.
TTCCAATTCAAGCATCGACAGCAAAGTGCTCCCTCAAACAAGGACAACCAACAGTAAAAGCGTGTTCCACAAGCTCAAATTCAATCCGTTTGCCTGGCTCAAGCGTAAATAATGCTTGTGTCTCTATAAAACATCCTTCAAGTTGACCTGACCACTTCCTCTTGCTAAAGGCTGCGGTTGGGTCTCGCTCTTTTTCCATCCAATCATAAATATCACATTAAACGTTGCTGGTAAAGTGATATTGCCCCTTTCATCGGTTTCTCCATGCAACGATTTGTAAATCTCGTTAGCTGCCAACAAGACATCTCTTGGTAAGTAATTGGCACGAGATAAAACAGCATTTTGCTCGCCCATGGCCTGTAAGTCTTCACAAAGGGCAACAATATCGGGGAACCCTCCCACAATTATATCTTCAGCGTCAATAGTCAACATGCTGAACCCGGACCTGTTTAACAATGATCCAATATCGTTCAAATGGACAAGGGGCGATACTCTGGGCGACATACCACCTTTTCTCTCCAATTCAGCCAATTGTAACGATGTTCTCAACTCGTAAAGAGTATCTCCACCAAACAACGTTCCCATGAACAAACCGTCAGGTTTCAAGATACGGTTAATATTAGCAAGCGTGGCGGGTAAATCATTGATCCAATGCAAAGATAAGTTCGACACGACAGCGTCGTATTGGTTGGAGTCCCTCAAACATTCATGATCGAATGCTTCTTCATCACCCACATTGCGGATAGCTTTGCCCTTATACACTTTGTTAAATGGTTCGTTCACATCTCTGAGAAGTAACTCTTTTGATGAATCAAGCATCGTCAACTCCTTAATCTTGTCTCTAACGAGTCTCTTATCGTTGTTTAATTGCTGGACTATCTCAATATCGGCTTGGTCTGCTCCTGGTGGGAAAGGGGTATCAATACATAAGTTTTTCAACAAGTTACCCAGACTGGCTCCGAAGTCAAGCACCCTGGTGAAATCCCTCGTGATAAAGGCGAGACGCTCGATGGTTTTCAACGCTACCTCATCTCTCAAGTAGTCCTTCTTTACCGAGAGTGCCGGGTTAAGCAACGCGGTTCTGGACCTATGCATAAGCTTGGCTGTTCTATCAAAAACATTGAACTGCTGCTGTTTCTCGGCGACCGTGGCCAAGAATCGTTTGGATGACATAGTGGTGATAGTTGATGAGATGAATTTTGATTTGCGCGCCCATCATATAATCCAGTATATACCCGATGCTTCGAGTACGAAGATACACGTCAAGGATAGTCGCCCGTACCAAGACAGTCGCGCATGAAGTAGCGAGAGCGCTGGCCGCCTCTAAACTTATACTTAATCCAAATACCCTAAACACTCCAGAGAAGCGAGAACAGCGGTTCCATCATCACTTGCAACGACATGAGTACCAACACATGTCAGCACTCTTACAGTGGTGTCAGAGCGAGAGATTGCCATTGACGAACCGGTCGTACAATTTGATGATCCAGAGCGAGTCCAGGAGTGGCAATCGCTTAGACTATGCCCTCAGCTACTTCCATACTTTGATGAACAGATACAAGACCGAGGACAAGAGTTTGGTTGGGCCGTCGACTCAGAAGGAAATAAGAACCAACCTAAAGATCATACTTTCAATATTAAAGAGAAGCTCGGATTTTGCCGATTTGTTCAATTTGAATGTACTTTGGCATAGCTATATTGTTGATCTACAAGACGATTCGCTCATATCTTCCTATCATCGTGCCTATCTTGGCGTCTTGATAAATTCCAAACAACTAGAGGCAGCCGATGAATATTTAGAGAACTTATACCAAGCTTACAACGGAGATGCGTTGACTATGGTGGACCCTGTTTTCTATATTGATATTCTATTGGAAACCAAAGATTGCAAAGGGCTAGTCAGATGGCTTCAACGGGTCACCCAAACCCACATATCCATACCCAACTACACCTGGTTTGATGTCTTGCATTTGGGGCTTGAACAGAATGACTACAATGTGGTTAAGTTGGTCTATGACAACTTTATCATGAAGGGGTTTCACGACTCTAAGATCTCAACTAGAGATGTCATCTTTGAAGACATCAAATCCAAAAGCAGCATCTTCAACTCGATTAATGATACTACAATCTACCAAATTTTGCATACATTATCAACACACGGGGACGTTGATCTGACCCTCGGATTGATCGAATCACATTTCCTTCATAAGTCTCTCATGGGCGAAAAGGCTTTAACAACGGAATTGTGTATCAAAATCATCGAATCATATTCCTACAACAAGAGCTTCCAGCTGTGGGTTGAGTTGCCCGAAAAGGACGAAAGGGATCACAGCATACGAAGACTATTGGACGTCTTAAATGGGTTTATCACCAAGTTCAAGTCTCTGGGACAGACCATATTGTCATATAAAGATCTAACTACTGCATTTTCGGTTAAATTCTTAAACTACCGTGCTTATGATGTTAATATTGAAAAGGCCCAACAACTACGTACCAACATTGGTAACTACATAAAGGAGTCACCAGAGAATACCTTTGAGAAGACTGTTTTGCCAGCAAAAATTACCAACAGCAACATAGAAACGTCACCCTTTGGTAACGTACTTGCAAACTTAGACACCCTTCAGACTTGCATCAAAGACAGCATTACTTACCTGCTTGATAACAATTTTCACTCGGAAACAATTACGATTTTTATCAACTGTCTTTTCAACCACATTAATCTTTATCAAAACTTTTCGGCTTTAGTGAGTGCTATGCTGACATTACATCAAGTATATCCCAACTTTGTTGCCGAATGGTGCAATGACGAGCTGTATGATATCATTGTTTATTCTTTGGGCAGTTCATCTGCGTCGAAACATAGTTCAGTCTTGGTACATCTGTTTATGAAAAACAATGGTATACCAATAACTTCAGCGCATTATTATTCATTTATCAATGCCAACTTGCGTGGCTACATTCATGACGGTTTACAATACTTTCTTTATTCATACTTGAAAGATTTTGGGGCAATCTCGCCGAAAGTTCGCCAACTATTAAAGGAATTGCCCGAAGCCGAAATTTATTCTAACCTGGGAACGGGGGAACTTATGAAATTGTTGAGTACAGGCAAAGCTTTTTCTTCCTCAGAGGTAGATGAATTGTGGACTCAACTAGGACTCTGTAACAAGAGTACTTATTGTGATATTGAAAAGCTTAGCTCGTTCAACCGGCAGTACTATCGTAATTACGATATACGTGACCGTGGGTATTTGGAGTTTGTTTTGCCAACAAGTATATAAACCAGTTATATATTGTTTGCTTAACCATTCACAGCAGCATGTAAATCATCAGCATTGATTTCAAATTTCGTAGCCTTCAGCTTTGCAAGTGTATTCCATCTCGACTTCATTGACTCGATAACACTTTTATCCGAATCGTTTTCGTCCAAAACATCGTGGAGCTTTTTCTTCTCTACCACTGAGTCGTTGGCAAACGTTATTGAGAAAGTAGAGTTAAACGAGGAGCCCAACATTGTCGAATCCACTGCCATTCTCATGATGTTATCAGCATGGCATGCCAAGTGGTCGTAATCTGAATCATCCACCGGTGTTTCTGGAGCTTCCTCGACAGCTTTGGGTTTGGCTGTAATGATGGCTTTATCGATTTTAAGGAGTTTATTGGACTTTTGGTGGTTGAGTTGGGCCTCTTTCATCAATGAAACTGGAGTAGATTGCAAGATGTTTTTCTTCTTTGCAGACCCTGTAGGCGAGAAGAAAATGGTTTTGTTGGGTATAGGTGTGTTGAATATGGAAGATGTTTCAGAGAAATCGTCTCTAGAGTCTTCATTGATATCATTTTCATTTGGTCTGGTACGTTTTGTACCCCTGGTTTTGGCAATTGTCTCTTTCTTGACGGGAGTGCTACGTTCGGGCCCGTTAGAGGTGTGGTTCTTGGAGAAGGGAAGTTCCAATTGGAAGCTGTTCATGAGCTTTTTGTTTTCTTTGAGAATATTTTCAAGGGGGTCTTCATTGGGCTCTGTCGAAAACACTTTAGATATGGCGATTTCGCTGTACGATGGTGCTTTGGGTAGAGGTTCGTTCTCGATTCTCAAGTTTTTGGCGAGTAGAACATCCCGTGGAAGCTTTAAAGCGTTGTTGCTACCGTCTAAAAAGGTAAACGGATAATCAAATGTATGGGACATTATTTGGTGATCAAGAAAATCAGCATTGAGGTCAGATGGCGGTGTTTTAAATAAAATACTTAAGCTATTACTTTTCCAAATTGAGCCTAAATTGTTTATGTTTATGCTTCCGCATTGGGTAGGTAGGAACCAAGAAAAATCAAGAGTGCATATAATACAGTTGTGCACATAAATAGCATCATCGGTGCGTGTCAGTTATACCTGCATATGAAGTATCATGTATTTTTGTTGTTTTCACGCCATTCTTAGATGGACTCTGGATTTTATTTGCTACGACTTAATTGGCTGATACAATATTGTATTTGTTCTAATATACAGGTAACGACGGCCTTTGAAATATGCTGTCTGTAGTATACAATGTTGTAAGTGTCAATCCATGACCCGCTGTCATGCTGTAACATCCTGTTTTGGTAAGGTATCTTTGACCTTGTTTGAATATGTGCAAATAGTAGTTGTCTGTGAGTTGTGGGTGTGTGTGTTCCCAGGTTTGAGATGAGGATCCATGCTCATCAAGTATATCGTGTAGCTGGTATGGAAGGCATGGCCAATACCACAGTAAGCAACATCGGAACACTATGACTTCTCTTTCTTGGCTTCGTGGTGCTTCCTGAGTCTTTCGTCTATTATGGAATCGTTACCGTGAACACTGTCTATTGGGCATGGGAGGACCGAGTTAGCTCCGACCAACAAAAAACATATAGCAAACGTCGAGGTGAACAAGGAATTAGTCAACCTGTTTCTTTGTGCCGCTTTGATCGTGGAGAACATTTGGAATATATATGTACAATTAGCAAAGACAGATAAGTTGAAGAATTGGCTGTTTTTCATTGCAAGCTTTGGAAAAGATCAAACCGTTGGTCACGTGAATTTCTTATTTGCATCCAATCATCGCCAATGTTATGGTAGTGGTGAAATAGATGTTCGGTTAGTATAGATACATCTCTGGTATACCATAGTCCTTACAAGCGATTTGATGTGCTTGAAATGGTCCCGGAACTAAATTTTTGCCGGCAAATTTGCTCATCAAATAAATTGATCAATGGCATAGAGTAGGATTGAAAACAAAGTAGGTAATGGTAGATTAGCGTTCATAATAGAGTGTAGACAACTGGACTTTCTAGAATACTTAGAGACAACCAATTGATTGAAAACAAGAGAAGAAATTATTCTTCAAATCAAATCATAGTAGTTAATAAATCAGTAGACCTTCCAAAACGGTCGCTGACTGTACTCCAAGATAATTGAATGCCTAGCAGGTTATAAGATCTACTCCGAAGTATTTTGTGATATTGACCACCTTCCGGGTTATACTATATTATGCATTGTCTCTGTATAATCTTTGCAGGCAGTAATGTTGAGATATTTCTATAGGCTACAGTGAGGCAGATACGTCACAGAAAGTGAATGTAATTCCGTGAGATAGGCAAATCACTATGGAATGCACAAGATTTGTATTCAGCGAAAGCAGTAAACAACATGAACGATTACTACTGCAACTCCACTTAACATGGGAGGATGAATAATCACATTGGCAGTTTTGTAATAGGCGTGTATGATAACATTGTTTTGTACTAGGTCTCTGGCATTTCAAACGTTATACATTGCAAATCACTTAGAAATTTTCGAATACTTCAAATAGCACAACATATTATTATTCTATCCTTGATCAGATCGAAGCCTACTACATTACATTTATATCCATGTTTATGTATCTTGTATTAAACAGAAGACTATAACCCCCATATACAGAGTTTGGGTTCCATCATTCTTTAGCTATATTACATGAAGATCCTCAGATCATGCTCTATTCGTTACTCTTGTTCTGGTCAGCCTTGATAAGTACGTAACCAGGCTTGAACTTTCTTTCGGAAGACAACTGTTCCACAGACTTCTTCTCATCAACGAGTTCGACGTTCACAAGTTCCTTGACGGCAGCTATTCTGTGAGCAGTGGATGGAGAAACGGTTTGATAGACGATGTGGTTTCTCTTTTTTAAACCCAAAGCTTGGATATTCTTGCGCACCAATGGTGGCATTCCTATGGTTGACCTCGTTTGTGTTATCTTGTAGAATAATTTGGCAGACATATTCGTTAATAGTTATTGATGTAGTAGCCAGTGAAAAATTTTGGATGGTGCGACATCAACCAAAATACCTGACGCGACTTTTATAAATGTCGCAATATCTCCAGGTATAACCACTACTTGTTATGGATGATTCGTATGAGAACGAAGTAGTGAAGAAAAGCGAACTGCTTCACCTCCAACTCACTAGCAATGTTGAACAAATTGTGCGACACGTTGATCTTAACCTTTCTTTGGAAAAGGCAATTATCCATAAACTGGCACTCTTGATCAATGAGTTTGAACCGTCTCCCAAACTCCTTGACAAGCATTTGGAGTTCTACATTGAGTCATTATCGCATACCTTCTTGATTCTAAACATTCGAGAACATATAGATACGGTGCTCAGCGGTGGGATTGCTCAATTGATCTACAACTTTGCCAAAATCCGAGGGTTCAAACATATTACCAATTACTTCTCGAGCGACGTATACCTTGTGCCCAAGTTGGTTGAGCTTACGAGAAAATCTGCCGAAAATGAAACCTTCTTGTGTTTGATGTGGCTTTCAAGTTTGGTCTTGGTGCCTTTCAAATTGAATGATATTGATCCCGATCTTGCAAACCAAGTGTTAAAAGTGGGATTGGATAACTTGGCTCAACACACAAACGTCTCCAAGAACCAAGTTGTTGCTCTGATTTTAATATCTCGGTTATTGACGCGTTCAGATTTGATTGATTCAAGTTTGCCTAGCTACTTCACTAATATTGTTGAGCCCGAATGGTCTACTTTGGAGCTCAATGCGTCTACCAAATTAGGTCACCTCATGACTATAAACAAGATCCTTAAGCGTGCTCCAGCAGAGACCGTTCTACCGTTTACTGAAACCATACACAATCTTGTTGCTGTTGATTTGGTCATTTTGAAGCATCAACAAGAACACAATAAGTCCGAATTGACCAATCTTAACATCCTTTACATGACCAAAACATTAACCAAATTGTCACTGCTCGCGATTAAAGAGCGAAATTATGATAAACTTGCCGATATTGTCAACAACTTACTCAATGACATAATGCTATTGATGGTGAACAAATTTGATACAACCTTGAGATATGCAATGGCAAAATCATTCAGCTCAATTAACCTCCAACTCTCATATTATGCAATTAATTATCAGGATCAGATGTTGAGGTACTTGATTGACCAGTTAGATTTAGAGGTCGATTACAGTAAATTCACTGACCTCAATTTAGACAATGATGCCATGAGTATCCCCAAGCTCCACACAATTCTCTTATTCTTGGGATACTCAGCACTCAACAAAGCAATTCCACTTGACTTGATACCCGGAATACTAAGCATTGCCCACCGAGGATTGTTCTTTACGCAACGCAGATTGACTGCCGTGTTGGGTGGTCAGTCGAGGGACTCGTGCTGTTTCATCCTATGGGCTCTCTTTAGGATGTTGAGCCAAGACCAATTTAAACAATTGGACACCACGATGGTTGAAACGATATTGTTGGATTTGATCAAAGTAATCATCACAGATCAGGATTTGATTATAAGAAGGTGCGGAGTGGCAGTAATACAGGAGTATGTGGGCAGGTTTGGTGTCATCTTGTTTGGCAAATACTTTCCTACTGGTGAACACCATGGAGAGTTTACCATAAAATTTATTGAATTGTTCCAAAACTCGAAGATTGGAACCCTTGAAGTCTCGTACGAGTTGGTGGAAGAATTAATAATACTTGGATTTGATAAGAATTACTTCATCAATATGTTGCTCGATAACGTTAATGATCAATTTAATTCATATGAAATTGTGAAAATCAATTCACATCATTTGAAAAGGGTATTGGGATTGCAGAGCACAACAAGTCTTATTCCATTCGATAAAGAGTATCTGGTTGAAGAAGTACTTCAATCCATAGATCCATCTAACTTGTATTCAATTACAGAAATCCTAACAATTCACGATAATCAAAATGTTGTGAAATGGTTGATAGACACTACTAAAACGCTCAAATTTGATTTCCACTACGATTCTCCTCATAAGAATGAAGGATATATGAAGTTTCTTAATTATCTTGTTGGGAAAGATTTACCATTTGAACATTGCTGGCCAAACGTATTGGAAATTTTTCGTGGAGAGAGTACAAATGATTTAACAAAGGAATTTGAAATCCTTTTTAGCCTGTTGACTTATAAGAGATATACCCTTCCATCAGATGTCTCGAATAAATTCAACTACTACTTGACTAATAACAATGTGATACTTTCCAAAACTATATTCAACATGACCTTTACCGAGGAGGAGCTTTTGGATCTAATCAATATCATAAGTTCGAAACATGTGGATGCAGCAATTCGGGCTAATATGATTAGATGCTTGAGTGAAAACTTCAGGGTACCGCAATCTTTATTGGCACCGATTATTTTGTTGTTGGATGATTACACCGTTACCAACCAAGGCGATGTTGGATCTCAGGTCAGGTATGCTACAATCAAACTTATCGAGAACAACTTGGAAGATTTCAAGTCGGAGGAAGTGGAGCACAGACGTATGATCAAAATGAAATTGGTCCGTCTAGCAGGAGAACTAATTGACAAAATCAGAATAGCAGCGTTTTCCTTGATAGCGGTTATTGGTGGCAATCAAGAACCCACGATTGAAGACTTGAACTCGCGGTTCTTCCAACAGCTCTTGCAGTATTCTAGTCGTTTAGACGACGACAAAGTTATTACTGAGTTTTGGAGAGGGTTCAGTTTCACGGTGGGGGCCATAACGGCGAGTTCCCTGGTCATCAACGAGTCATTTACAGAACTTTTAATCTTTCTTAATTCCATCGATGTTGTGGAACAGGAAAGGTCACTTGCTACATTACTAAACTTGCTCAAGGCTAAAGAGAACGTTGATTCAAGAGAGTCAAAGGGTTATGTGATGGTGATGAACATATTTCTGAAACTCTTTGAAGCCAACTACCAGTTCCCTCCTGGTTTCAGCTATGAGGGCCTCTTCACTAGAAGCTACAATTTGCATATCAACACCAAGATGACGCTTCGAATCGGCTTGGTCATTCGGATCTTCCAGCATTTAGCTGCCAACGACCAGGTTCCGCAACCAATTTGTGTCAAGAGCCGAACGAGACTTGTTTGGCTCTGTTGCAATCATCGCGTCGAACAGATCCGGGCAGCAGCTCATCAGGCCCTATACGAAGTTGCCAACGAAGTGGCACCTTCAGATACGCAAACAAAATCAATGCTCGAACAGTTGGATCTACAAGGTGACCTAAAATCCAGTTTCGACTTACTAAGTCGTACATTTATTACCCTAAAAAACTAATCACTAAGCATCCGTTGACATCAAGTCCAAGAATGCACAAGAACTGAAGATTGCCCGGTTTTTTTTTTTCTTTGTTTAAAGACCAACAACCAAGTTATCCGACGATCTGTGGTACCTTTCCTCGTTGATAAGATTGCCGATCTGCGAGTTGACCAAAGTAGATTCTTCGGTGGTGGATTCTTCTGGTGCTGGAGCAGTGGTGAAGTACGAATCGTCCTTCGTGGTTTCGTCCTTCAAAGGAGTGATAGGCGCGGTGTTGAAATGGTCAGAAAAAGATTGGTATGTCATGTTGTACTGGGGAATGTCAAAACAAGCAAAATTCCCCTCTTATATAGTTTTTGCAAGTCTGCGTTTGCAGTATCGCGGTGCGTTTTGTGTCACAAGCTCTATCAGCGACTCCCCGCAAAAAAGGAGACACTGACGCTTTATCGGACTGTGGAGACTCCAGACTGAGAATTACACGCACAAAACCGCGCCCGGTTGCTAGACCTCGGTAAATCTGGGGAATGGTTGCAAACTAAACTTTTTTTTGTGCTATATTACATAATAAATACTTATGTCATACCGGACTATGGGAACCTAATTCGTTCCACGGGGTGGTGGCTCCGACTCCGTTGGTACCTGATGTATATAATTTGTTAAGTTGGCCATTCGATCCATGCCTGAGGCTCATAAGATCACTGACTGCCAATTTCTCCTTCTTGATCATCTCTTCGTCCTGTGAAATTGGTCCATAACCCATGGTGGCAGACGGCGTGTTGACGGCTGTCGATGTCGATGTACTGCCCTTCCCGGACCCAAAGTAGTCAAATTTCGATATGATTGGTAATTTGCTGAATGAACCAAATGATGTTGGCGGGGTGCTTGTACCTGCGCCGTAAAAACTTCCTAACAGCCCTGAACTCTTTGTAGAATCAGTCGTACGATACTGCAGCTGTATCTTGGTTTTGGTTGACTTGATATCCAACTGTTCTTGAACTGCTCCACTCTTATACTTGATAAACTTCAAAACCTTCAAATACTTCAAGTCTTCGTCCATTTCTTCATCATCCCAATCAATGCTGCGGTACATGCTCATAGCGACATCTTCATCTTCGCCGTCACTCTCTTCGTCGTCCTTCAAGATCTCGTCTTTCAAGACATCATTCATTAACTTCTTGAACAATTCGTCTTCTCTCCGTTTTCTCGTCGTTTGTTTTCCCAACTCAGTTCTGTAATTGATAAACACCTGAATAAACAACTCGATACTTCTCTCCAACAACCGAACAGAGTCACCAATCAATGCAGATTCTCTTCTCTTCAAAAACTTCAATTGACAAATCAAAAGATACACCATTTGTAAAATGATCGACTTCTTCAAATTGATAATAGTCATACTCAATCCATTAAGCATGTAATTAAATGGCGACGGTGGGATCACCCTTGTCTTTCTCTTACTGTTGCTACTAGCCGATCCACTTGATGCATGATTGTGGTTGCTAGTCCTTCTTCTTTTAACTGAAAAGTCGTTAATCACGAACCCGTCTTCGTCAACATCCAACCCCAAACTCTCCATAACAATGTTATTGGGCACTGGACGCATAGTATTCGAATCGATATGCTTTTCTTGTGACAGAGTTACATGCTCAAATATCAAAAGAAAGTAGTTTAGGGCTTCTCTGGAAATCTTGGAAATTGCAACGTAATGTTCAAAGTTCAACTCCTTGTCCACAATAAAATTAAGGTAATTCATTGAGCGGATTAAAACGTAGTGGAAATTTAACTGAATTTTAATGAGTTGTGAAGCTGTATGAATGTCCGGAATTCCCGTGCTATAATAGTTGATCATTCCCTCCTGTGTGATACCAGATGACAATTTCGAAGTTTGAGATCTCAAGTCATGGTATAAGTCATTGCTGGTAATGTCAATAATATTTGGAAGATTCATTTGCAAGTACAACGGGACTAAATTGATTTGCTTTTCCTTCAATGACTTTCTCCAGTCGGATAAGTTTTTGTCAATGGTCAAAAACTGAGTGAAATTATAGTTCAAGTTCCCATCGTTTCCGTCACCGTCATCCTCATTCAAGATCCAGTCTAAATGTTTGGGATGTGGATGGTTTTCCTTATCGTGTTTCTTCTTCCCCTGTTTCAAGTATTGATAGTAATTTGGCGAAAACGACGAAGGGATAATAATATTCATCAAGTTCAAAAACTCAATACTTGGTTTCAACAAAGTCTTGAACAATTCGTCGGAGGCACCACTGCCTTCGGTCTCGTCATCGAGTAACGCACTTAATTTTTCGGGAATCAATTGGAAATATCTGTCAATAGTCACTGGGTTGATCACCGTAGTATTCAAACTAGGTTTGAATCCAAATTTCAAATTGAAACATTTCAACAAGACTTTAAAGACCCAAAAGATTTTAATTCTATCTCGTTTCTGTTGCAAATCCAAAGACAAATCATTAAAGAATAAGTTCTTTGAGTTTAAGTTAATCCCCAAAATACCAATAAACGAATTGATCAACGAAGACAAAATCAACGACTTTTCTTTGTTGTTAGTCAAAAGGGAGTAGTACAAGAATAGCTGGTATGTTTGCAACTTGTTGATGGAAACGTGGAACACATTAAAGTATGGAAGAAAGTCATACAATGATGTAATGACCAATGGTGAGGATGAAACACCTGGTGACACGGTACCAGGAGTCTTGGAGTTAAACTTTCTGGTAAAGGAATAGTTAGGGTCAGGATGGTTCAACAACAAGTTCAAGTTGATGGTTGGATCATTCATCATCATCATAGCGTAAATCTGAATGATGATCATCAAGTACTCGTTGACAATCTGGTAATCGTTGTTGTTGGAAAGATTAAACCCATTAATTGTCGAATCATCATAGGTGAAAATAAATGGATACATTGTGTGGAATGCATCATATGATTCCATGAATGACTTGTAGTCAAAGATTGGTATGAATATGTTATAGTTCAAGAAAAATTGGGTAATTTGATTATCCAATTCCTTCTTGTTGTTGAATAACTTTTTGAAGTTGTTGATGAGCTTGATGAATAGGTCATAAACGTCGATTGGCAAATGATTGTTAGCCAAATGAAGGTCTTCTATGGGGTGGTTGCTGTTGTTGCTCCCTGTCAATGGGTTGTAAATGACATCCAAATCTTTATTGTGAAACTGATTGTAACTTGTGTACGAAGGATGGTATAAATAACTGTTAGGGTCATTCAAGAGATAGTTGTGACTGTTGGTGATCTTCAAAAATGGCAAGTTCAAGTTAATAAGAAGGTGGTTGAATTGAGATTCAAAGTTCAAGTTGTCGTTACCAATAATGATTCCCTTGCTGTTAAGGTTGAAGATTTGATCTATGGGGTTATTGATATGGATGGGCTTCTTATGGGTCGAAGACGTTGTTGTTGCCTGTGGCTTTTCTTGATTGGTGGATGGAGGTGACGAAGCTTGAGTCAATGGTTTTGAGTCGTCGTCCTCGGGGAGGCCATATTTCAACCTGAGAAGTCTATTTTCTTCTTCCATGTCCTTGAGCTTGCGCTCCAAGTTTTCGGTATAGCCCTTTGGAAAGGCCCGTCTTGTGAGCTTGTCGCTTGTAACACATTCAAACGAGATCTTTTTACAGTTGTGGCATGGTATTTGGCCGTCACATTTGATTTTCTTGATACGACAACGATCACAGGCCTGGGAAATTCTCATTCCACTGGTGGTCGTTATCAACTTCAAGTTGGACGCCGTTCTGTTGGATTCATCCTTGGTTTTCGTGCCGCCCATCGCCGATTAGTTCAAATGGTTCGAGTCGTAATCAAAACCTATTCCGGGTGTGTCTGATAAAGCTGTTGAAAGCGCGTATTGTTGTTGATATGTGGGTATGTGCGTATCTCCAGCCGGTGTTTTCGGACGTAGGGGATTTACTTTATAGGAAAAACTTTTTGTGTTAGTGGAGGATTGTGATTTCCCCAGACTCTCGGGTAGAAGGCAACGTCCCGAGCGTGTGTGCAGGACCTCCGAGCTAAGTTGCGTGTGATCGAGTTCTTTTCGCCGGGGGTCTAATTCGAGGGTTTTAATTCGAGTTAACCCATATTTTATGTGCAGAAAGAAAGCTTATTTTGGGTGGTGGGAAATCGAATCAATTGGCCTTCTTCGTAAATATATACTTCAATGTTTGTATCCTTATAATTGGGAAAGCTGTGACCTAAATCGGCAGATGTTTGGAGAAAATTTTATATTTTTGTGGGCAATTTCTAATTCTACCAAATTGCCGCATTAGCTGCAAAATACGCTTGTAGGTTTACTACCAAGATACAAAGTATATATATTCTCTTTCATTGATATCACAATAAGCCAGCATATACTGGAAGCTGACAGGACTGGCGCTTTAGGCTCGGGTTATCCTATCCAGATGAGAAGGTGTGACTTTGGGCCTCTCTCCTCGTTCGTCAAAAAGTTGAGCAAATGTTTTGGGAGTTCCCACTTTTTGGCTTATTTCTTTGGCCGCTTCAGGCTTGTAGCCAGGATAAGGTGCAGATAGATTGAAGAAAAATTCGTCATTTTCCAGCACAGCTTTTAATGTGCTATAATAATCATCAAAATCCAGAAAGCTTTTGTTGTCTTCTAGACTCTCGCTTTCATCATCAAATTCCAGAAAACGTTCCTTGACCTCTTTACTCTCTTCGCCATGATCGTCATTACCACGGAATTCATCCCCGTCGCTTTCCCATTTACGCTTAGGAGGACGAATATGTTTCGTTTCCGTAGGGGCTTTCTCATCTTCCAAAATACTCTCGACTTCTCTCAATGAGTCTGCTAATAGAATTGAGCTGGCTACTCTTGGAGCTGCTTCTGCAATTCTATTAGATTCTGCAAATACCAACCGTCTCCGAAGCTGGCAGCAATTGCAGGTTTCATGGTCCTCTTCGTTACAGAAATAGCACCCTTTCAGAAAATCCTTATCCTGCTCTATGCGATACGGCCGCGAATCATCTTCCTCGCGAGCAAACTTTATAACAAGCCCCAAGGTATACTCCTCCTCTTTGAATTGGTGCAGACACTGGGCAATGTCACTATCGGGGCCCAATCCCCGCAACACCACATCAATATAACGGCGCAGTCTCATTGGTACAAACGTCTCCAACCCACTGACCCTTTTATATAAAAGCATGGCCTCAAATTGATCAATGAAGGAGACCGTTTTGGTAGCTCTTGTGGAACGAATTTTGCCCTCAATATTGGTGGGGGTCAAGTCGTTGTATTTAAGGAGGAATGCCCGTTTGAGCTCCATGATCGTTGGCCATCGTTGAGGGGCTGGCCAGGTTTCAAAAAACCATTCTAAAGCATCTCCCCTTAAGCCGTCAAAGTACACAAGAACGAAGTGGCGATCAGAATAGGGATCCTCGCCTGTTTCAGCTTTCTCGGCGGCCTCCACTACTTTTACCCAGTAGAGCGCAGCAGCTAACGAATCATACCCAAACAACTTCTCTCCTGAAAAAGTGAAAGTACTGGTGTCTACAACGGTCTTGTGGCCCGAACCGTCGCTGAAAGTAAGTTTCGGCATTTATCCAGGACTAAAATGTGTGATGAATAAGGAATTGCGTTTGTTTCAACAAGACTAGTGGGATTAGTCGATTTTATGTGTGAGGCAGTGTCCTACGGTTGGAGTCACCGCGAATCGGAATCTTCTTCGGTTTAAGATTATCGCGAATCGGGGCCGTGAATTTAGTAGATCTGGGGTGCGAATGCATAAGGGGGCAGGGATCGTATTAATTTTGACAAAGTTTACGATACTCCCAAATGTGACTAAACGGTCACCATAAATTAGCTCTATGGCCATATTATTGTAAGCTCAATTGTACATTTTGCAAACTGCCCTATGTAAAATCCGGCGACCCACTTCTTAACAGACACACAAATACATCTTCATCGCAGTGGTTGGAATAGGTAACTCCAACGAATCAAAGGTGTCTAAATCGGAAGGACGTACATTGAATCCTCTTTGGTACCTAGCGAAATTTGACTACATGGACTCTCCCAAGGATCTATGGATGCCACAGGACAAAAATGGAACATTTTGATCAAAGCTGCCCGTTCACTTTCAATACTTGCTCGACGGTATCAATTGTTGTCTTTTCAAGGCTGGCTAAATTGTATCCCAAGATATTTCTCGTCTTTGTATTGTCAACCGAAATGGGAACGATCTTTTCTGGATCTTCACCAGCATTTCCAACCGGTAACTTTCCTTGTAAGCTAGTAAAGTTTTTAAGAATAATGTCAAGAGTGGCTTGACTGGTGAATTTTCCCGAGGAAACAATTAATCTTTGACTTTTGGTACTATCCAGTTCAAACGCAACCAAATGTGCCTTTGCAGCGTCACGGACATCAACGAAATGACTTGCAATGGCAGGTATCGTACTTTCTGGATTGAGCTTCAACAACGAGTCCACTATTTTAGCCGGATGATTCAACGTTCCTTTGACATTTTCGTCAAAGGCTTGAGGACCGAAAACAACAGAAGGACTAACGGTAGTCAAGTCAAAGCCTACCTTTTCGTTCTTTACAAAATCCCAAGCTTCTTTCTCGGCAAATGTCTTTGAACCCCTGTAACCGGTCTGACCATTTTGCTTAGCTTCTTCCCAGGTTATTGGGTTCCAACTTTCTTCGGTAATCACTGGGTCTGCCAAGTTGATATGTGCCAAAGCCGAAGAAGTAACAACAACGCGTTTGATGTGAGAACCGTATTTCTTAATGGCCGAAAGAGCATTCTTGGTTCCGTTGATAGCTGGAAAGATGATTTCTTTCTCGACGTCGTTAGCTGTATAAATAACAGGAGAGGCAGTGTGCAAAAAGATAGATGCCTCAGTGTGATTCTTTAATACTTCGTCAAAAGCGCCTTCCTTTTCAATGGCACCAACAATTTCATAACTAAAATTGTCCGACTTCAAGTTCTTCTTCAATTGCTCACCTTTATTGGTGCTTCTGACAGTACCCACAACTTTGTAGCCTTTGTTGACTAACTGTGATACAATGTGTTGCGCAATGTATCCATTGGCACCCGAAACAATTACTGTGGTTGACATTCTTTAAAATTTTGATGGTTATTGCAAAAAAAGACCACTAATATTTTGCTCTTTATACTTTGATTCTTAAAAGGTGATGATTGAACCCACAATACTGAAACGTGCTTAAAACAATTAGTAATCTGGGTACAATAACGATGGAGTGATAGCTGCAAAATTTCGGAAATAAAACGAAGTATTGAGTCAATCCCAATATTTTTTAAAAAAACAAGGTTTATTTCCGGAGTAGCGTGGAGTCTCTATTCTTAAAATCCAAAAATAGATTGTGGCAAATCATACAGATCAGAGTAACCTCATGAAATTCTCCGTATTAAGAAGGTTTTCCCAATGGTGACTGACCATGCGTTGATTTAGCAATTGAGAAAATATAGTAATAACGGACGGGTGTCAATATATTTAAAAGGAGCAAATGATGAAACACTATCTAGCACTTGGGAAAAAACTCCAATGAGGTCTAGTGGTTGCTGAGAGCTACGATCTGGCTTGAAAAAACGCATTCCTATGGTTTGCAAGCATCACTATAGAGACTGGTAACATTACCTGACAAATACGATATTGCACATACGTAAGACAAATTCGTTTTGTATGGTACGGATGCCGATATTAGAGGTATTTCATTCTAGTAGATTAGGCTATTTGCTATATATATCACAGTCAAAAAGAGATTCCTAGCTACATGGCACGTATTATGTGGTTTCTTTGATCTCTCTTCCTTTTTTCTACTAGGTCATCTTCGTGTTTCTTGATGACCAAGCCGACACATAGATGGACCATGGCATCGAGGTTCACTGAATGGATACTGCTGTAGTCGACAGCTGAGCCGTACGGGTTGAGTTGATCTCTCAAGCTAACCGAGGCATTTTGCTGGTACGAACCAAACCCACTCTTTCCCATTTCGTTGTATGTGCCAAGATAGTCATCGGCATGGAACTCGGGCCGCACTAGTCTCGACGTTGGATCGAGCGCATGCCTGATAGAGGGGTCCATCAATGGGTTGCCCCGATTGATATTTTTTTCCAACGTATCGGAGGATTTGTCCCAATTGTCGACCAACGACAGTTGTCCAGGAAGTAGTCTGATGGCCGAGTAGCATCTCAAGTACAGGTACAGTCTCGCGCACAACCAACGGTACAGATTGTTCTTGTATTTATAGTCACAAATAGGCAAATAGTCGTGGGCAAACAATACCACTTTGAAGTTTTTGGGCCCTCTGCGACTTGGGGTGAAGTGGAAGATGAAGGTGGTGTATGACCCATGACAGTGTTTGGTAACGCGACAGAAGTCGAAATAGTCTGTCTTGATATCGAAGCCACAGTAGCCAACACCAAAAACATCGAACTTTCGTATCGTCAAGAACTTGGTGCGCGATAACGAGTGCGAATGAGCTTCGAGAAGCGGCACGCCATAGCCCTGGCTCTGGAGTTCCCGGATCTGTCTCGACATCAGAGTGTTTTTGTTGTCCTTGAATGATTTGAATTTTGAAGCGTTGTCTGAGGTGGTAAACACGGTAAGAGCATCGCTCAACAGCAGGTTGCAAATGACAAAGTCCCAGCCCTGAACTACCGTCGTTGATTCGACGTAGGTGGGCGGACCGCCGTGGATACTTCCGTCTTGTGGAGGTTCGTATATTGGAGTGGTATTCTGTGAGTTAGATGTGAACATGTATGGGATTGAACAAGCTGGCACGATTGTACTCGTATATTGAAGATTGGGGGATGGTAGTACCATAGGTTACGAGCGCGCACTAGCGCGAATATGACATGATTGAGTGGTTGGTGATCAGCCTCCGAAGAGAAGTTGGGCGGTGCCATCAATTACAAAGCCGGTGGAACGTCTTTAAAATACCGGTCACAGGCAACTGCATCCTTATTTCTGGTGAAGGCAAAACAGGACAATATTGATCGGTTTGTCTCTCCCTCATAGCATTACCATTCTGCCCTTGTCTGCTGTTATTTGTCGAATAGTGGGGTTTTGGTCCAGTTATGAGCTTTTTTTTGTTCGGTGTTAAGATTTTCCGCCGCTTGTTCAGCATTTTTGGTCATCAATTGTATCGTATTGATGGACAGCGTTGGCTGAATTGAATGTAGACATCGAAAGGCTAAATTTACTTGGATGAAAATAATCTCTTAATCATAACCACGGGGACTTCAGGTTGCCCCATAATTACATAATTGTTAACTAATACAACTAGTGCTTTACAAGTCTAACAAACTTATCTTTCCGGAAATAACATTTTTCCCGTATACATACTTGCTTACTTACCCCGGCTTCGCGTAAGCTGACGCTCGGTAATGTTATCGGGAATTAAGACATAAGTCCCGGTGGTAGATTATCGCCGAACTTACTAAGCAGTATAATCGACCGCATACAAGAGCTATGCCCGAAATTTGGTTGCAAATTATTAAGCACGGTGTCAATATCCATTTGCCACCAGCTTGTTGTTTGTATAAATGCATCGTCGGTTCCAGTTGTTTGGAAACTATCTCCAACAACAACTAATCAACAAACTACAATAAAAAATGTCCTCTCAATCTGTTTTCGTTTCCGGTGCTTCTGGCTACATCGCCCAACACATCGTCAAGTTATTGATCCAAAAGGGTTATAGCGTAGTTGGTACTGTCCGCTCTACCGAAAAGGGTGAAGAATTGAAGAAACACTTGCAATCTGACAAGTTTTCCTACGAAATTGTCAAGGATATAGTCCCAGAAGGTGCTTTTGATGAAGCTCTCAAATCTCACCCAGAAGTTTCTATCTTCTTGCACACTGCTTCTCCATTTAACATCACGTCTCAAGACCCAGAAAACGAACTTTTTTTACCAGCCATAAACGGCACCAAGAACGCCCTTAAGGCTATCAAGGCTTACGGTCCTCAGATCAAGAAGGTGGTTGTCACTTCCTCGATTGTGGCTGTTACCAACTTATTGGACCCAAAGAAGCCTCTGGTTGTTGATGAAACCAGTTGGAACCCTCTTACTTGGGAAGAATCTAAGGCCAATCCATATGTTGGATACTTTGGTTCCAAGACTTTTGCTGAAAAAGCCGCCTGGGACTTCGTCAAGGAAGAAAAGGTCAACTTTGACCTCTCCACAGTCAACCCAGTTTACGTTTTTGGACCACAAGCCTTTGATGAAAGTGCAAAGGGAACGTTGAACACCTCTGCTGAAGTTATTAACTCTTTGTTGAAGCTTAAGCCAGAAGACGAAGTTCCAGCAAACCCAGCTGCTTTCATCGACGTTAGAGATGTCGCCAGGGCTCACCTTGTTGCTTTCGAAGACAAGGCCATCAACCAAAGATTGATCTTGTCCGAAGGTAAGTTCACTACTCAATACATTCTTGACTTGATTCGCAAGAACTTCCCAGAATTGGAAAGCAAGTTGCCTGTTGGTACCCCAGCCACCGGTGAAGATGCCAACACCAAGGATAGCTTTATTAACAACAAGAAGTCTAGAGATATCTTGGGATTTGAATTCATTAGCCTTGAACAAACTACTGTTGACACTGTAAAGCAAATCCTTGGTAACTACTAGGCAGAGTATGATATAGGCTGATTGTTTAGACTATTTAGTGAATTGAAAAATGTTCCTAGATAACTTCCTTTGTCCTCAAACGCTTCTTTAGTTTCATAACACCTCCGTCTAAAATACATATTGATCCTCCTGGACAGCCTTTGGCAAGTAAGACAAGCAAAGAACATATTTCAGGAATAAGTGTACAATAATAATGCAACCATAATTACCTAGTAAAACTTCAGTGTCGTCAAACCACAAACTTACAGAACCAAGAAATGCCTGGTTAGCTCAATCGGTAGAGCGTTTGACTCTTAACAAGGATATCAAAAGGTTACGGGTTCGACCCCCGTATCGGGCTTTCATGCGCAAATGGTTTAGTGGTAAAATCCAACGTTGCCATCGTTGGGCCCCCGGTTCGATTCCGGGTTTGCGCAATTTTTTTTGCACTTTCAAACAATTCAATCATTATCTTAGGCCATGTTGGCTAGAGCTACAACTTCGGTGGTTAAGTAATGCCAAATCTGATTGTTGCAAATTTTTTATTTGTTCAGCAGTCAAAAAAAATACTTCAACAGATATCACTTTCAAATTTGCAAAAAAATACACGAGAACGCCAAACTAAACTACCAGATAAGTTGAAAGGATTCACTAAAGCATTACCAGCTACGGAAAATGCAAAAAAGAATGCGCAAACCCGGAATCGAACCGGGGGCCCAACGATGGCAACGTTGGATTTTACCACTAAACCATTTGCGCATGAAAGCCCGATACGGGGGTCGAACCCGTAACCTTTTGATATCCTTGTTAAGAGTCAAACGCTCTACCGATTGAGCTAACCAGGCATTTCTTGTTGGTTAAATATCGTGTGACTTTCAACCCCAAATTGGAATATTTTAAGCTTTTTAAACAACTTTGCAGACATCGAGTAAAACAAAGGTAAATCTACTGGTGACTAGCCGGTTACTATGTACTATAATGTATTTTTTAAGGCAATAAACCAATATATGCTGAAACTAATTACCAAACAATGCAACTAAGCAATGCAAGGCATAAATAAAAACAATAAATCAAGCTAGAATTGAATTGAACGAGGGAGGACCGTTAAATGGATATTGGCCGATGCAGCAGAAACAGTTAAGCTTAATGCTTACCACCGGTTCTTTCTTTTCTTAATTCATTCAGCTTTCTTTCGGTTTCAGCGTCCCAAAGAATAAAGTCATCCAAGGCATTTCCACCTGGCACCATAGGCAAGACAGGAACCTTCTTTTCGACAATGACTTCCAACAAGACAGGACCAGTGGCATCCAAGAATTCCTTAATACCAGGAACCAAGTCTTCTTGCTTGGAGATTCTGATACCTTTCAAGCCCATGGCGTCGGCCAATTTCATAAAGTCAGGGTTGGATTGATGGGTGTGCGAGTATCTGTCTTCGTAGAACAATGCTTGCCATTGGGTGACCATACCTTGTTCTTCGTTATTCAAGACACAAATCTTGACTGGAGCCTTAGCTTGAACGGCAGAGGACAATTCCATCAAGGTCATGTTGAACGAGGCATCACCATCAATGTCAATAACAATTGCTTCTGGCTTGGCGATTTGAGCACCAATGGCAGCTGGCAAACCGTATCCCATCGTACCCAAACCACCAGAGGTGATCATGGTTCTTGGCTTGGTCCAGGTAAAGTGTTGGGCAGCCCACATTTGATGCTGACCGACACCGGTAGTGACAATGACTTCCTTACCGTAAGTGGCGGATTGTTTGGAGATTTCCTTGATCAAACTTTGTGGCTTAATCTTCGAGTCTGGGGTTTCGAGCTGGTAGGAGTATGGGTACTTTTCAACCCATTCTCTACACTTACCGAGCCATTCAGTTCTTTCAACCTTTTTCACCAATGGAAGGAACTTCTTCAAGTTGGCGGTGACATCACCTTCAACGGCCTCAGTGGCTTCAACAACCTTGTTAATGTTCTTTGGGGTAATTTCAAAGTGGATGATACCACCTCTACCTTCTTGGGCAGCCAACTTGGCGACTGGAGCAAACTTTTTCACGTTACCAGTGACTCTGTCATCGAATCTGGCACCCAAGGCAATGATGATGTCAGCGTTTTGCATGGCAGTGTTGGCAGCAGCACTACCGTGCATACCCAACATGTCCAATGACTTGGAGTCGTTTTGGTCAAAGACACCCAATGCTTGGATGGTGGTGGTGACTGGGATACCGGCCTTGTCGGACAATTCCTTCAAGACCTTAGGACCGTCTGGGTGGTTCAAGAGACCGGCACCGGCGTAGATGACTGGCTGCTTGGCCACATTCAACAAGGCAGCGGATCTTCTAATGGCTTCCAAGGTGAATTCAGTGGCGGCTTGCTTGGTGATCTGACTTAATGCATTGGATGGTAAGGTGGTGTTGATAGGAATGGATTCTCTCAAGATGGCAGCAGTCACGTCCTTTGGCAAATCAACAAGAACAGGGCCTGGTCTGCCAGAAGTGGCAATCTCAAACGCTTCATTTATACGTCTTGGCAATTCAGCAACGTTTTTCACCATGACGTTCCATTTGGTACATGGTCTCGAGATCCCGATGACGTCGGCTTCTTGGAACGCATCGGTACCGATGGCGGTGGTGGGCACTTGTCCGGAAAAGACAACAAGAGGAACACCGTCCATAAGAGCATCGGCCATGGGGGTGATGACGTTGGTGGCACCGGGACCCGAAGTCACCAAAACGACACCTGGCTTGCCCGAGGCTCTGGCGTAACCTTCGGCCATGTGGCCAGCACCTTGTTCGTGTCTTGGCAAGACAAACTTGAACTTGTCGGAGTTGTAGATGGCGTCAAACACCGGCAAGATAGCACCACCGGCGTAACCAAACACGGTGTCGACGTTATGTCTCAACATCATTTCGTGAAAAATTTCCCCTCCGGTCAAGCCAATAAACAGATCGTCCATCAACTGTTTGTGCTTGGAGATCTTGGGAGCGGTCTCTGGATCTATAGTGGTGTTGAAAGCAGGAGCCGGGGCCGGTCTCGAAGCGCCGGTGTTGGAGGACGTGCTTGCCGCGGTCATCGTGGCCTTGTGCAAGTTGGTCTTGGTGAGGGTTCTTCTGGCGATGGTGGTGGCCATTCTCTGGCACGTTTTCGCTCTTACACTGATCATGCTGCTATAACTTTCAATAAACGGGGGAAGAGTAAGCAACAATAGTAAAATTCCGAGTGGGTGTTGTCAGTGCTTCGATGCAGCTTATATAAAAGATCTTGGAATGAGTCAGGTAAAATACCGGAAGCGGTGAAAAAAAAATTTTTATGGGGCGCTTGCGGACAAGCGGTAAGTTTTCACGTGAGCAGACGGGAGAGGGGGGCAGGAGTGGAGTGAGTGGTCTGTCGATGTGCAGCGAACCCTGGTGCAATGTCATCGGATCGTAGCATATAATTGGCTGACGATGTTAGGTGAGGCTGTGGAGGGCCCAAAGGGGAGGGGAAGGGGTTTGGGCCGACGAATGGGCCATGGGTGCTACGTACCTTGTACACGGCTGTAGTGTGTTGCTCCATTCGATATTTTTCCGGCGTCGAAAATGTGTCGTGGATAATTTTGCAGTTATAATTATTAGTATTAATGGAGAATCCCGGAGGAACAAATGTTTTGTGTATGTATGTATGTATGTACGACTAATCCTGCTTAACCGTTTGTTTATCTTCCTCGTGCTTCTCAAGAATGCTTCTGTCGGGCCCCGCGGTCGAGACACACGACGAGTCGCCGCCGACGGCCTGGTAGATTTCCTGGGGCGTCGGCACCGCCTGTTCGTCGCTGGTGGAAACGTTATCCTTATGGTCGGCACTATGCTGTTGCAAGTTGGGGTTGACGTTGGGGTTCCCCCAGTCCAAAAAGTCACGTCTGACTTCGACGTAATCGTAGGCAAATTCCCCGATCTGGTCTTCGTCAACACCGATTTCTTCGGCATTGTAGTCGATTCTCAAGTGTAAGCCAGGGATACGGTCAATGACAAAGCACAAAATGGCAGTGACCACGCCTGAGTATGCTGCTGTGGCCAAGATGTATGCAATTTGAATGTACAACTGTTTCCAGTTGTGGTCGAGCCAACCCCCCGAATGGTCGGTGAGGTTGTCGTAACCAATGACGGTCGAGCTGCCAAAGAGGGCGTTGAAAAGCAAGCCAACAATCCCCGCGACTCCGTGCTCCGCCAACACATCGAGAGAATCGTCGACACGACAGATGTACTTGATTTTGGTCGACAAGTTACACACGATACCCGAGGTGATTCCCAAGATAACAGAGGCCCACAACGGAATCATTCCGGAAGAAGGAGTGGCGGCAACCAAGCCCGAAATACATCCGGAACACACGGCAACCATCGACCACTTGTTTTCCAACCTGAAATCCAAGAGACACCACGAAATGGCACCAAAGGCGGCACAGATATGCGAGTTCATCATTGAGTAGGGCACCTTGACGGAGGCGTTGCCGCACGAGAACCCGTTGAAGAACAACCATCCGACATAAAGCAAACACGTACCCAAAAACACCGTCGAGATGTTGTGGGGTCTGTAATTGATCATCAAGGTCTCGTTTCTTCTGCCCAAAAAGGCACTGAAAACGAACGCAGAAACACCGGACAAGATTTCGACGGGTCCACCGCCGGCATAGTCCAACACTCCGCCTCTGAACTGGGAGGCCCAGCCGCCGCCCCAGATCCAAAACACCACGGGACAGTAAACCACGGTGGCCCAACAGAACAAAAAGATCATCGACGGCAAGAATCTGCCTCTTTCGGCGATGCACCCGCCGGCCAAAATGGCCAACGTCACCAACATGAACTGTAATTGGAAAAGGGCAAATGCTATTTCGGGGTACTCGTGGTCGGGCCCCACCTTGGAGATCAAGTTCTGGAACCCAAAGTAATGCAAGTCGCCAATGAAGCCGTTGGACGACGTATCGGAGAACGCGAGCGAGTAGCCCCAGAAGTACCACTGGAATATGCCGATGAACGAAGACATAAAACAGATCCAAATCATCGAAAGCGCCGACTTTCTGCGGGCTAACCCCGAGTACAAGAACGCCAACCCGGGGATCATGATCCAGATCATGGACGATGCAATTGTGAAGAGAAGCACGAAGCTGTCGTTGTATTCATTATTTTCGGTAAAGAGTTTTCTTCTGCTTAGTATCTCAGACATGTAGCGGGAACGAATAAATGGGATATGGCGATTAAATGGGTAATGGGTTGAAATGAAGTGGGAATGGCGTTGCCCTGCAAGTGATTAAAAGAAAAACTGGTACAAAAGTAGTAGTTTCGTGGGAGGCGGGCCAAAAAAACCGGCAGCGCAAATGGTTTATATATAATTTTCTTCCATGCATCCATCACAGTCCCTTGGAAAATTGACTCCAAATCATCATTTCATTTGCCTGGATTAATTTTTGCAATTTTTCTTTTTTTCGCATTTGCGGTCGCACCTGTCTGGCCCACTGGCCAATCACACGCGCGCCGCTAATCTAATATCAGTTATCAGTAGGGCCCAAAAAAAAATATTGCGAGCTACCGAGATTAAGAACCGTTTGCTGATATCCTATAAAACTAGGCTTTTTGGCACCCTGGGGTAACGGGGTCCTGGATTTGCATTGTGATAACACCGTGGAACCCCGGAACCAGGGGCAATTTTTTTTTACCGTTTTCGCTATCGGGGCCCGTCACTATTGACGCAGCCGTTGGCATATTTCGTACAAAGATTCAATATGCCGCACCCCTCCTATTAGCAATTTTGACGGCTGGTTTAGGAACGGGTTCGCGTGGTCTCCCGACAAGTTCTGATTGGAGTGATAAATGGGCCGGTACTGCACACGGTGGCGGCACGCCCGCCGGTTTTTCTTGCGCACATGCAGGCTGCAGGCATCACCCTTTAGCATTTGCAGCTTACGCAACCATTGCGGCAGCACCTCAGCCCCCTTTTCATCTGCCTACGCTGTTCGGGATCTGGCACGAATGTTTATTGGATACTGTAATGTCTAAATAAGAAGGCTCAACGCGATACTGATGAGGCCAAACGCCACGGAAACGCCCTTGTTGCCGCTGCCATTCTGGCTATAGCTCGAAAGCGCGACATAGGGCGGTGTCGACGTCGATGAAACGACGGGGGTCGCTACGGATGATCCAGTCCATATGGACACGAATTCCTGGCCAGTCTCCACGGATTCGTCCTCATCTGAGCTGCTGGCATCGACTACAACTGTCGGCACCGTGTACGATACGAGTAGAGTGTCGGATCCCGTCGAAATTGCCGAAGTAATCGATGGTTCAGTAGGTTGAGGTCCAGGCACCACATGCGGCGTTGTAGTTGCTGGTGTTGCGGAATCAGGCACCAAAGGAGATTGTGATGACGATTTAATCGACGGGGTTGATACTGCCGACAAAGCCTCGGTGGTCGAGTCGGTAGTTCCGCCGGCACGCGAAGTGAGCTGATTGTTTGGCGGTGGTTGACTCGAGCTGACAGCTGGAAATTGCGACGTTTCTGCAACACTCGAACTTTTGTCTTGTGGTTCGGTTGGTGGAGTAACGGTGGTTTCTTCTATTGACAGACTGGAGGTGGACGATTCTGTTTGGGTTGGAAACCACAATGAAGTTTCGTCGGTGGTAGATACCGATAATGTCTTGCTCAGAGACTCTTTAACCTCAGAAGACGTAGTACTTTGTGCAAAAGACTCTGGTGTATCAACTTCAACCGTCACAATGGTATCTCCTGGAGTATACGGCAAAGTTTTTGTGGTTGTAAATGTTCCCGTCCAAGAAGTAGTGAAAGTCGTGATAGTAGTCGTTGGAGTTGGGGTTGTAGTTGGAGTTGGAGTTGTAGTTGGGGTTGGAGTTGGAGTGTCGATTTCAACAGTCACTGTCAAGTCTCCCGACAGAAACGGCAAGGTTTTAGTGGTGGTGAAATTTCCAGTCCACGGAGACGTGACTGTTACAGTGGTTGTAGTGACATTCTGATAAAGGAAGGAACTGGAATAGGACAAAGAAGTGCTTGTGGATGAGTGAGTTGCTGGAAACGTTGACGATGGAGTTGACGTAGTTGATGGAGTCGAACTGGCAATAGATGGACTTAACGAAGTTGATGGAGTCGAACTGGCAATAGATGGACTTAACGAAGTTGGTGGTGTCAAACTGGCAATTGACGATGGAGTTAACGAAGTTGGTGGTGTCGAACTGGCAATTGACGATGGAGTTAACGAAGTTGGTGGTGTCGAACTGGCAATTGACGACGGAGAATCACTGGAAATCAGTGACAGGCTCGATGTAGCACTGTTTGTACTCAAGGAACTCGATGTACCACTCGAGATTGGTGGAATCGTGCTCAGAGGCACAGGAATAGAAGATATAGCATTACCATCGGAGCTGAAAGAGCCGTCATAAAGCTTGAAAACACCAACATGTTGCATTTTGAGATTGCTTCCATCTCCACACTGTAAGTTGTATCCAAAACCATGGGTAACATCGAATGTCCCCTTTGGGAACTTCTCTATTCCATGGAGAAACACTCTCCCACTGGATTGACCTGAGAAATTCAAATCAACCCGGTTGGATTTGCACTGCACCTGAGAGTTGATTGATGTATACGTCTTGGGAAACAAAAAGTCATTGAGCGAAGTGGTTACACCCAAAGAAAATTGACTGCAGTCGAGCGTGTCGTCAGTGACCAAAGTCAAGTAACCCGATGTGACACCACCTGGACAAGCAGCCGAAAGGAGGTAGAGCTGTTCATATTTGTCTAGGGTGGATCTCGAGAAGAACACCAATTGGTCGTTGTTGGAGGCAAGACTAAAGTAGGGGCCAGCAGCAAACGTCACCTGCGTTGATAACCCACTCCAATTGATGACTTGAGGGCCAGAAGTAAAGAAATTGGCCGCTTCCATGTCTACCTGAGAAGTTGATCCGCCAACATTGAAGACAAACTCGAAGGAGATTGTTCCTTGAGCAATGATTTCGTTTGTGGTGGATGCTGCATCTGTCACAGCACATGACAAAAGAGTATGGTCCACAGTTGACGCACCGTCGATAGTGGTACATTCAGCATAGGTAACGCCATTGGCATTAAGATTGATTTGAGTACCGTTGAACTTTGTCAAGTAAACATACGGCATCGTAAGGGTGAAGGTATCACCAGGGGCAATGGAGGAGGTCGAGAGCTTCCAATCCAACGTGGCAGTCCAAGCATCATTGGGAAGCGATGACCTGACAGGAGAAAGTTTCAACGAGGTGAAAAGCGACGGAATCGTGGCAGCTCTGGCCACAGCGATCCAAGTGAAGATTAAGACGAAAGGGAAGAACATGAGAGCGGTTGTGATTGGATCTTTGGAATTAAAAAAAGAAGGACAACCTCAACCATATTTATGTCCCTTTGGAGGGCCGACGGGCCGTGGTTGATTCGTTAATTAATTACTTCATTGAGGCTTGAATGGGAGCTACGAGGTGCAGCAGATCTAATTGCCGAGGCGATATCGGTTAAATCTTGTGAGATCGGGTGCAAAAAAAGTTCCTTTGGTGGCCGCATTGGGTAATAAAAAGTGAAAAATGCCATAAATGTAAAATTCCTTGTGCCAATGAGAGTTTAAATAAAGCTATATACAGAAACACTACTCATGGTGGCTTTGCTTTTCGTAGAAGTGAAACGTTTCAAAACAGACCTCGACCATAATTAAAATAATAATGATCCATTCGAGTCTCGTGCCCTTTTTCTCGTTCAATACACTGAGAAAGGCCCGTTGTTCCTCGGTGGCATAATCCAACTTGCGGTTAAGTATGGCGATTCGCGAGTTGATGTCAAGTGTCTTGGACACAGAGTTATAGATTCTTTCCAATGTAGGTTCGCTCCAGTACAAATCAGGAGTCTCGATCAACTCGCTGTAGAGGTTTAATTTCCCACGCAATAAAAATAATCTGCCCGTAAGTTTCAAAATATCGCTTTCGGAAGTGGTGATCTTGAAGCCCTTTGCTAGATGCTCGGAGTTTTTCTTGGTCAACACCAAGTGTTCTTCAAATGAAGTCTCGAGAATCGATAACCGTGTGGATCTCGACAATCCAATGGCGAACGCAGCACGGTCCAACATTTTCTTGTCGTCGGTTGCACCCTGCACCACCATGACTTCGCCCTGTAAGTATGAATTGCCGTTGTTCAAGGGATTCTTTGGCAAAACTTTCAAGTCTATCCAATCAACCTCTTCAGACTCGAATGATTCATATTTTTCCACAATTGCCGGTTCGAGGATCGGGATGAAATACTGACATATATCGTCTTCCGAAATATCCCACCCCACTACAGATCCATTCGAAAGAACCATCAAGTCCTTTTCACGCAATTTGACGTTGATGACTTCGTCTGGGATAATAATCTTGTACTCAAACCCTGCGAGTCCCGCCAAGAGTGCTTCGAAATCGATGGACTCGCCCACAGTGACGGAAGACACGGGAGAAAGATACTTTTCCAAAGACGCAGTGTTGTTATTTTCGTTCAAGAGCGATAATATGTAGCTGGTGGACTCATTCTGGAACGTCTGGTCGGGTCTTCGCCTCAATTTCTGGATCGTGGTCTTGTTCTTGGTCGGTTTGCCCTTGGTAAGAACGGTGGTTGGTGGTCCGGCTACAGTCGAATTGAACCGCCAGTGAACGGACGGTAGCTTGAATAGTAGCGGAGATCTTGAAAAAGTGGGTATACTCCGCAAACGCAAGAGTGTTTGGGGGAACATGGCTGGGGTGTAGGAGGTACTTGGAGATGTCCCAAATTGTGGCCTGCGCATAAACTATCGGACCAGACGATTTGGAGACACACGACCAGTTAGGGCCATCGAATGCCCTGGGAAAATGATTGGAGGGAATAAGCCGGAGCTACCCAAACAATGGTCTACGAAAAGCCAGCATGGTGGAGCCTGTGGACATGTGGCACCATACCCGAACCTTCCCGAACCTGCTTAATAATGTAGAGCCATACCAGAACGTAGCCGTATGTACGTGTGCATGCAGCAGAGTCTGGCCAGTGCCTAAAAGAAGATGGTGGAGCTGCCATAGTTCCCAGTTTTCACATAAAACACTTCATGCCAGTGGTGTTTCTCTCTGGTGGCCGGTTTGGGTGGTGCAGGTTAGAGGCGCAGGCCCACCGGCGAATGTGTTTTTAGCGAGAACGAAACGTTATATCATAACGGTCGGCATTTCAAACCAAATCTACACCGTTTCAAAAAGTCCGTGTTTGTGCCAGTGTTTACAGATGCTGGCCGTGCTGCGGAGCCATGCCCCGACGGACTCCACCGAAATCCCGGCTGAAACAGGTATATGCCTGTGTATAGCCCGCCTTCAAGGTACGCTGCAAAACAGAGCCGGGCTATTTTTAGAGGGGGCAGTACCCATAAACCGTAGCCCTAGATGCTCCAGCAAAACAAACACGGGGCTAGGGGTCCTGGTTCTAAATATAACTGGCGGTTCAAGCTGGCCATATCCTGGTATGATGGGGTTATGACAGCACAATCTGCTCCAGCAGTTAGCCCTGCTAAAGTCTATTTGGCGTAAAACCAGTTGGGCCTAACGAGTCCCATCGAAGAAGAAAAATGTTTACAATTATTCCTGTTTAGGAAAGGTAATTATTTGTCCTGATCTCGCGGGTGCGTGAGGGACTAGACAGAATTGCTCGGTCCGAAACACCGTTAATCGCCAGTGGATTGTCGTCCATGCACTGCGTTTGCGGCGTCATTGTAGTAGTAGCCACCACCACACACGTAGCTATACCCCTGTTACCATCCCTAGCTTGTGGACAACCGTTTCTCGCCCCGACACGTCTCGTCATTTTCTGCCCAGCTTAGACATCCCGATAAGGAAGACTTGCACCATGGGTGGCACAAAATTGAACGCCCAAACAGAAATCTATTTAAGCATCCAGCATCCCGCAAAACCAACCCCGTCGAACTTTGGACTGAGCAGAGTTATTCACAAAGTCATTCGCCTAGACTAAAATTTCATATTATGTGGTAAGTATCTTTTTCACCGAGTTGTTGGCGTGCCGCGGCTGCCCAGCAACCACCATTATACGTGTCACCCAACTAACAACCTAGTGGTATCTTTGGTTACGTAAACTTCTTGGTCGACAAGACCAGAGGTGAAATCATGGACAACCTTATTGAAGGGCTCCAGAGATTGGAATACAGAGGTTACGATTCCTCGGGTTTGGCCGTCGACGGCGACAAGAAGGGCGAAACCATCATCGTCAAGACCCCTGGTAAGGTCAGAGTGTTGAAGGAAAAGCTCGTCACCGACAACATCGGCAGATCTACCGTGTTTGACAACCACGTCGGTATTGCCCACACCAGATGGGCCACCCACGGTCAACCTAAGAGCGAAAACTGTCACCCAATGCGTTCTGACTTGAACAGTGAGTTCGTCATTGTCCACAACGGTATTATTACCAACTACAGAGAATTGAAAACTTTGTTGACCTCTAAGGGGTTCCAATTTG
The DNA here is from genome assembly GCA_003706575.2 of Teunomyces cretensis. Taxonomy (NCBI): domain Eukaryota; kingdom Fungi; phylum Ascomycota; class Pichiomycetes; order Serinales; family Debaryomycetaceae; genus Teunomyces; species Teunomyces cretensis. The sequence goes on along the minus strand of PPLT02000004.1, from coordinate 1,273,918 downwards.
AATCCGACACTGATACCGAATGTATTGCTAAATTATTCAAGCACATTTACGACGCCAACTTGAAGGCTGGCGTCACTGTCGACTTAAACCAATTGACCAAGCAAGTCTTGTACGAATTAGAAGGTTCGTACGGTTTGTTGGTCAAGTCATACCACTTCCCAGGTGAAGTCTGTGGTACCAGAAAGGGTTCGCCATTGTTGGTGGGTGTCAAGACCGAAAAGAAGTTGAAGGTCGATTTCGTCGACGTTGAATTCCCAGAAAACCAACCAGAACAACCAGTTTCCCGTTCCAACAGCACCAAGGCCAACGAATTGGGCTTGTTGCCAGTCGCTGCAGGTGAATCCAACTTGAGAACTTCCCAATCGAGAGCTTTCTTGGCCGAAGACGGTATCCCAATGCCAGTCGAGTTCTTCTTGTCTTCCGACCCAGCCTCCGTTATCCAACACACCAAGAAGGTTTTGTTCTTGGAAGATGACGATATTGCCCACATCTACGACGGTGAATTGCACATCCACAGAGCCAAGAAGGCTGCAGGCGAATCCACCATCAGACAAATCCAAACGTTGGAAATGGAACTTAACGAAATCATGAAGGGTAAGTACAACCACTTCATGCAAAAGGAAATCTTTGAGCAACCGGACTCTACTTTCAACACCATGAGAGGTAGAATTGACTTTGAGAGCAACCAAATCACTTTGGGTGGCTTGAGGACATGGTTGCCAACTATCAGAAGATGTAGAAGAATTATCATGATTGCATGTGGTACTTCTTACCACTCTTGTTTGGCCACCAGATCGATTTTCGAGGAATTGACCGAAATTCCCGTTTCTGTCGAATTGGCCTCTGATTTCCTTGACAGAAGATCTCCAGTGTTTAGAGACGACACTTGTGTCTTTGTCTCGCAATCTGGTGAAACCGCCGACTCCATCTTGGCCTTACAATACTGTTTGGAAAGAGGTGCCTTGACCATTGGTATTGTCAACTCTGTTGGCTCTTCCATGTCGAGACAAACCCACTGTGGTGTTCACATTAACGCCGGTCCAGAAATCGGTGTTGCCTCGACCAAGGCATACACTTCCCAATATATTGCCTTGGTTATGGTTGCCCTCTCGTTGTCCAACGACTCCATCTCCAAGTCTGACAGACACCGCGAAATCATCCAAGGTTTGCAAAAGATTCCAGAGCAAATCAAGACCGTCTTGCTCTTGGAAGACAAGATCAAGCAGTTGTGCGACTCAACCTTGAACGACCAAAAGTCTTTGTTATTGTTAGGAAGAGGATACCAATTCGCCACCGCCTTGGAAGGTGCCTTGAAGATCAAGGAAATCTCGTACATGCACTCTGAAGGTGTGTTGGCCGGTGAATTGAAGCATGGTGTTTTGGCCTTGGTTGATGACCAATTGCCAATCATTGCTTTCGCCACCAGAGACTCCTTGTTCCCCAAGGTCATGTCTGCCATTGAACAGGTTACAGCCAGAGCCGGTAGACCAATTGTCATCTGTAACGATGGCAAGGATATTGGCAGTGCAGACAAGGTGTTTGCTACGTTGGAGGTTCCAGAAACCGTTGACTGTTTGCAAGGGTTGTTGAATGTGATTCCATTACAATTGATGAGTTACTGGTTGGCTGTCAACAGAGGTATTGACGTTGATTTCCCACGTAACTTGGCCAAGTCGGTCACGGTTGAATAAGTTTGTTTTCGTTGATATTAGGGCTACTATATAAGTAATATAAAAAAAAGAGTAAGAAAACATAGTAAGAAGTTGTAATATTGGAGCATAATAATATAACATAGGGTAATAAATATACAGATTGGGTAGTTCATCTACGCTTGAAGTAGTCAGAACCCCCCAAGTAGGCCGTGCCGTAGTCGAATATCTTTTCCCCAATGTCCAAATACTTGCCGGAGTAGTAACGAACGCTTTCGTTTTCAAACTTGTCCAAATTCACCGTCAACCCGGTGCTTCTCTTTACGCCTGCAAGGAACCCTGAAACGAGTGCCAAGTCAACGCCAATGTGTATAGCTTTTGCAATCTGTTACTCCTCTGCAGCATGGCGAGCGCCACCTCCAGGCGAGAGCGGTGTTAGTAGTCGAGGAACGCGGAAGAATGTCTGGTGGTTGCAACAAAGTAGCCCCACTATCCCATGCTAGCATGGATCCGGCACAAGTGTACTTACCATGATATCTGTTCTGTTGGTGATAAGGAGACGATGGTGTTTGTGTTTAGTCCTGGTGTGGATGGGGCCAAAGATAAACTACCAAATTTGGGGGTGTTATATGCATGACTACGTTACCCGCAACAGAACCCTATCGCCCGATTCGGCTGCAAAACAGCGACAGTGGTGGCGAGGGTGGCGCTTATTGGCTGGAATGTTGGGACCAAAAGTGGGACCATTGACCATATTGTGGAGGTTGTATGGGGTAAGGAGTCATAGGTGGCCGATCTTTTTCTGACAAAACTTTCTGAGTCATTCGTAGCGTTTTCATCCCTAAAGTCTCTACACATTCACTTGCTACGTTTGAGTCATCATGTCTATATAAACTACTGGGCATTTTTTTTAGTAATACAAGTATGTTTCCATCATCGATGACGGTTAAGAAACTAGACCAGATTATCCAGAGCGCCATAGACGACGTGGTCAACGACGGTTCAGTCACGGTGGTGTTGATGTGTGGGGTTGCTGGTTCGGGCAAGACGACGTTCGCCCGCAAGTTGGAACAGAAAGGGTACGTCCGTCTCTCGATAGACGAGTACATCTACGATAACTTTGGATGGTATGGAGTAGACTACGACGAACAAGATTACGGCAAGTACCAGATCCTTGCCGAGACCGAATTGCGCCGACATATGGTGGATTTGGTCAGGGACAACCAGAAGTGCGTCATAGATTTCAGTTTCTGGCAACGGTTGAGAAGAGACAAGTACAGACAGCTCATCTTGCAGAACGGAGGCATCCCCCAGTTGGTCTACATGAAGGCAGAGCCTTGTGAGATCCGCAACAGAATCAAGTTGAGAAACACCCAGAGCGGCGCCAATGCGATGCCCGTCAGCGAAAACACGCTAAGTATCTATATGGATGGGTTTGAAGTACCCAGCCACGAGTCTGAGATTGTCATTGACCAACACGACGACTAATGGCGGGCATGTTATAAAGGTAGAGCAAATAGAATAGGAAAGGCTAATGTACAGGAATAAAACAGTTACCCGGAACATTCGACCACGACACATTTTCGATCGTCAGGGGCGTCGTCGGCTACAACACCTGCCAAAGTATCAAGTATGACGGTACAAAAAAGGAGGCCAGAGAGATCTATACATACACACGAGGCCTGGTGAACACTATGGAGCTGATGGGAAGGTTTGATTAAACACAGATGCACTACGCACAGGCGCAAGCAGGCGAACCGCCAGGAGGTTGTTGGTCAGCTGAGATGAATGGGGAAAAGGTCGGCGGAAGGCCCAGGCTACGACTAGGGCGTATGCACGGGTCAAGGACGGGGCCATGGGATCCGGGGCCACCAGGGCTATGAGGCAGATCATCTATAGAACTAAGTGGTGTGTTGGTGGAACTGTACTGTCCACCCGCAGTATTTGTCTACAGATATGGAAGATGTTCTAACCAGGCGGACTCCCCAACAAAAAGTGGCGGCACTGAACTGGCCCCATCCCTTGCTCGGCCGCTACGTATGCTCATCCATTGTTCTTATCGCTGTAGTCTCGATAAGGCCATTTCGGAGGGTCGACCCCAGTCAGACACAAACGGAACTAGGTTGAATCAGGGGAGCACCGCCGTTGCCAAAAGTCGGGCCCCGTGCTAGCCAAATAAGCAGTATATCCCGAGACGACATTGCTGCCCACTGCAGAGCCACACACGGTCGTCTCTTTGCGTAAACCGTGGGATCCAAGCAGGAGGAGCAGGGAGACAACGAGAGCCATGTTCCGGGTAACCCCTTTTTTGGAGTGAGATTTTTTTCCTCTCAAGTCTGGCACCTACAGAGCACAACTATACCAGAGACATAGTGTGATCATGTCGGATAGATACAGACCACCACCTTCTGGGCCCAGATCTAGAGACTATGAACGTCCTGCTTTCCGGTCCACGTACGGCGGGTCCACATCGCGCGGAGGCGGACCCAGCACAAGGGGAAACACGCCGCGAGGCGGCATGAGAGGTGGAACCAACCCCAGAGGCAATACGAGAGGTGGCCCGCGGGGCGGTTCTGCTAGGGGCGGTACCAGCTCGAGGGGCGACCATAGAGACAGCTATCAATCGACGGGACCCAACCGATATAGCGAAAGAGACAACTATCGCCCTCGGGGAGATACCTACAAGCCCAATTATAGAGGACCGCCCGATGGCGACCACCTGGAGGGTCCGGCACCCGAACACGTCATAGGCAGCAAACGGCCACCACCATCAGAACCAAAAGGGTACCGTAAGAAGCGAGATATCACCGGCCCCCCAGGCAAGCCAGCCACCAACTATGACCATCCGCGAGGCGGACATCCTAATAGATACGGCACCAATAGCTACGCGGCGGCACCCAAGGGACCACGGGCCGAGGTAGATGAACAGCCACCGGCTGCACCACCGGCACCACGCCCAGTCAAGTCGCAAATCTATTCGATCAAGGTTGTGAAACCCAGCGAGATATATAAGCGGGTTCAGCAGGTTGGAGAAGGTACCTATGGGAAAGTGTACAAGGCCGTCAACACTGCCAGCAACGAGTTTGTTGCGTTGAAGAAGCTCCGATTGGAAAGTGAGAGGGAAGGGTTCCCCATTACCGCCATGCGTGAAATCAAGCTCTTGCAATCATTTGACCACGAGAATATCGTGGGGCTTCTCGAGATGATGGTGGAGCATAACCAGATATACATGATCTTTGATTACTTGGACCACGACTTGACGGGGTTGTTGACGCTCCCCGACCTCAAGTTGGAGGAGGGCCACCGCAAGTACATTTTCCGGCAGTTGATGCAGGGGTTGAGCTATTTACATAAAAAGAGGGTGATACATCGGGACATCAAGGGGTCCAACATCTTGTTGGACAACACCGGCCAGTTGAAGATTGCCGACTTTGGGCTTGCGAGAACGATGAAGATTGTCTCCAACGGCGAGAGTCCCGATTATACCAACCGAGTCATCACGATTTGGTACCGTCCGCCCGAGTTGTTGTTGGGAGCCACCGACTATGGCCAGGAGATCGATATCTGGGGCGTCGGGTGTCTCTTGATCGAGTTGTACTCGAAGATTGCTGCATTCCAAGGATTTGACGAAGTCGGCCAGTTGACCAAGATTTTCAACGTCATGGGTACGCCGACGGCCCAGCAGTGGCCCGAGATCGAGAACTTGCCGTGGTTTGAGATGTTGAAGCCCAAGGCCAACATTGGCAGCAAGTTCCGCCAGGAATACGAGGGGGTCATGTCGTTACAGAGTTACGATTTGGCCGAGAAGCTTCTTGCGTTGAATCCGCGGGCGCGGTTGACGGCCGACGAGGCCTTGAAGCACGCGTACTTCACCGAGGACCCCAAGCCGGAGCCCTTGACGTTTTTGAAGGACATCAAGGGCGAATGGCACGAGTTTGAGACCAAGAAGCAGAGAAGAAAGGAGAGAAAGCGGTTGCACGACGAGGCCCGTGCCAAAAGTGCCGGGATTACCCCGAACGAAGACGCCACGAACCCAGAGGAAACGGGCGACTCTGCCCCCGCCACCGCCCCGGCCACCGAGACCAAGTCAGAGATATAGATTCCGGGTCAGTAATACATATCAATTACACCAACCAACGAAGGACCAGCCAATTACACCACGGCACGCTGTGTCTCAGCCTGGTTTCCCCCGCCAAATGTAACCAATGTAGCCGGTGCGATTAGCGAGACGAAAATCGACAGAAAAATAAAAAAACGCACCCAAAATAAGTTTTCACCAAAAAAACAAAATCATGGGGCGGGAAGCCACTGGCAGCGTAAAGTAGCGAGATCTAGAGAAAGCCGACAAAGAACGATTGCGACACCGGTTCCACGCCCAAAAATGGGCCCACCGCCACCGCGCCGGCCAGCCAATAGCAAGCGGACGTCTCGGCCTGCCCGCGGGGCGGTTGCTATTTTTGTCGCCGCTGTTCTGGAACCGGCAGAGGCTCAATTTTTTTTTAGTTGTTGCAGTTGTGCACTTCTGCCGTACGCCTCTGGGACAAAAACGCTGCGTCTCGGATTTTGCACCAGGCAACTGCCCGCACATTGTGTGCACACCGTGACGAAAACGATTTTTGACTCCTCCTAGCACCTGGCAGTCACCACCACAAACAGTCACACACGGGCTGCATCCACACATCTACGAGCAGCTAGCGTCTTCCATTGACACCGCCAGTTCTCTGGAAAGCTCTCCACACACACACCGCCAGCAAATGGGATCCTGTGCATCCAAAGAGCAGTCCCCTCATCCACCGCGGACCACCGCGGCCGCCGCCAGTCAAAACAAGCGCCAGGAGCACAAGGCGGCGCTCCGCAAAACCGACCAGAAGTCGGCCACCAGTGCGTCGACGGGCTCCACCAACGAGGTGGAAAAGACCGCGCCTGCCAACGCCGTCGACGCCGCTGCCGCTGCGTCGCAGGACCCCAGCCCCAAGGGCGAGGTCAAGGTGTTGTTGTTGGGGTCGGGAGAGAGTGGCAAGTCCACCATCGTCAAGCAGATGAAGATCCTCCATCAGAACGGGTATTCCAAGGAGGAGTTGTACGAGTACAAGCCGTTTGTCTACAAGAACATCTTGGACTGTGTCAAGAACGTCATCAATGCCATTATCGACCTCGACCCCCAATTGATAAAAAAACCACCAACCGAAACCAGAAGCGAAGAAAGCCTCCACGACTTCAAGGGAGACACCGAAAACCTCACAACCGACGCGGCTTCGTTGGTTCTCCAGCCAGACTTGGACGCCATCTTGGCCTACGAATACAACATCGACTCGGAAGAACCATTCGACGCCGACGTCGCCGTCAAGATCTCCCACATCTACACCAACCCCCACGTCCAGAAATTCATCAAACACAAACAGGGCGAGTTCTACCTCATCGACTCCACCCACTACTTCTTGTCGGAAATCACCCGCATCGCCGACCCCCAATATATCCCCTCCGTCAACGATATCTTGAGAACAAGAAAGAAGACGTCGGGGATCTTCGACTTCCGGTTCCAGATGAGCGGCCTCAATATCCACATGTACGACGTGGGGGGCCAGCGATCCGAACGTAAGAAGTGGATCCATTGCTTCGACAACGTCACCCTCATCATCTTCTGCGTGGCGTTGTCCGAGTACGACCAGGTCCTCTTGGAAGAAACCAGCCAGAACCGCCTCGACGAGTCGCTTGCGTTGTTTGACTCCGTCGTCAACTCGAGATGGTTTTCCAGGACGTCGATCGTGCTCTTCCTCAACAAAATCGACGTGTTTGCCGAAAAGCTCCCTTACTCGCCATTGGAGAAACACTTCCCCGACTACACCGGAGGCGAAAACATCAACAAGGCCGCCAAGTACATTCTCTGGAGATTCACTCAGGTCAACCGTTCGGGCCTCAACATCTACCCGCACGTCACCCAGGCCACCGACACCAGCAACATCCAGTTGGTGTTTGCTGCCGTCAAGGAAACCATTTTGGAAAATTCGTTAAGAGACAGTGGAATTTTATAGGTATTATGCTTCTCTTTTTAATTCACTAATAGTGCAATAATGAACAATGTTAGTTAAATAAACTACAGAATTTATACACTGGGCCTAGCTTCGGCTGCTGGTGCCGGAGCAATGGACGTGGCACCATCACCGTTACTGGTGTGTTCAGTGCCATTGCCATTGCCATTGCTCGAACGAAGTCCACGACCACGGCCCCGGCCCCGGCCCCGGCCACGAGATGGGCCTCTAGTCCAGCCACGGCCGCGTCCACGGCCTCTCCTATCATCACCGTGTCCGTTGTCGTGGGTAACTTGCAGGGAGTCAACACTCTGCGTGTCTGTTTTGGATTCGGGCAGGTCTTTAGCTGCTGGAGCAGTCGCCGATTTTGCATCTTTCGATTCGGCGACATCTCCCTTGGTCCTTTCTCTGGGACCGGGAGTGGCAGTAGCCATTTCCTTGGAATGGCTGTCTCCGTCTTGCTTGTGGTCTCTTTGTTCTCCACTGGGCAATTTCTCGTCTCCGTTGGCCCTGTCTCCTCCCCTGGCGGGTCTACTACTCTTGGTGGGTGAATGTGATCTTCTTCCCCTCGTACGTCTCTCGTCTCGCCTTGGTTTGTGTTCGTCGTCTCGTGATCTCGGCTTGGGCTCTTTGTTGCGTTTTCCTTTGGGAACATATGGTTTCTCCGCAAGTTCCTGAAGGTACTTTTTGAAGTCGGGACGGTCGTCGTCTTTTGGCTTTGCATTTGTCTGCTGGGTCGTATCTAAAGTTGTTACACGGGTCATTTCACGGGTCGTATCAAGGTTCGTTTCAAGGTTCGTTTCAAGGGTCGTTTCTAGGTTCGTATCAAGATTGATTTTGTTGGTAGGGGATGGAATATCGCTCTCACCTTCGGACGCAGCGGCCTTTTCGACGGAAGCTCCGTTGGAGTTTTCTTGAGTCAGTAACTCAGCAACTCCATCGGTAACCTGCGTTATGCCTTGTGCTATTTCCTGTGATGAATCTTCTGCTGGCTCATGCACTTCTTCGTGTGCGTCCGGTTCGTCATGGGCGATATACTCGCTTTCCTTAAGTGTCAAGTCAGACTGTGGTTGCATGACTTTCTTCTTTAAGATTACTGGCTTGGACACAGTTGGCTTTGGCGTCAGCTGCTTGTTAGCTGCGGGCGAGTTTCTTTTTCTTGATGTTTCTTGATATTCACCTGGGTTGGCACTCAACAATTCCGCAAGGCTCTTACCGTTTCCATTGCTATTTGTAGGGTAGTTCGAAGGAGGTGCTGGCGATGCCTCGAATTTGGGTTTCTCTGGCTCTTTTGTTTCGTCTTTCCTTTCGTCTTTTCTGTAGTCGGTCTTTTCTGTTTTCTTCTCTGGTTCTTTCTTTTCTAACTCCTTGTTCTCTAGTTCCTTCTTCTCTGGCTCCTTCGGTTGTAGTTCTTCCCTTGGATGGGGTATGTCTCTGTGCTCTGATCCAATGGATGGCCGTTTCAATATCGACACCGATGGTCTTCTTCCCGTCGAACTTCTTCTAAAACCGGAATTTCTCCTCCCTGCTGCGGCCTCGTGAAACTGCTTGATTGTATTTTCAACGTCAACTGCCTCGCCGTCTGGGCCCAAGGTTTGTGCTGTTGTTCCATTCAAGTTGATCAACTTCTTTTCGATTTCTTGCTGTTTCGACAAAACATCGACTGGTTTGGCGGCGCCGAAGGGATTAGGTTTTGGTTTGTGAACGGCAGGCTCCACCGGATGGTGGGCAAGGATAGGTTGGTGGGCAGCCGCTTCGCGCTGGGCAAGTTTCCTCGCAAACGGATTATTGGCTGTGATCAACGGTACGTGGTTCCGTACCGGCGACCGCGTCGGTGGCTGGTAGTGGCCGTCGTCTATATCTTGATGTGGACCCTTGTGAGCCAAAAAGTCTTGTTGGATCTGGGCAATGGCCAGTTCGTTTTCTTGGTTGAATTTCATGCAATGCTGAAAGTCGCCGAAATCGGCCAATTCCACCACCACGCGGCGGTTTGCCTTGTAGTACAAGTCCTGCCACTTCAACACCTTGGCCAACTCGTTGTGGGACTCCAATTCGACAAACGCCACTTTCTTGATGATGTGGGTCTCCAAGATGTTAGACGAAGGGTCTGCGACAATCTTGAACTTGACGAACGGTGTGTATCTGCTCTGGAAGAGGTCCTCGATGAAGAAGTCGTTGGCTGTCACCGGCAATCCCAACAACTTGGCGATGTAGGGAGGCCCGGCATCTCTGGCCGATGGGCCGGCGCCATAGTAGTGATGGCTGCCAGAGTTGGAGTACTGCTGGCTGTAATGGCCGGGTCTTTCTGTGGGGACGGCTATCGACGCAAGGTCAATGTCGTCATCAGCCCAGGAGCCTCCATACGCTGTGAAAAATTAGTAATAATTCCGTAATTGGCCGTCGTGTGACGTGAGGGGGGTCCATTGTTTTGAAATGCTTGCTACATACACTTGTCGCTAAAGAACTCCTGCAAGGTCATCTTTTTGGGTGGAACTGGATTGGTGTTAGTACTAATTGACAGTGTGGCTGGCTCCGGCGCCGTGCTGGAACGGAACACTGCTACTTACCCATAGTTTCCTCGTGTGTGCGTGACAATTGGTGATGGTGTGTGTGAATGACGCCAGCCTTAAGGATCGAGACCTGGCGACAAATTCGGGCGGAACCACTTTTTGGCAGCGCCATCACGTGAATGTCTCGCCGCGCACCTTACGAGAATTACTTCCCAAACCGGAACTACATTTTAAGACGAATTATTACCGTATTTATATTACTTTTGAGTTATACGCTGAAAGGGGTTACGAGAGACCCTTACAAGTCGGTGAATTGGTCGTAGGTTTCTCTCCAGTTGGCAAAGAACCCCTTGAAGAATTTGACGGCCAAACCAACGTCCTTGGACCCCAAGGTGGCTCTGATGGAGTGCATCGACAACTGAGGGACCCCCAAGTCGATGGTTCTGGCACCGGTCTGGGTCGAGATGAAGGGTCCAATGGTACCTCCGGATCTCGAGTCGTTTCTGATCTGGAAGTACTGGAGTTCGTCCTTGTTCTTACGGGCAAGAGCCTCGACCAACGCCAATCCAGTCGAGTCGGTCGCAAAGTGGCCATTGGCATCCAACGAGATGGCAATCCCCTTGTTAGGAACAGGCTTATGGTTTTCCAAGTAGACGCCGGCGTAGTTGGGGTTGACCAAGTGGATCACATCGGCAGACAAGATGATGGTGTTGGAGTAGGCCAACCGGATTCTTTCCTGGACGTCGAAACCGGCCGAGTTGTAGAATTTTGACGAAACAACGCTGCCAACAATCAGTTCGACCAACCCACCCTTGACCCCCTGTCTGGAAGTGGAGCCGATCTCTTCGTTGTCAACCAAGCCAACCACCGAGAACCCGTCGCCCTTCAAGAGCGAGTCGGTGTCGGCGTCAATCAAGGCATTGATGGCTGCGAACGAGTTGACTCTGTCGTCAACTCTAGGAGCAAAGATAAAGTCCTTCTTTAAGCCACCCAACGTACCCTTTTGGACATCGTACAATTGCAAGTCCCATTGCAAGATGTCGGACACCTTGACGTCGGCGAGCTTGGCGACGTATCTCAACAACAGCAAGGGGTGCAGGCCGTACAATGGCGACTTCTTTTCTTCGTCGGTGGCTGGCTCGTCGTCTTCACCAAAGCCGACAACAGGCACGGAGGTGGTCTCGGTGTTGAATTCGTTGGCTGGGGCACCAAAGTGTGGAGCCAACGTAGGGATGTGGGCAATTGGGTGTGGTGACGAGTCGACCAACTTCTGGACAACCTTGTCGTCGTCGTTCTTGACCAAGAGCCTACCACCGATCCCCAAGTCTCTGTCGTACCAGATCTGGCCCAAGGTTCCGCCGTATGGAGCGACGGCAAGCAATTCGTAGCCCTCTGTCTTGGGCTTGTTGGAGTTTGGCTTCAAATAAACCGTCAACGCATCAATGTGCGATACCACGGCACCCACACCCTTTTCTGGCGACCAGTCCTTGCCGACAGCGAACGCAGTGAGGTTCGAGCCGTTTCTCACGGTGTAGTACTTGCCCGGTTTCAAGTCGGCCCACGACACCTTCTCGGAGATGTAGGTGAAGCCTGCCTTCTTCAATCTGTCGGCAAAGTGCTGCACCACGTGGAAAATGGTGGGGTTTTCGTAGGTAAAGTCAATGTAGGCGGTGGCAAACCGTTCGTAGTCGGCGTCGCTAAACTGCAACGGCGACGATGGTGACCGGCGTGGAGCAGGAGCAGGCGCTGGCGCGGGCTTTTCTCCAACAGAGTATCTCTGCAATAATCTTTCTAAGGTCTGGAGTTCACGGTTGTCGAGAGACATGTTGTGGGAAGGGTATAATGCTGGAGAGAATTGGCACAATTGGTGGCGGCCCGCTCCATTATATACTGGGGAGCTGGAGCCACCACTGTGGACGGACTATATGCCGGCGGCTGGTTTGGCGCGCCCTTTTGGGGGAGCGGCGCCATATCCTCAACAGAACGTCTGCCATTGCACGATTGTGGGGCCCGGGCTTGGTATGGGGAGTTTCCGTGGGCCTTGGTGTTGTGCTTGGTCTTGATTGGATCTGTGGTTTTACGTTTTTGGGTATTGTCTTTTGGGTTTTTTTCGTGATCCTTTTTGGTTATCTATTTTATCTATTTACTATTTACTATTTACCATTACGGGGCTGCACCAGCGCCGGTATTGGGCATGGCGGTCGGCCTACTTTCTTTCCTTTGCAAAGGTAGCAGCAACAATTAACGGGAACACAACACTGACATCGGCATAGACCTTGACCGACTTGGCCTCGGCCTTGATCTTGCCCCAACTTACAGCCTCGTCGGGACGGGCACCGGCGTCGGAACCGTCAAACTCCTGGCCGGTGTTGATGTAGACAGCGTAGTCTGCCCCGTTTCTCATCAAACACGCGTTACAGATGTGGTGCTTGACCAAACCTCCACCTAAGATAATCATCCCGGCGTTGGAAGCGGCCATCGACATCGAGTTGATCTTTCTGATATCGGCAACAATGTCCAATCTCAAGTGCTGGGGCGATGCCTTGAAGGTGTGGAAAAACAACATGTCGCCAATGGACCCGTCGGTCAAAGCCGGACAGAAGATCGGAATCTGGTTCTTGTGGGCCCAGTACAACACGGAGCTCTCGTCGTCGATCTCCTTACCCAAACGGTCGATTAACTTCGATGGAGTCCACACGGCGGCCGAGTCGGCATTCAACCCTTCGGACCCCAAGTTCTTCATGGCGTCTTCCTGTTCCTCCAAACATTTGTCCAAAACAGGAACAATCCACTCTTCAAACTTACAGTAGTTGTCGTTGGGCACCAAAAGGTTCCCGATTCTGTTCATACCTTGGTCACGCAAACCCTTGCCTGGCAACGAAAATTCTCCCATGTAGGTAGGTGCCAACACCTTGATCAAGTCTTCCTCGATCCCACCAGCACTGGCCACAATGGCACTGACCATCTTGTGCTGCACCAAGAACCGTAAGGTGTCTCTCAACCCCGAAGAGATCAAGTTCGACGTGAACCCCATGAAGATCGTCGACTTCTGGCGGCCAGAATCGTCAAACTCTCCCGTCTGTTCGTGCTCGGGCAATTCGTCCTTGTGCTTGCCTCTCCATTCTCTCATGCTGGTGATGATATCACACGCCTGGGCCACCGACGACGCCTGGAACCCCATCGTTCTCATCGAGTCGATCAAGTCGGCAGCTCTCATGTTGTATGCTTCGTCTTTGCTGTAGTCAATACCCTTGACCTCGACAAACGAATCGGGCACAGGAGCCGACTGCTTAAGCACGGCATCCGACGCTAACTCTGGTAACTTTCCGGTTCCACTCATTGTATGGTTAAAATTTTTTGTAGTGCGATTTGGACTTTAAAACCGTCGATAAAGCCTGGTCCATGTACCATGTCTTGGCAGAAGGTGGTGTTTTGGCGAGAATTGGTTAATTGCAACACATCTCCTTGATGGAGGTGGTGCTATGTGTGTGTATTTGTGCTGTGTATGGTAAACATAATTGTGTGTCTCTTACTCTCACTATGCTCTCCCTCTCCCTCTCTCTAATCAACATGGCCATTTCAGTTTCCTCAACATCACTGTTCCTCCTCTACTTCACTACACCTCCTCACATCTACATCTCATCCCAATTCATCTTTAATGTATATTTTTCTTTATCTTTAGTTAACTACTCCACTCACGGCAGGTCGGTCATGGTCGTATATGCAATTAAACCCTGTCCCTGACTTCGGGAGTCCAGGAAGTGTGCTTGGGCTTGGCAGTGTTGTATGATACATAAGCACCCGTGGAGTTGGTCAAATTGGGCTTGTGCTTCTCGGGAAGGGGGTAAGCTCTCTTGACAAGAGCATCGCCGGTCAACTTGTTTGGAGGAATGTTGGTACCGTACCCAAGCCAGTAGTGCCAGCCTGGTTCGGCCCTAGAAATATCGACGTCCATCCCCCAGGTGGTGTATTCGACCCATCTGGTTCTCAAGTGGATTTCTTCAGGAGCATCGGTTTCGTAGTACCTGTTACCATAGCCGTCCACACCGACCAAGTCACCTCTCTTGGTATCGTTAAGATTCTGCACTTGCCATCCGGCTCTCCTGAACCCGGACTTGTATATGTTCTTGAATGTACGAATCAACGAGTTCGACATCTTGTCTGTAGCTAGTAGTTGGTAATTGTTTTTCAACTTTTTTGATTGGGCAAAATGCGTTCATCACGTTTTTTCTGTCTGGAGCAAAAGTTGTATTTACATGGGAAACTTGTAAAAACCATAAACATGTCGTCGTCGTCGTACCAGAAACAAATACAAGACCTCCAGAAGGTCAGATCGGTGTTACAGGCGATCAAGGTATCCACAAACAACATCTATGAAGACATATATACCGTGTACAAAGTGAACAACCCCCAGATGTTGACGGAGGCCACCGCGTTGAAACAGACCCTCGACTCGGTTTAGACACCAACGACTCGAATTCGCGGGAAATACCGGTGGTATCCGTCTCCAATCTCAAGCTGTTGTGGTTTTTGGGTGTCCATGCTCGTTACCAAACTGGTGACGTCGAGCGAGTATCCAATGGCTACCTTGATAAGATCCTTATACCACTGGATGACGGGCTCATTGTCAACAAACTGACCCTTGATCAACTCGTTTGTCTCGATGTCCTTCACCAATTGCTGGTAGATATCCTTGCTGGTTTGCAATTTCTCGGCCACAACCTTCAAGAGCGGCTTGTATGCCGATGGAGGGCTGGTCTTATTAAGCACCTTCAATTGCAACGAGTTCTGGTACTGGGCAAACGTGGGAAGTTGAGGAACTCCTATCGAGGACCATGGCTTTAATCTTTGGTGGAATAAACGCTCGAAGGACGTTAGCGAGTGTTTGGGACCTGCCATAAAATCAACATACCCCAATGCCGAAAGTACAACAAGATATATCCTCACTGCTTCCAACATTGTGCTGAGACCCGTGAGAGATGGAAGGACATAGATGTTATTGAGGTCGATTTGGCTTTGTAACATTGGCAACTTGGCCTGGTTGGCCTGGTGGGTCAATTTCATGTGTTCCTTCTTGGGGCCCGCCTTCAACTTCTTGACCTTCTTGGGGAATACCTTCTCGATATAATTGATCTTCGAGCTCAAAATATAATTGATTCGGTTCTTGATATGGTCGATCTGCAAGGATACAAGATGCGTACCGTACCAGTATATACAATAGTACTCGAAGGGCTTGTACAATTCAAGTTTAAACCCGTTCAATAAAAGCTCGTACATCAAGGTCAACTTGGTATTGTAAATGAATGAACTCACGGGAAGACTGATTGATCCATTTTCCAACGATTCACCCACTTGGAACCCTTGATACATCTCCAATTCAAACGATTCCCACGAGACTTGTAATGTATCCCAAATCAACAAACTTTTCGAAATAAGCTGCTGTTGGCGGCATGGATTGGCGCCGTAAATGGTCAAGTGGTGGAAAACTGCCGTTTCCAACTCTTGAATGAGCTGGCCCTGGTGTTGAAGTGCTTGGGTTTGAGTTTCTGGCTTTAAATGGCCGTACGAGGCAAAGTTTAATACCTGGGTGAGAGGACCCACCATGTTTTCAATCAAGTTGACCGTGAATGTGGAGAAGTCCAAGTCCGGAGAACCCAAGATGAAACGCTCTTCCCTAAGTAAAAATAACTGGAAGAAGCCCCGGGCTATCACGTTGAACGATTCGACTGATTTTCCAACATTGTAGTTCACAAAACTCTGGAAGCTGTTGACATTAGGAAGTTTGTTCGCCGTACTTATGAATGAATGGATCTTGCCAAAGATATTGGTTAAATCATGGCGTGCTTGTTCTTGGGGAACGTCGCTCAATTCCAAGGGAATGACCTTGTTGTCCCTATCTAACTGAATAAATTTGGAGAACGAATGCGGTGGTACTGGTCCGTACTCATGGTCAAATATGGCGTCGACCGTCTTGATAGCCTCTAGCAAAAAGTCAATCGGCAACATGCGTTGCGAAGAGGAAAAGATTTGAATAGGCAAAGCCAAAATCGATTCAAATTGGTTTAATGCAATGACGACCTTGAGCTGATTAATCAAGATATCTTTATATTCAAATGATTGCGTGTTTAGCCAATGAATGGAGCTCTTCAATTCATGAATCACGTCTGATGCAGGGACTTCAAAGAGAAAGTCTAAGTTCATGCTTCTCGTTGTCAAGTCTTCTTCTTCGTACAAGACGTCGGTGGCCATTTTCAAGCAGAATCCCACAAATTTGGACATACCTATGCAGAATGATTTGAGCACTTTGTGCACCAAGATACTGTCGACGTCTTCTGACGGTGTGTGGGTTTGCGATGGAAGTCTGTGGTTGATAAGCGAACATTTCTCCGGCAATGGGACAAAGGAAAACTTGGAGTTGAAATAATTGGTCAACAAGGTCTCGACGTATCTACAACTTAGCACTGTCACTGGCAAGGCACTGTTGTTAACCCATGAGATGTACGATATGAACAAGCGGTTGTGAATGGCTATAACTTGTTTAGCCGAAAGAGGTGCTGCCGGGTCAAAGGCCAAGTCTTCGGGTGAAAGATCTATAATCCCAGTGTCTAGCCTCTTGTTGGTGACCTCGACTGCCCTCGTCCCCTCCAAAAGATCGATGTAGGGAGATTTTACAACATGGTCCTTTGGCATCAATTGCAACGATTCAAAAAGCTCTCGCGTCACATCCACGTATTCTTTCTCTGGAGGTGCATGTTGTGCCGGATTTACGAGACTCGACATGTGTGTAGGGCGTGGACGCTTGATCTCTACTTGGTCGTTAAATCAATGGTTGAAATTTTCGCCGGATCTTTTGTCCTGTGTATTGGAACCCAGTTGCAAAAACCCTTCCGATTTTGGTGATGAATAGTGTGAAGGATCCGAGAGTGAGACACAAACGGCTACCTTACCCACCCAACTTACAAATGTTGGGTGATGAGAAACGGTGAGTTTTCATTTTAGTTTGTTATCTATCTGTCCAGCGTTCATGCAGCCCTGCAAAAGGAAGAATCCACCACTGGATCTGTCGCCCCAATCTGCCCCATGGGTAGGTGATATCCCGCATATCAAAATGATGTCATGTAATGATCATGCGGGATTAGATGGTCTAGACTGCCACGTTCCACACCTGTAGATCCTAGCGTAGGTACTGAGAGTGAAGAATTATGCCCGTGGAAGCCACAGGCCGTCGCCGAAACAGGTAATATCCGTCCCAATCCACGCGCAAACCCCGTACAAAGAGCAAAAAAACTTAAAAAAAAAACCGTTAACCTGTACCCTCGGAATTGAGTTTGCAAGCCGCATCACCGTGGTAGGAGAAGCCTCTGGAATCTCCATACGTATATATAGCGGGGCGCCCGTCAATTCATATACCCAAAGTCATATTTTGTTTCTTTACTATATTTGTTATTCTCGCGTTTTCTTTTGAATTGGCCTTTATAACATCAACCACGCGTGCTCTATCCACTAGTCTGCACTTAGTTACCCTTTGATCCCCTATTGGTCCCCCCAGAGTGCAACTGTCATATCCGCACTTTGCCACCCAACCTTCTCCATACTACAAAACTCCAAAAAAAAAAGAAAGGAAAATAGAATTTTTACGCGTGTGTCAACCGATTTTTCGCTGATTACTAATTCCTTCTTGACTGTAACGAAAGCAAGTGAAACCTGTTTCTTTTGCTAGCCATCTCCCAGTCTACTCAGTACTTTCAGAATTCCCGTACTCCCTCTGTAAAACAGCGGATTTTTCACCTTAAAAACAGCGCATAACCGTCTGTGAAAGACCAACTCGACCAAATTACGTCACCTTTAACCACCCCAATTTCCACCTCATTTAATAAAATGGATATCAAGAGACATTATTCTGAAGTCCTTTCCGACTCTCCAGGTACAGACTTTGACCATGACGATAAGAGACATACCAAGCCCGGAAGAAAGCCCGTGGATACCGAACCTAAGACAAAGAGGGCTGCCCAGAACAGAGCCGCCCAGAGAGCTTACCGTGAACGTAAGGAACGCAAGCTCAAGGACTTGGAAGACAAGGTAAAGGTATTGGAAGACGAAAACGTCAAGGCCGCTACCGAATCAGACTTGCTTAAGGCTCAAGTTGAAATGCTCAAAGGTGAGTTAACGAGGTATAGAGGTCACAACGACTTTTCCGATTTGAGCTTGCCTACAAAAGTAGGAAAGTTATCGAACCCACTGACTGGTGGCTACGTACCATCGTTTGATTCTCCTCTTTCATCCACATCTGGCAAGTCATCGCACCATAATTCTACATCGTCCACCGACGTGACACCTCCTTCGAATCTCTTCTCAGTGGATTTACCATGGTCAAAGGAGAACTTGTCCAGTCTTCAGCAGCAACATAACCAAGTCCCAGATCTTGTGTCGGGCTCATCTTCGTCCACGTCGCCATTGAATGACAACATCTTGGTGTCTCCAGACTCGTCTGTCTGTTCATCGGCCATTTCCCAACCAGGAAAGAGCAATAAGAACAATAACTTGGATTTTACCGCTACTTTTGAAGAAGAGTTGGATCCATTCTGTGTGAAGTTGAATGAAGCTTGCGGTACCAAGGAATGTCCAGTTCCTAAGTACAAGCAGACTGATTCGAGAAGATCTACAACCTCGTCTGCTCCTAAGTTGACCGACGATCAGATACAACAATACACTTCTCCATTCTCAAATTTGCTTACTCCAAACTCAAATTATACCAGCACGAACATAGATTACCTCAACGATCCATTCTTCAATGGCGCTGCAACCAAGCAAACAGAGTTTAATTTCTCTAATAACGATCCTCTTTCGTTCTTGAATGACAGTGCTTTTGACGTCAACTTGGCCTTGAACAATAACGTTGTACCTAATGTTCCTAAGAAAGACACAGCAGAAGTGGATCCATTACTGTTGTTGACTTCAGAAGAGTCTATGTACGATCCTTTGGCAGAAAACTTCAATATCACAGAGTTCCTCAAGAGTACGGCTCAGACTGTGGATAAGGAGTCAGTACCTAGGCCTATGCACGAAGAAACAACCAACAAAGAAACAACCGAAGAAGATGATGAAGATGAGGTGGTACCAGCCCCAGCACATGCGCTTCGTTGCTCTGAAATATGGGACAGAATAACGGCACATCCAAAATATACCGAGATTGATATTGATGGTTTGTGTACCGAGTTGAAGACGAAGGCCAAGTGTTCAGAACGTGGTGTTGTTATCAATTCCGCCGATGTGAATCAGTTATTGGAACAAAGTGCTATACTAAAGCGTTGAACTGGTTCAAATGCAATCATCATTGGGAGGGGTAAGTCAAAAACTTTGGATTAGTAATGGTATCTACGATTACGTTTGGGGAATCATTGTTCGATTCCATATTATATTTCGTTTTTATCCTGTAACTCTTAAAGGATAGGATTTTATTGTGAATACTAGCTTTTTAATGTATCTATGAATTATAAGTAACAATTCGTAGTCCCAGACGAGGGCCTGGGCGTGAGTCACTAGTTGTTAGCTCCGATTATTTTTTAGCAGCCACCCCCGGAATTCGAGTAATTGAGCCCTGTACAGCAAGCCACAGCCGATCCGATTTTTATTGTTAGCCGGTTGAGATCCGTGACGTAAACTGCCGTATGGGGTATCTAGTCTGCCATAGAGATATCATAATCAACCTCTTCTTCTGCATCCAACATTTGGTCGATTTCATTCAAACTGGCTTCTATATTATGATTATCTGGCGTTGTGGTAGTTTCATGTTTCTCATTGTCGTCCCCGGTTTCTTGTTCTTCTTCCTTTTCTACTTCTTCCTCTTCCTTCACTATAGTTCCTTCACTTTCTTTCTCTTCATCGTCGTCTTCCATCTTGGAATCGTTCAAAATAGAGTTGGAACGTGATCTAGTCAGTTTCCTTTCTTCTCTTTCTCTGGCCTTGAGGTACAAGTCTTTAACGGAGCTTTCAAACGCTTCAAAGTTCTTAATAGTTATCTTGTCAAAGGAAAAGTCTGGATCGTCGGAGTGTTTTTCAAAACAATCCCAGGTACCAGAAATGCCTTCGACTAATCCCTTAAGTACCTGAGTATCCAACTCCTCGGTGAGGTAGAATTTATTCATGTTGTTGAGGATGACCTTCTTAATAGACTTGGGTGTGTCCTGTTCAACTACCTGTAAAAAGTAAACTGACTGCCAGACGTGAGAAGTCTGCTTCATGATTTCGTCCTCTTTCATGTTCACAAGGTTATTTGGATCACATAGGTGAATCAATTGCTGGATAACATTCAGAGGGGAGAGTTTCATATCACCGACAAAGTCCCCCGAATTGTTAAACATACGATACACACAATCTCCACTAACTGACGCAAGTCGGAACTGGTGATTGGGGTGACTAAATGCATAAACAGGTAGACAGAAGGCTAAAATCTGCTTCAACTCCTGGTTTTTCTGCGTCAACGGATGGAAATAACTCAACACTAATGCCTCAAACAATTGCTTCTCTGTTTCAAATTCGGGGCGTTCCTCTTCTTCATTGGATCTAGAATCGTTGAAAATATCGGCCAAGTAAAGCTTGCAAAGACCCTCTGCAACAACACATTGCAATTGGGGCATGTCAAACGTATTTAATGACTTGTAAAAGAGTTTTCCATATTGATACAAGACTTTGGCATCCATAATCGAGACCCCGTGAGTCGACAAGATATCAAATATGGCTTTCATGCCTATGATCCTGACTTCCTCACCCGAATTTCTCATGGAGGTAAAGTATGTGGCGACCGCATCGCGTGCTGTAGCCTTGTCGATCAAGGCAAACAACCCCAAACATTTCAAACCTTGTAGATGTAAGGTATATTTTTCATTCAAATTTATGGCATAGTTTACCAACCCAGAATAAATAGATTTCAAGGATATATGGTTCTCCAAGGGTTCTTCCACTAATTCCAATACGTGCTCCGTGGTGACCAAACAACGGATAACAATATCGTCAGGGGGTAATTTTGGCTCCATCTTTCTTTTCTTACTAGAGAGTTTTCCACTTTGAGATTCCTCTTCATCATCATCGTCCTCATCATCATCGTCATCGTCATCGTCGTTGCCATCAAACCCTGATATTGCCGAGTGAAAGGTCTCGTCTTCATATTCAAACGAATCTCTAATATCAGTTATAATTTCTGTCGACATGTTAATGAAATCCTTTTCGTTAATCGAAATCTTGCGCAACACGTTCAACCCTATCGAGATTAGGTCTCTGTGCAATTTGTCTTCCGTTAAGGATGTCCGAATAATTTGTAACATTTTCCGTCTTCCCATTTCATCACTAAAATCAAATTCCTTTGATACTAGTAATAACTGTTTAATAATAAACTCCAATTCTTTCATCTCTTCTGCATATGGCAAATACTCTTCGTCATATTTGGCAAACTGTTTCCTTTCTAGCGATTTCTCTTTTGATAGTTTGTGATATAAATCAGAACCTTGTTTAAAACGAAGTTCACTTTCAAAGATTTTCTCTTCAAACCGATCAACATCATTTGAACTTGCTTCCAAAGCTTCGGAGATTTCAGTAAGTTTCTGTTTCAATTCTTCGGCAGTAAATTCCAAGATCTGTTCCACCAAGTGAGCACTATCTTCGTCTCCGATTCCTTCTATCGATTCGTCACCAGATTCTAGTTTGATTATTCTCCTTTTCACCAACAGGTTTATAGTTTCATAATCACTAATGGCTTTCTGAGTTTCCCGTAAATTCTTCTTGTAAACATCCACTTCAAATTTTATCCGAGCTAACGAGTTTTCAGTTGAAAATAATTTGCTCTTTATCCCCTCGATCTTTTCTTCAAATTCAGTGTGCTTGTTATGTATGGAGTTGTTTTCGTTGATCAATCTGAGGCGTAACTGTAAATACTTCTCGAGTGTTTGAGCCAAATCTATGGACTCTGGAAAGTTGGATTCAATTAAATCATAAAGCCTGTTATCGTTACAGTGGTAATAGAATGTCCTCATGAGAAATGCCTTCTCCACTGTGAGTGCTTTCCAGTATGTTTCGTCTATCTTGATGGAGGACAACTTATCTTCGCGTGTTTTGAAGAAAGTAGACATAGCAGTATCAGCCACTTTGCTTTCGGTGACCTTAAGATATTCAATCAATTCCAATATATCTTCGTTAACTCCTTCAAACCAGTAGGTATTAAACATCTTGCTAGCCGCTGCCTTTACCGATTCATCTCGATCATTCAACCCCCATTTAAGTAATTTCTCCCTGAATTCAAAGTCAAGATTCATGAAGTTACCTAATTCTCGGGTGATTCGGGAATACACTAATCTTCTGTTGATGCTATTGTTGTCTCTGGCTCTTTCTATCAATAAAGGAACCGTGTCGGTGTTTTTGTTCAAGTTAAGGAGCGCAGCACGTCGAACCTCGGCATTCTCGTCATTATTTAAGGTAGAAGTAATGCTCTCACTGACGATATTCTTGCTTAAGGGTATGTTGAAGGGATTTTCACCCTCGTCAAAGTCAAAGTTGAAGGATTGGAAACGAGAAATCGCCACCACCGCCTGGATTCTGACTGTGGGTTCTTTATCAAATATCCTCTTGTTTAAAGAGGTGTATAATGCTTCGAAAGTTTCATGGTCAATCTCTCCAATGTAGTATACGAGATATGCTAGCAATTGAACAACTCTGTAACGGACGTTCTTATCTTTGGCCTCTATGCCTCTGAGCAAATGGTGAATCAAGTATTTAATAAAAAGTCCAACGTAAGTATCTTCGTCGTCGTCATTGTTGTCGTCTTCCTCGTGCTCTTGGTTTTCTTCTTCTTCCTTGCGTTTGGTGAGTTCATCCTGTGATAGTACCGCCACAAAACTTGAGCAAAACTTGGCAATTCTATCAGCAACCAGCTCTCCTTTCTTTAATGACAAGATCTTGTTGACAAGTTTAGCAAATATCATTGAGAAATGTTCCTCCAAATTCAATTCGATTGCCTTGTTGAATATGTTCTTCATCACAATTACCAATTTCCTGTGGCCAGAAAGACTTACCTGTGCGTCCTGGAAGACCAGGCACATCGCGACTTTGATATCCTCGACGGAACCATACTCATCGATGGAACTTAAAGTGGGTCTGAAGCTCGGCATGATAGAGATCAGGGGATAAGAAGGGGCGTGTTATGGACGTGTTTGGTGATGCTTTTGGATTTGAGATCAAAACATTGAAAACCCCAGGACCTCAAAATTTTGAAATTAGTTGTAAAAAAGAATTGAGCGGTACGGGAATCGAACCCATGTCTCCTGCTTGGAAGGCAGAAATGTTAACCACTACACCAACCGCCCGTTGGATACGGGTGTTAGATTTTTCACTGTACCTGATCAGTTTCAAAACTATAAAGTTCTGCTTAATAGCAGTCAATCCGTATAGGTAAATTAGTACTTTATGAATGAACGTGTATATCTAAAGTATCCAAGTATGGTTTGACTGGGTTGTATTGTTTTAGTGACAAAAATACTAACCAATTAATTGATTCTTATCAGGTTAATGCATTTTTCCAACTTATCTACAAATTTACCCTTTTAAAACCGACTGAGCAAAATCACCTAAACGTACTCTTTCAAAGGCAAGAAACTATCCTCCATTTGTCAGCAGTGTGCTTACTCTTTCCCAGTACTCTTTTGCCCCACTCTCGTACCGTTTGAAGGGGTATATCCATCATCATTGCTGCACACTCCCCGACCGCAGTAAACAATTATTTCACGTGCCAAGCGCCGCTACGAAGAACTGTGTGCAGCTCTCGAAAAGTAACGTCGTTCTTCGTATCGTATACGACGGGAACGAGATCCACGTCTCAGGGAATGGGACACAAAACGATATACAAACAAAATTTTTTCAAGCGTGTCTATAAAAGTGAACGAACCACCACTTGCAACCGTTAGGAATCAACTTCCACATTTAGCATATATACAGATTCAACTCATGTCGACTGTCCAGTTAGCACAAAAGGATTTCGAAAGAGATTCCCAATTCACAAAGGCCCTCCACGGTGAGTCTTACAAGAAGACCGGGTTGAGCGCGTTGATGGCCAAGGCCAAGGATGCCTCCGAGGTCGCCAACTCCCAGTACTTCAAGCACTGGGACGGTAAGGTTGAAGAAGAAGACGAAAACAAGAGATTAACCGACTACTCCCAGTTGACCCACCACTACTACAACTTGGTGACGGATTTCTACGAGTACGGTTGGGGTTCGTCGTTCCACTTCTCGCGTTACTACCGTGGTGAAGCCTTTAGACAAGCCACTGCCAGACACGAACACTACTTGGCCCACAAGATGAACTTGAACGAAAACATGAAGGTCTTGGACGTCGGATGTGGTGTTGGTGGTCCAGGTAGAGAAATCACCAGATTCACCGACTGTGAAATTGTCGGGTTGAACAACAACGATTACCAAATCGAAAGAGCCAACCATTACGCCAAGAAGTACCACTTGGACCACAAGTTGTCCTACGTCAAGGGTGACTTTATGCAAATGGACTTTGAGGCCGAAACCTTCGACGCTGTCTACGCCATCGAAGCCACCGTCCACGCCCCAGTGTTGGAAGGTGTCTACTCTGAAATCTACAAGGTGTTGAAGCCAGGTGGTGTTTTCGGTGTGTACGAATGGGTCATGACCGATGAGTACGACGAAAACGACGAAGAACACCGTAAGATCGCTTACGGTATCGAAGTCGGTGACGGTATTCCAAAGATGTACAAGAGAGAAGTTGCCGAGCAAGCATTGAAGAATGTCGGCTTCGCCATCGAGCACCAACAAGATTTGGCCGACCGTGATGACGAAATCCCATGGTACTACCCATTGAGCGGTGAGCTCAAGTACGTCCAAACTTTCAGCGACTACTTCACCGTGTTCAGAACCTCCAAGATTGGTAGATACATCACCACCGAAACCGTTGGCTTGATGGAAAAGCTTGGTTTGGCACCAAAGGGTACCAAGCAAGTTACCTACGCCTTGGAAGACGCTGCCGTCAACTTGGTTGCCGGTGGCCGCAAAAAGTTATTTACCCCAATGATGTTGTTTGTTGCAAGAAAGCCTTTGAAGGAAGACAACTAGACTTTAATTCTATATGTATAATAGAAGCACGGGCAGTGTTGCAGTTCACACTGTGCCAAAAACGAAACGACAATAAGAAATGGCTGTGCTGCGTTTCATGCGGCAGCAATCATGCGTCAAACGCAAAAACGGGTTTTTATAAAAAGGTTGCCAGTGCGTCGTAGCGGTGAAATTCCACCAATTAACTCCCAATCAACCGTAACCATGCTCTCCAACCCCAACTTAGAAGGCTACAGCATTGTGCGTGCCCTCTGGCTCAAATACTACAACGGCCGCAAGGGTACGTACATTGCCCCCAAGAAGGTCAATGGTTGCTACAACGACGACCGGTTTGTGGTGTGGGCCGTCGCCGTCGCCTCGCAGGCCGTGGTCGACGGGGCTCGGATCTACAAGGAATTGGTCCCGCTCGTGCCTGAGGCCATCGAGATCTTCCAGAAGTACAAGAACCACCAAATCAAGGGGTTCAGTGCCGCCGAGAACGGCGGTAGCGACAAGGATATATATTACGATGACGATGCCCAGGTGGCCAGTGCCATGCTCACGGCCTTCGAGGTCACCGGTGACAGAAAGTTCTTGGACCAGGGCCGTGAATTGGTCAGATTCTTGATGGGTGGCTGGAACAACGACGCCAACGCCAAAACCAAGGGCGGCATGAAGTGGCACATCTCGAAGGAATACCTCAATGCGTGCACCACGGCCGAGGTGGCCAAGGCATGCTTACAAATCTCCAAGTTCATTCCGGAAGAAGCCAACGTGTACGTTGAATTTGCTGCCAGATGCATCGACTGGCAGATCAAGGTGTTGCAAGATCCCGGCGACAATTTGATTATGGACGGGTTAGGAAAGGGCTCGACCGAACCTAGCGATACCAAGTGGACCTACAACACAGGGACGACTCTCTCGGCCGCCGCCCACTTGTACTACATCACCAGAGATGCCAAGTGGAAGGAGATCGCCGACAAGTTGGCTGCCGCTGCCATTAACAGAGGAGTCTTCTTTTATGATCGTGACTTCCCAGACCATCTCCGCTACTGGAGAGACCCTTCGTACTTTGTCCAACTCTTGATCGAAGGCTTGGCCGACTACTTGTTGTACGTGGGCAAAGAGGCCCCCGAGGGATTACCAGCCAAGATAGAGGAGGAAGTCAGACGTCACTTGATTATGTTTTACGAGTACATGAAAGATCCAAACGACGGGTTGTACATCCAGTCGTTTGAACCCCACAACACTTACAGAGAAGTGTACGACCAAAAGTACAAGAGAGAGTTTGGCGATGGGAAAGGCTGGGGTCTCAAGGATGAAGACAAGCTGGGCGATAGACCCGAGAAATGTTTGATGGGATGTGGAGCTGCCGCCAGAGTGTTTTTCCAAGGTGCCCGTGTTGTCCCCAAGATCTAGTTAGGGGGGATCTCCGTCGTTGTGTGTAACTTTTTTATAGTGTTTATTAAGCTTCTATTTATCCCATGAAATCCACTTATACCTTCAACTGTGGAGCATTGAAGGCCACCGTAGTAGGCAAGGAGAATTGTGGTCTTTCCACTACTATGATCTCAGTGTTGCCAAACAGCTGCACCGTCATGATTGGTCTGTACTTGGTGGTTATCCAGAAGTGCTTTCTGTTGGTGTTGGTGTTGTCAATGTTTCTCGACTGGTCGTGCTTGACCAACTGTTCAGTGGCCTCGTTGTCTTCATCCTGTTCTTCGTCTTCAATAGACAAACCGTCTCTGTTTCTCTTCTTGTTCTTGGACTTTTTCACAGGGATGTTAACGCCAAAATCGAAGTATGATAACCAGGTAGATCCATAGACCCACACCTTGTTGTCCTTAGTAAACACACCTTGAGGCTTGTCGTCCAAAGACAAGTACTCTTCTGGCAAGAATTCGCTGTTGCGCTTGGACCATGCCGTCAACAATTCACCGCCCTCGACAAAGAATTCATGAATCTTGTTGGTTTCGTTCACGACTAACAACTTTTCGTTGGACGAGTATTGCAATAAATGAGGATATGATGATAACTTAGTCAACAAACGTCCTTCGCCTTCTTCTTCGAGAGGATACACTTCGATGGATCCGTCGTATCTCGACAAGGCAAGTTGTTGTTGACTGGGGGATATAACCAAGTTATTGATGCCACTGGCGTATGCTAATTTGGCCCTCTTTCCTGTCGAGAGCAATTCTATTTCGTCAACAAGACTAATGGTAGTTTCGTTAACTTCAAACTTGTAAATCTCTTCGTCAGGAGTCACAACCAAGAGATTGTTCTCACCATAAAACTTGACCTTCTTAGCTCCATCGATGAGCGAGTCAAAGTTTTCGTCACGATACTTGGCCACTCTCAACTTAGAACCGTTATCCTCGAGTTGGAATACCTTGACAGACATCTGTCTTCCAACAGCCAACAAAGTACCGGTTTCGTTGATATCAACACTGGTAATGTTTCCCTCTTCAGCCAAAGTTAACTTTGCGACAAGGCGATGCTTGCCCTCTATGATCTTCCATATCTTAACGGTCTGGTCCTGGAATAACACAACTAGCTTGCTGCTTTCATTGACCACCACGTTTGGTTTCTGTTGGTTAATTGACAACTTCTTGTACTTTCCATCGTGGAATTGTTGAATCGATTGAATGACAATTGATCTTTCAACACCACCACTGACCAAGAAATTGTAGCCCTTGCTTTCAAACACCGACATCGATCTGATGTCGTTGGAATGCAATAATCTGTTAAAACTGTGAACCCACTTGGAAGTGGTTTTGGAGGTGATGAGACTGAATTGGTGGATTTTTCTGTCAACCCCGGCAGAAAAGATGGCATCTTCGTCGACAGTGTTTGCCAAAGTCAAGACATCGGCATCGTGAACCTTGAAACTCTGGAGCAAGGTAAAGTGTTCAAGATCCCAGAATTTCACGGAACCAGTGGAGTCTCCACTAACAATTTGTTTCTTGTTGGGTAAAATGGTGACGCTCCAGACCAAAGTACTTTCTGTCTTGGCCTTGTCGACTCTCATGGTAGCCAAAATACGGCCCTTGGTTTCACCGGCGGCAGACCATGACCGAATACGGCCATCGGCACACCCACCAACCAAGATCTCGTTTTCGTACCACTTTATGCAAAGAACTCTTGAATCCTGTCTCTGACAGATTACATCGTGTTCCAAGGAACCTATGCCCCCCGAAATATCCACGATGACAACAGAACCATCGTCACAACCGACGGATAACTTGTTATTGCTCTTATTAATGGCGATCGACCAGATGATCCCGGCGTTACAGTCGTAGTTCGTTATAGGTTTTCCTGTGCTCAAATCCCACTCTGTGATATAAGTAGATCCCCCAATAGAGAAAAGTCTCAAGGAGTCGTCTTCCTGGGACCAACACAAGCCTTCTATAGATCTGCCGCTCGACCCTGGCAACGTTAACTCGTGTGTCCAGTTATATTTCGGGTTCCATATTTCGATGTCTCCATTGCTTCTGCCGACGGCAAGACGAAGGTCATTGCTGGCAATGTCGTTAGTATTCGATGGTTGGGAGAAAGCAGTCGCGGTAATGGTATGTGGAGTATAGTCCACAAAGCGACAGCGGTGAATGTCCATCTTGTTTAGTTGGTTATGTAGTAGTGATTGAAAATTTCCTAAACTCATCTCGTTTTTTTGGTGAGGGCACGAGAAAAGTAGCTGCAAAAAACATGTCGATGCAGCCATACCGAAAGCAAAACAACATATCCGTAGTAAATATTACTTCTGTTACGGCAAGGCTCAAGTGGTAATCTTATGATATAAGCAATCCAAGGATGATAACACCTTCTTTTGCTGTCTACAAAGGATTGTCTTAAAATTTTTAACTATGAGCATGTATTGGAACAAAAAGATATACCCATAAACGTAAACAATAAAGTCCGATATAGCGACAGATCATCGCAACTCGCAACCCAAAAAAGAACATTGAATGGAATTGGACGACTCGATGCTTTTCTTTACTATCGGTTTGAAGGGTCACTGCGCTTAGACAATAACACACTTGTTTGGAACGAAACCACCTGGGACTCTGAAGCCACCATTGTCTTTGTCAGCAGATTGAGGCTTGTTGGAAGCGGAGGAAGAAGTAGAAGTTTGTTGAGCGGCCATATTTGATTGTTGTATTTGAATAGTGAAGAAAGAGAATATACAGCTACGTTTGATGCCTTTTTATACCACAGAGTTATGCCGTAAAGCAACTCAAGACCACATGGTATCGCTTTGTCTCCACCCAGGAGTTCAAGTAGAGTGGTTTGTGTGTTATTTTTTCTGATAACAGTTGTATCAACCGATTTCAACAATTTCCTATTTGGGAATGCATAATGGATACCGACGTGTTTGAGACATAACCAAATCGAGAACATCCAAGGGCAATCCCACGGCAAATATTAGAGATTGAGTTATAGATTTACAAGATCGATGCAGCTGGCCTTTTGGGAATTGTGAAACACTACAAATCTCCTTAACTTGCTAATGTGTGGGAAACAGGTTCGTTCATTTCGTTTATTTTCTGAGTTTAATTATGCTAGTCTCTTGTCCAGGTCTGAATTTGAGGTCTGATGATATCAAACAAACCCTACAAATCCGTTCAAAAGATTAAGGAGTCTAACGAACCACTTGTTTTCGTCGGTATTAATGATCATGTTGATAATCAACTCCTTCTTTTGCTTGGCTCCGTTGCCGGAGGGGGCCTTAACAAAGGTCTTTTCAACAATGACGTTTTTCTTCACACACCATACAAAGAAGAGGATGGCCAACAAGCTGATGGAGAAGTTTTTCAAAAACTTCAAACCGTTTTTGCCAATGATTTTCAACGCATATACGACCCTGCGTTTCAAAAGATCGGGGTACTCTGCGGGCTCTGACTCTTCAGTTCTGCCCTCTTCTCGGTAGGAAACAAACTCTCTGGCCAACTTGTTGACAATGTGATTGATTTCTCCTTGCCAGTTTTTGATGTCCTCCAATGCGTTGTGGGGAAGGGCAGGGGCGTTGGGGTGGTTTCTTAAACGAGCGGCCTTGTCCAATACAGGGAGGGAATAAACCGAAACAGCATCAGCAACCGCGCTGGCACCAACACCGCCAGCGGTGCCGGCCCCGGCATTTCCTCCTGTGTGCGACAAAGACTGTCTCTGCTGGGAGACGTAGTCGTTTATGGATGCTTGGGTGCTCCGTCTAGTATGGGAGTATATCTTTTGGAGATTGTTACGGTACTGCTGGTTGGGAACGATGCTGGGAGTCATGGTTGAGTATCTGTCGGACTGGCTGAACGAGGGCGAGTGCGACGGCAACGGAATTTGGTGGTGGGAGGATTCGAATTCGTCATCGGGGTTGAATTGGAGGTCCTTGATCTGGTCCCACAAGTACTCCAACTCTGCCAAGAGCTCTCTAGACTCCAACGTGCCACTGGCATACACTTTCATCGTCTCGATCAAGTACGAGATGTAGCGCCGTTTAGCCTCGGTCTTGGTGATACCCTCTTCCCGCTTCCAGGCATCCCACTTCCTTTTGGCCCCTTCATCTTCGGGACTAAAGCCTACTGGGCGCGGCATTATGCCCTCCACATTACCTTCCGTTGCTTGCTTGTATAACCCGTACAACCGAATGCGGTTGTCGGCTGGGGGTCTGGGCAACGTGCCATAGTTGGAGCGGGATGAAAGCGCTCTGATGGTGCTTATGGCCTTAACAAAAACGCGATCTGAGAGGTTAGTATAGAATTAGACAGGCCATCAACCATGAACTTCAGACGTACCAATTGAATCTGACATTATCTTTACAATATAGTGGGGTTTGTTTGTTTCCGTTTATTTACGTGCCCGATTGCTGATTTTGTATCAGGATCTGCGCGTGACTTTTGAATAGGTGCGAGAGGGAAAAAAATAGACAGGCTCGATTTGGAAAGTGAATCTACAGGAACAAAAGACAATTTGGCTACGGTGTTAGCTTGTGAAATGGACCACCACATTCATGGAACAGGAACATGACGGTGAGTAATAAGCTGATCGATCTCGTTTGCACCAAAATAGGAACCCGATACGGTAATGCACTTTATGCAAAAATCAGGCACCAGAGTGTTGGCAAACTGGAGTGTGAGAGGAGACAAATTGTCAAAAAAATTTGTAGTTTTGTAAAAATGGGGATGAGGATGCATTGAAGTGTTAGAGGTTTACATTGTTTCAACGTAAGAATATCAATTAAACCCTATTAAAACACTTTTTGTACATAACTTAGTTTTCTGGAACATCAACTTCACCATCGTTGATGGCTTCAATAATGTCATGTGGGTTCTTACCATTAACACGGCAACCGACAGATTGGGCAGTACCCAAGATTTCCTTGGTGACAGAGGCCAAGTTCTTACCGAAAGACTTGTCCTTCATTTGTCTGGCAATGTCAAAGATTTCTTCCAATGGAATGTTACCAGAGTGCTTGACGTTCTTTTCCTTTTTACGGTCTCTTGGAGCTTCCTTAAGAGCAGTGATGACAAGAGAAGAAGCAGATGGAACAACAGAAGCGGTAGCTTGTCTGTTTTGGATTCTTAATTGAACGGTAACCTTAATACCCTTGAAGTCCTTGGTGGCCTTGGCGATATCTTCACCGACCTTCTTTGGGGACAAACCCAATGGACCAATCTTTGGGGCTAAAGCGGAGGAAGCACCGACTTCACCACCAACGGCTCTCAAGTAAAGGAACTTAACTTCAGAAGGATCGAACTTTGGAGGCATCTTGTATAATCTTAGTTATCTGAGAGTGGAAAGAGAAAAGAATTTTCCAAAAAGATATAAGTCTATGTGAAATTTTTTCCTAGCTGTCGCTGCATCCTGCGTATACCTAGCACTGCACACAACGGGGTTCCTAATTTCCCATAGTTAAAGATTGGGTTGGCACATCACGTGAAGTGCGCGTATTGGGCTAGGGCTTCTGCCCTAAAATATTGCTGCAAAAACTGGAAGCTTATTTGACTTCAACTAGTAGTATTGGATTAATCTAATCGTAAATTCATTATGTATAGGTCCTAAAGCGTCCCCCCGGGGATATCATCACCAATCCGCGAATCTTCGTAGTTCTTGGTCTCGGTGGTCTCGGTGGTGGCTAATTGCCGCAACATTATGGCTGGGTGCTTGCCCAACTCCTGTAACTCCTTGAATATTATCACTGGCTTTTCGGCCAACTTAAGAATCCGCTCCTTGTCTCCATAGCAGATCACCAACACGTACTTGGACCAGTCGGCACGTGGAATATGGTGTCGTTTCATGGCTTGCTGCAAGATCTTGAGACACGAATCGTCTGACGATGCGCGCAACTGCTTCAATGGCTCGTTAGCTGATGGTGGGCCAACGGTCTGGGTCGAGCCCAGTGACCCCACCAGTTTCAACTGGGGCTTGCTTGTAATTGTGCTGGCGCTACTGGTGGACATGGATGAGCCAACCGGACTGGACGCAGCACTGTTCATCGTCGCCATTGTTGCAGCCGCGTTGGCCGACTTGCTTTCGACAAGCCGGGGCCTTAGCGAGAGCTCACCTTGAGACCGACTTTCGGCGATTTTGGGCACGGCCTGTTGGACAATTTTGCCCGTTCCCATCGACAAGATGGACCCCGACGAAAACCGCTTGGAAAATGTCGGACTAGGCAAATTGGACGAATTACGATTGCTGTTGGCGTTACTGTTCCCTCCGCCAATACTGGTATTGGCGGTGCTTATACTATCGCTGCGGGTGATGTTTTGACGCAGAATGGCTCCGGTACCGGCGGGCAGATCTTGAAGCGAGTCATTAAAGTTGCTGCCGTCTGAGCTGTTGAGCGAGAACGTAGGCAGATCCATGGCTAACGTGGCGGGGCCCGGGTCTAAAGTTGGAGTAGGTAATGGTTTGGAGTCTTTGAGGAGTCTTATCACGGGGATCAAGTCGGTCTTCAACTTGATGAAGTTGTCGTTGACGCGTTTGAGCTCTTGCTGTTGGTGTTCGAGAGCCGGGGTTTCATTGAGACGGTATTGCTGCTCGACCACGCTGCTCAACTTGTGGAACATATCCTGGATAAGTACGGTGGAGAGGGAAAGGGACTGGAGCGATACATAGTTGTTGTTGATGTTGATGTTGTTGAGCTTGTACTCTGGATCGGAGAGCGATTTGGGCGGGGACTTTTGGTAGTGGGCGGCTATCAACTCGGAAACCGATCTCTTGATGGTGAGACGCGTAGACAACAGCGCAATGCCGAGTTCCTTGAGGTGTTCCGTCGTGAGGAACGGTAGAAGTGAGCCTTCGATATTGTGGTCAAGAAAGTAGGTCCCGACGGGACGTTGGGGTTCGGGGACTATCGAGCTCATGTAACTCGACACTTGTGCCGGGTCCCAGCGGAGAAACGATTCGTTGGCGGGCGAAGTCATGTCATCCGTGCAACTACCAGTGTTGCTCTACGGCTCTTTTATATAAAGTAGAAGGAATTATTTCTAGATCGGTGCGAGTTTCATGTGGCAATTTACATTTGTTCCTGCTACACGATGGTGTTTGGGCGAACAATGGGGGGGTTACATGCCGAGACTTCGTGAAAAGAGCACGGCCAGTTAGGCTCCTGACTAGCCAGATCCAATGGGCCAGTGCCAATAGTCGAGGTTTCGCCACTCAATGCCCGTTTCGGTACTGTGAGCTCAGCGTACCGGCTAAAGATATGGATTAGGTGTTCTAAAGGGAAAATAGTCTGCCGATAGCGAAAGTACGGTTGGGACGCGCCCAGAGAAATGCCGGGCCTATTGCGCGTTGTAGTTGCGTTCTATCTGTTTAGGGCCGTTGGAAACATGTCATTTCGCTCTCCAACCCCCTAATTATATCCACTTCGTCTAAACCGCTGTCTTTTCGTTACATTGGCCCTCCCCTTACGCTAGTGTGGTGGACTGTGGAGTGCATAATGGGTTTCGCAATTTTTTCGTTATCTTGAGTCTCGGTAGTTTTTAAACATAACTCCTTTATCCTCATGTCTTTTCCTTCACAAGCTGGTATAGTTCACTCGTACGGCTACAATAAGACGGCATTCGAGTTCAATTCAAACCCTGCAACATCACAACATGCCAACGTTGTGCTATTCGTAGGCGGTTTGGGCAACGGCTTGTACTCCATCCCTTACTTGGCCCAATTGGCTGCGAAAGTATCGTCTCTCGCCGGAAATTGGGTGCTTATCCAGGGTCTCATCTCTTCGTCGTACGCCGGATGGGGGTTGAACTCACTCGACAAGGACGCCACCGATATTGCCCTGTTGATCAAATATTTGCGTTCGGAATCGGGCGGCTATCGCAAAAAGGTAATCTTGATAGGCCACTCCACCGGGTGCCAGGATACCTTGGAATACCTTACCAAGAAGTCGTACGAAGCTGACTTTGATCCTACGCTTGCAATTGATGCTGGTATACTCCAGGCACCGGTTTCGGATGTCGAGGGGGTCAGCTTGAGTGTTGGCGAATCTGAACTCGCTGCATTGGTCGAAGAAGTTAACCGCGATTACATTTCCCAGGGCAAGCTGCAGGACCTCTTACCACAGAAGTTTAGAAAGGCTGCTTTCAACAGTCCTATTACTGCTTACAGATTCAATTCGTTGTTCAACGCACGCCAGGACGACGACTATTTCTCAAGCTACTTATCGGCAGACGACCATGCAACCACTTTCGGCAAGGTCAACAAGCCCCTTTTGGTATTATTCAGTGGCAATGACGAGTTTGTCCCCAAAGACTTAAACACCGATGCCTTGGTTGCTTCCTGGAAACAAGCAACCCCTTCGCAATATTGGAGTCCCCTCTCCAAGGTCATTCCGGGTGCGTTGCATGAAGTTGTTACTCACAAGCAACCAGATCAACAAGTCCTTGACAACTTCCTTGAAACGGTCGGCAAGTTTATTGAATCTATTTAGGCCTGTCTATTAGTCTATATCGCCAGGAACTCTGGTTTTTATCAATTTGATAAGTGCGTCGTAGTATTGTCCCAAGCTTAAGTCTTCCGCAACCGTCGGTTTTTTGGAAAACATCTTGTTGAAGAAACCTATTTTGGTTATAGGCTTGTTCTCGGTCTCTTGAGGTTGCAACCTTGCAATAAGATATCTGGCTTGGGAATGGTTGGCTTGAGTAACGACGTATCTGGGCACAATTCCGTGCCTTGGTGGAAGCGTTTTGATGAACTCAATTGCCGGCAAGATGGACTCATCATTTCTTCTTACCAATTCATCATTATTTGACGGGTGCAACTTGAGCTTGGAGTCTGTATGATAAATAATGTAGTGGAACTGGCTATCCAAAACAAGAAATGTATCCCGTGAATTCAAACTAGATATTTCAAGCTCGGTCAATGTCTTTGTGCTGACGTTGTAGAGGTTGGGTTCAATGACGTCCAATGAAGCCTCGATACCTAGTTTCATGAACCAGTTGTGATAGAATGCAGTTTCGTCCGGACTGGAATTGAAGATCTTGATTAGTTGTGGGTTTCGTCTCAAATTAAATACCAATGACGGTAACTGACTAAAGTTTTCTGCAGCGATGTAGTCTTGTTGGTACGGATTTGATGCGGACTGCTTGATCAGTAGGCCTCCAAAATTGTATAAAAGCTTAACAAGCACACTATCGATCAATGGTAACAAATCATCGAAATCGTCGTATCCCAAGGAAGTATCAATCTTGTTAATCAAAAGTCGGGTGAATAGGGTCATCCAGGTAGAATAATCAAAGCTATTCATCAAG
Organism: Teunomyces cretensis; assembly: GCA_003706575.2. Lineage (NCBI taxonomy): Eukaryota > Fungi > Ascomycota > Pichiomycetes > Serinales > Debaryomycetaceae > Teunomyces > Teunomyces cretensis. The sequence goes on along the minus strand of PPLT02000004.1, from coordinate 1,237,886 downwards.
GCCGTCTCTTTCAATATCTTACTTGTGCTGTTGACAAGTCTGATTTTGCCCCCCTTCTGACTCAGTATCAAGACTGATAGCGTCGTTGGCTTCCGAATTGTTGTGACCCTAACCCGATGTTGGCCCCGTTCACCATTCCAATAAATTAACCGGAATTGGACAAACACTTCTGTGGTTCCATGAACGGTTAACTCAGAGGACGAGCGTACCGTATTTGTTTCAAGAAGTAGTGCTAACGAATCATGTGGGGCTAACTTATTGAATCTCCACTGGTTTGTAAACAACTTTTTACTATCGGGGGCATCAAACTTGGAAACATCATCGGATATTTTGGAGTAATGGCCGTCGTAATATTTTTGAGCATCATTAAATGAGGACGGTAAGGCATATCCGGGCTCGCCAAGTAGTCGAGATACCTTTAGATCGTTTGAGGTGGTCACGACTAGGTGATTGTTTAAATATTCTTCAGGCACCAATGCTTTTTTGAGTGCCTCTTCCAACTGAAACGAGCCAAATGATTCAAATAAGTGGATGTTTCCCATTGTGTTGGTTACCAAAGGTTTCATTTCATAAATCCCTACCTGGTCTAGGGCGCCCGTGAATATTTCGTAGGTCCATGTTGGCGACGTACCAGGAATCGGATGGTCAGTGGTTTTGACTGACGTGCTAGTCACGATTTTGTTGGCAACTTCCATCGATTGGCCGCATGCAATGTAAGCCAATGTCTTGTAAAACTTGGTAGCCAGATTAAAGTTTGGTGCTTTCAATTCTGCAATCTCCCGATGAGATCTTATTGTTTCGTTTGGTTGCAAAACCATTCCTGGCGCCGTTGTTCCGGGGCCAGTGATGAATTCTAGCACTTTACCGTTGAAATTTCTGTACGACGAGGTTGCCAAAAGGACTGTGGTAACATAGTGGGCAAACCCCGAAGCTCGGATGGGTTTGTAGGAATTGGTGTACTTGGGTTTTATAGTTCTAAGAAGCTCGGCAAAGCTTGTTCTTGTTTGGCCATTTAAGGGAACAAGAATTCCTTTCTCCACCAATGGGCTCTCTTTCCAGCCTTTCAACGGCTCTGCTGCAAGATCAAGTTGTTTGAGGACAGATTCAGCCGTTTGTTTTTCAAAGATATCTCTGGATACAGTGGTATCGTTTTTTATCGTGGATGGCAGCATTGTGTTGATATTGTGGACATGAACAGAATCATCAAATGTGATAACACCCACCATCGTATTATCGGCGACATTGGCAATGGCCTCGGAAATCTTATCTATAAGATTTATGAAGGAATCATCGTCCTTGCTATCAATATGTTGATAGAGATCTATCACAAGCACATATGCAAACGGCGATGTTCGATCTAACGATTGCGAGATCGAATCGGGCAAGACGTAATCGGCGATTGTGGAAGTATGGCGAAGTTCCACAGGCCAGTGTTCAAGGGCGGAAATATCTGGCCGCAAGTACTTGTCGGGAATAAACGTACGTTTTTCACAGAACGGACACCACCACATCATGTTGGCACGATCCAACTTGATATGCGGGTTGACGTAGGCTCCACAGGTATCACATGAAAGTGGCTGGGCTTCGATCGTAGGCACATCGTGGTTGTCAATGGCAAATGGTGTGTAAATGCATCCTAGTGGCGTGCTTATTTGGGAGGCTTCAAGTCTGGTGGAGGGGAAAAGGTTCCAATTAAACCGCACAGACATCACCGTCGAGAAACCTTATCTGTTCATCGGTGGTAATCGTCAAGATAAGACCGGTCGTGCCGTCCTCAATTTGCACCCACTTACCCAAGAATTTTCGAGATCGCGAATGGATCGTCCTGACTAACAATAATAATTAGGCACATTATTTGCAGTCAATGTCAACGTTATTTTTCATGCAGCAAGTAAAACGGCAGCACATTGAGGCTTGTGTTGGCTTGCGGGTTAATATTTTGCAGTAGACGTTGCCCCATTAGATGTAATTACTGCAAAAGCATGCAAAATGATCTAATTGCGGCGGGATATGGTATGAAGTCTGGAGCCCGAGCTCACAGGATAAGATAGGGACATTGTTCCCAGCAAGGTTTACCTAGGGATGCTTATTAATGTCTCGGGCACTATTATGAATTTCGTACCCACATTTCGCAATAATATGTCGTAGGCCGAACCGAAGGGTTCTCGTAAGCCAATGTGGCGCCGATCCACAATTGATTATGATGCAAAAACCGACTGCAAATGGAACTTTTTGATTTATATATAAAAGGGGGATGTCTCTGACGTAATTGTAATTAAGCTTTACCATCATCTTCCAACAACGATGCCCGTGAGTTTATACAAGAACCCAAACACTGTCTACAATAAGATTGACGCCAAGGAAAGAGATGGCATCCTTAGTGTCAAGGAGGAAGAATCTGCCACCATCAAGCAGAAGGATTTCCTCCCTACCTGGAACGTCAACGAAAAGTACGAACCATTGAAGTTCTTTGAACACAAGGACCGTGGTACTTTCGCCGATCCTGCCTTGCCCAACGTGTTACCACCAACATCGAGGACCAAGAACATCACTCCCAAGTTCGGTACCGAGGTTTTCGATGTCCAATTGTCACAATTGGATGACAAGGGGAAGGATGAATTGGCCTTGCTTGTGGCCAAGAGAGGGTTGGTTGTCTTCAGAGACCAGGACATTAACTCCCACGGCCCCAAATTTTTGACTGACTACGTTAGATACTTTGGCCCATTACACATCCATCCAACCTCCGGAGCACCAAAGGGACACCCTGAGCTCCATATTGTCTACCGTCGGCCTTCGTCCAAGGACAACTTCACTGCCAGAAACAACTTGGTTGCCTTCCACTCTGATGTCACCTACGAATTGCAGCCACCAGGCACCACGTTCTTATCGGTCTTGGAAGGTCCAGAATCTGGCGGTGATACCCTCTTTGCTGATACTGTCGAGGCCTACAATCGGTTGTCTCCAGCCTTCCAGAAGAGATTGGAGGGCTTACACGCCTTGCACAGTGGTGTTGTCCAAGCCAAGTTCTCAAAGGAACAAGGCGGTGTTGTCAAGAGACATCCAGTTGAAAACGTCCATCCTCTTGTGAGAGTACACCCAGTCACCGGCCAAAAGGCCCTCTTTGTCAACCAGGGCTTTACCCGTCGTATTGTTGAATTGAAGGAAGAAGAGTCCGATTTCTTGTTGAACTTTTTATTCAACCACATTACTGCCGGTCACGACTTGCAGGCAAGAGCCAGATGGGAACCAAACTCGGTGGTTATTTGGGACAACAGAAGAACCGTCCATTCCGCCATTTTGGACTGGGACACTTCTGATCCAAGATTGGCCTGGAGAGGTACCCCTCAAGCTGAAAGACCTGTCGAGGACTTGAAAGACTTGAACACACCCGACGAAAACAACGTTTACGACGGCCCTGAGTTCAGAGCCTAACTTGGGTTGTTAAAAGTGTATGCGCCGGCCGTTTAATTGAATACTTTCTTTATTGTACTTTTACTTAAACTCGTAGTGCAAGGAGTGTGAGGCATTCGACACTAGTGCACAATTGCCCATGTCATACTTCTTGAGGTCTGCTTCAGGGCGGATATCGAAATCGAAAATGTCCATGGGGATCGATAGGGTGGTACAGGCATTGGGGACATCGACAATTCCAGCAATATGACCTTCGATTGGGGCCGTAGACAAAAGCAAGTAGATCTGGTAATCATTGTACCCAAATCTCCGTAAATACTCAATGGCACGGATACAGGCTTGTCTATAGGCCGTCGTAGCACAGAGGAACTGTTGCTTCCCGGTTTCGTCCACAGAGAAGCCTTCAAACGTAAGATACCGTGAAGGGCTGTAATGGTTCTGGACATCGCCTTGGATAAACATGGGCGATTTAAGTGACAACTTCTCCATGCCGCCGGGAATGATAGAAGTCTTTATCGTGACGACACCAGGCATTTCAATGGCTCCACAGAACGAAATCTCTCCATCTCCTTGAGAGAAGTGCAAATCGCCAATAGAAAATTTGGCTCCTTCGACATACACCGGGAAATAACACTTGGAACCCCGCGACAAGTTCTTGATATCACAGTTGCCTCCGTTTTCGGGTCTCCCTGGAATTGTCCGGGCCCCTTCGGCTGCAATTGTTTTAGCCAATTGTCCCGTAGCTGTGCCTCCGTGCGCATTGGTTTCCAACGGTAAATTTGCAACCGAAGTTGCATGCGCATGCTGGATTTCGTTCTTCAACGTCGCTTCACGTTCGTTCCATTCACGCAACACTTCGTGTGATGGTGCCGTTCCCATGATCCCCGGATGGATGAGTCCTGTGAACTTGGTGCGAGGTATGTGTCTGGATGTGGCATGGATCCCTTCAAAATCAAAGATGGCCTTTGCACATTCGGGATAAAATCTATCCAAGAACCCCCCTCCGTTTTCCCGGTGGAAAATTCCACAGTATCCCCAAGACTGTCTCTCCAAGGGCTGAACGTCTTTGATCTCAACCACGAGACAATCTCCCGGCTTTGCTCCCGTGATATTGAACGGGCCCGATAAATAGTGGATCCGTGACAAGTCCACGTCTCTCAAATCGTCGGCACTGTCATTGTTGCCAATCTGGTTGCCCGTCCAGTCCAAGCACTCGATCTTGACCACTTCTCCCGGCTCAATTGTTTCGGTGAATGGGACATCGGGATGCCATCTGTTGTGGACCTGGGGTTGTTGGTCGCCAGGCTTTGTCAAGTCAACGGTAGTTATTAAACGGTGTGTAGCCATTAAGTAAATTTAATGGTTTGTTTTACTGGACAATGCCGCCCCTTTATACTTTGGCCCCGGAATCGTGTCGGGGACCCTTATCTCTATGTATCCCGTTTGGGATATGTGGTGCATATAGTCCCATCTCCTCTCGTCTGCTGCCAAGTTTGTCAACTCCCAACGGAATGTGGAGACAACTGCGGAGTGGTGACACAACATTAATGACCTTTTGAAAGTGTCGTATCACTTGTAATGTGACGTTGCCCTGTTCCTAATGGGGTCATCAGTCTGATCGTCGATGGAACCACTTTGGCACCTGCAACTCGCATAGGACCCCAAAAATGGTTTGCACGTGACGCGCTCGATGTGCATCGCTTCATCAAATTTTCATCTTTATACTACCGATTCCATTATAGCAAATCATGGCACCCAGACAATCGAAGACAGCCAAAAGAGGCAAGACCCAGAACAAGACACGTAGTGTTGAGTCTGAGGTTTTCTCCGACTCCAAGGCCAGAAACTTAATGGCATCTCAACCTAAACAGACGCCTAAATCGATCACCAAGAAACCCAGCAAGGCCGTTGTCAAGAAACAACAGGCCAAAATAAGACTCTATGGTGCCAAGAGCGGGAAGGAATACCGTGAGGATCAATTAGACATTCCTACCTTGAACAAGGCGGTCATTCCCGGTGTTAAGGCCAAGAGAGGTAAGAAGGGTAAGAAGTTTGTGGACGACAACGACACCCTCACGTTAAATAGACTCGTCCAATCCATAAACGACAAACACGACTTGGTCAATGAAAGTAAACTTGAAAAGTCTAGAAGATTGGAAGATCTCCGTGATTTAAAGAGACAAGAATTGGAAAGAAAGGAACAACAGAAGTTGGACAAATTGGAAGGTAAGAAGACCGAATTGAAGAGTAGGGCCTCGGTCGCTAGAGCCAGCAGAAGAAAGAACGCCAAGGCTAGACGCGAGGATGGTGACGATGAAGGTCACTCAGGTAAGAAAAGGGTTTCTTTTGCATAAAGGTTTTTGGTTCTATTAAGCCCGGCATTTCATTTGTATATTTACATTTAGTTCATAATAGATTTTTAATATAGACATTGTGAGATTAGAAGCCGTAGGAAACACGTCTTTTGACCACCTTTTCTCTCTTCTTTACGAAATACCAGCCGTACCAGATGGCCGCAAAGCATCCACCCAAGTGGGCAGCATAATCGTAGGTGCCCCATCTAAGAGCAACACCGGCCACATTCAATGCCATTGAGCCCAAGAATGCCACCCATGCTCCACCAGGAATAGGAATGAAAAAAAGTCCGATTGGTGCCTTTGGAATCAAATAGGCAAAAGTACCAAACACACTGAAAATAGCGCCCGATGCACCCAAGGATGCCGAGGCAAGCGAAGCACCCATGAGTTTAGGAAGAGCCAACGACACAAACGAAGAAATCACGGCAGAATTGAGGTACATGATGGCGAAATTGGATACGCCAACAATGGCACACAACGAAGTACCGAACGATTGCAATACAAACATGTTAACGGCAAGATGCATGAAATCTTGGTGGGAGAATGCAGAACCCAACATCGACCACTTCGATCCCATCTGGTCCTTGGTCAACAAGAAGTATCTATTGAGGATCTTTCGGAACTGTGGGGCTCTCCAGGCGAGACAGATGGCAGCATTGATTCCGATAAGAGTGTAGACAAATGCCGAAGGATTACGCTTGAAAGCTGCTAATGGCGTGAAGTTGAATACGTAGGGAGCGGCAAACGTCGTGGCGGCACAGAAGAGGACGGTGAAGATCAATGGACCCTTGAGTTCGCTAAACCGGCCACGGTTATAATGCTTGTTGTAACGGTTCCAAGTCCGAGAAGAGCCCCTCCAGCTATAGTTTCTCGAGAAGTATGTGTGGAATGGCGACGGTGGTTTGGCCAACGACACCTTCGGCATGCTGATGAAGGACGATTGCAAGAGTTGGGTATTGGACTTGAGATACTTTGTGGGGGAAGTGACAAGCGGCGAAACCCTCATCCGATTCAAGGATCTCAAGGAAAACGAATCAAGAATCCTGTTACTGAAGAAGGGATTGGATCCCAACAATTTGAGCAGACGCATGGTAACCGTGGGGTGGAGATGAGATTGCAAATTGGATCTCAATATGTGAAATGCGACGATAAAAAGAATTTGCCACTACTGGTTTAAAGGTGCGCCGAAATGCACTTTGGGTGCCAAACTCGATGTTAATATTATTACTAGAATACAAATTTCTTACAACCCTTCGAAGTCGTCTTTTTCGTCTTCCAAATCTATCTTACCCTTGCCGGCCAATCTGGCAGCTGCCAACTGTTGGGTGGCGACCTGTTTCTTGACCTTTCTTGTCATCTTCTCGATCTCGGCTTCGGCATCTTCTGCTTCTTGTTCAGCAAATTGCATAACCAATCTTCTTCCAAGCAAATGGACACCCTCCAACTGCTTCATGGCGTTCTCGGCTTCCTTTAACAAAGTAAATTCCACGAAAGCAAAACCACGAGCACTTTTGTCGAATTTCTTGGGCACTCTGACCGACTTCAACTGGCCAAAAGCACCAAACAATTCCAAAATATCCTTTCTGGTGGCTTCGAATGGCAAATTCTTGATAATGATCTTGCTCGACTTCTTGCTCTTGTCCACATTAGGACCAGAGCCCCCGGTTCTGTGCGACAACTTCAATTGCAACTTGTGGCCATCCAACACATGCCCATCCATGGTGGAAATGGCAACGTTGGCTTGTTCCTTGGTCTTAAATTCAACAAACCCAAAACCCATACTCAAAACTGATCCTTGCGTCTTTGGATCTGGCTTGGTCTTCACCGTAGCAACAACGAACCCACCCAATGGCTTGAAGGCTTCCGACAACTTCTGCGATGTGGTGGAGAAGTTCAAGTTCTTCACAAATATAGACACAGTAGGACCGTCAACAGCTTGCTCGTCTTCTTCGTCCTTCTGTTCGGTACCCAAGATGTCGCTTGCTGTGACCTTGGCTTCAACGGCAGATTCTTCTTCCTTGGAGTCGACAACAACTTCTCCAGCAGCAGGTTCACGAATGAATAAGTCCTTGGGTCCCTTTTCCAAGTAAATAATGCTCTTCTTAAATCTTCTGTATGCTAACTTGGTGAATGCTGCTCTGGCACTAGGAGCGTCTCTGAACTCGACAATGGCAATGGTACCAGCAGGTGGCATCAACATTCTCTTCAACGATCCATACTCAGAAAACATCTCCCCAATTTCTTCAATTGTTGTACCAAAGGGGAAGTTCTTAACCAAGATAACCTTGTCATCTCTTTCCTTTTTGTCAAAGGTTGTCAAATCAACACCACGTTGTTCAAAGTAGTTTCTGACATCTCCAATAACGTGAGCTTCAGCCAACGCTTGTTTGACGGCAGAGTTTGAGCTTTCAACATCAATTAATTGGGACTTAGAAACACCCATCTTGGCAGCTACCGATTCCAAAACGGCATCACTGTTCATGTATAACGAGTTCCAACTAAATTGAGACTTGGTTGCTTGTGCCTTCTTCTTCAATTCTCTTTGCTTCTTCAAAGGCAAGTTTTTCAAATCAAACTCATCTAACCTGTGATCTTTCTTCTTTTCACCTGGTAAAATATGCAATAAACGTCCTTGGAAAATCTGCTTGTCCAAACTACGGAATGCTCGTATAGCATCCGCACTGTTGGCAAACTGAACGTACACGAACCCCTTAGATTTACCAGTACGTGTGTCAATGGCAATGTGAACTTCTTCTAAAGAGCCATAGGCTTCAAAGAGTTCTCTGAAATCTTGTTCGGTAGATGTGTACAAGATGTTTCTTATGAATAAACGACCGGTTTCGGTTATTTTGTTGACTATCTTTTCTTCTTCGGATTCTTCGTTTTGAGCTTCTTGAACAACTACTCTCTTTGCCGGTCTGTTCTCGGATTTCACCGGTTCAGACGCTTCTTGCTTCTGTACCTTGACGGGTTCCATCTCTCCTTCAGTTTCCTTCATACGGATTCTTCTGGCCTTGAGCCAGTCAAGATCGGTGACGTTTTCATCGGCAGCAATCTGTTCTTCCACTTGTTCTTGAGGTTCCAAATTACTTAAACTCATCATTTCTTCTTCTTCCTCTTCGTCTGCTTTTGGAGCAAAATCTTCATATTCGTCGTCACTGAAACGTTCTTCCACTTGGGCAACTTCGTATTTCGATAAAGCTTCATTTTCATTGTCTCCAGCATCCTGCTTTGCCAAAGCTTCTTCCAAAGCCTTTGCAGAAGGAGCACCGGATCCATCAGCGGTGGCATCGTTTGCCCACGATTTCACTTGGTGTGATGGCTTCATCACTTCCATATATTCTTTCAATTTTGGATTGTTTTCCATTTCTTCTTCTAATGAGGACTTGAACTTGGCCCTTTTGGTAAATCTTTGCTCCTGTTCCAAGAGTCTTGTTTCTTGTTCTCTCAATCTATCTTCTTCTATTCTTCTCTTCTCTCTGAATGACTTTGGAACGTTAGGGTCTGAAAAAGTTTTGGCCAATTCAACATCTATCTTAGCTGTATCTATGAATGACTTGTTAAAGAAACGGGCGGCTTGTTCAGCATCTTCGAATGCTTTGTATCCGACAAAGGCAAACCTTCTCGATTCCCCATTTCTCTTCTTCATCAACTTCACATCCGTGACATCGCCTTTCTTGGAAAAATGCTCCCTGATCTTGTCTTCTGTAAAGTACTTGGGAAGTCCCTTGACAATTAAACGTGACATCTCGTTGTTGTTTCTTTGATAACTGCTTGTCACCACTTTATAAAATATAAAATCCATCGCATCGATAGCGCGTGAGCCGCACGACGCAGCACTTTTTTTTTTTACGAATTGCAACGCAACTTTTTTGCACCCTCAGCGGTTAATCACGAATCGCTTCCTACAATGAAACTAATAGATCATATTGGATTAAGATCGGTTGGTGATGTTACAGTCATTAACTTGATGTTATTGATTAAGGGCTATTTGATATTGCTTCTGTTTTTTGCCCTTTTGTTCGTATACCACTGGATATCAGCACTATGTTTTGTTGTAGGCAAGGCATTTCCTGACCGGTCGCACAGCTTCAAGAGATCGTGCTGTATCAAACTTTGGAATGCTGGGGTATATTTATTGGTAAGTACAAGAACTGTCAGTCAAGATATCAACTAACCTTTAGCAATTGAACAACGTAGAGTTCAACGTTAGTGGTGACGAGATCGATACCGACTCCGCCATCCTTATTAGCAACCACAAATCTTTGGCGGATCATCTCGTCATAGCATATCTTGCCAAACATGCTAATAAGAATAATTCTTCCCCATTAATGTTACCAACGGTTAATTTCTTTTCGTGGTTTCTTCTTTGGAGAGTGCCTACTTTGAGAATCCTCTTACATCTTGCTAGATGTGATGAGAATTGGGAACTAGATGCAAACTTGTCGGAGAAAGTGTTTGTCCATTTGCTCAAGAGCAGCTATTCGGAATGGGTGGTTTTGTTCCCAGAAGTAAACATCTGGACCGAGGAAGATTCCGTTCTTCAAAAGCAGCAAAGTGAAAAGTATTTTCTTCCCCAGCTTCAGAATGTACTTTACCCGAGGTTCTCTGGGTTCTATAACGTGGTTACCACCTTGAATAAGAAGGGAATTAGATTTTCAAAGATTTACGACGTGACAATCATCTACCATACGAGAAATACTGTTCAAACTCCAAACTTACTCCAATTATTTACAACACTAACTCCTTACACTGTTACGATTCATGTTAGAACAAGGCTGTTATCCCGCGTCCCAGTCAAGAGACAAAAACTAGAAAGGTATTTGGAACATGCTTGGGTTGAGAAGGACAAGCTAATTCAAGAATTGACAAAAGAGATTAAAGAACATCAATATCCATTCAACTTTCATGAATCTTGCTAATAGGCAAACTATAGATCCTAGAGCTCTGTTGCTCGTCCCTTCTGATTCTGTAAAAGTGGTCTGTGAATCTGTCCCCGTTAATATGTGTAAGAAAGTTCTCATCGTGAGTGATGACAATCAACTGGAAATTCAGTTGCGCCTTTCTTACTTCAATAATTTGATTCAATGCCTCCGCTAAAGATTCGGTATTCTCTTGATCCAAGTTGGTGGTGGGCTCATCCAACGCAATTATTCCGCAATTAACTCCGAAACACTCAGCTAATGCAAGTCTAATCAAAATACTAGTCAATACCTTCTGACCAGCAGAACATCTACCTCTCATATCTAACTCATTACCATTCTTGTACATCACAACACGATAATTGTATGATCTATTTCCCTTGGCTTGGACGTTGACATCACTCTTAATGGCAATGGTTTCAATATCAGACCCTTTATAAGTCTGTGACCACAATTCTCGTAATATTCTATTAATATCTTCCATTTTCATGCTGTGGAATTTCATAATTGCATTATCAAGAGCCTTGGAATACGTCTGTATATCATTGGAGACCAATAAATTGGTTTGCAACTTGACCCATTCTTCGTGGTAATTGCTGTTCACGTCCTTGTATTCGCTATTAAGCTCCCCTTGCAATGATTTGATTTGATCACCAAGCTGTTTAAGTTCTCCAGTTTTTCCCGAATGCTCAGCATTCAATTTGGTAATTTCATTTCTGAGTTTCTTAGATCTTTCTTGGAATTGTTCTTTTCTCATTTGAGCATCTGATATATCCAACACAATCAATTGGTTCTCGATTTCTTCGATTTCTTTTATCAATCCTCTATAGTCCAAATTAGCAATGATATTGTGCTCGACTCTAGACGAATCATAAACTGCTTTCTCCAATTGTTGGATTGTGGCCAAATTCGACTCAATTTCCAAATTCAACTGTTCTCTTGCACTTGTGACATCAGTTATCGCTTTAGAATTTTCTTCAATCTTTACGGCGTAATTCTCTTGGAAATCTTTCACAAATTCAAACAACTTTAAGAATGTCAATTGTTGTTTTTCAGTCTCAACCAACTTTTTTTGCCTTGAATCCTTTCCATTCAAGTTTTCCAGGCGTATCCCAGCCAATTCTTTAACCAAGGTATCCCTATTGTCGGACAAACTTCCCAAGGTCGAGCTTATACCCGATTTCTTAATAGCCAAATCTTCCAAATTCGATTCTGCTTCTTCAATTGAGTTTTTTATACTGGTTACATCAGCAAGCGATTTTTCTAAGTTACTGATTACCAACTTCACATCTTTGACCTTGCTTTCAAGTCTTGAGATTTCTCTTTGTGCAAGATGTTTTGTTTCGGTATCGTCACTGATTTGCTGACGACAATTTTTAATTTCTGTGTTCTTACTTTGTTGAAGCTTTTGTAACTCGGCAATGGAAAGAACAGCCGTTCCAAAATCGTTGATTTCGTCGTTCAATTCTGAAAACTTCCTCTTTGATTCGTCAATTTCGAAGTTCAATCTTGAAAGTTCATTAAGTGGCTTCTTCAATGATTCCAAAGCCTCCTTTGTTGCAACAAAATCTTTCAATTTATTTGTTTCGTCCTCCGTATTCTTCTTCATCTGTTCAAGTTCGCCAACTAAATTTTGATTTTTACTCTTAAGCGTCTCCTCGTTCTTGATTGTGTCTCTAAAGGTCAAAATATCTGAATTGATTCCCTTCACAGCCGTCAACTCTTTCTTGATGCTTTCAGCTTGTTCTTCAATCTCTTTGATCTTATCCTTGTTGACACTTTGCTGTAATTCATCAATGAATTTGTTAAGACCGCTCAGGTCGAAAGTTCTCTTACACAAAAGGCAGTTCTTTTCCTTTTGAGCAATGCTGATTGCAGTGACATTGAATTGACGGGTGACTTCTGATGTGTTTATATCCTCCAGGACATTTCTATAACTTTCTTCCAATTCTTCCACTACCGATTCGTAAGTTTCGATTTCACCCTCTTCGATCGCAGACAATATTCTTGATTTAGCTCTTTTCTTGGTAGCTGCATATTCTTCCAATCTATGTGTATTGGAGTTGATAAATGCCTTGGTAGACTCGGCTTCTGCAGAAACTGAAATTACCTTTTTCTGAAGCGTTTCAATGTCCTTGCCTATCAGGAACAATTTATCATTCAATGCGCTTTCAGCTGATACCAAGGTCAATTTCTGACCCACCAACTGTTCATATTTGCCTTCCGTAGACTTCAACAAGCTGTTTAATGAAGATTCTCTCTTTGTTATTGTTTCTTCTAACAAAGTGATTCTCGTACGCAAATCTGATTGTTTGTTACTGGTAGTTATCTTCCTTGATATCTCTTCTACCTCAAATTCAAGCTTTGAGACATTCGAATTGTTACTTTCGATCTTCTTTTCGAGTTGTTGAATTTCATTCGAAGCTCTCCTTTCGTCCAATTTTTGTGTTATGGATATCAATTCCAACTTTTTTGAGTCGTATTCGGAACTGCTATTATCAATCAAATCTAATCTCCTTTTCAAAGCTGTAAGTTTATCTTTATTAGTTCGTGTGTCTTTTTCACAATATTTCTGGTGTTGTTCTTCTCTTGTAATAGAATCGAGGACATCTTGCAATTTGGCTTGACCCTGTTTCTCTGAGTGTTCAGAGTCATTCAAAAAATTTGAGTAGTCATTCTTATCTTGAGTATATCTTTGGTTCAACAATTCTTTTACTTGAAGCATATTTGTTTCATCGTCCAGAGATTTGATATAACTTAACATGGTGCTATGTTCGTCTATCTTCCGTTTAAGTTGTTCGTAATTTTGGTTGTATTCCAATTCCTTGGATTTCAACATACCATCTTCTCTAATGAGTTTATTATATTCAGTTGTTCTCAATTCCAAAGACTTGTTGAGTGTGGAATTTTGCGTCCTAATTATGCTGATTTGTTTCTCTTTTTCCTTGGTGATGGAAACAAAGTTGTTTTGTTGGTGTAACAACTCTTCTTCCGAATCGTTGAGCAATTCAATAGAGTTCTTCAAGCGTTCGTTTTGTTCAGATTTCAATTTCTTCTCGTGTTTTAATCTATCGTATTCGACAAGAGTGGCTTGGAAGTCTTGGTTGAGGGAAAAGAGCTCATCTGCCTCACGTTCTTTCTTGTCTAAGTTTATGTTAACGGCAGCAATTTCAGCACTGTACTTTTCAGCGGACTCTGACATGGTCTTCAATCTATCGTTCAATTTCTTTGCCCTATCTTTATCAATCTTCAAGTGGTTGACACTTTGTTCTATCAATTTTATATCGGTTGTCATATCTTTCTTGATAACCTTCAAATTATCAAGAACCTTGGTAAACTTGGAAGCTTCAAAGATGTCATCAAACCGTTTCTTCAACACTGAGGCCTCACTTAACGGCCATAAACTATCATCTTGATGACAGAATATCACGTAGTCGAGAATGGCTCGCGATGCACCCAAGTAAATGGGAGTTTGCTGGTCTAACTCGGCATTCTTAGAAGAGACACTCACCTTGTTACCCTTATCTATGACTACCAATTGACCCTCTAGTGTTTTGAACGTGTTTGTGATGGCACCAGCGCGTCCTTTCTTGCGACTGAGTTGTATAGTACGCGTAGTAATCATGGACTTCCCATTGGCGTTTCTGAATGCTAGTTTGACTTGGCCAGTAACGTTGGTACGTCCTGTAAGACTCGGATCGTTCACGAACGCGCCACCTTTAGAGTTTGGAGGCAAGTCGCCTGTGGTGGCATACTTGAGACATTCGATGATTGTAGTCTTACCACATCCATTTTGGCCACAGATTAATGTTAAGGGAAACCCAAACTGAATTGTCTCTTCTTGCTCCGGCTCAAACGCTCGAATGCCCTTTATCGAGAGCTTAAATAGAGACGACATGGAATACTTGTGGTACTAATCGTTCGCACTTACTTTTTTTACATGGCGGATTTTTTGCATCAAAATATATTTAGATTTCTATATACTTAATTTAATTTATGTGAGCCTTGGACAATTCTTCGGCAATGGCGTCGACACCTGCGTCTGCCTTCTCGGTGTGGAAGTTGGCAGTCAACTCGGCTTCTAATTGGTCCAAGTCGAGGTCTTCTTCCAAGGTGTCTTCTTCATCTTCATCATCTTCGTCTTCTTCGTCGCTGTCAAGCTCTTCCAATTCATCCAACTCATCCAACTCGCCGAATCCTCTTTCTTCAAAGATATCGGTAATCTTTTCAATGAGTTCGGAATCTTCTTCAAATCTGTTACCGTTCAATTCCAACAGCTTCAATTTAGGCAAGTTCTTTTGAACGACATCAACTAAAAGCTTCAAACTGTCGGTTTCCAACTCATTGTATTGCAATTTCAAGGTGGTCAAGGCCTTCTTAGATTCTCCGGCATGGAAAGCCTCAACTAAGGTCAATGAACCCTTGTTCTTCAATAAGGCATCGTTAAGGTTCAATTCAGTCAAGTCGGTCCAGATGTGTAAGGATTCTGCCAACTTTTCTGCTCCTCTGGTGGTGAGGGTGTTGTCTTGTAAATCTATAATCTGGAGCTTCTTGTTTGCCGATAAACCCTTGGCAATCAACTTGGAGATCCCGGCAGGTCTGATACCATTTTGGTACAACTTGATGACTTCCAAATCTTGGTGGTTTCTCAAACCAACAGACAAGTAGTTGATGGATCCGTTTTCCAATCTGTTTCTACCACAGATAAAAGTCTTCAAAGATGGCTGCTTGGCAGCTTCCTTGGCCTTGGCCAATTTGAAAAGAGATCCTCCGATTCTGGCACCCGCGAATGGGCCCATACCGTTATTGGAAAGAATTAAATGTTCAATAGTAATAGCCTTGGCCAAGTAATCCTCTATTGGGTCAATAGTTTGTAAACCGAAGGCATTGTCACTCAAGTTGACCAACTTCAAGTTAGTTAATTGCAACAAGCTTGGTAACAAGAATTGCAAAGATTGGGGGATTTCAGTATTCAAACGACCCGTGTACAAATCGGAGAAATCGATTTCAACAATGGTGTCTTTGTGCTTCAAGATAGCCTCACTTAAAGATTTGGACGCTTCGATCCCGATGGTGTTACCGGAGAAATCAAGCTTCTTCAAGTTGGTGAATGCGTCTAAATCCTTGATTATTGGAGCGATGACAGCATCGGAATCAAATTTAATTTGCTTGCCTGCAATAGAGAACGTGGTCTCTGGAGTGACACCCAAGTCTACGTTGACAGAAGCCATGATAGTCAAGTTATTGCTCGATGTGGTGGCGGTTAACTACGGTAAATTTTTGTTTGGAAATGTAATATGTCTGTGTGCAGGGATTTGGTGTGCTTTTACCGAAAAAAACTATCCCAATCAAAAATTTTATCGACGTCAAGTATTGCCATTACCCATCGAAGATAGCAGCATATAATGTCCGGAAGATTCCCACAAGCCCCTAAAGAAACCTCCTACATCCAGGAAATCGTCAACACCCCAGCTTTCACCGTTGCTGTCAACGCTGGATTGTTTGTTGCCGGTGTCTTTTTCATCCAATCGCCATTGATGGACATGTTGGTTCCACAATTATAGATGTGCCCCTAGTGAACGTCCACAAATCGTATGAACTAGCTAATGATTATGTATTGACTTGATACTTGTATATATTACAATATAACTAACGAGCTGACCAAGCAAGTTAGCCTCTGAGATAAAGACATAACCCAGGAAAATGTGCCAGTGAGCAATGCGACCTGGCGGCACAGATGTAGATTTGCGGCGTGAGATGAGTATTGCATGTGCTTGTCATCGTAGATGATGATCGTAGATGGGGGAAGCCAAAGATTAGATTATAAACTACGGACAAACTCCGAGCACGTCAATTAGTAATTAAACTTGACATTACCAAGAGACACCTATTATAGGTATTTGGCGAACAATTACAAAAGAGATTTTGTTTCGTTTGAATCATGGTTCCTGTCAAGGGTCGGTAGTTTGCACCATTCGGACTTGGAATCTTCAGTGGCCTGTTTAGGATCGTTATTTCACATTCATCGACTCGGGATATATCATGGATGTGAGGTGGGGGAATGCGCAGCTATTTCACGGTCAAGAATTGCAAGCACCGTTCGCACACCCACCAACACCAATCAATCCTCGGCCCAAATGACAGCTGATTCCCACAAACAACTCTGATTTGTAGTGATATCGAATGATTCTTGTTGCAACCCTAGCTGCACCGTCATCCCAAACCAGCCCGTCCAAGACTAAGCTACAGAAAAGCACATGAAAGTCTTGCCTGGCCCTGCAGAGACGCACAATGGGCTTTTCCGTCTCCATTTCCTAATTAGTATCGGTATGGGGTGATGTTTGCAGCCTAATCGTTCTGTGGGCGATACCTGCTAGCCGCAGGACTCCGGCCGCCGCGATGGCGTCTCGCCGTTGGTGCCGATGGATGGGTTTGGGGAGGGGTGGGTTTTGTGTCACATCGGCATATTTTTACCCCACATTATTTCGTCGA
Source organism: Teunomyces cretensis (assembly GCA_003706575.2). NCBI lineage: Eukaryota > Fungi > Ascomycota > Pichiomycetes > Serinales > Debaryomycetaceae > Teunomyces > Teunomyces cretensis. The sequence goes on along the minus strand of PPLT02000004.1, from coordinate 1,220,704 downwards.
TACCGAACAAGAATCATACCACTTGTGTCCACCATCCGCGGCTGGCGGCACTTTAGTCTGGTATTTAAAGTTTTGTTAGTTATCTCTTGGAGCTACGGAGTTCATATCGGTACGACTTCGGCATCTAGTAGCGCTAAACCACCGCCAAATCCCCGCCGTCGTATAACGCTTGCGGATAGAGTTTTTTAGAGCAAATCGACTCACGTGACTTTCTTCCTCGGACCCCCTCCAGTCACTCGCAACTTATCCTCGGCAAAACACTCCTCAGCACATGTAAAACCCCGTTTGTGGAGTTGTATATAAATATACCCAAATCTGGACAATTGTCATCTCAGTGAAAACTTCTAATCAATAACATTTTTCTTCAAATATGTCCTCCACACACACAGTTAGCTCCTCTGCTCCACCTGACCCAAAGTCCTCTTTGGCTAAGGAAAGAGAGGCCTCCAAGTTTGACCCAGTCAAGATGCACTACTTCTTGGAAGGTACTCCGGAGAGAGCCGAATTATTCAAATCCATGACTCAACAGATGGAAAGAGATCCTATCTTGGCTGCCGATGCCAAGTACTACGACTTGACCAAGAACGAGTTGAGAGAGTTGACTGCCGTTAGAATTAGTCGTATGGCTCGATACCTTGAAACCGACTCCTTCGACGACTTCAACAAGAGATTATCCATTGTCGGTGTCTTTGACCCACAACTCGCCACCAGAATCGGTGTCAACTTGGGTCTTTTCCTTTCCTGTATCAGAGGTAACGGTACCGCCGACCAGTTGTCGTACTGGGCCTTGCAAAAGGAAACCTCGCGCTTAAAGGGTCTTTACGGTTGTTTCGGTATGACCGAATTGGCCCACGGTTCTAACGTTGCCGGTTTGGAAACCACCGCTACCTTTGACAAGGAAACCGACGAATTCGTCATAAATACCCCACACATCGGTGCCACCAAGTGGTGGATTGGTGGTGCTGCTCACTCCTCCACACACTGTTCCGTCTACGCCAGATTGATTGTTGACGGCCAAGACTACGGTGTCAAGACCTTTGTTGTTCCTTTGAGAGACGCCAACCACGACCTTAACCCAGGTGTCACTGTCGGTGACATTGGTGCCAAGATGGGTAGAGACGGTATCGACAATGGTTGGATCCAATTCTCTAACGTCAGAATCCCAAGATTCTTCATGTTGCAAAGATTCTGTAAGGTTTCGAGAGATGGTGACGTTGTTTTGCCACCTTTGGAACAATTGTCCTACTCCGCTCTTTTGGGTGGTAGAGTCATGATGGTTTTGGACTCTTTCAGAATCACCGCCAGAATGGTCACTATTGCTTTGAGATATGCCATTGGTAGAAGACAATTCAAGCCAGCTAGTGCTGGTGAAGATGGATTGGAAACCCAATTATTGGACTACCCATTGCATCAAAAGAGATTGTTGCCATACTTGGCCTTTGCCTACGTTATCTCGGCTGGTGCTGTCAAGATTGAAAAGACCATCGATGACACCTTGTTAGAATTGGACGAGGCTGTTGAAGCCGATGACTTTGACGGTATCATGAAGGCTATTGACTCCATGAAGTCCTTGTTCATTGACTCTGGTTCCTTGAAGTCTACTGCCACCTGGTTGGGTGCTGAGGTCATTGACCAATGTAGACAATCTTGTGGTGGTCACGGTTACTCGTCTTACAACGGTTTCGGAAAAGCTTACAACGATTGGGTTGTTCAATGTACCTGGGAAGGTGACAACAACGTTTTGGGTATGTCTGTTGGTAAGCCAGTTGTTAACCACGTCATTGCCGTTCTTGAAAAGGGCAAGACTGTTAAGGGTTCTTCCTCTTTCTTGTCTGAAGCCAAGAACTACACTGGTGCCAATGCCAGCAAGGTTGTTTTGAACTCCGTTTCCGACTTGAAGGACTTGAGAAAGTTCTTGCATGCCATTGAAGTTGCCATCATCAGATTGTCTGCTCAAGCCGCTCAAACTATTAAGGCCCAAAAGGGTAACTTTGACTATGTTGGTGGTGACTTGGTCAACATCTCCAAGTTGAAGTGTCACCACTACTTGTTGAAGGAATACTTGGACAGAATTGACTCTCACGAAGACAGAGAATTGGTTCCATACTTGACCTTGTTGGGTAGATTGTTTGCTGCCACCATCGTCTTGGACAGATTCTCTGGTATCTTCTTGACCTTCAATGTTGCTTCTACCAAGTTGGTTAGTGAATTATCTTCCTCCTACATTCCAGAATTGTGTAAGGAAGTTAGACCACATGTCGTTGCTTTCACTGACTCCTTCCAATTGAGTGACATGCTTGTCAATGCTGCTATTGGTAAGTACGATGGTGACATCTACGAAAACTACTTCAACATTGTTAAGCAAAACAACCCACCATTCAACACCAAGGCCCCATATTCTGGTGCTTTGGAAGCCATGTTGAACAGACCTTCTCTTGAAGCTAGAGACAGATTTGAAAAGACTGGCGAATCCGCTGACATCTTGTCCCGTTAAAGTTGAAGTTCGAACAAAAAAAATAATGATTATTTAAGTGTATATTTTTCTTTCTTGTTGTTAACCTTTTGATAAGGTACTTATGAACAACAGGCATAAAATTATTTATTATTTGCAACGAATGAATGATTTGTTTTAATTGTTTTGTAATTTTCAGTATCATGATCATCATTGTCGCATCCCAAAGCGGAAATTCTCATTTAGTTGGCTGCAACAACCCACACGAAACGATTGCATGGTTCCAAAAAGGAAATCTATTAAACAGAGCCCCCCTTCCGTTTGAGACAAGTATCAAGTATAAATAAAGGGTCTGGTAAGGTCATAATTCATCTTTATTCACTTTCAAACACAACAAACTTTCAACAATGGCCGCTCAACAAACTTCTACTTCTTCCTCCGCTTCCAACAAGCCTCAATCCGCCAACAAGGACAACGGTGGTTTCAGAGTCCCAGGTGGATTTGTCCCAAACAAGTGTGTTATTGTTTAATAAGATAACAATCACTTCTACTTAACAGGACTATATATTTTGTTTTCTTCGTCGTCGCTATGTTTACGTTTATTATCAACTTACTTGATACTGAATAAATTTTCTTTCAACATACATACACAATGTAGACACAATTATTCACTTAGACAAGATCTTTGCTGATTCACCAGTCTTTTCAAAACGATCTCTAGCTTCAAGAGATGGTCTGTTCAAGAAAGCTTCCAAAGCACCAGAATATGGGGCCTTGGTTTGCTTGGGTGGGTGAAGGTTCTTGATGGTTCCCAAGTAGTTCTCGTACACCTTACCGTCAAATTTACCAATAAGCGAGTGCAACATGTTGTCAGATTGATGGAAAGAATCAGTCAACCCAATGGCAGAAGTTCTCACTTCACCAATAAGAGTATAAAGCACATCATAATTGATAACCTTCGACAACTCTTGGTCAAATATGTCAAACCTCAAGAATTCAGCATTGAATGGAACAAGAATAGACGAAACAACGTACAAGCTCAAGACCTTGGTTAATTGGTCCCTTAAAGCGGGGTCGGAAGTTGTTGACAACTTCTCATCGAACGTTTCCAACAAATAGAGATGTGCTCTCAACTTGGACAATTCAACTCTTTGAGGACTCACCAAATCCCAGTCACTGTGAGTCTTGAGTAAGCTAAAAACCGAAACGGCATATTTGACAATCAATGTCTCCAATGCCAATCTGACCTTCTTAAAATTCTTCAAATCACCCTTGGTTCTAAGAATACTTGAAGAGTTAACTAATTGCTTCGAGTTATTAATGAACTTCAAGGTAGATTCGTCTTCAAGCTTCTTGTTGTGGTTCAAAACCAGGTCAACGTGTTTGATAATAGATCTTCCGACAGAAATAGCCAAAACATTATTGTCACCTTCCCAGGTACATTGAACAACCCAATCACCATAGGATTTACCAAAGCCATTGTAAGCCGAATAACCTTGACCACCGCAAGACTGTCTACATTGATCAATAATGTCGGCAGCTAACCAAGTCAAGGTTGACTTCAAGGAACCAGAGTCGACAAACAAAGACTTGGTATTTTTGATAGATTTATCAATCAAGGCCTTGTTGTTATCGTTGATACCCTTCTCCAACTCCTCGAGGATTCTTTCATGTTGATCTTCCAAACGATTTGTTCCCTGGGCCATTGCATAGGTCAAAGCAAGTAATGGAAGCAATCTTCTTTGGTGTAATGGGTAATCCAAGAGCTTTGTCTCCGTAGTGTCGGACTTGTCCGTTTTGAATTGACGTCTAACAGCAGCATATCTCAAGGCAATCGTGGTGAACCTTGCCCCAATTCTGTACGAATCAGTTGCCATGTAGACTCTCCCGCCCAATAATGAGATGTAAGACAACTGTTCAAGAGGTGGTAACGTTACATTTCCCTTTCTGTCAACTTTACACCACTTCTGTAACATGAAGAATCTTGGAATTGCAACATCCGTGAATTGGATCCAACCGTTGTCAACGCCGGATCTTCCCATCTTGGCACCAATATCACCGATGCTGACACCTGGGAGAAGCTTGTGGCCGGAGTCTCTCAATGGAACAACAAACGTCTTAACACCATAATCCTTCCCGTGTACAAGTAATCTGGCATAGATAACAGTGTGGGTTGCTGAGTGTGCAGCACCGCCAATCCACCACTTTGTGGCACCAATGTGTGGGGTATTAATGATGAATTGATCAGTCTCAACATCGAATTCGGCGGTGGTTTCGCAGCCAGCTACGTTAGAGCCATGGCCCAATTCAGTCATTCCAAAACATCCATACATCTGTTTAATACTTCCAGATTCCCTGATGTGTGCCCAGTGATGGTATTGAGCAGCAGTTCCATTTCCCTTGACACAGTTCAAGAAAAGACCCAAATTGATCGAGATTCTGATACCAAGCGAAGGATCGTAGACAGTAACCAAGTTCAATCTTCTCCAGAATTGTTTGGTTGAGTCAGTCTCAATGTACTGACTCATTCGATCAATTCTAGCGGCAACCAAAGCTCTTTCCTCGTGCGTTGACAAGTCGTAATCTTCAAATTTGGAAGATAAAATAGGGTCTCTTTCCAACGATTGATACAACTTGATGATTTGCTTGGACTTTTCAGGAGATCCCTCAATGAATTGATGCATCTTCAATGTATCGAAGTTGGTGTTCCTTCTCTCCTCCGCAAGTGCTCCCTCGGTATCAGGAGGAGGAGAAGTCGAGATAACATTGCTAACGCTCAATTGTTTGCCAGAGACGTCATGCTTTTTGTTCTTTTTGTTTGGGTCAACCAAGTGGATGGGGGCCATGATTAGTGATGGTACTTGTTGAGGGTCTTGAATCGGAGTCAGAATCCTCTCGTTATATATATCGTATCCTTTTGTGGGGTAAAAAAAGGCGGGGGAAGATGCGGGTTTATAGGAGCGTTTGTCTCTCCTTCCCAAACAAGCTCAATGCCGAGCGTAGCCTTTGTCTAGATGCAGCTTGCAGGGCATTTGGAGGTTGTCTAGATTGTTGCTGGTGGCGATAAACCGGTAGACAGCACCATTGGTTCGCTACTGGTGCTTCTCACTATACCAAAAAATGTTGGTCTACACATGCAATTGTTCCGGCTCTTACCACGGTTAATCAGTTGAAATAAGTCCACTTTTTCCACGTTGTCCCGATTTGTCGAGACATGTGTTTTACTCGAGTGGCAGCAATAGTTAAAAAAAGACTTTCGGTCTATTCGGTTCTTAATCTTGCAATAGGGGGGGCTGTTGATCAGGAGATCTTTTTAAGTTCGATGGGGTTCGTCGATTAATCCTCGGTTGCGGTACAGTCGGCTGATTGATCTAGATTTGTATTCTTGATTGTGACAACTTCTTTCCATTATCAAAGGTTATAGTTTATCAAATTGTGAAATTTGTCAAATTACAGTAGATATTGTAAATTTATTGTTTGGCCGAAACAATGAAATCCTGAACCATCAAGGTTGTTTTTTCCCACAGCAAGAAGAGTCTGACCACTATACCCCACGAAACCATCGAGTGATGTTTTATTGTAGTAATTATACTATTCCTTTGGTAATCAATGATGATCCAAATCTAACATCCGTACCGCAATCGATTTTTTGCTGCGAAAATTCCCATCCACAAATACAACTTCGGCAAGAGTGCAATGTTTTAGAGGTAAAATTCGTTGATTAGGGTAACAAACCTGGCTTCCAACATATGTATAACAAGAAGAATAATTCTGATTGTGCAGTTGGGGATAATGTGCTGTCACCAATAGCAGTGAAATTGTATTCGGCTACTCTGCATTCCACCGTGCCCCGTCCATCAACCCCGGTTCCCAAGGAAAAGTCAATCAACAAGCTACAAGGCAATAGGCAGAAATTGAGAAACTATTTCATATGTTGTGCTGCTTTTTGTTCCGTGGTAGTATTTCTTGGAAACTTTGGTGTTTTCTCAAGTTGCAGTCAATATTCACCTGTCTGTTTCCCTCAGTATACCTTACGGATAAGCGATAAAGCAGTCATGACAGCCCAAGAGAAGGAATTGGTTTCTGGATTGAGGGAAGGTGTGAAAACCTTTACCAATCTTGTCACTGACATGAACGGCCTTCGGCTGCCTCCAACCATAGACCTCTTTTCGGAGCTGTTGGTGTACAAATTCAATTATCTTGGATATTGCAGAAAGAACACCGACACCGGAAAAGAGTATTGTGCTGATACTAATGGATTAGACGTTGTATCCACCTTGGTCTATGATTTTGGGGTTCAAATATCTTCGTTGAAGTCGGATGCACCTTCCAGTTTGGCACAAGCTTACACCCACATGTTGCAAGTCATGAACGCAATGCCGTTGAAGGAAGAAGACAAGTCTCTTGACACCACCACTTTGAAGCTTGTTGGCAAGCTCAAGGACTCATACAATCTGTCTGTTGTGGGAAGATGGTTTGCAACTTTGGTAGTGTTATCTTCCGGGGTGGCTACATTGGCGGCGGTTGCGACCGTGATTGTTGCATTTATCAAAGAACTTCCCGACGAAAAGGGTGAGATTGATCGCTATCTTATGTTTGTTGTTGTGGTTACATTGTTCAATTTGTTTATCAGTGCAATATTGGCATGTTTGGCTGCAATCTTGTTCCAGGGATTGAAAAGGTCAAACAAGTACCCGACCGTGATTCTTGAACAGGGAAATGTATTGCTTGCATTCCACTTACCAACGCAGATTGTGAGCTTGTGCTGTCTTGCGTTTCTGGTGGTTGCGATATATCAAGCTAAGAAATGTACACGTTAAGACATCAGATAAGCGTAGTTACGAAAGGTTATTTACAGCTTTTGCAACATGTTGACATGACAAAAGTCTCCAAGGTATAGCTGACCAAAGAAATTTTCTTGTTGTAAATCCTCTTGGTGGCCAAGCTGGCTAAGGCGCGAGACTGTAATGAGTTACTCAAAGTTATCTTGAGATCGGGTGTTCGACTCACCCCCAGGAGATTTATATTTTTTTTTGGCTGCTCCTCGCTCGTCACAATATTCAGGAAGACTAAACCGCTCGTATTTAGTAATGGGAAATTTTCTTGTGCTTCGGTTCGGAGGGAACGTAAAAGTGGTCATCAATAATGACCCCTGTCCGGGATAGACAATTTATTAATGCCGCCTCGCTATATAAATACTGGTTTCGACGACCACGGCCTTTTTGACAACCACCCAGCAGAAAATACTTGAGAATTAGGGGAAGTTTTGTTACGGAAACGGTGTGTTACACAAAACCAAACGACGTCTCCATTTTTTCTTTGCCCCCTTGTGTGAAAAACATAAAATCTCAACCATATCTTCAAGAGAATCCCTATAGTGTATCAATTGCAATATGAATTCCGAGAAAATCATCGCCATTATCTTGGCACTCTTGCTTCCACCTTTAGCCGTCTTCATGAGAGAAGGTGCCACCACGCCTTTGTGGATTAACATTGTGTTGTGTATCTTTGTTTGGATCCCAGGTATTTTACATGCCTTGTACGTGGTTCTTAAGGATTAGAAAAACCGTTTTAGCTAATACATATCGATGAAAGTACCTCCCCGAACACCATGTCCAGTGTCTAGCCCCTTTACCGAACCAATTGGTTTGTCCAAAGTCGAATATTCATTTGTTGTAGTTTGCTCGTCGTCCTTGTTGACAAGGCCCGACAAAACCGACCAACGGTTTTTGGGTTCAATAATGCTCCCATCGTAGAAATTACAAATTGACGTGTGTTGTGGTCTGCAATTACATAAGCCTGCAACCACGACGTGCACTTTTTCCACTTGACAACTGTTATCTCGAGGTTCCACGGGGGCTCCTACATTACGGCAGAAAAAGCCAGCCGTCTCGAACGGGAATATGACGATTCGTACCCCGATTCCAGCCAATCATCATGTAGCATTAGAATTACTCTTATCTCGGCTACATACAGGAGGCCTTCTTTTTTTTTGGTAGCAAAATTAGATACCGATAAACTAGAGATAACCTCAACCTGGCGTCACCTCCTTACGGGCTATAAGGATTAGAATAACTAGACAATAGAATCCAAGACGAATATACCCCCTTCATATTAGTGCCCACCAACTTTTAACGTTTATTATTCGCCACCATCAGCGACAAGCCCCAATAAAGTTTTCAACCCCTGATAACTCATTACCAGATCGTCCCGTCGTACCAAGAAATAATACCCCTAATGACGACACCGACACTTAGCTCCAAGTCTCCCGACGTCGATTCCAAAACAGAGTTGCCGCCGTTTTCGTTTTCAAAGAAACCGATAGATCAATATTGTACATTAAAGGGCCGCAACTTACTCTATGCTACGTCGTCATCGCTGGGCACCGTCCCCTCGTATCACTCCAACATCTCCGACATCATCCCGTCCATATCAAGAAAGAACACTGCATCCACCACCTCGACGGTCTCAACCAGCCAGCTGACGAACGCTGACCCCAAATTTAATGATATGGATTACGACGACCAGATCAGGTTCCCCCAAATGAACAACCTGAACTACTACACCTATGGTGCCAAGGACAAAGAAAGAAAGTTATCGACTTCGGGCAGCGTTCAGAGTTCGCTGTCTGTAGACAAGGAGGTACCCAAGAAAGAAATCGCTGGCGACAAAGTTGCTTCCAAATATACCCCGGCAACGTTTGATCTTTCGCAGCCGTTACGACGCTTCTCCCTACCTTTCAACAAGGACAATAGCACAGAATCGATAAACTTGAAACGGACTCTTGACGACGACACTGAAGAAAACCTCCAGCTTCTCAAGGAATATATTCTCAACAACTATATTTATGAAAAGAACCTGGAGCAGGCCAAGCTCAACCATATCATCAGTAACTTTTTGAACAAGGAAACCGAAGAGAAACCAGCCAAGAATACAAATTCGCAGCATCCGTTCTACCAACCTGGTTCGACGAGAATCAAAAACCTGTGTCCGATCGGTCTTTCCAAAAAGATGACTTCTGTCAAGGAACAGCAGACGATAAACACGTCCTTAATCACGAGCTTTTACCAAATGAAGAAGCCGTTGAGCACACCGGCTGTGTTACGACCCCCAGTGACGGCTTCTACTTTGAACGATACCCCCGAGGGCGACGACGGCAACAAGGACGAATACAATGTTAATTCTGTCTATACCATCACTTCGCCGATAGCGTCGGTGGGGTTTGAAGGCGAGTACTGCGACGATAGCGCCAACCTGTCGTTATCTCCAGAAAGACAAGTGCAATACGAGAAGATCTTCAATGTTGAGCCGACACATGAACACTGGATGTCCAATAATGTCACCAACCACTGCATGCAGTGTTTCAAGACGTTTGGAAGCTCGATCTTGTCGCTCGTCTACCTATTTTTCGACGAGAAGCTCAAGAAGGACCAGGATACCGACAGCATCAGCTCGACGGGGAGTGAGAGTGGAACGTCGAGCAGCAACAGCAGTAGCACCAGTCTCAGCAGGAGACACCATTGTCGGTTCTGCGGGTTGATTATCTGTAGCAACTGTTTAATCCAGAGCGACGGAGACGAAGCCCAAAAGACCGGGCTCACCAACGGGATATTGATGGATGGAGGAGCGCGGTTTGTCATCCCGATAGCGAGAAACCTCAAGACTCCGAGCGTCGGGGCCATCGAGCCCCACAACTACAAGCTCTTCAAAGTGTGCCGTAAGTGTGGAGATACCTACAAGAAACTCGTTGGCGACTTGAACAACGGTGGTGCCGGTGCCGAAGGGCCCAAGATGGGCAAGATGGTGTCGGAAGCCAGATTTGACGGTCTTCCGTTTGTGTACATCGAGAATCCTTACTTGGAGAGAAGACGGCGGGGTGTGGTGCTGGAAGAGGAGCAGGACTTTGCCGACCATTTGCAACGGCACCAGCAGGGCCATGGGGCGCAGGCGTACAGCCGCAAGAACTCCGCCAACGAGGTGCCCAACGACTGGATCTGGAGCTCGTTCTAGATGCTGCTGGTTGTAGGCAGGACCGGGCGATAGCAGGGCTGACGTAAGCTTCAAATAAGGTTCATAGCACATAAATGTTTAAAGCCAATCGTGTTGTATCGACTAGGGATTGGTGATGGTTCGGACTTCCCGATTAGGAAAAACGGTGACGCGTGTGTCGTGTCCGGTGCGTAGCGACATACGGCGGGACAATCCGACACGAGATAGGGGCTGTAGGCGGCCGCGGGCGCGCGCGCGCCAGATCACGGTGGCTGTAGGCAGGCGCAGCCCGTCCGCCTCCCGCTACGTCAGTCAGGCTGCTGCCAGAGCAAGACACACCGGAAATAACAACGGTTGCCAACCGCAAAGCAGCTGCAAAGCTGCCACCATCAACAGACACAACACCAAGACAACACCAAGACAACACCAAGACAAACCCAGACAGACCACGACATCGAAAAGGGCGGACCAACGCCCGTACGCCGCCAGATGGTACCATAATTTTGCAGCGGTGCCACTCGTTCTAGATCGAGTCCATCTACGCACCCAGTGGGGATGGCGGGTATTTTTTTTAGTGCGAGGGCCCGGTGGTTTTGTGTCGTGTTACTTAAAATTTTGCGTTTTCGGGTTCCTGCCTGTTGGTTTTATTATGATTTGACGGTGACAGGTGACTGGAACAGAATATTAATCACCAAGCCGTTTGTTTTCTCTGTTAGCAGGCAACACACACCACACACGTCCACACGCCCGGCTGCACCGTTTTACCTATCCAGCGTCACCACCCCACGCCACCGTCCACACACAGCCGCCAGTCCCCCCAAAATCTCGTCCGCTCGGTGATGTATCAGCAACCGAGCCACAAGCACCACTCGACAGACTCCTTGCGGAGATTGTCGTCGAACAACCCGTTCAGACAACAGCCGGCGCTGCCCCAGCACGCCAAGTACGAAGCTCCACGCAACTCCAACCGCTCCAATCTCTCGGTCTCATCGGGACCGTCCAACTACGAAGACTGGGTGGAGCGCAACAAGCAGCTCGTCGACGTGTCGTCCGACGAAGACGACCTCCGCATCCAGGAAGTCAACATGAACTTGACCTACAAGGACCCGGCGAGCTCGGGCGAGTTTTCCAAGCCCAAGTTCCCGCCACCACCAGGGCCCGTCCGTGCTGACAGCGACAGCAGCGTCAACTATGGGTACGTATTTTACACACTTTACATTAACGCAATTAGGCAAGCAGCGCGCGCGCGCGCCTCCTCGTCCTCCAGACACAACGACCCCGACAGAACCGACACGAAATGTGCCATTCAGATACCCAGGATGACTCCTAGTCACCGCGGCCCCGTCCGACACCGAGCTGTGGCAGCTTCCACACCCACACACGTGAAGTTGCCACCGCCATTGCTTGGTTTGACGACTATTTGGCCCTGACTACTTTGGGCCATTTTTGTATGAGCATCTTTTTTTTCTGGTCCAAATGTGGGTCATTGTCGGAAGCCTCGCTCGTTTTGTTTATTTGCTTGGGTTTCAGCCCCACGACAATTTTCCTTATACTAACTTTTTCTTCAGCCCCCGTAAAATGTCCTCCAACAATCCATTTGCAGCTGCCTTGAACGAGCCAGACTCGTACGTCCACCGCCGCGAGCCTCCCCCCGTGCCCCGCTCCTCCAACCACCGATCCCGCAGCGGCAGCGGCACTCCGCCTACGCGTCCCCCCAAGCCCGACTCGTTCGCTCCGCCTTCGTACGAAGAGGCCGCCGGCAAGGAGGCCGCCAGACGCGACTACCCCAGAGAAAAACAGCCATCACCGTCGTCGTCCTCGAGACAACACACATCCTCCAGACCCCACCGCTCCCACCACTCCGACCCCAATAGACCCCACCGCTCACAATCGGACTCGAGACCCCACCGGTCGTCCCGAGAAAAGTCCTCTGGCGAGTCGAGACCCCACCGCTCCTCCCACAAATCCTCCTCCAGAAACAAGTCGCCCTCCAAGAAGAAACCCGAAGCCGTCAAGGCCAAAAACTTGGACACCATCGACAAGTTGGACGTCACAGCGTTCTTTGGCGGCGGCTTCCACCACGACGGACCGTTTGATGCCTGTACCCCACACAGAAACAAGAACGTCAAGGCCGCCCCGGTCATGGCTTTTCCCCCTGACGGACCCAACAACTCCATCTCGGGCTTGGGGGGCAACATCGACAAGAACGAACAGTTGAACTTGGCATTCGGCAACTACGATGACGGCGGGAAGCACGACGTCATCGGCCGCAGAACGTCCATCAAGAGAACCAACGCATCCTCCCCCAACAAGAGCGACGACGGCGCCGTCATCAAGACCAACCGTGTCCACAACGATGTCTCGACATCGCTCTTCACCCCTAAACAAAACCCTTCGGTTGTCAATTTTGACTCTCACCTCAAGGCGGAACCCGTCCACGGCGAGACCACTGCGGGTTTGGGCTCGTCGACGTTCATCGAAGGTGCCCCTGCCCCTAAAGCTGCATTAAACAATGATGAATTCTTGCATACATCCAACGGTGGTTTGGGAAGAAAGAAGTCGATTGTGCAAAGATTGCGCAAGAACAGCAATAGTGAAAACAACTCGAGAAGAAATTCCAACGACCACAGAAACTCCAACGAAAGCAACGAGTTCCCGGATACCGGAAGAAGAGGTTCGCTCAACAACGTTGAGTCCAACGAAAACTACGGTGCCAACGGGTCCGGAGGCGGAACTGCATCGTCGTTGTTGAGACGTGTCAAGAGTTTGAAAGTTAGAAGGTAGAGATTAAAGAGATTAAAAAGAGAAAAATTTGAAATCCCCCATTTTGCATCACCATCAAAACCCAAGAATCATGAACCTTTCTGGGGGGTGGTGAGAATCAGTGTGTCGTTCGTTTCCTTTAAGTATTAGTGTTTGTAGTAGTACTGGGTCTATCCAGTACGGTGTGTTATTTAATAAAATCCCACAGAAATCGGGTATATCCTTTGGAACTCGTACGTGTATATCCTTTGGTATTATGGTAACAAGGAAACTATAGCATTTTAATGGTGGTTGAAGCCTGCACACAAACAACGAGGTTCCTCACCAAAATCTCAAAATTTTTCACCTCAAACATTATTGAAGCATCAACCATGTACAGAATAACCAACAGGGTGGCGCTCAAGTCGGGCCAGACTGGGCTTTACAGGGCACTCAGAAACATTTCGTACAAATTGCCGGGAATTTCGACGTTGGAAGCTTTAAAATCGACCGAGCAAGACTTCCAAGGTCTCTTCAGTAACAACACCGTCAATGAATTGTGGTTCAAGAGAGGAGGTGAGTTGGTTTCTGGGTTGAACGAATCGCTTGGCCAGTTAGAGACCGAGCACCACGAAGTTTCCAACTTGCTGGACTTGGTCAACCAGTCTATTCACAAACCTGAGTTGTACGGTGTCTTCTCGTACGCTTCTTCCTTATACAACTTGCAGTTCTTCTTGGAAAGCTTGAAAGAAGTCAGAGGAACACAAGTCAAACAGGCCCAGCCTAGTGCTTTGCTTAAGTCTCCAACCACCGAATACTCCGACTTACCTAACGACAGATTGCGTGACTGGATCGTGGAGTCGTTTGGTTCCGTCGCGGAATTCAGAGCCCTCTTGCTCAACTCGGCCAAGGCCATCAAGGGCGATGGTTACGTGTGGTTGGTTGCCGAAAGCACCATAAGTCAGAGCGTGTTGAGAAACTCGCCAAGTATCACCGAGCCAGGTGCTGCCAAAGAACCTATATATAACAACTTGGCAGTTGTCAACACCTACAACACCGGTGTGGTCGACGACTCGATCAGATCGGGCCAAATTAACCGCTTGAGATTGCAAAAGGAAGCCAAGATTGCTGCCTTGAAGAGCAAAAAGAAGGAAAGAGAAAACCTCGAACAAGAAGAATTGGTCACCATCGACACCGAGATCGAAGACTTGGAAGCCGAAATCGACCACTTGACTCTCGGTACGGTGGAAGAAGCCGAATTCAACACCTTGTACAACGACAAGAAGTTGCTTCCAGTTTTGGCCATCGATGCATCCATGAGAAACTACTTGTTGGACTACGGCGTGTTTGGCAAGCAGCAATACTTGGACAACGTTTGGGAATGTATCGACTGGGACATTGTGGCCAAGAGATTGCCCGAAAGAACCAAGCAGTTCATCTACACTTACTAGACTCATCGGAGTCCTGTCTTGTGCCTCCAAATGTAAATAGCGTTATTATACACACATTTCTAATACCTAGTTTTTAATCACCTTGGTGACAATCTTTTCGACTTCATCCCAGTCGTCAGTAGGCACTCTGGTCATTTCGATGTCACCGAAATACTTTTTGATTTGCATCAAGATTTCGTAGGATTTCTGGTCGTGGATGAAAGAAATCGAAACACCAACTCTTCCAAATCTACCGGTTCTACCGATTCTGTGCAAGTAAGTTGAAGGGTCGGCCTTGCCAAATTTGTCCACAGGCAAGTCATAGTTGACAACCATCGAAACAGATGGAATATCGATACCTCTGGCCAACACGTTGGTGGTGATCAATACCTTGGATCTTCCTTCACGGAAATCGTCGATCAACCTGTCTCTTTCTTGATGCTGTAAGGAACCGTGCAATAACGAACAGAGATGGCCCTCTTGCTTCATCTTGTGGTACAATTGGTTGGCGGTTTCCTTCTTTTCCACGAAAATGATCGAAGAACCAATCGTCAAGAGTCCGTACAACTCGCACAAAACTTCAAACTTGTGGTTAACAGAGTTACAGTCCATGTATAATTGCTTGATAGCATCGACATTCAACTCTTCTTGCTTCAATTCCAAAGAGTTTGCGTTTGGAACGAACTTTTCGGCATAAGCACGGACCTCAGTAGGGAAAGTAGCAGAAAACAACACCAACTGGGCGGTCTTGGGCAACACTCTCTTGACACGAAGACTCTGGTCGGCTAACCCTTGAGCGTCCAACATGTTATCGGCTTCATCCAACACAAAGACCTTAACCTTGGAGGGATTGATGGCTTTTCTTCTCAACATATCCATAACAGCACCTGGCGTTCCAACAACAATGTGAGCATTGGTGGTGGCACCTCTTGCCATGGCTTCTGGAACCACCAACTGGATGCTGATTTTGGTAAACTTACCCATAGTTTGGATAACTTCCAATGTTTGTCTGGCCAATTCTCTTGTTGGGGCCAAGCAAATACATTGAGTCAGCGGCACTTCCTCCTCCACTCTAGACAACATAGTCAAGGAAAAGGCGGCAGTTTTACCTGTACCTGATTGAGATTGACCGATCATGTTGTGTGGTGGGTTTGAAAGCAACAATGGCAATGCTTTCTCTTGGATCTTGGATGGCTTGTTGAACTTCATCGCATACAAACCCTTTAATAACTCTGGAGATAAGCCCAATTCTTCAAAAGACTTGACCGAAAACAATGGCGAGTTTGGATCGGCTTGGAGATCAGCCAACTTGACCTTGACTTCGTATTGCGATTTTATCAAGTTGGATTCGGGCTGTGTTTCTTCTTTAGCTTCTTCTGTAGCTGCTTCTTTAACTTCTTCTTTAGCCTCATCCTTCTTTTCTGGCTGGGCTTCTTCTTTCTTTTCCTCCTTTACCTCTTCTTTGGTTTCTTGAGGCTTTTCAACTTGCTCTACCTGGTCTCCCTTATTTAAGGAGAGAGAGGAAAGCAATTCAGCAGCGTCAGATTCAACCCTCTTTTCAGTCATGGTGGTGTTGTTGGAGGTGTTGTATACCTTGACGAATTTTTCATTAAACTAAAATTTACGTCACGTGATTTTATAAAAAACAACTTTCCTGGCCACCGTGAAGCAAAATGTTGTAAAGAACATTGTAGATTACAGAGGAGTAAAAGCTGGGGATATCAGAGTGAAGTGGTAAATATGTGTGGAGATTTTGGGTAATAAAAAGTAAAGCTTAAAAAACAGCCCGACGCGGGAGTCGAACCCGCAACCTTTTGATACCTTATAAAGCGCCATGGGTGACTTTTAAAAGTCAAACGCTCTAGCCGATTGAGCTAGCCAGGCTATTTCAGGTATATAAACCTTGTTCTAGGGATCACACTCCACATGTGATAACCGACCGTGCAACAATGTGATGACAATTGGTTTCCAGCAGAAATGGGATCTAACTTTGCCAAGGACCGGAACAGTTAGTTTATCACAGGTGAATAACTGTAACTTTGGAAAGTGCTGGCCCCAAAGGGTTAGTATTAGTGTTGCAAGCGAAGTATCACCAAGCACTCCATAAATGGACAAACAATTTTGCATCCACCATTCCAAGAAGGTTTGCAATTACAGGAAATCACTCTCCCGGATAGACATAATATACAAGACCGGAAACAGAGCAAGCTCTTTACAACGGTTGCTCCTTTTGCAAGTTTTCGCATCAAAAGTCCCTGTGCCCCGTCGTCCCGGTAAATCCAGATCCGACGGGCCATTCCTCGATCAGACAACTTTTACATGGCCCGACTTGACAATTGGCTACACCGGAGAAACCCAAAGTAATTGACACCATTTTGTCGCTTAGAATAACACGATAAACCCGGTTTACGTGCACCACCATGTTCTCTACGATACCAAAGTCATCCCAAAACGATGAGCCTATCTACTGCATTGGTTAGTTTCTTAAACCTTCGTTAGAAAAACCGTAACCACATCCCTTTCCTCTTCTCTCTGTTGTGTTTAACTTCATTTTATGACTTGTAGCTGCCAGTTGGAATTTTCCACACGGTGCCATTCCTCACCACCCTCCAACGTGTAGGTTTTTGTCTCGCTATTTTTGAGAGTCAAACCAATCCGCGTAACAACCACAATGACGAAGCCTAGCAAAGCCACCCTCAAGCTGGTGTCTGTGGATGAGCAACACATCCTGCCGCCCGTGGCTCCCAGGATAAAGCGCCATTCACTCTTGAACATCTGGATCGTGACACTCGCGTTGAAAGCATTGTTGGCCGTGGGATACCACTCGACCGACTTCGATGTGCACCGCAATTGGTTGGCCATAACGAACCAGTTGCCGGTAGCACAGTGGTACTTGGAGGCCACGTCGCAGTGGACGTTGGACTATCCTCCGTTTTTTGCCTACTTTGAATGGGCGTTGTCCCAGCTCGTCCCCAGCGTGGTAAAGAACGACGGATGCTTGGACATCGTCGAAAAGGGTCTCTACGGCACCCCGACGGTGTTCTTCCAACGGGCCACGGTCGTCCTCAGCGAAATCATCTTGTTTGTCTCCTTACAATGGTACATAAACACCTCTCCATCGCATAGCTCGGCGCGAAGGGCATACGTCGCTGCCTCGAGTCTTGTGTTGTCTCCGGGCTTGTTGATAATCGACCATATCCACTTCCAGTACAATGGGATGATGTACGGCTTTCTTGTGTTTGCCATCAATTGTGCCAGACTCAAGAAATACTTGTGGTGTGGGTTCTGGTTTTCGCTTCTCCTTTGCTTCAAGCACATCTACTTATACCTTGCACCAGCAGTGTTTGTGTTTCTTTTGAGAGCATACTGCTTGGACCTCAAGTTTGACCGCAAGAAGAACTTTTTTGTCAACCTAGTTGGTCTTGTCAAGTGGATGAACTTGGTCAAATTAGGTTCGGTTGTTGTCTCAGTCTTTGCAGTCGCCTTTGGTCCCTTCATATACTACAAAGTCATTCCCCAATTGGTTGCCCGGTTATTTCCCTTTAACAGAGGCTTGACCCACGCATACTGGGCACCAAACGTCTGGGCAATTTACTCATTCTTTGACAGATTGCTCATTCTTGCTTACAAAAAGATCCCGTTCAGCCAATATCCTTTGGAGAGGATCTTCAACTTTGATCCTAAATTGTTGAATAATCAACAATTGGTCAACTCATCCACCAGAGGCATTGTCGGGGACATCGAGTTCTTGGTGCTTCCCACAATCACTCCTCAGTTGACATTTTTCCTCACCTTATTTTACCAGATAATGGCCTTGATCCCATTATTCCTCCAGCCAACTTTCAACAGGTTCTTGGGAAGTTTGACCTTGTGTGGCTACGCTCTGTTCCTCTTTGGATGGCATGTCCACGAAAAGGCTATTCTCCTTGTGATCTTCCCAATCACCTTCTTGGCTTGTCAAGACAAGAGACTTCTCGGGCCGTTTAATTTATTGGTCAGCTGTGGTTATGTATCGTTGTTCCCGCTTATCTTCACCCCGAATGAATGGGTGATCAAAGTGGTCTACACGTTGTTGTGGTACATCATATACTATTTCAATTTTAGAAACGTTGTGAGGATCCCCAAGAAAATGGTCGGCCAGGGTGCATTCATCTTGGATAGGGTTATCAATGGGTATATTCTTGGATTGGTTCCCATAATCGCAGTCACCAGTTTCATCGAGTTGTTTGAACACAAGTACGAAGCATTAAAGAAGTTGGAGTTCTTGAAACTCATGGTTGTTAGCGTTTACTGCGGGGTTGGGGTAATTAGCAGTTGGAACGGATTCAATTGGTTATACTTTGTCGACGAAAGTATATGGACCGAAGAAAGCTAAATGTATTATAATAAACATAATTTTCATATCATTCATTGCCAAATGATGTAATTGCTCAATTTTAATGCCAATAGAACTCGTACTATATCTAGAGCTGGTCATCTTAGGGCATAAACTCAGGTATTGGCAATGAAAACTTGATGGCGACTGTCTTCTGAGGAGCGATTCATCCTCATAGAAGCGGTTTTGTGGTCTAGTTGGTTATGGCATCTGCTTAACACGCAGAACGTCCCCAGTTCGATCCTGGGCAAAATCATTTCTTTTTTTGAATATAAAGCCTTTCACTGGTTAAGCTACATGTCTTTTCCGGTCTGACATTGTTTGTTTGACAGTATTTTGTATGTCAAAGTAGAAGGCAGACTTTTTGCATTCGTCAATTTTTTTGCAGCATTCCATGAAAATTACTTCTCCACTCTGTAAACTACTGAAAATTGCGGTCAATAGGAATATCGAATCAACACCGTTGATCCCAGCTTATAATTGCTTAAAGCAAGATAGAAGGCTTTCACATCGCTCATGAGTTCACAATATTACCTGGTAAATGATGAGCTACAATAACTTCGAGAACGGCAACAAGAATAGCCTTGTCCGAGAGTCTATTCGAACTACATATGAGGACGTCCTAAAGATGGACAGTTCTTCTACAAAGACATATCGCCCTACCCAGATGAAAATGCCTAATTGTCATAAATATATACACGCGAAGAAATCAAGTTGTTTTGGTGTTGAACATGTAGTCGGGAAACAACGCTTCCCAATCTTCATTAAACAAGTCAGAAGTCATCAACACCGGCGGACCCCCCAAGAAATCGAGGTTTTTATCGAACAAGAGCTCGGTATTGGAGTCCACAATAGACCTGTTATCTACACCTTGTTCTGGCACAGTATGGAGAGCCACGGTGTTTCCGTTGGGACTATGTTGCAGGTGAGCAGCCGACGCCTGTTGTAATGCTTGGAACGGTATATCGACATTCTGCTGAAGTAAGATGTTCTTGTTAACCTCGGAAGTATCATTCCTTGGACTGTTTTGAAGCACCGTCACCGATTCAGGTGCCTTGGGAGTAGAAGGATACTCTTCTTCATTTTCATAGGCCTTAAGCTTAATGTTGATTAAATTGTACGATTTCTCGGCAAGCTTCCATGTCTTGGAACTTCCTTGCAATACGTTCATGAAAAACTGCAAATGGTCTCTCTTTTCGTCTATCAGCTTCTTGCTGGTATTAGTAAGAAGAATCACCGAGATGGAAAGAATCGAGCAGTAAACCATGAATATAGAAACCCGTCTATAACCATGGATACTTTGAAATCGGTCAACTGCCTCGTATAAATCTTCGATAGCCTCCAAGCAGATGGTCAACGGGGATAAAGACTGATCTTTAGGACCGTGTAGCTTTGTATTGATCCCCACAAACGGTCGATTAAGGCATAATATAAGCACGTAGTAGTAGTATCTGATACATGCCATAGTGGGATTCTCTGCTGTTTCCTTGAGGGAACGGCGGTCCCATTGCAAATCAGGTGGCAAACTTCGTTTCCATTCCATGATTTGGGCATTATATTCGTAAGTTTTGCGTAATCTTGACAATAAGTCAAGATCCTCGTGGTTAGTTTGGTTATTCTCAATGTCGGACTTTGTGAAAATATCGTCAAGAATGTTGTCGGAGATGCTGATGAGGTTGATGATCTTCTTCAAAGGATTGGAAATGTAGGATTGCTCTTTGCACGTAAGTAGACTGGGGTTCTGGGCTTCGACAAAACCCAGGTAAGTGAATTCGTCGATCCATTCCAAGTCAGGCAAGTCGTTGGTCTCGGGAATCGTTGCGTCGGACATCTTCAAGAGAGACGGCCGTCCGAGCAACAAACTAATAAAGTGATCAGCAACGTAACTGCCCCAATAAATTCTGCTTCTGATGTCGACATCGAGGGGACTCAAGTCTTCCTTGGATTTGACAAACCACACCTCGGGATTGAGCTGGAATCCCAAATCAAACCCCATTCTAATGGCATTTCCAGAAAGCATCCAGCCACTTGAGTTGTATCCATTACAAATATCGTAGAAAGCCAACAAGAGGAAGCTCTGCAATGATGTTATTGAAGATCGACTGAGATCCTTGAGCAACAACGACTTTGCGTCAAGATAAAACAGCAAAGACTTGTTGTAGATCGAGTCATCATCTGACATCTTGGAGCCCAATGCACAGATCGAGAGGATCAAGATCTTGGAGCAGTACAAACTGTTGGCCGTAGGATTGAAGAAATCAAGCAAAAACGCTTCCCTAAAAATGAACATGTTGTGGTCCGGGTATTGCCAAGTAAAGAAGAGCTTGATACAGTGGAGAACATCTGGGTCCTTGTTCAAGGCCTTGATGTCCGCCTCTTCGACTCGATTCGAAAGCTTCAAGTTCTTACTAATCAAATTATCGTCGTACACGCTCGTGGGTCCGTACACAGCACGATCTACCGAGTCCTCATCAAGCTGGTGGGAATTGGCCAGGTTACTTTCGAGCAATGGCTCCTCGAAGCTGAGGAGCTCTTCCAAGTCGGTTTTGTCAACCAACACCTGTTTCCCGTCCAAGTCCTTTGTGTTCTTGAATTTTTCAAAAAACGTCGTCAATTTCTCGACCTTCTTCTCTAATGAAGTCACATAGTTGACGGGCGGTCTCTTCTTCCTCATATCGTTGACGGTTCTGACACACTCCACCTTGGCCCTGATACAACTCGAACAAGGAAACTCGAAATTGCACTTGATTTTGCGCAAACGACATCTCTTACAGCTCAACGGTCTGTTGGCTGCGTTTGTCGCTGCATCCTCTCCGTCTTCTTCTTTTATCCTCTTCTTGTTCGACATGCTTACGGACAGGTAAGTGGTGGGAAGGATTTGTGTTATGAACAGTGGTGGTCACGTGCGCGATGAGTGGATTTCTGCCCCCACGGCGGGAATACACGGCGAAACGGCCGGCGATACCAACGGCGATCGGCAATGCTATAGTTATTAGTGTATTGGTTGGAATATATGTGTATGTATCTACTGGGAGAATTTTGAGGTATTCTGTATGCTAGTTGAGAAACAAGATCTGGTACGTGGTGTAGAATACGGTGATGATCCCAACGACGATCAAAGCGTAGTCACACGCACGCAAAACCTGCTCGGACTTGGTCAAGGAAGCCTTCAGCTTCAATGTTTTCAAGTGGATCAATGGTGGATAGATGTAGACCAAGGGAATACAAGCAAAGCACCCGTTGAACGAAACAAACTTGTCGATATTGTTGGCATTCAAGTAAGCAATGGCACAGATGGCCACGACAAACAACGCACGAAAGAGATTCTTGAGCCACTTGACCTGTGGGTTGTGTTTGCCCGAGTGTTGGTACAATTTCCCGCTGCTGTTCTTTTTCTTTTTGTTGAAGATGGCCGACTCACCGATCTTGATGGCCGGGAACAATTGCAATGGTGCAGTGAGGAATACGGCCAACGAGTACAACACCAAGATGGACTGGACAGAAATCTTGTTCTGCGGTAAGTTCAAGATGATAATCGACTTGACCTGGTCGCCAAATGCGGTATACCCAATGGTCCCGATGCCGACAAACAACATCGAGATGACAGACATACTGATGGACAATACCATGGGGAACTTTTCGGGTTCGGCCATAGAAGCTTCGATGGGAAGAATCAAACCAATACCCTCGAATGCCGTAACCGAGACTCCGATCAACATCGACCAACTGTTGGGGTTGAAGTTGACAATGTTTGGCCCGATACCGTTAGTGATAAGCGAAAGCCCAGCAAAGTAACAGATAATCAAGAGGCCTATGATGATGAAGAGGGACGAAATCAACGAGATGATCGACAACTTGGCCAAGTTACGGATCAACACGAGCGGAATCAACAAAATACACTGAACAATGACGATATTGGCGGTGTTCAACCACTCATGCTGGCCATTAGGAAGGACGTGGGACACAAACGACAACAAGTTTTCTGCTGTGAAAAGGATGTAGGTAGCCACAAATCCGACTTGGGAGAGAATGATTGAAAAGAGAATACAGATCTTGAGTGGTTCACCATAAGTCTTGTAGCCCAACTCACCAAAGGAAGACAAGTTCAACGTCTTTTTGGACCTAATCAAGACAAAGTAACAAAAGTATGTTAGTATGCCGAAGATTGAGAGGCCAATAATCGAGAAAAGAAGCCCACCGTTGTAGAATGCCCTTGGAAGAAAGAGAACTCCGGAGCCCACCAACGACTTGAACACCAAGAAGAAGGTTTTCGGCACACTGGCGGTCCCCTTGGGTTGTTCGCGGTGCTTGGGTACTGGTAACTGCTTGGGAAGAGACTGGTAATGTGGGTTCAAAGAACGGGCGTTCAACAACGATGATTCCTCGTCAAACACATCCTCATAGGTCTCTGCTTCGGAAGCAGTGCCGTCTTCTTCGTCACTGAAGTCTTCTCCGGCAAAATGGCCGTAGATACTAAGGAACTCCACAAAGTTTCGCGTCAAGAAGTTGGGAGGCGATTCGTTACGCTGGAGCGATTTGTTGATCAAAAACTCCCGGCGGAAACCACCGGGAACGTTGATGTCGCTGGCGGTGGACTCACGTCTTGTCTCAGTCAAGTAAGTGGAGAACGAAGACGACCGTGTTCTCCTCTTGGGGCGGTCATTGCCATTGGGAGAGCTGTCTTCGATCTGGTGGTAGATTTGTCTCGCTATGTCTCCACCCTGTTGTCTAAGGGTGTCTTCCTGGCTGACCAAGTGTTTGTTGACTGTCTTGTAGTCGAGGTCTTTGGCGGAGATGTTGCCCAAGTTGGAGATTTGGTCCTTGTAGCTCATTGGCGACGATGAGAACGACGTGGGAGTCGGCAGTCTGATGGGAGGAATGGGGGCAGCCGTGGTAACTGGTGGCGTTTGCGAGTTTTGGAACGGCGAGTTGTTTTCGTTTCTATTGGGCCTCATTATTACTAAGCATCAACTGTGGATTCACTGGAGGTTGGTATGTGTGGAATTTTGGAGAACGACATTGTTAGCGGCTCTGGACGACACCGTGACACAGTATCGCGACATTGGCTGTAACGGGCAGCGCGCCGCCTTGCCGCCGCAGATGTAAGCGGATTCAGGGATCTGCAGAAAACACCAGGACCGCAACTGCACCAAACTGCCCCGGCGCCAGCCGTGCACGAGGACCCCAAAATCACCAAATTTTCGGGAGAACTATCCAGCAGGGGGATAGTGGACACTAATACCATCAGAAGGCTTCTTTACCCTCCCCACCTCTAGCAAAGTATTTAGGTTGAAGGCTAAGAGAAATTCCCAGCCAATAACCAAGGCCATATTTTAGCTTATCCTTAACTTTGTAGTAGTGACAATTTCTTTTCTTGACATTTCTAAATCTAAATTTGGCAATAACCGTATTTCAGGTCCAAACATCTGATCGGACACCGGGATTCTGCGGAACGTCCACCTGGGCCAAGGCGGGAACTTCTGGGGTCCTGTACTTGGTGCCGACAATAATTCTCTGTTTGGTAGGATGGGTGCAGGTCAACCTGCAAAAGATCGGCGCCGCGTTGTCAATAGGAGGCCGAGCAGCAAGTAGTTTACGGAGGATACAGGCGGATCGTCCATTCCAGGAGTGGAGGGTACCAGAGGCTGTCATGGCGGTCCAGAACATTCAGCCTCTGTCACTCCAGGCGTCGTATTCCGGTACGACCATACCTGACACTAAAATCTGCGCCTGGAAGGGAGTGGGGAATTGAAATTGTTACTCGGTGTGCTGTTCATAGTAAAGAAATTAATTGAAATGATCTTCCCTGCCAAAGTATACGTTCTGAGCGTATGCCAAACTTTGCCACAAATATGCCGAGGATATAGGTGGTAGTGAGGGGCTATATAGGCCAAGTATGTACCTATTGTTAGCATGCACCGTAATGGGATATGCAAAACAAACGCCATGCATCGTTCTGAGGCAGACAGTGACATGCAAAAGTTCGCGGTGACTTTCCGCGCTGGTCGGGAGCGGGGTCGGATAATCCACCCACGGAACATTTCGCTGCGTCGTGACTGGGCAGAAATATTTTTTCCCGTCGTAAACGTAAGGAAGACAGTCAGGTGTGATGGCTTCCGAAAGCGAATTAGACAAGACCGGGATCCCCCAGCCACCGTGACTACTCCGGGACTACGCTCACAATCATGGTCCATGTCCGTACCAACCGTCCACGGCGGGGGAGAGGGGGGACAGGGTGACAGTGCCGCATCTACGTTACCCCCCGATAAGAGATGTACCGAAAAAACTTTAGTTGTCGGGCCAAAAATAAAAAATACTATATTCCATTTACGCAGATCTTTTTTTCGAAGGTACATGATAGGCCTGATAAATCATCCAATGCAACCTTCATACCAAGAATCAAGAAAATATCCCTGCCGCAGAAACCACCTTGTCTTCTAGCGATTTGCCAGTCAAGCGGGGTCAGCCATGCAACTTTGCCAATACCAACCCTTTGCATCCGACCTGACGTCGGGGGCGTTGGGTAACCTCGACGAGCATTTCGCGAATTACGTTGGCTGAGTGATAATCAGCTCACCAGGCCCTTGGCGACACCAGCGGGATGCAGACGCAAGTATGTGGATGGGTGCAACCATGGAATTGTTTACCTAGTATTGATAATGCGCTAGATGCCGACGATTCTAGCACCGGAACAATATGCAGTTTTGCAGGTTGGAAGGAAATTGTCGGGAAACTCCCCGTCGGACAAAAGAAAAATAAAAAAAAAACAATTCCAAAAACCAATCCAAATTCCAGTATAAAAGAAAAACACCACTTGATGTTGGCTAAAATGCTTAAAAAATAAACTGAGTTTTCATGCACACTATATTTTAAAAATAATATTACGTCTCATGCTTGCCATCTGAATATATATAAGAAGGACGTATCCTCCCCAATTCCACGTCGACAAGTCAAAACCACATGATATCACAAGACGATTTATACCAGAATAGCCGAGGGCACTACTTCGAGAACATCGACTACCTTCAATACATACCGGAAGATGCCGCGCACTACCTTAGAGATAACCAGAACTTGATGTCGTGCGTCAAGTACTCCAAGTCAAGAGAAGACCTCGCGTACAAGCGCTTGGACAACATCTGCTGGAGACGCATGTACAAGAACTTGAACAAGTTGGACGTCATTAACCCGTTCTGCATCAACTGGGACAAGAACAGCGACATCACCTGGCTATACGGCCCCAAATTCGAGCAGCGCAAGTCCCGGCAACTGCCGCTGATTGACGTGAGGCCCGACGATACCGAAAACAAGTCGGACGATGACTACTCGTCCAGCGTATCGTCCATGTTGGACTCCGACTACAACGAAGACTCCGAGTCCGACATCTCGTCGATCGGCTCCGGATACATGGCCGACTACAACAGCAACCCCATCGCCAAGCAACAGAAAATCTCATACTATAACGAGGACGACACCACCTTTGGCCACTACTACAACTACATCAACCTCAAGCCGATCCTAAAGAGTCCTGGCACTAGACGTACCAAGAAGAAGGTTTCATTCAACTGCATCATCAACTCGCGCGAAATCATCAATGGCAAATCATTTGACTATGATTTTTTGGACCATCAAGCGTTATAAACTTCTGCATCACTTTCTTCAATTCTTCAATCCTAAAAAACAATCCGTGCTAGACACACATGCCTCTGGGTAATAACAACGTTAATAAAACATGTATTATAATTGATATATTTCACGTATTTTATTTTTGTACGAATATGGGCATAATCCATGGGGGCGATCTTGGGGGGGAGGTCGACATCGTGCCGGCGTTACAGGCATGCATGCGTGTATGCAGTGTCGGGGGCGGCCCGGTGCACTGGGAGCCTTCGGCGCGAAGCTTCCGCGCCTACATTTTAGCTTTAGTCCATGCCTGTATGGGAGGTGTGGGGATTACTGCATCCGCGCATTGTTTATCGCTAGAATTCGGCCCAATCCATCCTTCAGCCTTGCCATTGTGTAGTTCCGGTCTTGGCCATGTTGGGGGATCTTTTGGTGCCAGATAATAGTCTGTTGGCCAAGGTGGCCAATGAGCCGGTAGTCAATGGGTATGATCGTCGGGGTTAAGAATGTGGTTTATTTTTGGCAAAGGCGACGTACATGATTGCATCACAATTATTTTCCCCTGAAGCATGCCCTGCATCAGCTTTGGGCTGTGACAACCCCAGCAGCATGCTAGCAATGGCCCAACCCACGTCCCGTCGCCTAAATGCGGGCATGCTGATGCTACTTCAGTTTAAGGTTTGCTTCCCCGTTCGGCACTGGCCCGCAGATTTGCCGCGAGATATGTCCCCGAACCACATAAGCCCCGTCGTGGATTCCGACATTTTTTCCTCCTCCAGACAAAACCGCTGTTCCAGCCCCTATTAAGGTTCCCCACGCCTTTTCCCGCCAACCAATCCGCCCAACCCTAACTGCCATTATACCCTATTCGATGTATGGTTACGCTTCTGGGAAATGACAAAGTGGCAATTAACACCACATGGGGCACTATGATGTCAACATCTCATGTACAATCTATTTTTTTTTCATCTGGGCCGGGGGCTACTAATTGGGGATTGCGCCAATCATCCGACACCGAAGCCCAGTACTCGGAACCGCCGTAACGCGGTTCCTGAACCCCGGGATTGGCGCTTTTAAACACTTTTAACTAACTACGGCGCACACTGTCCGTCTACTGCTGCACTGCGTGCATGTGTAAGAATAATAATTCTCACACCACCGGTGCCCGATGGGGTTTATTACGGGTTTGTTTGGCTTTTGATGTTACATAGATTATTCCGGCTATCATCGCCAGCCCGTAGTTTCCGAAACAATCCTGCTGAGGGTCCAGGCGCCTTTAACGGCCACCTGGAATTTTGCAGTGGCCCAGCGTGGAGGACAGGGGGTCCTGTGGTCCGCTACCCCCTAACCAACACCCCCTCGCCCTCACCCCCACCAGAACTTTTGTTTCCGCATTGAGGAGGCAAACTCCTCGATTGCTGTCGGTTTTGGGCAGTTTGGGGATTGTTGGCCTGCTGCAAGATTCATCATCCCGTGCATACTACACTCCGCACTTAGTTTCACTTTGGGATAACAAGCGCAAGACTATTATTTAGTGGTATTTTCGGTATTATGATACTTGGGCCATGCTAACCTGTAAACCGGCCTGGTGGTGCTTTTTTTTTTTGGCCACCACGACACGACTCCTACTTATCGGAAAAATACGATGTCACATTCCGCTAACCACCGCCCATCAACCCACACACCAATGGCTCTGCAAGACATCACCATACAACAATTGGCCGACAAGGTCAAGGCCCTCGAGTCCATAGTGGAAAAACAGTCCAAGTTGATCGCACAGACCGGCCAGAAATTGATCGAGTTCCAGATCCGTGACGTCAAGTCCAAGATGGGACAAGAATCGACGTCTACTGCGGGGCCCAAGGTCGACATGGACGACTACGTCACCAATGATGATATCGTACAGCTCGTGGAGGAGCTCCAGGGACAATTGGACGCCGTGGAGGATCGCTCCATCAAGAGAACCTTCAATGCACAATTATCCGACAACACAGCAATCGTTGCTCCGTTGACGAACAGAGACGGCGAGCTCCCTCCCGCCGAAATCAAATTCCCCGACACTCTTGGCAACTTTATAGACTTGGACAAACAAACTATCGTCAGCTTGTGTATATTCTACGAGCTCATTGTGTCAGACGAGGCCCAGGAGAACATCAAGGACTTGTTGAATACGAGCAGCGAGCACCAGTTGCAGGAATCGCTCAAGGCGTTCCTGGGACCCTATCTTTCTACGGCTACAAACTATTCCGATAAGGAGGTCGACGAGTTGTTTGACGAGTTGGCCAGGTACGTTGGGGTTAAACACCGGAGGGCACCAGGTACCTGGTGATTATTGTATAGTAACAAATGAATCGAGTAAAGGTTGCAGCAGAAAATGTCGCGATGTCGCGTTTTTCTTCACGCGACACGACACGACGTACATACACAAAATCTTCCATAGTCGACACCTAACATCTTTTTACCAGAGAACTAGTTCAACATGGATGAGACAACCGCCCAAGAACCAGTAAAGATTTCGATCTTTACGCCATTGCTTTATGTGGGGATCTTGTTGTCGATCTTCTACGCATTTTCCGTCATTTACAGACGCAGACGCTTGGATAACCTAGCCAAGGTCGAGCCGATCTTTGGCGAGAACCACCCGGCCACGTTGTACAACTTCTTGAAGCAACAGTACGTGTCGGATGCTCCTAAGGAACAGAAGCCACACGAGAAGGTGATGAAGGCTGCTTTGTTGAGAAGAGCAGCCGAGGCCATTAGACGGTCGATGAAGTTGAAGGAATGCGAGCCAATTTACAACCGGTTATACCAGGAAGGTTTGATTGGAGACGACATTTTCAAGCAATTCGAGTTCCAGACCAAGTTCCAGGAGATCGAATTGAAGGACATCGTCCAGGAGTGTGAGTCCTACAAGAAGGGCTGGGTGCAAACATTCTTCCCCGTTGCACAGGAAATCTGTTTCAACGAAGCATTGAGAAGACGCTTGTATGCCATGGATGACAGAACCAAGAGCTTGGAACAGTTCTGGGAGATCCAAGTGAAGAGAAGCGAGGGCAAGATCGAAGAAAAGTCGGAAAAGTCGGAAAAGACGGAGAAGAAAGCAATCAAGGAAGACAAGACGGAAAAGAAGGCTACCAGCGAGGTCAAGGATGAGAAGGAAGCCAAGATCGACAACAACGACGACAAGAAGTAAAATATATACGTAAATTCGTACATAATACATACCGTGTACGGACACGACCAAAACAAAAAATCAACTGCGACTTGTACTCAACCTATCTACAAATAGCCTAAAAAGCCTCAACCAATGTATCCCCGAGGACCATTGCCACAGGGCCAAAGAACAGCTCGGCCACCGCAAAATGCATTTCCAGCGAGACCTGGCGGTCAACCAGCATGGCCACCTACAGCAAGACAGCAACCGCCTCCAGTCACCGTGGATCCGTCCAAACAACGCCGAGCCGTCGCCGACAAGATAATTGGCGATTGTTACTCCAAGGTCGTCATTGACAAGAATGGCCGCAAGATCACCGAAACCTCCTATCAGACTCATCTTATGATTAAGGAGTTCTCATCATTCCCTTCGGCGCCTCCTCCAGATAACCTTCCCCCCAACCAGATCGGATCCGTCAAGAGCAGAATCTTGGTTATCTGTGTCAAGTACTCTGGCAGAGTGATTATCCAGAAGGGTAAACTCAATGAAACTAAGAATGTCTACCAGATCGGACGGACCTGGGATATGGACGAATTGACCTCGATCAATAGGGTCGGCAATAACGGGTTGATTCTCTCGTTGAATAAGGACTACTACTGGCGCTGTGATGAGGGTTTAGAGAGAATATGGAAGTTTGCCCGCTACTTGACCAGTTCCTACGGCTCCTTCGTGGGCAGATACCCCACGCTTCATGGCTTTACCTTACAAGACTTCAAACTCCCACCTACTCCTGTTAAAGCACCTGGAGCAGCAACCGACCAACAATCATCACCCAGTGGGAACAATCCGCTGGAAATTGTACTAAACGAACCTACAATCGACCCCCAGCTCATGAAGTCCCGTTCGTTGAAAAGGAAAAACTTACCAAACCCAGTCCTTCCACCTCAGCCAGCACCAGCACCAGTACCAGCAGCACCTGCATCATTACCGGGGAATCCATATAAGGATATGGATTTTACTGTTAATGGAAAATTGCCCATGAAACAGATGATGGTCATGGATTCGGACAGAAAGGCCAGTACAACGAGTTTACCCTCGAAAGACGACCTGTCCTCTCCGCATCCATACCAACAGAGATCTCCTTTGAAGAATCGACTTACTACTGGCAGCTCTACTACCTTATCAAGTGCCGATGATCAGAGTTTTGTATTCAGACCCAAGGAACCATACTCCGCAGACAAATTGCACGAATATGCCAAAGATGCAAGGGAGACGTCACCTTTGCGATCCTTTAAACCAAGAACTTCCGCCACTCTTGTAGCAACTGGTGCTAGAAACACTTCAGAGAATTTGGAAACTGTTGCGGCCTTAGGAAGTCGCTTGGAGCAACAGCTAAGTGCTGAAGACGAGAACGTTTTCATTAAAAACTTCACAGATTCAATTCCTCAAACTAAGTCGTCAGTTAATTCTCCTGATTTTGGTATTGAAGAAATCACCGATGAAAGTGACACCGAACAGAAGCAAGAACCATTGGCAAAGAAAACAAGCATCAAAAATAATATTCTGAAAGGTTTGGGAATTACAGGTGTGGACCACTCTGATATCATTGAAGAATCAACACAATTGCATAATGATGTATCTCAGATAGATACTTCCATTCAGGAGATTGAATCTATGTTAGATTCTCATTTATCTCTTACAGATAAAGGTGACGTTCACTCATTGAAATTCAATGATTCAACTATTGAGGAAGATTTGAACGATGAAGTGCAACCATTGAGACCGAAAGATCATACGAGCAGCCTGTTTGATGATCTTCTGGATTCAAGAATTTATGAAAATACAACTGATGGATCAGCAATCGACTCCGACTTGGAATTGGGTGCCAAAAGTAAGGCATTTTCGGAGAAGGACCCAGAAGTTGAAGAACTATTGGAAGAAGTTAACTGGCATATTCTTGACAAAAGTGATGTTTTAATCAACAAGCTTACTAAAGAATTGAACAACGTCAAACAGAAGAACGTCAAGGAATTGATTAGTTTGGATTTCAGCAAGAGTAGCGTGTCTTCCGATGCAACAAATTCTATAAATGAAATTGAAAACTTGAGTCGTATCTTTAAGAAAATGGAGATTGATTTCAGATTCTTAGCTCCTGAAATTAACCGAATTGAAAATGATTCTCAAGGTTTACAAGTCAAGTCCATTAATAAGAAATTACTTTATAATGACTTGAAGAACATGTTGGACAGAGTTAGTATAAACCATGAAGATTTGAGAGACATTGAAAGTTTCAATGAGTATGATAGATTGAAGAGAATTGGTGAACTTGAATTGAAATTGATTGGATTATACAACGCATTGGGAACGATTAGATCGGACAACACTGAGGATAAAGATGATTTGAGTGCCATGAAGGCCTTACAACAATACCAAGATTCTTATGAATCTGTTTCGCGGGCTTTCATCAGAAACTTCAAGAATTATATCAAGAAGCAAATCCAGCTTTTGATTAATCAGCTATCGGAAAATTTGAGTGGCTTCCGCCCCAGCACCTTTTTCAGAGAATTGAACAACTTGTTAATTTACTCCGGGTTCACATACTTTGTTAAGGAGGTAGGAACTTCCGAATTCAATGAATTGAAGCAATTTTTCAATCAAACCATTGAGGAATTTATGGAAAGCGTTGTAAATGTCAAGCTAAAGAATCTTGTTTACACTTCTTCGAACCAAGATGTCGAATCTCCACAACCGGAGAATGCATTGTCTTCAAAGAAATCACGGAGTTTGAGATTGTCGAGAAAAGTCAGCAGGTTTGGGAACACTTCATACTCAGAAAGTTCTGAATCCAAGCGCCAATCACAACAGCATATTGAAAATCTTAAGAAGTATTCTAAAAAGAGTGGTGAAATTGAAGATCCTAAAGTTGTCGTTGAAATAATTGACGAAACGAAGGCTTTAATTATCATGATTCAGTTCTTCATTGGAACATTCTTCCATTACGACAATAATACTTTTGATTATAATGAATACTTGAAGGTACATCCATATGCCGAGAGACGTGAATTATTGGATCTGCTTCCAAGTGTTCACTTGAACAAGCTCAATTCTGATGCTATCTATTCAACCAGCGATTTGATCACCAACATGACTCAAATATTTGGAAACTTTATCAATACTCTCATGAAGAAGGTTAATCCAGTTGAATTGAATATTCCATTGATATTGATCCACCTCGAAAGCATCTTGAACGAAATCGAAGAACAACAAATTCCAAATCAAGATTATCTTACCTTCAACTTCTTGAAGAAATCCATTGATAAAAACAAGACCAGTTGGAACAAATTCATAAAGGCCCAAATTGATTTGTTAAACAAATCAATTGTAAATGCCAAATCTGGAATTTTGCCTTCTGTGAAAAACATTAATCAATTGTTGTTGATCACTGAATCGTCCTTGGAGAACAATATTCAAATACAGGACACAAACGTCAGACAAATGGTCGACCAGTCATACAAGGATATTACCGAGGCTTTGGTTCATTTATTCATGAGGGACGACCCATTATTAAAGAACCATGACTTTGATGACAAGGAAAGGGAATACCGTAATGCCAGCATCATTCAAAACATCTTCTACATCTTGGAACAGTTGACAGTATTCAACAATATCAGTTCGAAGAAGATGAGATTACAATTGGACAACGTGTTCACCAAGACTAAGGACTTATATTTCCAAAGACAGATGACCAAGCAAATTGGTAAATTGATTGAGTTCGTGAACAATTACGAATCTCTTGTCAAGATGAACAATGGCAAACCAAAAAAGTACAACAAAAAGTATATCAAGTCTTTATTGGCTAGTTTTACCAACAAGGATGTCCAGATGAAGGCACAAGAGATTTTCCGCAAGGTAGAGAAGCATTTTGTTTCAGGAAACGATATGTTTGAAAAGGATTTACTCGAGAAAATGTGGTTGGAAGCAGAGCAAGAGTTCACTCAATACTTTGTCAGGTTGGATGCCATTTTAAGAGACAATTTTGACCGGGACATCGAATACCACATGGGAAAGCTGGAGATACATCACATCTTCAAGGCCGTACATTAGGTTTTGTATATATATTAATAGTAAGCACCTTTGCCCGAGTATTCTTTACCAATACCGCTACTCTTCAAGAAAGATAACGGATCGTAGGTTTCAATGGCCGAAACCGGGATCTTTGCTCCTAGGGGCCATTTCGAATCTTGATTTATATCTTGCCAGTTGACAACATCGTCGAACTTGAGGTTGTTGTTTTCCTTGGTGAACTTCAATTGGCATCTTATGAGCTGGTCGAACAAGTATGAAAGGTCGTTAAGGACAATACCCGACTTTTCGTTGAAGACCGACTTGTCGATGTTTAAAGTAGACACCGAATTAAACTTGTTCAATAGCGATTCATTTTTCTTCGTGGCAAGCTTGCTCTTGAGCTTAAAACGGCTTTCGGTGTCAACCTTCTTGGACTGAAGTGCAAGAAGCGAAAAGTTAACCAACCCAAGGGCACTGCCCAACTTGTCTTGTTGGTAGTTTTCTATTGATAAAAAGAAACCGGCATATGCTGCCGAATACTTTTCAATTATGGAGAGGTACGGGATCCAGTTGGATGTGTCTAGCAACAGCACTTCAGATACCGCCGAGTATTGCACCAACAACTGCTTGGCCGTTTTCAACTCGTTCATGATATAGATTGCCACCCGGGCCAACGTACCATTGTTTGTAGATTTGAACGATTCTGTAGTATCAAACGAGCTTCGATTAAGCCAGGAACTCTTGGAGAGAATAGACATCTGAATGCTGACTTCGGCAATTTTGGCAATGAAGAGAAATATCGTCGAGGAACCAGCCCTGCTGTAGGAGATTGAGCTCTTGTATAAGTTGACCACCTGTTTCCACTTGGCGTCGTGTTCTGGGGTCGGATCTTCGTCAATGAGTTCATTGGTGACCTCCAGTCCTATCTTGATGTAGAGAAGAGATATTGAGATCAACACAGCCTCGACTTCGTTGGCCAAAGTCCACACGATAAGCGGTTTTGGCGCCTTGTTGATCTTGATGAGTTTAGTGGCCGTTTTCTCTTGTGACGGTTTCATGTAGCCGGTCCACGGCACTTCCTGGATCTGGGCTATGGCAAACTGTTGGAGAAACAGCTGGATCTCACCAAAATCGGTTGTGGCAAGGTGATTGCTGGCATACTTGTAGATGTTCTCGAGGTACTCGCCCAAGTTCACGACATAACGTGCGGAGTCGGTGTAATTCGCCAACGACGCTGCTACCAATGGGGATCTGAATGAAACAAGCTCGTGTGGGAGCTTATCATCCTTTATAAGCTTGGGCAATGGTGGTGTGTTGGGAAGCACAATCATGGCTTAGAACGTGGTGTGGGGTTGGTTGGGTGAAATGGATGTGAAATTTATCGCGAAGTTGCGTTGTTCGTAATCAACGACCCACTTCCAAGTACGGCTACCACTTCCATCTGCGCGTGCCCATGTCGCCCAAATATGGTATTGTGATTGACTCGGGGTCCTCCGGGTCTCGTATCCAGATCTACTCGTGGGAAGATCCGGCGACGGCAGACACTCAGCAGAGTTCGCCGCCCAAGATCGTCCAGGAAAAGGGCTGGTCCAAGAAGATCAGTCCCGGCATCTCGACCTACGGGACCAAGAGCAAGAAGATCTGGTCCGACCACTACTCTTCTTTACTTCGGTTTGCCGAGGAGATCATTCCAGCTGAAGCACACCAGGATACTCCAGTTTTCGTGTTATCGACGGCGGGGATGAGACTCTTGCCCGTCAAGCAACAGAAACAGATCCTCAAGGAAACATGTGTGGGTTTGCAAAAGAACACACGGTTCTGGGTCCCCAACTGCCACGACTTTGTCCAGACCATTGATGGCGAAACAGAGGGCATCTATGGCTGGCTAGGCTTAAATTACTTGATGGGCCAGTTTGACGACTACCACAAGGACAACGAGAACCTCTCGATTGGGTTCATGGATATGGGCGGAGCATCGACCCAAATAGCGTTTGTGCCGTCGTCCCAAGAAGAAATCAAAAAGCACCAGGAAGATCTTTCCCGTGTCACGTTAAGAAATGTCAATGGTGAGACTCAGGAATGGAACGTTTTCGTCGAAACATGGCTTGGGTTTGGTGCCAACGAAGCAAGAAAGAGATACTTGAATCTGTTGATCAGTTTGGCCAACATCAACCCCAACCATAACGAAATCAGTGACCCATGTTTGCCCAGAGGTGGCGAATTAACCTACTCGTATCAGGATCGGCTGTACAAAGTTAAGGGTATCGGTGACCACGAAATGTGCTTGAAAACAATCTATCCTTTGTTGTTAAAGAACGAGCCTTGTAAAGACGAGCCGTGTTTGTTCAACGGGATTCATGGTCCCAAGCTCAACTTCGACAAGGACAAGTTTGTTGGTATCTCCGAGTATTGGTACACCGCAAACGATATATTCAACAGTGGAGGTGAGTACAATTACCATCTGTTTAATGAAAAGGTTAAAGAATACTGTGAAAGTGATTGGCCAACCATATTGGAGAATTCCAACAACGGCCAGTACTCACACTTGGACCCGGACAAGTTTCTCAAAGAAGCATGTTTCAAGGCCAGTTGGGTGTTGAATATCCTACACGAAGGGTTTGGACTCCCCAGAATTGGTTTGGAAGTTCCCTCGGACGCCGGTGAATCGACTGAAAAAGTGGACCAAGTTCATGTCCCCTTCAAATCAGCAGATTCGGTCAATGGCGACGAGTTGTCGTGGACTTTAGGAAAGATATTATTGTTTGCATCTTCACAAGTTCGCTCCGAAGAGGACGTAGCTATCGGAATTTATCCAAGCGAGCTTTCCGGAAGAAAGTTTATAGCAGGGGCCGGACTCGGCTCTGGAGATGGGTCCGATAGCGATAGTGATGATGATGAGGCAGGAGGGTCATTTTACTCGATTATTTTATTCTTGGTGGTATTCGTGGTGATATACCATTTCGGCAAAAAATATTTCGGTAACTGGACCAATAAACTACGGGGGAGGCCGGTCCCGGTTCCATATTTTCTCAAGAAAACGTTCGTGAGTGTGGGATCACAAATTCCGGGCTTCAGCAAGGTCTTCAACACCGGAGACCTTTGGGCGTACCAAGAATTTGATTCGAGACAAGATATTAATTTGAGCTTGGAAGAGGGAAGCATGTCGGGCTTGCTGTCGAAGAAGTCAAGTCCCAACTCTGCCGTCTTGCGTACACGACTGACCATTAACTTGGCTACCCACGACGATTCGTTTGACGAAGGCGAGGTAGCACCCAGTCGTGTCAGCAGCTTTATCAATAAGCCATTCGCGG
Source organism: Teunomyces cretensis (assembly GCA_003706575.2). Lineage (NCBI taxonomy): Eukaryota > Fungi > Ascomycota > Pichiomycetes > Serinales > Debaryomycetaceae > Teunomyces > Teunomyces cretensis. The sequence goes on along the minus strand of PPLT02000004.1, from coordinate 1,183,563 downwards.
TACCCAAGAGAAGCGCCTCCTCGTTGTTCCAGTTTGACAACAGTAGCAGAGAATCTTTAAACAGGGTTCCAAGTAATACCCCCCAGAAGAGTAGAAATATCGATTAATAGAACAAAGACATTGTATTCACCGTAGAAAATTAGCCAATTTTTTTTCTCTGTATTTGTGGTTGCAACTTTTTTGCACCCAACACCAAACACCATTCATTAGCTATGCTATTTGTTTATCCAGTTCTTGTACTGTTAGGTCTCCTATTGCAGGCCAACGGCATCCCCGTCCCGAAGGACCTGGTGGAAGTTGTGCTCACGCCGAGCGATGTCAAGGAGGCAGGAAAGTACTTTTTGAACAAGGTTCCTGAAGTCAAGAACAGTTTTAAGAACGGAGTCAAACAGAAACTATTGAACCGAATTATTTCCAAGCCGGTGCAAGAACTCGTTCCCGTTACAGATCCGTTAACAGGACAGATCACGGGATTTTCTGCTGCCCCGGGAAGTATACCGCAGGCCATCCAGAAGATCGAGATGAAAGTGCCCCACGGCGGAATGATTGGCTCGATGATTTCAAAGACAGATTTAGAGTTTGATGACGATTCTTCGGACGACGATGACAGCGACGAAGACGACGACAGAAAGGGTCCCAGAAGGAAACAGTACCATGATGAAAACGGATCCACTGAGTATCTGCAGAGAAACAACAAGGGAATCGGATTTAAAAAACGCAAGAGAAACCAAATCATTTCGGTCGAGTCAATCTTTGACGATGTTGTCGACTCTATTTCCTTTAGCTAGCGGTTCCATCGTAGGTAGATTGTCTACTTATTTCTATAATTTCTAAAATTGATAAATTTTTTTACAAAAACCAAAAGGCAATAACAAAGCTTTCCTATTCATACAAAACTGATATAAACAGCAAAATCACTCATTATTCCCTCGAAACAGAGGTTCATACCATAAACAACTCGTGGAGATTATGATGGTTGCACTAGATAAGTAGATGGCGATGAGGTGACTTTCTGCAGGAAACAGCCCTACCTGCAGGCCAGGAGCATCTCTTCTCATAAATTTTTCAAATCTCTTAACAAACATCGATTCACATACAATACACGATGAGAGTCAGAAAGCCAACCTCGAAGAGAGCGACCACCCGTATGCGGGAAGGGATCAAGAAGAAATCTCTTGCCCAAAATAGAAAGAATAGAAAAGCCGCCAAGAAGGACGTGACTTGGAAGTCGAGAAAGAATAAGGATCCAGGTATCCCATCGAGTTTCCCATACAAAGACAAAATCATCACCGAGTTGGAAGAAGGAAGAAGATTAGAGAAGGAAAAGAAGGAAGAATTGAAGTTACAGAGACAGCAAGAAAAGGAAGCGGCATTGGCTCGTGGAGAAGCTGTTGAAGAAGACATAGAAATCGATGAAGACGAAGACGACGAAAACGGCGGCTTGGCTGCTTTGTTGGAATCGGCCCAGAACGCTGCCAAGAACTACAACGGTGAAGTCGACGAAGATATCATGGAAGATTCCGATGAAGATGTCGAATACGAAATAAGCGAAGACGAAGACGAAGACACCGAAAGATCTGACGTCGACAAGTCCAGAAAGTCCTACGACAAGATCTTCAAGTCGGTTGTCGAGGCTGCTGACGTGATTTTGTACGTGTTGGATGCCAGAGACCCCGAAGCTACCAGATCTAGAAAGGTTGAACAAGCTGTTTTGCAAAACCCAGGAAAGAGATTGCTCTTGGTATTGAACAAGGTGGATTTAATCCCTACCAACGCCTTAAACCAATGGCTTGATTTCTTGAAGTCCTCTTTCCCTACCATTCCAATCAAGGCCTCTCCAGGTGCCACCAACGCTACTTCGTTCAACAAGAACTTAACGGGTGCCATTACTGCCGGTGCCTTGTTACAAGCATTGAAGAGTTACGCTGCCAAGTCCAACTTGAAGAGATCGATCATTGTCGGTGTTATTGGCTACCCAAACGTTGGTAAGTCTTCCATCATCAACGCCTTGACCAACAGACACGGAAACAACTCTAAGGCTTGTCCAGTCGGAAACCAGGCCGGTATCACCACCTCGATGAGAGAAGTCAAGATTGACAACAAGCTCAAGGTCTTGGATTCTCCAGGTATAGTTTTCCCAGATGAAGTCGTCAACACCAAGAAGGTTAGCAAATCGCAGCAAGAAGCCAAGTTGGCCTTGTTGTCTGCCATTCCTCCTAAGCAAATAATAGATCCATTACCAGCTGTGCAAATGCTTCTTAAGAAGTTTTCCAAGGACACCGAGATGGCCGATGGCTTGAAATCTTACTACCAATTGCCTGCATTGCCTTCTGCCGACTTGAACGAGTTCACCAAGCAATTCTTGATCCACATTGCTAGAACCAGAGGTAGATTAGGTAAGGGTGGTATTCCTAACTTAGAATCTGCTGCCATGACTGTCTTGAACGACTGGAGAGACGGTAGAATCATTGGCTGGACCTTGCCAAAGGCATCGAAGAGTACTTCTGAAGGTTCCGATGTTGTTGTTGACGGACCAAAGAGCTCGATGAGAGGCGACAAGGAGCCTCCAAAGGTTGAACAAACTACTGTTGTTACTGCTTGGGCCAAGGAATTCGACTTGGACAGTTTGTTGGGCAACAACTTTGGTCTTTCTACATAATTGTACATTAGCAATAAAAGTATTTCGTGAGCATAAAACGTTTTGGTTGAAATTAGAATATACTTGCAAGGACTCAACCCTTCAAGGCGTAGCCCAAGTCGACACCTTCAAACTCCTTGGCCAACACGACCAATTTTTCCTTCAACATGGCCATGTTGTCGGTTTTAGGCTCGAATCTTGGTAACCATTCGGCGACTCCATGCTGCAAAATGCCCTTGGCTCTGGACTTGCCGTGGCTGACATGGCCGTAGGAACCATGCAACGTCAACCTTTCGCTCTTGGACGAGTACTGGGCACGGTGAAAGATGTTGTTGTTGTAGAACACGATATCTCCAGGATGTAATTCCACAAGCAACTGGTCGGTGATGAATTCCTTTCTGTCATCATTCAGGGTCTTTTCACGTTCCTCAGGCGTGCGGAGACGCTTGTGCGAGCCGGGGATCACAATAAGGCAGCTGTCTTCGGTCAACGCCAAGTTGAACTGAGTGCCGGCATAAGGCTCCTTCAACAACTGTTCGGCCTCTTCTTCGGGCAGAGCCTCAGGGAGAATGGTGTCACGGTGCCAGTCCAAACCAAAGTCGGTGAGTGGGTTGATGAGCATGTTGAAAAGCTCCATGGACAATTCGGTCTTGTCACACTGCAAGATGTTGCCGGCCAAGTCCAAGATCTTGTCGCTCGAGTAGCACTCCTGGAACCCCGTGCCTCTCTCCTTCAAGTCGGGATGCATGATGGCACCAAGGCCCCAGATATCGGGACTGAAGTTCTTGGGCCAGGGGGGGAACTGCTTGCCTCTTGTTCTGACGTGGGGCCAGTTTCCCTCGCGGGCATACTCGACCAACTCGGCCAGGGCCTTCTTGTACTTGGCCACCTCTTCCGGGGTGAGGAAGCCGCGGACGACGGTGTATCCGGTGTCTTCAATATCTTCGTGTGCTGTTCTAGTCATTGGTGGTTGATGCCAGCGAAAACAACGCCATGTTGGACCATATTTATACCTGGAATAGGTGGGGGTCCCGTCACTGGCACTTTTCCCCAGAAATGCAACATGTAACGTGCCTGCGTTAAAAATAAAGTTTACCGATTGCAACCTCGAACGAAAAGGTAACGTTATCTCGGTTGCTGGGGTGGGGGAACAAATACGAGTTAGCGGGGTCGAGCCAATTAGACACAGGCCAATTGGTTGGTGGGTACCGTATGGTAGTGGTTGGGCATGTTGTATTGGCGAGTTTGGCGAGTGTTGCATTCAAAAATCGAGTCGGGGCGCCGCAGCAACGTCAAAATAGTTCCGGGGAGAAACCGTCGGCCCGTCACTAGCCGTGTATGGCCGCGATGTGGATGGAATCCAGAGCTGTGGACTTGTATTTGGTGAAGAAACAACTTGTCTTTGTTGACGGAACAACTTGTGTTTGGCGATGGTGTTGCGTTGTTTCGTGAGGTTGCGGCTATTGACGGACAACACGGCGTGAAAAATTACAAACATTACCGACAAATGCCGATGGCTGCGAAACGACAGCACGTCTACAGGGTGAGTCTCGGCACCGGTGCCCGGCCGAAAGCAACACCATTCCAAACTTTGTTTGTTGACGGTGCCTTCTCAACCTTGTTTAAACCCGACTGGAGAAGGACACGGTATTCGTGGTAACATTGCCCCATGCTTGTTGCATTAGTGAACAGGCAATGGTGGTAGAGGTAAATAGAGAGCAGGAGGATCATATCAGTATAGCAGCCAGAGGTGCAACGACAAGAATAGTGCAATGAAACTAGTGTAATTCACCAAACCACAGTCGTGCAGTTCATTAGGGTATCCCAGGACTATCATAAGCAGTATACTGAACATCCAAACCTGTTAGATAGACGTGAATTACATACACGACAGTAAACAGTAGTCTGGGCCGCGGACGTGCCCTTGTCGTCTCAGTTATTACCGTTATCACCGGTGCACTATTGCCGGTCCTAATTCCTGCTGTGGTTCTACGATCACGTTCTCCAGCACCATCTGGTGTATTGCATATTTGTTGTATTGTATATATAAAGGAGGTCTAGTTGTCTGCTAAAGGCACCACGCTCTAGATCTTAAATACCTTCTTGAACGACCCTTTGGCGTCGGAGTCAATGATGTCGCCGTGGCACAACACGATCTGTTTGAAATCCAACTCCTGGACGGCCCTCAAAGCAGCCTGGGTCTCGCTCAGCTTGCTCTGCACCACATCGTTCATGATCCATGTCCCGACCTTGCTTTCGGGCTGCATGTAGCGCGACAAGAACGACCAGCCGCTGTGGGGGTAGAATGGCTGCGAAATCCCGGCGGCGGGCGAGAACTGTTCCAACACTACCGAGCCGTCGGTGGTGCCCGGACGACCAAGGTTGAACAACACGTCGCCCACCAACAACACCTGGGCGTTGGTTTCGTACACCACGAGCTCGCGGTTCTTGCTCTTCGACATGTACACGAACTGGAAGTTGTCGAGAATGAGGCTGTCTGCGAGGGCCAATTCGGTCTCGAGAGCGTTGCGGTCGAGCAAACGGTCACCCACGGCCGACGTGAACTTGACGTCGACCTCCTTGTCGCCCTTCAACTTGATACTGGCGGCGCCGAGCACCTGGGCGTCGGGGAAGCGTTCCTTGTACTCACACGCCGCGAGGTTGTGCTGGGTGTTGACGACAATGATGTATGCAACGTCGTAGTCGCCAGACGGAATGAGCAATCGTACGGCCTTCTCGAACTCGTCGCCGTACGGAATTGGCGACCAGACGACGACACGCGACCCGTAGCTGAACACGGCCATCCGGGCGCCGACGTTGAGCTTGTTGAGAATGGAAAACGGACACGACGTGATGACGATGTTGTCGGCAATCTTACGCGACACGGCGGTGAAGGGAGTGCTGTAGCCCATGGCGGTGGTGGTGTAGTGGTGGATGTGGTAGCGGTGATGTGGTGGTGGAGCTGGCGAATTTCGGTGGGGAAAAGATGGACACCTGAAACGGTTTCCCAATCGGGACCAAGCGAGAAGAGAGGAACAGACAGAGAGGAACAGAGATAAACAGAGATAAACAGTCAGAGACAAACAGAAACAGCCAGAAACAAACAGATACAGTCAGATACAATCAGAGACAGAGACAGAACGAGTGTTGAAGGCTACATGGATACGGCTGGTGGAGAATGGCTCTTGACACTATGAGAAAATGGGCATTCAAGTTCCAGGAACAAACCTCAATCTCAACGTGGTCTTCTTCAATTCAACGTTCTGATCCCTCAACTCTTGACATGTGACGTGTTTTGGTTGTTCCTAAACCGGAAACACTATCGACGATCCTTTTCCTTGTTGTTACCCGTTGATCTTTCGGAATTATCGACTCGTTCGCAACCACTGGTTGTTTCTCGGAATTATTCTCGCTCAATTAACGATTACGCTTGATTGGTTCCAGCTCTTTCTGTTCTTGTCCTTTGAGACCATGGCCGTTTGCCGTGTTTTCCTGTGGTTGTCTCTATTTCGCCGTTTTTCTCTTCATCTCTCTTCATGTCTCTCTATACTATTTCTAGTTATACCTCTCCATCTCGATCCACCACTTCTATCATTCTCCCTACATTTCGTCTCTCGTAACTCATGTCTATTATATGCTATGCTACTTGCTCTTCAAATCATCAATCTCGTCCAACAACGCCCGGATGTACTTGCTGGCCAACTCGACAGTGGTGGCCTTCGAAGGAATGCTCACCTCGTCATGGTACGCCTTGGGCACGAGCGAGCCCAACTCGCTCACCGCCATGTTCATCCGGTTTCTTCTGCCCTGCTCGGCAAGCTTGTGCGAGGCCTTCTTCGTAGGCACCTCAAAGTTTTTGCCGTCAAACGACTTCATCTTGGGCGACGTCTCGTTGCTCGACGAGTTGGATCTGCCGGAGGCACTGCCCTTGAGCGATGCCTTGCGGCGTGGACGCGTCACCGGCGACTTCTTGTCGGAATCATCAGAGTCTTCGTGCTGCGAATGTTCGGCCAACCGGCCCATGGTGAAGCCCATGAGCGGCGTGTTGCCGTTGGACGACCCGATTTCAATCTTCTTGCCCTGAGGAGGCAACATCGGCGTGTTCAGATTACTCTCGGACTTGATCCCAGACTCAGGCAACTTCTCAAAGCTCATGGATCCGCGGTATCCATTGCCCTTGAGCGACGGCGAGTTCTTGGAGTTGCTGGCAGCAAGAATGGGGGTTCCGTGCGGAGTTCTCCTCTTGTTGGTGTGTTGCGTGTACTGCTGGGCCACGATCTCTTCCTGGCCAGCGAACGCCGACGAGCTCGAGCGGCGGCGGTCGGAGTTCTGGGCCGTGAGTGCTGGAGAAGTGAGGGGCTCAAAGAATACCTGGACCGGTGGCTGGATGTATCCGTTGGAGTTCTTATTGACGTTAACCTGGGATTCCAACGGGGTGACGGCGGGGGAGACCAACGGCGTAAACACGGCGTCGGGACGGACGTGCTGCTGGGGCGGCGGCTGCGAGAACGAGTCGAGCTTGTTCTTGTTGTGGCGGTGGTAAAAGTGTTGCTTGTTGTAGGACTTTTCGTTCTGGCCCGGGAGGACAGGCGACATGAACGAGTCTTTCTTTGCATTATTGGCGAGCAACGCCGGGGTGTTTTGGGGCAAATTGGACGGTGGGAACGCTGTTGAGCGGTGGTTGGGGTCGGAGTCAAAATTCAAGTCTTCTGGGATGATAAAGTTCATGTTTTCAAGGCCAAACTCGTACAGGGGTGGCGCGGCAGGGAGCGCCGTGTAGTCAAACGCGGTGCCCGGGGTGTTGTTGGAGGCGTTGGACTGCGGGGTGTTTTCCGTCGAGTGTGGGTGTGACTGGAACTCGTCGTGATGGTGGTGGTGGTGGTGGACATGGTGGTGCAGGTGGCCGTTACTATTGTTATTGTTGTTGTTGTTGTTGTGGGACGCCGTGCCCGGGGTGTCTGGGGCAGGACCGTCGTAGAGATTGTGTTCCAATTGGTGGAGAAACATCTGTTCCGAGTCGGTGAAGTTGGCAGGAGTGTTGCCTGTCAGTTCTGGCGGCACCACGACGCTCGAACGGCCGTCTTCGCTCGGTTCTGCCGCCCCCGACGGGGTCGCGTGGGTGCTGGGGTTGGTGCTGTGTTGTTTGTGGTCGAGGTCGCCATAGTAGGGCAGCTTGCCGGAAGTGGTGCCTGCCGGCGAGTAGGTGGTCCACGTCTGTTCCATTGGTTAGCACAGTGTTGGGGCCTATATTACAAGTGGTGGATAGTTTTCTCACCACGGCGATTAGGATTTGGCACTAGTTTAATAGCGACGGGAGAGCGGCGCCTGCATATGGGCCAGCGACTTTATTTTTTTTTCGACGGTCTTTATCCCACGTGGGCCATTCGTAATCGCCAGCTGGTGCCGCTCACAAGACCGTTTGGGGCCGCAACGGCGTTGGCCAATGGGAGACGCGACGCAAAGGGTCCTGGCGGTGATTGTTGGTTGGCGGAGACGTTGTTAGTGTCTGTTTTGTCTGGTGTCTGTTGTGTCTGGTGTGTCTGAAGTGTCCGTCCACGTTGGGTCTGTCTGACTACCTGTCAATTTCTGGCTGATTACGCCGACTGCCAGCCGTGCGCGGTACTTATCGGGCATCCTCGGTTACTGCCGGCGCTGTGACGTTTTTACAATTCCGCATCCATTGGACTATCTCTATTTATATACATTTCATGCCGGCTCGCCCCCGCTGGTGGCAGCCAACGAAATCGGTTCGCCTGTGGTAGTATCGACGTTGCCACGGCGACGGATCACGGTGTTGCTGACGATCTTCTCCTTGTTGATCTTTTCCCCACGCACAATCCGCTCCATCTCATCGCGCGTCAACGTCTCGTACTCCAAAAGACCCTCGGCCAACCGCTTCAACTCTACCTCCTTGGCCTGTAGCACGTCTCTCGTCCGGTTCTCACTGGCAATAAGAAACCCCCGCACTTCTTTGTCGGCCATGTTGCGGATCTCTTGTGACCAACTCTCCCAGTTGTCGCTCAACCGTACGGGACCGATAACCTCACTCATCCCGTACGACGTCACCATGGCACGGGCAACCCCCGTGGCATTGGCCAAATCGGATGAACATCCACTCGTGACGTTTTCCTTCCCATTGACCATCTCTTCGGCAATCTTGCCCCCCATACACACGTCCAACCGGGCAAAACATTCCTTGACACTCATGTCGACCTTGTCCATCTCGGGCAACTGGAACGTGATACCCAAGGCACGGCCACGCGGTAATATCGTTGCTTTATACAATGGAGTGGCCCCCGGACTGAACATCGCCATGATGGCGTGGCCAGCTTCGTGGTACGCCGTGTTGGTACGCGACTCTTCGGTGATGACCATGTTCTTTTTGGCTGCTCCCATCAAGATCTTATCCTTGGCCCACTCAAAGTGGTTCATGTTGACGGCAGGAGCAGAAAGCTGCGACGCATGCACGGCGGCCTGGTTGACCAAATTCATCAACTCAGCACCACTCAACCCGGGAGTGCCTCGGGCAAGGATCGATGGATCGACATCCTCGGCAGTCTCGACATTCTCCATGTGATGCTTGAGAATATCGATCCGGCCCCGGACATCGGGCAAGTCAACAATGACTTCCTTGTCGAAACGGCCCGGTCTGGTTAATGCCTTGTCCAACGATTCAGGAAAGTTGGTGGCACCGATGATAATGATTCCCGAAGTCTGGGAGAACCCATCCAACTCAACCAACAACTGGTTAAGCGTCTGCTTGGCGTAGGCCTGGTCCTTAGGATTACGCTTGCCTCCAATGGCATCGAGCTCATCGATAAAGATAATGGCAGGCGATTTCTCTCTCGCCTGGGTGAACAACTCGCGGATTCTCTTGGCCCCGACACCGACATAAAGCTCATCAAATTCCGAACCAGACATAAAGAAAAACGGAACGCCGGCCTCACCGGCGGTAGCACGCGCAAGTAACGTCTTACCCGTACCTGGAGGACCCGTCAAGAGGACACCCTTGGGTAATTTCCCCCCCAAACCGGTGAATTTCGATGGGTCCTTCAAGAACTCGACGATTTCCTCGAGTTCGGCACGGGCCTCGTCGCACCCTTGGACATCCTTGAATCTGACGGTAGACTGCGAAACATCAACGGACTTGTCTGCAACCTCGGAGTTCTTGAAAATGGTACCGTTCTCCACCAAGTAGTTGAATGCATTAGTGGCACCGTAGGTGATGAGGGCGACGGGGATTAACCACTTCAACCACTTCGAGAGAATGGTAAGCAAGCTTTCGGAAACAACAACGTGTACCGGCTCGTAGCGCGAACCAAAGCCGTGCGGGAATCCTGTGCCAGCCTGAGCTCCGGCGGTGGCTCCGGACGCGGCCATGACTTGTTCGGCTTTGCCCTTCTTGCCAACCTTGTTCAACGCATCGACGTACAACAGGGTACACTCGGGTGATGAGGCGATGCCAGCGGTTTCGTAACGCTGGACAACGATGTGGGGGTAGTTATGGGCAAGCAACGACTTGTAGAATTCGGCCTGGACGAGCGAGTTTTGGAGGTCACCGTTGGCTGATGCTTCTTGGGCCTGCAATGTGGTGATGGTGCTGGTAGAGACGGCGCGGAGCGGAGCGCGCCAGCCCGCCAAACGCAGCATGCTGATAGGCCCACGTAATCCCACAAACGGGACCACTATGGACCTGCGTGGTATTCTTGTGGCAAACCGTAACATGTGTAGTAGAGAGTGGCAACTTATCGTGAACGAGCACTAAATGTGAGTGACAGTACGCGTGCGACATTTCCCCAACAAACGGGAAAAAAACAAAAAATGTCGTCTTGGTACGCGCACGTCATTGTAGATCAAAATGTAAACACGGCAAACTGCAGGCGGCTTACCTTATCCATTGGTGTACGAGATTTAACTGGTATGACACAAGCACTACCCAAGAAACGGACGCTTTCCATATCGAATGACCGCCACCGGATCCCCAACCGTGTTCTTTCGCGCGGAAACCGCGTGATCTCCAACCGGGCGGTGTCTACATCGCTCCACGACGACGTAAATGATTCCTTCGACGATAATGCCATCCATTTCAACGAAAACAAACACACAATTCTCTCCAACTTTGAAGAATGGATCAAACTCTCCACCGACAACAAGATCACTTCGAAAAACTCGTGGCAGTTCGCCTTGATTGACTACTTCCATGATCTTAACGTCATCAAGGATGGCGAAAACATCAACTTCCAGCGTGCCCTGGCTACATTGGATGGTTGTGTCAAGATTTATTCGAGTAGAGTTGAGTCTGCTGCTACTGAAACGGGGAAACTTTTGAGTGGACTCTCGCAGAAACAACAGGAAACCGAAGTCGACGAACAACAGGAAGCAGAGAGCGATGATGAAGTAGAGGACGACGGAAAGAAAGCTAGAAAGTACAATAGAGTTGTTGAGTCCACCCTTGTACCGTTTGAAACGATTCGAATCAAGAAGCTCGATCAGGAACTCGAAATCGACCCGCTCTTCAAAAAGGCATTGGCTGAATTCGACGAGGGTGGAGCCAAGAGTTTGTTATTGAACACTTTAAACATTGACCCGACTGGAAGAGTTATATTCGATGCTACTTCGAAGCCAGCGCAAGAATCCGAAGTAAGCGCTGCCTCCAAGAACAACGAACAACAAGAAGTTGATGTCGACATAGCAAAGTTGGAGAAGTTTGTTTTCAAAGACGACGATACCCTTGATAATATGACAATTGTGCCGTCGTTGGGCGAATTCCAATCGGCAATCAACGATATCAGTAAGGCAAAGAGTATTTTAAACGAATTCAATACCAAGATGAATGCCGAAATTGAAGACTTTGTTGAGGATAATAACGAATTTGATTATAATGACGACGCTGGCTTTGATAACGACGATATGGGGGACGATGTATCTGGCAACGATGCTGCCAACAATTTGCATCAGAGTGTCGTGCAGAAACTTTTCAACGAAACTGACCAGTACATCCAGACCAACGTACAGACGGAGGTGATGGACCGTGACTTGATGGCATATTTTGATGAAAAAATGAAAGCAAACTGGCGAGGTCCTGAACACTGGAGGGTTGCTGCCCTTAAGAAGTCCAAGAATCTCGAAACCGCCGTTGACAAACAGACACCGACAACGGCCACGGCACCTGGAGAAAAGCGGAAGAGGAACCAACAAGTGCTGATTGACTTTTTCGACGACGATGTAGATGAAGATGTCCTCTTTGCTCCACCAAGAATCCCATCGGCCATAATATCAAAGAAACCCACCGATACCAATGAAAACAAGCTACCCGATGACATTATGTTTACATCGTCGCGGTTGACCAATTTGTTCAACAAGCCGCAGGTGACCATACTATACTTCCCGTCCAAGAAAGTGACGGACGATGAACCGCAGCTCACAGACGAAAACTACTTTGCTAAACAGTACCACGAGCAGGAAGAACAAGAGAGATTGGCTGCGTCGTTCCACCAAGCCGAGTACGAAGACTTCTCGAACGATTTTGGCGGCGAGGACGATTTTGGCGGCATCGATTTCAACGATATACTAACAGCCGATGCCGATGTCCCCAAGGACGAGCCACAGGTGTTGGGACGGAGGCGTACCGAGTATGTCAACTTCTCACGGGTGGCCAAGCGGGTGGATATCCGGTTGTTGAAGGACAACTTATGGGATACCATCAAGAAGGAGGAGGACGTCGAGGTCGAACCAGAAGCCGTAGTCGAACCCAAGACGTTCGGCCAGGTGGTGACGTCCATAGCCAACCTCTACACGGTGGAACAGCGCAAGGACTTGTCAACAAGTTTCTGTTTCATCTGTTTGTTGCATCTTGCCAACGAACACGGCCTCGGCATCGATACCAACGATACCCACACCGACTTACGGATAACGGGATACTAGGATATGATATATTAAACTATAGTACAATACACGGCAGGATATACAGGGACAAGCTCACCGACGACCACCTCTCAGGCCACCGCCCCGGCCGCCTCTCGAGCCACCACGACCACCACGGCCTCCCTTGCCACCTCTCCGGCCAGCACCGTTGATCTTGTCGATTTCGGTCTGCGAGATCACCAACCCGTTCCTGGTACTTCTTCCAATGGCGTTGATCTTCAACCCTCTGTCTCTCATGCGCTTCTCGACGCGATGGCCCGAACCCAACCGGTCACTCGACGGAGTAGACCCGCGTCCAGCGTCCAAGTTTCTGACGTCTCCCTTCTTGACCTTGGAAAGGACAATGCCGGCGTCACGGGCTTCTTGTTCGTACCGAGCCACCTTCGACTCGCGGGCCTTGACCATTCCCTTACGCATGGCCATCGGCATCTTCTCCAAGCTCTTGGGTAAACCCTGCGTGCGCGAGTTAATGGCAGCAGCCGTCCGGATCCGCGAGTCCAACGCTCTTCTCCTGGCCTTGCCCGTGGGATCCTCGTAGTCGAGGGTCTGGAGAGTCACGTCGGCACCCGAGTACTCGACGGCATTGGCGAGAATGTGCGACTCCAGAAGCAACCGCTGGAGCTTCAAGTCGTTTTCGACGTTGTCGTCGTCTTCCTTCTTGGCCTGGGCCTGTTGTTTCTTAGTGAGGTTCAAGAGAAGCTGTTCCTTTTTGGCGATCTCGGCCAACGTTGGTGCTCGTCCCAACCGCAAGAGTTTCTTGTCGGCCTTGGATGTTTGGATGGGGGTCGAAAACGACGATAACTTGACCACTTTCGGGGCTGGTGCCTCCACAGCGTCCTGTTGCTGGTATTCATTGGTGTCCGAGTCGAAATCCAGCTCCATGGCAGAACTGTCGGAGTCGATGTCGTTTTCGTCTTCGTCATTTGAGTCTTCATCGCCATCGCTTGGCTCGTCGCTGGCCTCCGATTGTGCGTCTTCCTCGCCATGTTTGGATTTATCTTGGTAGCCCAAGTCTTCGATGGTACCGAACTGGGCCTCGAAGTTGCGTCGTTGGATCTCCAACGCTTTCAAGTAGTCACCCATGATGCGATGAGATTAAAAATTGGCGATGTAAAGATGCGAATAAACCAAGAACGACAACGAGTCAGAATGATGGGTGCAGTAATAAACACGGCGGAAACAAGCAGATACCGTAAGTATAACGAATACAAACCGATAATGATTACAGTGAAGGTTTATTGTAGAGATCTGTAGAGACGTAGATGAATACCTTACGATGAGCCATCGCTACAGTTGAGGAAGACTAGACAACGACAAACGACAAGAAGACCAACGACAAAACAACAAGAATCGCCGTTTCACCAACTACAGTGCATCATCATCATCATCATCATCATCATCATCATCATCTTCATCTTCATCTTCATCTTCATGTTCATCTTCTTGTGTTGTTTCCGTCGTGCTCGATGTCTCATGTCTCATCTATCTTCTTATCTTCGCGACATTTTATTTCACCACCACCATGACCAAGTTCCGGGGCTGCATCGATATCCATTCGGGCCAAGTCAAACAGATCGTGGGCGGCACCCTCACCCAAGACGATACCAATGTCGACACCTCCACCACGGAAAACTTTGTTTCGACCAAACCGTCGTCGTTCTACGCCGACCTCTACAAGCACCACGCCATCGCCGGGTGCCATGTAATCAAGCTCGGCTCCAACCCGGCCAACGACGCTGCAGCCAAGCTTGCCTGTGCAACATGGCCACGCCATCTCCAGGTCGGAGGCGGTATCAACGACACAAACGCCCTTGAATGGTTGGACACCCACGGCGCCTCGCACGTCATCGTCACCAGCTGGCTCTTTAGCGAATCCAACGGCACCATCCAGTTGGACTGGACCAAACTCGCCCACATCTCGCAATTGGTCGGCAAGCACCGGCTTGTGGTTGATCTCAGCTGCAGAACCACGGCGCGGGGCTGGGTCGTTGCTACCAACAAGTGGCAGACCCTCACCGACTCGGTGTTGTCGGCGGCGTTCCTCGCCGAGGTGTCGCAGTACTGTGACGAGTTCCTCATTCATGCTGCCGATGTCGAGGGCTTGTGCCGCGGAATCGACGAACAGTTGGTTCAGAAGTTGGGCGAATGGTGTCCGTCGGGGTTTGAGGGTAAAATTGTCTACGCCGGCGGAGCCAAGAGCGTCCATGACTTGGCTACGGTGTCCGAGCTTAGCCAGGGCAAGGTGGACTTGACGTATGGAAGTGCTCTCGATATCTTTGGCGGCACATTGGTCCGGTTTGACGAGTTGGTCGCGTGGAATTCGCAATAGTGTACATATATTATACGAATAGCTAGCTATTCTACAGAAACCGCGGTTAGTTCCAGGCACCGCCGCCGAATCCTTCACCGTAGGGTGTGCCGTCGCCGTTGGGCGAGTTGCCACCGTAGTCTGTTCTTCCGTACGTGGTGAACCCACCGGCATTGGCGTTGCTGGCTTCCACCGAGTGCTTGTTCAACTCGACGGAAATCCCTGCCAACTTCAACTGCAATGTTTCAATACTCCGCAAAACCACTTCGTTGGGTGGCAAACTCCCCACCGTCTCAACATCAATGTAGAAGTTGGTTGGGGTGGCACGGTAGTCAAACTTGGCCTCGGGATCCGGCACTTCTTCCCATTCACAGTTGGCCGATTGGGGCCATTCCTCGGCGGCATCGATCTCGTACCAGTAGTCTGTGTGCTTCAACTTGTTCCATGGATCATATTCAAACCCAATGGCAGCACATGGCGACCACTTGGCGTGTTCTTTGGCGATCCCCTTCTTGGCAATACATGTGAGTCTCAACTCTTGATGCTTACGCAATTTGCAGATAAGGGGGCCACGACGGGCAGCATCTCGGATGACAGGGTCTCCCAAGCGGGAGCCGTTATGGAACTTGGCCAAGTCCGAAGCGTACACATTCATCGTCGAGTCCGAGTCACATTTGGCCGTGAGCTCGAGCTTGACCGAGCACTTGGGGCAGTAGTTGTCACACGTACAGTCACGCGAGTACGACAAGCTCTCGATACCCTCCGAATTAAGAGGAATAAGCCCCAACCTATGCGAAAGGAACTCATCTGCCAACACCGACGTATTGACGTCGATTTCGACCAAGTCTACGGCGAGGGTCGGCACTTCCGCCAACATCGTCCGGCGGATGGAGTTGGCCATCGACAAGTCGACGTCTTTAAGGATAAAGTCCACATGGTCTCTTTCCGACTCTCTGATGGTCACAGCAGGGCCGTCTCCTTTATCGATTTCCATGGTGGTTGTGAGTGGTGGGTAAGGTGGGTGGTGGTGTAGTAATGTTTAAATTTTTCATTGTTGATGTCAATTGCAGTTTTTGGCGTAATGTGCAAAAAATGTTGCAATCTGCAAAACAAAAAAAAAACAAATTAATAATACCGAATTTGAAGCGCCACCCAACATGCAAATGCAACCAGGTCAGCGCCACCTAACCTGCATAATTCCCTAGCCATAAACCAAAATGATCTCAACCTGAAAGTTTAAACCATCAAATTCACCATGAGTCTCCTGAGTTTTCCGCTTCCTGACCTTCGGTTTGAACAAAGTTTTTTGCGGACGCTTGGTGCTTACGCCGGACGTAAGAGCCCGCCATCTCCTGGCGATGTTGCAGGGCTCTCTGACCGAGAACTTGCGCTTGTCAATGCCGACTTGGATGCGGCCGAGCAGCACGAGTTGGAGCCATTGCCGCCAATTACACCGGGGATCATTGCCTTTGCCGTAATTAAGGATCAGATTGTCATGCCATTGATCCAAGGGTTTCTCTGGACGGGGTTCTTGATAAGTGTGCTGCCGGTATTAAGGTTGATAGTTGGCCACGGCCAACAGGTGGGCAAACGGTTGTACGATATTTTGGGGGTTTCGAGAGTCCCCAGAAGATAGCAGCCGATGCTAAGGTTTGACACCACACTTATTCCCGCACACAGAGTCACCTAAATGTCCGGAATTCCAATAGGCGCCGCCGTTTATAGTTTGGCCTATAAATATGGTGCCAAAGAGGTCACAGGTGATATTGAACGCGACACGACCGGTGTTTTTTTTGGGGGTATCGGCACGACCAACATTTAAGGTTAAGTCGTGCCGCTAAACACGAATCATCCGATATCCATTGTATTGGGGGTAGTATTTAAATAAGGAATGAATAGCCCAGGTATTTGAGGTTTCCTGTAATTTTATACTCATACCAAGTTTGTAATCGGTACAAGGAGCGTACTTGTTTCCTTTCTGTTACTACACCGTCGAGCCGCAAACATTTGGGTGCAAAATCGATGAGTCTACAAAAGCCTATGCCAGACGTGCATGCAAACGATGCCGAGTTGGAAGTTTTTGCCCGAATCCAGCAAATGAACCCCATTCTTGATGGAATGAGTCGGGGGTTCAAGTTGGGCGTATACACGGCCCACTTTTACGTTCCTGCCATCACCAAGCTTCCCAAACCACTCCAAGTGTCGTCGCTGTTTGAGTGGTACAACTTTATCTTTGGCAAGCTCTTTCGCAAAAATCACGACATCGAAAACATCATCATGGATCTCAACGGCTACGACTACGACCAGCCCAAGGACCCCAGTTTGAAAGGTCAGCTCCTCAAGGACTGGATTGCCGGATTCTCTGAGGAAATCATGCTCTGGATCGAGGTTGACCGTGAGATCCAGTCGGACACCGAGTACGCCAAGGCCATCGTTGATGATTTTCTCCCACCCCAGAAATTGAACCAGCTAGCCAATTTGCTCAGATCAAACGAACTCTATTTGGTGCTGAGAAGCCTCGAGAATTACCTTGCCATTGCCTACGACCCTACGGTGATCTCCAGCATTCCCAAACTCATTGAAAGACAAATGGTAGCCCGCCGAATGTTGCCTGAACCACTCGGCGAATTTCTAAACATTCTCAGCTCGAGGAACCAGGCAGTGTCGTACTACATGGCCATCTGCCACGACTACTCCAAGGTCGTCAAATTGACGACAAAACTCGCAGAATTTTACCTAAGGTTCCGCAATGACAAAACCACAAATTGCAACGGTTGGGTTGACGAAATCAAAGATCTTCCTCGCTGTGTTGACGTAAATCCCGAAGCCGTGTCCACTGATGAGAACGGTACTGTCCTGTACCGGTCGTTACGAATTCTAAGGAAGAAGATTCGTAAACGAAAACAGAAAGAAGATATAAAAGTATCAAAACCAAAAGATTGACACCCACCCTCTAAAATTCTTGGCGATTGGTAACTATCATTATATAAAGTATAAGCCTGTCTTTCACTTGTTGTTTTCAATTCGATACAGTTGGTTCGTTAAAAACACCTCTCTATTTAGACATATAACGGAAATGACGTAACCTGCACAATTAAGAGGCGAAGGAGCAGACCACGTGACAAAACACACGCGCCCCTCCCGACAATTTCAGGAAACATCAACACAACCTTACAACCGTCACTCCCACACCATGTTCAACCGTAGGAATCGTACCACTCACGGCACAGCATACACAGGAGTGAACCATGCGGCACCGGCTGACAGTCAACCCAACTCGGGAGCCTTGGCCGCTGCGTTGACAATTGGCCAGAGTCTAAAGAACAACAATAGCAATCATACCAACGGCATCTCACGGTCAACCTCCATGCAATATATCGTCAAGCCACAGCAGCCTCCACTGCGTAATCCTAGTTTACTTAAGAGAAGCCCTTCAGTTTCATCCAAACAGTACGCTTCAGCCGAGGAACACAACAACCATGCTGTCAAAGACTTGAGATTGTCTCACGTTGCTCCGACCACCCCGAAAATGGTCAAGAAGTACATTCCAACTGCCAATGGGATCAAAATCATTGAGGTTCCTGAAACTAACTTTGCCCAGGAAGTATCCCGCAGCAACTCTATCCGTTCTGTTGGTAGAACATCTTCGTTAAGAACGCCTTCATTGAGAGCGCCACAGAAGAAGAAATCGACATACAGAGCATCTTCGTTGACTACCCCACCATTCAGTCCTCTCAGCCCTCGCAGAGATACTTTTAATGATAATTCCATTAAGGAAAACTCGTTGGAAGAATCACTTGCTGTTTCCGACGAAGTTCATGAACAAGAATTGAAATTGCAGGCCATACAGAAGCAGATCGATCAAGAAAAGGAATTGTCCAAACAAATCGAACAAAAACGTTTGGAATATGAAAAAATAAAGCAAGAAAACCAAAAGAAATTATCCGAATTGGCCCAGCCAAGGGCCGAAGAACCAACGCCAGCTGTACCAGTGGCAGTTGTTGAGCCAGTAGTTGTTACACCAGTCAGGCAAGTTCAACGCAGCCCACTTGCACAAGAAGTTTCTGATAAATTTATCGATGAACAACCTCTTGAGCTCAACAGGGATGCTGACAACTATACTCTTGATGGCGACGCCGACATCACAGCACACTCAATTGACGGATCGCAGGTTGTGGTGGATGAATTGGATAAGAAAATTGTCGAATCGTTCCCAACTATCAATCAGCATAAACAAATCACTCCGGAAGTGGAATCCTCAGATTACGATAGTGATAGAATACTGGAAGGCACCAAGTCCTTGGATCCTAACGTTGTATCTGGAACCGAAATTGGAATAATTAACCAGTATGGGGAGCTTCAGTCTGAAGAGTTATTGAATGATCACGTTCCTATCCCCAATGAAGAAGAGGAAGAAGGCTTAGCCAAGCATTTGAGACCAACTTTTGAAGTTGTACCTGAAGTCATAGAAGAGCCAAAGGTGGTTGAAAGCGGCGAGACCTTACAAATTCCTCCAGTGATCAATAGTGGAAGCTCAAGGTCGTCTCTTCGTTCTGTTAGCAGTTTTGATAGCTCGCAAAAGAAGCCAGTCAAATCTGCCATGAAGAACTCAGCATCATTCTACAATTCCGCTAGTTCCTCGGTGGAAAACAGCAATGCTGCACACCAGGCATACCTTTCCCTCACCACTGCTGAAAACACAAGATTGAACTCCAAGTTATCCAACACGCAATTGAAC
Organism: Teunomyces cretensis; assembly: GCA_003706575.2. Classification (NCBI taxonomy): domain Eukaryota; kingdom Fungi; phylum Ascomycota; class Pichiomycetes; order Serinales; family Debaryomycetaceae; genus Teunomyces; species Teunomyces cretensis. The sequence goes on along the minus strand of PPLT02000004.1, from coordinate 1,163,955 downwards.
GATGTTAGGGTTGATAATGGGTTTGTCGCTCCTCAAGTTCAAGCTCAAGCTCAAACTCAAGCTCCCGTCAAGAGATTATCGATGAGAAAAGCTCCGCCAACCAGCGCTGGTTCTATGGCAAGCAGGTCTCTTCGTCCTAACTCGGTAGTTGAACCTCCAAAGCCTGAATTGGCCAAACCAAATGGATTCAGCGGGAAAAATTTAAGGGATCGCTCGTCTTCATATGGCAGGGAGCGCTCATCTTCTCACGGAGGAAGAGAACGTTCGTCTTCTTACGGTTTACCGCAACCTATAGCACCACACCCAGCATTACAACCAGGCTACCAATCGCCATCAAAGCTCAAGGCAGCTGAGTTGTATGCCAAAGCTAATTCCAGACCAAAATCTGTTTTCAAGCCCATGGAAAAGAAGTCTTCTTTCAGCAAGGACGATCAGCCTCGTACTCACAGAATGAGTATGCGTGATCCACCACAAGCTGCTCCAGTAGTCCACCACGAGACTTTACGCTCTCCCGCTCCATACAGAGCCCAATCTCCGGCACCTGCACCGGCATCGGCGCCACATACATTACCAGCACCAACTGTCAGTTCTGGTGCAGAAAGAAGGGGATTCAAGTCTCGATTCAATGACTCAGACGACGAATCGGAAATCTTTGGTTCTTCTCCTAGAAATGGTGGGCATTATTCGTCGAGACTCGCTGATTCTGACGACGAACTCCCCAGAAGTGCACCAACTTCGCGTGTTGCCTCTACTCAAGTCAAAACATTGAGAAACACCAGTGGTACTACCCAATCGGTCAGAGAAGAACCCAAGACAGAAAAGAAGAAGTTTGGTAAGTTGAGAAAGTTGTTTGGTAGTAGAAATTAGACAGCTGCATTAATGACGCAACTAATATCACCGAGTTCATAGGACTCTACAAACTGCGCTCGTTAGTGTTTATATATATATGTATTGATTTATTCAACTATTTTTAGTATTCTATAAGTTAGGAATATCTACGTTTCAAATTCAATCAAGTTCTCCATGTCTCTCCGGTCCTTGGCCTCTGTTGATTGCCTCACAATTGGTGGGGGTGGTGGTTGAAGTTGCTTCTTCACAGCAATTTGGCCCTCTGCTCCCAAAATCAAGTCCTTATCCTTTTCGTCGATGGAAATAACTCCAAAGTCATCATCACGTTCCTCTTCCTCTTCCTTAGATCTCGACGATCTTGAGGATGCTGCATCATTAAACGCAGTGGTTGCGACATCATTGATGGCATGCGAAGCTGAATCCATACGGAGTCTTACCTTGTTTGCTACCTTTCTTCCGTCAGCCAATAATCCATCAAACATATCTCTCAAGTTACGTATAGTATTGAACTTGGAGTCTAATGGCTTAGAAAGATGGGTTGCCTTTCTCAAGGTCCTGCTGAAGAACAATTCGTACGTTTCGTCGGCAAGCACCACCATTCTGAAAGTAGGAAGGTTAACATACACAGGGGTGTTGGGGTTAAGTGCAGCATTATGAGAAATCTTCTCGTCAATAGCCAATTCCTTGATAAGAGGCTCAATTTCCTCCGGTTGGGCATACTCGAATGCACGCTGTATAAATGTGCTGGCTGCCGATAAATATCTTTCCATCTGCTGACCTTCCAACTTCTGTTTGTCAATGTTTACTTCGGCTGGTAAGGGAATTGGCTCATCACTCTTGGACTTTTGTGCATGGAAGATTTCGTCGGCAATGGCGTTTTCGATGGCAGTTTCTGTGATTTTATCCAACAAATACCCATCCTTCCATGGAGTAGTTATGAACAATAAATCTTCTGATATTTGCAAGATTCCCTCGCGGTCAATCTTGTCATTGTTTTCATAGAATTCAAAGAAATTGGTTATCGCTTCCATCAAATCCTTCTCAACAAGCTTGTTTAGCCCGGCAACTAAGTCACCGAGAGCGAGTGCCCCCTGTTTTTCAGAGTCCCAATGATCAAAGAGACGCTTCAAGAAATCATCGGACTTATCACCATCTTCAAATTGAGCCCAGTCACAGGTATCAGCCATGAATCTCTTGAAAGATTTAAAGTCCATTAAACTGGTACCGTTGCCCACCGTAACGTTAAACGTTTCGACGTATCCATAAAACCGATCATAAATAACACCTAGGGTATCCTGGTCAATATTCTTGACACGAGGCAAGTTTCTCATTTCAGTTCTCTTGACAAAAGTAGAAATGTTCAGGAAAATCGAATCTCTATGTTTGTTTCTGTGTTTTTCAATCATATCTTCGTTTACAATAGAGAACTCTTTGAACGCCGTCACCATGAGCTCTTGAAACTTGGTAATAGCTCTATACTTTGGATTTGGAGAGTCAGGATGGGCCGATTGCTCAAGAGTAAGGAAGTATTCCTTGATAATGGATATGAAAGTACCGTCGTCTTCGGTCTGTAATAACTGATCGCCATTGAGTTTCAATATGGCCAATGCAACTTGAAATAAGGTCTTTGGACCCTGCAAAAAGAACACATCAATGATTCTGAATGCGAATACCAAAGGCATAGAACTCAAGTATAAACTTAAGAACCAAGGTAAACTGACAACAGATAACTGGATATCGTTCTTGGTTATATGTTCCCACAATATGGGCATGGTGTTCTGTACCAAAGATTCGAATACTCTCTGATCTAACAATGTTCCGTACATCGTTTTGGAGTAGTAACCTGGTACTATTCTATCACAAATCACATTTAACGTCCAAAAGGCTTGGTCTTCAGACTGGTATATAAGTAAAGCGGCGACAACTATATTCATAGCCTGGCAGTACCCCACTTCAGGGTTCTTCCAGGAGTACGCCGTCAAAACTCTCCTTAATCTCTCTATACCTTCTGGACTTTGATAAGCGGCATATTCGGGTAAAGATCTATTCAAATCCTTTTCAATTTCGTCAATTGCCACCGAAGTTTCCCCGTTATGCTTTTCTAGTATCTGGTGATATTCATCCGGATTATCCAATCTCAAGTACATTGACCCGCAACATAACTCCCATATTTCTCCTCTAAGTCTGTTTGGCAAGCCTACGCGTACCAATCGATAAAACATAGGCGTCTTGATAATCGAGAGATTCCTCCCATCTGCCCGGAAAAGGTCAAACCATAACTTCATCTTGGACTTATCTCTAGATTCTTTAGGGTTTCCCGGGAATTTGAATCCCAAGCCCAACCCGCCGGGCGGAATGTGTTCGACTTTTTCGGTGGATACCTTGTTTTTAGCCAAGAGATACTCAGAGTAGCATGTTTGGACAAACGGCTGAAGCTTGGGCAAGTTTTCGAGGTTGTTTTTCAACGCTACTCGGAGACCCTGGGCAAACTTTTCGCTTTCACTGCGCAATCCAACCAAATATATCGTGATGGTCAACCTACTGTGGGTAGTCAACAGCAATGCAAAGCCGTAATCTCTGGTAGGATGGCGTTCGACTTTCTTAACTGTAGATAAATGGAGGGTAAACGAACAGTTTTTGCGATCATAGGCGTCTCGAAACACCAAGAAATGTGGAGTCAAGTAGATTCTACCTTGGGGAAACGCCATGTTCTTGTAAGCATCCTTGGTGGCTTCTGAGGTGAATGATACTTCACACGCTGACTCTTGCAGGATGGTTTCAGCGTCAGCAAGATTGTGTTCCCGACAGAACAACTCGTTCTTCAGGAGTCCCGAATCATTCCGCTTGTCTAGCACCTGATTTAGGGTAGTTACGGCTTCTTTGGCCTTATCTTTAAGTGACTCAAAAAACGACATGGCAATTGAGGAACAATTGGTGTTGTGAAAGGTATACGTAGATGTAACCGGTAACTTAGGGATGCGCCCACACAGGAACCGGTGTGCACATAACCATGTCGTAATCTCTCTCAGTATCATAATTAATGTTCCCGTTTAGTGACCCTCGCAACCATAACTGCTACCATGAAAGTATCAGTATTGTTGGGTGTTTTAAGCGTGTGTGTTTCGGCCCAGGCGTTTAGCTTGGGTAATGTCATGCAGCAAGTGCTTTCCAATTTCCACGACCAAGTGTCGTGGTCCGAAACCGATGTTTTTGCAGCACAATTGGAAGCCGCCGGACTTACCGCAGATGACCTCGACCCCCGTCTTGCCGCTGTCTGGAAACAATTGCAAGAAACCATGTCTTCGAAGGATATTCAACGCAAAGTAGACGAGTACTCACGGGAAGGCGTTTCTGCTGCTCAATTGCACAATACTCAATCGTTCAAGGTCGCCCCTTCTGATGCATTTGAAACCTTCTCAGCTGCGGAACACCTGGGTTATAGTTTGAGAGTCAAGGAAAACCACCCCGAGATATTGGGATTGGATGCTGTCAAACAGTATACTGGTTATTTGGACGTGCTTCCCTTAGATAAGCACTTCTTCTACTGGTTCTTTGAATCGAGAAACGACCCCAAGAACGACCCCGTCATCTTATGGTTGAATGGTGGTCCAGGCTGTTCTTCTGCCACTGGTTTGTTCTTTGAGTTGGGCCCTTCCCTGATCAATGCTACTTTACAACCTGTCTTCAACCCCCACTCCTGGAATAGCAATGCTTCGGTGATTTTCTTGGACCAACCTGTTGGAGTCGGTTACTCATACACCGGCGGCGAACAAGTCAGAAACACGGCTTCGGCTGCCAAGGACGTGTTTGTCTTTTTGGAACTCTTCTTCCAAAAGTTCTCGCATTTCAAGAAGAACGATTTCCACATTGCTGGTGAATCCTATGCTGGTCATTATATCCCAGCTTTTGCTCTGGAAATTGTCAATCGTGCCGACAGATCGTTTGACTTGAAATCGGTCTTGATCGGTAACGGTATCACGGATTCGCTCATCCAGTACGCTTCGTACAAGCCAATGACATGCGGAGAAGGTGGGTACAAGCCCGTTTTGGACGAGGATACTTGCGATAAGATGGAGGAAGACTATCCAAAGTGTGCCTTTTTGGTCAGAGCATGCTACTCTTTCCCAAGTCCTCTTACTTGTGTTCCAGCAGAATTGTACTGTGAACAAACCCTCTTTAGTCCTTACAGTGAAACTGGCTTGAATCCATATGACATTAGAAAGAAGTGTGAAGACGAAGGTGGAAACTGTTACGCCCAGATGGATTACATCGACGAATACTTGAATCTTGAATTTGTCAAGAAGGCTGTTGGTACCAACGTCGATATTTACACCGGATGTGATGATACTGTGTTCAATAACTTTATCAAGGACGGTGATGGACCCAAACCATTCCAAGGATACGTTGCCGAGTTGTTGGAAAAGGATATTCCTGTCTTGCTCTACGCTGGTGACAAGGACGTCATCTGCAATTGGATTGGAAACCACGCCTGGTCTGAAGCTTTACCATACTCGGAGCACGAACAATTTGAGGCTGCACCATTGAAGCCATGGGTCACCAAGCAAAACAAGGTAGCTGGCGAAGTCAAGAACTACAACAAGTTCACCTTCTTGAGAGTGTACGATGCCGGACACATGGTTCCATTTGACCAACCAGAAAACTCGTTGGATATGGTCAACAGATGGATCCAAGGTGACTATGCTTTTGGACACAAAAAGTAGGTTTATATGTTGCATATACCAACCTGAATAAAACAAGTTATAAAACCAGCACCTATTTCTTATAATAGTTTCATTAATAATATATATATAATACAAATTATGCTCTTTGAGTTTTCAAAGGCAGTCCTTGAGCAGACAGAGGAGACCGGTGTGCAGCCCCATTCTTGGCAGCGTTCCGAGAACGTCCATCCTGTTGCAAGTCTTGTAACGTCATAAACGAAGAATAGTCGGAGATTTGTTTCAATGGCTCGACCAGAGCCCTCTTCTTCTTGATCTTGAATTTGTTCCCTATAATCTTACCTGTGTGACTCAAAATAATTTGAATAATATCCTTACGGACACGGACAAAAAAGTCTTCACCAGACCACATCTTGTTTTTGTAGTGTAAGGTAGGAAGATTCAACAACAAATCATTCACGTTGAGGACAGCCAAATGTTTAGGACCACTGAAACTGACCATGAGTTTGAACTTTATCAACTCAACATCCACAATCGAGAAATACTTGGCAGAACGATCAACAATCATCGTAATATAATCATCGCTTTCAACAGTCTTCGCTTCCTTCTTCTTAGCTGCTAATTTCCTATCTTTAGATTCATACGAAGTATCATCAGACGAAATAACCGACGAAACCTCCGAATTAAAGCTTGAGTTACTGCTGCGAGAGCTAGATTGGGAACTTCTCCTCCGTAAGAATGAGAATCTTGACCGTTTTTCACTAGGTTCAGATTCAGTTTGCAAATCGATATCCAATTCCTCAACATTACCCATAAAGTCCTCTTCGTCTTCCTCGTCCGAATCTTGTTGAGGGAATAAGTACTCGAATATATTCTTGGCTGTATTATAATCAACGGCAATCTTGAGAGGTTGAATAGCCAACTTGGCATTTTGAATGATTGGAATGCCTCCAACAGGCTCCAACATCTTCCAAGTGATTAGAATAATTGGTTCCGTTTCATCCATGGCCACTTGGCCGAGTTCTTTATCCATAATTGGTCTCAACAATTCAGGGTACCTTGCTTTCTCTTGAAGGTCAAATCCTTGGATCATTATAATCTGTAATTTATTGGTGTTGGAACCATCAAAAGAATCAGTTCTTAAAAACAGCGGATTGGCCAAGGCAAAATCAATTTGTGGTTCTCTTTCAGAATCCAAGAAATGCCAGATTAATTGGTCTGCAACAAGAGCCAAGTGACGTGAATGACGTTTATGCGTCTTAGATTTGGATCCCTTCAAACTTAAACCGTTCATCAAGATTCCCAATTGAAGTCGTTGTCTTTCTAGTTCCACTTCTACCTTCAGGATCTCCTCCTTCTGGGCACTAGTAATAAGGGTACCTTTCAGATCCAAACGTAAGATGATGTCTCTGTATTCTCGAATATTGTCTTGCAATTCCTTCACTCTCAAGTCAAACCCGTCAAAATCAGATTCGTCCAGAAGAGATACAACCTTCTCCAAACGATCAAAGAACTGGTCATGACTGCTCTTTCCATGAATTAACAAATCAGTAACAATGTGATAAATGGTTGAATATTGTGCAGAGTTAAGATTCAACACAACCTTTGCCAAATAAACAGTAATCTCGTTTGTTTGAGTAGACTGAATCTCCGAGGACATGTTGTTTGGATTCTTATAAATCATAGCAAGCGAATTCTTTTCGGCAATCAACTGATCCTTAATGTTTGTGGAATCGTAAATGGCTTCCGTTTCAAGCCAAGGTGGCCAGTTGACATCGGAAGTTGCATGTCCAAATCCGTAATGAATGGCAGGGTCATAGATAGTGTTCTCGTCTTTCTTGAATACATAAGTATGAGTATCTCTAAGAAGAACACCATATCTAGTCTCGATAAGACCCGAGACTTCGTCACTTTCACTAATGATTTGATTCATTCCCTTGACCATAACGCCGACAATTCTCATTTCCAAATCTTGTGATGTTACTAAAGTGCATGATTCCCTGTCCTTTTCACTTACTAACTGAATTTGAGGATGGATCAATTTAATCAAGTATTTGTTATCGGCTTCATGTTCTTTCTTGTCAACATCCTCGATGACATCGGAGAAATCCTCTATAGTTTGTGTACAGTTTCTGCAATCTTTCGTTGGCTCCTTCTTCAAGTTGATTTCCAAATCGTCCTCAGATGATTCATTAAGCACACTTTGCACAAAATCGACCGCTTTTCTGCTCATGTGATAAACGTGAGCACTTCTGGCACTCACCTGGTGCATGTACTCATTGTAAGTGTCACGCAAAGTGTTATCCCATTTCAACTGCAAATCATGGATGATGAACCTGTTGTGGAACTTGGTTATAGATGAACCTGTTATTTGCGCCTTCTTTATTTCAACATTCGATTTATGGCTCGAAATTAAGGATAATTCATTAGATTTAGCTCTTTGTAATGCCAAAAATTCAGAGCTGTAGTTGTTTGAAGCAGACTCAGAATATGCCTTAATAGCTGCATCCAAAACACGTAAACTTTGCTCATTGATTCGTATCTCTTGTGCAACGTTCATGATATCACTGTTCCTGGCATGTTGTTCTTTAAGTTTATGCAATAAGTTCTGATTCAGAGATAATTCTTCTCTCACTTTGTTTGCTCTTTCATTTAATAATGCAATTTGGACTGTTTCTGGCTTTTGCAATTCCATTGTACAGTGATGCGAATCCTCCTTTCCAAATGGATAAGGCCCATCTGTTTGTAAACTGAAATCTCTGAAATAGCTGAACTTTGGAGTGTAGCAAAATGGAATCACACTAACCTTGGGATAAGGCGATAAAGGTTCTCTCATTTCTAATTCAACAAAATCTTCTGGATCAACCCAAGATAAATCATTTTCAGCAACATCATTAAGGTCAAACCATTTCTGGTTGTTAGAATCTTTGCTTGAGTTGGAACTCACAGGCGCAGAGGAAGCCATATCACTAACAAATGAGCTTATTAATGTTCCAACGACAGACTTTTCCTTAAAGACCGCCTTGACAAATCGAATATCCATATGATCAGCATTAATTTCGCCTTGATTCATCTTGAGATGAGCAACCTTATTACGGATGTTCAATTTCTCATTAACGTAGGTGACTAGTTCCTTACGTTGATGAAGATCAATAGAACATTTGTTAAATTTCGCTTTAAGACCAGTAAAAGCGACTTTTGGATTATGGGGATCTTCATGAGTCGAATGCAAATAGGTATGAGAAATTATCAATGGATCAAACACAAACAAGTATTTCACTGTGAATAGATGTGAACCCATTTTAACGTGGGATGGATCTGCTGGAGAATCTGTGAATAATTTACCGGCTTTAACTGGTAATGAAACGTGATCGGTCATCATTTCCCACCAGTTAAAGAAGTAGCAGAACGTTAAAGGTGTAAGATATGCCGCATTGTGAGAATTTCCAGTAGAAGATTTGGAAATCACGGAGAGTGCTAAATGCATGTAATCAGAACGATAACCCACGTATGAATCAGGGTGATAGTCAAAATAAGGACTTGTGACTGAAATGTCGTAATGCGGTCTAAATTCTGATGTTCTTTCTTGGGAATCTGAAAATATAGTAGATTCAATCTTGTTTCTTTCGAATTGGAAACCCAAAATCCATTTGACTCTCTCGGAAGAGGAAAGTTTAATAACCCGCTTGTGGAATTTCTTTGTCTCCGAATCAATGTCAGGAACATATTCTCCTAATTCATCGTAGAACAAACTCCAGGACTTCTTTTCTTCATAAGAATAGTTAGGAATTGCTAGCAAGAAATCTTCACTATCAAGCATCAAGACCTCACGACTATCTCCGGTGTCGTTGATCCGCAAACTAACGTTGTTCTTCCAACTGAAGACAAACCCAGCTGCTTTACCAATCATTTCATAGGGGTTTGCAGAACTCTTAATATGGAGACATAACTCGTTGGGTACTTTAACTTCTAGTCTTCCATGAACCAACAATGCAATTTTATCCCACCAGCCAAGAGGACTGTCATCAATTCCGGGCTTAGTAAAGTTATCAAATGCTGATGACACAGCCAGGATTGATGGCGAGTACGACTTGCACCAACTGAGCATGCATGCACGGTCCGTATTCAAATTCATGTTCAAATCAAGCATAAATTTGATTGGAGTCAAGGTTCTCGGAATGAATACCGAGTAGAAACTATCTTCGAATTTGTCTGCGGTAATGACAGGCGAAAATGGCACATGAATGAATCTCATTTCTTCCTTTGTGTGGACAAGCTTTTCATTAATAACAATATTCCCCGATAGATCAATTGTAGGGTTTAGTACATTTCCATTATCTGGAAATGACACCAATGGTAGGGGATAATCTCTCAAAAAGACATATAAAGACCTGCTTCGTATTCTTCCAAAAAGAGGAATCAAAATCGAATAATCCAACTTTGGTTGTTTCTTTCCAAGATCGTATAAATATTGATCAATGTCATCTATTTCGGCCTTTTTTACCAAGAAATCAAGATCTCTGAATATGCCTCCTAACAAATGGGGTCCGGAAGAATATTTCATAATGTCATATTTCTCCGTGATAATAGGATTAATGGCATCATCTCCCCAAGCTCTGCGAGCTCTTCTTCTCCAAGTGTCAAGCTTGGCCTTCCTGAACATTTGCATTTTTTGTATCCAAGAGGTGGCAATACTCTTATCAAAGTTTTCTCTTGCTCTTCTTATTTTCTCTTCAGCTTCTTCATGGGTCAACATTGGAAGTCTGACCCTACTGTCATCTTCACTCTCCTCTAAACTTTTTGTTAAACTGTGCTTAGATTTTGGTGGTCGAGTGAATCTTGCTTTAATTGATTGAGTGGAGTTTCCAACGACATGTTTCAAAGGACTGGTAACCTTGGGCAATGTTCCCTTGTGGTGCTTGAGGGAAACATGCTCATTATTAGTTAATTCTATTTTCTCCTCTATCGTCTGATCTTCCGATCTTCTGATTTCTTCAATCTTCTCCTCGAGGATCTTTTGCTTCTTCAAACGATTTCTCTGTTCCACAACACCTAACTCATAAATGTAAGAAAGCTCGTTTTCAAACGGATCGTTTTCAAGAGTAATTCCAAATAGCTTTGTTTTAACATTGATGTTGGGTAATAACACCGCTGGCTTTGCACGCGGCATAATACGGCTAAAGTCGTCAAATCCGTAAGAATTATTGAGAAAATTGCTCTTAATTTGAGCAGCTGCCTTGAAAAAGGTAATGATATTGTCAATGACCGTATAGAACAAAAACTGATGTGGAATGTTCAAACGGACAAAATTACCAGTAATCTGGAAAGTAGAATCAATCATAGGCTTTTGCAAATCAAACTCAATCAATGGTTCGCTAATGATAATGAATCTTGTCCATAACTTTGTGGTAGGATGTACAACATAGAGTCTAGCATTCTTGAGATTAACGGAATTTGTAGTGAGTGCATCATGTACACGAAGACCATCGAGTTCCAACATAATGTCAACATTATGGGGTATTCTAGCCACAATGGAGATAGAATCTATCATGACATCAAGTTTTAACTTCTTCAGAGGGCCATCCAACTTATCCATCATTTGCTGAGAACAGTTTCTTTGGATGGTTGGGGCAAAGTATTTCAACAACGTTTTAGCATAAACCGTACACCACACCAAAAACATATCGATTCTTCCATCAATTTCCGGAATGTAAAGAGTTAACCGATCTTTGTCTGGGTTGGTCTTGCTCCTGTTACAGAGAACTATATCTCTGGCAGTGAAAACCTTTTTGATGCGCTTTGAACCAGTGAAATCCTCTCCAGATTCATCAATATCATCAGAACCATCAGTCGTTGCAGTATTAATAGATGATAAATCACTTTCGTCTTCTTCTCTGACATAGGTAGTAACCTGGTCAAAGTCGTCAATGTACTCCAAAGCACAATCACTCAGCGTGTAACAATTAACTGTTTTTATCTTCAACCAGATAACTTCATTCGGCTTCTTATATGAAACATTAACCATGTTGAGTTTCATGTATACCCCTCTCTTGAAGTCCCCTAAATCAATTTCCTTTTTCTCTTCCTTGTCGGAAACAATATGACTAGGCAACCCATCCTTACAAATAAGGATGGCCTCCAATGTACTCAAGCTAAAACGAACGGAAGTGACATAATGTGGGAGAAGCGTGAATAATTCCAAAAACTCACTGGAGAGTTCCTCTTTGAATTTCTCTGGTGTAGTATACTTTGGGCGGTTTAAAAGTTTAAACTTTTCGTTGTAACGGATGATATTTCTATTTCTCATGCGCCGTACCAAATGGAATATGGCTTCATTGACCGATTCCAACTTGACACTTTTACTCCGCACAGTCACCGACATATTGTTTTCAACAGGGAAATAAGAACATAACATTGAAAACTTCTCCACGAGAATACGATTCCCCAACGCATTGAAGGTAAAATTTCGTATTTTAAACAAGAAGTTCAAACTAAACTTGTTTGGGGGTTTGCGAATCAAATGGGACACATTTTTCGTATAAAACCGATGGACGATTCCCAGGAAGCCATAGGTCACAATTAAGTTCTCCCTCGAATGTCTGTTAAATGACGTTACGTCCTCGGTACTTCCTAATTTGGGAAGATGGAAGCGAGCTTTGAAATCAACGATAACGACTTTCGTAGACAATTTCCTCATCTTTTCTAGAAGCTTCAAAGGCTCAAAGAATAGCCTTTCAGAATTTGGCTTTTCTGGTTTGTTATTCCTAGAATTGTAAATCAAGTCGCATTGATCAAAGTAAACGTCAAAAGCAGGGCTTGTTAACATCAAGGCGGTGTCCAAATCAAGAGATCTGTCGATTGAACCATCACGGTTCAATAACGAATCCAAAACAATTAGGAAGTTGATTGGATTGGTGACCGCCTTGAAAGTACCAGATGGTAATTCAAAGAATTTGGACTTAAGGTGGTATAAGCGGTAAGATGTCAAGAAGAAGTTAAACTTGAGCTTAAGTTCCTTCGAATCAAAAGTGGGATCTTCCTTGTCAACTGTCAATACAAAGTTGGAAGCATTGTAGTTGAAATCGCCAAAGTTCATGGAGATGTCATCAAAAGTTATGTTTAGGGATGAGAAGATCTGGAATGATTCCTCGATGAGCCTTATGCGGTTCATATGGTTGGGTTTGGGTGATTTTGGCTTTGTAGGCTCCGATACCGACTTCTTGTCCATGTTAAGGCCATCCAAAGGTAAGTTCAAGTGGCCCACGGACAACGACGACTTCAAATTGGTGAGGTTGTAGAAGATGCGGTTGCGGAGGTTTCTCTTGCAGAATGTGATAACATCGTAGTCCAATCTGAAGTCAATGTTTCTGAAGATCTTGACGTTGCGGTCTGGGTTGGAAATGTCTCGCAAGTAACCGTGCAACAAGCTGATGATGAACGAAGAGGCGACACGGTCGTCCATGTGGGGCTCCAAACGGGCATAGTCAACTGCCACAACGTAACTGGGGTGGGCTTCTTCGTGGTAAACGGAGATCCGGAAGAGATGGATGTTGAACTGGTTGGCCACACGGTACTTGAGCAAGAAGTCGTAGATGTATTTGGGCATCGAGAATGTCTTATCAGCTAGCGAGACTGCGACGGAGGGGTCGGGTGCTCGGGATTTTTCATGTTGGACAGACGACTTGTGAACCTTAATGTTGACATCGGAAATGTCAAGGTGGAGAAACTTGAACACGGAATCCTTGGGGGTGAAGAAGTTGATGCGGAGACTGATGCGGCGGACGTGGATCTTGGTTTGGTTAATTTCAATGGTGATGCGACCGATGCTGAACCATCCTAGCGATTTGATGGTGACATGGGGTAGTAGGTTGACCAAGAACAATGTTCCCACGTACACCAGCACGAGTATAGAGACGATGTACCAGTAATTCATTGTCCTTGCAAAACAACTAGTGATGATTTTGGGGAAATGTCAAGAAGTTGCTGTGCGTCGTGAAATTGGGGCGAGCGGGTAGATTTTGACGCCCCGACGGATCCGTTCGCCTCTGTCATTGCCAGGATCCACCGGTTCCCGCCGTGGCGGCAGCACGATGGTGTTGGCGGCCCAGCGACGCCCGTGTCTCATTGGCTACATTTGTACAAACGCTTCTACTGCCTACAATACCCCAATTACGTCGGTTGCGTCGTCACTCGTTTTCGATGCCTAGGCGGTTTTTGTACGAACCTCGTATTTTCCCGCCGCCTGTTTGCATTCTGCGAAAATTGCGGTTCGGCGTTTTCATTGGGGTCTTGTTCCTGTACACAGGCCCACTAAAACTTTAAGCCGAAACCTCTCCATTATGTTTGATCTTGTTGGAGATGGAGGGCTCCCAATGGCGACTCACTGGCGGCGCTATGGCAATTCGGTGGGGTAATGCACGCGGATGTTGGTGGTCCCAGCAGGGGACCGTGTAAGGAGATGCAACTGGCAGTGGGCCTACGTGAGTGTGGGATTACCGCTTCGAGCCGACGGCTACTCGATGCGGCAGCCGGCGTCGTTGCATTAATTAATTAGTGTGCCCATCCTGGCGGGTGTGGGCCCGGCAATGGTTGTTTACCGCATACGGAGTGTTTACAGGTGGTTGCATCTAGACCCCGAGCCGACACTGTAACACCAGCTGCCGGCCAGGTATTTTCCTTATCGAGTAACTGGCACCCATGCGACTTACGAGCGTTTCCTGTTTGGGACAGCTAATTAAAAAAATGAACCTCCTTCCTAATCGGGAAATTTCCATTTTGCAGTCAAATCGACTCAACATAACTCCATTAGGAAGTCCCCCAAGCGTTTGCCCACCATGAGCTTCTCCTCCTGTCTGACAATTTACTACTTTGGGACGCTCGGTGCATCCTCATGGATGCCATGTTGTTTGCACCCATTTCAAAATATATAAGGACGGGGGAAGCCTGCTTTCCTATTCCACTTTTAGTCTCCATCCAACAATCGTTTGCATTCCTCTGGAGCTTAACCAATCCTAAATCACAAACAATGAAACTATCAGTTGCCTCCGCCGCCTTAGTACTCACCTACGCCGCCGCAGTCTCTGCCGCTCCATCTCAACAATGGACTGCTGTCGACACTGTTGGCTTGACCACGAGAGAAATCGAGTTGGTCAGCAACACCATCTCCAAGTTGGACTCCTACAACAAGGCCAGAGCTCTTGGTAAAGACCACCAATTGACCCAAAGAGATCTCAACAGTATTGTCACCGATGTCTTGACCGCCATCAAGAACACCAACTTGGCCCCCGGTATTATCGAATACTTTATCAGTGACCCTACCTTGTCCAGCATTGCCACCAACATCATTGTGCAAGCCGTCAAGTCCGGTGCCGTCAACTTGACCACTTTGTTGACCGGTTTGAACGATTCGGGTTTGGCTGACCAGGTTATCACCACCTTGATCAGTGACTGTCAATTCTACGCCCAAATTTACAAGTTGGCCCTTAATGCCATCAGTAACTTGGTCAACAAGGTGTTCCACAATGCCCCTATTCCAGCCTCTACCAAGAGAGAGCTCAGTCCTCTCCACTACAATGCCAAGAGAGACTCGCAAACCATCATCACCAACTTGATGACCTCGTTGAAGGACTCGGGTTTGGCCGACCAGGTTGTCCAGGCTTTGGTTGTCGACGACGACTTCTACACCTGGGGTGGTGACTTGATCTCGAAGTTGTTCTCCTCTGGTGCCATCACTCTTGGCCAAATTCTTGATGCCGTTATTGCCTCGGGATTGGTTCCAAACTTGATCCAAGAATTCTTGAACTTCCAAACTTTCCAAACCGTTATCACCACGGCTTTGAAGGCTGCTGCTGGACAATGTAACGCTTCTTCCCTTTCGTCTATCTCGCAAACCACCACCAAGCCTGCCAGTTCGACTAAACCACCAACGCCTCCATCCTCCGGCCCAACCCCTACTCCTACTTCGTGCAAGAAGAGAAGAAAGAGAAGAGCCTACTAAATGAAGTGTTCAATAGATGTCCTCGACAGAACATGAACCAAATACCAAAATACTTTCATTCGCCTTCATTAATATTTATTCAGCCGTGACCATTTGCCTTGTTATTCCCTTTTCTGACGACTTTTTGACGTGATGGTGTTGCGTTTGCTCCCTTGGCTACTTGGAGAAATACACAAGCTTGAGATTACTAGAGCGCCGCCGGTCGAACCTCCAGTTTTTGCAACTTCTTTTCGCCAAAAGCATTGGTTGTAGCAATTGCACCCGTTTTTGCAACACGTTGTCAGAATCAAAATTTGATGGTTTCTGCTTGTGTCCCTTGGATGTTTGCAGACATTCATTCATTTGTCCCCGTTACGTTTCGGTGCAGCGCTGCTGCTGCATTATGGCCATGGTTGTTAATTCTTTTTGTTTATATTGTTATGAGTAAAATTATATCATTTGTTGTGTGCCTATTGTAATGAACCGTCAGGTTTGCTGGTAATGTTGCAATTGATCGCAACCGTTTTGGGTTGCAGCCAAAAATGCATTGGTCGTGCGCCGCCCCAAATTACCATACCTCTCATAAACAAACAGTCGCGTCTTGTAACCCCAAATACACAGCGATGCCGGGGTAAGTAAACGTTATCTGCTCGATGAAGCACTACTAACAGCCAGAGAAACTGTGAATTTACAAGTCGGTCAGTGTGGGAACCAGGTTGGATTGCAATACTGGAACCAATTGGCTACTGAACACGGAATCGACGCCGAAGGTAATCCATTGCCAATCAACGATGATTCGAGCTTACGATTCCAAGCCAACGGCCAAGCAGGGAACCCACTAGAACGCGAAGATCGTCCTGAGCTTTTTTTCACCTTGTCTGACTCTAACAAGTACACGCCACGGGCCATCTTGGTGGACTTGGAGCCGACTGTCATCTCCAAGTGTACCAATTCGTTGCCGATGTTTAACCCGAGAAACGTCCATTTGAGCGAGCAGGGCAGCGGCGCTGCTAACAACTGGCAGCAAGGACACTCGTACGGTGTTGAACACCAAGAAGAATTGTTAAATTTGATCGACAGAGAAGTCGACAAGTGTGAGAATGTATCGAATTTCCAGTTGTTCCACAGTGTAGCAGGTGGGACCGGGGCCGGGGTGGGATCACTCTTGTTGGAATTGTTGAACGACCGCTATGGAAGCAAGAAGTTGATCAATACGTTTTCTGTGTTCCCCTCGAACGAGAAGACATCGGACGTTGTTGTCCAGCCGTACAACACGGTGTTGACGTTGAAGAGATTGATCGATTACAGTGACGCTACGTTTGTATTTCACAACGATGCTCTCAACAGCATTGAAAACGCCTTGTTTAATACCAACCGTGACACCCTCGATGGGAAAACTGCGTTTGACGGTGCCAACAAGTTGATTGCATTTGTCGCTGCCAGTGTCTCGAATCCAATCCGGTTCCCCAACTACATGTACAGTTCGTACGAGTCGATTCTTTCGACACTTGTCCCCACGCCCGAATTGAAGTTTTTGACGTCGTCAATTGCTCCATTCACGTCGTCGGTGACCAAACACAACTACACCAACGAATACGAGATGATTCTCGAACTCTTGAGTGATCGGTACAAGATGAACCGTGTCACCGAGCCCATCAAGTACATCTCAGTGTTGAACTACTTGATCGGCCGCAACTTGCACCAGGACGAGATGCGCAAGGGTTTGCTCAAGGCCCAACAGCGGCTCGAGTTTGTGCCGTGGACACCCTCGTCGATCCAGATGGTCAACGGGAAGCGGCCGCCGTTTGGAAATGCCAATGCCCATTCCAAGAATTTGCACGGAATCCAGTTATCGAACAACACGTCGATAGTGCAAGTTTTCAGCAAGATCTTGAAACAGTACGATTTGCTCGCTAAACGAGAGGCCTACATCAACTCGTATACCGAGCTGAACGACCGCGACGAACGGGCGAGGGTCATGGACATGTTTGGAGAGTGTCGCGAAAGCGTTGCCTCTGTTATTGATGAGTACCGAGCCTGCCAAAGCTTGAACTACTTGGAGGACGATATCTTGGACGAAGATATGGGCTAGGCGGGGTTTGAAGTCAGGTTGAACAGGGTTCGGGCCAACAATTCGGCGGCGCGCGACCTGTCGGCCGATGTTGCAATCTAGTCGTGGTATTACCGCGTTAGTCACCGGTGCCACACCCTAGCCACAACAGCCGTAATCGACGGCTGGACCAATAGGCAACTGCCATGCCGCCATGGCGGAGATACTTGACTCGGATTTCCCGTGATCCGAGTTCAGTTTATCCCCGAAATTACTCGCCAAAATGGGGGTCCACAATTGGGTCTCCACTGTAACGTCCGCAGTTGTCGCGGCACCGGCACGGTCTGTGCAGTAGCCACCGCCAAAAAATACCCCGATCGGTAATGAAACTTTGATCCACACTTGTGATGAGTAATCATGGGTCGGTGTGGGTATATAAAGAACCGGTCCTGGCTCCAGATTGGGGTGAAGCACAACTTCTTAACGTTTGTGTTTATCTAGTCGACCAATTGCACCTTAAGGTTAGGAAAAATATCGGCGATTGCAGTGCCTTATCTTATCTTTCGACAAAGTATAAAAGCCCCTGCGTGTCGCACTTTCTTACAAATCATCAACTCATACAACGTCACCATCTACTATGGCTCATCTTGTTTCCAAAAGAGCAGCTGCTAGAAGCACTACTCACTTCACCACGGGCACCTCTGAGGGCGCCCCTGAAAACTTTGTTCCTCACCCCGAGCCATTGGCCTTGCATTGGGGTATGCCGAACGACGGGTTCTTCCCCGTCGACTCAATTGACGTGACTTTGGTTGACTATCCGTTCCAGAAATCGTTGTCACTCCCCGTGACCAATGCGTCTTTGGAATCGTTGGCCTTGGGCTCGGAGTCGAACGGCCAGACCTTAACACCTCCCTACCAAAAGAACAACGTCATCACCATCAACAGACGTACCGACAACAAGGCCCTCATTGATCTTGCAACGGGATTGCAATACTCGCAGACCGAGGGGATTCCTCAGGTCCGCCAGTTTGCCAGAGACCTCGTTAAACGCGTCCACAAACCCGTGACTCCCGGCTGGGACGCTATCATTACTCTCGGCGCCGGGGACGGATTGAACAAGGCAGCCGAAGTTCTCTTGGACCGTGACGATGTCGTGTTGATTGAAGAATTCACCTTTAGTCCGTTCTTGCAGAATGTCGAATTGGCCGGCGGTATCCCCGTCCCAATCAAGTTGGACGTCGAACAGGGCAGCGAAGGGCTCAATTTGGAGTACTTGACCGACTTGTTGGAGAACTGGGAAACCTTGAAGCCTGGTTTGCGCAAGCCTAAGGCATTGTACACCATTGCCACGGGACAGAACCCTACGGGGTTGACCCAGACCTTGGGATTCCGTAAAAAGGTGTATGCGTTGGCTGAAAAGCACGATTTTGCCATCATTGAAGACGATCCCTATGGATACCTTACATTGTCTCCGTACAAGAAGCCCGAAGCATTTATCAGATTGAACGACTTTATCAGTGTCGACGATTATGTCAACAAGGAATTGACTCCATCGTACGTCAGCATCGATACCAGTGGCCGTGTTGTGAGACTCGAGACGTTTTCGAAGCTCTTTGCTCCCGGGTTGAGATTGGGGTTCATTGTGGCCAACGATGCCTTCATCAAGGCCATTGCCAACTATTCGGCTTTGGTGACACGGTTCCCTTCGGGCCCATCGCAGATCTTGTTCAACAATGTTGTTGAACAGAAGTTTGGCGGGGTTGACGGCTGGCTCCAGTGGGTGTTGAAGATGAGAGTGACGTACTCGCATAGAAAAGACGTGTTGTTGCAGTCGCTTGTCGAGTCGAAGGCCCACGACAAAAAGTACCTCGAAGTCATTGATCCGCTGGCCGGGATGTTTGCCGTGGTCAAGATCAATTTCCCAGAAGGGGTCGATATTGCTTCCAAGATCAAGGTGTTGAACTTTAAGCTTGCCAACTATGGTGTTGGTGCCGTTCCCGGTATCAACATGGCCGTGGACAAGGAGTTCAGCAAGGACAAGGGTAACTTCTACCGGTTGACGTTTGCTGCGGCCAAGGACGACGGCCAGCTTTCCGAAGCCGGAACCAGGTTTGCCAATGCAGTCTACGATTTCTTTGAAAAGGGATTGGAGTATTAATACTAGAAATATATGCTACAAAACAATCAGCATCACATCCTAAACAGACACGATAAGCGTCAATGTAGCCAACTAGCAACTTTTGCAGCTATTACAACAACAAATTACCCCGTAATTACAACGTGTTTCACCAGCACGGAATTATCGTTTGTCGTATCTCTCCCTTTTAAACCCTTTTCGCAACGTTTTTGTTATCACCAACTTTACCCACAAAAAAAAAATCATCCACCAAGCATGTCTTTCAAATTCACCAACTTCACCAAAGACTTAAAGAACCTCGGAGACAAGTTCACCAGTGAGTTCAACAACGAGATCTTGCCGTTTGCCCAGCGGACTTCACGGATGGTCCAGGAGCGGATTGGACGTGTCAATGTTGACGAGATCAGCCAGTTGCCCCTGGAGTACACCGAGTTGGCGCAGAGGTGCAACAACATCGAGAACTTGTACAAGAACGTGTTAAAGATCACCACCAACTACGAGAACGAGGGCTACGACTATCCCACCAACGTCCAGGAATCGTTCACCGAGTTTGGCAAGAACGTCACCGATCGCGTGTCCAACTTGTCCAAGGCAACGACCCCGGCAGAGGCGCAGGCGGCATTGGTCAACCCTTCGACCGGCGACTTCAAGCCACCCAAGACTCTCTACCATGCTTTGGCCCGTGCCACCGACGGCTCGGTGTTGACGACGGCCGGCGCCGACCAGGACCCCCTCGTCAAGGCGTTGGACTTGTACTCGTCTAACTTGAACAAGATCGCCAACGCCCGCTTGGGCCAGGACCAGCTCATCAAGGCCAAGTTCAACAAGCCCTTGACGACGACATTGCGCCTGTTGATCGCGCAGAGCAACAACATCCAGAAGAAGGTCGACCAGAGAAGAATCGACTACGACTTGGCTAGACAGAACTTGGCTGGATGCACCAATCCGGCCAAGGAGCCCCAGTTGCGGGTGGTGATGGAAAACACCGAGGACGACTTTGCCAACACCGTCGAAGACGCCATCAATATCATGCATAATGTCTTGGACAACGCCAAACCATTGGAAGAGTTCTTGGAGCTCGTCCGGGCCCAGTTGGCCTACCACAAGTTGGCCACCGAGTTGTTGGGCGGCATGGTCGGCCAATTCGAGGACTTGATCGACGAAAATGCCCGTGCTACCGGTACCAGCCGAGAATCCGGCGATTTTGAGATCTAGAGCGGGCTCAAGTGTGAGCTATCTCGATCAGTTTGACCTACAGATCCGAACAAGTTTGGGTCTAGATCCGTTACATCTAGCCCTAGGACTACGTAGGTATTGTTAAAGTAATGATGAAGTCTATTTGCGTAGAAATAAATATGCTATTCCAACCTGATTGATTGTAAACGGGGATCCACCGCCGAGGCGTCGTCGATGCCCTCCAACAACTTGGCGTGGATCGATTTCAATGCCCTGAGGGTATCCGAGGCGTTGATGACGGCCGAAATGTTGATTTCGTTGGCACCCTGCGAGATCATTTCGATATTGATCCGCTCATCGGCGAGCACCTTGAACATATTGCCGGCGATCCCAATGAAGTTGACCATCTGTTTGCCAACCAACGACACAATGGCCATGTCTCTCGTGACATCGACGGTCCCCATCTTGCGCAACTCGATTAAGGCGTGCTTCAAGTGGATTTCTTGCTCGGGCTGGATCAGCAACGCCATGGAGACGTGGACCTCCGACGTCGAGATCAAGTCCACCACCAACTTGTAGTTATCCAACGTGGTGAAGATATGTGCAAGGAACCCGTGGGATAACGTCTTTTTGTTGGAATGGATATTGATGACGACAATGTCTTGTTTGGCGGTGATGGCCGTCGCCGTTCTCTTTCTGTGGGTAGCAATGTAGCGCGGCGACAACGTCTCGTAGGCGGCTGGTGGATGTGGTGGAGTTTCTTCGCCTCTTCTGCCGACGTTGTCTGGGTAGATAACGGTACCCTTGCCCTTGGGGTTCTCGACGTTCTTGATTCTGATGGGGATCTTGGCCTTGATGACTTGTTCCATGGTGAACGGATGGATGACTTCAGACCCGTAGTAGGTCAACTCGGCGGCCTCTTCAGGCGTGACACTGTCCAACAACCTGGCGTTCGGCACCTTTCTGGGGTCGGCCGTGAAAATACCGTCGACTTCCTTCCAGATTTGCAACTCTTCGGCCAGGGCACCAACGGCGACAAGCGCAGCACACAAGTCGGTGTAGCCACGGCCAACTCCGTTGAGCAATCCACCAGGGACAACACCAAAGTAGCCGGTAAGCACGGGCACGACGTCGTCTTCCAACGCCAACACCCTCTTGCCCAACTCTTGCGACAAGAACTTGTAGAAACCGTCGTCGAAGCCGTTGTTGAAGTCGTAGTCCAACGGGATGATGTCGGACAAGTCGACATACGCAGCCTTGACACCACGGTCGTTCATCAATGCTGCCATAAAGAGACACGAGAGCTTTTCACCAATGGACATGATGGAGTCGAGCGTACGCGGCAGGATCTCGCCAATGACCTGGCATGCCTTCAAGAGCTCGTGGGCACGGGCGATTTCGCGTGCAGTGTCGTCAACCAACTGTTGTTGCACCGAGGTGCTGATGATGCGGAGCCTGGCGTTGTCGACGTGGTCCCTTTCGATGACATCGAGGATGGACTGGTAGTCGCCGTTTTCCAGGGCCAAGTCGGCGGACCGGAGCAATCTCGAAGTGGTACCTTCGCTCTTGGACAGAGAAGATCTGGCCGAACACACCACAGCCACACGGTAGTTCTGGCTGTACACCTTGACGATGTCGTCGACGATGTTCTCCGGGAACTTGCCAACAGACGTGCCGCCAAACTTCTGGATAATCCAGCCAGAATTTACGGCTTTCAAGTCGAGCACAGAATTATAGGATCTAGGGACGTCGTCCGGGGAGGAAACCATGGTGGGAGAATAGTTTATACTTGGTGGAACCGACGTGTTTGGTAGAAATGAAATGGATATATATACCTCGAATTGGGATGAATCATAGACTATGAGTCAAACAAAAATTTTCGCCGGTTCCGGACACGTGAATACTGCAAATTATTTGCAACCGGTGGGTGCACCAGGCCGATGAGGGGCGGTGTAGGCAACAAACAGGCGGTATCTGGCCGGTGGCAGCAGCGACACCATGAAGAGACAGATCTTGGCCGATATAGTTTTGCATTTTAGCCGGAGTCCGGCGAGGTGTCGGGGTTTTGACACAATCTGGACCCGAGTCATGTGTGGCTTTGTGTCATTATGGGTTCTCGAAACGGCCATAAGCAGCACGTCACCGGGAGAACCCAGCTCTAAACTGCTGGTGTCGTAAGTGTTCTCATGGCAGTACTGTTGTTGTATCGATATCAATTCTCTTACTACTCTCTTAAACTATAGGCTATTTCTAAGAACTCCAAGAATTGTAAAATTATAAGAATTTAGTGAATAATTGCAATTATACAAAACATTTGTCCAAAAGTTTTCCCAACCACCTGTAACTGCCACTATGACCCTACTTTCCTACTTTCTTACTTTCCTAATTTTCCTCTCGTTTATTCGCTTGCAATTGCTCGTCTACATCCCCCAGTATGAGCTGATGGCATCACCTGTTATCTCCTATCTGCACTACCTGAAAAATTATAACTGATGACTAGCACCCACTACTCTTCACCACCACCATGTCCAAACGAACCGCTCCAGAACAAGATGGCGATGTCAAGAAGGTAGACACGTCCTTCACCAACAGCGACATCTTGTCGTTTTTCAACCAGCAAATCTGGGGCTCCGAATTCCAACACAAACTCACCACCGATATCTCGGACAGCCAGCCATACCGCTGGGGCACCATTACCGAACTCATGGACGACACGTTGTTGCGACAGGTCAGAAAGGAAGTGCTCCTGGAGATCCATTTCACCAAGAAGGAAACCGACATCTACAAGGTGTTCCAATCGGGCGACTTGGCCAACTTGTCAGGATTGAACTGGGACGACTTGTCGAGGTTGCCGTCGTTGTTCAAGCTCCGGGCCGGGATCTATTCCGAGGAGTTCAGAGACTTTATCCTGAAGGTGACGGGGTGCGGTAAGCTCAGTGGTATCAAGACCGACATGTCGATCAACACCTATACCAAGGGCTGTCACTTGTTGACCCACGACGACGTCATCGGATCGAGGAGGGTCAGTTTCATTCTTTACTTGCCCGATCCAGACAGAACCTGGAAGGCCAACTACGGTGGTGCCTTGCGGTTATTCCCCGCCATTGTGCACAATGTCCCCGAAACCGATTTCGAGTGTAAGCTCGTGCCCCAATTCAACCAGATTGCATTCTTTACGGTGCAGCCAGGATTGTCATTCCATGATGTCGAAGAGGTCCGTGTGGATAAACAGAGATTGTCGATCCAAGGGTGGTTCCATATCCCCCAGCCTGGCGAAGACGGGTTTATTCCGGGCGAACAAGAGGCCACCGAGGCAAGATCGACCTTGCAACAGTTACAGAGCAAGGAATTGCAGGAGTTTGACTTCCCCAAGCCAACCAGAACCGATATTCCTGCCGAGGAGACCAACAAGTACGATGGAGACCTCAGTGCCGACGATATCGAATACTTGAGCCAGTTCTTGAACCCCGTATATGTCCAACCGCAGAACGTCGAACAATTGAACAACCTCTTCTTGGAAGAGTCTGTGGTCGAGATCAAGGATTTCTTGAACGAAGAGTTTGCTGGTGTGTTGAAGCACCAACTCAGACAGACCGAGCTTGAGGCCAAGACGCCGCTGGTATCGAGTGAGATCAATCGTCCTTGGAAATGCGCCATTCCTCCGCACAAGCAACGGTTCATGTATATCGACGGTAAGGCGTCGTTTGAGGTCAGCGAAAAGGCCATCAAGCAGCAGAACCACATTGGACCACAAGAAGAGCCCAACTTTTCGCTTCTTCATACCGGCACCGGCTCTACCGACGACAAGTTGGTCGAAGTTGCTGCGTTTTTCAAGTCGCTCGCATTGAGAAAATGGTTGCGAAAAATCACCAGTTTGATCGTTACCAGCGACCAGGTGCTTGTCAGACGGTTCAGACCGGGGCACGACTTCATCTTGGCCACGTCGTCGGACAACAATGCCCGTAACGACGACGAGTTGGACGTGTTGTTGGAAGCCACGCTCAATATCACGCCGACGGCCACCAACCCCAAGAACTGGGACTCGGGCGAGTTCGGGGGCTACGAGTTGTGCATGGCAATGAAGGGCGAAGACGAAGACGATCCGGCCATCTACAAGGCCAACGACCCCAACGACGACAGCGTGTTGTACACCAGCCAGTGTAAGTGGAACTCGTTGACGTTGATGGTGAGAGACCCGAGCGTGTTGAAGTTCATCAAGTACGTGAGCATCAATGCCAAGGGCTCGAGATGGGACTTGAGTTGTCAATGGAATGTTAAGGATGGAGAGGATGATGAGGAAGAGGAAAAGGCTTAGAGTATGTAATTAGATGAGACAAAGACGACATGAACAATGTGTAGAAAGACCTGGAGAAAAGAGCGAGCAGCAGACGGCACCAAAAGACACCAACAAACGGAAATGACATCAATACAAGAAGAATAGGAGTACAGGAGTAAGAATAGGAGTAGGAGTACAGACATGGAGTACACGACATACGTTTATCACGAGCTAAACGATGCGATACGACAAAATCACATGGCCACCGCATCGCCCACCATCTCACCTCCATCCACCACCATCCCACCACCGCCAGCCAATTGCAACGCGTCATCCCACCAATCCGGCCCCATCACCACCAGTATCCGTCAAGCTCCTTTGGGACTGTCTCGCCCCACGGCATCCCAAACAGGCCACCCCAACCAGTTTGCAGACTCCGGAACCGTTAGCCAAAAAAAGCCAAAAAAATCACCCAGTTACCCGGATCGGACACCCGCGAAATTTTGTTGGTTTATAAACACCTTGTGATTCTGACCAACAACCGACCCTTGAGTGTAAGCATGGCCGAATCCGAACCCAACCCGTTGGTGATCTTCATCACCATCGCCACCATCATCTCATCGTTTGTTGCGTTCTACTTTGTCCAGCAGAACAAGAAGAAGTCGCCCGTGTTGAAGCCCGACCAGTTCCAAAAGTTCCCACTTATTGAAAAAACCAGAGTGTCCCACAACTCGTGTGTCTACAGGTTCGGGTTGCCCAAGTCGACCGACAGATTGGGCTTGCCAATTGGCCAGCACATCTCGATCGGCGCCGTCATCAACGACAAGGAGGTCGTCAGATCGTACACCCCCATCTCGACCGACGACGAATTGGGGTACTTTGACCTCTTGATCAAGACCTACGACAACGGCAACATCTCGCGCCACGTCGAGGCCAAGAAGATTGGCGAAACCGTCGAGTTCAAGGGCCCCAAGGGCTTCTTCACCTACACCCCCAACATGGTCAAGAGTTTCGGCATGATCGCGGGTGGTACCGGGATTGCTCCAATGTACCAGATCATCAGTGCCATCTTGCGTGATCCGCAGGACACCACCACCATCCACTTGATCTACGCCAACGTCACCTCCAACGATATCTTGTTGAGAGCCGAGTTGGACAAGTGGGCCGACGAACACCCCGACCAGTTCCATATCCACTACGTGC
This sequence comes from Teunomyces cretensis, assembly GCA_003706575.2. NCBI lineage: Eukaryota > Fungi > Ascomycota > Pichiomycetes > Serinales > Debaryomycetaceae > Teunomyces > Teunomyces cretensis. The sequence goes on along the minus strand of PPLT02000004.1, from coordinate 1,137,609 downwards.
TTAACGAGGCCCCTGAGAACTGGACCGGCAGTGTCGGTTTCGTCACCCCTGAACTCATCGACCAACACTTGCCCAAGTCGACCGAAAGCACCAACTTGTTGTTGTGCGGTCCTCCACCCATGGTCGGTGCCATGAAGAAGGCTGCCGTCACCTTGGGCTTCCCCAAGGCCAAGCCCGTGTCCAAGTTGGGCGACCAGGTGTTTGTTTTCTAAGTATCTAAATAGAGAAATAGATGTCGATGCCTATGGAAACCGTCATCGGTTTGTGCTGCGGCAGGGATTTCCGGGGTCGCACATTTATCTATAAAAAAACCCATGATCAACCCACGTTACCCGAGCAATCACCACTTTGCTTCTTGTTTCCTGGTAGTTGTGACATTGTAACCAACAGTTCCAGCATACGAAAGCACCATGCTCTTCCTTGCGTACCTTATACTAGCGGTGTGGGCCACGCCTCGCTACGAAATCGCCGCCAACAACGCCTTTCTCAGCGCCATCCAAGATAACGACCGCGAAATGGCGATAGACAACATCCTCAAGTCGCCCATCAAGTTCAGAGACCTCCCACCGATCTTGAGCAATCCCAGCCACAAGCAGCGGACGCTTAGTGACGGCGAGTTGCCCCACTACGTGCTCGACTACGCGCCGTTGGTCCACTTGTACTCCGAGGAGCGCTACTTGCCGTACGACATCAAGAAGTACGTATCCAACTTCCACGCCGAATACTCCAACGGCACCAAAGTCCACGGATTCCCGCATTCGTTGGACATCACCGACTTGGGCGAGTTGCCCAAGACCAACGACGTGTTTTTGACGTCGAACTCCGACTTCGACGCCGACCCCGAGTGGATCACGGGGTCCAAGAATACGCCCAACTTGATCAACGGAGAGATCAGAGACGCGCCGGCCACGTTGATTGTGGTCGACAAGGGCAACGGCTGGGTCGATGCGTACTGGTTCTACTTTTATTCGTTCAACTTGGGCCCGTTTGTCATGGGCTCGGGGCCCTACGGCAACCACGTTGGCGATTGGGAACATTCGCTTGTGCGGTACTACAACGGCAAGCCCATCATCGTGTGGATGTCGGCTCATGGCGGCGGCGGTGCGTACTACTACGATAACTTGGAGAAGTACGCCCTCCAGCCGCAACATCCCGTCATCTTTAGTGCCCGTGGTACCCATGCCAACTACGTTTCAGTGGGACAACATCCTCACGACTTGCCGTACGACATTCTTTCTGACTTCACCGACCGTGGTCCGTTGTGGAACCCCACCAAGAACTACTTGGGGTACACGTACGACGGTGCTTTCGCCTACCCCGTCCACAACTCCAACAACAAGCACGTTGGCCGCGAAGAGGAGTACGGCAACTGGCTCTCGTTCCCGGGCCACTGGGGCGATACCCAGATCCCCATGGAGGACCCCCGGCAGCGGCACTCGCTCGTGGGCGGCTACAAGTACATAAATGGCCCCACGGGCCCGTTGATGAAGAACTTGTTGCGGCTCCTGCCGTGCGAGAGGCACAAGTGGTGGAACTTCTGGAACGGGTGCAACGTCAGACAGAACATCAAGTGGGGCATTGGCTTGGAGAGCGAAGGGTACAACTGCGGCAACGCCTTCATCAACGTGCGTCCCCGCATATTAAAGAAGACACTCCAGCGGATCACCTGGGGTGGAGGGCTATGTTTCATTGCGGATTTGTTATATGGGTAAGGGGTATAGAGACAGTATACGATAGGAAAACCGGGCCGAAATTGTAGCAAAAACCGGCGGGAAAAGGGCCCAGGCAGGTATTATCACCGTGCCGTGCCGCCCATCGTACCGTACATGGCACCGCGCCTCCCATACGACCGCTGGTGCCGTCGTACCATCGTACCATCACCGTGACACCGTGGGGTCGTGTCCTGCATGGCCCGGCCATTCACCGCGGCTTTCGCAGCTGAGTCATGAACGTTTCTTTTTCTGCTGCAACACCATCCATAAATGGATGAAAAAAATCAGACTCAATTTTGCAAATCTCACCATTTCTCCATCATGCTGGCCAAGGACTCCGAAATAGCCAGCGATAGCATCGCCATGACCAACATCGACGGCACCGGCAGCACCAGTTCACTGTCTCCGTACCCCGAAGCAGAAAACCAGACGAAATGGCAGTCGTTCAAGGACTCGTTCAAGCCCGCCATCGAGAAGGAAGAACTTTCCCGGCGAGATGCCGCCGACGACGAAGAGTTGTCCGACATCCAGAGAATCAACATCAACACCGCCAAGTCGCCGTTGAAGCGGAAGTTGAAAAACAGACATCTCCAAATGATTGCTATTGCCAGTTCCATCGGCTCGGGGTTGTTGATCGGTACGGGGTCGGCGTTGCTGGCCGGGGGGCCCGCAGGGATCCTTATTGCATGGGCATTGACGGGGTCTGCCATTTTGTGTACCATCCAGGCCATGGCCGAGTTGGCGGTGACCTTCCCCATCAGTGGTTCCTTCAACGTGTACGCCAGTAGGTTCATCGACCCCAGCGTGGGGTTTGCCGTGGCCTGGAACTACTTCTTTCAGTTCTTGGTGTTGTTACCGTTGGAATTGGTTGCCGGCTCCATTACCATGAAGTACTGGAACACCTCCATCAACCCCGACGTGTGGGTGCTTATCTTTTACATCGTCGTCGCCTCGATTAACTTCTTTGGCGTCCGTGCATACGGAGAAGCCGAGTTTGTGTTTTCGACGTTAAAGGTCATTGCCATCATTGGCTTCATCATTCTTTCCATTGTGTTGGCTGCTGGCGGAGGTCCTAATCCGCAGAAGCACGGCGCTGAGTACTGGCACAACCCGGGGGCGTTTGCCAACGGGTTCAAGGGGGTTATTTCGACGTTTGTCACGGCTGCATTCAGTTTCGGGGGCACCGAGTTGGTGGGACTTACTGCTGCCGAGGCAGACCAGCCCAGAAAGTCGCTTCCAAAGGCCACCAAGCAGGTGTTCTGGAGAATCATGATGTTCTACATGGTGTCGTTGACATTGATCACATTTTTGGTGCCCTCCAACTCTCCCAGATTGTTGGGTGCCAGCAGTGTTGATGTGACTGCATCTCCGTTTGTCATTGCCATCAACAATGGCGGTATCAAGGGTTTACCATCGGTGATGAACGCCGTCATTTTGATTTCGGTCATTTCGGTGGGCTCTTCGTCCGTCTACGCCACGTCGAGAACCATGACTGCTCTCTCCGAACAGGGATTGGCTCCCAAGATCTGTGGATACGTCGACAGAGCCGGCAGACCCTTGGTGGCCATTCTTATCACCAATGTGTTTGGCTTGATCAGTTTCATCGCTGCCAGCGGCAAACAGGCGCTTGTTTTCGACTGGTTGTTGTCGATCTCGGCCCTCAGTTCCATCTTCACCTGGCTCTCGATCTGTGTGGCCCACATCCGTTTCAGACGGGCGTTGAAGATCCAGGGCAGGGGCACCGACGAATTGGCGTTCTCGGCCCAGACGGGGGTCATCGGCTCGATCTACGGTGCCGTATTGAACACACTCGTCATCATAGCCCAGTTCTGGCTTGCGTTGTTCCCGTTGGGCGAGTCTCCTAATGCCGCTGGTTTCTTCCAGGCGTACTTGGGATTCGTCATCTTGATCATCTTCTATGTGGGACACAAGATATGGAGACGCAACTGGATCTTGTTCATTCGTGCCAGCGAGATCGACGTCGACTCGGGAAGAAGAGAAAACGATATCGAGGCGTTGAAGGAAGAGTTGGCCGAAGAAAGAGCCATCTTACGGACCAAACCTTTGTACTATAGAGCTTATAGATTCTGGTGCTGATGAGCGGCACCTCCATTTTTTATACACAATTCGACACTTTTTCTGGAAAACCGGGGCTATATACAGGGCCCGTACCTACCACCCATCTACAAACCACCCCAGACACAACCCAGCGTCAAACAACCACGAATGTCCAACCATCATCCGTCGTTTGGAAACGGCAGGCCGTCCGGATTGGGCAGCGTGTTTCGTTCCCTTACAAAATCCTTAAAGACTCCCGCCAAAGTGCCCGTCCTGATTAATCCCACCGTGGTTGGCGGTGGAGATATCCAGATCTTGCTCCAGCAGTTGAAAACCGGCTCGACCAACTCTCGGGCCAACACTGCGGCCAGACTCACAGAACAATTGGAAAAGTTCACCATTTCGTCTATTCCCGAAGTGTGGTATCTTGCCCGAGACTTGTGTGACAAGCGAGTGCCGTCCCCCAGCAGAAGAATTGCCTTGCGCTTGATGATGGAGTGTGTCAAGCACGAAGATCCATCTGTGGGGACACGTCTAATGTTCTTCAAAGATATAGTAGGCTACTGCCAGTTGACACCCAAGCTAGACCCCGAATATGACCTCTTCCTCGATAACTTGATCACCTTGACCAACCATGGGAAAGATATCCACGATTTTTGCATACACGACGACAACAACAACTTGAACGCATTCTTGAGGACAAGTTTGACCGCAACAGGCGAAACCGTCGAAGAAAATGACCACGAAAACTTGATCCGGACCCTCGATTTTACCAAAAGCTGTTTGAAATTCAACTTCACCATCCTCGAGGAATCGTTGATCGTAGCCATCATAAACAGAGTGGTGGAAATAGCATACTTGACTACAGATGTTACAGTGTTGCACGGCATTTTACAACTCCTCAACGTGGTAATTATCTTTGGAGGGTTACCCTTTGACTGTTTCAGCATCACCGTCAACCTATTCTGTTCCATTTACGGACTAAACTTGGACGAATCGTTGAACTCGCTCATTTGGGACTCACTTAACAGTTTATGCTCCCCTGAGACTGTATTGCTCGTGATTTCATGCCTATGTGATACACTCCAGAGTCCGGAACTCAACCAATACAGATCAACTAATGCCACTTATGAAATTAACTTAAAAACAATTCCCATCAATGCAAGCATTGGATCGATTCAACTACTCCAGCTTGTCCAAATCTATCACATTGCCAACAGTACGGCAGGCTTAGACAGCACACTTATTCAGATTTACGGCGCAGCCAAAAATGCATTGCTTTTCAATATCCCACTAATCAACTCAGCATTATTACGTTCCTTTGACCGGCTCTTTTCAGAAGAAACATACGGAGACAGCTACGGCGAAAGTTCACAGACCCTTTCCACTTCTATTGCCCAACTAGCACCTTTCCAATTATGGTACTCCAGCACTTTTTCCATCTACGACATGTTGAAATCGTTTCAGATGAATTCAGAGCAAGATAAAAACTACATGCAGTCGATATGCAACTCACTTCAAACATTGTACGAAAACCACGAGTTGCCGACTCCCAAGGAAAAGTTGGTCAATTTCTTTATGATAAATCACCGGTATATCTCGAAAGAAAACATAAAATTTATCTTAAATTTCTACGACCAAGAGAGATTATGTTCCTTGCTCAATCCCTTTTGGAAAGATAACTGTGCCAAACTATTGAACAACTTCTATTTCAATTCCAGCAATGTCGAGATAAAAATTGCATGTTTGATTGTGATCAAGGAAGCATTTAATGTTTCTTTGTCCGTAATCGAAAAGAACAACATTAGTTATGAGTTATTCTTGGATATTCTCAACAAATCATCTCATGAAACCGACGATCTATTGGTGGACTACTTGATTGACAATCTTTTCACATTTGTGGCAATTCAGTGCTCCGTCGGAGAATTCCATCAATTGTGCAACTACTTGGAACCAGTTTTTGAGAGTAAAAAGGAAGACTCGTTGCGTATACTTGCATCCATGAGCTCACGAGCCTCACAAGGTTCTAGTACACCTTCCACTACTAAATCAAAAGGAGGATCGTTTTCTCCTGTATTCTTGGAAATGTTGGCCAAGGCTATTGTCAGAATCTTTTTGATAACCTCAACCAACGATAGCGTCAAAGCCAGCCGGTCGTACAACCTCATGATTGATATGTCTCACTATGCATTAAAGACTGGAAACGTTGAAATACTTTTGATCTTGAGTAGATGTTTGATCAGAATCAGAGTCACTTTGGAAAAATATGTCTTTGTCACTCTGCCAGCAGACATGATCGGGTTATCAGTTACATTTAGGCGAAACCCAGACGATTCTGCATTCACCAAGGAGAAATATAAGTGGGTCTACCCTGAAACATTGCCATATCTTCCAGAAAAGTACTTTGATAAACCATCGAAGAATTTGATGCTCAGCAAGGAAGATGCAATACAAGACAACAGAGGTACCATTGATCTTTCGAAATGGTTTGACGTGGTGCTTAAAATAATGGCTACCTTTGTTGATTGGGACATCTTCTCGTTTATTTGGGCTCACTTCTGTTCCCAGCTTTCGAATGCAACCATCTTCATTAATGATGACGAACAAATCTTACGACTTAAAAGCATTATTTGTGATCAGTTAACGTTAAATTTGCCCACTTCATTTCAATTACCCACTGACATCACCAAGGCTGATTTACAAGTGGCCTTGGTTCGAACTTTCTCGGCATTATTAAGTTATCACGATAAGTTTTCAAAGTATGACGAAGATCAAATTATCAATTCTTTGATATTCGGGTTGAGTTCGTGGGACAAAACGGCAGTCCCCTGTATTAACATTTTGACTGTATGCTGCTACGAAATTCCGTTGTCCATCAAGAAGTTCTTGCTGGCAATATTGACTAAATTACAAACTCGGGTGACAAGTGCTCTTGCAAGTACCCACACACTTGAGTTTTTATTGTCCTTGATCCATTTACCTGTTCTCACATCCAATTTTACCATCGACGAGTATAAACGGGTATTTGGAATTGCAATCAAGTATATTCAGTATGCCAAAGATACTTCAAAGAGAACGGTCAATGATAGTGAAAAACTCACTGTGTTGCAACGTCATGGCATCGACGCTGAAGTGGAGCACTCTCCATCGACCCAATCTGTCGGTACTACTCCTATTTTGTCGCATTATGTGCTAACGTTGAGTTTCAACGTAATATCCAACTGGTTTCTTCAAATCAACACCAACGACAGAAAGCTTTTATCTTCTTACTTGATCAAGAATTTGATATTCTGCGACGAGGACGGAGAGTTGGATAACCAAACCATTGGATTCCTTGACTTCATTACTCGTTTCACTTACAGTGATTTGCCGTTAAAAATCACCCAACCGCATGTCAATAAGGATATCAATAGCAACCAGTGGATCTTGGGTAACACCATTTTGAGCATTGAGACGAGCACTGAAGGCTCGGTGATTTTGATTAGAAGACCCACTGGGATTGTTACCTTGAAAGTTGGATTTGAAGAAAGTGGAGTCGAGCGGGTCAATCCCAACTTCTTGTTACTCGAATTGTTTAACAACTTTGCATCGCAAACAAAACCGATCCCCATCATAGAGGATTCAATCACGTCACGGGCGATATCAGTCCTTGATCGGATTCCTACCGTTGAGTTCCATAAAATTGGAGTTCTCTACATCGGGAAGGATCAAAGCAATGAAACGGAAGTATTGATGAATAAGGTGGGGTCTCGGGCATACCAGCAGTTCTTGAGCAAACTTGGACCGTTGGTACGGTTGAAGGACGCCAAGGAGATATACTTGGGGGGTTTGGACACCACCAGTGGCTTGGACGGCGAATATGCCCGGTACTGGAGTGACAAAACGACGCAAATAATCTTTCATATTACGACTATGATGTCGAAACCGTCAGGAGACGTCGAGGCCGACATGAAGAAGCGACACATCGGCAACAATTACGTCAATATCTACTATGACGAGCTGGGACTTCCGTTCAACTTCAACTTGATCCGGTCGCAGTTCAATTTCCTCAACATCGTCATTACGCCACATACGCAATCGGTGTCGGCCAGCTCAACATTGCAGCGGTACGTCAACGAGGAGCTGGCCAAGTTTGTCAAGGTTAGAGTATATAGGCGGTCCGGCGTTCCCGCGGTATTCGCAACCTGCCACTTCAAGATCGTGTCGACCGAGCAGCTACCGGTGTTTATCCGCAACTTGGCGATAATCGCCGACCAGTTTGCCAGCGTGTGGCACTCCAAGGGCTCTTACGCGTCGAACTGGTGCCAGCGGGCCAAACAGATCAGGAGTATTCGGACGAAAATGGTCCAGACCCACCAGACGCTACGTGAGGAGCAAGCGCCCGGCAATAAAAAGGACCAAACGGGCGAAGACACCGTCCAGTCGTTCCTAGAACAGCTCCAGTTTGACGGGGTGCTCAGCAGCAAGGCCGAGGACACCAAGTACCAATACTTGGCCGCCGACGAGACCGAGCTCTACAAGTTGGTCGAGTTCAACTCCTTCACCAACTAAGCAACGCCAGCGGAAATTGCAGCCGCTTATGGACGGGACCGTTGTTCGGCCCGGGCTCAGACAAAAAAAATAATAGTGTGCGAAGGTGATTTCTAATCAACAACAGGGTCACGTGGAGCCGCGATAGTTGCCCGTGTGGCTTATCGCCGTCTGGACGGATTGGGGAGGGCGGAGTCGGCCGTGCAACGGCTTAGTTTAGGTGTGATTCGACCCCTCAGGGTTTTCCGATGACACCACCATGACCGTGCTCCCTTTTCGGCCGAGCCAATAGCGTTGATTTCCGAGGTTTTTTTGCCATCGACAACTTATTTCCTTGCCTTTCCTGCATCTCGCGCGGCGATGATGATATAAAACTCCACGAACCCATCATAATTTACAACCACAGCGGTTGCTCTTACGTCAGACAAGAAGATGGACTCGCTTTCCAGAACTACCCGCAAGGCCTTGGACTCGGTGTCAAAGACACTCACGAGCCAGAGCGACGCTCTCCAGACGTTGTGTCTCCAGTACCAACACGACTTGTTCTCCCAGTTGAACTTGGTCCTGTCGCTCGGGATCTTGTTCCAGACCACCAACAACGGCGGCAAGATCGTTGTCAGCGGTATAGGCAAGTCGTTTAAAATTGCCAACAAGTTGGTGGCGACCCTCAACTCGCTTTCTATCACGTCGGTGGGGTTACACCCGTCGGAGGCCCTCCACGGGGACTTGGGTATTGTCGGCGAAAAGGACTGTATCCTTTTCCTCACAGCCAGCGGAAACACTCCGGAGTTGCTCAACTTGCTTCCCCACCTCAATCCAGAGATCCCCATCATCTTGTTGACCTGTAATAAAGAGTCCAAGTTATCCAACCACCCTCAGGTCAACGCGCTCCTCTACGCGGGATTACCATCTTACCTCAACGAAGACGCCATCCACGGTATGCCCGCACCAACGGTGTCGGCGACGTTATCGTTGGTGTTGGCCGACGCCGTGATCTTGGCTCTTCTGGAAATGATAGAAGAAGACTTGGCCAAGCGCAAGCGGTTGTTTGCCATGAAACACCCAGGGGGCTCCATTGGAGCAAACTTGAGCCACTTGAACGAAAACGTGTCGAAGAAGTCGTTTTCGTCTCAGGTGAGCACCACCTCGCTCTTGCTGCTCAGCCAGATCAGGGCCACCGTAGTAGCCCAGAGCAAGTCTACTCTGAGTTCACTAACGTCCTCCGACGATGAGAGCGAGGGCAAAACTCTGCACGAGGCCACACCCACAATAATACCCGATGCTGAGCTCTCGGGACGAATTAACGATGGCCTGTCCGTGGTGTTGAACATGACATCGAAGGAATGGGCCGAGATAACCGAGTTGGTTGTGCTACAGTGGGTAGCCCTTTACGATGTGGTTGTGGTTGAAAAGAATACCGCCATAGCGACAGATACATTAAGGGAGCTGTACAAGAAGTGGAAGATGTCCGACAGAAGAGCAGGCCTTTCTGTTGATGACGATTGGCAGGCGTACGTGGCTGACATCACCAAGAAGATGAAGCCTGTCGAACTCTCGGCTGAATCAGAAGGTATAGAGCTCTTGATTTCACGCTTCCAATCAACACTCAATGGGATCTAGGGAATAAATATATTAACAAGACATATATACAACTTTTATGAACAAGGGGCCTTTTTTGGTGACTTAGCTATTATCAGCTTCAATCAAGGCAGTTTCGGCAACAATAATCATCTTCTCAACCGAAGCAAGGTGCTTCCCGTAGTTGTTCTTCGACGAGATCTGCTTCAAGTACTGTCTCAACTTGACAACAAGGATCTTCTTCTCTTCACTTCTGGCATCAAACCCTTCTACCAATTTCTGGATCACATAGTTGGCATACTGATCCTTCATCATCAATGCCAATGGCGAGTTGTCATCAACAAGCTCCACCTCGAGGTTCTCGTTTCCAAGCATCACTTCGTGAAGAATCCTCTTTCTCTGCGAATACGTACTGTACTTGATACACTTTTCAATAACGTTGGATGCAAATTTGTGCTTCGAGAAATTCACCACCGATCCTAAAACCACCTTCAAGATTTCTTCACGATCCTTCAACTCTCCACGTTCAAGAATATGTTGCATAACGTAGTTCCCATATTGGTCTTGAATCAAGTAGAAAATGAACCGGTTGAGTTCGGTCAAGATCTTTTCCTGGTCTTCAATACTCGAGTACTCCAATAATCTCTGAATCACTCTACATCCATACGGATGCGTAGACAAGTGGTAGATCTGGTTGCTCAAGCTTTCCAACACGAACCTGATCCTGTCAAACGGAATCTTTTCAATCGACTTCTGAATGACATGGTTCCCGTTCTGGTCTTTGGCACAGATTAAAATGTAATCACGCAACTCTTCGATGATTTTGAGCTGGCCCCTCAAATCGATTTCTTCCAAGGCACGTTGGATCACTCTACATCCATACATCTGCAACGACAACTCGTAGATGTGGCCAATCATGTACTCCAAAAGAACGTTTCTTTGAGTAGGAGAGCCGAACTCAAAGTACTTCTGTATGACGTAGTTACCAAACACGTCCGTCATGAGTTCGTACGAAATGTCTCTAATTTCATTGAAAATCATTTCCTTTTCTTCTTCAGTGGCACTGGGAAGTTTCTGTTGAATGAAACGTGAACCGTGTTGGTCTTTGGTAAACTCAATCGCATGCCCGTAGATATCCTTCAAAAAGTATTCCTTACCCTTTGCGTTGGATCTGACTTCTTCCAACAATGGAGATCTATATATGTGATTTCCACCCTTGGAATTGTTGGAGGCGTTTTTGGATTGTTTTCTTCTGCTAGAAGATGATGGTGGCGTCGTTTTGGTTGGAGGAGGTGGTGGTGGAGGCACTTCGTACTCAACGGGAGGTGGGGAAAGCGGAGGCATTCCGATGGGAGAAGGCGATTGCTGATAGACATACGGAGTATAGGGATTAAACATGAAAGAAGCAGGTGGTACAGCACGATTGACCATGCCAATACCTGGAGTATGAACCTTCCTCTTTTCCTTCTTTGATTCATCGGATTCATCAGTTTCTTCCTTTTCCTCAGGAGCAGGGTAGCCCATAACTCCATACAAACCAGGGTCAATGAACTGAGGAGGAGGGGAAGGGATGATAAAGGGAGGTGGACTAAGTGGTGGTACGGTTTGACCCCCACGAACGTAGGGATTAAAGTTTTGAGGTGGTGGAGGTGGAGGCACCGGAACACCGCTCATGCCATTAATGTCGATGAAGTGGTTGTACGAGAACGATGGAGTAAACGAAGTGGCCGTTGCCGGGTTCCAGAAGTTCTGTGGGGCGTTCCCCTGCGGTTCGGGCTGGTTCAAATCAGATGAGATCGACAAGGCGGCCGAATTCTGGATGGGCGACGTGCTGTTGTAGTGGTCGATTTTTTCGCTAATGGACTGGTGTCTTGAAGTTCTAGGCGCTGGCATGTTCAAGTTTTCGTTGAGGGAGCCGTGGGGGGAATGGATAAGGGGTCGCTGTTCATTGAAGCTGGTTCTTCTGGAGTTCGAATCGAGTCCCAACTTGGAAAGACCGTTGGAGAGTTCGATTTCACGGGTAGCATCGGCCACAGACGAGAACTTCTGGAGGAACGAGTCTTGTGGAGGATGTCTCGAAGCGATACCTCCGGAGATGGAAGCGGTGCCAAAGTTTATCCGGGACTGATCCGGGGCGTTAGCGTAGGCACCAGGGCCCACCGGAGCGGTGATTGCTGAGAGCGAGCCCTTTTTGAAGCCAAACAAGCCTCCGTCCTCGTTGGAGTCATTGAACGAGAACCGTCTTTCGGTGTTGAGCAATTTTGCCACCTCGGGGTCGACCTGGTCCAAGACGGAGCGGTAGGGGGCATTGAGAGCGGTGTTGGACTGGTTGGGCGACCCGTGGGTGCTGGACCATATGGTTTCTGGCATGGCTGGGCGTGGATTTGGGTCGACGATACGGCGGTTCGGGTGCAAGTAGTGGGTTTGGGTCGAGTCGACGGTGGCTGGCGGCGGGTGTTGGGCGGCAGTCGATTGGTGGATACCGGTAAGTGGATGTGTAGTAGGAGCAATTGGGGATTGGCACAGCAAAACGACGGGTCTATACACGGAGCGTTGACCAATGTTTCGGTTGTGGTGAATCTGTTGCCAGTGAATGTATGGCTGAAGTAATTAAATTTTTTCGACGTGACACAAACCTAATTGGGACAGTGGTGGGTCCGACTTTTGGGGAGAGGAGCAAGAGGTGTGGGCAACGGTGAGCGGTGATTGGCCAGGGAGGGCTGGTTTTACGATGTGGTGCAGCGCCAGACAATAACCAGCAGGATTTACCGATTTCCAGGGGATTTACGGCGACATTTGATCCCTGACTGGTGGCCCATAACTAATCCGTTAGTAAATGTCGCCAACTCTAATTCTGGCACACTATTTTCTGTTTCGCACGGCCAAACTACAACCACTCCACGCGACTCACCCGTACCAACTACCGCTCCACACACCTCCACAGTGGCCATGTCACTCTCGCGAAAGTCTACTGAACGGCTAGTCAACCTTCTCTACACAACCACATCGACCGAAGTGGCGTCGAAAGTACCGGCCGTCACCAAGTTCCTCTACGAGTCCACACCAACACCAACGCGGTCCATTCTCGATGACCTCCAGGACAACGAATGGAAACAGAAACCGATCGAAACTGCAGCCCACGCGGCAGCAGCACCGCTAAAGTCGTCAATTCTCCGCTTCTCCTCCCGAAACAACTACATCTCCCGCAACGACTTCTTCAACATCTTCCCCATCAACCGTGAACGGACATTCCTTCTCCCGCCCGAACTACGCCAGGGCCTCCAGTTTGAGGTGGTAAAGGCCCGCCATCCTGCCACCCTCACGTTTGCCGATTCGTACTACTTGGTGTTCCCCAGCCATACCCTTGCATGTGTCTACTATCTCGAGACGAAACAGAAGGCCCTCAACGGGGCCCGTTTGAACTTGGAGTTTGTCGATTTCAAGTCTCATTACTCCGACATTGCATCACCATGGTTTGGTCCCGATCCAGCGGCCCGCTTGGCCAATGTCTCCGAACTGTCCCCACAAACCCTCTTTCTGTCATCGCCAAATACCCTCGAATTGTTGCAAACAGCGTTCAAATCGCCCGACTACACCTCCATTCTTCCCCTAGTCGATACTCCGGCAAGACTCTCATCGGTCCTTGTACATAACTTGCCCTACGGACTCTCGAAACATACCATACCTCGCCTTCTCTGGAACTACGACCTTGCCCACAAATCGCCCGTCACCGAACTCACCTCCAACATCATCAAGGAACAGCACACGCACTTGGTTCGGTTCCAAAACCACTCGAGTGCCCAGCGGTTTGTCCGTAACTTCCACGGGAAGAAGTGGGAAGCGATGCAACACCAGCAGCAGGAAAAGAAGCTCTACGACCCCATACGATGCGAAGTCATCGCCTAGAAATACCCATTCGTTCTTCCATTAATCATGTTGTATATTTGTATATAGACCTTCTCTAGAACGTGAGCACTTTCCAACTGTACCGTAATAGTTCCCACGTAGATCCTACAACCTCATTACCGTTCTCGTCCATAGATCCGTTCTTGTTCTCGACGATTATGTACCGTTCCCAGAGCCTCTGGTTCTTCCACACGATGATCACGCTGTCGTTTCCCAGCCATCCAATGACTCCGATATCATGGCTATTGCCGAAATACGATCCTTCTCCACGATACTTGTTGATATTGACCGAGCAAAACGACCACGTCGACTTGAAGTAGTTGGGAAATGGGATCGGCAACTTGTTGAGGATGTGCTGGCGATTGACAGGTGCCGAGTCGCCGCTCGAACTCTCCACTTTGCTCGACAAGTTGAATACATGCAAGGTGTTTTTGTCAGATAACACCGCCAACTTGGAGTCGTCGTGGGAGAATTTCATCGATTTGATGTCTGCACGGTCAATTCCACGCCTAAATTCGTATAGCAATGCAGTGTTGTGGGTCAAATGGACCCGAATGATCGTGCCCGTTTCTGATGCAGAGGCAACCAACGTTCCCAAGCGGTTTAACGTAAGACACCTGATTTTGGATTTGTGTGCCTTTATGATGCTAACAATGTTCTTTTCCTGACCCTGGGGGGACACGTCGACCAATTGGATCTGGCCCACCGAGCGGCCGGGGAATGCAAGGGTTTGGTATTTGTTGTGGTCCTTCTGAGGAGGGAACTGCGGAGGAGCTGCGGTGGCGGTGGTCGATGTGGTGCCGGCGCCGGCCAATACCGATGAGTTTACCGATAAATCCGCAAGGCCGAGTTCGTTATCGATGGTTTCGTAAGTAGCGAACTTCTTGGGCGGAGACGAGAAGCCGTAGACCAACACCTGGTTCTTTAGCACGACGATGATGCGGATGCGTGAGAGGAGGACGTTGAGGACGGGGCTCATGAAGTCCAAGCTGAGCGAGTTCTTGCGCTTGAGGTCATCCCAGATGACGAGCTTGTTGTTGGGGAACTTGGGGTTGATGCCACCGCCGACCAAGGCCAAGTAGTTTGTGCGGTGGAGCATGGTGATGTAGCCGATGCCCGAGCCCGGGGGCGACGATGCAGAGTTGTTTGATGCTAATGACGTGGTGGAAAGCGTGGGGGAGGACGCGGCGGGCGACGGCGAGTCGGCGGAGCTCCTTCTGGTGTGGGACGAGTTGAAGTTGCGCTTGACACGGAGATCTATGGGATTAGTATTATAGACGAGGAACCCGTTGTCGTGGCCTATAGCAAAGCAGCCTTGGTCTTGGTTGAAGTTGACACATAGGATGGGGGGTTCTGTGGGCGCGGCGGCGAGGGGCGAGCGGGTGTTCATTGGGAGGAGGGCGTGCCGCCTAGATGAAGCCGGAGTGAAGGGTGGGAAGCTTGAGCCAGAAGAAACACTTTTACAGAAAACCGCTGATTACCGTGGCAACACTGATCATCAGCATAGTAAGGTGGTCTATTTAAGGAATTTATTTGTTGTTCTTTTTTCCCTGGTGTTGTCTGCGAAAAATGATCTTGTCCGAATCGGGTAGTGGTTACTTGTGCAACAATAACTGCCAGACAATGCGGTTGCCGAGCGAGACGGTGTGGTAGCGTGGGCAGGAAGGCAGGACTAACCCAGTGGTCACGGGATTGAGGCTTATCGGAACAATCTATCAACCAGGGACATCCACATTGGGCCTGTTTGGTGGTGCTTCATCTCTTCTGGGGCCCCTGCTCGCGCCCGTTTGTTTGCACTTGTTGGCGCGCTCGTCTAACGCATTTCTCTACCCCGTAAATATCGATCGGAATTTCTGGTTTCATTGCCACTTAAGGATACCCCACCACCCCCAATCGGGAAGGTTCCACCACCACTTCGATCTGCCAGGTTTGATTCTTTCTACACGAATACGGTTTGGGTTCCGATCGTTGTTTGTTGTGGTTAGTGGTGCAAGTTACCGGTTCTGGCACGGTGAATCTGGAGACGGGAGGCGGGCGTGTTTTTTTTTGTTCTTTCGCTATATCGATTAATCTTCTATTTACCCTTGATAATTTAGACGGATGGCTTAGTCGCTCTCGATATCCATTCCTTCGTCTCCCTCGTCACTCGACTCTCCTTTCTTTAATCTCTCCGCTACCAAATCGACGTCTTGTTCGGTTATATCTCTCAACACCTTGGTCCGGCTCGTTACCGGAGTCACGATCTTGCTCCGGCCACGGCCCTTCTCCTTCCTGTACTGAACCGTAGCATGATTGAGGCCCACCAGTTTGTTGGCAATGTGGTTGAAGTACTCGTTGTTGTTCAAGTTCGATTCCAATGCCCGCTTCAACAAATCGGACGCAACGGGATCAGACGGCGAAATGGCCAATGCATCGTGCAACACATCGATGGCCTTGAATGCATTGCCCAACTTTAAATGGATCAAGCCCATGGCCGCCAACACGTTGGAGTCGTTCTTATTACTGATCTTCAATACCTGATTGAAGCACTCCAACGCCTTGTACGGCTGGCCACCTCTTCTATACACATGTCCCAAGTTGGAATGTATCGAGATCCACGTCTTGGAGTCCGAATTCAAGTACTTGGCAGCACCCAATGCTTCCTGGAAGAAGATTTCCGCCTTGGGCAAGTTATTCTTGTGGAAATTGATGACTCCAAGCTCATTCAACGACAACGGGTCGGAGTTACAGATCTGGTATGACGCCAACAAGTACTCCTCAGACAAGTTGAGATTATTCATTTGCAAGTGTTGCATCCCCAAAAACAAGTTGGGCAAGTGTGTTCCCGGGAAAAGTCTGGCAGCAAACGCATAGGCACTGATGGCCTGTTCGTGTTCTCCCTCTGCAGCAAACGTATGGGCAAATCCAATCCAGGCCTGGCCAAAGTTGGGATTCAACAAAGTAGCCTTGCTGAAAAACTTTCGGGCATCAATGATTTTGTTTATCGATAAGTAGTATATCCCAATAGATAGCCATGTCATGGGGTTGGTAGGGTGGTTTTCGGCCAATTGGTGGGCCTTCAAGAACAACTTATTCTTTCCACCTAGTTCATGCAAACAACTCAAGTAATTGGGAATGACGTTGAAGTTGAATTGGTCCTTTGCAAGGATCTTTTCGCAAATAGCAAGACATTCGTCGAAATTGCATTGAACATAGAGATAATCGGCTCTACTGAGTAAAATATCGCAGTTTTCTCCCAAGTCGTATTCCTCTTTCAAAATGTATTCGGCCTCGTTGAATTTGGCCACGTTCAAGTACTTGCTCAATCTCGAGGTGTACAACAATTTGATCAACTCGTCATTGTCATCGGCATCGCGGTAGTTGAGAGTCTTGACAAACTCCCATTCTTCGCCTGGTGTCATCAAGTTGTTATTGATCAATTCATTAAACGCCTCAAAACATTTGACGTCCACCATTACGGCTTCCTTATAAGCTTCTTTGGCCTTTTCGAAATTGTTTTGGTTAGCATAGATCAAGCCTCGTAAATAGCACATTGAAGCTTCAAGCTTGATGCCACCGTCCAGATCTCGCGAAGCTTCGTCTCTTTTGAACGGATTGATCTCGCCGATAAGATCCAACGCATCTTCCCAGAGTTCGAGCTTAACCAAACAATATGCTGCCAAGTAGCGGCAACTGACGGATTTCTCAAATTGAGGCTTACTGGTAAGCAACAGCTTGGCCCGCAAGTAGTTTCCAAGATGAATATACACTTGTGCCAACCAGAAGGCGTCGTTGGGGTCGTCACTCAACGCCAACACCTTATCGCCAATAAACTCGGCCGTCTTGTACTGGTGCTGCATCAACGCATCGTGGCGCCAAAGACGGAGTTTTTCTGCTTGTGACATGGGCTCTGTTGATACTCTATCACTGGCGTCATGGGGTGGTTCGTTGGCAGAGCGGCTGAAGAACAGCGAATGGTTGGTTCCTGGAGAATCAAAGAGGGTTGTTGTTGGGTTGGGTGGGGTGATGAAGAGCTCGGGCCGCCTGCTGTTCACTAGCGGCGATATGTAGAGAGTTGAATTATGCTGCGTGGGAGTCTTGTGCTGAACCATTGCAATTGCAGCGTGGTTGTGGTATGTGTGGTTGGACGTATCTTGTTGGTCCCGTCGTTACCATAATAGTCGTGTTTACGCGGGCTATATGCAGGCAGTTTTTTTAGTATTTAACCATTTCTTGTCTGATTTGAAATGGTTCTAGAGATACCGCTGATTGGAATGGCTTTGATCAATTGGATTCTTGCTACTACGTTGCATCAATATCATATCAGCCAATTTTGTGGGCGTGGTTGTGATGTTTTGTGGATTTATCTAACAAAGTCGTGCGGCCTGCACACAGACCTCATCTCTCTCTTAAATTTTACGTCTCTCCATTTAATACGAAACAACCATCCATGTCGACCACAACCGAACCCTCCAAGAAGACTATCAAGTCTGCGCTTAAGTCGTCGAAGGCATCGATTGAGATTTCCGTGGAAAAGAAGAACGCCGTTTCTTCTGTTCAATTCAGGATCTTTGTTGGATCTTACGAACACAATCTCCTCTGTCTCTCATTGATTCTCGACCCTAGTGGCGACAAGACTCCGCTTTTCCAACCCATTTTCCATTTCCAGGCACATACACTTTCCATAAAGTCCATTGATATTGCCAAAAGATATCTTGTGACCGGATCCAACGATGAACATATCAGAATTTACGACTTGCAAAAGAGAAAAGAGTTGGGTAACTTGTTATCACATCAAGGTACCGTCACGACTCTCAAGTTCTCGAACGAAAAGCTGAACGGAACCACCGAAAAGGCTGGCAAATGGTTGCTTTCGGGCTCCGAAGACGGAAAGATCGTGATCTGGAGAACCAAAGACTGGGAAACCTTTGGTACCTTAAAGGGTCACCAAGGTAAAGTCAACGACTTGGACATTCATCCTACTGGTAGAGTTGCTATTTCTGTTTCCCAGGACCAAACCATCAGATTGTGGAACCTTATGACTGCTAAGAAGGCGGCCATCTTGAAGATCAAGGGTAGAGACCATTTGGGTCAGAACGGTGAGTTTGTCAGATGGACCACCGGCGGAAAGTACTTTATTGTCGGTTTATTGAACCAATTGTTGGTCTACAACACTGCCGATGCCAAGATCGTCAAGAAGTTCAAGTTCAAGTCGACGTTGATGACGTTGCAATTGGTCAACATGAACGACAAGGAATGGTTATTCACCGGACACGGCAACGGTACCATTGATGCGCATGACTTTGACCAAGTGGTCGCCGATATTTCCGGCGATGTCGATGAAAGTAAGGTATGGGACTCGACTGGCGAAGCTTTGGTCCCTGTCTACACGTTACAGGGCCACACCAACCGTATCAAGGGCCTCACTTACATCAACCATCCAGTTGAAACTGGCGGTATTCCATACTTGGTTTCGGTTTCCTCTGACGGGAAGATCGTGGTGTGGAACCTTGCTGAAGACGTGAGAGATCAAGTGGCAGTTTACGACACCGGTGAACGGTTGAACTGTGTTGCGGCATCGCTTGAGACGGTTGAAAGAGTGGATACCATGAAGAGACGGTTCAACTCGCTCGAGGAGATGAACGGCGAAGAGATTGAGGCCAGTGAGTCTGAATATGAGACCGACGGTGAAGAAATCAAAAAGATCATGATGCCCCAGAAGAAGAAGGGCAAGAAGAACAAGAAGAACAAGGTCAAAGTGACCTTGGAATAAATCCAGGTTATCTTTTGTATACATGTATATTACTCCAATTAAATAAAAGTCCATCACTAGTTCAATCTAGCAACATGCTTGTCGAACAACTTCTTGGCTCCGACCCATACTGGAGAAGTGTGTCTGTTTGGCAATTCCAACAACGAAGGCAACAAGTCTCTCGAGAAGAACTCAGAGGCTTCTCTTGGCAACAAGGAAGGCAAGTGGTCGATGGAACATACCGACAACTTAGGACCAGCAGTGGTGTCGACAAGAACAGTGGGATCGCTGAAAACAGTGGCAATGGTATACACTGGGATAGGGTTGTGTGGGTTGGTGGTGTCGGCAGACACATCAACAATGATTCTCAACTTTCTGTCGCTGGTGTTCAAGGTGTCCTTGTTGACGAAAGGTGGAATAGGTTGCGACAAGTAGATACAGTTGACAAAGATATCGCTGTCGACAATCTCCTTGAATGGCCCACCAGGAGCAGTTTCCTTCATGTCCCACTTGGTCAAGTTTTCTTCTGGAATACCGACCTTTCTGAAGAAGTCAATGGCACCAGAACCACATCTGCCCAAGGCACCAATGACCAAGGCAGTGGGGTACTTTCCACCGTTCTTTTCGACGGCCACAGCCAAGTCCTTCTTGATATCAGCAATCAATGCGTCTTCGTTGGGGTATGGAGTGACGCCGGGCAAGTTCTCGGAGTCGGCGTGGGTTTGCTTAAATGCCCAGTCGGCAACACCAATGGCGGCGCCGGCAAACCCGGCGTAGAAACCAAAGGCAGCAACTCTTCTTCCCTGGTCGTTTTCCAAGAATTCCAAGTCGTACAACGTACCGTTGCCCTGTGGGAACCGGCGCAAGACGTCTTGCCAGCCACCTTGGTCCTTGTAGCAGTGGGCGAACTGTATGTGTTCGTGGACCAACGGAAACGTTTCGTTTTCGGGCAATTCCTTCAAGCCAATGATGATTCTGTCGTTAGGAGCAGTTTTCCACGAGCCCTCCGGCACAATGGTGGCGCCGACGTTGGCGTATTCTTCGGACTTGAAGATCGACTGGGAGCTTTCTTCGACGTAGATCTGGAAGCCGGCGTCAAGCAATTCCTTAGTGGTGGTGGGGGTCAAGGCGGCACGGGCTTCGGCGGGCTTGGTTTCGGCCCTTAAGTGTAAGATAACTGGAGTAGACATGGTTGTTGATAGATTTTTCACCGACAACGTTGGTCAATTTTTATATTCCCCGGATCGCGGCTCTATTTTGTGACTCTTATCACGCAATAGTCGCGGCAAAGTTGCCTGTTTCGGCCAATGCCGTTTTCGAGTCAGAACAAATCGCATCGTCATCGCATCTACGCCGTGTCGCAGCACTGATAAGGCTGCGTCGAGGGTTTGCGGAGCCATTGGCACTGCGGAAAGGCCCGTTTGGGTGTGGTGACTCAAGGTCGGCGACTGGTGGCGTCGGCAAGGCGAAATTGGGTAACTCTGTTTGCATATCTACCCACTTGGTTCTACAAACCCTTTATATACTCTAAAACGGTTCTCCGCATGTTGACCTTAGCTAACGTCCAATCGTCATTATCGACAAACGAATCGCCGTAGAGTTTGAAAACCTTCTTGATGGCGGCGATTTCGTGGTCGTTGCTGATGACGTTGTTGTCGACAGCCTTCTCCAACACCAAGCTGGCGAAGCTGCGGTCGTTATCGTAGAGACTGCTCAACACAAGCGATTCCGTCAACGATCCGGCGGGCGACCGGTTGTTGGAATTGACGTCTCTCGACACCTTCTGGATGTAGTCGTTGTACCATTTCAACGAAGCCTCTGCGTCGAACGCCGACTGGGCCACCATCAAGAGCTGCAACACTCTGACGGTCAAGTCGGCTGGAATCAACGTTTCGGCGATCTTGTAGTTGACGACGTTATCTTGGGCCACGGCTTGGTAGCAGAAGCTCTTCAAGAGCGCCGTCTGGACCCAGTCAAGACCGTACTTCAGTCGGGTCTGGTAGTGGTGGTACCGCTTCAATGCCTCGTCGATGTTGGCGTCGTGGATGCCGAACGACTCGACGAGTGCTTCTCTCAATAGCAAGGCGGAATCGGCAAGATCCAACCGGGAGTCGTCGATGTACTTGACCATGGTCTGTTTGAGCTGTGTCTTGTCGACGGACACGTATTGTGGGTGGAACTGTTGGATGACGTCGTTGTCTGGCCGTGGCAGTTTGACGTCCGTGTTTATTATGGCCAATGCCCTGATGAATTGCGGTGCTTCAAGCAGTTCCGGGGCGTTGAGGAGAAGATGCTGAAACACCGTCAAGTACACTGCGTTGTCGGCGTTCTGGAGGAATTCCACGGCAAACGGCACCAGCACACGGTCGAGCACCTTGGCCAAGTACACGAGCTGGTGGTCTTGGGCCAACTTGTCGAGAAGCTTGGAGATTTCTGGCTCAAACTCCGCTACATTCGGCCCGATGTACTTGTGCCAAAGGTAGTCGAACCGGGCCAACTGTTCGATGTCAACAGGTTCCTCCTCGGCTGCCATCTTGGCAACAACTGCTCTCACCAAGGTACTGTTGGTGTCGACACCGGACTCGTACTTCTTGAACAAGTCCCACGTCGAATACACTCGTCCCGGATTGATCTCTATGAAGCGGGCCAACACATCGGTCGACTTGATATCGTCAAGCTTGAAGTAGATGGCAAAGTTGGGGATGAGTTCCTGGAGGAGCACCTGTTTGTGTGGATTGGAAGATGCGGTGATGGCGTCGATCAAGGCAACGCGGGCGTCGTCGTCGGCATGGGCCTGGTGCTGCTGCAAATCAACCACACTCAACGTGCTGGCGTCCTTGGCCAAGAGAGAGCCAAACAAACGCACCAACGGCTGTCGGTGGCCACGAATTACTGGGAACATGGCGATGCGGTGAAATTTGGTGATGAAAAACGACTTTCTATTTGGTACAATTTCTATTTGGTATAATTTCTATCTAGTGGTCGGCACCAACGGTCAATTCCGCCTCCATTTTGGCCAACATGCCTACACCGTCCAAGTAGTCCATCCACTTGTCGGGACACTCGAACTTGTTCAAGTCGGAGTTGACCTCGAACAACTGGTTGATGTACTCGTCGTAGTCGATCCAGCGCTGTTTCTGCTCACACTGGTGGCTCCAGCTGGCCTTGTATGCTCCACCTAACGCACAGGCGTTGGGGATCTCGACACGGTAGTTGCCTTTGACCGGCGCCAATATCGAGCCCATTTTGGCCACCATGCTGGTGTTGTTGGAGGCGCCGCCGACGTAGTAGCACCGGTTGGGTCTGGCGGTGATGGATTCGTACGTCTGTTTCTTGCCGTCGGTGTAGATATCGCCAAACTTGGCCGAGAACTCGTCGTAGGCGTGCTTCAACTTGCTGTCAGACTCGCGGGTCGACGCCGAGTCGCCGTTGTTGCTCAACATGGGTCCGGCCCGCAAACGACAACTCAAGGTTTGGGACTCGACAATCGACCTGACGTCGTCTTCGACGGTAAAGTCGGGGCCAAGGTCGACGTCCTGGACGTTTCCTGCCTTCAACACGCTTCTCTTTGTTTGTGCCGAGGCATTGGGCACGATTTCTCCAAGCGGGAAGTAGATGCCCAACTTGTCGTTGAACTCCGAGGCGTCCAAGATGTCGTTGAATTTCGTCCACGACTTGTCATGGACGCCGTTCTGCTCATTGACACTGTCTCTGATCTTCTCTCGGGCCAACGACCCGTTGCAGTAGCAGATCATGCCCATGTAGTGGCCGGGCATCGTGGGATGGAGAAACATGTGGTACTGCGACGACGGGATGTATTCCTTGGTGATGATGAGCACGGTGGTTGACGTCCCGAGCGAGATCAAGCAATCGTTGGGCAACAACGGAAGCGACACGATGGTGGCCAAGTTGTCGCCGGTGAACGAATACACCTTGCAGTCGGGGCTGAAGCCGTACTTGTCCACAAAGTACGACGAAACCGTTCCCAAGTTGTCGTAGCTGATGGGCCTGATTTCGCCCAACTTGTTCTTCAACTCGTTGACGGCCTTCTCCAGCTGGTCCTGAGTCACACCGTCCAACTTTGGATGGGCGCCTGCCGCAATGGCAACAAGCTCGTCGTCGTATTGTTGCTTCTGGATATCGTAGACGTTCATGCCGCAAGCATCGGCCTGCTCAATGCCGGTGATTCGTCCCAACAAAACACTGGCGACGAACGAAGACACGATGGAGATTCTCGACGTCTCTTTATACTTTTGCTGTTCGGTTCTGGTGGCCAACTTCCGGATCTGGAGTCCCGTGAACCGGTAATGGGCTCTCGAGCCCGAGATCTGGGCCAAGGTGTCGGCACCGATGGTGGACTCGAACTCGGCCAATTCCTTGCCGGTCGAATGGTCTTGCCAGTTGGGGGAGTATTCAAACGTGAACGCTCCTTCCAACTGTTGTGTCAACTCTTCGTGGCCACTGCCGTTCAATTGAGCAAGCAATTGTTCGGCGTCCTTGGACCAGTACACCGAGCCGTGCTGTTGGCCCGAACCACTGATCCCACGGACTTGGTCGAACGGGAACGAGTCCTGCTTCATCTGGCCAAACACCTGGTCGATGGCATCGAGCCACATGCTCACAGGACTCAAGATGGTGTCGCCGTCAACCGTGACACCTTTCTTGATACCGTACTTTTCACTGTACGCCACGTCAAACTCGACATGGTACGTCTTCACCGCCTCCATCTTGTCGTTGGTGACAATGATCTTCAACTGCTGGGTGGAAAGGTCAAACCCGAGATAGAGGTTCTGTGTGGTCAGCATTTTGGCCTATTGGTAACGATAAACTACTGCTGAGCAAGCAACGACGAGTTTAACCCGAGTCTGGTGACGCATTTATTTTCATGCTATATAACTAATCCGAGAATCTTTCCACTATATGCGCACTTGAAGCCATTCTATGCTGGATTGTGCTTTGTATGCCGGCCAGCTGGGTAATACCAACAACAATCCAATCACAGTGGACAACCCGAACGTGTAGGCGACGTACTGGACGGATCCGGTGACGATGCCGGCGATTACGCTGGCAACCACCGAAACATACGAACTGTACACAAGAACGCGTTCGACCTTGGCCTGGTTGGGCAACGTGATGGGGAATTCAACCAATTCAGCCATGTTTCTATCGATGTAGACGTGTTGTTACGAGGTTTGATGGTGAGATTGAACGATATGGATTGAGGTCCTGGTGTTTTATATGCAGGTGGTTCCCCTTTTCTGTAATTCCGACAAACGTTCGTTAACTTGTCAATAAAAAGATGCTTCCACAAGTCACATGAACAATCACGTCGTCAACAGGATCGACGGGGACCGTTTTTGGCGGGTCGTGTGTGTACCATTTTCTCCATCTCCCCATCTCCGGCCTCCCCTCTCCAAACCTTCCCCAGGTTACATTGCAGCACAGAACAAAGTTTGAAGTCCCGTCCATTCTCAAACTGTTTAGATGCTTACAGTAAAGCTGTTGCTAAGATATGACTGCGTAGGCAACTGGGCTTAAAACTACTCCACGTTTATATCCACAATTGGAGCGGTGTACGGCACTTTTTATATGCAGTATGCCCAGCGGGGGTTGGGAATTTAACGGTTTACGCCGATTCGGGCTTGTTCTGGCGGTCCAAATTGCTATTGGTCAAGTTCTGGCGGCCTTTGGTAACCCACAAGACTTTTTTTGGCGACGTTTGCCGGTATCCCCGTCGAGTTAGTGCCGCAAATAGGCTTGTTCCGGAAGCCAAACGTCCCGCATATAAAAAAAAAGGTCTGCGAATCGGTGAAAATTATTCCGATAGTTTAACTGCAAAAGTATCTCTTTCGTGCCATGACTACGTCCTCTAAGCCCCAAGTGTTGTTTGTCGGTGACTTGGACCATTCCTTGCCCGAGTACCAAGCGTTCAGAGAAAAGTTCGAGTGTATCGACTACAGATTGACCACCAAGGAAGAGTTGTTGGAAAACTTCAAGACCAAGTTCAGCAACATCTCGGCCATCTACGGCGCCTGGTTGGGGTTTGTGCCGTTTAAGGGCTTCAGAAACGACATCTTGGAGAATGCACCTGCTTCTTTGAAGGTGATTTCCATCTGTTCGGTCGGATTTGACGGCTACGATGGCAAGAAGTTGAGAGAAAAGAACATCGTGTTGACCAACGTTCCCTCCACCAGTGCCGCCGAACCCGTGGCCGATTTAGTATTGTGCAACGCCATCTTAAGTTTTAGACACTTCCAGGTCTACAAGTCCCACTTTAACCTCGAAAACAACTCGACTCTCGAGGCCCGTAAGATCTTGGACGAATCGAGCAGTTTTGATACCGTCAACGGGTCTGCTGTCCGTTCGACTGCCCAGGGCTATTCGTTTGGCCAACGTCTTAACGACAGAGCATGCTTGAACCCCCGTGGCCACGCTGCGGTGGTGGTTGGTTTCGGAAACATCGGCCAGACCATCGGGAAGAAATTGTCCGACTTGGGCATGGACATCCACTACGTCAAGAGATCGAAATTGTCGGACGAACAGGAGGCCGCTTTGGGTTACAAGGCTCAATACCACTCTTCGGTGTTGGACACTAAGGAGTTCGCCGACTTGATCGTCATTGCCTGTCCTGCCACTCCAGAAACCCACCACCTCATCAACGCTGACGTCATCGGCCAAATCTCGAAGCCTTTCAGAATCATCAACATCGGAAGAGGTAACATCATCGATGAACAGGCCTTGGTTGACGGCTTAAAGACCGGCAAGGTGTTATTTGCCGGCTTGGACGTGTTTGAAAGGGAACCAGTGGTCAACCCAGAACTCTTTGACAGACAAGACGTCGTGTTGACTCCACATATCGGAGCTTCCACCGTGGAAAACTTTGATTACACCGCCATTCAGGCCATGAAGAACATCGAGGACGTTGTTCTCAACGGAGGTTCGGGAATTAATACCGTTAACTAACCGGTAGACCCAAGAAAAGTTGGCAGTATTGCCGTAGATTTGTTTAACCGGGCATCATTCAATAGAATTGTATATTACAAAACTTATACATAAACTTCGTTAATAAATAAAAACCGTAATGTTATCCGTGGGACCTGAAATGAAGGTAATAATAAATAGTCTAGGGGCGGTGTTCGCGTCGTTGAGCAAGGGAATCGTCTAGTTCACCAACTTTGCAACTTGTCGTCGCCAACGTAATAGTTCAAGTCGTTGGTGAGGAGTTTCTCCTCCAAGAAGTCGTTGACCATGTTGTATCTGTCTTGGTTGGTTGTCATTACCTCGTCAAACTGGAACGAGTAGAGTTTGTCTTGTTCTTCTTCGTATCTTGGCAATTCAAAGAACTTGGCGGTTTTGAATGGGTAAGGTTTGGAGTTGGTGACCGTGTTGACGGAGGAGACTGTCGTTGATCTGGTTAACGTGCTCATCAAGGTGTTGTTCTCAAAGTCCAGAGATGGCGACGTTGTACGCGACAAGCCCGTCAGCGAGTCGGGGCTTTCAATTTCCTCATCGTCGTCCTCAAAGTTGATTTCCAAGTCGGAATCCTCAACGGTATCCAACTTCTCAAAGTCCTTGTAGTGGTTGAATCTGCGGTGGGACCGCTTCTTCTTGGTAGTGGTGTTGGTGTTGGTGGTGGTAGAGACGGCCGGTATGTCGCTGGGTGTAGGGTTGACGTTTTCATACGTGATGAAACGGGAGAACTCGTCTTCGATTTTTCCGTAGGACAATTCACTCAAGTTATCGATGAGTTCATTGACACTGTTGAGGTCGTGTTCTTCCTTGACTTCGACCTCGGTATACGACCGTTTGTGGACGTTCTGGCCCGAGGACTCCAAGTCGTCGACTTCGTCGTGGGGCTTGTTCAACACCAAGTCCTTGAGGTGCTTGTAGTCGTGTATGAGAGAGAGCAAGTCGGCCTTGAGGTCCAAGTTCTCCAATTCTATCAGTTTTATCGATCTCAGGAGGAAATTGGCGTTGTCCAACGGTGACTCGTGGGTGACGGGACTGGCGACGGTGGTGATGGGCTTCCTCGTTTTCTTCTTGGGTTTCTCTTTGGCAGGGGGCTCTTTGCGTTCCGGTATGGGTTTTCTGCCCGGTTTGGGTCTGGGCGGTAGTATCCACTGTTTTGAGGTTTTTACTATGAGTGGACAGGAACTGGTAGCAGCCGTTGGCTGGGCCGGCTCAACGTTGGGATGTATTGGATTGGCTGCTGTTAGTACCATGGAGAGGCAAGAAAACAAAAAAAATCACGTATAAACTTACAATACATAAGCACGGTATTATAATATCATAAGACCAGGTGTACCAGAAAACAATTAGCAAACAGAGTTATCCACCACATCGATGTATATATATTTCATTGCGCACGGACAGGATCGGATTCGCAAATTTTTGTTCAGACATTTTTTGTCCCAAAGGAGTAACCCACGGATCTTGAGACATTTTATCGTGCAGTGGATTCCGGCACAACCCCATTTCCGCCAGGTTACGCTTCGAGAATGCCAGCGGTGCCTGTGGAGGACACCTACAACGGTGCGGGATGGCGCGGGGCACAGACCCGTTGCAATTGGTTCACGGTGTTCCTACAACTACACATCCGCACCCCGATGGCACCCTAACACCGGTCCTGAGTTTTCCCGACAAAAAAACAGACCCCGGAAATGGGCCCAAACGCCGACATGACCTTTGGTGTACGGTTTTGGGGAATGGTTTTGTCTTTTGTCTGCATCCCTTTCGCCCTGTCCCGGGTGTAATAAAACTTACGAACTTTTGGCGCTGGGGCTTGTGTCTGCGTGGCATCGCCGCCTGGCGTAACCTGCCCCAGATTCATGCGGACCCCGACTCGCCCCACACCATTCTAAATAAATCGGACCATAATAAAATCGTCTGGCGTTCCCCAGACCCTCTGACAAAGCGGGCGACCGTGAATGGCTGGAAAAAATCCGAATGACCGGAGCAAAAGTGCGACATCTGGCCAAAAATTGCCGCCAAAAAATATTGTTGCTAAATGGTACGATTGAGTCCCTTGGGGCCGATAAGTCCTTAGAGTCGCGACATTTCCGACAAAAAAAAATTAAAAAAAAAACTTTCCCGAATCCGTCCTGCCGACATTTTGTCGGCTAATTCCAAGACTCCAGAACAACACGCAAAAGATCATCGCTATTTTAGAACCTATATCCGAGCGCTGCAACGTAGCATTGCGCCGATCCCGTTATGACGCGCCATAATAACAATTGCTTACTTATTTGCCACTGTTCTTGGCGGCCTCGGTAAACACAATAACCGACCAGTATCCGTTATTTTTTCCCGTCGAGGAAAGCGATGAGTCCTGGGGCACGTGATGACTCTCGGATGCCAGCTATCGGTACGGAACTCTTCGAACCGGTTGGTGATGGATCGGCACAAACCTTATTTACTGATAGGGAACGCGGGCGATATGGGTGATTTCGATCCCTAGAATGCAATTGGAGGTGGTGAGGTACAGGGGTGTGACAAGACGGCTTTCTTTTGGCGTTACTGGCCCAAGCAGACTCGGATGGTGGGATACATACTAATGGCGCCGCTCCGGCATTTTGGCCACGGTTTTCCGACGCGTATCCCAAAGTGGAAACATCGTCGAAATGCGCATTAGGCCCGATGTAGGCCCTCTTAGTTAAACCTAGACCCAGAAGACGGACTTCTACGTGGCATGGAGATTCAGAGCCAGAAGTTGTTCGACTGTGTGAAACCGCCACTTTTGAGCAGCGGGTGTTTCGGGAACGCGTTTGTCGTATGTTTACTATTGGCGCTGAGCCATCACAAGCGCCAGGGGCGCGACAAGAAGTGACGTACGAAAAGAGCAGCGGGATTTTGGGCGGTCCTGATCTTTGTTTAAGTGCTTATCTCGATGTGGAAATTGATTCCTGGAAGTTGATTCCTGATTGTTGACATGCACTACTGATTGTCATCTCTGCACTGAAGTGATTCTCCAGGTACAAATACGCTCGTGGCGTGGGATGCAGTTCTACTTTTGGAGCCTGAATAGGTCTGCTTGACAAACGGTCTCTTCTCTGTGACGGCTCCTTTGGCGGCCACAGCTACAGCGGAATTAACTTACTAAACAGTTTCCACTTTGGGGCGGATATCTCCATGGGCATGTGTCAGTTATTAGTCGGCGTTTCATACTGTCGCCGTAAATGCACTGTCGCTCTAGAAAACCAAACTGCGTAACCGCAGCACATTTCAGCCGTGGCTCATGGACATCTGCAACTTCTCTCCACCAACAGCACAAACTTTCCCCAGAAAGCAGCACCATCTCGACCACGATCGGTAGCAAACCTTATTCCACTGTGGTCCCGTTTCCGGCGGTGCAAAAACGTTAAATTTGATTCATCTGTCACCGTAAATTCCCCGCGCCACGGCGCCGTTCCTTCGTTTGGCGCTTATCGAGTCACCACACCGCCGCTTCAATCTGCAGGTACCACCAGCTATATATAGATGATGAGAAGACGATCCTGGCAACAAGCACTCAACCATGGTGGCCACAACCAACGATACCCTAGAGTTGGCCCAGGAGGGCCAGGCCCAGAAACGGCTCCTTAGTTTCTTGTTGCCCAAAACGGTGGTCCCCATTCCGACAGACGAAGAACGCGAGTATTTCCCCCACGATAATGCCAACTTCCTTAGCAGATACACCTTCTGGTGGGTGTTGCCGCTCTTGAGAGTCGGCTACAGCAGAACATTGGCCGAAAACGACTTGTACAAGTTACCTGACAACATGAAGGTCGAACACTACATCGACAGATTCAACAAGTACTGGGAACACGAAGTCAAGTTCTCCGAAAGGAAACATATCCTCAAGAAGTGCCAGGCCAGAGACGAACATCCAGACCTCACCAACGTCCGGAGAGATTTGGACTTGCAAGACCACTCTCTCACCAAGCTCAATCTTCTCTTTGTCATATGCTTGACCTACAAGAATGCCTTGATCCGAAGCCTTGTTTTTAATGCTTTGGCCCTTCTTGCCATGGCTGGATCTCCGTTGATTTCAAAGTCGTTAACCAACTACGTCGAAGCAAAGGCGCTTGGTTCGGATATTGCTCTTGGAAAGGGTATTGGCTATGCCCTTGGCGTGGCGTTGTCGCTTTTCCTGTCGGGGTTCTTCTCTGCCCAAGCCCTCTACTACAGTTTGATGCTTGGTAACCAAGTCAAATCGTTATTGACCCACATTATCTTGGAAAAGTCTTTCAAGTTGAATGCTGAATCTAGACACCGGTTTCCTTCGAGCAGAATCACCTCCATGATGACTACTGACTTGTCCCATATCTCATACGCAATGTACTACATCCCACTTTTGCTTGCAATTCCGTTCCCGCTAATCTTTGCCATCGTCATCTTGGTGGTCAATATCGGTGTTGCAGCAGTCATTGGTATTGCAGTATTCATCTCCTTCTTGGTGGCTATCTCCTTCTCCACAAAGCAATTGTACCAGTTCAGAGAACAAACCAGTAAGTTGACTGACTTCAGAGTCGCCCTTGTGAAGGAGTTGATCAACAACTTAAAGATAATCAAGTACTACTGCTGGGAAGTGCCATATTTTGCAAACATTGTTAAGGCTAGAGGCAAGGAAGTTGCTTTCATCTTGAAAATCCAGAGAATTAGAAACGTCATTGACGCCGTATCCGAATGTATGACAGGCTTAACTTCTATGATTGCTTTCGTTGTGTTGTATGCCATTGAAGGGGGAACCAAGAGTGCCGGTTCTATGTTCTCGTCTGTTTCTTCGTTTGCCTTCTTGTCAGATCTTGTCTACTACATTCCTGAAGGTCTTTCTACCGGTGCCGACATGTTGATGGCAATGAAGAGGATTGTTGAATACTTGGAAGCACCTGAAGAACAATCCACTTTTAATTACATGTACGACGTCGAACCTTCCTCAAAGCAGTCTTTGGTGGTCAAAGAAGGTTATTTCCTTTGGGAAGCCTTTGAAGATGCCGAGGAAGAAAATGGTGATGATGAGATGACTGAAGAACAGAAGAAGGAATTGAAGAAAAAGAAGAAGATCCAGAAAAAGTTAAACAAGAAGAATAAGGTAAAGAACGCTGTGTTTGAAAAACCTGTTTCGGTGGAAAGCAACTTTCCGGGTATTCTTAATCTCAATTTGTCTATCCAGAAAGGTGAATTTGTTGTGGTAACAGGATCCATTGGTTCTGGTAAAACCTCTCTTCTCAATGCTATTGCTGGCTTCATGAAGTGTACTCACGGAAAAGTTGGTGTCAACGGTTCTATGTTACTTTGTGGTGCCCCATGGGTCCAAAATTCCACCATCAGAGATAATATCTTGTTTGGAGAGGAACATTCCCTGAAGTTTTATGATGACGTGCTTTACGCTTGTTCGTTGCAAACTGACTTGGACAATCTTGAAGCCGGTGACTTCACTGAGGTGGGTGAAAAGGGAATTACCTTATCCGGAGGTCAAAAGGCAAGAATTAATTTGGCCAGAGCTGTTTATGCTAACAAGGATATCATCCTTATGGATGACGTATTGAGTGCTGTTGATGCCAGAGTCGGTAAGCACATCATTGAAAAATGTTTCTTGGGCATTATGAAAGATAAGACTAGAATTCTTGCCACTCATCAATTGTCATTGATCGATTCCGCTGACAGAATTGTTTACTTGAACGGAGATGGCTCGCTTGATATTGGTACAATGGTTGAGTTGTTGTCGCGTAATAAAGGCTTTGCAAACTTGATGTCCTTCAGCAAATCGGAGGTTCAAGAAGAAGAAAAGGATGCCCAATTGAAGGAGTCTGAAGTTATTGTTTCATCTGAAATTATTCCAAATTTTGCTGAATCTTCTGATGAGGAACAAGACCAACAAATTAAGAGAAGAAACGTTAATTCTCAAGAAGTTGTTGATGAAGAAACTGAGTACAAGGATATTCATGCCAACAAGGATGCCTCAAAGGGTAAAGTTGTTCAAGCAGAGGAAAGAGCTGTTAATGCAATTAGATCCGATGTTTATCTTCAGTATTTCAGATCTGGTGCTGGGAAGCTCACTGTTTGGGGTTTCATTGGTGTTTGCGGTCTTCTTTTGGCCTTGTCGACGTTTTCGGGTATTTTTAGTAACACTTGGTTATCTTTCTGGGTTGCTAAGAAGTTCCCTGGAAGAAGCAATATCTTTTACATTCTTGTTTATGTCATGTTGAACATGTTGTGGGTTGCTTTCCTGATGGCAGAATACGTTGTTTTGGTGTCGGTGACGACCAACTCGTCCAAAAAGTTGAATTTGGACTCAATCAAGAATGTCATGTATTCGCCAATGTCATTTTTGGATACCAATCCTACTGGAAGAATCATGAATCGGTTCACTAAGGATACGGATTCCTTGGATAACGAAATCAATGACCAAATCAGAGTTTTCACCAACACTGTGGCACAAATTATCGGAGCTTTGGTTCTTATGTTCATTTACTTGCCCTGGATTGCCCTCGTTACTCCTGTACTTTTTGCGGTTTTCTTTGTTGTTGCAAACTACTACCAGGCATCCTCCAGAGAAATTAAGAGAATGGAAGCTATCAAAAGATCCTTTGTGTACAACAATTTCGATGAAGCTTTGAGTGGAGTTGCTACCATCAAATCTTACAAGCGCAAGCATATGTTCATTGACAAGAGTAATAAACTTGTGAATGAGATGAACGAGTCTAGTTTCTTGTATAATGCTGTTCAAAGATGGATGGGTTTGATGTTGGAAATTTTATCCGATATTGTCGTCTTGATTGTTTCCTTGCTCTGTGTTAACAAAGTGTTCCATATTGATTCGTCTTCGGTTGGTTTATTGCTTACTTATGCCGTTCAATTGTCTACCCTTTTGTCATTGGTTATTCGGATCTTTACCCAGCTTGAAAATGGTATGAACTCTGTCGAAAGAGTCTGTCATTATGCCAACAAGATTCCACGGGAAGGTCCTTACACTATTGAAAACACCCAACCAAGCTCAACATGGCCCACTCAAGGTGAAGTCCGCTTTGAAAATGTTTCTATGTCTTACAGACCAGGATTGCCATTGGTGTTGAAGAACTTGGACTTTACTATCAAGCCACAAGAAAAGATCGGGATCTGTGGTAGAACTGGTGCTGGAAAGTCGTCCATCATGACTGCATTATACAGATTAAGTGAATTGGACGGAGGAAAAGTGGAGATCGATGGCATTGATATCTCTTCAATTGGGTTGAAAGACTTGAGATCTCACTTGTCGATTATTCCCCAAGATCCCGTTTTGTTTAACAGCAACATCAGAAAGAATTTGGATCCATTTGGCGAGCACGAAGATGACGTCTTATGGGGAGCCTTGAGAAGGGCCAATATTATCAGCGAGACAGAATTGGTTGATGCCAAGTTGCAAAAGAAAGATATTGACGAAATGCACAAGTTCCATTTGGACCAAAGTGTTCGTGACGGAGGTGGAAATTTCTCTCTTGGAGAAAGACAATTGATTTCGTTTGCCAGGGCCTTGGTCAGAGATACCAAGATCTTGGTCTTGGATGAGGCGACGTCACTGGTTGACTACGAGACCGACAGCAAGATCCAAAAGACTATTGGAGAGGAATTTTCCCACTGCACGATCTTGTGTATTGCTCATAGATTGAAGACCATTCTCAACTATGACCGAATCATGACCTTGGACAAGGGAGAGATTAGAGAATTTGATACCCCATTGGAATTGTTCAACTCCGACAACGGTATCTTTAGGCAAATGTGTGACAAGTCCAACATTACTGAAGAGGACTTTGCCAGGTAGCAAATAGATTAGAATTAGATAGAGAATATGAATACAATGAATATGAAGAAATCTTGCGATAGACCAAGACGGAAAGTCGAATTGCCCGTTTGGGACCGTTGTCGGAACCCGAGGATGACTCCGTGTCATTGGATCGCCACCTAAACCTCCAAAAGACGGCAAATGGCTGGGTTTGCCACCATTGGATTACACAAAATGGGACTCCTATTGGAACTACACGTTCGTCACGGCTAAAAATAGTTGGGATCTGCCGAGCCTCAAAAGGTGCATGCAACAAGTGGCCCGGTAATTAAGGCTTATGTAACTGTTGCAACCGACCCGAGAGGCAGTTCACGTGGTGTCTCTCATTTCCAGTCAATTGCAATGGTACACTTCACGGAGTTTACGCCCGTGTTCCGAGATCCGTCAGTATCCACGAGTTTACGCCGTTCGGGCGGAAAAGGGTTTTTTTCCTTGGCAGGATGCGTGACAAACCAAAAAAATGCCATTTGCTGCAGCACCTGGAAAACCCCCACGAAACATAGGCGCCGACCTGCCGTTCTTGGCCAGTGGCAAATGGCTGTTGATAGTATGGGGTGGCAACGGGCTCTACGGGGATAAGAAAGCACACTAACACATGACTCGAACAATCCGTGATTGTCCTATCGTTACGCCGTGTACCCATGGGGCTGAGGCTGCACAATACGGCTGAATTCCAAATCGAGCCCTGGATGCCATCGGTACAAAACGCGAGGCCCCAAACGTCTTTCGTACTGAGATAGACCTAAATGAGTCAGTGGCAAAATCTGCGTCTATATTTAATCCACGCCGTATTCCCTGTACAAGCATGTACCTATGGCTGCCGACACTATAAATAGTCTAGAACAGGGTCAGGGAACACAGGGCCAGAAACGGTTCCTTAGTTTCTTGTTCCCCAAAACAATCACCCCCATACCTACTGACGAAGAAAGAATCAACTACCGCCATTATGACGCCAGCTTTTTCCTCAAATACACCTTCTGGTGGGTGTTCCCCATCATGAAGGTCGGCTACTCCAGAACCTTGACCGATAAAGACTTATACAGATTGGTCGACCGATTGAAGGTCGAACACTACATCGATACCTTCAACCATCTCTGGCTGACCGAATTGAGTTACGCCAGAACCAAACACATTGCAAACAAGTGTAAGGCAAGAAATGAGACTCCAGCAACCTCGTCGGCTACAGAGGAAGAAGACTTGGCCGACTTTGAAGCGACCAAGTACAATATGCTCTTTGTTATCTGGGCCACTTTCAAAACCGATTTAATCCAGATCTGGATCCTCTGTATCATTGCATTTGTAGGTTACTGTGCTTCGCCATTGCTTTCAAAGGAGTTGACAAACTTTGTCGAAGAAAAAGCTTTGAAAGGTATGCCTGTTAACAAAGGTATTGGTTATGCCATCGGAATAACGTTAGTCCTTTTACTTTCGGGGTTGTGTTTCAACTACGCCTTATTTATTGGTCTCAATCTTGGTATCCATTCGAAGGCCTTGTTGACCCATGTCATCCTTGAGAAATCATTCAAGTTGAATACCGAATCCAAACACAGATTCCCCGCAAGTAAAATTACTTCCATGATGACAACGGATCTTTCCCGTATTCAATTGTCTTTGTTATACCAACCGTTGTTATGCTCTCTTCCAGCTGCCCTTGCGTTTGTCATTGTCATTTTAGTTCTCAACATTGGAGTCTCTGCCGTGATTGGTATTGTGATCTTCTTATTCTTTTTGGTGCTTATTGGTGCATCTACAACCAGATTATATGCCCTCAGAGAACGTGTTAGTAAGTTGACCGACTTAAGAGTCGGCTTGGTCAAGGATTTGATCAACAACATCAAAGTTATCAAGTACTACTGTTGGGAACTTCCTTATTTTGCAGACATCTATGATGCCAGAACTAGAGAAATTTCGATTATCATGCAAATTCAAACTATCAGAAACGTTGTCAATGCCGTTGCCATATGTTTAACGGGTATAATCTCGATGATTGCATTTTTAATCTTATATGCCCTTGAACATGCCACCAAAAGTGCCGGAGCCATGTTTTCGTCGGTTACTTCATTTGCGGTCTTATCTGAGGTTGTCTACCTTATTCCTGAATGTTTATCAACAGGTGCTGACATGTTGATGGGTTTCACCAGATTAGTCGAATACTTATTTGCTCCTGAGATCAACGAATCGGATAACTACTTAGTTCCACTTGAAAAGGAATCCAAAAATGCGTTGGAAATCAATAACAGCTCTTTCAGTTGGCAAACTTATGAGAAAATTGACGACGGGAACGAACAAGGGTTGTCAAAAGAAGAAAAGAAGGAATTGCAAAAGAAAAAGAAAGCCCAGAAGAAGGAAGACAAGAAGAACAAGTTCAAACGCCCATTATTTGAAAAACCAGTTCCCGCCGAAAACAGTTTCCCTGGTTTGAATAACATCGACTTGAGTGTCAAGAAAGGAGAATTCATTGTTGTGACTGGACAAGTTGGCTCTGGAAAATCCTCTCTTATCAACGCAATTGCTGGCTTCATGAAATGTGACGCGGGTTTTGTTGGCTTAAATGGTTCATTAATATCTTGTGGAGATCCTTGGGTTCAAAACGCTACCATCAGAGAAAACATCCTCTTTGGATCTGAATATGAAGCCACCCTTTACAACAAGGTGATCTATAGTTGTGCCTTACAGACCGATGTGAATAACTTAGAAGCCGGTGACTTTACTGAAGTTGGTGAAAAAGGAATTACCTTATCCGGTGGCCAAAAGGCAAGAATCAACTTGGCAAGGGCTGTCTACGCCAACAAGGATATTATTCTTATGGATGACGTATTGAGTGCTGTTGATGCCAGAGTCGGTAGACATATCATTGAGCAATGCTTGTTGGGGATCTTAAAGAAGAAAACCAGAATTCTTGCCACACATCAATTATCGTTGATTGACTCCGCAGATAGAATTGTCTACTTGAACGGAGACGGCTCCATTGATGTTGGCACAATGGCAGAATTATTATTGAGGAATAAGGGATTTGCCAATTTGATGACCTTCAACAAATCAGATAGTCAATCTGATGAAATCGACGTTTTAGATACAAAGAGTGTCAGCTCTGTTGAAGTTTCGGAACTTTCCACTTCATCCGCTACTTCCCTTCAGAAGAGCACTAGAACGAAACAATCCAAATTTGTTGATGTCGAAACGGAATATAAAGATGTGACTGAAAATAAAGACACCTCGAAAGGTAAAATCATTGAAGATGAAGATAGAGCAGTTAATGCAATTACGGCTGACGTTTATCTTCAATACGTTAGAGCTGGTGTTGGGAAACTTAAAGTTCCGGGCTTCCTCCTACTTGTTGTTTTTGTTATGGCTTTATCAACTTTCTGTGGAATTTTCAGCAACACTTGGCTTTCATTCTGGGTATCTAAGAAATTCCCCGATAGGAGCAATGGCTTTTACATTGGAATTTACGTGATGTTGAATCTTGTTTGGGTAGTTTTTGTTGTTTCTCAGTTTGTCCTCCTCGTGGCCATGACTACTCAATCTTCCAAGGTTTTGAACTTGAATTCTGTCAAGAGTGTTTTGTACGCACCCATGTCATTTATCGATGTGAATCCTACCGGCCGTGTTTTAAACAGATTTACAAAAGATACTGACGCCTTGGATAATGAAATTGGTGAACAGGTAAGAATGTTCGCTTACGCAATTGCACAAATGATTGGTGTTTTGATTCTTATGTTCATCTATTTGCCTTGGGTTGCGCTCACCGTCCCACCGCTTTTTTTGGTCTTTTTCTGTGTAGCAAACTATTATCAAGCTTCATCCAGAGAAGTCAAGAGAATAGAGGCTGTCAAGAGATCAATTGTTTACACGAATTTTGATGAATCCTTGTCTGGTTTCTTGACCATTAGATCCTACAATGCTGAACAAATCTTCATTGACAACAACAAAAAATACTTGAATGAGATGAACGAAGCTGGCATATTATACAATGTGCTACAAAGATGGTTGGGTTTCCAATTGGAGCTTATGGCAGACGTTGTCGTTTTGCTTGTAACATTACTTTGTGTCAACAATGTTTTTCATATCAATGCAGCTTCTGTCGGTTTATTGCTAGCATACTCCACCCAATTATCTGGACTTTTGTCTTTGATTATTAGAACATTTTCACAGTTGGAAAATGATATGAATTCTGTCGAAAGAATATGTCATTACGCCAACAATATTCCACAGGAAGCTCCTTACACAATTGAAAGCACTCAGCCAAACCCTTCTTGGCCTTCACAAGGTGAAGTCCGCTTCAGCAATGTTTCTATGTCTTACAGACCAGGCTTGCCCTTGGTGTTGAAGAACTTGGACTTTACCGTGAAACCCCAGGAAAAGATTGGGATCTGTGGTAGAACTGGTGCTGGTAAATCATCCATCATGACTGCATTATACAGATTGAGTGAATTAGATGGAGGAAAGATCGAAATTGATGGCATTGATATCTCAACAATTGGATTGAGGGATTTGAGATCCCACTTGTCTATTATTCCCCAAGATCCCGTATTATTCAATAACGATCTCAGAAAGAATTTGGATCCTTTTGGTGAGCATGACGACGAAATCTTATGGAGTGCGTTGATAAGAACTGGCATGATTGACGCTGCTGAATTGGCGGAAGTCAAAATACAAAAGAAGGATGATGGTGAGTTGCACAAGTTCCATTTAGATCAAAATGTTGACAATGGTGGTAGCAATTTCTCTCTTGGAGAAAGACAATTGATTTCTTTTGCTCGTGCCTTAGTCAGAGATACTAAGGTGTTGATCTTGGATGAGGCGACGTCCCTGGTTGACTACGAAACCGACAGTAAGATCCAGAAGACTATTGTTAAGGAATTCTCCCACTGTACGATCTTGTGCATTGCTCATAGATTGAAGACCATTCTCAACTATGACCGAATCATGACCTTGGACAAGGGTGAAACTAAAGAGTTTGATACTCCGCGGAACCTATTCAATATTGAAAATGGTATTTTCAGGCAAATGTGTGACAAGTCCAACATTACTGAAGAGGACTTTGTTAGGAAAAATTTACTTCAGAACTAGATACATAGAACACGAATACGAATATGAATATATGAACTTATGAATAAAATGTGGGCCCTGTGTCGAGTAATGTTCAACATTGAGCAATATTAGGATGAACATGTATCGACCTATATTTCAATAAGGAAACCTTTATGTCGTTTGATGACGAAATCCAGGTTGTGAATTAAGCGCTCGAAACGTTTAAAGG
The DNA here is from genome assembly GCA_003706575.2 of Teunomyces cretensis. Taxonomy (NCBI): domain Eukaryota; kingdom Fungi; phylum Ascomycota; class Pichiomycetes; order Serinales; family Debaryomycetaceae; genus Teunomyces; species Teunomyces cretensis. The sequence goes on along the minus strand of PPLT02000004.1, from coordinate 1,098,031 downwards.
TTTCACGGCCGTTAAAGTACGCAACGTTGTAATAGATGTAGATGTTCTTGTGCCGATACTGCTTTAGCATGAATAACACAATGCTTTGTATTCGGGTCGGTTGGCCGTGTTAACTTTGTTCCGGGATCCGGTTTACACAAAAGTGGGCGATACTAATTCGCAGCGAGGTTGCGAAAAGAGGGCTTTTCCCTTGGAACCCATAATGTGATTATTGTAACGCTTTATGATCCAAAAATACATATTGGGACTAGGGTTAAGTGGCCAAATTTCGTTGAAAGTCGCTTTGAAGGGTACCATTGCCACAGTTCCTTGCTGCTAAGGAAAAACAACATACGAGTGACCGAAAGTGGACATGTTCATCTTGTTCTTCCTCTGTTCTCGACATGGGGCTGTGCCAATACGGTAGGGCTGAATTGAAAGTGAGCCAAACTAGAGGGTTTCTACTCATCTTTTCTGCTCCTAGATTTGACCAAGGTTGGGAGACACAAAGCCAGAAACAACTTCGTTTGTTCTTCTCCAGAATAATTGCTCCAATTCCTACTGACAAAGAGAGCCAACGCACGTCTGAAACTTTGTCAATAAGGTCCAGAAAAATCTGAGCTAACTCTGGACAGTTTTGTGTATAGCTCACAAAGTGAAAATCATTCTCAACCATGACTGAATCATGGCCTTGGACAGGGCAGAGATTAGATTTGATGCTCCTTTTAATTTGTTTAACTCCTACAATGGTTTCTTTAGAAAAATAAGCAATAAGTCTTACATTAACAAGGATTATGCAAATCTTATCTTGTTATATAGTGTTGTGATTTAAATGTTGTGATTGAGAATGTGATTTTGTTAATTTTTATGTTATTGTTAAATATTAACAAATTTCTACAATAATGTATAATATCAAAGGAAAAGTCAGCAGAAACACAACTACAGACGATTCAAAGACAATTGTTGAAATATTAACGCAAAGGTGAGAGACGTGTTTTACCATTCCAATGAAGAATATGGAAAATTGATAAAGTATTACTTTTACACTGTAACGTTACATAAAGGTTTTGTGTTACATGGTCATTTTAGACGACTACGTGCTTTTCTGCCCCGGGATTTTTCGGTAAATCGTTTGTCCTAAATTTATGCTTTTACGGTTTAGTGTGAAGTCTATTGGGTCATTCCATATGCCTCTTACCAACAGAGACCCGGAGTTATTCATGAGGCGATCGTGACAGCTTTGAGTAGCCAGTTTCAATAATTGTCACGATATGTGGCCAGTTGGATTATGCGCTAATGCGGATTCGCTTATGTTCGCTTTGAAGACGAATATCATGCTATCTCAGAAGGGACTACTATAGAGAAAGCAAGCGTAAACCGTTAGATTTTACTAGCAACTGAAGATCAAAAAGAATGATCTTTCTAGCTGCTTCCCCTCTATCAGCTTTGGATAACTCGCAATGGCTGAGACAAGAGCATGAAGATGCGCAACAGCGCAGAAGAAATGGTGGTTCGACCACGTATATACAGTTCTAAAAGCCCCTATAAATTGGGTGATTATTGGGTATTGAGCGAGTTTAACCGCTTTATGATTGGGCGAATAACCAACAGTTGTCAAATTACGCTACCATTTTGATCCAGGTAGAAATATTTGACCGTATATTGTATGCTGTCTCGATATTTGTAGTTGTATGCCACGTACTTTCATACCCCAGAAGTCCGAATATTTTTTTCTCGTCTCTCGTCATGCATGGCCCGGAGTGTTTTTAGTTTATGGAATGATGGAAATGAAAGCCAGGAACTCGCAGGTTGCAAGAGGTTAATAACCAACTAGCAGGAGACCGAGAAGACTAATAGAAATTGCAAAATGCTGTGCAATGTCAAGTCAACCACGTATAGTATATAATTTAAATGGTGTGACTCCAACGAAGAAAATAGCTGCCTAAAATGAACAGTTGCAACAATTTCTACCTAGAGATTAATTGGCGTAAAATAACCAAAAAAACATATATAACCAATAAAAATCTAACCATTTCCTCAACGCGTTCAATTTCTTCCTATATTTCTATCAACCACCATGCTTAGGGCTTTTAAGTACTCCAGTCGTACCCATTTGGTACGTGCCCGGTTTGGAAACACTAAAACAAGCTTCCTTACTTCCCGTTTCCTAGCAACGGATACCTTTTTGCAAGGCAATAATTCGAGCTATGTTAATGACATGTATGAAGCTTGGAGAAACGACCCGGAGAGCGTTCATGTTTCGTGGAATTCTTATTTTAGAAATTTGGAAACTGAAGGCGTACCTCTGGCACAAGCTTTTGCTACTCCTCCAGCTCTGGTTCCCCATCCTACGGCCGGAGCAGCTGGATTTGTTCCGGGAGCGGCAACAATCAGCGAGGATGTGGTTACCCACTTGAAAGTGCAATTATTAGTGCGTGCTTACCAGGTCAGAGGCCATCAAAGAGCAGCTATCGACCCATTGAATTTAAGTTTTGGAAGCAACGCAGCAGTTCCAACCGAATTGAAGTTGGAACATTACGGATTCTCTCCTGAAGACTTAGAGAAGCAAATAACCTTGGGACCAGGGATTTTACCCAGATTTGCTGAAAGTGGCCAAAAGTCCATGTCGTTAAAAGAAATTATTGCAAATTGTGAGGCCTTGTATTGTTCATCCTATGGGATTGAATACGTACACATTCCCTCCAAATCGAAATGTGACTGGTTAAGAGAAAGGATCGAAATACCAGTACCTTTTAAGTACTCTGCAGAGCAGAAGAATCAAATCTTAGACCGTTTGATCTGGTCGGCCACGTTTGAAGAATTTTTAAACACCAAGTACCCCAATGTGAAAAGGTTCGGATTGGAAGGTGTAGAAGCTTTGGTTCCTGGAATGAAAGCATTAATTGACACTTCTGTCGAATTTGGAATTGAAGATATTATTATTGGTACACCTCACAGAGGAAGATTAAACATGTTGTCAAACGTCGTTCGTAAACCTAACGAAATGATCTTCTCTGAATTTACCAATTCACACGAATTTGGACATGGAAGCGGTGATGTGAAGTATCATTTGGGAATGAATTATGTGAGACCAACCACTTCAGGTAAGAAAGTTAATTTGTCTATTGTTGCAAATCCATCACATTTAGAGGCCGAAGATGGTGTTGTATTGGGAAGAACAAGAGCAGCCCAGCACTTTAAGAATGATGTTGGCCAATACAATAAGGCCATGGGGATCTTATTACACGGAGATGCCGCATTTGCCGGACAGGGTATTGTCTACGAAACCATGGGTTTTGCTAACTTACCCTCTTATTCTACGGGGGGTACCATCCATGTTATCATTAACAACCAAATAGGATTTGCTACAGACTCCAAGGATGCTAGATCAACTTTGTACCCTTCCGATATTGCCAAGAGTATTGATGCTCCAGTTTTCCACGTAAATGCAGAAGATGTCGAAGCTACTATTTTTGTTTTTAACTTAGCTGCTGAATGGAGAGCAACTTTCCATTCTGACGTTATCCTAGACGTGGTGGGATTCCGTAAGTTTGGTCACAATGAAACTGACCAGCCTTCATTTACTCAGCCATTGATGTACCAAGCCATTGCCGAAAAGAAGTCTGTACTTGACTATTATTCCGCCAAGTTGATTCAAGAAGGAAGCATGACAGCGGGTGACGTTGAAAAGCAAAAGGAATGGGTTTGGAACTTGTTGGAGGATTCGTTTGCAAAAGCCAAGGATTACAAGCCAACAACTAGAGAATGGTTGACTGCTCCCTGGGAAGGATTCAAATCGCCAAATGAATTAGCTACGGAAATATTACCTCATTACCCCACTGCTGTTGATTCGGACATTTTAAGAAAGATTGCCTCTTCAATTTCTGAAGCTCCAGAGCATTTTGAAGTCCACAGAAACTTGAAGCGTATTTTGGGAGCAAGAAAGAAGAGCGTCGAAGCTGGAGAAGGCATTGATTGGGCGACTGGAGAAGCTTTAGCGTTTGGATCCTTGGCTATGGAAGGATTCCATGTCCGTGTTTCGGGACAAGATGTCGAAAGGGGTACATTCTCCCAACGTCATGCAGTGATTCACGATCAAAATTCGGACTTGACGTACGCTCCATTAAATAACTTGTCTGAAGATCAAGGCGCTTTCGAAATTAGCAATTCGTCATTGTCTGAATATGGTGTGATGGGATTTGAATACGGGTATTCGTTGACGTCACCTGATGCTTTGGTTCAATGGGAAGCACAATTCGGCGACTTCGCTAACGGTGCTCAGGTCATCGTTGATCAATTCCTTTCCGGAGGTGAATCAAAATGGAAGCAGCGCTCAGGATTAGTTGTGTCATTACCTCACGGCTACGACGGCCAAGGTCCAGAACATTCGTCTGGTAGAATTGAAAGATACTTGCAGATGTGTAACGAAGACCAGCGCTATTTCCCATCTCCCCAAAAGTTGGAACGCCAGCACCAGGATTGTAATATGCAAGTCGCCTACCCAACCACGCCGGCCAACTTGTTCCACTTGTTGCGTCGTCAAATGCATAGACAATTCAGAAAGCCATTGATTCTATTCTTCTCGAAGACTTTGTTGCGCCATCCATTAGCCAGGTCCGAGTTATCTGAGTTTACGGGCGAGTCCCGTTGCCAATGGATCATTGATGATGTCGAAGTTGGCAAGTCCATTGGTTCCAAGGACGAAATCAAGAGAGTTGTACTTTGTTCTGGTCAAGTTTATGCCGCCTTGCACAAGAAACGAGCAACCATCGATAATAAGGACACTGCTATTATCAGAGTTGAGGAAATTCATCCCTTCCCTTACGCTCAGTTGCGAGACACACTTGACAGCTATCCAGGATTAGAAGACTTGGTGTGGTGCCAGGAGGAACCTATGAACATGGGGGCCCAAGCATTTGTAGCGCCTCGTTTTAAGTCCACGTTGAACGAAACCGAATCCCACAAGAATCTCGTCTTGCGCTATGCTGGTCGTGATCCGTCTGCATCGGTTGCCGCCGGTACAAAGGGAATGCACACTATAGAGGAAGAAAGTTTCTTGAAGGATGTGTTTCAAGAAAATTAGACTAGTTTGATTTCACTAATTACATTAGTATATCGTATAGCAATAACTGTAATTAGAGATATTTATGTGTTGACGGCTGCAAAAAAATAAAAACCCACTTTGCAGGAAAGACATCAGCACAGCCAAACCAAGTTGTAATGCATGCATATACGGCACCTCGGTGTACCGAGTTGCTGATAGGGCGGCGAGGAGCTCTCCTATTTAGAATGTGCGTGACAGCTTTTGCCATCGATTTCTCGTATCGCGTGGCTAGATCAGGAAACGCCAGAACTGCCGTATTAGTAGCCCGTAACCTTTCTATGAAGGGGTGTCAATGACCCAAAACGGTTGGAGTTGATATCAAAGCAACGTGATATGATTGGCCGAGGCGGCGCCGCGCTCACGAAATCTCAAACGAACTCAACCTAAAAACCACAATATTTTTTGACGAGAACGACGGATTGCTAAGCAGACGGGGGCATGCCTGTATCGGGACGGCTGAAATTCAAAAAAAGGTGCCGTTTGAGAAATGGGCTCTGTGTCCAAAAGGGTAATAACACCGACGGAAACTCGCAGCTTAACTCCATGAAGTTAGCGCTGAGTCATGTGTGGCGGCTGTAGGCCGATCTATTTAGACCACCGGCTTTCTGCATATCCGTTTTTCAATCAATAATGGTGGCAGAGAGTATCAATCTAGAATTGGGACAAGAAACCCAGGCCCAAAAGCGGTTTCTTAGTTTCTTGCTACCGAAGACCATCGCTCCTATTCCCACAGAGGAGGAAAGAATTCCATACCAACATTACATCACCAATCCATTCCTCAAATACACCTTCTGGTGGGTGTTCCCCCTCTTGAAGGTGGGCTACGGCAGAACCTTGACCGAGAATGATTTGTACAAAGTCACGGGGAACATGACTGTCGAGTATTATATCGAGTTATACGATGAGAATTGGAAACGTGAGTTGACTTACGCAAGGAAGAAACATATCCTCCAGAAGTGCAAGGAAAGAAACGAAACCCCCGAGACCTCTTCCGTCCTGGAAGAAGAAGATTTGCTGGACCACATCATCACCAAGTACAACATGCTCTTTGTATTATGGTTGACTTTCAAGTCGGATTTGTTGGTAACTTTCGCCTTCTGTGTCGTTGCATTCGTGGGGTTCTGTGCATCCCCGTTAGTCTCCAAAGAATTAACAAACTACGTTGAGGCCAAAAGTCTTGGTGCCAACATCGCTATCGGAAAAGGTATTGGATACGCCATTGGCGTCACAGCCGTCCTTTTGGTATCCGGGTTCTGTTTTGCATACGCCATGTTTACAGGTATAAATGTTGGTATTCTAGTTAAGGCCGTTTTAACCCACGCCATCTTGGAGAAATCTTTCAAGTTGAATGCCGAATCAAGACATAGATTCCCCCCAAGCAAGATTACTTCCATGATGACGACAGATCTTTCTCGTGTGCAATTGGCTTTGCTTTATCAGCCATTATTATTATCCCTTCCAGTTCCATTGGTGTTTGTCATTACCCTATTGATTGTTAACATTGGTGTTTCTGCGGTCATCGGGATTGTCATTTTCCTCCTTTTCTTGGTTGGTATTTCATACTCCACGACGCAATTATATGCTCTCCGTGCAAGGGTAAGTAAGTTAACCGATTTGAGAGTTGGATTTGTTAAAGAGTTGATCAACAACCTTAAAGTCATTAAATACTATTGTTGGGAACTTCCTTACTTTGCCAACATTTTTGAAGCAAGGACAAGAGAAGTTGCTCTCATCATGAAAATACAGACCATTAGAAACATTATTAATGCCGTTGCCATATGTTTGACTGGTATCATTTCCATGATTGCATTTTTGATCTTATATGCGCTTGAACACGCCACCAAGAGTGCCGGTGCCATGTTTTCATCGGTTACTTCATTTGCCATTTTGTCAGAAATCGTCTACTTGATTCCGGAAGGTTTATCTACTGGTGCTGACTTGTTGATGGCTCTTACTAGGTTGGTCGAGTACTTGTTTGCTCCTGAGATCGAAGAATCTGACAACTACATTGTTCAACTTGAAAAAGAATCCAAATATGCCTTGGAAATCAAAAATAGTTCTTTCAGCTGGGAAGCTTTCCAGAAAGTTGAAGAAGACGACGAAAAAGGATTAACAAAGGAACAAAAGAAGGAGTTGAAGAAAAAGAAGAAAGCCGAGAAAAAGGAAGACAAAAAGAACAAGATAAAGCGTCCTGTTTTCAAAAAGCCAGTTCCAATCGAAAGCAATTTCCCTGGTTTAAAAGATATTGAGTTGAATGTCACGAAGGGAGAATTCGTTGTGGTAACAGGATCCATCGGTTCTGGTAAAACTTCCCTTTTGAATGCTCTTGCTGGTTACATGAAATGTGACGCCGGTTCTGTTGGTGTTAATGGTTCATTGTTACTTTGTGGGGCACCTTGGGTTCAAAACTCAACTATTAGAAACAACATCTTATTTGGAGCCGAATTTGATGCTGAATTCTATGATCAAGTACTTTATGCGTGTTCCTTGCAAACTGATTTGAATAACTTAGAAGCCGGTGACTTTACTGAAGTCGGTGAAAAGGGAATTACCTTATCTGGAGGTCAAAAGGCAAGAATTAATTTGGCCAGAGCTGTTTATGCTAACAAAGATATCATCCTTATGGATGACGTATTGAGTGCTGTTGATGCCAGAGTTGGTAAGCACATGATTGAACAATGTTTCTTGGGAATTATGAAAGATAAGACTAGAATCCTTGCCACACATCAATTATCGTTGATCGACTCCGCCGATAGAATCATTTACTTGAATGGAGATGGCTCGCTTGATATTGGCACAATGGCAGAATTATTATTGAGGAACAAGGGATTTGCTAACTTGATGACCTTCAGTCAAACTGATAATCAATCTGAGAATGTTGACGACTTTGATAATAAGAGTGTTACCTCTATTGAATTTTCCGAAATTATTCCTACTTATTCCGATTCGTCTGAAAATCCTGATCAAACTATCACGAGGAGAAATATCAAGAACTCGGAGACAAAAACTGACGAAGAAGAATTTCAGGATGTTCATGCTAATAAGGATATAACTAAGGGAAAAGTCGTGATGGCTGAAGAAAGGGCGGTTAACGCAATTACTTCTGAGGTTTATGCTCAATACTTTAGGGCTGGTGTCGGAAAGCTCAAGGTTCCGGGATTCCTTATTGTCATGGGCATTGTATTGTCTTTGTCGACGTTTTGTGGTATCTTTAGTAATACGTGGTTATCGTTCTGGGTTTCAAAGAAATTTCCCGACAGAAGTGCAGGTTTCTATATTGGCATTTACGTTTTGTTGAACCTAGCTTGGATTGTTTTTGTAATGGCCCAATTTATTGTTTTGGTGACCATGACTACTACTTCATCAAAGAACTTGAACTTAGCATCAATCAAGAATATCATGCATGCTCCAATGTCGTTCATGGATACAAATCCAACTGGTCGTATTTTGAACAGATTCACAAAAGATACTGATGCCTTGGACAATGAAATTGGCGAACAGGTCAGAATGTTTACGTACACGGCTGCTCAAATGATTGGTGTTTTGGTTCTTATGTTCATTTACTTGCCTTGGATTGCAATTTCTGTCCCATTTCTCTTCTTTGTTTTCTTCTGTGTTGCCAACTATTACCAAGCATCTTCTAGAGAAGTTAAAAGAATGGAAGCCCTCAAAAGATCAATTGTTTACACCAATTTTGATGAAGCATTGAGTGGAGTTCAAACTATCAAATCGTATCAGACAGAGCTGACATTTATTGAAAACAATAAGAAGTTCTTGAACGAAATGAACGAGGCTGCTCTTTTGTATAATGTTTTACAAAGATGGTTGGCTATGCAATTGGAATTCATGTCTGACATCGTTGTCTTGATCGTGTCATTACTTTGTGTAAACAAGGTTTTCCATATCAATGCTGCCTCTGTTGGTTTGTTGCTTTCTTATGCAACCCAGTTATCTGGTCTCTTGGTTATGCTTATCAGAACTTTTGCTCAATTGGAAAACGATATGAATTCCGTCGAAAGAGTATGCCATTATGCCAACAAGATTCCACAAGAAGCACCATACACTATTGAAAACACGCAGCCAGAAGATACCTGGCCTTCTCAGGGTGAAATTCGCTTTGATAATGTTTCTATGTCTTACAGACCAGGCTTGCCCTTGGTGTTGAAGAACTTGGACTTTACCGTAAAACCCCAGGAAAAGATCGGGATCTGTGGTAGAACTGGCGCTGGAAAATCATCCATCATGACTGCATTATACAGATTGAGTGAGTTGGATGGAGGAAAGATCGAAATTGATGGCATTGATATCTCGTCGATTGGATTGAAAGACTTGAGATCTCACTTATCAATTATCCCTCAGGACCCAATTTTATTCAACAGTGACATAAGAAAGAACTTAGATCCATTTGGTGAGCATGATGATGATGTTTTGTGGGATGCATTGAGAAGGTCGGGTATAATCGACTCTTCCGAATTAGAAATAGCTAAATCGCAGAAAGAAGACGATAGTGATTTGCATAAGTTCCACTTAGATCAAAATGTTGAAGATGGAGGTAGCAATTTTTCCCTTGGAGAAAGACAATTGATTTCATTTGCTCGTGCCTTAGTCAGAGACACGAAGATCTTAATTTTGGATGAGGCTACTTCGCTGGTGGACTATGAAACAGACAGTAAGATCCAGAAAACTATTAGTACTGAGTTCTCCCACTGCACAATTTTGTGTATCGCACACAGATTAAAGACAATATTGGGATATGACAGAATTTTAACTTTGGATAAAGGGGAAATTATTGAATTTGATACTCCTTTGAACCTTTTCAATTCTGTGGATGGTGTTTTCAAACAAATGTGCGAGAAATCAAACATTTCTATTGAAGATTTCGTCCACTAAACACTATTATGCATTATATAGATTACATTATATTTTATGAAACTATTATTTATCACAAGGCGTACCTAAATAATGGATTTTCTTTATCTGTCAAATCGGCAAACTCTTGGTTTTCGAGATTCTCAAAGGCGGAATGGTCCTCACTCGAACCGTCCCTCTTCGCGTTTTCTCTAGCCAAGTACCACCATAAAATTGGGATAGTAACATAACTGATAATTCCGAAGACCACTAAACACACCTTTGCCGTTGAGTAATGAGGCGATTCTTTAAGCAAAAAAGTTTGGGGACCAATAAGGTTACCAATACAATACGCAATAAGAATCAAGGCATTAACCGTTATCTTCTTTGTGTGACCTGCAACGTTAGAGGATATGTTGGATAAAATACATATGAAAGTGACCGGACCAATGGCAATCAAATAAAATCCCGCCATACCAGCACTTCTAGTTTTTGTGAATCCAAGTAAGAAATATCCCAACAAGTCAACCAAGCCTGCAAACGTAGCCCAAAACAATCTTTTCTTATAAAATCTATAGCAGTACGCAAAGGCTATGCACCCGCAGAAATTGATTACCCCGTTTGGTAGCTGAACCAATAAAGATTGTTTCACCGTAAACTTGAAATCAGTAGTGAGGAGGATACTTCCAAAGTTGGTTAGAGCACCGTTGGGGATATTACCGGCCAATGCATTAACGACGAAGAGCCACGTCTTTACGTCGGTGAATGCTTCCCTAAACTGATACCATTTGAACTTTGAGTTTCCAAATCCTTGCTGATTGATTCTGATACGCTCCACAACTAGAGCCTTTTCTTCCTCTGTCAAAAACCAAGCCTTTGTAGGGTCGTCTGGAAGATGAACCAATATGATAAATCCAAGGAAGATTGTCAAGCAACCAGTGACAATAAATATAACTTTCCAAGCTGGAATTGAGTAGTGGGCGCCATGTTCCACAACATTATAGGCAATGGCACCGTTTCCGATTGACGTTCCAATACCGTTTGACGCAAACCAAAGTGCGGTTCTCAAGAATGTTTCGTCCTTTCAATAATACTGACCAGTAATAATCACAAACGCAGGAGTGATACTCAGCTCAAGCATTCCCAAGAGAGTTCTCAATGCAACAAAGCCAGCGTATTGTGGCACAGAATGCAAACACAAGACCACGCCCCATAGGATGACAAATACTCCCACCGTCTTGGCAACGGGAAACCGTTGCAAGAGTCTAACGGCCGGGAATTCGAAGAATAAATACCCGATATAAAAAGCAGTTCCCGTCCAAGCGTACATATTTCCAACCATGTGGAGATCTGAACGCATCCCCATAATCGACGCATACGAATTTGTCGATTTATCCATATACTGAAAACAGTATAACAAACACATCACGGGCATTATATAGAGATCAATTTTCCAAAGTAGCTTTCTGTCCCGAACAGCATCAAACTCTACCCGGCCGTTGTGCTCTTTTACAAACCGCAAAGCTTTATCCCCACTTTCAGTGATTTGAATTCCTTGGTCAGCCACGGAAGTAATATCATACTTGATATCGTAATTTTTCTTTTCTTGGACAGAATTGATGTCGGAAGAAGGCTGTAATTCTGCAGTTGTCATTTCTGGCTGCTCAACCAGGAGCTCAACGAATTTGTGCCATATTATATAGTTGATAGTTGTGGTGCATAAGTGATAGCTTACAATTCGTCGATTAATTGCACATTATAAATTTCAAATTACCTTAGCATCGATTTCCGTATTGAGAAGAGCCATAATTTTATACTCTTGTTGTATACTGAATGTATTTTTCATTGATCGCGGAATATAAATCATCAGATTGGGCGTAGTTTACGAGATTATTTTCAGCTCAAATTTCATGCTCCCCCCAAAACTTTAATGTGTGAAAGCCCCCACGACAAACTTTTAGGTTTCACGCAATTACGCTTCATGAGATGATTCCATCTATCATTCAGTTCAGTAATTATACCGGCATTTCAGCTGAAGTCTACATTTAGAACATGATTGGCAGTTACGCTTATGATGAAGAGTTCAGCCAAGCACCCAACCGAAGACGTGCCTTGTATCAGACATGCACGTTGTACGCTTTCTACTTGAACAGCCTTCCTTGGTGTGTCAGGTACCTATATTAAATATTCAGAATAGGGAAATCTAGCGCGCAAAACCAAAATATGTGGAAAATAAAGGTTACACTATTAATTGATCAGTTAGCTTGCTATCAAATATCAAATAATTGTTACATTGAGTAATTTTGCTTGCAGCCACTGTTACATTTTGATTGAATTGTTTGTGGAAAGTTGACAATCGAGATAGTTGGTGCTATTCTCCTTATACAATATAAGGAAAACTAATTCGTACAATCTTGTGTAACTAATCTAATAAAGTATACTGAATACGCACAGACGGACATTTCTTAGTGACTTCCTACATCCAACTATGCGTTGGTGGGTGAGAAGATTGGCGCATTTCACTTTTAAAGCATTCGGAGATTTCCGAGCACAAGTCAGACTGGATCACAAAACCAGTGGACAATTATTGAGACTATCCCAGTAACAATAGGATCCTTTCCACAATCTTGATTTCTCAAATTCACGTGCAAAAAGTTATCATATGCTGCTGGCATTTGGAATCTTTAACCTTTAAAGCCCATTCAGGTTCGGATGCGGAAGAATCAGAGCATAAAATGCGCAAACATTCTACATAAGAAAGTAAGTATCATAAATATTAACACAAAAGTAATAATCTCGAAACTTTCAAGGAAAGCTTCCTTGCCTAGGTCCAAAGTAACCATCTGGAGCAGACTCTGTAGCGTTAAGGCGACCAGTCATACTTGCATCCCAACCCTCATATAAGACATTGTTGCCCCACCAGGAGATACTCTTATCATGATATTGCACCGCAAAGAAAATGATGATAGAAGAGAAAGCTACTCCCGCCGTCATTGCTCCAGAAAAGACATAATTGTACTTCTCCCAAAAGGCACTGTAATATGTCTTGAGATAGTACATAGACGCAAAAGACATATAGAGCCCCCCAGTGTAATAACTCAAATTATAAGGGGCGTAAATCAAGATACCACCAATGATCAATGTAGGTTGGAAATACTTTGTCAATTTCTTTGGACCGTACCACTTGAAGGCGATACAGGGAAAAGCTAACAAAAATCCAATTAGGAAACAATACTGCAAGACGGGATATAACCCACCAAACACTTTCTTTGGTCCAATCACACCCCATAACACAGATGCACTGTAATAAGTACGTGAGCTAGGACAAGTAAACTTTTGCTTATTAGTAGGGAGACAGTAGTCTTCAATGCTGCTGATTTGGAAGTTCATAACAGCCAACCCAATGAAAGAAGTGATAAAAACAGATAACATTTGAACTCTGAACATTGCCCTAGGTGGAATTTTGACGTAATGTCCCATCTTCTGATCAGAAATATAATTCTGAGCTTGTCCATCTATGTTGTAACCCAAAGCTTTAACAAACATTAAAGCCAAACCGTTACCTGGGAGAGCATATCCAATGATCAATTCTACTAAGACGTTGAGCCCAATCAGGAAACCTGTAACGGAATAAAGTGTAGTCAACGGAATTAAAAAAACAAAGTTGATGGCAATTGCAAAGAAGATAGTCCAAACAGGGGTTTCAGCCGGATAGATTTTCACACAAAGTATTGCAAATACGATCGATATGACTAAAATAAACAAAAAGACCCAATCAGGAACTTCTTTGTATCTTGTCATCATAGTGGAATGAGGATCAGTAAAGCCATGATAGGTTGATCTCCTGAAGTTTTTCAAAGACTTTCCAAGACTCTTGAGTGCATCCCACATTGCTTTATAGTTCATAGCAACTTCATACACAATTAAAAATGGATATTCTGCAAAGAATGCTCCATACAAAACCAAATTGGCGGCAGTGTAGAATGGAGGACCAACTTCCTGATATTTTGCTTCGTCAAACAAACTACTTCCATCAATAATTGACCTGACATTGAATGGATCACCAGTATTCGTAAACAAAGCATTACTGTTAATGGGAAGATAGCCAGACCACAAGTAGTTACTGTAGAAAACACCTAAAATGCAAAAAAAGCCAATAATTGAGCCAATATACTGATTTAATTGTGAATACCAAGGTATAGTCAAGGCTCCGTTACTATTCAAGATGTTCCAATCAAATGATGGAATTGGATTGAGTCCCAAACCACCGAACGTACCAGTAATGACCGCGAGATTAAAGCTTGTAGGCTTGATCCAGGTCAACCAGTTGAATGTTGACAAAGCCAGGAATAAATAGTTTGGAATCCAGAAGTATAAGAATGAAAACAGGGTAACGACGAAAAAGAATTTATATTTCGAGATAGTCCAACCATTAATGTTTTCTCGCTTCTCTGGCTGCAATAACGCTTTATTCAAAGCCACTGTGGGCAAGATGGAGGGCCAAATTGCTTTTATTGGATAAATTGTGAACTTCCTCATGATTCCAGCAAATCCAAAACCCATAAAATTTGTACTCAAGATTAACAAAACCTGATAACCAAAGTCAACCCACTTGTTACCATAAAATATGGACATTTTTTGAACGTGAATGTTCCAAGAAACGTAAGAGAACCCACCTGAAACTGCATAGAAGATGGTCGCAAGCATTTGCTCTTTGTGATTCCAAGGCCCGGGATTCAAGTCAATCACATATTTCCAAATCTTGATCTTTCTTTTGGGTAAGATGTACTGCAACACCCGGCCAGTTGGATACAAGAACAACTGGACAACCGCAGATCCCAAACCAATAGCTGGTTGTCTTTCCGAAAAGAATTGATTTATAAAGGTTCCTATTCCAGTCCAAATGATGCCTGCAATGTAAACCCTGATAGTTTCCACCGGTAAATTTGGATCATCATACGGGTCAGTGACAGCTCTAACCTCGGGGTAAGGAGAATGATAGGCAACTAAAGCAGCTTCCAATCTGACTTGCAAATTCCAATCATAAATCCCGTTCTCGGGTTCACCATTCTCTAAGGAAGAGATTGATGTTGTTTCAACTGTGTGTGGTACCTTTTCCGATTTTAAAGATTCAGAAAGCTTTTCTTTCGCAGTAGCTTTGGGATGGTAGTCTACCAAGGTTTCGTACAACTTAAAATCTTTTGAAGGAATATTAACATCCGAGGCATGTTCAACGAGGAGATCCTTTAGGATTTGAATTGCCTCTGATTCGGTTAGCTGTTCAATTTTCTCAATCATGAAGGTAGCTCCTAATGGTAAGTTTTCCAAGGAAAGTAACCCAGAATAATTTAATCTCTTTAAAATAAAAAATTTCTGCTCTGCACTCAATGACTGTCCAATATCACCGATAGGGATTGCCTGCGAAGTAACTGCTTGCAAATTCACCTCATGGCCCTGAATGTGCAGTGCACTGCTAACAACTTTGATATTTGTAGTCGGATTTCCACCTTTCTCTTGTAAACTCATTGTACAATATCTGTGAAGTGATATAATCTAATTATTTGAGGTCTTATTTATACTTCTTGCTATGGCACGATCACGGTCTTGTGTATTTAAAGTGGTAGAAGAAATGGAGTCAAGTTGGGGGTTGGTTTACAATTGGAGCCGTACGCACAAGTGTTAAAATTGAATTAACTCCAATTTAGTAAATAAATGTGTGGCCCTAAGAGATAAGAATTGGGTTTCTATTGTCATTCCTCCCAATTCTCATCTTCCAGAAAAAACAGTACGAATAAGAAATTAGAAAAATCTGCAGTATCATGTTAGAGAATTATCATTCGAAATATTGTGATACTGTCCTCTTTAAGCTTGCCTTGTTCATACGTGAACTGTTATAAAGTTTTGAGGTAGTCCAAAAAAAGTGGCGGGGACTGCATATCGTTATAGACGAAAAATATTGAGACCCTGACATCGAAGAACAGGATATTTTTTTATGTGCTAATTTTTGACATGGACTAATATGGACAAGATCGGGAGCGTAGCTTTTCTGCGTAATCAACCTTGGATCCTACGTGATTTGGGAATTGCACATTAGCCGATGAATTGAAACATGAATTTCACACACACACTGACGTCACATTTTCATGTTGCTTTAATCAAGGAGCCTCAGAGCCACCAACCTTGTATGGCCACACCTTAAACGATGGCATGTTGTAATCGGGGATGTCAAAACCCCTAAATTTATGCTATTGTGTAATGTGGCACCATAATTCAGCTGGGCTACTACCGATAAACATTGACAAAACATTGGAGTTCCAAATGAGCAAGCTGAACTCGTTATATCAGAATCCTACAATGTGTTCAGATCAGTTGATAAGATGTCAATACTTGCTCAGATATAAAGGTTCCATTACATACACTGTCAATTCTACGTATGTTAAAATTACCAATTTAAATGTAGAAATTATGCACAATAAGTCAAAGAAGGGGTTCTTTCCCCATGATATGATGTAGTACGTTTCTCTAATCAGAATCTGTTGCGACAAGCTTTTTTAATCCAGAAAAGTGATACACAAAACCTAACTCGCGCGCCGGATACAGTAATTAGTCAAAGTGCGTTCCAAGCCAGTAATGCACGGCATGTTAGTAATGCACGGCACGTACGTATAAAAAGTCAAGTCCCAACGGGGTAATTCTAGGGATATTATTCTTATTTCTACTGCATCATGATGACGAGACATATTTAAATCCACACTCTCGTATATGAGGTTGTTACCCCAACATGATACTTCATAATACTGATTCGAAGGAATATATTGAAGAAAAAGTGAAACCTGCCACCATTGCTCCACAATTGTGAACTTTGCTACTTAAAATTGGGGTGGAGTATTTTTATGCTTGAAGACTCCACCTAACCACTTGACTGCTGATGAGATGGTAAAGTGATTTATCTACAGTTAGACGCGTCCCCTCGAGATTTATTTCAACAAAGTACGCACATATGTGAAAATAACGAACATTATCAAGAAAGCTTTGCACAATTCCTCTATCTTGAGATCACAAGTGATCGTGGTATAAACCTCAAAAAAGGAGAGGAGATTATCTATGATTAAAATGAGCTTAACTTCAAGAATTCAACAATTCCAGAAGCGAACATTGCTAGATTTATTATTAGATCCTCATGATCACTTTGATTCCGATACCAAGCTTACTTGAATATGCAGCTATCTTTCTTAGCCGCCAGGAAATTTGCTACTATCGATCAATTAACTTTATTTGTAGCACATTAATTTCTAGATATATCAAAAACTACAAAATGTCTATGGTTTGACAACAAAACTTTATCCATCATTACAAGGAGTATCTGAATAATGGATTCTCTTTATCGGTTAAATCTGAAAACTCGAGATTTTCTATGCTTTCAAATGCACTGTAATCATACGTCACGGCGTCTCTCTTTTTGTTTTCCTTCCACAAGTACCACCACAAGGCAGGAATTGAAACGTAACTGACAATTCCAAAAACAACCAAGCAAATCTTTGCCGTTGGATAGTTTGGAGCTTCGCTCAATAAAAATGTTTGTGGTCCTATGAGGTTACCGACACAATAGGAGACAAGGAATATGGCATTCACTGTAACTTTTTTTGTATGACCCGCAACATTTGTAGATATGTTGGACAACATACAAATGAACGTGAGTGGTGCAATCCCAAGCAAATAATATCCCGCCATAGCTGCCTTTCTCTCTTTTGAAAACCCAAGTAAGAAATATCCCAATAATGCTATTAAGCCAGAAAATGACGCCCAAAACATTCTTTTAGGATAAAACCTATGACAATAGGCGAAGGCAGCACAGCCAACAAATTCAACAGCTCCATTAGGCAACTGCATCAATAATGATTGCTTGACGGAATACTTGAAATCCGTTGTGAAAAGAATGCCTGCGAAATTGGTTAGAGCACCGTTGGGAATATTACCGGCCAATGCATTAACGACGAAGAGCCACGTCTTCACGTCGGTGAATGCTTCCCTAAACTGATACCATTTGAACTTTGAGTTTCCAAACCCTTGCTGATTGATTCTGATACGCTCCACAACTAGGGCCTTTTCTTCCTCTGTCAAAAACCAAGCCTTTGTTGGTTCATCTGGAAGATGTACCAAAATGATAAGCCCAAGGAAGATTGTCAAACAGCCAGTGGTGATGAATATAACTTTCCAAGCTGGAATTGAGTAGTGGGCGCCATGTTCCACAACATTGTAAGCAATGGCACCATTACCAATTAACGATCCAATACCGTTTGACGCAAACCAAAGTGCGGTTCTCAAGAATGTTTCGTCCTTTCTATAATACTGACCAGTAATAATCACAAACGCAGGAGTGATGCTCAGCTCAAGCATCCCCAAGAGAGTCCTCAATGCAACAAAGCCAGCGTATTGTGGTACAGAATGCAAACACAAGACCACGCCCCATAGGATGACAAATACTCCCACAGTTTTGGCAACGGGAAACCGTTGCAAAAGTCTGACGGCCGGGAATTCGAAAAATAAATACCCGATGTAAAAAGCAGTTCCTGTCCAAGCGTACATATTTCCAACCATGTGGAGATCTGAACGCATCCCCATAATCGAAGCATACGAATTCGTTGATTTATCCATGAATTGTAAGCAGTACAACAAACACATCACTGGCATCAAATAGAGATCAATTTTCCAAAGAAGCTTCCTATCACGGATCTTGTCAAAAGCAAATTCACCAGCATGTTGTTTTGCAAATTGCATAGCATTATCAACATCTTCGGTAATGTGAATCACTTTCCCGGTTCGCGGTGAAATTACCGTTTCCACCGGTTCATAACGAAGCTCGTCGGCAGATTCGACCGTTGCAACTATCTCAGATTTTTCCTTTGACATCTATGTTTGCCTGAGATTTGTTGCTAATTACTATGTTTATATGGAAAGGGAGAATTGTGGAGCAAGGAGTAAGGTGCGCAATCAGGTTGATCTATTGTAAAGCATCCACTTGCCAATTATGGAACCCGGAGGCCGGCAATTGTCTAAAACATACTTAGGAGCCAATAAAACTCATAATTGGCAATTATTTTTTGACAATTCCGGTGTCATAATTAGATAAGGTCTCAGAGGGATTTTGTTATCAAGGACAATGGGCAATTTTCTTATCTTCTACAATATTGCGTAGCAAAAACGAACCTCTTCAAGAGGAGCTTGACTAGGCTACTAATTTACATCCTGGTGATTAAGCTTCTCCATAAAGCATCCCCGTTCCCACTCGTTCAATAATTTGAACCCTTTCCGTGCATTGACGTTATTTTTTTAGGTGTGGCAAAGCACCAAATGCCGAGGCTCGTCCTAAGCCCGCTGTGGCAATTGCGGAATACGGGCTAAAAATAAAAGAAAGTGCATGTGGAAGCTGGGGGTTGTAAAGTAGCTTCAGTCATCGATGCAACCCCGACAACAAAGTTGGACTTGAGAAGCGAAAAGAAAGTATATTGCCTTGGTCTTCGGAGAACTTAAATGTCGACGGAACTTAAAATGACCTTGCTGCAAAATTTAAGCGCAATTATGCATTACCACACTGAAAAATGGAGGGTTGGCCGAGTGGTCTAAGGCGGCAGACTTAAGATCTGCTGGACGCTGTCCGCGCGAGTTCGAACCTCGCATCCTTCATTATTTTTGCATCTAGGTACAGAGGGAGTATATTTTTATTAACCGTTATCCTAAAGAAATGAATCATTGTTGAATGGGCATTGAAGTCGAAGGCTTCAAGATTTCGTCGTCGACAAGGTTGGACTTCCACAAAGAAGTGGTAGTTTTTGGCTTGGTCAAGAAGTTGATACCATTCTTACCGTAGAAGTTGAGATCACCCAAGAAGGAGCCTCTCGAACCAGTGAAGGAGAACATTGGTAATGGAACTGGAATTGGCACATTGATACCAACTTGTCCCACATCGATTCTTTTGTTGAAGTATTGTGCGCTGGAGCCGGAACTGGTGAAGAGCGAGACACCGTTACCATATCTGTTGTTGTTGATCAATTGAATGGCTTCATCGATAGTGTCGACATTGACGACAGATAAAACTGGGGCAAAGATTTCTTCATCGTAAGCTCTGATTCCTGGCTTCGTTCCGGTGATAATGGTTGGTCCCAAGAAGTTACCCTTGGCAAGCTTAGGATCTTCCGACTTGAAGTTACGGCCGTCCAAAATGACCTTGGCACCTTGCTCAACGGATTCTTGGATGATTGTTTCGGCCTTGGTCAAACTTTCTGGGTTGATCAATGGACCCAAGTCGGTGCTAGGATCAAACCCAGAACCAACCTTCAATTGAGCAGCATCCTTGGCGATGTCTTGGACCCATTCCTTGGTCTTCCCAACAGTGACCAAGACGGAAATGGCCATACATCTTTGACCGGCAGCACCAAATGCAGCCCCGTTAATGGCGTTGATGAATTGTTGCTTGTTGGCATCTGGCAAAACCACCAAGTGGTTCTTTGCACCCAAGTTGGCCTGGACTCTCTTGCCCAAAGAAGTGGCTCTTTCATAGATGTATTTACCGGCCTTGTCACCACCGACAAAGGTGATGGCCTTGATTCTTGGATCTTCGATGATCTTGTTGACGGTGGTATGTTTACCGTGGACCAAGTTGACAACACCTGGTGGGACACCGGCTTCGGCGGCCAATTGTGCAATGATCAAGGCAGCACCTGGCACTCTCTCGGAGGGCTTGATAACGGTGGTGTTACCGGTAGCCAAAACCAAAGGCAAGGCCCACAAAGGAACCATGGCAGGAAAGTTGAATGGACAGATTGAACCGATGACACCCAAAGGTTCTCTTATCATCTTGGTTTCCATGTCGGTCGATACTTCCAAGGATTCGCCCTTCAAGTCGTTGGTAATGTTGACGGCAGCCTCGGCGACTTGCAAACCTCTGGTGACATCACCCTTGGCATCAGCAAAGGTCTTGCCCTGTTCCAACACGATAACGGCGGCAATTCTGTCCATGTTCTCCCGCAACAACTGGACAAACTTAAAGGCAATACCCTGTCTCTTGATGATGGAGTAGTCGCTCCAGATAGGGAACGCGGCTTCGGCAGCAGCCACGGCGGCCTCCAACTCGGCGTCGGTAGACTGGGGGACCTTGGAAACAACAAGATTGGTGGCGGGATCGTGGATATCGAACCATTCAGACGAGTCGGACTTGAGGAGCTCGTTGTTGATGAAGGTGGGCGTGAGGTATGGCGTGTCACTGGCGGTGGTGTGTTTTGTGGGGTAGTTGGAGGTGGTCGACGACAACGCAAGTGTCGACAGGTATCTGGCAAGGCTGCGGCGGACGGTCGAGTTGAGTGTTCTGGACAACATTGGCGCTGTGGAGGGACTGTGGTGGTGGTACAGAAATTTTTGGGACGGGGATTTCCCCGGTTTATATAGTGAGTATAATCACGGCTGGCCAGATCCGTCTCAAAATCATCGTCTTCTCCACGCCTGCCCCTCATCTGAATACCCATGGAAAAGTGCCATGAGGCGCGCGAGATCTCGGGAGTGGGGAACCGGGGGTTTGTGGCATGGTCTCGGTGGTCTCGGTGGCACATTCGGTTCGCTAGCTGTACCTGGTGGACCATGGTCCTCGAGACCATCCATCGTTGTCGGGGGAGTCGTCGCGCCCGATTGGGAAGGCCGGCGCAAATTGGCCGGCGCCGCTACGCACGACAACGGAACTCGCGTCCCTCGCGGGTTGCACCAACCGCGCCTAAAACGGAATGTTGCTTGTTATTTTTGGGGTTGTATACAGTCTGCAGCTTTGCATCTATTAATCTAATCTAACGTGGGCGATAACTGTCGCTGTTCCACAAGTCATAGTATAAGTCCAAGAGACACGACGAACTCCATGCCTGGGTAGGACTCGAGTCGATACACAAGGCACCGTCCTTGTTGGACAACTCCGTCAACCCGGCCCATGGACTCTCCTTGATCCAGTTCATGTGGCCCTTGATCCGGTCGTTGAGCGCAGTCAAGATCTTGCTCGAAGGATCCTCATTGTGCGATTGCTGCAACGTGTCGTTCTCAACGTAGTTGAAGTACAAGAAGGCCCGCAAAAAGTACCCGGTACACCACACCCACTCTGGACCTTGATGGTAGTTTCTTCCCTTCGACGTGGCAAAGTCGGTGCTGTCTTCTCCGTTGTTGTAGTATGGTCGGTAGTTCCAATCAGCAGGATCCAACGTTCTCATCCCCACGGGTCCTCTGATCACACGATCGGCAACTTGAACAGCAGACAAACCGTGGCTAGGACTGAAAAGCTCCGGTGCAGCACACATGGCTACCGCAAAGTTGGGTCTCAATTGGTAGTCCTCGTATGGCTTTCCGGAACGGTACAAATCCTTGTAAATGCCTCTTCTGTTCACAAGACTGGAGTCAAGAACATACTTGTGATCATCGCTGGCCTGGCGTGGAATGTAAAAGTGCTTTTCAAAGTTTTCTTGAAGCAACTCTTCCCATGCGGTCAACAGGACCTTGGAGCCATCGGGTTTTTCAACCTCGGTATACTCAAATGCCCCGTCCTTGTGCAACTTGTTGACAAATCTCAAAGTACTCTTTAATAACCCTTGGAGTTCAATGGCAGCACCGTCTCTTGGCGTACCAGGAAATCCCTTGGACCCTGCAGTCACACTTTCTCCCATCTTGTCCATCCATGTTCCACAATTGAATTGTGACCCTCCGTGGACCAAACCTGTTTCCCAATCAATGTAAACCTCGACGTTGAAGCCTTCGTCCTTCATCTGCGAATCCAAGTTGGGGCCAGCGTTGGCTTCACGGTACTTGATACCCTTGGCATGACGCAGCAAGATTTCATAAATCACATCTCTGATCGAGGTTTCGTAACTGAAGGCACGCTCATCATCCCAAGTGATGTAAGTATCGTCCAATGGGAATCTTCTTTTGACCTTTTCATCCAAAATCTTTACGCCATCTGGTGCGTGGATCACATAATCCTGAATAGCTTGAAGGAAGAACCAAGCTGCATCTCTGGCATTGTATCTTGGGTTTCTACCGGCATCCAATAAGTTTGGAATCAAACCGTGCTTTAACGTTTGAGCAAATCCCAAAATATGTTGTTTGGCATCCTCGTATCTCCCAGTAACCAAGAACAAACCTCTGAAGGAAATGAAAACATCTCTACCCCAACATCTCATGTAGTCACTGCTGAAATGTGGTAAGCCGGCAGCAATACATGGGACTTGTTCCTTGGCTTTGAGTGACGTGCTGTTCAACTTTCCAACCATTTGAACTGAGGTCAACGCTAAGCTTTGAACAAAGTTGGTCCCCTGTTGAATATCCTTGCTGAGGCTGCGCAATGCTCTAAATCTTGCAGCTTCGTAGGCAATACCAACAACAAGGAAGAAATAATGAGGTCTCAAGAAGTATGGGGCAATTCTTATAGCATCAATTCTGGCACGCAACCATTCTTGAAACTTTGCAACACCCTTGGACTTTTCTGCATACTTGTCTAATCTGTTAACAACATAATCCAACGCCCATTCACCTTCTCTTATGTGATTACAAATTGGGTGGCCCAAGTTGTTTTGCCAAATAATATTTCTCAAAGCCAAGTTCCAGCCTTCTAATCCCGAGTAAACCAAAGTACCGTAATTTGGAATGTTATATGGACTTTCATGGCCAGCGCTGGCATCACGTTCTTCTGGTTCACATTTGTAGAGAATTGCATTCAAGTCATACAAGTCCAAGCCTCTGGAAGCTTCAATGGCTCCTTCTCTAACAAATTTGTCCAAGTCCATATCGACATTTGGAATTTCCGTTGAGAAAACAGCAATAGATCCAGGAATGAAACTCTCGTCCACCTTAATTATTGCTTGGTTGTCAACAAACTCAATAACAGGACTAGGGATTTCTTCGACTTGGGTTGGCACACCGGTGAGAACATCATCGTGGTGCTTGTATTCACCAGTCTTTTTTAAAGTGTAACTGAATTCATTCTTGACCTTGGTTCCGGCCAAAATACTTGGAGATAAGGTTTGTGACTCGACATCGTTGCTGAACTTGCTTCTAGCAATTAAGAACCAACCTTTACCTGTTCTAGAGTTATGTCTCTGAATAGTAATGTATTGGCCCTCGTGATGAATGTACATCTCGTTATCTCTTGAAATTTCCTTACTTTCTGAGGCAAGACTCTTTCTGATGTTGTGTAACTTGGACTTCACCTTGCCGATACCATTATCTTCGAGAGAATACTGTCTCTCTTCATTGACAACGTCCAAAAGATGTGGATAAATTTCATCGTATCCATACACAGAACCAATGGCTGAAGAACAGAATGCAACCAAAGCAGCATTAGGTAAGGTGTCTTCGGGGGTTCTCTTTTGAGAAGGAGTTTCGTTGTCGTGCGTACAGTCCATAAAGAGAGCATGTGGCTGTTGTTCAGTCAACAGCTTTGGGATCTCTAATTCGGTGTAAGAATCAAGGTATGCGTTCTTCTCTGGTTCTTTCGTTGCGGGATACGCAAAGTCATCCAAAGGCAACCAAGTCAAGGAACCAATAGGTCTGCCACCATGCTTGTGCACCAATCTGGATAATTCGGCAACATTCCAAGCTTGCATAGCTTCTCTGATAAGAGAGTTAATGGCCAACCTTTCGACGAAAATCTTATCCATTGCTTCAGAACCACTAAACAATTCAGCAACAACGTACAAGTTAGGGTTGACAATTCTTGCTGCATCTAAAAGAGCTTCACCAACATGCAATGGAGTCGAGTGGCAGTTGTCAATTCTAAAACCATCGAAGTTCGAGGCACATTGCTTTGTATACTCGATCATTCTATCCCAGACATGAGGTGAATCCTCCTTTTTCTCGCCGTATCTGAGCTTGACACAATCTCCCCAAATAATCACCTCTCTTCTCAAGTATGCCTTTGATTGCGAAGAAGCAAAGTCGACCAATGGGTTTCCTCCCCAGATCCACCCATTATTAGCCAAGGCCCATTCTTTTCCCGACGCATCTTGAAAGCGGGTAAAGTAATGTTCAGTTAATGGACTTTTGGCAGTAACTTCACCCAACTTAGGACCGTTTTCTTCCAATCTTAAAAATCTGATTCTATTTTTCACCTGGTCCTTGATTGTTTTGACATCCTGATCATATGTAGCGTACAAGTCAACGTTAATATCGTCAATGATGGACGCAGCCTTGGCAGAAATTGTGGAGAAGTCTGCGTCATTTCCTGAGACCGATAATAAAATGCCCAAAAACTTTGAGATGTCAAGTTTGTTGGCATATCTCTCCCTCAAGATTATACCATTGTTGGCGACCTTCAAGGTGAATTTAAGAAGAGATTCAGGATTTTCGACATTGATGTCTCTAGGAATTTCTACTGGAGAAGGTCTCGACTTGTCGTTAAAGGCATTTTCAAGTTCTTCAAGAGTACCGGCACGGTCAAACACGTAGTATTGCCACAAATCCAATTGGTCGAAAACATTCTTCTGAAGTGCATCAACGATGATATTGATGTCCAGTTCACTCTTGATGTCAGTTGGTAAACCCAAATCTTTTAACTTGGAAGAGAACTCGAGTAACTTTGCATCCAATTCGATGGCCGATATCAAATGTGGCGCGGTCTCGGCGTTGTAACCTGAATCAGGGTATTCTCTGAGCCATTCCGAATTGATGGCGGTATGATTCCACACAACATCAGTCAAGGATAACAAGTTGTTTTTGTCCAAAATAGACTTCAATTCCTTTTCGGCCACATCATTGGACTTGAAAATCTTTGGATCAAATTTCAATTGGTCGTAGATGGAGTAGGGAGAATTCGATTCTCCTCTTTCTTGTAACGGTGTGAAATGAATCATGTTGTAACCCTTTGCCGAAACGTTTCCGAAGAAAGAATCCCAGTGTTCTAACGGTCCAATCCATTTCGACACGACAGACTGAATATTGATGTTGTTGAAAGCAACAAACTCGCCATTGATGGTGAGGTACGGTGGAACATTGAAATAGAACCGTTCGGTTTCTACTTGCTTGTCGTTGTCATCGTCGTAACGGATATAGTAGTTGTAAGAACCTGGCTTATGGATAGGGACGGTGAGGAAAACGTCATTGTGGAAGGAACTTTCAACGGGGTACTCGACGTGGGAGTTTCTGTCAAAGGGAGTGCTGTAGTCACGAGGAACATTGACAAACAAAGTCCCGTTTCTGGTGACGGAAGAAGCGGCATTCAACACGAACCGGAGGTTGTACAACACATCACCCTTTTTGTACAGGCCCAATTCGATGGAGGGGAGAATAAACACTCCATTGTTTGTAGAACCAGTGTTTACCGGCTCTCCTGAGTCTTGAAGACGAAGAAGGACAGTACTAGACATTGGCGCTGAAAAGAATGAACAATGTTGCAAGCAATTTAGCGTTGGAAATTGCGGTTAATTTTACGGTGGGGAGGGGGGTTGTTGATTGTCTGCAGGACATCGAAGTTTCTCCGGCATAACTAATAATACAGAGAAAGAGGGGGAGGTGGGGTGGTCCTTCCTTTCCCAGGCTTCTACACCGTGTGGTAGAGGCAACAGGTCAATGATAGGCCTGGTGTGGGCGGTGTGGGGAGACTTTACACCGGCAAAAAATTGGGGGCATACTGGGAATTGAACCCAGGGCCTCTCGCATATTTGTTTCAATCCATTGCTGGATTTTCACCCAAAGCGAGAATCATACCACTAGACCACACGCCCTCTTTGTACTGATTGTAAATTTTGCACTATGTGAAAGGTAAAGGAGTAGCCTATATTTTGGCTAAGGAAATTTACATCGATATATTCAATGGTGCCAGTCTGTGCATTGGGTGATTGCTGGAACTGCTCTTACGATCTCGCGATGTCTCAAACCTGGCGGTTTTGTTCAATTTAGATTTTAGAGTTGGATTAATTTCGGTTTTTTTTAGCAATCTTTCCCAAAATATACAAATTGGGATAAATTCGCATCCAGTTTAGGAAAGTCTCGTGTCGTCTCGCCTAACATACCAACCAATTCCACGGTGACTGGTGGTATTTCCACTAATTACTACGTTAAATAGATGAAGAATCTCTCAATCCTTCGTTCTAGCAGCCTGTAAGATTTGTAAACACGTCGAAAATATTTTTGCCAGAACGGCGTGGCTTGTTTCCCGGACGATAGTATACACACAACTACCCCCCCTTGTTCGTTTACAAAAGTTCCCCCCCACCAGCCCGAAAAAAAACTACCACACAAGCCAATTGGTTCCTTACCACCAGTACATTCCTCAACGGTTAGACCAATCAAATCTTGACTATTCAGGCTCTACCCTTTGCCTATTCCAAGTTTCACCGTTAGCTCATTCCCGGTCCCAGCAAGTCTGTGTTACCTGCAGGGAGATAGGAAAATAACACAAAACCCGAAACGAAAACTCAAGCGGAAGTGGGCGCCAAAGTCATCCTTTTTGTTTCGCCAAAGACCATAACTTCACCACACCATCAAACCATCAATTGGCTGCTCAACCTGGGTTCACCGAATAGCATAGTACCACTTTAGTCACAAGCAGTACCTCCGCCCCCCTCAGATTGCCCCCCCGACTTCCCCCACATATTATATTTTACACGACAGTCGTTTAACCATCACATCTCCACACCATGGGTGCTTGTTGCAGTTGCTTAGGCTCTCGTAACAATGACGGCAGCCACGCGCCACTCTTGCTTGCCGAAAACGAGCGCGAAGCCATTTCTGCCCTTTTACAGTACTTGGAAAACCGATCCGACGTCAATTTCTTCAGCAACGGCCCGCTCAGGGCGTTGAGCACATTGGTTTACTCGGAAAACATCGACTTGCAAAGAAGTGCTGCATTGGCATTTGCCGAAATCACCGAGAAAGACGTCCGTGCAGTTAACCGCGATGTCTTGGAACCTATCCTCATATTGCTCCAATCCACCGACACCGAAGTCCAACGTGCAGCTTGCGGTGCCTTGGGTAACTTGGCTGTAAACACCGACAACAAGATCCTCATTGTTGAAATGGGCGGCTTGGAACCCTTAATCAGACAAATGATGTCTACCAATATCGAAGTCCAATGCAACGCTGTCGGTTGCATAACCAACTTGGCCACCCAAGACGACAACAAGTCCAAGATTGCCAAAAGCGGTGCATTAATCCCTCTCACCAAGTTGGCAAAGTCCAAGGATATTAGAGTGCAACGTAACGCCACGGGGGCTCTCTTGAACATGACCCACTCTGGCGAGAACAGACAAGAATTGGTTAACGCAGGCGCTGTTCCTATCTTGGTTTCCTTATTATCCAACGACGATGCCGATGTCCAATACTACTGTACCACTGCCTTGTCCAATATTGCCGTTGACGAACTGAACAGAAAAAAATTGGCTAGTACTGAACCTAAATTAGTCATCCAGCTTGTGAACTTGATGGACTCGCCTTCGCCAAGAGTCCAATGTCAGGCCACCTTGGCCTTGAGAAATTTGGCCTCTGACTCCGGCTACCAGGTTGAAATAGTCAGAGCAGGAGGCTTGCCTCACTTGGTTCAATTGTTGACCTGTAACCACCAACCTTTGGTACTTGCAGCTGTTGCTTGTATTAGAAACATTTCAATTCACCCTTTGAACGAAGCTTTGATTATTGAAGCTGGATTCTTAAAACCCTTGGTTGCTTTATTGGACTACACAGACCTGGAAGAGATCCAATGTCACGCCGTATCTACCTTGCGTAACTTGGCTGCTTCCAGCGAAAAGAACAGAACAGCCCTTTTGGCTGCCGGAGCTGTGGATAAGTGTAAGGAATTGGTTTTGAAAGTACCGTTGTCTGTACAGCTGGAAATTTCTGCTTGTTTTGCCATTTTAGCTCTTGCTGATGACTTGAAACCAAAGTTGTATGAGAGTCACATTATTGATGTACTTATTCCATTGACTTTCAGTGAAAACGGTGAAGTGTGTGGCAACTCTGCTGCTGCATTGGCCAACTTGTGTTCCCGAGTTTCAAACGAACACAAGCAATACATTCTTAATAACTGGTCTGAACCAGATCAAGGGATCTATGGATTCCTTATAAGATTTTTGCAAAGCGGGAGTGCCACGTTTGAACACATAGCTTTGTGGACCATCTTGCAGTTGTTGGAGTCGAACAACCACGATATCAATTCCTTGATCAAGGAAAATGAATCCATCCTCTCAGGTATCAAGAATTTGAGTGCATCACAACAGGTCCTGTCACAGAAAGTAAGTCAGAACAACGATGACCAGTTCGATGACCCTAAGGTGGAGTTGTTCAACTTGACACAACAAATCTTGCAAATACTAGGCTAAAGGGATACGACACCTCTTGTTAGATAATAAATGTTATTGATTAATAATAGCACTGACCCTACTCACTTATTTACTTCTATAGTATGCCTCCGGGTAATTTATATAAACGAATTTCATTGTGCAAGTTCCCTAGTCGGTTCAGGTTTCGTTATAGGGTCCCGATTCTGTTCCCTATGTTGTACTGGAGGTTCACCAGAAATGTTGAGCGAGTCAAGCTTGTTGAGTAGTTCCGATTCTTCATTGGTCTTGGGAGCTTCGGTTTCACTTGTTCCTTGCACTTCACGTAACAATTTCTGGTATTCCTGTTCCATGTCCGTGTCCGATTCAGGAGCCAACAACTCACTGGCTTCGTCAACCTTGGCCACCTCGTCATCTATTTCGGCCTTAATATCTTCGATGGCTTCCACAGAGACTTCACTATTGAGGTTCTTCAACACCCTTGTGCTAGAGACCAATTGTTGGTACAATCCTGCGTTGATGCTGGACTCGTTTATCTTGATAAGAATCGAGTTGAGTTCTGTTTGGGTATCCAATGACTTGTGGTAGGCTTGTGATAAAGTACGTTTCATCCGCAAGAGATTTTTGAGACGGGGTATCTGGTTCTTGTCGGAGACCAATTCTTTGGTCTTCGTGGTAATTGCATTTATCTTAAGTTCCAAATGCTTGTTGCGGTTGCTTATATTCATGAGAGTCGTTTTCAAGTTGATAATGCCGACATCATCGTCGGAGATCGGCTCAGTATCAAACTTGACGTAGCGGATGTCGTCGATTATTCGTATCTTGCACTTATCCTTGGACAACTCCTTCAATAGGAGATCAAAATCAACCGTAGAAAGGACAATCTTCTTTTGCAAGAAGCTGTGTAACGTCTTATTGCTGTATAACTTGCTGGTGTAATCTCCCGACGCTACTTCGTCATCGATAATTGTCAGACACTGGGCCACCAATTTGGCCAACAGTTTTGGAGAAATGTATCTCTCGTCAATGAGCTCTCCCAGAGCTGCCTTGGACGAGTATGGCGTGCCTATTAAGCGCCATCCCCAAGTAACCCAACTGGCATCTTCTGTGGCAGGAACCAACACTTTCTGTTTGACAAGGTCGTCCAAGATAATCCCCAAGTTTTTGGGCTTGCCTAAATCGGGCAAGCTGAGCAATTGGTCCAACGGAGGGTTGTAGGTGGGAATAGACACTACCGAGTCGCCTATGGGACTGGTGATGATCTTGAGTAGAACAACGCCCCACGCGTCGACGTTGGCATCGTAGCCCTCGGGATTCAAATCCTGGAGACGGGAAAAGTCCGAATACAACGACTGTAGCCGAGATTTCCGGAATCCTTCGTCGTTACGGATGATTTCTTCTACTGTAGTCATTGTAGATAACAGATATCGTTAGTGCTTTTGTGTCGTTTTAAACATGATGCGATTAATGTTACACAAAGATAAGGGGGAATAATGATGTAAATTAATGGGTGCAAATGAGCGTAATCTATACGTAACTCATAAATGGCATTAGTGATTCTAGTTAATATGCAACTTTTCGAGATTTACCTCGTTCAACTCGACCTGGTCTCTCAAGGCATCCACCACATCCAAGATAGCAACGGCAGCAGGCGATTCGGCGTATTCATCAAAGAAACATTCACCCGAGTCACACGACTTTCCGATTCTGGGATCTAAAGGTACAGATCCCAAGAAAGGGATGTCCAAATCCTCACACAACTTCTTGCCTCCGCCTGTGGTGGCCTTAAATATCTGAGACTCGCCCTTGCAGTTGGGGCATACAAACCCAGACATGTTCTCCACCAATCCAAGGATCTTGATGTTGGCCTTGCGGCAAAAGTCAATCTCCTTCCGCACATCGAGAAGTGCGACTTCTTGAGGCGTTGTCACTATTAATGCTCCGTCTATTCCCACCTCCTTCATGTATGTGGTGACCGAAAGATGTTCGTCGGAGGTCCCGGGCGGTGTATCCACTACGAGATAGTCCAAGTGTTCGCCCCAGTGCACATCCTTCAAGAATTGCTTGATGAGTCCGTTCTTCTTTGCTCCACGCCAGATGACGGCCGAGTCCGGATCGGGGAGCATAAACAGTATACTCATCAACCCCAAATTATCGGCAACGTAGACGGGAGACCAACCTGAGTTGGACTGATGTATAGATTCGCCTTCTGCCCCCAACATCCGAGGCAACGATGGTCCGCAGATATCCAAGTCCATGGCTCCAACCTCGATATCTT
The DNA here is from genome assembly GCA_003706575.2 of Teunomyces cretensis. Lineage (NCBI taxonomy): Eukaryota > Fungi > Ascomycota > Pichiomycetes > Serinales > Debaryomycetaceae > Teunomyces > Teunomyces cretensis. The sequence goes on along the minus strand of PPLT02000004.1, from coordinate 1,066,530 downwards.
CGTCGGCAGCCAACGCCCATGCCAACATCGAGGTAAACGTAGACTTTCCAACACCACCTTTACCAGAGAGAACCAAGATCTTGTGGTCTATCTGCAGCAACCGTTGGTTGATCACTGGTAAATCGGGGTCTGGGCCCACAGGGAGTTGGGTGGAACAGATCGACTGGTTGGGGCATCCATCGCAGGCGTCACCCTTTCCAGCATCCTCGGACTCCGGTCCTGGACAATGTTCAGGCTCTGGCGCCTTCAAATTTGCTATTGACGGCGTCATGGTGTGTTTCGATGTATTAACAGTGTTAGTAATTAAATCTAATTTCTTTTATCTTTTGCGCAGCATAAAATTATCATACGATTACGTAATGTACATTTTTGATCCACTCCTCTATATACTCTTCAATCTAATGGTAAAATAGTCCCTTTCGGCCTCTCCCAAGTATAAGCTCAAAATCTTGTTGCTGATGTCGTTAATATTGTCAGAGTGAACTAAGGCAATGTCACCAACCTTTTTGGAAATCAATTTCAATGCGGTTTTCGTTCTGAAACCCTCTGTTTCCTTAACCAAGGGAATGTTTGCCAACAAAAACTTGACATTTTCCAAGCTAGGATCGTTTAACAAGTGGATGTAACGCTCGTAGATACCAGCACCAGAGTTCCAGTGAGGAATTATGAGTCCTCCTTCTGGGAATCTGCTAATAATTGACAATAAATGGCCACTTGAATTTTCGCTGTTCGAAATAACGGCATCGGGTCCCAATTTTTCAGTAATAGTATCGTGTGCCTGTTCCCATAACGAAGCACGCACGAGAGCCTCACACTCTTGCCAATGATCTCCAGATTTCTTCTTGCTGATTGCAAAAGCCTCGTTGATCAAGCTGCTTGGAACCTTGAACACTTCGACCAATTCCTCCTCCTCATTGACATCTTGGTTATCATCCATGATGTACTGGATATTAGAAATGACTACTTCACGGATAAGCTTCCGTGCAATTTCGTCGTCGCTATAGTGCGAATAAATGTAGATGGCATCTTTCCATAACCCGTTCTTTTCCAAATAGTTTCCAAAATCTATAGTGAAAGTATCAAATATACCGTCAGTCAATTTCAAAGATCTCTTCAAAACCTTATATATCAACCACTTCAATTTCTTGTTCAATTGGCACGTCTTGAGTACGGCTAGGTTTGTTTCTTTGATTTCAAAAGAATCTGACTGAGAATAAAGATCTCCATATTGCAAGAAAAATCTCATGATGTCTATCACTGAATTGCTCTCATCATGAGATATGCCCCCGATTACGCCTTCCAACGGATGTAACCAGTCAACGCTGGTGGAATAATATACCTTGAGCCCAAGAGAAATATTCCATGGCAATGTACGAGTGATTTCACCAAAATCACCAGCCAATATTTGATAAATCTTGAGGAGTGAGTTTGGAATTGAGCTTTGAGACCAGGCCTTCAATTGTTCATTGGCCAACTCCTCAATTTCTAGATGGGTGTTGTCTGCCCCCCTGTCGTTATATCCTGGATCTACCAATGACAAAATTGCAGCCAAATGAGGGTTCTGGGAGTTGGTAGCAGTTTCAATAGCGCCCTTGACGTCTCTGTCACACATTTGAACATAAATTAGCTCCAATGCATCACCTCGGGATTCTTCTTTCATACGATGTATCATCTCTTTATTGTAACTTCTAAGCCAATCACCAAATGCTTGGATCCTCCTAAGAGGGTAACAATCAGAAAATCGATCGGACAAATCTGAACTTGCATCAAAAAGCACGGAACAAAGTCTGATGATATGTTCTTCCTCAGCGAGTAGGTCACAGTCAAACAATCCAGAGAAGTATGGGTACTTCAGCAGTAATTCATTTTCGGAATTAGGATAAGGATTGAAGTCTTTCTGCTCATGAACAATAGGGTAATTATTTTCTCTCAACAGCAAAATAGATTTGGTTTGTAAGTAATTGACAATTTTAGATATATTGTTCGGGTAAATGTCGCTGTCGTCGGGGTCTTCTTCAAGAACCAAGTCCAATTTGGTGTTGTTGGAAGGTGTAGATGCTTGATTTTCCAATGCGTCCTTGTTAAAATCAGCAAATAAAATGTTATCAACGTTGCTCACCGAGAGTTGTTGTGTCCCTTTGCTAGGTTCAACAGCGAAAGGATTCAATGAAGAATTCAAGTCATTTGAAAGTTCAAGTTGAACCAACCAATCGCGAGAAACAGCCAAGTTTGGTCTGATTTGAATATTGTTAAACACTGCTTCATCAGAGATATCGGGTTCATATGCTTTTTCATCAATAATATCTCCCATATTGTAGTTTCTGGGAAGTACACCGACAAGCTGTTTTAAATATTCATATTTGTTGGCATCATTTGCATCGGCTTCAACAAGCTGCACTTCGGCTTCAGATAATTCAGATTCTTCTGAATCAACTGTAATATCATTGACACTCGTACTCAATGCATCTACGGCCTTGTTTTGTTCGTACAAGTTGAGCTGGTTACTAATCTCCTTCGCAACCAACTCACGCTTTGTTGTCAATATATTCCGAGGAGCTGCTGAATTTGCGCCCCAACCTCCTGGAATATTACCAGTTTGGTAGCTTAACTTTTGCTTCTTGAGTTCTTGGTCATACTTCTCATTCTCGTATAACCGAGTGTATTCTTGTTCAGCATCCTTTTCCTTCGCATCTTGTTTTCTCTTTAATTCAATAAGAGATCGGCCATAGTCTGAATCATCAACATAATTTTCACTGATCAAGCCCCATACACTGAAATGCTTCACCTTGAAAACCCAAACATGCGTGATTGGATCATAAGTGACAAATTCCATCCCAGTGTAGCTGCGCAATTCCTTGATAAAATCAGCAGCAGATGTTCCATCCTTAGGAATGACGTTTTCTTGAGTGATAGTTGCTGGAACATTCAATCCAGTACCTAAAGGTGGACTTTTTGTTTCGTTACCATATACCTGAACCGCCTTTGAACTAATAATAAAAATGTCTTCAAAGAGTATTTTAGCAATGGTGCTATTTGTTTGTGATGCAATTTGTGCAACTTGAGATAAGTCGACAGGGAAGTTATATGATATTTGTCCAAAACCAACTTTCCCAATAATGAAATTTTCAACACTCGACAATTGATCCAACGAAGCATTTTGAAGTTCTTCAATGGATGGAGAAGTCCAGTATCCATTAAATTCGTCATGTGGTTTTTCTTGCTCCATTCCAACACTGACGCCACTTAAGACCTTCAGGTCCCTTCTTGGGGGAGTTGGTGCTGATTGTTTCACCTTGTAGGCGTATCTATTGGACAGCTTGGGCTTGTTGTAGCCAGTGCTCATGCTTTCGTCTTCGTCATCTTCATCATCATCGCTGTAATTCGAAGATAATAATCTGTCGGCCAGAGTGAAATTGGTCTCAATTCTTCTTCTTTTAGAATTGAAAACCTTGTCTGCGTCTATAAGGTGGTATTTCAACGGCTTTGACTTAATGACAAGTCTCTTAATGCCGCGTACACCTCTACCGGTTGCAGCTGAACGAAGAGAGCTGCTTGAAAAGCTCTTGGATGCATGTGGGCCCGCTTTAGGTAATACTCTTAACTTGGCAGATGCATCAACATAGTTGGAAGAGGTGAATAATCCCTTGACAGTTTCTGTTACAGCACCAGTTCTAAATAACTTGAACGTCTGCCCCAATTTTGAAAGCAAAGAAGATTTTGGTTGTGACTTTTCTCTTTCTATGTATGAAAATCTTCTCTTAGTTTCACCGGAATCTTTGTTGCTTCCTTCAGTAAATAAGTTTGCTGTAATGGACTGAGGTATTGAAGTAGTATTTGCTTGTAAGTTATTAAGAACTTGATCGTAGTTGTATGGATTGCTGTTGAGGTTTACCTGAGGTTGGTTTGGGTTACCAATATTGTTCGCTGGATTGCCATTGAAGAGACCTCCGTTGGTGTTAGAGTTACCAAAAAGACCTGTGACTGGTTTTGAAGCACTGGAGCCAAAGAGACTGCTGTTGTTATTATTGCCAAAACCTGAGGATTGGTTTCCAAGTACTCCACCAGTGGTGTTATTGGTCGAACCGAACAATCCGGAAGCCGTGCCAGTGTTGGAGCTGTTAGCGGAGCCAAACAATCCAGAACTTGGGTTATTAGAATTGGCATTATTGTTGCCGAATAAGCCAGTGCCAGTACTTGTATTTGTGTTGTTGTTGTTGTTTCCAAATAACCCAGCGTTCGTGGAACTGTTAGACGTTGCGGAATTGTTGCCTAACAAACCTGTGCTTGTATTATTAGTTGAATTTCCAAATAAACCGGCTGGTTTGTTGGCAGAATTACCAAACAACCCTCCGGTGTTTGTTGAGTTGCCGGGCAATTGGCCGTTTATCGACGTATTTCCAGTCGTGGACGAGTTTCCAAATAAGCCTGAAGACTGAGTTCCAGTATTTCCGCTGAATAATCCACCAGTCAGGCCAGGGTTGGTGTTGGTGGTCAGATTGCCAAACAATCCACTTGTCGTTTGGTTTGGAGGTCCAGAAGCGCCTGGTGCCGTCTTTGATCCAAGCATCGAACCTCCTGAAGTTCCACCAAAGGATGAAGACCGGGCAAAACCAGAAGATGCGCCCCAATTGTTATTGGACGTCGTGTTTGATCCAAACATTTCCGGTAGTTTTGGTCTGGTTCTTTACATCTCAGTTGAAAACATTTCTTTCAGTAAACAAAAACATCGTGCTCAAAATTACACGGAACCACATACCGTTGCGCGTAAATTACACACCGTTTAATTACTGCAAAAATTTTAATACTATACATATCAAGAAGATAACTGGAGGTTAATGCTGGATTCGGCACTGTACCAGAACTTGTCAAACTTGCGCAAGTTACCCTTGCTGCTGTAGACCTTGTTGGGAATACCCACATCTATAAGGTAGTGCAAAACGTCACCCTGTTCCAAATGGCCGTTTTTGTACGCATGGATCAACCCAGTAATAGGCAAGCCCATGGAGATGCACCATCTACAGCTCATCAACAAGGACTCGTCCAGAAGAGTGCCTGAGCCACCGTCAATACCGGAAGGAATGTCCAAAGACAAGACCTTGCGCAGCTGCTGTGCTTCATTGCACCAGGACACGAGGGTCTTCAATTGGCGTTGGTCGTCTTCCTGGTAGAAGATATCTTCCAAGTGGTCTTCGTAGCCCTGTAAGGCGTCAACAATCAATTCAACTGGAGTGTCGAGCTGGTGGTTGATGATGTTGAGGAGATCTTGCACGTCAGACGAGATTACCTTGCCTCCGGCCTTTTCAAATAAGTTCCATTGAGTAGCCAAGTCCTTGTCACAGTCGTCGTTGCTTATCACAAATGCCAACACACGGACGCCGTGGTTGGTTAAATGACGGCCCGTGGCAAATGCACGGGCACCGCAGCGAGCACTTCCAATCAATAGAAGCACCAATGGAGGCAAGTTGTGGTTGTTCTTCTTGCTCAATCTGGTAGAACCGCCCAAGAAGTTGTTTGTGATGAGTTGGGACAAGTTGGAGCCGCAAACTTCGGCCATAAGCGGCTCGGTGATGCCGTAAGCTTCGGCAGACAACCGTTCGATCTCCAATAACTGTACTGGCGACGATAAGGGAATAGTGCTCAAGTTATTACCGTGGACAAGCTTGAGGTGTTGTGATGAGGCAGAATCGGCGATAGAAGACTTTGGTGCTGGCTGGGACTTGCCACTGGTCTTTTTACTTCCAATGTTGTCCCAGTTGTCGGCCTTGTTGGTCTCGAGGATCATTTCGTCATTGTCGAATTTTTCCTTCTTCTTGGTGACGTTTTCAACCTTGTTGTGGCCAACCAAACGATCCAGAGGAGCAATGGTGTCTCTCTTTTGCAAGTCGGCAAACACGCTCTTTTTGTCAAACATGGCCAAATTGGCGGCGAAATCAAACTCGTTGGAGTTGATCTCTTGAACGTCGCTTTCCCAGTCCGGACCATTGGATTGGGTGGATGAGTAGTTCTTGGCTGACTTCAATCTGGGTGTCTGGCTTCTGCTGCCCGTGGGCTTTGGCGTGCCGTAGTTGGACTTGGCAAACACAATGGCGTCGTCCAAGAGTTCGCTCGAGTTGTTGCTGATGTTGCTGTTGATAGAGTAGTTGTTGGAGTAGTTATTGATGTTATTGTTGTTATTGTTGTTGTTCTTTTTGTTCTTCCGCTTGAAATCGGGCGGTAATTGCACCACTCTCAAGTCGGCAATGTTGGAGCTTTCTATGCTGAGGTTGTCTTTCTTGTGCTGAGGATTGGTGGACAGAACCGCGCTCCCAAGCGAGATCATGGTGCTGTCAACATGGGAGATCACACCGGTGGTGGTGGAGCCGTCCTTGAGCGTCAAATCGACCCTGTAATTCAAGAATTCCGTCATGGTGCTGGTGTCAGTGGTGGAGGCCGAAAAGTTGATGGTCTTGCACTGGGCCAGAAATAGTGGGCGGCGCACGACCCATGCCGTCTAGACACCGTCCCGTACCAGGTACGCCGATGGAACCAGGTGCCAACAAGCGTATAGGCGTCGCTGTGAGCTCTTAAATGGTCAGATGGGTGGGGGTGACCGGATTGGGCTACTGATAACGAAAGGCGGCGTTTTACTGGGCAACAATCGGGGAACAGGGTCCAGCCGGACGAAATGGGGCCGTATCGAAGCGGCAGTTTGGCCATGGTGACGTTCTCCGCAGCCAGCACTACGTTTCAGGAGCAAGACGCAGAGATAACACCAAGTTGCCGGCGCTGCCCGGCGGTAGTTCTGGCTCATCGTTTCGCCGAAACCGTCGGCTTCCGTCGGGTTCTCTGCAGGTCCCGACATGCCCACTGAAAAAAAATCAACGGCTGCCAGATCACAAAAGATCCGAGTAGCAGACCATCCTCTTGTTCGCCATTCGCGTGTCTGTGACGTCGTTGATTGCCGATTCTTAGAGTGCTTGCTCGTCCCCATACCTGACCCGATCCCACTATTTATTGCCATGCCAAAAGTCACCACCAGGGACATCTTCCTTTACGTTCCGAACCTAATCGGATACCTCCGTGTTTTCACGGCATTGCTCTCGTTCTTGTGCATGAAGAACCATCCCATCTACACCCTCGTGTTGTACGGGATATCCGGGTTCTTGGACGCTTTCGACGGCTGGGCTGCAAGAAAGTTCAACCAGGGCACACGCTTCGGTGCTGTGTTGGACATGGTCACCGACAGGTGTGCCACGTCGTCGTTGATTGCCTACTTGAGTTTGATCTATCCTAGTCTCACCTTTGTGTGGCAGATATTGATCTCGTTGGACTTGGCTTCCCACTACATACACATGTACGCCATGTTGTCCAGTGGTTCCGAGAGCCACAAGAACGTCGACGCCAAACAGTCCAAGCTCTTGTCCTTGTACTACACCAATAGAAAGGTGTTGTTTTTTGTCTGTCTTGCCAACGAAATGTTCTACGTCGCTGTCTACTTGCAGCACTACGACTTTTTCTGGCTTGGAACCGTCATTGTTTGGATCACCGCCCCCATCTGGTTGTTCAAGCAAGTGGCCAACGTGGTCCAGTTAAAGGCTGCGGCCCTCATCTTGGCTAGAATGGATGCTGAAGACAAATCTAAATCCAAGTAATTATCGCCGTGTATACTGAAATTAAACATTACTTTCCTACTACTACAAAAATCGATACTCTGCCTCGTCTTGCGCCCGAAGCTCGAGCTTGGAGATCGACTCCTGGCAGTGCTTTTTCAAGTTCTTGTCTCCCTTCAAGTCCGCCACCTGTTGCTCAAACTCAAAGCACTTGGTTAACTTCACCAAGTTGACACAACTCTTGTATCCGACTATGCCAAGATTCAAGAACGTAAGAACCTTGTTGAACATTTCGTGATCCCCCTTGTTCTTGTAGCTATCAAAGCAACATCTCGCCAACTCGTAGTAACAATCGGAAATGAACTCCTTGTTTCCCACGGCCAATACCATTGGCATAATCTCAGTCAAGATCAGGTAACAATCGCCATAGTATCCCATATTATTCAACATCGATGTCAACAAATTCAACCCTTCGACAACAATAGATCCAAATCCAATGTTCTTGGCCTGTTGGATCTGTTGCATAATTAAGCTTAATCCCTTTGTTTGGTTCTCACTGAGGTCAAAGATTCGGCACTTGAGCAAATTCAACTTGATAATCAAGTAAATATCGGAATTTCCCAAATCATTAAGAGACTCCGATATCATCGTCAATGCTTTGGAGAAATTGAGCAAGTGTATCTCAATTTCTATCTTTAATATCAACAATTCGTTCCTTAACTCAAGCACCTTTATTTCGTTATCCATTAATACCTCAATCAACTCCTTACAAACCATTACCCTTCCCTTATTCAAATTCAACTTGATCAGAATGATTAGGCTTCGGACTTGTACAGCATTGAATAATGAATGATCGGTAGTGATCACTTCCTTCTTCAATTTCTCCAAATTCTTGTATGCAATTTCGGTTTCTCCCTTCATAAATCGAAGAAAGTTGGACCTGACTTGAATTGATAGCTTGTCGTTTTGTTTATTTGCTGATTCCACAGACACTTCGTTGTACACGTCGCTGAGAACAGGATTGCCAACACGACTCCATGCTGTTGCCGTCATCTCTGTGGATCTGATAAATGCTGGCAACTGGTCGTTAATAGAAATGTAGCTTGCCTTCAACAAACTCTCAAAGTACTTGTTCATGGGACCGCCATTATTCATGATTTGTAGCGATTCAAAGTTGTAACTCATAGAGTACAACAGAAGGGAGACCAGATGGGACTTCTTGATTAACAAGTCAAGGAGCTGAGACTCGTTGTTATTATTGTACAAACTTTGTCGTTGCCAGAGTTCAGGCTTGTTTTTGATGAAATTAAACAACCACGACAAGATATAAGTTAGGGTAGTATTGTCCTTGTTTTCTCTGGCAACTGAGATGGCCTCTTCAATTGCGTCTATGGCTTTTTCATCCTCCCCAAAAAACTGGTGAAGGGATGCCCGGGATATTAATGCAAAATGGTAGAAGTACTTACTATTATTTGAAACCATGTAATCAAAATACTGGTGGAGGGCTTCAAATGCACCGTTATAGTTTGATTCTCTTAGATTTTCCAAATACTTGATGTAATAGTAGGAGGGAAGGTTGTTAAAGTTGATGTTTTGGATCAGGCAAGTGTTTGAATCGGGCAGGGTCATAATGTACATGATATCTTTCAATATTTGTGGGGTTGGAGTACCGTAGGTCTCAAGAAGATGGATTTGTTTATCCAAAATAACTTGTAAGTCGTGTTTCGGCACTGGCAAGAGTCTGGCATTGCGTTTTGGTACTGATTGGTGTAAAAACGGTACTGTTGTGCCCATCGATTCTTGCAATGACGAGTTTAACTTGTTGAATAGCAAAGTATCGTTAGTTCCCTCTGGCTGTGATTCATCCTTAATGGCTCCGCCCTGGAAGAGAAACAATTCGCGTGTATCCTCTCGGTATTCGACAAAGGCGTCGTACAAGAGGAACACTTCTTCGAATTTCAAGAGCTTGAAGGCCGTGACGATTTTGGAAATGAAAACTCCTACCAACGAGCGGGACGAGATCTGTTTGACCGGCAAACCTGAACTGAATATGACGGTGGGCTCCACTACGAGAGCCATGATGGTGGAGAGCTTGGAATCGAGGTCTTCGATGCTTTGGATGCTCCACAATGCTTGCAAAAGAAGCTGTTGGATCTCGGGGCTGGAAGACGGAGGAAACAAGTCCGTGAACGTCGGTACCACGACGAGCCCCTTGTGCTTATCGTAGACCAGCTCGTTGCATAGAAATCGGATAATAACACCCATCACCTTGTTGGCTGCATCCGGAGCCAATTGGTTCTGGCAGTACAATCCCGCAAGAAACAACACCGCTATCTTGTGTGGAGAAAGGTCTTCTGTTAGAAGAAGCTTGATGTTCTGCATCCTTGAGGTGTGGTGGTGAAACGGCACGGTGGTTGATGTATGGTTGTAGCGGGTGTATTTATTTACGCACTGGAAATTGGTTGATATTTACGGCCATTTGGCGTCGTACTTTACAGCCATCGCCTGCCAACTGACAAGTAATGCCTCGATGTTTCGGGATGTTCCATTGGTATATAAAAAAAGTCTATTTGAGAGCTAACTATTCGTCGTCTTCGTCGTCAGAAATGGCAATCTCGGGCATCTCAAAGTCGGAATCTTCATCTTTGCTGATGGTGGTGACGGTGGTGGCAGTGGAAGTGGCTACAATTGTTGGTGCTTGTTCCACAACGGGTTCTGTAACGGCTTTGGAGCCGTTGGAGCTGGTCTGAGTGGTCTTTGGTGCAAACTGTATCACTTGTTCGGGGTCAACTTTGGTAAAAAGTCTCTCCTTGTCTTCAATTTCAACGTACGGCACTGGGGCAACGGAGCCGGCGGAAGAGTCGGTGCCAGAGGCAGCTTCACCGGAAGATGATAACTTTCTTCTCTTAGATTGTGGCTCGTCTTGTGCAACTTCTTCGTCGTCTTCCTCTTCCTCTTCCTCGTCTTCCTGTTCTTGTTCCTGTTCCAAGACATCCTGTTTAATGTAAACAGGCAAGGGAGGGAACCTTGGGTTGTTGAAAACACTCAACAATTTGTCATTAGGCAAGATGCTGGAAACAATTGGCAACAAGGAAATCTTCTCGTAGCCAGGATATAACACGGCGTTGACCAACAAGTTCCTCAACTCGGCAGGAACAGCGCGTTCAACGTTATAGTATTTGGCATTGACACTTTCAATGATCAAGTATCTCATGATCTTATAGTGTTGTGTTGGAGGCAACACGACCGTGGTGATAATAACACTCAAGAATTCACGTACAGACTTGACGGTAGATGCGGGAATGCTTTCGGTGAACAAGTGCTGGTGTGACAACAAGTCAGACAACGGAACGGCATGGGTGTTCTTTTTCTTCTTAGCCTTCTTTTGATTTGGAGCATTGTTCTTGGTAGTGGCGGTCGCTGGTGCATCAAGTCTGGGTTCAACCAACAAGAGAGAAATGTCAACGAACCGAAGCAATTGCGAGTTGTCACCCAAGTTCGAGACAAGCGAAAGGTGTGTTGACACACAAGTTATCAATTCACAATAAAACACTTCGTTTCCAATCAACTCGGTATAGTCGATTCTCTTGTTGTTGAATGGAATTAAGACTTCCAAGAAGGACAAAATGTTACTCAAATGTGGCAACACGCTTCCCTTATAAGAGACAGCAAGCTTGTTCAAAAACTTGATTGCGTTCAACTGGTTTCTGATGGTGGTGGATTTAATAAGTTTTCTGATGGCTTCATCACGGATGTCGCCCTTGAAGGAAACGAAACGAAGGTTCAACGAACAGATGATTTCGTTAACGGCAATGAGCAAGCCAAAAGGGACCTTAACACTGAATTGAGTTTCTGTGGTAACAATGGTGCTCAATAATCCCAACAACACTTCAATTCTGTTGGAGATTTGAAGAATAGAGTTAAGGTCGTTGACGTCAATCAGCAAAGTTGGAAATACTCTCTCAGCACCCTCTTCGTACTTGGGAACCTTGTGGAACAACTTCATCAAATCACCGTCATCGGTGAGGTTCAAGAACTCTTGGTAGATTTCGAGGACAGAGACAATTTCCTTGATGATATCACGAACATCAGTTTCCCACTTCAATTCAGGGTCGACCTTTTCTATAGCAGGTAAAACCGCCAAAGTGGAATAAATAGCATTCTTCAACGACAGTGGGAAAGAAGCAAAGTCATTCAACACCAAGAATCCCATCAATCTAGCTCTCAATTTGTTTCCGAAAGGTCTGAAAGTTGTTGGGTGGTGGTGGACCAATGTTTTCATGGACTTGGTGATCAACAACGGTTCAAGATGGAGTTTTTCCAAATATAACGGAATCAAGATGGCTAATTTTGGAGTCAAGATTTCTCTGGTCAACGTTGGCTTGCCTCTGATCTTGCTGCATAAGAAGTTGATACACTCGATGGTTGAAGTCAAGATGTTTCTGTTGGAGGATTCGTTCAGAGTTTCCAAAATTTTGATCAACTGTTCAAATAAAGCAGCTCCATCACTGGCCAAGATGTTGTAGTTGGCTCCCAACACACGGATAAGGTTGATACCGCTCCATCTGTACAATTCGATGGGAGATTTGGCGAGGTTCAAAGTTCTCGAAACGAGATGTCTTAATTCGGCCTTGGTAATTCCGTTCAAAATCGACTTGTCATAGTAGAGAGAGGAGATGATAGGAAGTACCGACACCTTGGGGCCTTCCAATTCTTTGAGAATGACACTTAACGGGATAGACATTGTTGGTTACAGATATATGGAGATGAGATGAGACAAAAATTCAAGACCGAGTGCGATGGATCGGGAGTGCATACAGCGAAATCAGATATCGATCTTCGATGCTTAGCAAAAGTAGTATAACTAGTTTCCCGCCTCCATTTTGCTTCGTCTATACAAAGTTAAAGTTTATTAGTAATGTGGTGCTTCAATATTCAAGTTCATTCAAAAGAAAAGAGTTTTAAATTAAGTCTAGTTGGAGTGTTTGCTTAAAAGACGTCAGCTAACAAGTCGTGGAAGCCAAATGGAGTGTACAAAGTACCTTCACCTTGGAAGAACTTGGACATAGCTTCAACCCAGTGCAATCTCAACGAGTGCAACATGGCGGAAGTACCCTCCATTACAACCAAAATACAGACGGTCAAACTGAACCACATGGCAAACAAGGCAACAGTAATGAGAACACCGGAAATACCAGTGGTACCAAAGGCGTTACCAATAGTCATGGTCCACAACACGGTGGATAATTGAGCATGAGCCAACGATAAAGCCCATAATCTCAAGTAGGATGCAGTATGCGACACACAATTCAAGCAGAATTCAATGGTGTGAATAACTTGGTGGATCATAATGTCCCCAAAGTTGTGTTCTTCGTGCTCCTCGTCGTCGTCGTGAGCGTCTTCGTGACTGGAAGAAGATTCGTCGGTGCTCAATTGTTGGTATTGGTGTTCTCTATCAATTTGACGCTTCAAGTACAATGGTTTCAATAACAACAACCAAGGAACACAGATCAATGCAATGACCAAGAGGAACAATTGCACGGTGGCTTGGCCTTCGTACAATTGTTCAGCAACGTTACCGGGAGACAAGAACATGGAAATCAACATGTTCAACAACCCTGGTGGCTGTTTTTCAATGGCAAACCAGTCAACGGACCACTTGTAAACGACACACAAAGACAAGTACCCAAAGATACCTTGCATGAACAACAAACCTGGAATGAAATTACCCACAATATCAATAAAACTGTTAAAGTGGATTGCATTAACCAACGAGAAACCGTAGGAGTAAGACATGTGCAAATATCCCATCAAGATGGACAATTTCATTTTGTACGAGTTAGAAAACAACAATGCATTTTCCGTCCCGTGCCAAGCAGGATCCAAACCAATGGCATAGGTTCCAACTTGTTTTGCAAAAAGAGTTGTGCCAACCTCGAACTTCTCAGGCCATTCCCAACCGGAAGCAAAGAACGACATAGATCTGGAGAAGATATCGTTGTACAAGAAACCGGTGTACATGGAGAAAATACCCATTAAGAGCAAGATGTAACGACCAGTAAAGGCCATGTCGAAGATTTCATCTCTCTTTGAAGCAAGAATTGGTTTCTCATAGTAGACCAATGCACAACCAACTAATGCTAAAATAAAACCGTGTCCGACATCACCAAACATAATAGCGAACATGAATGGGAACGTGATGACAGTAGCTAACCCAGGGTTAACTTCACGGTAAGTGGCAATACCGTAGGCATCACAAATGCTTTGGAAGGCTTCGGTAAACTTGTTGGTACGGTGGAACGTTGGAGGAGTTCTTGTCGTTTCTAACACGTTGATGATGGTTGGTACCTGGGAATCGGTGCCTCTGACGGTTTCCTTCAAGGAAGAAATTTCGTCATTTGGAACCCAACCTTCGGCAACCAAAGTTTTTCTAGAATCATCGTAGTCACAAAGGTTCATGGCCTGGTAAACGGCCTTTTCTCTGGCAATGACTTCCCACCATCTGGCAAGATCCTTGGAAATAGCAATCAACTCGGAGTTCAAGGCATTTTCCGATTGGTGGAGGACAGTGTCCAAGTCATTCAACTTGATGTTAGTTCCAGCCAATTGTTCGGATCTCAACTGCTTGGTTCTGTCGACGTTGTAAATGTCAGCATCCAAGGACTCGCAGATCTTCTTGATACGTTGGTAGATTATGGAACCATGGGAGAAGATGATGAACGAGTTCTTGTTGACAAACTTGTTGGACTTGGAATCGTATACCGGTTCGGGTAATTCTTGACTGTGGTAGTACAAGTTACCTCTCAAGACTCTCCACAAGATTTGTTGCAATGTGCCGACCTTTTCGCGGTCAATGACACCGGCAATGAAGGAGGAGTTTTCACTTCCGCCTTGAGATTCCAAGGCAGAGAGCAAACTGTCCTCAGCAGTGCTTTCTGGTCCAGTGTGTAAGGCAAAGAAGTTGTCTACGCCCTGGACAGTGGCCTTGAATTGCTTCAAGTCCTTCTGTTTGTCGTACAACGTTTCGGTAGCATCAATCAATTGCACAACTCTGTCTTCCAAGAGTTGGGCTTCTTCGACGTACTCATCAATTTGTGATTGAGGTACAATTGGTTGTTCGTAAGGGTAAGTCTTGACGGCAATTTCCCTCTGGTCCAACTGTTTCTTGAACAAGTTGTATTGTCTTTCGATGTTGTCCAACTTTCTCAATTCCTTGACAAACGCACGTTGAAAGTCAGAAACCTTGGAGTTCAAGTCTCTGAACTGAATCAAGTTCAACTGGCCCACCTTGTAGATGACGTCTCTCGACACTTCGGTAGGGACGTATAATTGAACCAAGGACATTTCCGCCGAGCCTAAAGGGTTGTTAGTATAGAGTTGGTGAGGAGAAAATTCACATGGTTAACATACGGAAGATGGCTTCATCCTTTGTGGTCATCTTAGTCGTTGATGATGGATTGGCTTGGTGGGAAAACTGTTATCTCTCGTGAAGTGATTTTCGGCGTGGGAGACACGCTTTTGGGCGGCGCACGTCTTTTGGTTGGGACACTACCTACAAACTACAAACCATCATTATTTACCAGGGTTTTACAGGTTTGACCCCCTTGTTGGTGTTTTGCATGTTGCGCCAAATGGATTTTTTTACGTATTTTATTTTTTATGCTGTGCTTGCATTATTATTTTGCCAGCGCATATCCGAGGTTTCAAACACGAAAGAAGACAAGATCGTGCATGTGACCTGCATCACGCGATCGCGATAACGGTGACCAAGGCGGAATTACGGGAGGTTACGAGAATAGAGTTTTGGAGATTTCAGAGCAACCGTCGCATGGGCAAGGCTAAGCGAATGTAACACGTAGTAACAAGGCGGGAACTCCGAAACCAGCCTGAGTCATACATGGAAAAAAAAAGTATCTTGTCCCACTTGTGGTTCCACGCATGGCTTACACAATAAAAAGTTAAAATCGGACAAAACGGGGAAGCTTATATTTTAAATGGGTGACAAGCGAAATAAAGATCAGATCGGCATTGTGGGCACAATCTTAATAGGCAGCGGAATTAGCAGCTGGCCACCGCCAGCGAAACGCGGTAACTATAGCCCAGGTAGCCCCCGTTTTGAGCTCATGTAAAGGGGCAAGTCACCTCAGGGCAACGGTTGCTGTGCACGCCCGGGGGGCGGCGGCGCCCGATGTTGCTATTTGCGAGGTCCCCGACTATTTGAAATTTCTGTCAATGCCGCCTAAATCCTGCGGGAACCGGAGTGATATGCGGGTATCTGGGGAAATATTTTCCAGACAAAGACAACGACTTGCGTGATTCTGGCGGGAGGTGGTTTCTTGGCTGGATACGGTGGGGGTCTGCTGGTTTGACGGTGTAACACGACGGCTGGCAGTGGCAGTTTCACCACAACAGCGTCGGACGAGGATTTTTAGTTGAAACTGGCAGCGGTCCGTCTCTATTGGACAACGCCATGATGATAAGCACGAAATTTGCTATTTTTTCAATCCGGTTTTTTTGCTGATTGTTTTGGGCAATATTTTTTGAGCAAATCCCCTTTATTATTTGGATTGGGGTTTTTATTTTCGCCGGCCTCAATATTTTCCCACGGCAAGGGATCCATCGATGGATTGGGCAAGCGACCGCCAGTGGCCAGTGGGCTGGAGGGGGATAGCCGCGATGAGCTAACGCACGTTACGGAGTTATCGATAGGCAAGGGCGTCATCGATACCGCTAATATGCGATGTTTGTTCTCGAAACGACCAAACGACATGAAATTGCCCTGGTGTCTTGCTTATTTTATTTTTTATGCCCTGTACGGACTAGTATTCACTAGATGGGCAAAGCTATTTAATAAACCCAAAGGTAGCAATTGCTACGCCGTGTAAAAAGCGACTCTACGGTGACAATTGTCAGCATCATCACACAAGCACCACTATCACACTCAGTAATACCACCGCCATCACCACCCTGTAACCGTTGCACAACTCCCATGGCAGAATTCACCACCAAAGGAGCCAAGGCCACCACCAACGACGAGCCGTCGCTCATGGGCAAGCCCCTTCTTGCCAGAACCTCACTCGGTCCGCTGCCGACATCACCAACTACTTCAGCAGCAGCAACACCGCCACCACGAGAAACCCCCGTCAAGTTGGTGTTCCAGACGGGCCTCGACGCCGTGACGGAAGCATGGCCCGCCGAAGAACTCGAGGACCAACGGAGGTTGATCCAGTTCCAGTTCACGCGCATGTCGATGACGGAGTACCTCATCGAGTTCAAGCCCATCACCAAGCGCGAGTTCGCCAGCACGTCGCCCGTGATCTCGTGCATCTACTGGCGCGAGAAGGAGATCTATGTGGTGACGTCGGTCGACATCATCCTCATGCTCGAGTACATGGTACGAGACAACTTCCCCATCGAAGAAAAGAACCGCATCCGCCGCAACTTGCAGCTGTTGAAGCCGTACACCATCTCGAAGAAGTACACCCAGTTCCAGCGCTTCTTCTCCACCATCATGGACATGGAAGACCCGCGGCCCCGCAACATCGAGCAGGACCTCAAGGTGTTCCAGTGGAGCAGCTTGTTTGTGGCGATCTCCAAGGTCATTTCCAAGTACTCGTTCGTCGAAGACGGCCATTTCACGCCGCCGCTGAAGGCCATCGGCAAGAAGTTCATGCCGTTCAAACGCATCAAGGAAATGAAGCAGAAAAAGAGCCGGGCAGCCCATCCACGCTTCCATGCCGCTGCGGTGTTTGACCATGGCGTCAAGTCTCGTCTGGACGACGAAAACTCGCCGTTTTCCAAAAACATCCACTATTCCGACTCGTCGCTGCGGACATCGAGCGAACCGCTGCTCCATTCGGACAAAGACCACGACCTCCGGCCCCACATGGACCAGCACAAGTACAACGTCACGGCGGCGTATGCCCACGACCAGAGCATGCGTCTCTGGGCCCACAACTACTACGCCGGGCCCCACATGTACCACTATTATGCCCCCAACGTCGTGTACTTCCCGCAGCCCGTGGTGCCCGCCGTGTATCTGCAGCAACAGTTCAAGCTTCCGTCGATTGGCGAGAGCATGAATCGTCTTGACGAAAGCACACGGCTCCCGCCGCTCCACCGCGTCCGCCGGTCGCCGTGACTGTCCACCAACAACGCCCAAGCAACTCCTCGCCGGCCCTAACGAGTAATGTTCCCTCCACGTTTATTCAATGTACGTAACCTAACGACTAATGTTGGGCTGTAGGTGTAGACGGCTAAATCGGTCTCATCTCCGTTGGGCGATGGACGCGGCTATAGCTTCACTTATGCGTCCCGGCTAAAAAAGCGCCGGCATCAGGCGTGGTTTTGTTCAATGCTGACCGTCTTGGCTCGGTTGCTTGAGCAGCGCCCTAAAGTCGGGCGTGCTCTCGAACTTTACCCCGTCGGGCTTGACCGTGACGTAGCTCAAGTAATCAGCCGATGTCGGGGCCACCTCGCGCTGGTGCTGGACGCTGGGGGAGTATGCTGTAGCGACGTGCGCCGAGCCCGTGCTCGACTGCAAGAGCAAGGTTCGCGGGCCAATGACGCGGACGAACTCGGTGTTGCCCACCAAGAAGTTGTAGGTGTCTCTTCTGCCGCGGTGGAGCACGCCGGCGGCCCGGGCCATCCAGTGCTGGGTCCATTGCCACGCCAACCGCAGCTTTTGTACAAGGGTGCCGTCCAGGGTCACGATGCGACGCAAACTGACGCTGGCGGGTGGTGCTGGTGCTGGTGCTTCGGCCATGGGGAACGAGTACTTGACGATACAGTTCTGCAAGTCGTGGGGCCCGTTGACGGTGATGCCGACCAAGTTGCGCCGGTTGACCAACAACTCCTGGCCCTCGGCCACGTTGATGTTGTACACGGCGCCGTGGCCCACCAACGCGACCTGGCCACGTCCGCTGAGCAACGTGTAGCCCGCCTGGAGCCAGCGGAACAAGCCTGTTGGCGTCGATGCGGCCACGCCGAGCTGTTTGGCCAACTTGCGCGACACTGTCCGGGGCGAACGGTGCATGGCGACGCCCAAAGAGTTGCCGGCGTACGTCTGGAGCGCGTGCTTGTTCAACACGGCCCAGTCGGTGGTGCCGTCGAGCGAGATGTTGACGAACGACTTGTCGCCCGACGAAAAGAACGGCAAGAGGTTTCGCGATACCGACGACACCAAGAGCGAAAACGGCGTCGTTGACACCAACTTCTGGTACCCCGAGGCGTAGCCGCCGTAAAGTAGCCGTTTCGACGCGGCGACGTACTCGAGCGTGCTTCTGACGGCGCCAACATTAGCGCTGTCGTCGACGCCGTAGATCGACAACAACGCGCCCCTCCGTACATACACGGGAATCGACGGCGGCAGATGCACCGACAACACCGACGGCGGGCTGCCGACGGCACGGAACTCGGTGGTGTCCAACGTCGGAACCGGCGTCAACTGGTGCACGTCGTGGAGATTGTGCTGCCTGGTGGTGGTGGCGGCTGTGCCGGTGGTGGCGGTGGGCGGCAGCGATAGCGAAATGCGCCGGATGATGCTCAATTGCATAGACCTAACCATGGTTGTTGCTTCGTTTGTATCGTCTCATTGCGGTTGATTTATGGTTTGTGGGAAAAAATAGTGGTACGGGCACGCCCTTGGCATAAAAGCACTTTTTCCATTTTTTCAAGGAGAATCGACGTCGGTGGCGCAGTCGCAGGTATATCTTGCGAAAGTGCGCGCCGGTTCGACTCGGGGTAGGTGCAGTTACTTGTAACGCTCCAGTGGCGCAGAGGTTAGCGCTTCGTGCTTATAGCCGTATTACGACGATCTGGTTATACCATAAGTCACGGTCGTGTGAGGAACGCGACGGTCGTGGGTTCAATCCCCTCCTGGAGCATCTACTTCTTTTTTGCTCTTTGAGCTTTATTAGTGTCTGTACGCTTCAACCATTACACAGGTTTGTTTATGAAGTTCTATACTGCAACGTTGCAGTTGAACCAAGCTACATTTACAGGAACAAAGCAATCAGCGTCACTTCGTGGATATTGATAACTCACCCAAGCTAACACTTACCCTTGTTGTACTTCTACTTGTACTCTTGCTTGACTCGTTATAGAATTGAACTTTTATTACTGAACTCGTCCTGAGATCGTGCTATCTAGCGCATTATAGTCAGCCGGTGCTTTCGTTAGTGTATCTCTCTTTAAATAGTCAACCACGCCGTCTCATTAGTTTATATCAACAACAAGACTGGTTGTGTCGCTCTTCTGTACGCCCTTCTGGGGCTATTCCTTCTCTGAAACTATTCCTTCTTGCTTTTAAAATGGGACGTTCCCTTCTTGATGAAGCTGACAAACCGGTCGCCATACTCGTTCGCCGGAATGGCGGAAATCGTGCTCCGTGACCGAAAGAGTGATCGCCAGAACGTCTCCAACAGCTTCTTGGTGCCGTAGTGGGTCAAGCAGTCAATGATCCCGAGGTAATAGATCTCCGACGTCGGCTCGTTGTTGTCGTTGGTGGCCCGGATCCCGCCGTCGTGGCCGTAAAACACATACTTGGACCGTCCCGGAAACACGTTTGTCGGCAAATCGTTGACTCGGTCAATATCCCGCGGGTTGGTCTTGATCAACTCGGCCTTTTCCAGCGATTTGGGATCAAACACCGAGAGTTTCTGCTTGAGATCGAAATTGTTGCCCTTCTTGACATCGTGGACCCCGAGGAGGAGGGAGTAGTCCATGACGTTGATCCTCTTGAGAAGCTTGACGTCGGCCTCCAACTGCTCGAAAAACACTTTGCGTTTGTCGGGGCCAAACTTGATGGTATCCTTGCGCTCCAAGAAGTTCAAGTCTTTCAACGTGAATGGCGACAAGTCCTGCAATCCCTCAGGGACGTTGGTGACACGGCCCCACGTCGAGCCCTTCAAGTCGTACTTGAGGTGGATATCACGGTGAGGAGGGAACAAGTTGTTCATGACGATGAAATGGACCTTTCTCGACCCCGTCGAACCGTTGCGGAACGGCATCTTGACACGATGGAGCCCGTAGAACTGCGAGATCAAGGTGTTGGGGTTCTCCTTGACGTGGTTGTGGTAGTCTTTCAAGATGCGTCTGAGTTGTTTGTGTTCGGAATGGTGGATGGTTTTGATGATGAAGCGGTAGTCTCGAGAGTAGTAAAAGAACGAGCCGCTCTTGCCCGGCGACCCGAGCTCGGAGAGAATATATTTGCCGGTGATGGACACCA
Source organism: Teunomyces cretensis (assembly GCA_003706575.2). Classification (NCBI taxonomy): domain Eukaryota; kingdom Fungi; phylum Ascomycota; class Pichiomycetes; order Serinales; family Debaryomycetaceae; genus Teunomyces; species Teunomyces cretensis. The sequence continues at coordinate 1,045,713 of PPLT02000004.1, read as the reverse complement.
AGTAGTCGGCGGGGTCGAGGCCAAAGAGCGACCTGAGTTCGCGGAACACCTCGGGGCAGTAGTCCTTGAACTTGAAGTCGTACTTGGACGACGGGGTGAGCTCGCTGCCGTCCATGTTGAACGAGAGTTTCTTGGACGTCTTGAAGTCGTCGTCGGTCAACTTCTTCATGACGCCGGAGCAGCGCAGCACCGCCACCCTGATGCCCGTGAGCATGTTGTAGGCCATGACAAAGTTCTGGTGGCCCTCGGTGATCTTGTTGCCGACCAACACCTTTTCGTCCTCCAAGAACTCGCGGCGTTTCTTCTTGAGATTGCGCTTGACCAAGATGGAGTTGCGCATGCGGAGGATCTCGGTGTTGGTGGACTTGTCGGCGCGCTGGACAAAGGTGTCGGAGGAGGTTCTGGGGTTGGGCGTGGGGAACGTCAGGCGCGACACTGCCGGCTGGCGGTGGGTGTTGAACAGTCGGCGGTGGGGGAACTCCTGGGCGTGCTCGTGGGCAAAGTAGCTGCCGTGGGGTGCCGTGTGGCGGCGGGTATTGGGGGGAGACGACACGGTAGCCGTGGTGGTTGCGGTCGGCGTGATGGAGTCCTGCGAGAGCCGTGGCTGTGGATGTGGATGTGGATGTGGATGGTCTTGATCTTGATGTTGATCTTGATGTTGAGGCTGGGCATTGTGCTGTGGTGGCGCCGGCGCTAGTTCTGTCTCGTGGGCCATGACGCGGGTGGGCGACGGCGAGTCCAGGCGGGAGATGGGCCTGGTGATGGTGGCGGTCGAGGCGTTGTGGATGGTGAGATCGACGGACGACGGCGATGTGTCGTTGGAGGAGTCGGAGATGTCGGAGCCCGCCACCTTGAACAGCGTTGGTGTCGACGGCGTGATGTGGTCGGGTTTGTTGTCGTAGGAGGGGGCGACGAACAGGGCGGTGGACGGGGACATCATGGGCGAGAAGCGTGGATCATGGTTAGGCTTGACGTACGGCTCGTGGGGAGAGTCTGCTGAAGCGTCCACTTGTATCATCAATGCATGGGAGGGTGAAACAGACGGATCCGGCGGTTAGGGATGTATTTGTGGTGGTGGATGAGTGGTCGTGCGGGGGCCAATTTTCCGGGCCAAGCGCAAAAAGTCGCGGCGCGAGCGCGGGACGGAAGTTAGCGAGAAAAGCGACGGTTAGCGAGAGATAGCGAGAGTAGCGGCGGGGCGCAACGGTGGTGGAGACGGTGAAACGTCACTGTGTACAGACGCGGTTTCGGTGTGGTGTGATTGTGGAGATGGCGGTAGAGACAGCACGATTAAGAGAACACGCGGAGATAGACATGATCTACAGAGGCATGTGCTGCGCCGTGGCACGGCTGCGAAACGGTGCCGAGAAGTGACAGAGAACAACGCCAACACCAACAGGGCTGTGTCTGCCGAACCAAAAGCGGAAACAAGCCCACGCCTGGACCGAGATGGCCACGTCAGGACTGGAACGATCAGCACCGACAGCGACGAATCGCCGCTGTTATTGCCGTCAGCTTGTGGTGACGGACCCCGGAAACATCGCGGGCCCGATTGGGTTTGTGGTACTATTTTGGTGCGGTTTCACGACCAAATGTCACGTCTGCGCAGAGAGAGGCGATGCAACATCACCATAACAGCGGGGGACGTGTGAGCGTGGTGTCACTGTGGTGGTGCTACTGGTGGTGTTACGGTGCTACTGGTGGTTCTATTATGATGCTACTGGTGTTGCTGTGTTACGGTGTTACGGCGTTACGGTGTTATTGTGGGGTGGTGCTATTGTAGACGGCCTGCCCGACTGATCGCTCATCTACCGGGATACAAATAAGCGAAACACCGTGACACAAACATAAACAAACAAACACCACGGCTGGCTCGGCACGGAGCTCGGAGCTCGGCCCTTAGGCGCGATGCATGAGCCGTGCCTCAGCGGAACCGGAGAGACCGAGATGTAGAGATGGTGGTGTAGATGGAGTAGGATTGTTGACGAGAACATAACGAGATCAACTTGGATCACCAATGGGAGCAATGACTGAGACTGTGATGTAGATGTAAGCAATTCGGCAGATCAATGAAACATACGCAAGAAAGCCATCCAAGAGAAGGAAACGGCTGAACAAACAGTGATTCATACACTTAGACACAAGATGCCACAACTACACTCAGAATAAACACTTCCACATCCACATCCATGGAACAAGAAAGAAGAAACAAGCAGAAGAAACAAGCAGAAGAAACAAGCAGAAGCAGAAGCAGAAGCTTCTTCCTCAATTCACCATTTGGACCCTTAACATTTCTTCAAATCCCGCCAATCACCGCCGCAATTAGTAATTTGTCGCTAAATTAGCGGCACCATCTGCGACAACCTTCACTGACAGAACCGGCGTATTTCCACCACCAGAGCCGCTTCCACGTCCAAAACATCTCCCCGCCACCACAATACCACCCACAACAAGCCCAGCACGCCCCTTGGCCCCACGGCTTGGTCCCGCCGCCAACACGGCGCTCAACTTCCAATCTGCCTCCGCATCACGTGCGCCACACCGCTCTCGGTCCGCGTGCCGCCACCACCGGATCGAGTCGACTATTTAAACCTTATCTTTTCCATCGTTAGCATCTCATCACTACACACCGCCATGGGTCTCTTGGGCTTATTCAAACGTTCTGGACCGCTGGACGACGAGCTTGCGGCCGCCGTCACCGCCAAGGGCTTTGAGGTGGCCGCGTGTGACGCCGAATGCGCCTCCTGCCACTCCAAGTTCCCGGCGTCGCTCAAGGTGTTGGACGTGTCGGAAACGGGCCCGCTCTGGGACTCCACCAAGCCGTACGGCCTCCATCTCGTGGTGGCCACGGGCAAGACCGATTGGGCCCACGACGCCACCGGAACCTCGGGGACGTTGGCGCACGCCGTCGCCGCCTGGGGCTCGTCGAACTCCGGCGCCATCGCAGACATCGGCACCATCAAGACGACGGTGTCGTCGCTCTCGTCGGATGAGCTCGTCACCGACGATGAGTATGCGGCCGAGAAGCGTGGGGACGTGTTGGTGCTTCCGTTTTTCGTGTGGATCAAGAATTTGGCCCTCGGCGACGTTGCCAGCGTGCTTTCGGTGGTCGTCCCAGACTTGGTCGCCGCCAGAAACAACCACGAAACCGTGCCGAGGTTGGAATACGCCCAGTTCTCCGGTGTCCGCCTCGAGATTGACACCAACCAGGCCCACATCATGCTCTGCTCGCACCGGACCCGCGACAAGCGGTGTGGAGTCACGGCGCCCATCATGAAGAAAGAAATGGACATCCACCTCCGTGAGTTGGGGTTGATCCGTGACTTTGGCGACACCACGCCGGGCGGTGTCCAGGTGAGCTACATCAACCACATCGGCGGCCACAAGTTTGCAGCCAACGTCATCATCTACTTGCGGAGATCGGGCAGGAACATCTGGCTCGCGCGATGTACGCCGAGCAACGTCCGTCCCATTATAGATGAGACGGTGTTGAGTGACGGCAAGGTGTGGCCGGACAAGGTGCGGTTGGTACAGAAGTATGAGGGGATAGACTGGTGATAGATAGATATGCTAAGATATGAATATGAACCGGTGTAGGAAGGTGATGTGGAGTTGCTTGTTTGCTGTTGTAGTAACGTTACAACTGCTGTAGATCTGCTACTGGTGAGTGCGAGTCTATGCTTCTATAGACTGCTGGACGGAGCGTTGGCGTTGAATAGGACTTCTTTGTCAGATCCACCAAGCTGATTTGACATATTTGTTCATTTTTTGCAGCAATTCCGAGAACCGTATCGACCAGGTTCAAACTGCTGCTCTACACTTTCTTTCTTTCCGTTCTTTTTCTTCTACTACTTCTTCTATTCTACTTCTTCTACTCTTCTTCTACTCATTTCTGCGCAAACACCTTCAACACGTTGGCTCTCATCCTCATGGAATCGATGGTCCGTGGCTGCAACTTGTCGACGTCGTGCTCCAAAATGGTCTCCAAGCGGTCGATTTCCTTCTGGAAGTAGTGATCCTCGCCAACAATCACCTTGTTCAACAACTTCTTGTAGTACGGAGACATCGGTTGCGGGTGCTGCACCGTCAACATCTCGAAATCGCCAATAAACTCGAGCCCAGCAATGCTGCGGTCGGGCTGCTGCAACAACTGCTCGATGGCGGCGTCGACCTCGGGGATCCGGCCGGCCATGGGACCCAATCCGCCCTCGAGGTCGCGGTGGAGCCCGGCAAACTCGTTGATGTACGCCAACATGTCGTCAACCTCCTTCTTTCCCGGGTAAATGACGGGTCTGCGGACGCCGTCTTCAGGCACGGGCGCCAACGGGTCGAAAAAGAGGATCGACGGTAACCGCTTGACGCCAAACTGGTCGCTGATCTTGTCGGAGGGCACCTGGTCGAGCACCACGGTGCCAAACTGGACGGTTTCGTTGTCGTTCTGGAATGCTTCCTGGAGCATCTCCATTCTGGGCTCCAACTCTTCGCAGAAGTGGCACCAGCTGGCCGTGAACACCACCACCGACTTGCGGTTGACGCCCAACACCTTTTCGGCAAAGTTGTCGTCGTCCAACGCCAACCCAACGCTTGCCGGACGGTTCTGTTGCGTCTGTTCGGCCTTGCTGTCGCCCCGTGCAAGCCTGATGCCCGAAGCCTGCTGGACAAAATTGCTGAGGGACTCCAAGTCGCGGGACCCGTCGAACTCGATGGGCTCGTCGGTGCCGTGGAAGAGCTTCATGGTGGGGTAGCCTTCAAACACGTACTTCTTGGCCATGCGCTTGCCGTCCTTGTCGCCGTTGATCTTGTACACCTCCACGTTGTCGTGGGCCTCGAACAAGTCGGCGAGCTGCTCGATGGTCGGCATCAAGTTCTTGCAGTGGCGACACCAGTCGGCGTAGAAGTCGACGAAAACGTACTTTCCCGAGTCGATGACGAGCTCGCGGAAGTTGGAGTCGTCGATGCGGACGAGGTTGGCCGACGTGGAGTACGCCGCGGCCATCGCCGCCATGATGATGCTGATAAGGAAGAAGTTCATGGTGGAGATGAAAAATTCGTGCGTGCGTGTTTCTAAGAAATGAGGGTAGTGGTGGTGGTGCTGGTTTAGTGGTAGCGCTGTGGTTGTGTTGGTTGCAGATCCAAAGGAATTGGAGATTCAAATGAGTTGATGGTGATGGTGATGGTTGTGTTGATGTTTGAGCTGGTTATTTATGATTATGGTTTGGTATTTGTCAGCATATCGTGGTGATTCCGTCGATTCCGCCTACAAGAGAATTCGCCACCAACTGCGCCGTAGCTTGGAAATGTAGTAATGGACCGGCATCAGCTACTGATAGTGGTTACGATCTAAATAGACGCTTGCTGTTGGGCATACTTACCAGTCAGATCTCCACGTTTAGATTCATGGTGTTTACCTGTTTTCTCTATTCTACCTGCTTTCTCTATTTTCTCTATTTTACCAGCTTCTTTCCACTACAGCAGGAGTATCAGCGGTCCAGGTCTTCTTACGGGACTTTGCTGACTTTATCAGTAGATGGAGATGTAAACGTTATCAGTACTATTTTTTTGCACCCATTGACAAGCACCAGTGTCTCCAATTCTACAACAAACATTCAGAAGCAGGATACAATGGCAGAATCCACCTTTGTCAGGCAATAGAACCTACAAGGCCAACTGTTCAAGCGTTTCGTCCAAGTGCCTAGTAGTATAACTTTGCTTGGTTCTGTTTGTCTAAGTTCTGTCCTGTTACGACCATTCACCGTTGATTTATTTGCTCCATATACTCCTCGACCCCATACCCATTGAATCATCTCCCCTAACACTACCATTGTCCCAAACTCTACTCCATACCACTACCATTGACCCCAACTCTACTCCATACTACTACCATTGTCCCAAACTCTACTCCATACCACTACCATTGTCCCAACTCTACTCCATACTACTACCATTGACCCCAACTCTACTCTTTGCATCTCTCCTCCTATCAATTTAGCACCATTCCCACTCTAAGAAAAGGTTTTGTGGTCTAGTTGGTTATGGCATCTGCTTAACACGCAGAACGTCCCCAGTTCGATCCTGGGCAAAATCATTTCTTTTTTTGTTTCCCCATTAAATCACACGAACAAAAACCGTCGAAACAACTCGTTCTGTTCTCTAGCCATGTTTGTCCGTTCCATCCGGTCGTTTTCCCGTACGGCAGCCCTTTCCCGCCTCGACATAACCTTCTTCACCAAAGATACGTGCATGCTCTGCACCAACGCCAAAACCATTCTCCAGTCGACATTGCACCACAAACAGATGGAATCCGTCGACACAAACCTCACGGTGATCGACATCATGGACCCCAAGAACGAAAAGTACTTTGACATGTACTGCTACGATGTTCCTGTGCTTCACGTCGACCGCCCGGGCCAGCAGAAACCCGTCAAGTTCATGCATTACTTCTACGAGGACAAGTTGTTGGAGGAGTTCAAGAAGTAGATGGCTGTAGTGTTGCCAGGAGCCGGGGAAGTTTACTGTTGCATAAACCTAACCTCTGGCTCAACGCTACGAGAACATCCCCGTACTAGCCACCGCCATCCTCTACCTTACTCCCAAACGACATGTACATAGATAAATACTTTCCTGTTAATAGAGGTGTTTCGTTTTTTCGATAGATGCATTTTTGTCCTAGTTTTGCAGGTTACATCAAGCCATTCCCGATAACAACGGGTCTCTTCCCCCATACCGAATCATATGCCGATCCCCGCGAAAATCCCTTATAAAACCACCAAACCCTCGCCTACCTACTCCATCTCCCACCATGTCGCAGAAATCCGCTCTTGTCACCGGCGCATCGTCCGGAATCGGCCATGCCACCGCCATTGAGTTTGCCAAACAGGGCTACAAGGTGTTTGCTGCTGCCCGCCGCTTGGATCCCATGCGCGACCTTGAACAGCACGGAATCGTGCTCTTACAGCTCGACGTCCTGTCGTTGGAAAGCGTCCGGGCTGCCAAGAAGTTCATCACCGACCATAACGGCGCCGAGACGTTGGATGTTCTCTACAATAACGCCGGCCAGTCGTGCACGTTTCCGGCGCTCGACGCCTCCGACGACAACATCCAGCAGTGTTTCGACGTCAATGTGTTTGGTCCCATGCGTTTGGTGCGTGAATTGAGTCCGCTTCTCATCAACGCCAAGGGAGTCATTGGATTTTCCGGCTCGTTGCTGGGTCTTCTTCCGTTCCCGTTCCTGTGCGTTTACTCGTCAACCAAGGCGGCCATCCACCAGTACGCCGCTACTTTGCGTATCGAAATGAAGCCGTTTGGAGTCAAGGTCATCAATATCGTCATTGGTGGAGTCAGAACAAACATCGAGGACACAAGACCATTGCCCCAGGACTCTATCTACAACTTCCCCGAAGCACAGGAACCTTTCAAGTTCAGACAGGCCATGGCCCGGAAAAGCAACCCCATGGACGCCGACGTTTTTGCCAGAAAGGTTGTTGCCGACTTCCAGAACGCCCAGATCTCGGGCAAGCTCAATATTTACCGTGGGGCCAAGGCGACCTTCTTGTCGTGGGTAATTGTGTTGGTACCTCGGTTTATCTTGGAGAACATCTTGATCAGAAAGTTCCGGTTGACCAAGGTGTACGAAATCCTTGCAAGAAAGTATCCCAAGCTTCAGTAGTGGATCAATTGGGAGATTTTATAGCTTTTCCTTGTTAGTGATGTATGTGCGTTTGCACCCAAAAGTGGAGCCTTTGCTGGTTTGATGTACACCCCGTAGATCTCATGCACACCCCGTGTGAGTAATGCACACCCCGTCTTGGTAATTCACACCCCGTGCTGGTAATTCACACCCCGTGTTGGTAATGCACACCCCGTCTTTTGCACCCCCATCACTTGTACATAAACGTCTCTCGACCGTTGTGTCCTGCATATATTCCAAACCCTGGTCCACATTCCAAAAGCAGATAACAATCTCATCTACACCCCAACAGTCATGCCCCACCCGTTTCTTTGGTACCGAGACAGAGACCTGCTCGGGATAGGTGGTGTCAACCGGTACGTTATCCGGTACCTGCGCCTAGACCACGACCACACCCACGTCTACATGCGGCTTAAGAACTTTGAGAACGCACCCATCCGGGCCATCCATTTACTCAACGGCCCGTTCACGTTGTACTGCCATGTAGTCCCGTACCGCTACAACTGCCAGGAACAGTTCCATCCCGAAGACAGCGACATCAACAAGGAAGTCGTGTTTCGCAACGAAGTCAAGCCCGGACAAACCTTTAACGTCAAGCTTTCGTTGAACGACAATTCGTACGTCGAAACGGTCGACGGCGCCGACGTGTTCCAGTGGGAGGTTGACGTGGTGTCACAGATTGTCGTGACACGCAACACATCGATAGAATACGACTTTATGATCGGGAACGACATGGAACGGATGAAGCGGACCAACCGGACGGCGTTGCACAATGCGTTAACGAGCTGGGCAACGTCTTCGCCGAGTGTCGATGGTGGTCGAGTTGGACAAACACGGGGTGCAAAAACTGGCGGCGACGCTGGTGATGAAGATGCAGACACCGGAGTTAAGGCAGACAAAAGTGTCAATGCAAAAACAGGCTTTAATGCAAGGGAACCTGTCACTCCCACAAACAACAACTCCGATGCCACAGACAACCCCCAGCTCTCGGTAACCAAGTCCACCACCGAAGACCTCTGGTCACGGCCAGCACCGCGCCCCGATCTCCCTGTCCACCTAGTCGTGGTCACCCACGGCCTTTTCTCCAACCTCACCGCCGACATGCTCTACCTCAAGGACTCGATAGAAGCTACTGGCGCCAACGTCATGGTCCGTGGATACTCGGGCAACGCCGGACGTACCGAGCGCGGCGTCAAGCGGCTAGGAGTCGCCATGGGCGAGTACCTCGTGACGCTTTTCGATGATTTGAAGCGCCAAAACGCCGGCATCGCCAAAGTGTCGTTCATCGCCCACTCTTTGGGCGGCTTAATCCAGCTCTACGCCATCAAGCACGTCTTGGCGACGCGTGGCCACGACTTCTTTGCCGCACACGGCGTCGAGCCCTACTCGCTCATTTGTATGGCGAGCCCGTTGCTCGGGATCTTGAGCGAGACGAGCTTTATGATCTCGTGGTTCTTGGACGTCGGCACGTTGGGCAAGACGGGCCGCGACCTTACGTTGCTGAAGAAGATCCCCAACTTGCTGCTGTTGAAGCACCACGACGAAAAGAATGCGTTCAAGCCCGTTTTGGAAGTGTTGCCGGACGACCCTCTCCAGACATTTTTGGCCCAATTCAAGCACTTGTGCGTGTATGCCAACGCGGTCAACGACGGCATAGTCCCGTTGCGGACGAGTGCGTTGTTGTATTTGGACTGGCAGGCGCTTGGAGACGTTACGGAGATTACGGGCGCGACTCCGGAGGTGGCTGAGGCGGCTGCAAATTCCGACAAAAGCGACGCAGACAAAAACGATGCCGACAAAAGCGGCGGCACCGACGCAGTCCAAAGTCAAGTTGCCCAAAACGGTGATGCTGTCAAGGCAGACAAAACACACGCAGACAATCACGCAGACAATCATGCCGACAGTTTCGATGCCGACAGCTTCCATGCAGACAACCACGACACTCCCTCACACTCCCCCTCGCTCAGAACCAACCGAACCGTTGAAAGTGTCGGCGAAGTCCCCGACGTCGAAAAGCCCAAACCCAAAACCTTTCTCGGCCTCCATTGGGGCAGACACAAGAAACGCGGTCTTACTAAAAAGGAACGCAAGTTCCTCCTCATCAGCGCTCGTGGCGTCGATTCGGCCGAAGTGTCGGACGTGTCTGAATTGTCTGCCGACACCAATGACGACGGAGAGACCGACTCCGACAACATTTATCCGTCGCTTAACATCCCGCCCAAAGCGTCGGCGGTCGAGCTGGCGCTCAGCACCGTGTTCTGTCCCATTCCATCCAACAACTACATCATGGACCCCGAGCTGCGGCGCCCCGTCATTTTCCACGACAAGTACTACCATTTCGAGAACTTACCCAAAAACTCCGACGTCGCCAGCAAAAAGTCGAGCTTCCGCAAGATCTTGTTCAACTACAACGACTGGAAGATCGAGAAGCAGGTGAGAATCGCCAAAAAGTACCATACCAGCAAGCTCAACTGGCGCAAGGTGTTGGTCAACTTGCCTCCAGACGCCCACAACAACATCGTGGTGCGCCGCCGGTTCATCAACGGCTACGGCTGGGGCGTCGTCGACCATCTCTGCAAGCACTTTTTCGTCGAAGAGGAGGAAGATGACAATGGCACCGATGTCAGTGTCAGGGCGAAGATGTAGTGGGCGGAGTTGCGCCCCATAACCTGTAATATACATCCCCATAGCGGGAATAGTTTTTTTTTTTGCATCCATCAATGCACGGAAGCCTGCAGTTGGCACAAACTGTAAAATTAAGCTTTTAGAATTCCGCGCCGTCATCGCTGCGAAGCCGCCGCAGACCTGCCCCCGCCGCACCATCTAATCTGAGTCGGTCTTGTTGTGCCTGCACATAGTTTCGGCTCCAAACTTTCACCACTCCGTAACCCACACTAGTTAGACCAGGCTTAGTTCGTGGTGCAGAAGAAGAACATTGATCTGATCAGCCCCGTTTGGTTCACTATCAAGTGGTGGCCACGATCTGCAACTTTACAGCGATCGAACGCATCCAAAGCTCCGATTCTCGGCGGTGTCCATCATCTAAAAATAGCCCCGATTGAACTATTAATATCATGAACGATGAGATGGACGCCTATACTACGGGATTCGCATACCGAGACGAATACCAACTCCTAGAACCAACAGAGGGAACATCAGAACCGATGAGATTTGGCAAAGGGTCCCGCAAACCACGCGACAAACACGGTGAAGACCAACGCCAGTCGACGATCTCGTTGATCGATGCAGCAGCCCGAAAAGACTTCCGTTCCATCAAGGAAAGTCTTGGGTTTGCATTGGGGTCTTCAATAAAGAAACCGAGCTGGTTCCCGTTGACGGAGAGCCCCAGCGTCGTCGACGAACAACGACTCGAAACCAACGATGATGACGACATTCCGTTGCAACAGATGGACCGCACGGGCGTGGCGGTGTCCCATGACTTGGAGAACGCCAGAGGAGCCGGTTCCGCTGCACATATGCCAACCATCGCCGAATTGCTCTCGAAACTTTCGGAAAGAGTCGCCGGTTCCGGCGCAGGCGAGTTTACCAGCGACGAACCCGTCGCTCCACCGCCAAGGACTAATATAAGCGGCAAATTTGCTCTGTTTGGCGATACCGACGAAGTGCCGCCCCGTGTAGGTCCGTCCAGCCGCAAACACAGCGCTGCTTCGGTGTCGAAGCACCATTCGGGGCCCAATCTCGACCAGATTCCCACGACAGTTTACGAAAAGCAAGCCGAGTTGGAGCTGGTCGTCTCCAGCATAGGAAGACATCCAAACCAGCTCTTTGGGAGGTCACTCAAGCTATTCCTGCCCGATTCACACGTCAGGACCCTGTGCCACTGGATCTCAACGCATAAAGGCACCGAGTTGGTTCTCTTGGTGCTCCTCTTTCTCCAGATCATTCTCCTCTGCTACCGCCAGTGGTCTCCACTGACCATGGGAGGCTACTACTTTGCAGGAAACAACTGGGCCGACTACGTTCTTATGGCCATTAATGGGGCATATACGGTCGAGATCGCCATCAAGGTCATTGCCTATGGTTTATTCGACGAGCACGCCATCTACAAAGAGTTGGGGATTGAATACCCCACCGTCACGACGAAATTCGCCAACTGGGCAAGGAAAACGGCCATCATACTCGGTTTCCATCGGTTTGTTCGCCAGCCAGAACCCAAACTGACCAGCGGAGCTGTGCCGCCAGACTTTTCCAACAGAGCATACTTGAAGAGCGACTGGCACAAGCTCGACTTTGCCTCGATGGTGTTCTTTTGGATCTCGGTGCTCCTCTCCATCAACAGGTACGATGTCCAGCACCAGATCATGTTGTTCCGTGCCGTCAGTTGTATCCGTATCTTGCGGTTGTTGAACCTTACGACCGGAACCACCACTATCCTCCGGTCGGTGCGCCTTGCCATCCCCGAATTGGTGGACATCTCCATCTTTATTGCCTGTTTCATGGTGTTGTTTGCCATCATCGGTGTCCAGTCGTTCAACTCGTCGCTAACCCGGCACTGTGTCTGGTCCAACCCTAACGACAGTACCGACACCTTTGTCAACCTGAAACAGTACTGTGGGTCGTCACTCGACATCAACGGAACAGCCCAGCCGTACATCTCGCGGTTTGGTAATTTGGTAGAAATCAAGGGCTTTCGGTGTCCCATCTACTCCCAGTGTGTCCAGGGAGCCAATCCGTACGGCGGGACCGTCAACTTCGATAACGTGTTGCAGTCGTTGGAGATGGTGTTTGTTGTAACTGCTGCAAACTCGTTTTCCGACCTTATGTACTGGACCATGGACACCGACAGCATGGTCTCGAGCTTGTTCTTTGTTGGGTGCATCTTGGTGATGAACTTGTGGTTGCTCAACGTGTTCATCGCTATCATCGTCGCCTCCTACAAGAGTATCAACGAAGAAGTCAAGGACAACTCCGACACGCGACACTTCATTCGGTTTCTCGAACCGACTCCTCAGCACGTCCACGAAGAAAGGATCCACCGGTTGAAGAAACGCAACCGGTTCTTGCGCTACTACTACGATGTCGAGTTCGTGTTCCCGGCCGTCATCATGGTCGACTTGATCATCCAGTGTTTCCGCGCCAGCGACATGTCCGGCCCCAAGAGACACACGCTCTACCGGTTCGAGGTGGCGTTTACGGCGGCGTTCTTTGGCGAAATCCTCCTCCGTCTCATCATCCACTTCCCCGACTGGCGGACGTTCTTTGTCTCGAGAAGGAACTGCGCCGACTTGTTCCTTGCAGTCGTCACCCTCATCATCATTATCGAGCCCGTCAAGGAAGCCCTTGGACAGACGTACTACTGGCTCACGGTGTTTCAGATCATGCGGTTCTACCGGGTGGTTTTGGCTTCCAGGATCACCAGAAACCTCTGGTTGAAGATCATGGGCAATATCAAGGCCATCTACGACTTGAGTTTGTTCTACTTCATCCTTCTCTTCTTGTATAGCATCATGATTGCCAGGTACTTTGAAGGTGCCGTCCCGCAGGACCAGGTTAGTCTGGTCAATTTCCCCATGAACACCTTACGTTCGACGTTTGTCGGACTCTACGTTATCACGTCGTCGGAGAACTGGACATCGGTGGTGTATCCGTTGCAGCAATATGCTACCACGACGTCGTTCCGGGTTTTTGGTGCCATTCTCTTGTTCTTCTGGTTTATTTTGACCTTCATGGTGGTGACCAACATGTTTATTGCCGTGATTGCCAACACGTTGGAGGTTTCGGAGAAGGGAAAGCGCAACGAACAGGTGTTGCAGTTCATCGACAACATGACCAGTCGCCTCGAGAACATCAAGAGGGAACCGGGCACCTTGCGCCAGCTCAAGAACAGGTTGTTCAAGGATGCTGCCCACAAGGTCGACTTGGAGAAGGCCGTGGTCAACTTACTCTTGAGTGGCACTGCCGTCAACGATTTCTTGGGGAAGGAGGACTTCTTACCAGATGAAGAGAACGTCAGCACCATTTCTGTCACGCCGTGGAAACGCTGGTATCTCGCCAAGTACGCCAAGTTCACCAGTCTCTTCACCAATCCCTTCTACTTCACCCGCAAGAAGAAGAGACGGGCGTTTGTCGAGTACTTCGATCCTTCCAGCTTTACCAAGACAGTCATGCGTGAACGGATGGCTCTCACCAAGAAACAGTCCGCCTACTTGAAGGACCATCCTACGTTCAACAGGGTGTTCTACTTATTGGGACCTCGACACAGGTTGAGACGGTTCTGCCAGCGAATAGTCCAGCCACCGTATGGCGAGCGGATTGGCGGCGTGGAGCCTTCGAGACCGATTTCAGAAGTGTTCTCTGTCTTCATGTTCCTTGCCACTATCGCCATAGTGGTTTCTGCATGTTGCTTCACGCCGTTGTACCGACTGCTGGTCATCAAGGACGGCGACAGCAACTGGATCTTCTGGTTCGACGTTGGTTTTCTTTGCATCTACAATGTTGAGTTCCTTATCCGGATCACTGCTGACGGCTTTTGCTATACACCCAACGCCTACGTCCGGTCTCCGTGGAATTTCATTGATTTGGGCGTGTTGGTGTCGTTGTGGATCGAGTTCATTGCCTTTACCAGAAATGACGGCAAGCTCTCGCGGTTTGTCAGTGGGTTGAAGGCTTTGAGAGCCCTCCGATTGTTGACCATCAGTCAAACGTCCGAGAATACGTTCCAAGATACCATGATCTCGGGCTTTGGCAAGATCATCAGTGCCGGTATCATCTCGTTCTGTTTGTTATTTCCGTTCTCGATCTGGGGATTGAACATTTTCAACGGCAGGTTGGACTACTGTACCGATGGCGTGTCTTCCAAGGATGCATGTGGCTATGAGTACCAGAATCAGGTGTTTAAGTGGACTGTGATGAGTCCCAATGTGTATACGCATTCCAAGTTGGACTTCAACCGGTTCTCGAGCTCGTTATCGGCACTCTTCCAGATCATATCGCTTGAAGGCTGGTCCGATATGTTTGTCAGCGTCACCAAGAGTACCGGGGTCGGTACACCTCCACGGACGGATGCCTCGCCCTTTAACGGAACGTTTGTCATCCTTTTCAACTTCGCCAGCACCGTGTTCATCTTGACGTTATTCATTTCGGTTATCATCAGCAACTACTCGAGAACCACGGGCCGTGCCTTCATGACGACGGAACAAACGACATGGTACCAGATCAAGAAGATTTTGGTCCAGGTCAGACCGCCCAAAAGAAAAGAGTTTGGCCAACTCAACTGGTTCCGCCGGTTCTGCTACAAGATGACCGTCGAACGCAACCCCTACTGGACAAGGTTTATTGGCTATGTGTTGTTGTTGCACGTCATTGCCTTGCTTTTGGATACCTTTCCGGCGACGTTTGTGGTAGAGGGAACGCGGCAGATCATATTCGTCTGTGTGACGGCGGTGGTTTTGATCAACGTGTTGATGTTGCTTGTTGCTGAGGGCCGCTCGTTTGTTCAAAACAAGTGGAACTTGTTTAAATTGACGGTTTCTGTCGGAGCATTCGTGACTTGCGTCATTGCAAATTTCGTCTCGATCACGAATTCAGTGTACAACGTGTCCAACTTGTTCTTTGTGCTCATCCTTACGTTTCTTATCCTGAGAAGCAACCGATTGAGTCAGTTGTTGCGGTTTGCGTCGGCCGGTTTACCGGCCATCCTTTCCTTGCTCTTTACGTGGTTTGTGATGTTTTTGGTGTTTGCCATTGCCATGAACCAGATCTTTGGCTTGACCAAGCTTGGACAGAACGGCACGGGAAACCTCAACTTCAGGACCATTCCCAAGACGTTGATTTTGTTGTTTCGGTGCAGTTTTGGTGAGACCTGGAACTACATCATGACCGACTACATGGTGGAGGCGCCGTTCTGTACGGCTGGAGCCCGACTCGACGAGTCCGACTGTGGAGCCAAGCCTTACGCGTACATCCTTTTCATTGCGTGGAACCTTGTGTCGATGTACATCTTTGTCAACTTGTTTATCTCGTTAATCTTGGGCAGTTTCAGTTTCATCAAGAAGAACTCGCCCTACAGCAAGATCATCGAGCGGGAGGAGATCAGAAAGTTCAAGCGGGCTTGGATCAAGTATGATCCGAAGGGAACGGGATATATTGAGCCCGTAGATTTGCCCCAGTTGCTCCATTCGCTTGACGGCGTGCTTTCGTTGCACATCTACGAGGGTGGGCTCCGCGTGCCGGTATTGGCGCAGAAGTGGTTCACCAAGAGTACGAGTGACCCCTACGATATCACGGTGAACTACAACGAGATGGAGCAAACTTTGGCCGGTATGGATATCTCAAGGATCAAGCAGCGACGCCGGGCATACGAAGCGTTCATAGAAGAGGCCCACGTCAATATGGAATTGAACAACGACCCGGGGATCTCGTTTACGCGGATTCTCTTGCAGCTCCCGCTTTACACGGCGTTTGACGCGGGCAAGTGCTTGAACTTGATAGACTTTGTCGAGAGAAAGTTGTTGATGCAGAAGGTTGCGAAGCAGGTCCAGATCAACCGGGTCTACGAGACGGCTGCGACCTACGTCTGTCGCTGGAAGTATACCAGAAATCAAAAGTTGGGCATCAAGGACACGGACTTTGGGCTAGACTTTGGTGTGGAGTCGTTACGGAGCCGGAGCTACTTTGGTAACCGAAAGGTCCATGACTTTTCTTGTACCGATAGCGATAAAGAACGAAATGAGAAACAACGAAATGGTACGGAAACCGACGAAAACGATCCCGAAGCGGTGCCAATAACGGGTTTTGACGCCCACAACACCGGTTACGTTCCCAAGACGCCGTTGAGTATCGTCAACACGAGACACCGGCGGCATTTGGACGTGGTATCAGAGAAACCCCAGCAGCTCAGTGATACCGTCTCGAACCGGGGAAAGGATCCCGATACCAGCAGCAATTCCTCGGAGACGTGAGTATTCACAAACTTTATAGACCATACGTTTATCCACGTGTAACCATACGTGTATCTCGTGTAACCATGCGTGCATGTAACAACATAGCATCATTCAACCGTCACCAACACCATTCGTTATCGCGACGGTTAATTCCCAATCGGGCAACGGAACCTGTTTCCTGCATGTATCCCCAACGTGCTGGGGCGCAAATGCGGCGCGTTATCTATGGCGCTTACATAATCGTGCCTTATCTACACCCACCGTATTTAAACAACGGCATCCCCCCGATTCCACACAACAACAGGGACCAATGCAAACTTACGTGTCTCCGCAGCGTCTTTCTTTTATTGTGATTGGAGCCGGCCTTATTGGGCCCCGCCACGCCGCCCATATCGCCGGCCGCACCGACTGCAGCCTTTTTGCAATCGTCGACCATTCGGCCAAAGGTCCCCTGGTGGCAGCCCAGTTCGACACGCGGTTGTTTGTCAACTTGGACGAGGTGTTTGACTATTGTGATGCCAACTGCTTGGACTATCCTGTGGCAGCAGTGGTAGCCACGCCCAACCACACCCACGTCGCCATGGGCATGCAATTGGCTGCAAAAGGCATCCACATGTTGATGGAGAAGCCGTTGGCGCCCACGGCGGCCGAGTGCCGGTTGTTGATGGAGTTCTGCCGCCGCCAGGGCGTGTTGCTCCTAGTGGGCCACCACCGCCGCTTTAACCCCTACATCATAGCCACCAAGGACAACTTGCACCGCTTGGGCCAGGTTGTTGCCGTCCAGGGGACGTGGACGTTGTGCAAGCCGCCATCGTACTTTGAAGAGAAGCCGTGGCGGTCCCTGGTAGACAAGGGCGGCGGCACGTTGCTCATCAACTTGATCCATGACCTCGACTTGTTGCAATATCTCCTCGGGCCCGTCGAAAAGGTGTATGCCGAGTTGTTGACGAAACAACGCCACGACACCGCCAATACCGCCGAACTCGTCGACGAGGGTGCCGTGCTCACGCTCCGGTTTGCCAACGGGTGTTGTGGGACGTTTCTCTGCTCTGACAACGTCACGTCGCCGTTTCTGTTCGAGGCCGGAACCGGCGAGAACCCCACCGTTCCCTTCGACGAGTCCGTCGCCGGTTTCTACCGGATCTTCGGCAGCCACGGTACTCTCCTGGTGCCGGACCTCAAGCTCTACCACCAGGGCACCGCTGGGTCCAACAACAGCATGGCCAACAACGCGGGGGACGGCCGGTCGTGGCTTAAACCGCTCGAATGCGACCAGATCGTCATGAACCACCAACAGCCCCCCGTGCTCCAGCTCGCATCGCCGTCGCCGTCGCCAGACGTCAAGTGCAGCCCCATCCACACCATGTTTTCCAAGCCCAAGCCGTTCGACCTCCAGTTGGACCATTTCGTCAACCTCATCACGGGGGCCGAGTCCGAAATCAAGTGTACCGGCGAAGATGCGCTCCGGGCCCTCCTCTGTATCGAAGCCGTCGTCGAGTCCATCAGGACGGGTCTTCCAACCGTGGTCAGCACCGTTGATTAAACTACATCAGCAAGCCACTACCTATAGCCAGCTACGACTTATATGAAACGTGTAATAAATAAACAAACTCAACTAAGCTTCTTCGAACACTTCCTTCAAGAAGTTTTCTTCCTCGACGGTGTGCATGGCCTTGGAACCAGCAGCAACGGAGGCAGATGGATCACGACCGGCATAACGCAAGCTAAGACCCTTGTGGTTTTCGGTCTGTTGCAAAGTGGTTTCTATACGTGGGGCCACGAACGAGAACGAACCCATGTTCAATGGTTCTTCCTGACACCACACCAAGTCTTGGGCAGCTGGGTACGAGTCAAGAGTGTCACGCAACTGAGCAAATGGGAATGGGTGCACCTGTTCAACCTTGACGAAAGCAGTGTCCTTGTTTTCAATGGTGGCACGCTTCTTGTGCAAGGCGGTGTAGACTTGACCGGAACAGAGAACAACACGTTTTATGTCTTGCTTGGCACTGATGGACTTGCCAACTTCAACATCGTCGATGAGCCATTGGAAGTGCGATTCGTCGGTGAATTCAGACAAGTCGGATCTGGCCAATGGATGACGCAACAAAGACTTGGAGAAGAAAAGAATCAAAGGCTTTCTAAATTGTCTATGCATTTGACGACGCAACAAGTGGAACAAGTTGGCTGGGGTGGTTGGGTAGGCAACTTGCATGTTACAGTCTTGGTGTTGACGTTCCAACTTTTCAGGAGATGGGAAGTAACGCTGGTCTTCGTTACACATCTGCAAGTATCTTTCAATTCTACCAGAAGAATGTTCTGGACCTTGACCGTCGTAACCGTGGGGCAACGAAAGGACCAATCCCGAACGTTGCTTCCATTTGGATTCGGCACCGGCAATGAACTGATCGATGATGACTTGGGCAGTGTTGGCAAAGTCACCGAATTGGGCTTCCCATTGCACCAAGGCATCTGGCGAAGTCAACGAGTAACCGTATTCGAAACCCAAGATACCGTATTCAGACAACGACGAGTTCGAAATGTCAAAAGTACCTTGGTCTTCAGACAAGTGACTCAACGGAGTGAAAGTATTTTCCGAGGTTTGGTCGTGCAACACAGCGTGACGTTGAGAAAAGGTACCTCTTTCAACATCTTGACCGGAAATTCTGACGTGGTAACCTTCCAAAGCCAAAGAACCAAAGGCCAAGGCTTCACCGGTAGCCCAGTCGATACCTTCACCGGTTTCGACGGTCTTCTTTCTGGTGTTCAAGATACGCTTCAAGTTTCTGTGGATTTCGAATCCCTTTGGAGCTTCCGAAATGGTGCTACCAATCTTCTTCAAGATTTCAGAGTCAACGGCGGTTGGCAAGTGTGGTAACACTTCAGTGGCCAATTCCTTTGGAGACTTGAAGTCTTCCCATGGAGTGGTCAACCATTCTCTCGAGGTTGGTTGGTATTCCTTGGACTTGTTGAAGGATTCTTCCAAAAGACCCCAGACCCACTTCTTGTGTTCTTCGACGTCTTCGGCGGTGAAGGTACCTTCCTTGACCAATTGGGTGGTGTATTTTTCCAAAACCGACTTCTTTTCGGCGATCTTCTTGTACATCAAAGGTTGGGTGAAAGAAGGTTGATCGGTTTCGTTGTGACCGTACTTACGGTAACCAACAACGTCAATAATCACATCGGAATGGAAAGTGGCTCTCCATTCGGCAGCCAAGTTGAACACGAAGATCGAGGCTTCGACGTCATCGGCATTGACGTGGAAAATTGGAGCGTTGATACTCTTGGCGATATCAGATGGGTATAAGGTCGATCTGGCAAATCTAGGGTCGGTGGTGAAACCGATCTGGTTGTTGACAATGACGTGGACAGTACCACCGGTCGAGTAGGATGGCAAGTTGGCGAAACCCATGGTTTCGTAAACAATACCTTGGCCAGCGAAAGCGGCGTCACCGTGCAACAAGATGGACATGGCCTTCTTGAATTCGCCGACATCGCCCTTGTATTGCTGGATGGCTCTGGTCTTACCCAAGACAACCCCATCTTCGGCTTCCAAGTGCGAAGGGTTGGCGACAAGCGACAAGTTGACGTGCTTACCGGAGGTGGTTGGTCTGGCGTAGTTCATACCCAAGTGGTACTTGACGTCACCGGAACCTTCGTCGAATTCCTTGGACCCGGTGAATTCCGAGAAGATGGATTCGTTGGGTTTACGGACGACGTTGGACAACATATTCAATCTACCTCTGTGGGGCATACCGATGACGACGTCTTCGACGCCGTATTCGACGGAGGTGTCGATCAAGGCCTTCATACCGGGCACCACGGACTCGGCACCCTCCAAGCCGAATCTCTTGTCGTTGGGGAACTTGGTCGACAAGAACAGTTCGAACGAGCACGACCAGATCAAACGGTCCAAGATCTGTCTCTTTTGGTCGGCGGAGTAGTTGAAGGGGCTGGGGATTTCGATTCTTTCTCTCAACCAGTCACACTGTTCCTTCGAAGGGATGTGGATGTATTCGACCCCGTACGACGAGCAGTACAACGCTTCGCACTTGTCGATGATTTCTTTCAACGTCAAGGTCTTGTTGCCGGACTCGGCGAATCTGGGCAAGATCCCGGGCCCCAAGGTGATCTGCTTGTTGAGGTCGGCGTCGGTGAAGCCGTAGTGGTCCAAGGTCAATTCCTTGGGCACGGTGGAGTGGTCGCCGTACGAGATGCCCAACGGGTCGATCTTGGCCTTCTGGTGGCCTCTGACTTGGTAGGCACGCACCAACAACTGGACCTTCAAGTGGGTGACGACGTCTTCGCTCATGGGCGCCGAGCCCGGCACGAAGCCGGCGGCACCGCCGGCGGGCGTGGGGACCAACGTTGGTGGAGCAGCGTACGCTTGCGAGGCAGGCACGTCGTCACGTTCGATGTTCTTGAACCAGGCGTTCCACGACGCATGGACGCTCGACGGGTCTTTTCTCCACGCCTCGTACATCTCGTCGATGTAGGCCGAGCTGTTGCCGTTGGAAAAGGTGTCGGCGGCCGTCGACAACGAGCGGAGCGGAGCAACGGCGGCTCTGACCGGTCTGGCTAACTGGGCCCTCAATGCGTGTGCGCGAGGGACAGCACTTCTGAAAGCTCTAAGCATGGTGGATGTCTTTGAACTTGGTGGGTGGGAAAAATAAACGCGGCGATTCGTTTATATAGTTTTTTTGGAAGGTTGGGAATTGAGCACGGTTTTTGCGTGCGCTCACTGGCTGGCGGATTTGGTGGGGAATGCCAGTGTCGGTGGCCGGCGCCCTGGCGGTGCTGGAACCGGCAGCGTGGTGCCAGTGGGCTGGCGGTGGTGCTGGTGACAACCCCCGGCGTCTACGGTGTTTCTACAGCCACTTTGCGCTGCTTTACGTCTGTCTCTACATCCCTGGCCTCCAGGTTACTGGCAGGTTGCTCGTCGCTGGATCGGGCTCGGTGCTCACCTCTTCTCGACGTTCCGATGCCGCCGGGACTGCGCGGCGGCACGGCGGCGTGTCTGCATATAAGCCGCGTCCCCGGACCACCGTACACAAGCATGACCCAGTGGTGATGGATGGTTGTGATGGTTGTGATGGTTGTGTTGTCTTGTTTTGTCTTGTGTTGTGGTGGTTGTATTGCACGTGTTGCGTTGCATGTTTCAGCTAATCTAATCACAGACGACGGAGTGTGAGCAGCAGACTACTCCGAGCTGCGAACCGGTTATCGTCAGTGTTGTTATCAGGCTGGATGACTGGTTCTGGGATGACTGGTTCTGGGATGACTGATCCTGGTTGTGCTGTGACTGTCCATGTAGAGATTGTCTTGAGATTCTTGAGATTGACATTGTCTTCTTTTCACTTCTCTTGCTACTCTCCTGTCTCTCTTTGCTCTCCTTCTCCACCCTCCACCTCCTCCACCTCCTCCTCGTAACTTGCCCCTCTCGTACTCGGTCCACTTTTCCTATCGTAATCTCTCCACGCAACTCGTCATGGAACTCCGAGCCATTCGCCGGCTGTCGTCATTCAGCCATGCATTCTCGGACCCCGTTCGTTTCTCCGAACCATCATTCTCCGAGCCATCATTCTCCGAGCCATTCCATGGTCGTTTGTCATCGCCGCTCCTGACGTTGTCATGACATTATCCTGACGCTGTTGACATTGATTCTGGACACTGTTGGGACTGGACCTTTTCTGGAACCGATTTCTCTTCTCTCTCCATCATCTTTCCCTTCACTCTAATTCTGTCTACTTCCTTTCTCTTCATTCTAATTCTGTCTACTTCTTTCCTTTCATTCTAATTATCTCTACTTCTTTCTCTTCTTACTATATATCTCTATTTCTTTCCCTTCCCTAATCCTCTCTAATTTCTCTGGTTCCTTATCTTCTTTCCACGCTTACTTATCTCTACTTGTTTGCTTTCTGCCCCTCCCCCTCTACCTACACTCTCGGCTATTTGTCTGTTCATTCACCCACAGGTGCTCATTATATACACTAAAGAAATTCCTTACTCTTTCTTCTGAATGCGTTGCAGTCCCTCAACCACTGCTGGTAGTCCTTCAACGAATAGATCTTCTCGCCGTAGTAGTCGGGAACACGGTTGGAGAAACTCTGAGTCGAGGGATCAACCCTGTTCGTCTTGATCTTCTGCAAGAAAACCTTGTCCTTGGCCACAAACGACTTGAGAACCGCCCGGTTTCTCATGTTGAACACGGCCTCGCCCAAGAACGGACCCAAAAGGTACCCGAGCCCGCCACCGAGGATCACGGCGCCCCCCAACACCATCACGGCGTCTATGCCCATGATTCTCTTTTCGAGATCGATTTCAATGTTGCCCAAGTAGTTCAATGTCAAGAACCCTCCCGTGACACCAGTGATCACCGAGGCGACGGTGTTGATGCGGTGCATATCTTTCTTCAACCCCAAGTATTCCACCCAGTTCAAGTTCTTGGTGGGTGCGGCGGTCGTCGAGTTGAACCGGACGGCGTTTCTCAATCCGGCCCTCAATCCTGTTTTGTAGATTCCTAGCGTAAACATGTTGTTGGTTGCTTGTTAAAATTGAAGATTTTTCAAAGTTATCGTACGGTCCTGCAGACAGAACGGGTCTCCTCCTGCTACCGAAACTCCAACTGGGGTTAGCTCGAGACGTAACCGTCTCTAATTGGCCGGTTCTGTAGGGATCAAGTCATTTTGTGTTGTTGTAACGTTGTAATGTTGTGGTTTTTCCACTTTTATATCCCACTTCTTCACCTTTTCCATGCTACTTCCCTATCGCATCTCTGTTTTCCTACTAATCTTGTGACTATTGTAGACATTTCTAAAAAATTGGAAAAATTATCGAAATTTTGCAAAATTTACACCCTGCCACAACCTCGTCACGCCTGACATCACTATCCAACTCCAACAACGCCCACACCACTTCTTCTGCCCCAAATACACCACTTCTCTATCGCCAACCACGTCGCTATCGCGGCGCGGCGATGTGTGCAGTACCTAAAAATTTTTTTGTTGAACGAATAAACAACTTCCCTAACATCCATTCCCATCTACACCTCAAGATCTCCATTTGTGGACGCACCAACCCGCGAAATTCCGGCTCCTTGAATCACATACGTTCTTGCCAGCCCCTTACGCGTGCCTGAACCACTACCACCGTCCCGCCGCCCCTCCTGCCCGCGCGGCTTCCCGTATCCACACCCACACCACCTGTGTTTTCCGCTCCAATCAATCGGATCGCTGGCCCCACATTCACGCGTCTTTGCCCACTACTCCACCATGAACGGTGCCAATGGTAACGGCTTTGTCTACAAGTCCGCCACGCCCACGCCCGCCGCAATTACTCCGACGCCGGCTGACGCCACGCCCATAAATTTCCCCACCAACAAGTACCAGCTCAACGAGCTCCTCGACACCTACTACAAGCTCTTGAAAGCGTCCAGGGAACTGGCCGACGACCATGCACGCAGACAGAAGTCCGAGGAGTTGAACGGCTACTCGAATGGCGTCCATAAAGAATTCGTCGACTCCACCGCCGCCCAGAGATCCAAGATCGAGGCCATATTATACCAGATCTCCCAGGCTCAACAACAGTTCGCCCGCGAAGAACAAGAGTTCAACGACGAGATATTGGCCCACACCCCTGCCCAAACCGATCTCGACTTGAACTTGTTTGGCAAACAGCTCGCAGGATTACAATTGTTATCCAAGGACTTTGACTTGCCAGAATCACTCCAGTTCTCGTTGGAAGGCCGTGTCACCCCAGATGAACTGGCTTTGACGGTTGACGACTTATACAACCACTTGGCTACGTTCAACGACAAGGACTTTGAACAGCGTGCCCGCGCCGCAGGGTTCCCAGTACCCCCGGCCAAGAAATTTGACCCGTTATCAGCACCTTTGGGTTCTTTCTACGCAGAAAAGGTCGTGGCTAACAAAGTAGCCAACCAAATCAAGGAATTGGAAAACTTGCCGGCTAACTTGGGAACTTACGCTGAAAACGTCGAATTTGACGATTTGAAGATCAAAGCCCTCATCGAATTGAAATCTTTACGATTATTGAGTAAGCAAAAGCAAGTCAAGCACAACATCATCGTTAACGACGCCAGCCAGGCAAAGTACAATGTCGATTCATTGAAGGACCACCCTTTGAGTTTACAGGAAAAACGCTCGTTCAACATAAGACCCAAGGTGGAAATAACCAACCCTCATTTGTTAGCTCAACAGTTGGAAGAATTAAAGAAATTAGAAGCTTCCAAGTTGAAGCACCAATTGCGTGTGGCCAAGATAGAACAGATTTTAGAGAGTTCTTCCATCATTCACGCCGCAAAGGCCAACCGCCATGCATACAGAACCAACACTTTGGTTAAACAGATAAACAATTACCACCAAAACACAGAAAAGGAAGAATCGAAGAAATTGGAAAGAACTGCCAAACAGAGATTGCAAGCTTTGAAAGCTAACGATGAAGAGGCTTATATCAAATTATTGGATCAAACGAAGGATCATAGAATTACCCATCTTTTGAAACAAACAAACCAGTTCTTGGACACTTTGGCTCAACAGGTCAAGGCCCAACAAGCAGAGCATGATATTGTGCCCGAGAATGATGGCACCAAGAAGGACGATGCCAAGGGCGACTCTGTCGATGAATTGCGTGAAAAGATTGATTACTACCAAGTGGCCCACAGCATTAAGGAAGAAGTCAACGAACAACCTTCCATCCTTGTCGGTGGTAAGTTGAAGGAATATCAAGTCAAGGGTTTGCAATGGATGGTTTCCTTATACAATAACAAGTTGAACGGTATCCTCGCCGATGAAATGGGTTTGGGTAAAACCATTCAATCCATTTCGTTAGTCACATATTTAATTGAAAAGAAGAACGAAGATAAGTTCTTGGTCATTGTGCCACTTTCCACCATTACCAACTGGACGTTGGAATTTGAAAAATGGGCTCCTTCCGTTAAGGTCATTATCTATAAGGGTTCTCCACAGCAAAGAAAATCTTTACAATATGAAATTAGACTGGGCAATTTCCAGGTCATGTTGACTACTTATGAATACATTATTCGTGAAAGACCGTTATTGGCCAAGTTCAATTACTCGCACATGATCATCGATGAAGGTCACAGAATGAAAAACACAACTTCCAAGTTGTCTATCACGTTGAAGCAATACTACAAGACCAAGAATAGATTGATTCTTACCGGTACACCATTACAAAACAACTTACCCGAATTATGGGCGCTTTTGAACTTTGTTTTGCCCCGTATCTTTAACTCGGTCAAATCTTTCGATGAATGGTTTAATACTCCATTTGCCAACACTGGCTCGCAGGAAAAGATAGACTTGACCGAAGAAGAGTCTTTGTTGGTTATTAGGAGATTGCATAAGGTGTTAAGACCTTTCCTTTTAAGAAGATTGAAGAAGGATGTCGAAAAGGACTTACCAGACAAGGTCGAAAAGGTCTTGAAATGTAACTTGTCCGGATTACAATACATTATGTATCAACAAATGTTGAAGCACAATGCCTTATTTATCGGTGCCGAAGTTGGCAGTACGAAATCTGGTATCAAGGGTTTGAACAACAAGATTATGCAATTGAGAAAGATTTGTAACCATCCGTTCGTGTTTGAAGAAGTTGAATCGGTCCTCGATTCGTCCAGATTGACGAACGATTTGATCTGGAGAGTTAGTGGTAAGTTTGAATTATT
Organism: Teunomyces cretensis; assembly: GCA_003706575.2. Lineage (NCBI taxonomy): Eukaryota > Fungi > Ascomycota > Pichiomycetes > Serinales > Debaryomycetaceae > Teunomyces > Teunomyces cretensis. The sequence goes on along the minus strand of PPLT02000004.1, from coordinate 1,019,420 downwards.
GGACCGTGTGTTGCCTAAATTCAAGGCTTCTGGACACAGAGTGTTGATGTTCTTCCAAATGACGCAAGTTATGGACATCATGGAAGATTTCTTGAGATGGCGTGACATGAAGTACTTACGTTTGGATGGTAGTACGAAGGCTGAGGACAGACAAGACATGTTGAAGGTATTTAATGCCCCCAACTCTGATTACTTCTGTTTCTTGTTATCCACCAGAGCTGGTGGTTTGGGTTTGAATTTGCAAACCGCCGATACCGTCATTATCTTTGATACCGATTGGAATCCTCATCAGGATTTGCAGGCCCAAGACAGAGCCCATAGAATTGGTCAAAAGAATGAAGTTAGAATTTTGAGATTGATCACCAACGACTCGGTTGAAGAAGTTATCTTGGAAAGAGCACACAGAAAGTTAGAGATTGACGGTAAGGTTATCCAAGCCGGTAAGTTCGATAACAAGTCGACTGCTGAAGAACAGGAAGCCTTCTTGAAGAGATTATTAGAAGCTGAAGCCAGTAAAGATGACAATGACGAGGAAGAAGACGTGGATGAAGAAGAACTCAACGATATTTTGGCTCGTAATGAGGACGAGAAGGTGTTGTTTGCCAAGATGGATGCCGAGAGAAAGGCTACACTTGACAAGGGATACAAGAGCAGATTGATTGAGGAATCGGAGCTTCCACCGGTGTTCACGGCCGACATTTCGCATCACTTTGAAAAGGATACGAAGGAATTATCCAAGAAGAGAGAAAAGAAGCGTGTCAAGTACGACGATGGATTGACCGAAGAGCAATGGCTTATGGCTGTTGATGATGACAACGATACGATCGAAGATGCCATCAAGCGTAACGAGGAACGTCTCCAGAGACAGAAGAAGAGGCTTGCCAGCGAAAAGGGAGTTTCTGTTGACGAAATCAGCGATGACGAACTTGCGGAGAGTCTCGGAGGAGATCTTGGTGTTGTTGCAGAGGATGTTAGTGATGAGGAAGACATAGAGGACGGGCGTGCTGCCAAGAGACAGCATATAGAGGGCCCTGACGAAGCGGAGCAGTTTGCCGAGAGGTGTACATCTGTGTTGGAGGCGATTGGTGAGCTCCGTGCCGTCGATGATGGGCACGACCAGACCGAGATCTTTTCCAAGTTACCGTCGAAGAAGTTGTATCCCGACTACTATAAGATCATCAAGCGTCCTATTGCGATCAGTTCGATCAAGAAAAACATTGCCCAAGAGAAGTACGACACGTTTGATGCGTTCCTTGCCGACTTGAGACTCATGTGTACCAACGCCAAGACGTACAACGAGGAAGGGTCGTTTGTGTATGCAGATGCACTGGCGATTGAGCGTGTGCTTGATTCTTATTAGGCTGTATTATAAAATGTATACTAGCTACAATGAGTGTAGTAATTAATAAAGGTATAACGAGAAGAGGTGTAAGAGATTAAGAACAGTGGAGAAGACAGAAAGTAGACAATAAAAGAGGTGAGTATAAGACAAGTACAAGATAACAGAAACAAAGAGTGGAAACAGAAAAGAGAACAATTGGATAATAGAAGATGGAGATGAAATGAAGAGAGGAAAGAAGCTACGGAAACAGTAGAGAGAGAAGCGATAAGAACGTTCTGAAAATGAGGACACGAGATGTACATAGACAACAGAGAATAGACAAGAGAGAATAGACAAGAGAGAATAGACAAGAGAGAATAGACAAGAGAGATACAGTTAGAGATACAGCCAGATACATGTAGAGATAGAAGTTAGAGATACGGCCAGATACAAGATAGATACAGTTAGAGATACAGATGGATACAATTAGAGATAGAAGCAGAGGACCATCGTCTTCCTTTCACAGGCAGCCACGTGATTGTTCTTTATGGAAGGTGTAGCCTGAGCAACAAATTGGGCCAATGACAGCCCTTGTTTTGTCATCGATACGGTGCAGGAAGAGTTGCAAAAACCTTGCTGCCCTACGAAACCACCGTCTCGAAGCTGTTTGCCGCTTGCAGCCCATCCCGGCCACATATATAACTGATCATTGGTGTCTCCACCAAAACTGGCGGCCTAGTGGCGTGATTTGAGCGGCGACGCCCTTCCATTACCTAATCGCTGTAAGTCGAGAACTTGCAGCAAATGTCTTTTAGTAAGCCTGCACCTGCGGCCCAGTGGCCAGCCCCCTCTTTGTATGAATAATAACACCATGGTTTCCCCTCAGGATAAATAGCAGGCGTTCCCCGGGTTTTTTTTCTGGTATCGCCTCCATTCCTCACCATGTCTTCTTTTGCTTTCAAACAGTCGGTGACCAGAGCGTCCAGAACCTTCAGAGGCTCGCGTGTCTCCACGGCCTTGTTCACGGGTATAGTTGGTTCCGGTGCCATTGCCGCCTACTTATACAACAACAACAACAACAATAACCAGAATAAGAACTCCAGCTCCAACAAGGTACTTGCAGCTGGTGCCGGTGCAATTGTCAATTCGGCCTACGTTCCTCTGGGCAAGAAGTTCCTGGACTACCAGGATCTCTACAACGATATCGCCGCCAAAATCGAAGAAAACGACGACTACGACGGCGGCGCCGGCTTCTACGGTCAATTGGTTAGATTATCGTGGCACACGTCTGGTACCTACGACAAGGCCAAGAACTCCGGTGGCTCGTACGGTGGTACCATGATCTACGCCCCAGAATCCAACGATGGCGAAAACGCCGGCTTGGCTGTTGGCCGTGACTTCCTTGTTGAATTCAAGGACAAGTACCCATGGATCTCTAGAGGTGACTTGTGGACCTTGGGTGGTGTTGTCGCCGTCCAAGAATCGGGCGGACCAAAGATTCCATGGAGACCAGGCCGTAAAGATCTCGTCGGTGACCACAAGAGAGTCCCAGAAAACGGAAACTTGCCAGATGCCTCGAGAGACGGTAAGTACGTCAAGGATTTGTTTGCCAGAATGGGATTCAACGAAAGAGAAACCGTTGCCTTGATCGGTGCCCACTGTTTGGGTAAGTGTCACGTCCACAACTCGGGCTTTGATGGTCCATGGTCCCACTCATTCAACATGTTCACCAACGATTTCTTTGTGCAATTATTGAAGGACTGGCATGTCAAGAAGTGGGATGGTAAGAAGCAGTACGAAGATAACGAAACTAAGGCCCTCATGATGTTGCCTACCGACATGGCCTTAAAGGAAGAATCGTACTTCATCAAGTACGTCAAGGAATACGCCAACGACGAAGCCTTGTTTTTCAAGGACTTTGCTAAGGCATACAGCACCTTGTTGGAATTGGGTATCGCTTACCCAAAGAACACCAAGCCATTCGAATTCAAGACTGTTGACGAACAATCCTAAATATAGTATGATAATTTACAAATAAAAGTTCACGATTTACATCATTGGCCGTAGATAACCCCATACTTTAAAAAAACTAAGGTTTGTAATCATCGTTATATCCCAACTATCGAGATCTCGATATTGCAACTTCCCGATTAGGAAAGAGTCGATGGACTGCGTATTTTTCAGACTGGGCAGTTTGGGGACCGCTCCATTTTTCTGCAACAAAAATTAATCGATTTGTGCGCACACGACTCTCCATCAAAATTTTTCACCGCTGAAAAATTTTTCATTCATATAAATCTATCAGTCCGCTACAAATTCCATAGAGTTTTCTTTTCTTACCATCATCCGAAATGAAGTACATCCAAACTGACCAAATCTTAGAAATCCCAGCCGGTGTCACCGTCTCCATCAACGCTAGATCCATTCACGTTGTTGGACCAAGAGGTGAATTGAAGAAGGACATCAAGCACATTGATGTTACCTACACCAAGCTTTCTAACAAGGCCATCAAGATCACTGTCCACAACGGTGACAGAAAGCACGTTGCTGCTTTGAGAACTGTCAAGTCCTTGATTGCTAACTTGATCACTGGTGTCACCAAGGGTTACAAGTACAAGTTGAAGTACGTCTATGCGCATTTCCCAATCAACGTCAACGTTGTTGAAAACGATGGTCAAAAGTTTGTTGAAATCAGAAACTTCTTGGGTGAAAAGAGAGTCAGACAAGTCAAGATCTTCGATGGTGTTACCATTGAAGCTTCTGCCAACGTCAAGGATGAATTGACCGTCTACGGTAACTCCTTGGAAGCCGTTTCCCAAAACGCTGCTGACATCCAACAAATCTGTCGTGTCAGAAACAAGGATATCCGTAAGTTCTTGGATGGTATCTACGTTTCCGAACGTGGTGTCATTGACAACGATGCTTAAAGAAACAAAACAGTTGTGTATTAATACATTCTCTAATTCTTTATATTATTGAGGAGATGTTATGGGTTTATAGTTCAATTTTGGTTGCTTTTGGTTTTAACCCTGTCTCAATCCGGATTTGTTATCGAGCTCAAAACAATGCAGAGCCACCAACGATCCATTGTAGGCCGCGCGAGACACTGGGTTATTGCTGGTACTAGACTGAAGTGAAAATTTTGGAACAGTATTGGTGGTAACTTTGTGTCAACCCCAAACGAGTAGAAGTGTGATTAGGTGAGAAATTACGTAATTGCACTTCTTACTTTGTTAAACTCCATTTCTAAGAATCGATTGCCATTGAAAGTCTTTAGTGGTTTTGATTCGTTCGGATTTGGTGTTGTCACGTGAATAGCATTAACCACGTGAAAAGACCTGCACGTGATCCAATTGCACCGGTACCGGGGAGAGCTTAGTGTACAGAATCGGCCACTGTTTTACAATCTTACGACAAATTCTAGGAAAAGCTCACCATCATGACGCTCAGAGTAGCCTTTTTAGGTCCCAGAGGTACATACACCCACCAGGTAAGTAGCCACGTTCAACTCATTCACGTCAACACGAAAACTAACAATCTTTTTAGGCTTTACTCCAGCAGTTTGGCGATGATGTCGAGATATATCCCCAGGCCCAGATTGGAGACTGTTTCAAGGCCGTGGACTCGGGAGAAGTCGATTATGCCGTTGTGCCGTTTGAAAACTCCACTAATGGCCAAGTGGTCTTTACATACGACTTGATTCGTGACTGGTTCATCTCCAAGACTCCCAACTTCAAAATCGTGGCCGAACAGTTTGTTGCCATCCACCACAACTTCATCTCGAGAGCGCTGTCGATCGACGAAATCACCACCGTGTACTCTCATCCGCAAGTATGGACCCAGGTATCGAAGTTCTTACAGGGCCTTGGCCCCAACGTCAAGCGGATCGACTGCAACTCGACATCGGCCGCTGCTGAAATGGTCTACCACGACAAAACCAACGTTGTCGCGTGCATTTCTTCCAAGATGAGCTCAGAATTGTACCTGTTGCCAATTCTACAGGAGGGCGTTGAGGACATTGCTGGCAACACTACGCGGTTCCTTATTCTCGGGCTGGTGGCGCCTCCACCGCCACCATGTGGCAAGGACGAATCGGACTACATCACTAGTATCATCTTTACAATCAAGGACCACCCCGGATCATTGTGGGATGCCTTGGATCCGTTCAAAAGGCGAAATATCAATCTTACGTGTATTAACTCGAGGCCATCGCACGATGCAGCTTGGGAATACGTATTCTTCCTAGAACTCATTGGAAACCACGATACTGACTCCAACGTCAAGGAGGGGATCTTGGAAATGGCGGCCAATTGCACTGAGGTGGTTGTCGTTGGAAGTTTCAAGCGTAGTTGGAGGTACTCATCAAAATAGTCATTAAATAGGAAATAAAGTATAAAATAGCATGTCAAGGGTTTCCTCACGGGCCTATCTTGTGGTACGTCCATTCTGTGTTATCCAAAGGACAGGCGTTTCTAGTCTTAAGCCATCTCTTGATACAATGCAAATGGAACGCATGGTTACACACCCCCCATGCGGGAAGACATTCTTCCTGGCCGTTGTTTATGGAGTTGGGCTGACACTCAATACACGGCTCCATCAAGTGGTTTCTGCAGATGGCACAGTTTTCGATCTGGATATCCCACGACCAGAAGGCGACGGCCGTCCATTTCTTGACCTCGAACTTCTGTTTCTTTTTCGTTTCTTCCACCCTTTCGGAGTCTGAGGTTAGTTCAATTCCGTCTGCTTCCCCTGGCAAAATATACTTACCACTATCGATCTCCATTCTATCTTGTTCGTCCATGGTGTATTTGTTTGATCGTGGTTGATTCAATTATTTGTAAGACAAGTTTGTAGCAGCGAGGATATTTTTGGCGTCACCACACGACCCTCGTTATTTTATCATAACACAATCACAACTTGTTGGTGTTGACGTCTCGACAAACCAAACTGCCGCCACATCGCGATGTCCGAAGAACTCATCTCTTCGTTGTATCCGCCGCCACCGCCGTTTTTCAAGTACTTTACTGACGACAATGTCGCCAAGTACGAGCTGTGGCAGGCCGAAGACTCTTCCGAATCTCCACCTCCAGGCGAGTTGAAGTTACTCGAGCCACCGGTGCCGCCGCCAGGAACGCACTACCGTGGCTACGGGAACTTGTGGTCGTTCCAGGATAAGCTCCCGAGCCTCAAGGAGGCCAACTGGGACCAATTGTACCAAGACGACGACGAAAGCATCACGTCCGAAATCAAGATTAAAGAGTTACACAAGCTCATGGACTCGCTCCTCCTCAACTTCTTGGAACTTGTTGGGGTTGCGTCCGTCGAGCCGGGGGCCTTTGAGCAAAAGGTCAAGGACTTGTCGCTCATTTTGATCAATATAAACCATCTTTTAAATACTTACAGACCCCACCAGTCGCGTGAAAGCTTGATCATGTTGCTCAAGAAGCAGATCCAGTCGAAAACAGCAGAAATCGCCCAGATTGATAAAGTCTCTGCCGACGTCAAGGCCAAAATACTAAAACTAACTGAATTCAACCTCGAACCTTCGTCAGAAGATGTCGTCATGGACGACTCCTCCAACTCAAATGACTCCACCAATTCCAAAAAGGACCTCATTCAAAAACTCCTTGCTGAAAACTTAAAATAAGTCCAATAAATCGTTACTGGCACTAGTACTCGAACTGTTGTTTTGGTTCAAATCGAGCTTACCCAAGCCCTGCGAGAGGCCCTGCGGTTGGGTCTGTCCAGCAGCGGGAGCAGCAGCAGCAGTAGTCGGACCACTGGACAGACTGGTGTTGAACAAACTCAATATATCGTTGGCAGAAGTCTGCTTCTGCAGCTGTGGGTTCGATACAGCAGGAGTGTTGAACAAATCGTTCAATTCATCCAATAAGTTGCCTCCGGCCGAAACACCGCCTTGGTCCTGGTCATCATCATCGTCATCGAAATCAAGCAAGTTTTCGTTTTTTGCATTGTTGATAATATCGTGCTTGGCCAAATTCTTCAAGTCTTCAATGTTTTCCTTTCCGGAAGACGACTTCTTTCTCTCACTTGGTACCCGAGTGTATGCATTAGCATCAATAAACGTAAAAGCAGGTTTATGATAGACCGATGACAAAGTACTCAACTCTTTGATCAAATCTTGTAACACATTTGGATTGAATGTCGAAATCGTAGTTCTGATAGGAGGCAACTTGGCCAATGCAATCTTTTGTTGCGATTCTGTCGAGGAAGAAGACAACAATCTCCAATAAATGTACGCCTTGTCTCTCACATCGGCATTTTCACATTCCTTGGTAGCCATTTCTAATGTCTTTTGCAAAATGTTGGAGTATTTTGTGCCCTTTGCCGACAAGTTGACCTTGACCACCGTGGTCAAAAAGTTCAATTGAAGAATAGATTCGTATTCCAAGAATCCTTCCAACAATCCCGACAACTTCTCGTCCAATTTTGGGAAGTAGCGTGGATATTCCCCCAACAACCAAATGTATCCTGCCAACGAGTCGGTTCTATCAAGCTCATCTATGTGGTTGGAGATGACCGGTATAATTAAAGTTGCCAAGTCGTTCTTACCTGGGTAACGTCTTAAGATGTTTGTCAAAACAACAATCGATTCGTTGATGACCAAATCACCACCTCTTTGATCAATCAAGGTGCACAACAAGTTAACTGAGTTAACGACACAGCCCGCCAACGTAATGGCTACTGAACCAATAGACTTTATGGCTTTGGCTACCAAGGCCGGTTCGAATTCCATGGCATATTCTTTCAATTCTCCCAACAACAAGGTACTGTTGTGTTCGTTGGCCAATCTGATCATGATTTCCAATTTCTCCAACTTAAGGTATAAAGGATCGGAATATTTAATGAAAAAGACTCTCAATTCCTTCGACAAGATTTGTGGGTACTTTTCCAAGATGATTCTAATATTTTTCAATCCAACGTATTGGGCCTCAGGAATGGACGAGCTGACCAAAGACACCAACGGAGCAGACAATTTCTTCAATATGTTATTTCTTTGAGCCGTCACGGGTATAGTGTCCAAATGGTGGATGATTGCCTTGATAGAACTCAACACTACCGACGGGTTGACGTGTTGCAACTGGGGAATGACTCTTTCTATGATATGGCTAGCCTCCTCAGCACTGTCGGTTTCGTAGTCGGTCAATGTGGTCAATATTGTGATTCTGCCCCATTCGGTGCATTCGTTCAAGCACATCAACAAGTTCTTGATGACTTCGGTACTGACGGTGAACACCAGCAAGCTAGGATCCGTGTTCAAGTCGCGGATCTCGTACAATGCATTCAACGAGTTTGCAATAACCATGGGATTGGGGTCCTTAAGCAACGCACGCAACAGGTCCAAGAATCCAAACTCCACGCACATTTCTGGGTTGAGATCAAACAACTTGGCGACACAAATGGCTGCCGTCTTACGGACGTAAGGGTTGTCGTCCTTCAAAGTACGCAGAAGCGGTATTTCCATGTAGTCAACCATTCTGGCCACTCTGATGCACCCCATAGTCCGGATGGCCAACGCTCTGATCAAGGGATTGGGGTCCTCGGTGTCCTGAACAAAGGTGTTGACGGCCAAGATACACAATTCCGGATGGGTTTTGGCGTAGTTCATCAAATACAAGTACACCAACTTCTTTTGTTCCAAGTCGTACGTGGCGATGTTCTTCAACACGTCGGGGAACAACGACGACACATCCTTGCCGACGGTCATGGCCTGGATAACCCGCTGGATGGCATCTTTCCGTTCGCCCTTGTACTGCGAAACCAAGCCGCTTTTCAATTCAAACGTTTCACCCTTACGTGGGCCCTTCAAGAAGTTTCTGATCTTCTTTTCAAGCGACATTGTCTGGGGAAGTTGCGTCGTGATTCGTGGTGGTCTCTTAAGGCTGTCAACTTTTATTGTTTTGGTGAGGAAAACGCTCCAAAATTGGCGCACGTGATGTGCAACACGCTGACCGCTTTCCTGATTTGGGTTACGACCAAGTCGAGTTACACCAACATCCCGTCAGTTGTAAATGGCGGTGTATGGACGTAAACGGGTCAAAATCCTGGTGACTCCGCCAGACCGACTATTCTCCGACGATGAAGAAACCGATCTTGCCAACGAAGGGCCCATTCCCATAGTCAAGGACGCCAGAACGGCACATCCACGCGACATCTCGTACCAATCTCCAGATAGACCAAAGTCACGGACGCCTCCCGACGTTGATGATGACAGACTCACTCAATCGCCGCGAAAATTGTCCAAATTCATCAACTCCATCGATCCTTCTGTCTCGAAACAAGATTTCTCTCCGAAAAGGGACCTCTACCAACAACTCAAACACTTGCAACTGCTGCCGACGACTCCAAAACGGCCTGCAACCAACAAGCGCACATTGGTGTCTCCCGCCAAAGTAGGTCCCCGTGAACAAAACGCATGGGACGACTTATTCTCCAACATCGATAACAATAGCTCAAAGCCTTCATTGGTGGAAGACCTGCTGGCATCAGATACTCAGTCAGACAGTGAAATCGGGGTCAATCTTATGGACAAGTTTCTTGCGTTTGAGTCAGAAGTGACAGATTCCTTGAATCAGGAGCAGAAGTTGCCTACTGTGTCGGCGCTGCGTCTTGTCACAGCCAAACGGACTTATGGGGCAGCAGAACGAAGCTTCCTTGAAGACTCCAAGGACGAGAATGGCATTGCTGAGACATACATTGACACAGAGGTGTCAAACATTAATGATTTACGAACTTCTGGTGAAAATAGTAAGCTTCGAGATGAAATCGAATATATTTGCGACGGTTTGGTCTTACGAGGCAACGACGAACTCAAGAACGGTCTACTCATCAGTACATTGATTAACCTTGCCCATTCTATTGAAACAAACGACAATATAGCCAACAATGCTGCGGTTCTTATCCAAAGACTAGCCATCATATCCAACAAATTAACTAAGCTTACCACGAATGGCAAGAAGATCGTCGAGTGGTTGATAGGAGTTGTCTTGTTATTGTTTCTTGAAGTTGTTGGCAGTGAAAAAGTATCTCCATTACTCCCTCCTCTGCATTTGAACATGAGCCACGACGAATTCTCCACAGATAAGCTTCTGAAACTCACAGCTAGCGATCTCGATAAGCTCAGACATAAATACAGTCCTCATTATGTCCAATTGCGATTTTTAAGCCTCCAAAAAGAGGCCCCAGCATTCCAGACATGGTCCAATATCCAATTTGCAGCTAAGTTGTATCAGCAAGTTGACACCGAGGCAGAAACGGAAATTCTCTTGTTCTACCAGCATTACTTGGAATCGTTTCTGACGGTGGAAGATGTCACATTGTTTATGGAGCCGATTGCAGCCACCGTAAACCAAACGGCACTGCTCGCGCCCATAAATTTGCAAGCACTAAAAGTATTGGTTCTTCTCTCGACCAATTACCAACATCCAGCCATAGTCGAGAAGATATTTATTACCAGTTACGTGTCAAAATTACTTCCTGTGCTCAACAGGACTTTTGAACTAATCAAGCAGGGCACTTCGGATGACCTCTACATCAATGCTTCGTTGTTCATTTTGGGGTATCTCATCAATTATGCGGAGCAGGACTCCTCTACGTTAGATCCCAACATCAGTGACAATATCAGGCAATTGGAAGGCATTGAAACAAACGAGGAGGCCGTACGTCACCTCGTAGGCTACAATGCTATCTATTTGGCGTACTTGAAAACCAACCACAATCTTGCAATTGATAACAAAACATTGACAGGTCTCCTTGAGGACTTCGGTGCCATCATAGACATCGAGGTGGTGAGGAACAAGATCCACCGGTTGATACTACAGTTAAACTGAGTCAATCTGTATTTTTGTGTTTATAGACTGTACTATTTGTATAATAGAGTGTACTTATTTCATTAGGCATCTATATGTCACTAAGTAGTTAGAGCATCATAGATGTGATTGGGCGGATGCATGGCAGCAAGGAAACTTGCTTATTCGTCCTTGAGACCAATAACAGCTCTACCAGTGTAGTACAAAGGAAGGATGGTAGCGACAGTGAAGACGGCGTAGTATGGGTAAACCAAGAACTTGGCGTGCTTACCTCTCAACCACAATGGCTTGGTGGAGTTTTGGTATTGTCTTTGCAACTTAATGATTCTTTGAGGGTCCATTTTGGTGTAGAACTGAAAGATATCTAGTATTTGTTTAATCAGTTCATTTTTCAAATTTGATGTCATTGGTTGGGAAAAGTCGTGCAAGGGTGAATGTACTATTATGTATATGCAGGATATTCTCCATACTATTTTCTGCGGCGCTACCATAAAAACCGTCCCATATTGACTTCCAGAGCCCGCCGCCTTAAGTATGGGGGTCCCGTGAGTCCCCAGACACGACCTCTAGTATGGTAAGGGGACTTTACACGCGTCTGATAACATTCAAACCCAACCGTATATTAAAAATCGTCATTCTCGTCATCACTTATATTAATTACCCCATGACGCCTGGTGCTGGCCTGGACATTCTCATCGTGGAATTCATCGAGGGCCAGGATCAAGTCCTGTGAGTTGTAATATGAGCCCTCGCTCTCATCCCCACTGAGCACTATAGGACTGTTGGCGTTGGTGCCATCGCAGTCAGCAAACCCATGCCATTCGCCGGCGACAGCCTCGTTATCCGACGATAGTATATCGTAGTCGTCACTGTCAAGATCGCCATTGATCTCTTCGAGTCCTCTCGAGTCCACAAAGCTGTCGGCACTATCGTATTCGTCGAGCGACCCAGCAGCATTGCCGTCTTCTTCTTCGGCATGGAAATCGCCCTCCAGGTCGTAGAAGGCCTCCTCGCGGGGGATTCTGAATTCTGTGCCACAATGTAAGCATACCGAGCCGTGGGCTTCCCAGTGACAGTTCCCACAGCGGGGCACGCCGTCGGAGTTATCAATCAACGTCAACGCCGACTTGAACAAATCGCCAAACAATCGTTCGTGTTTGGCGTCATATTCATAGCCCTTGACGCTGTCCGTACGTTCTTTTTCCAAGGCTGCACGTGCACTTGGTTCTTCACTTGTCTCTATCAACATATCGGTGATGTTCTTGCTGACTTCCTTGAGTTTGATATTGAGCACCGGCTTGTTTTCGATCTCTCGCCGACAAACGGGACAGTTCATCTTGTTTTCAAACCACGATTGCAAACAGTCATAGCAGAACGAGTGGCCACACTCTGTGGTGAACGGCATATGCATCGTTTCTGAACATATTGTACACTCGAGGATCGATGTGAGTTTGGATAATAGACCTGACGTCAATTGGTGGTCCTAAATGTTAGTAAAATTCCGGTGGTTTTCGTCTCTTGTTGGTTCTTTCCAGGTTTACATACAATTGCATTCCATGTCTTGACGCTTCCTTCTTCAAGAGACATCTTGGTGGCGGGATTTGTGGTTTCTCTAGCGGGAGATAATTTTGATGATGATATATTTGTGTTTATATGCAGTTACACCTGTATCTAAAATCTATGTACAAAATTCGTATATATGCAAAAATGTCGTTTTCACATGAATGAGGAGTATTTTTGGGTGCAAAAATTAAGGGCCACTTCCATGTCTCAATTGATTGGGCAAATTCATGACTTGCCTTCCGTCCATTTGTCCAAAAACTTGAAAAGATCGACAACGGTTGAGGCCAAGTCTTGCTTATCCTTTTCTAACCGGAGATTGATATCAGCAATCAATCCACGGAGTCTTCTCAATGTCAACTCAATGGTAGCCCGTGAACGGGCAAAATTGTTCATGTACTCAATTGCTTCATCGTTGTGTTGCGAATCGTTTTCAAGCAACTCCTTGTAACGTTGCTGCTTTCTTTCCATGTACTGCAACTTCTTCGTCACCATCTTTTCCACATAACAACATTGGTTGTAGATGTATGGACTCAAGACGATCTCATCAACGGGGAACTGGATGATGGTCCGTATCATATCCGAAAAGTTACTGTAGTTGCAGAAGTTCCGGAGTTCTATATTTAACAATGTCATGCGGCCCTTGTCGTTCAAATCCTCAGGGTTGATTCCCTCTATGATGACGTTGGCTTCTTCAAACAAGTTCTTGTTCATCAACATCCGTGCAAATATAATCCTGTTGTTGGATGTCAACGTGGTCTGATCGACCGTGCTGAAACAATGCGCCAACGCTTCTTTGTCGTTGCGTGCTTGTAACATGATCAACTCCAAATCAATCTTGTGCTTGTCATGGAGCCTCACCCGCTTCATCAAATCAACAAGAATAAGCTTATTGTTCCAGTCGGACCTTTTGTATGTGTTTTTGATAACAGCAACTTCGGGACGTACACCTTTGCGTAACACATCGGTGAACCCTTTGGTGATACGATATTGGACTTGATCATTGAACTTAAGGAACCGGCCATGTTTGTCTTCTTTCCATACTATGGATGACCAATGGGAGTCATACTTGCGACTGTTGATAAGGTTGTTTTCAGGGGTGAATGGAACGAGTTGCGAATGAGACTTGACAATCTTCAAACTACCAATAATCGTTTTCTTTGAATTGTCCGAGAAGCTGGGATTATTTTGAACCCAGTTGCAAAACTGTTCGTTAAACTGGGGTGCATGGTATGGATAAGTGTGGACAAATGTGTCATGCAATTTCTTCAAGTAAACCGGACTGAAAGCCAATTGGTCTTGGGTATTCTCCAAGAACTTGAAAAGACTGAGAAATTTGTGGTTCCTCAAGTAGTAGTTGGATATGAGCTCATAGAATCTATCTTGCATGACAATGTGATGTTCCTTTAGGGACATCATGACATACTGGATCATTTTCATGTCTGAGTATTTGACGAAGAACCGAAGAAAGTTGTAATAAAAATCAACCAATTCTTCACGGTAGGTTATGGCATTACTGATCTCGTTAATTTGAATGATATCCTGTTTGGAAATATGTTTGTAAAAGTTGTATGGTTCACGTTGGATGATCATGTACTGTAAGTTTATCGAGCGGATAAGATGGTGGTGAGAAATCTTGTATCGGGCTATGAGCTCGTGTACTTTTTGCAATTCATCGGAGTTTGCGTGTTTGTAATGTTGTTCGAGAATCAAGGCGAGGGCCTTGGGCGATAAACGAGAACAATTGTTGGCGATCCATTCTTGGTAGACTATAGTTATATTTTCAAACAACGAGTCGACCTTGACCATCTGAACAAGAATAGTTTCTAGAAGCGTCACATCCATGGTTCTACGTAATGTGACCAAGTTTTGAAGCAATGTTTTGGCAAACTCTACTTCGTAGTTGAGGATGAATGCACTGAAGACGTAGCCCAACACTTTAGAGTTGTATTTTGGATGGTGCAAATACAGATGGATCAACAGCTCAAGGGTGTTTACGTCGTTCATGTGGTAGCAGAGCCAGATGTAGTATTCCTGGAACTGCTGGTTGGGAATCTCAAACCGCTTGCAGATGGTATACAAGCTGGGAATAATGCTGTAGATGTAGTCGTAATACGGGGAGCTGACGTCTAGTCTGGAAGCTGCCTGGTAGTATGGCACCTCTATTTCGGACTCTGTGTATAAGATGGGGTCGTTACGGAGGGGGATGTCCCTCGAGAACTCTTCCAAGAGGGTGACCAAAACATGCGGTGTGACTTCGGCACGGTTGCACGTCGTGAGTTTGCGGACCAAGGCCGGCAAGTCGCGCTGGCCAATGAGTCCAAGAAGCTCTGTAGACAAGTCTGAGTCATGTTGTAGGGGAACGGCGATGGTTTTGGGACGCATGAGCCAGTCGTACGACATGCTTCGAGGCGGAAACGACGCCAGAAACAGCCGCACAACCACAAGACGCGCAAGCTGCCGTGCACTCAGCCGTGTTCGTATACGGAGGGTGTGCCTTAGCATGGTGGAGATGGATATATCGCGGTTGGGACGCCTTGTTGGTCGATGTGGGTGTACGTAGTGGTAAGTGGTGTGGTAAAAATTTGTGAGGCTGTGTGCAGGTCCCGAGCCTATGCGCACCAAAGCCGTTTGCCTATAGTTAACAGAGACGGCGAGTGAGGCTACACCAACGGGGCGCGCGCGCGGCCGATTACAATGCGTCGAGACATTTAAGCATCGCCACGGAGATCCTGTGGGGGCCGTTTATAGATTTGGCGGCGAGAAATGACACACGAGGGGAAATACGCAGAACAGGATAAGGTTTTTGCCAGAAACAGACATACGAAGGAGGAGCATGGGGAAATTACCGCAAAATGTAGCGCAAGATCCATGTACAAGTGCAGGGGCAATGTCTCGAGGCGGCATTTTAGATTGTGGACGATTAGGGGGTGGCTAAGCTGGCCAATCGCCGGCCGTCGTGGTCTCGCGAACCAGAATTACACTGCGATGGTCCTTCGCACACGCCACCAAACAAAGTGCAACTATTTACGAGGGCCAATGTGTCAAGACGAAGCCATAAAAAAAAGCAAAAAAAGGCAAACAACGTTGGTTGTCTATGCAAAGGGAAAGCCACCAACGTCATTGGTTAATAGGCAAGTACCGTCCGAGTGTCGTGGTTCGGCGTATTTCGATGTCGTGGTCTCCCTAAGAGACGCCTGGCCATTAAGCCATCTTGGTTGGTGTACTCCAAGCGTTTCCTGAGGGATTTTAACCAAAGGAGCCAGATTGGAACTGCTCATCTCGTGATATATTTAGAACTGCGCACTGGGACCAGCACCCAAAGTGGCCATTGCGACGTGGGAGCCCCTCCTCCAGACGCTCCTTGCCGTGTAATTGGCGGTCCGGCTGCTCCATTGCCGTCTTTACCGTTTCTCTACGCTACCTGGCCACACTCAACTCCTCCTCCTTGCCATGCTGCAACTTCCCCCTGGACTCTGGCCCGGCGCTCCCCTCCGCTATTCACCTCCAAGCAGCCCCATGTGCGACATCGTGAAAAATTTTATATTTCTTTTTATTTTTTCGGCCCGCCTGCACTAAAAAAACGCTACCGCAAAGATATTTAAAGGACGTGATGCCCGCCCGTGGCCCGCTTGTTATTTCGTTGTGTTATATTTTACTTACCTCATACATGATTGTCAGACGTTGCTAAATAAAGCACACATCTACACTTATACACGCCCTACATAGCAGATCCTAATCAGCTCCTCGGTTTCCAAGCTATGATCGCAACCCTGACCGTTTCATCCTTCTAAACATGTCCGACATCGAAAGCAACAGCTCCGGCTCTCCTTCCAAAGCCTTGTCCTCCAACCCAGAGGACGTGCTCCACGACCACAGACACCAGTCCCACTCGCTCCCTATCCGTGTCAATGCCAATGTTCAGGCCCCCGCGTCCGCGGCGGTAAACCTGGAGTCCGCCATCGCCGACAGTGACGACGATGAGACTGGCAACATCTCGCCCCGCCACGGTGCCAACTTGGCCGTTCCCGATGAGTTCAAGCGCAAAAATTCGGCCCGCCGTAACCTTGCCACGGGCGAAGCCAGCACCCCGGCTCTGAAGACAGGCAGTGGTGCAAGAAACTCCTTCTCCACCCCTTCTTCGGGCCACGGCGCAAGAGCCCGTGCCGACTCGAGATCGCACTCGTTCTCTGATCACATTAAGGCTTTTATTAAAGGTGAAGATAGCCCCCATGTAGCTGAAAAGGCCGCCCAGCCCGGCCCCAAGAGAGAAAGAAGAAACTCTCGTTACTCCATCGACAGTGAAGACTCTCGTGCATCGAGATCTTCGCAGGAAACAGAGGAAGATGTTTGTTTCCCTATGTCCTTGGAACATGTCCGTATCAATGGTATTGACTTTGATGAAATTGAGGAGTTCATCAAAGAAGAAAGGGAAGAAGTCACTACCATGAAGGAACAGACTGCTATGAGAACTGCCACTCGTCAAGCTACTGGCGTTGACAGAAAGTTCTCATCGGCTGCCAACAGATACACCCCTAAGAACATCTTGCAAAAGACTACGACTACCATCAGCAAATGGAAGACCCGTGCCGATTCAAAGAGTTCTCCACCAAGTACTCAGATTTACCACAATGAACATACTTCCGATAACTCCAGCATGGAGGATCTCAAGGGCCGTGACGACTCATCGTCAGACCAAGTCAAGTTTGGTGGTGCTAGAGTTACCGATGGCTCTGGAGGTTTGCCAGACCGGTTTTCGTTCTTTTCTTCTGAATCTGACGAAACGGTCCATGCTCCAGACGTCTCTTCTTTGGTTGATCCTGGAAAGACCGTCCGTGAACTTTTCCGTAATGGTGAAGGAACTTGGTGGTTGGACTGTGTCTGTCCTACCGACTCAGAGATGAAGATGTTGGCTAAGGCTTTCGGAATCCATCCTTTGACGGCTGAAGATATTAGAATGCAAGAAACCCGTGAAAAGGTTGAATTGTTTAGAGACTACTACTTTGTCTGTTTCAACACGTTTGAACCAGATAAGGAATCCGAAGACTACTTGGAACCTATTCAGGTTTATATGGTTGTTTTCAGAGAAGGGGTTTTGTCTTTCCACTTCTCGCCATTTCTGCACCCAGCAAATGTTAGAAGACGTGTGCGTCAATTGAGAGACTATGTTGATGTTAGTGCTGATTGGGTTTGTTACGCCTTGATCGATGATATCACCGATGGCTTTGCCCCAATTATTACTAGCATTGAATATGAAGCTGACTCTATTGAAGACTCGGTGTATACTGCCCGTGACGATGATTTCAGTAAAATGTTACTTCAAATAGGAAAGTCCAGACGGAAAGTCATGACTTTGATGAGATTGTTGTCTTCGAAGGCAGACGTCATTAAGATGTTTGCTAAGAGATGTCAGGATGAGGCCACATACCACCACCAGCCTCCACATGTTGTCCAATCTTCCACTAACATTGCTGGTGCTACTCAGACTAACTCTTCTCACGATGTCCACTCTGTGGGATTCAATAGCGATGGTACTGGAGGAATTAGTTTTGGTCCAGGCCCAGAAGCTATTCCATCGGTTGTTCCTCCTCAGCCATGGCAATACCGTACTAGAGCCCAGCCTAGAGCCGATATTGCATTGTACTTGGGTGATATTCAGGATCATGTCATCACCATGTTCCAGAACTTGTTGGCATACGAAAAGATTCTCAGTAGATCTCATGCCAACTACTTGGCTCAGTTGCAAGTTGAATCGGTTCATTCTAACAACAGTATGACGAAGATGTTCTCCAAGGTTACCTTACTCGGTACCATGTTCCTTCCATTGAACTTGGTAACTGGTTTGTTTGGTATGAACGTTCACGTTCCTGGCCAAAACATTGAAACATTCTGGTGGTTCGGTGGGATTGTTGGATTCTTTGTTTGCTTTGTGTGTGTCGCCGGTTTCTTGGGAACTTTGTGGTTGAAGCAAATCAACTGTGAGAAGCTTCACGACCCTGCAGAAAGCAGCAGACGTTCGATAAAGAGTTATATATTTAAGGGTAAGGACACCAAGTCGGTTATTTCCTATTCTAACAAGTACGCCTGATTGATTTTTGAGTATTTATAGACTGTATTCTAAATTGAACATATTGCTTTAAATCGTTTTATACATTAGTGTGTAGTATACAGCTAGAAATCTATTGACATGACATGGTTCTTCAAAGCTTTCTCTTCTTGTTCTTCTTATCCTTCTTGTCCTTCTTGTCCTTCGTCACCCTCGGTTCGTTTCCTTCTCCTTCTTCCACCGGAATCCAGATCTCGCCGTCCTCACCCTTGATCTCCTTGTGTCTGAACACTTCCTTTCTCCAGTCTTGCAAGTGTTTCTTCTTGGTGAACTTTCTCTTGTCCTTCATTCTCAATTCCTTGGCTCTATATGGTGCAAACTTCTTGATCCCAATAAAGGTGTTCAATTGTTTGTCGTCGGCAAGAATGATATCTCTCGTGGTTAAGCCAAACGATTCCGGAGAAACTTCACGGTACTTGAACTTGACATCTTCGTCCTTGTTTCTTCCTCTTTCTTCTTCGACTTCGTCAACGAGAACGTGAGTGTTGGATTCCACAATGGCACGGGCCTTTTCTCTTAAGGATTCCTTGTCTTTCTTGGAGGATTTCTTTTCTTTTAATTTATCCTTCTTTGACTGCTTTTGTTCCTCCTCCTGTTGTGGTTGTTGTTGTTGTTCTTCCTGTTCTTCTCCTTCATCCTCTTCGTCGTTGTCGTTATTGAAATCGGCCATGATTTCATCATCTTCGTCCCATTCAGGCTTGGTGATTTCGGCACCGTAATACAGCTCGTTGAAGATCTCGGCCATCTTGCTGTCCCAGTCGGCATCATCAAAGTCATCCTGGAGCAATGAATCGCCAAACACCTTTTGGATGGTTTCATCGCTGACGTCGTCTCCAACAGCTTGTTTGATGTTGGCCAAACGATCCAAAACCTTGTTCATCTTGGCATTCTTCTTCTTCTTCAACAATTCTTCCTTCTCCTTGTCTTCCTGTTCCTTTTCGTCCAGCTTCTTTTCTCTTTGTCTCTTTCTGGTGTTGGTGTTGGATCTTCTCAAGGTAGCTTGGTTACGGGCGTACGAAACAATCTCGGCAGCATTTTCGTCTTCGTATCTGAAGTTGTAGGCGTGTTCAAACTTCTCCACTGCGTTATCAAAGTCTTCTTCGTCCGATTGGTCGATTCTGTCCAAGTCAATTACTTTATCGTTCTTTCTGGGGATCCAAGCTTGTTCGTCCAAGAACGCCGACAAAAACCCGTCTGCGTCGTTGGGGTTGGGCAAGGTTGTCACCTGTTCGGGTTCTTGCCTTTGTGGCTTTTCCTTCTTGGTCAAAAAGTCATCGTCGCTGTCCTCTTCGTCATCGAATGCATCCTTGATGTCGGAAAGAAGTTGGTTTCTTTCTTCTCTTTGGGTGACAACAAACGGTTTCTCACCGTCCACGGTTTCAAACTCTTCGTCACCTTCCTTGTATCCACCCGAAAGTAAGTTCATTCTGTGGTAATCCTTAAGGAACATGGGCTTTTCCTTCTTGTTCTTAATGGCCTCGACAGGATCTTCGAAAAACCTGACTTCGGGGTTCAACAACTTGGTGGGGTCTTCACGGATGGTCTTCAACACTTGTGAAATGCTCTTTTCAACATCTTCAGTGATCAATTCGCCGTATTCGTCTTCGTCTTCCGAGGACGATTCTGATTCGGAGTTTTCCTCGTCATCTTCTTCAACTTGCTTCGGTTTCTTCTCTTGTTTCTTGACAACTTCAACTACTTCCTTGATCTCAGATCCTGGAACGGCGGTCTTGGTGGCTTCTTCTCTTGCACGCTTGGCGGCAGACTTTTTTCTAGCCATGATGTAGTAGGTGGTGGATAATTTTGCGATGAGATGGAAATGCGCATAAAATCATCACTTCGTGCGGGTGCGACAATCAGACACAACTACTTGACGGTTATATACTATTTGAACACTGACTTTACTGTAAATACTCTGTGATGCTATAAGATACTCAATTAGAAACTTGTCTGAGCTTGTGGACACGGAGTGCAAGAACTGGTTCTATTGGGTTCTACAACCTCGCTATACCCTTCTTGGTATACCACCACCGGTACGCCAATTCCGCCCGGTTCAAATCCAAGTTCTCGCTAACGACCTTCCACAAGATATCACTGAGGAAATTGCGCTCCTCGGCATTGCTGGCATTCAATACGGCCCAAACTTCATCTAGCCACTTCTCGAATACCGATAATGGGAAGTATGGAACGAGATTGATAAGGGCCACGACAAAAGCTTCTCTCGTAGTTTCGGGTATTACTCGCTTCTGAAACTCGTAGTGGGCCCTGGCACCTGGAAGCGGGCTCAATAATACCAAATCCTTGGGTTTCTTGCCCTTGTTGGCACTAATAATATCCCCCTCCTTTCTTGTCTTGTCGTCAACGTTTCTTAAAGTTGAGTTTGCTTCAATCTCGGCTATGGGTTGTCCCGAAGCAAACTTCTGGTCTCCGTCACTCTTGATTGGTATTCCCGGCACGAAATTTCTCAGTTTTGAAAGTAAGTATTGATAAAACTCCTCGCCAGTCCCATGGTGGGACAACAACTTCTTGCCCAAAGTCTCAATGGCAATACTGAACTGGTTACCAGAGATTCTGACTGGGAATTGCCTAAACAATAACTCGACGTACAGGATACAATCAGCAAGATTGTGGCCAGTCCCATTGGTGAAACAAAGAAGGAGTGCCGAGTGGGCTGCCTCTATTAAGCTGTAGTCGTCGTACTTGTAGTCATCTGCCAAATTAAAGCAGATTTCATAGATCTCCTTGATGAATGGTTCCTTTTTGGAGCTCGACTGTAAGTAGTTTTCCCATAACCCCAACACAAAGAGCACTTTGGCGCGAGCTACGTAGTTATTGTTCAACGAATCTGGATGAAGGTTGACTTCCTTATAGTTCCCAATCAAAAAGCTAGTGAAACTTTCATAGTTTCCCCCGGACAACGCCAACTCAACACTCAAGTAGTAGACAAAGTTGTACGAATCAAAACCCCCTTGACCAATGGAGAGAAGGACGAAATTAACGTAATATAAGCCGTGGAGAATCTTAGAACCGATCTGTCTGTATTCAATCTCGATAACTTCCAGCGAACGCCTCTGGAAGGGATTAAACGCAAAATAGTTTTTGTTGTTAGAGGTAAGGAACCTCGTAAGAATGCCCTGGTAGATTATAACCTCGGCAAAGAAAATGTTCTTGACAATGCTCCAGAACAAATTGTGGGGAGGATTCTCGTTGGCAGCACTAGTGCTGTGATTGAAGTGGGTGTTCTGGATGGAATGGTTGAGATGCTGGTTGAAGTTTTGGATTTGGTTGAGACTGTCCATGATCAACACGAACGAGCCATCAACATATGGCAATTTCTTGAAGTAAGCATCGAGGAGGAAGGCAATTCTGTTCATGTGTTTAATGACTGGTTTCTGAAGTACACTGCGTTCAGTCTCGGGGCTCGGTTCCGTAATGTACTTGGAGTAGTTCTGAAGCGAATGAACTGGGTGTAAGAAGAACAACTGCATGGTTTTGTTGGCGATAAAGGCGGGAGAAATCGATGCAGTGTAGTTTTTGGGTAAGTCGTCCTTCTTGAACACAATGGCCAAGGATATAAGACTGAGATAAACAACGTCATCTGGCTGGGAGGGCGACACACTGTACTGGAGACCTTGTTTAAAGAGCTTGAGCATAGACTCGTCCCAGTTAGCAAAGAACCAGCGGTATTCGAGGAGCTGCTGCACGGTATAGAGCTCGTCTCTCAAGGGCGACAGCAACTGCAATCCGGCGATTATGGGCAAAACCTTCCAGCTGTTAGCCATGGGGTTGTATGCGGCGAAGTTGGAGAGCTCAGTGGCAATTACCGTGTAGAATTCTTTGATGGACAACGTCGGTCTGCTGATGGTCAACTTCTTGTCGGCAATTAGCTTGAAAACTTCGATGATCAAGTAGTTCTGTTCAAAGTCGGGCTGGTGGCCAAAACACACGGGGGAATTAAGGAAACTGGCGACGAGCAACCTCAAGTTGTGGGACTGCTTGACATACGGAAGGTAGTGGTACAAGTAGCCCAAGACCTTAGAAACAGTGGCATCCGGCGGTGGTACACGGAGCTCGTTGATGACAAAATCGAGCTCTTGTGGCGTTTGTACAAGGCCCCTGCCTTGTGGACCCAAGATGTTGGAGAGGTTCATGGAGAGTCAACCGCGGTTAGTGTGGGGGAATTTAAAATTTGAACTGCGATAATTCACATCAACAAATTCACGGCCAAATCATATTTATTTTCATTAATTACCAAAGACTGGCATTGTTCTAACTATTTACTATGTACTATTTATAAGGTTGTTAGGTTAAACGGCCCATTCTACGGGCAGCTTCAAGACCTTCAACAACTTGTCTTCCTCGGAGCCCTCTTCAGGGTGGTGGTCGTAGGCCCAGCTGGCAGTGGCAGGCAACGACATCAAAATACTCTCGACACGCGAGCCAGGCGTCTGCAAGCCGAACTGGGTTCCTCTGTCCAAGACCAAGTTGAATTCGACGTATCTACCTCTTCTGATCTGTTGCCAGTTCTTCTGGTGCTCGGTGAACTCGGTGTGCTTTCTCTTGGCCACCAATGGCACGTACGAGGGCAAGAACGCGTCGAAACAAGACTCGATGATCTGCAAGATGTCTTCAACGGGCTTGGTGTCGAAATCGTCAAAGAAGATCCCACCAATACCTCTGGTTTCGCCTCTGTGCTTGATGTAGAAGTATTCGTCGCACCACTTCTTGTACTTGGGGTACAATTCGGCGTCGTACTTGTCCAAGGCATCCTTGTGGGCCTGGTGGAAGTGCTTGGCATCTTCTTCGTACAAGTACGATGGAGTCAAGTCGGCACCACCGCCAAACCACCAGTTGGTGACTTCCTTGGTTTCGGGGTTGGTGATCTCAAAGTAACGGTAGTTGGCATGGGTGGTTGGCGCGTGTGGGTTGTGTGGATGGATCACCAACGATAACCCACAGGCAAAGAAATCAACACTACCATCGTCCGAACTCGACTCCAAGTTGCGATGGTCGGCCTTCATTCTTTCAATGGCCTGTGGGGGCAACTTACCGTGAACAACAGAGATGTTGACACCACCCTTTTCAAACGTGGTTCCGTTCTGGAGCACCATCGTTCTGCCTCCACCGCCGTTGTTTCCACGGACCCACTCGTCAACGTGGAACTGGATGTCGGCATCTTCGACCAGGACGATTCCGTCGGTGATTTCTTGTTGTTTCCATCTGACAAGTGCCTCCATACGTTCCCTGACGGGGAGGTCCTTGTTGTGGGCTTGTTCTTCGAATGACATTGTCTGTTTTAGTAGTGTTTTACAGGAGGAACCGATTGATCGGGCGGAAGTCGGCGCTATTTATCTTGAGGGCCGTATGCGTGTGTGCAGGACGCAAATCGTCAGCTCATATCGTCGGGTGCAACTGGTGGCATGACATGACATATACGAGGCGCATCGTCGTTCCCGATCGTTGACAGCCCCTAAATCGGCAACCATAGGGGTTATGGATAAAAAAACGGATATATTAATTAAACTATTATTCAATATTATACGAAAAACAACTAGTCCTTCTTTTTCTTTTCTCTGTTACCCTTAGGAACACGGGCAAGCCAGTACAAAAACACGGTTAAGAATATGTTAATGGCGATGAATGCAATGAAAATACCAAAGTTTCTCCATCTCTCAGAGTAGAGCGAGTTGATCGATTTCAAAAAGTCATTGGTTTTAGCCATTTGACAGAACTCACATGACAGCGAATCGTTAGGATTCACAAGGTAACCTCCTGCAACCGAAATGTAGTTCTTAAAGTAAGACGCACATGTCTCACCTGATGGTGGGTTGATGGACAACAATTCTGTCTTGGAACACACAACGTTGGTGTTGGCCAATCCTGTAGCTAAGATGGCCTGGATCAAGTATGTGAATGGGTTGGCTCTGTACATGAAAATCCAGAAACCAGGCAATACCAGTGGACCTGCCAACACACCACAGAAATTCAAACACATGGTGAACAAAAGCACAGCCAAGTTGGCAGCGTTGTCTTCGATTTCAATGAACGAGACACACAATTGACCCATGGTAGATGTGTACACGAAAAAGGCGGTGATCAACATCCACATCAAGACACCACGCTGGTTAACAGCATCGGTAGGGATAGCATTGTTGTATAATCCAACAGGGTAGTACCAACAGAAGAAACTGACAGTACCCACAGCGACTTGGTAAGGAATTTCGGAAGTAATCTGACCAGCAATGAAGGCAAACCACGAGAACGTTCTCGAAGGAGCTTCTCTGACTTCATAAACATCTCTTTGACGAACGTAGTATGGCAACATTTGTTGCACCAAAGTGTTAAACTGAATCATGAAAATAAACACCGAGAACATTTGATTTTGCAACCCTTGCATGGAAGTGTCTGCCTTGAAGAAGGAGAAACCATTGAATAGAGAGGTGGAGATAGCCAAGAACAACTTCGAGTAAATGTAACCGGGAGATCTCCAATCTTGGACAATAACTCTGTGACTGACAATCAAGTATTGTTTCCAAAGAGAGGCAGCATACTTCTTGTGCGACTCAGGAGACTCGTCCTTTGGAAGTTTGACCAATTCTTGTTCCATGGTATCCAACGAATCTTGAATTTCCTTATACTCAGTAGAATCTCTCCAGACTTGGTAGTAATCTTGGTTTGCATGCGAACCTGGGGCTGCACCAACAACTTCCAAAATCCATTCAGCTGGGTTAGCTTCTTTTGGACATGGGTGGGCACCATACTTTTCAAAGTAGTTAATCAAAGATGAACAGTTTTCACCCAAGTCACCAAAGTAGACAGTTTGACCACCTTTTTGCAAGAACAACAAACGGTCAAATTCCTTCAACAACAAAGCCGAAGGTTGATGGATAGTACACAAAATAGCTTGACCATGGTCACACAACTTTCTCATCAACTTACAAATAGACCAGGCAGTTTGCGAATCCAAACCAGAGGTTGGTTCATCCAAGAATAATAACAACTTTGGCTTAGCAACCAATTCAACCCCAATAGTCAATCTCTTTCTTTGTTCAACGTTCAAACCTTCACCAGCGACACCAACTAAGGCATCAGCGTAGGTGGACATTTCCAATAAGTCAAGAATATATTCAACGTATGCCTCCTTTTCACTCTTGGAGACTGTGTTTGGTTGTCTCAAGTAAGCAGAAAATCTTAAGGCTTCACGAACAGTGGAGGTTGGTAAATGCAAATCTTGTTGTTGCACGTAACCAATGGATCTCTGGAAAGAACTGTCCAACGAGTTACCATTGACCATTCTAACACCATCACTGATGACACCAGTGGTAACACGTTCAGACAAACAGTTCAACAAGGTGGTCTTACCAGCACCAGAGGCACCCATCAAGGCGGTCAATTGACCTGGCTTGACCCAACCGTCGACATGGTTCAAAATGACTCTGTCTTCGGACTTAATCTTGACCTGATAAGTCAAGTCTCTCCAGTGGAAAATACTGTCAGAAGAAGGTAACGAAAGGTCATTTTCAGATCCGGAAGATGATTCATTCTTATTAGCATCAACTTCATCCTTGAAGGTAACAGGTTCGTTGACATTACCGGTTTCAGCATCAGCAGTAATAGCCTTGTTCTTCTTGGCCAATTTCTTGTGCTTTCTAATGTCATTTGCCAAGAATAAGGCAATTTCACCCTTTTGCATAGCACCCTTGTTAAATTCAGTCAATGAAATGTAAACAAACAAAAAGAAAATGGCAAACCCAACAGTAATACCAAAATCTCTCCACTTGTGACTAGCAAAGTATTCGTATGATTCGCCCAAGTAATCTTCACCCAAAACGAAGTCATTTCCAGGTCTGGCACCAACAGTACCACAAATCTTCTCAGAAAGAGGAGAGTTTTCATAGCCAGGACCATCTGGGATATATTTGGAACAGGAGAATGTACGGCCGGAGAATTCATTAACCATCAAGGCTTCGAACACGTAACCCACGGGGTTAATGTAATTGATCCATCTGGACCAACCCAACATCTTTGGAGTTGGAATAACGAAACCAGTGAAAATAACCATCGCAGACAACAAAACAGAAGCTGGAGTCATGGCACCAGCCAAAGATGTAGAGACTGCACCCAAAGATCTAAACAAATGCGACATGACTAAGGTACACCAACCACAAATTAACCAGTAAAAGAAGAATCTACCAGGGTTTCTTCTAAAGTTAACCATAAAGTAGAAAACAAAGTTGAAGGCAATCGAGGTAACAAACTTAATAGGTAATTCTGTAATGATACCAGCAAGCGCATCGGCAGCTGGACGGTATAAGGCATATTGCTTGTGTTTTTCAACGATAGGTCTGGCCTCGAAAAGAGACATAATTTCCAAAAGAGACGAGAACGCATTATACAACACAGCAAAGAACATAGCAGCACCACGGTAATAGAAAGAACCAGTGGTTGCCTGTAAATTGAAAAAGACGGAGGATAAGATCAAACCCATAACCAATTGACCAAACACTGTGAACAATTGAATAGAAGGGTTACCCTTCATTCTCTTGAAGTTTCTTCCCATGATGTACTTGACTTGCATTGTGAAGGAAACTGTGTATGGAGATTTTGGAGACAAATGGTTAGATTGTCTAGCAACATGGGCATCGTGGTATTCTTGCTTGACGTTGGCCGTTTCAACATGGTGAAAGTGGGCATCGATGTCGTCAACAAGTGTTTTGTATTCTGGAGAATTCTTCCAGAATTCTTCGAATTCCTTTGGTGACGTTGGGACCTTGTCTTCGAAACCTGGAAGTGGGACTCTTTCACTTGGGTTGGTCAATGAAGTCAAGAAATCGGCGGTGGTTTGTCTTTGTGGACATTCCCAACCCATTCTGACGAAATAGTCTTTGGCATTGTATCCCTTACCGAAATAGATTTGGTAACCTTCGTACAAGACAACAACATTGTCGAACAAGTCGTATGCATCTTGGGAACACTGGTAAATGGCAATTAAGGGGGTGGCTTCCAAAATGGCGGCAGAAGTTTTCAAGGCTCTAATAAATTCTAATGCAGTGGCAGCATCCAACCCTCTGGTGGCATTATCCCAACATTGCAAGTTGGCACCACAAAGAGAGGCTTCGGCGATGGAGACTCTCTTACGTTCACCACCGGAGACACCTCTAACGAAGTCGTTACCGACGTTGGTGTTTCTAGTGTGAGACAAACCGTAGGTGGCCATGTAGACAGCGGCCATGTGTTCGGCATATTCTTCTCTAGTGACATTGGGACCTCTATTTTGTGGGGTTCTCAATCTTGCAGCGAATTCCAAGGTATCACCGACAGACAAGTGGGGGAAATGGACATCGGTTTCGGCCGAATAGACAACGTCACCTCTAAAGTTCTTTTCGATGTCTTTTTGGTTCAAACCGTCGTATGTGATTCTGGATTCTTCACCAATATGGAACCCGTAGGTGTGGGCGGCGATTGTCTTCAAGAGGGTAGAACAACCGGAACCAGGTCTACCCAAAACCACGGTGACTTCACCGGGCTTCATGATAGCGTCCATGGACTTAAGGATATCAAAGTAATGCGAAGCGTCCATTTTCTTGATGGATCTGAAGCTATTGACTGCAACCTTGTATAAGGCGTTGGTGACAGTCGGCTGGTAGTCGGAGTCGGAGGCAATACCGTAGGCTCTCAAGTCTCTGTAGGCAATACCTAACCTCGAGGGCTTGTAGTAGTCCGAGTCCGAATCGTATAATTTTCTCAAGTTTTTGACCCAGTACTTGGCATTGAACAGATCACTGTTGGGGTCCAATGCGGCATCAGGCAAGTCTTCGTCATTGAACGGGTTGATACCGGGGACAGCCGACATGTGGGACAAGTATCTCAAGAGCCCTTGCGACGAGGCAGCATCTTCTTTGTTTCCGGAGTCACGGGTCAAGGTTCTGGCCAATTCCTGGATGTCTTTGGAGGTGGCATCGGTGAACCCCTGGTACTCATTGATGGAGTTGGCTTCCGAGTGCGGGTCGGTTTGGGGCCTCAATTCTGCGGAGTCGTCATAGGACTCCTTGTTGAGAGAAGACATAACTGACAGAATAAGCTATTAAAGTTTGCTTGGAACACTACAACTCCAAGATGGGCGCGATAGCCACTCAGTATATATAAACAACGGGCATTTCTTTTTTTTTTTTTCTGCCAGAGTTTATTTTCGGACGGATGACGAGTTCGGATGTTTACGTTATACGAAACCGATACCAAGATATGTGACAATGCGGATTTAGGGTGCGGCAGCCTCACGGTGTCAGGAACGGGTTGCAGTTCTGCATGGTGTGCCCCGGTAGCCGCCCTACATGGGTTTATATGTTCATACTGATGCGATGGCGATGGGTGGGGGGCCAGTTTGGGTGTTGAGAGACGGCCGCCGTGGTGGCCACATTTGCGTTGCTCACCCCACTGGAAACAATCAGCCGTGGCATCCCAGTTGGCTTGCTGGGGAAGCTCGGCGCCACGGAGCAAATCCGGTGCGTTCGCACATCCGTTCCGAAAAATAAATACGGCTATAAGAAAAACCATGATCCCGGGCCGTCGTCGTTGCGGGCCAAACTGCAACTCGACACCACGACGTCACTGGTGCATGGCCAGGGAACAATTGGATCGGGTCCGTGGCTTACTAAAGAGGCTGGGTTAACGGGTTGACGGTCGTGACTGGCGATATCCCGTCTGTTCGGCACGTTGGTGCCACGCAGTAGTCCCGACCCGCGCGCACAGTCGCCGAAATTTCATTTCATGGGGCTGTGACAGCAACATTGTTCGTTTCAAGCAGCTCTACCGCCTCCTCCAGGAGAGCAGCTGCAAGGGCGGAGGGCCGGCCGCGTTGTTCCGGTGCTTCCTGGGGTCTCAACCCCGATTGTGATTGCGTCGGTGCCAAGATCTGTGCCAAAACCTTCCTGGGATGGTTCTGCACACCGGTCTCCGGTCACCGATACAACGTCAGGGATCGATGGATGACTCAATCTTTCTACCGGTTGATCCATCGGTACAAGTCGTACCACTTTGTTCTGCCTCTGATAAAATACCACCGGTTGCATTTGGGTGCGACCGGTTTGTAGCCCACCAACGTCCCGGAAAAATCCAGTCAAGGCAACAACAGCGGGGCCGCCTTACGGTGGGGGGGTATTTTTCCATTGTAATTTGCGTAGGCCCCCGATGCCCACACTTGTCTCGTATAGAAAGTGTCAAACGTAATTGGTAAAACCATAACAATAATAAACATGTAAATGGCCGGCCTAAAGTCTTGGCTTGCCGGCCCGGGAAAACTACGGGGCGTGTATATAGACATTTGCGTCAATTGCTGCAAAATTCTCAAATTATACGATTCCATGTAGCACAATGGTTCGTTCCGGCAAAATGTTTCCCTGGTGGCGGCAATATCCCTGGATTTTAGATCTGTGAATCTTCTAGAACGAAACTAGTCCATTCTAAGCCATGTTGTACAAAGGTTTTTTTTTAGGATCTCCTTTACTTTGAATTACTTAAGGGGGTAATCATGATGTTGTTGCTTACATCGATGGACCCTACAGCTAACTGGTATTTGCTATTGGCTACTTTGGCAAAAGGCTTGTCTTTCAGGCACATTTGAACTCTCTTGCTGGTTCCTATTCTTCCGGAGGGTCCCATTCATCGGGCGGTTCCATTTCTTCCAGAATTGCATCTAATGTTCCGACGCCCAAGCTCGGATAGGCTTTCCACTTTAAGGTACCCGGATCGGTGTTTTGGTTCCGTCGAATCTAACCGAAAGCCAATTCTGCCATCATCAAGAAACAAATTTTACAGATCTATCGCAACCCATGTCTCCACACGTTCTACAGTGTTGAACTGACGCTATTGATATAAACTCTCGTCATGATTCGTATAAAGCTATTTGCTCGAGATAATTCCGGTAGACCCGAATAGCACAAACCAAGATTTTACATGTAAGTGCTTTCATTCAAGCACCACAATTGTGCTGTTATCTCCCATCCCGATATTGTTCCAAAATACCCTTCTCTTTTACAGGGACATATGGAGCCTATGTTCGCTAGGGATGAGATCTACGACAAACGGCAAAACCCAAACGGGCGAGGACTGCATACAATTCCGTCTGTTTACCTACGCGATCCAAAACTTCTTACACCTCAACTATACTCTTCACCAACAACATGGACGTCTCCACCGACCAGTTGTATCGTTTTATACACAATTTGATTCTGGCAGCTGCTCCAGATGTCAATCTCATAAATTCACCCGAAACCCTCAACCGGTTCCTTGCTAATTCAAACCCAGATACCTTGTACATAATCCACGACAATGATTACCACATTATTGGTGATTTGAGCTTAGTCGACACAGACAGAGCAGCACGCATTCAGTCAGTCATTATGCTCATTAAGTTGAAGGACCACAAAACTTTGAATCAGTTGAATATTCTCCAAATTCCTATCCACGAACAACTCGATGACGAAGAAGACAACACTACAGCAGAACCCCACAACGATAAAAACCAGGCATACGAGAAGCTCCGTTCATTGATAAGTTTGGGATTGACGCCATACTTTGACCTCATCACCACCAACGACGACTCCAACTCCATCACATTGACAAAGAAAAAGTTTAACGAATTATCACTTTCACTCCAACATTTACGCCAGCGTATCCAGATCCCTGACTTGTTAATATCAGCACACCCCAAGATCAAAGCTCTTGATATTGAGGAGGTGGGTGATGACGTCTACAATTCGTTAATTGCTGATTCATCCTTTTTGAACGAACTTACAAATGTCGTTAACGGCTGGATTAAACAAGTTCAAGCAGTCACATCCTTAGACCACAACCCACTCGATGGCGACTCTGTGGTGGAAGAAATTCAATTCTGGAAATCCATGGATTTGGCTCTTATTTCCATACAGCATCAAATTCAAGCACCCGAAATCAAAGTGTCGATTGAATTATTGAACAAAGCAAAGAGATTCCACATCACATTGAGTTTCCAGAACGATACCGGCTTGGCAGAGAAAATAGTTCAGACAAAGCTTTACAATTCCCTCTTAAAAGAACTACCAATTGACGAATTGGTTTCCATTTCCAATGATGGCAAGGAAATAGAAAAGTTTGAACTTGCAGTCATTACCATCTTCAACCACTTGAAGACAAAATTAAAGAACACAAACACATTTCCGCTGGCGAGATCGATTGAATTAATAGAAATCGTACTCAAAGACATAACTTACAAATTCATCTCCATTTTAGAGAACTATTCTATTATGTCGTTGTCTTTAGATAGGTTCTTGGAAATCCACGAAGAAATTATCTCCAGAAACTTCAGCTTGATAGACCAGAACCTCAAGTTTATGATTAACTTGATAAGAGAGTTAGTTAGAAAGCGCCTGGAAAAGTTCATTGTCATCAAAATCGACCAAGATCATTATGAAAAACTAAAACAGAGATTGGATCATCTAAAAACTTTTTGCTTGAACCACCATGATTTGCTATCCATATTAGAAACCTTTGTTAAAGAAACCGTCGATGCCAACAACTTGATTTCTGCTTATAACAAGTACATTCTTCCAACTAAAGTGCTTGACTTGTCAACCCAAGGAACTATTCTTTGGTCTACCTCTGAAAAATCCTACCTTTCAGAATTCAAGAAGATCAATTTACAAATTATAAACAGGTTGAACGACCTATTCGATGGTTGTAATAACTTTATCGATTTTTTGTCGATTTTCAATAAGGTCAACTCGTTCAACACATCTAAATCAGCTAAGAACAACATGTTACTGCTTATTAACGACGACTATAAGTTAAAAATTTTATCAATTGCCCATCAAGAGATAGAACAGTTGATCGAATTGAATTTAAAAGCGTCTCAGGATGTGGTAACTTTGATTGAAAACCACAATTCCAAATCAAAATTGTCCTTCAAAACTGGTAAATCTTTAATTTCAGAGGTTACCTGGGATACGAGTTTATCAAACAAGGTCCAGTTTTATTTAACCAACTTGGAAAAGCTTCTTGGTAATAACTGGAACAAATACACTTTGGGCCAGAAGCTAGAAATCGAGGCCACTGCATTAATCAATAACATCAACCCAGAGAAGAGGGTGATGGCTTGGTATGAGATGATCAATGAAAAAGCTCAAACTTTTGATGACTCAGGACCCATACTTAAGATTGTCGAGGGAAATGAGACTGAATTGATTGTCAATTTTGACTTTTCTCTAATAGAAATAGCGCAAGATTTACCACAGCTCTCAAACTATGGCTTT
Source organism: Teunomyces cretensis (assembly GCA_003706575.2). Classification (NCBI taxonomy): domain Eukaryota; kingdom Fungi; phylum Ascomycota; class Pichiomycetes; order Serinales; family Debaryomycetaceae; genus Teunomyces; species Teunomyces cretensis. Next base: position 986,318 of record PPLT02000004.1, on the reverse strand, counting down.
AAAGTTCCAGTGAACTTGCTGATTCAGCTCAGAAAAGTCAAAAAATTGTATCCATTTGTTGTGGGATTACTAGAACTTATTTCCATATTTAAGAAAATCTTTGATTACGACTTGACAAAGACGGAGTTCGGAATCAAATTTGGTTTCCTAGTTGATTCTCAAAAAGCGAAAATTGTCACAGATTTGAAGAGTCTTCTCCAAATAGACTGGTTACATTTATCTCAAGCTATAGAGCTTCAAACCTTGAGTGGACCAGAATCTGAAGCGGTCAATAATGAAAGCTTAATTGAAATCCAGTCATTAAGAGTATTGAATGAGTTCCAAAACGATATTTATAAGCTTAATGATCAAGTGAACCAATTAGCTAAGTTCAATGAAGTTCTTAATACCCGTTATTTCCAAATTAAAGATTGTCCGTATGATTTTAATTCCATTCAAGAAACAATCAAATTGATTCAACAGGAATTTACTGCTCTCTCGCTCAAGGACTATGAAAATGTGGACTATCTCTGCGATTTGATAAATGCAGACTTAGAAGGCATATTGATCGCAAAATGTGAAGAGGAGCTCAAAAAAATCAACACGGCATTTAAATTGGACATTGAAAATGATGGCGACCAAACATCAAACTTTTTTACGGTCTCACATTTGTTAGTATTTGAATATCAGTCATTTTCAATGGTGCCTTCTTTTGCATTCTCGAAGCAAACGATTTTCAGCAGAGTTAATATCCTCTTGGAAACAATTGAGAATCAAGCACTCATCATCACAAACCAAACGTCCGAAAAGAAAAAGTTGGAAACCATCAAATTGTCTCAAACAATAAGTGACATCTTAAGCAAGTTTGATTTAGTGTTGGGTCTTGCAAATAAATACCTTGACCGCTGGAAATGGTTGCAGTTGATGTGGGAGCTAAATTTAAACCTGATGGAAGATTTGAACAAAATTGTTCCTAAAGGTAGCAGCATTGAGTCTTGGATGGAAGCGATCAATACGGTTATTGAAAGTAGGAGGATATTTGACAACTCCAGACTCTCTCAAGTATTTGGAGGGGTATTGAAAATTGACTATTCCAAGGTCCAAAACAGAGTTACTCTAAAATACGATTCCTTTCAGGATGAATTAATCAAAATTTTCAGTAAGAAATATCAAGCAGAATTGGTTGAATTTAGCAATGCCTTGAACACCGCAGTTGAAAAATTGGAAACAAAGATGTCCTTTCAAGCCGACAATTTGAAGCTTGCCTATAATATTGATAATTACTTAAAGCAGAAATCCAAACATGGCGATTGGTTGAAAACGTTATCTGTATTTAAGACGGGTCAAACTTTGTTAAGAAGACAAAGATTCAAGTTTCCAATTGGTTGGGTGTATGTTGAACAATTAGACAATCTTATCTCGGTTGTCTCATCATTATTGAAGTGTAAGGAGATGTTAATTACTGAGAATTTTGAACTTATTGCTTCCAAGATTAATTCCGAGATTGCGAAAACTAATGATTCCATCTCTACATTAACAATTGATTGGTCAACCAAGAAGCCTATTTCTGGAAATTTGAATCCTTCGGTAGCGATATCCCACTTGGAAATATTCCAAAAGCAATGCGACCAGTTACAACGCCACAAGGATGCATTGCTTAACATTTCTAAATTATTGAATCAAAATATTTCCTTTAATGAAGATTTTGGAATCGTCTTAGAAGAAGTTGGTGATTTGAAATCTGTATGGTCTTCGATAAATGTTTTATGGGAAGAATTGGAGAGACTCAAATCTTGCAAGTGGACAGCCATCCAACCACGGGAATTGCGTCGTCTGCTTGATGGTTTGTTGAATGACTCTAGGTCCTTACCCTCAAAAATACGACAATATTCGGCATTTGACGAAATCCAGCAGCTCATCAAATCACATTTAAAGGACTTTTCCTTGATCAATGATTTGACCAACGAATCTATGAAACCCCGCCATTGGAACACATTATTGAGCAAATTTGGTGCAACTAAAAAGTTTGACAGTTTAACAATCGGTGATGTCTGGGGATTTAATTTACGTCTAAATGAGACTGCTATCAAGACTATTCTTGACCAAGCTAACAATGAACTTACCATCGAGTCCAACTTGAACGAATTGAAGAAAACCTGGACATCAATTACTTTTGAAATGTTTAATTATGAGAATAAGTGCAGATTGGTAAAAAATTGGAACGCTTTATTCGATCAATGCAACATCGACATTAGTTCCTTATCAAGTATGAAAAATTCACCTTATTTCCACACATTTGAACAAGAGATATCTCAGCTTGAGGATAAGTTGAATAAGCTTTTCGTTATTTTGGATGTTTGGATTGAAGTTCAGAGGCAGTGGGTATATCTTGATGGGGTATTTGGCAATGTTAACAATAATATGAAATCGTTGCTCCCAATTGAATCGACTAGATTTACCAACATAACCTACGAATTTTTGAACACATTGAAACAAATTTACAAATATCCGGTGGTGATTGATATAATCCAAGTTCCTGATATTCAAAGCACAATGGATAAGTTTTCAGCAAGCTTGATCAAGGTCAGAAAATCCTTGACCGATTATCTTGAAAATCAAAGAGAATTGTTCCCAAGATTCTACTTTGTGGGGAACGAAGATTTGCTTGAAATTATCGGCAACTCTATTGACGTGAACAGCATCAATCGTCATTTCAAAAAAATGTTTACTGGTATTGATAATGTTGATTTTGTAAAAGAAAGCTCAAGCATAGTTGCTATCAATAGTGAACAAGGCGAAAAGATGAACTTGTTGCGTCCTGTATCGCTCATCAAATACCCAAGATTGCACGAATGGCTTAGAGAACTTGAATTGGAAGTGAAATTGACACTCGCTCAGTCAACTAAAGATTTAATTGAGAAACTTCCCGAATTGCTAGAAAGTGAATCCGAATTGCAGGAGCTCATAGACTCGTCACCCGCGCAAGTATTTAATCTTGCTTTGCAAATTGAATTTACAAAGAATATCGAGGAGCGAACAGAGACGTTGGAAGTCTACTTTGACAAGTATGCTAACCTTGTGAAAACGTTCACGAAAATTATTGGGTCTGAAATATCGGATATTTTAAGAAAGAAGATTGAATATATTATTATTGAAGTTATTCATCAAAGGGAAATCATCAGAGAATTAATTGACGCCGGAGATGAATGGGGATTTGTTTGGAATATCCAGCAGAGTTACTACTATCATCCTGAAACTACAGACGTTTTATCCTCCATAAAAGTCAAGCAGGCGAATGCTGAATTTACCTACGGGTTGGAATACTTGGGAATTCCAGAAAGATTAGCTTACACGCCACTTATTGACAAGTGCTTCCTTACAATGACTCAGGCCTTAAATCAAAAGTTAGGCGGTTCGCCATTTGGTCCTGCGGGTACAGGTAAAACTGAGTCCATAAAGGCATTGGGTAATAATTTGGGGAAGATGGTATTGGTGTTCAATTGTGATGACACTTTTGACTTCCAATCGATGGGAAGGATTTTCCTCGGTATTTGCAAAGTGGGAAGTTGGGGATGTTTTGACGAATTCAATAGATTAGATGAAAGGATCCTCAGCGCTCTTTCTTCCCAAATTGAGTCCATAGAAATTGGACTCAAGCAACGCGATAGTGAAGTGGAGATTTCCGGAAAAACAATACAGGTCCATTCAGAAACCGGAATATTTGTCACTATGAACCCAGGGTATGCAGGTAGGTCCGAATTACCTGAAAATTTGAAGAAGTTGTTCAGAAGTATTTCCATGGAGACTCCAGATCATGAAATTATTGCTGAAGTTTTACTCACGTCGCAAACATTTATTCATTCGAAAGCATTGGCCGCCGTTATCGTGCCTTTCTTCTTGGAACTTGAAGTCTCAGTTTCGAAACAAAGTCATTATGACTTTGGTTTGAGAACGTTGAAGAGCACATTGGTTAAATGTGGTTTGATTAAACGGTCTGGTGTGACTTCCGAAACGGATTCTCACTTATTTGAGCAGAAACTTGTTTTGCGAAGCATTTGCGAGACTATTGCACCCAAATTGATAAAGCAAGATGAGATAATATTACACAAATTGCGTGAGAAATACTTCCTTGGAATTGACTATGATGGAAAGGATAATACCAAGTTTGTATTGGAAGCTGAAAAGTATTGCGACGAAAATGGATTGAGCATATCTGATATCTGGATGACTAAATGTTTACAAGTCTATCAAATTCAAGAAGCGCATCATGGTATTATGCTCGTCGGTCAGTCAGGATCAGGGAAGTCAACTATCAGACAGTTAGTGTTGAACACTTTAACTAAGGTCGATGGAATGGAACATATTTTGTTCCAAATTGATTGCAAAGTGCTTTCTAAAAACGAAATTTATGGTTCGTTAGACGTTATTACTCGTGATTGGACTGATGGTTTGTTTACTAGTATTCTTAGAAGAATTCGGTCCAATTTAAGAGGAGAAATGTCAAAGCGTGTATGGATCGTCTTTGATGGTGACATTGACCCAGAATGGGCAGAAAACCTCAACAGTGTGTTGGATGACAACAAGATATTGACGTTACCAAATGGCGAACGTCTAGCCATTCCACCTAACGTTAGACTTGTCTTTGAGGTAGACAGTTTGAAATACACCACCCCTGCTACTGTTAGTCGTTGTGGTATGGTTTGGTTTGACTTATCGTTAGTGCCCATTGAAAGTACATTTAATGCCTTTGTTTTTGATTTGGGCAACAATGCGCTTGACATTGGTGAAGAATATCCAGTTGAAGAATATCCCGTATTGCAAATGCAAAACGAATTACTCACAAATATTGTTGGTATACTCAATGGAAATGTCATAAACGAAATCGCTAGTGAAGCATCCAAATTGGACCACATAATGGATTTTACATTTCAAAGGTCACTGCAAACATTCCAAACGTTAATGAGATCATTCTGTCGTCGCTATATTATCTTCTGTATTGAAAATAATGGAATACCAGTCGATGACATTAAGGTATATTGTGGCAAGGCTATTCTTTTATCACTTATTTGGGCATTTGCAGGAGACGCTTCTCTCGAACAGAGAGAGAATTTTGGATTGATTATTTCTCAGTTTGACTGCTTTGAATTCTTGGAACCTATTCCTGAAGGCTTTTATCTTGATTATGATGTTTCCTTGCCAGAATGTGCATGGGAAGATTGGAACAATAAGGTTCAAAGTATTGATCTTGAGCCACAGGACGTTACTAATCCAGCTACCGTGGTACCAACATTGGATACCGTTAGACAAGAACACCTCATTTATTCCCTTTTGAAGGAACATAAGCCTTTGTTACTTTGTGGCCCTCCAGGTTCCGGTAAAACAATGACGTTGTTAGAAGCGTTAAGAAAATCACCAAAGTTGGACGTGCTTTCTCTAAATTTCTCAAAAGAGACATCACCATTGTCTTTGTTGAGGGCATTAGAACATCATTGTGAGTACAAAAAAACTAGCACCGGTGTTGCTCTTTCTCCCAAAGTCGCAGGGAAATGGGTTGTTGTCTTTTGTGACGAAATCAACTTGCCTGGTATTGATAAGTATGGCACGCAGAGAGTAATCTCATTAATGCGTCAAATGATTGAACAAAATGGCTTTTGGAGAGTTAAATCCAAACAATGGGTCTCATTGTCCAATATTCAATTTGTCGGAGCATGTAATTCGCCAAATGATCCTGGTCGCCATAGATTAAGTGAAAGATTTTTAAGACATGTGTCCTTGGTTATGGTCGATTACCCTGGCAAAAGTTCATTGAATCAAATTTATCAGACCTTCAATCTTGCTGTCATGAAGTGCGCCCCAGATCTAAGAGGATACTCAACCACTGTGACAGATGCAATGATTGAAGTGTACTCTCGCTCGAAGGAAACATTGAAATCTGATATCCAAGACCACTACATTTATTCCCCTCGTGAATTAACACGTTGGACTAGAGGTATTCTAGAGGGCCTTAAAGAGTTAGATCACCCGGATTTACTGAATCTTGCTAGACTTTGGTATCATGAAGGATTGCGTTTATTCTACGATAGGCTAGTTGGCGAGAAGGAGATTTCTTGGACTAAGAAATTATTTCATGAAATCATAGAAACTTATTTCCAAAATATTGATTTGGAGACAGCTTTGAAAGAACCTGTTCTCTTCTCGAACTGGCTCTCCCTGAAATATGAGTCAGTAAACGACAATGAAATTCGTCAATTCGTTTCTGAAAGATTGCGCGTCTTCAGTGAAGAAGAGATTGAAGTCGATTTGGTGTTACATGAAAGTTTATTGGATCACGCTTTACGAATTGATAGGGTATTGAGACAACCACAGGGTCATATGATATTGGTTGGCCCAAGTACTAGCGGAAAATCAACATTGAGTCGCTTTGTGGCTTGGATCAATGGTCTTAAAGTCGTTCAATTGAGAGTAAACAGGTCGTATGGTATCGATGATTTTGAGTCGAGTCTTAGAGAAATCCTATTGCGCTGTGCAATTGGCGATAAAATCTGCTTCATCATTGATGAATCCAGTATTATGGAAACATCCTTCATTGAACGTATGAATACGTTACTTGCAAATGCAGAAATCCCGGGCCTTTTTGAAGGTGACAATTACACATCGTTGATCAACATCTGTACCGAACAATCGCGAGCACAAGGGTTACTCTTAGATTCAGACGACGAGCTATACACATGGTTCACTCATCAAATTTCGGAGAACTTGCATGTTATTTTCAATATTAGTGAAATTAGCAATTCAAAACGTCCAACAGTTGTATCTTCGCCTGCATTGTTTAACAGATGTGTTTTAAGTTGGATGGGAGATTGGTCAACCGAATCCTTGTGCGATATTGGTTCGTCTATGATCGAGTCTGTTCCACTCGATATGTCCAACTACACCACTCCAGAGACACTAATTCCATACATCCCTCGCAATATTGGTGGCTTCAGGGATGCTATTATTGATGTTATTGTTTACATTCATCGGTTTGTTTTGCCATATAGTTCCACGATGGAGGTAAAACGTACACCAAGCAATTTTTTGGCATTCGTCAATCATTTCATAAAGGTTTTTGATGAGAAACTGTTCGACTTGGAAGAGAATCAACGCCATATTAGCTCTGGTTTAGATAAATTAAGAGAGACTGTCATTCAAGTCAATGACTTAAAGAAGGAGCTATCAGAAAAGCGTGAATTCTTGCTTGCAAAAGATAAGGAAGCAAAGATTATGTTGAATAAGATGCTTACTGATCAGAACGAAGCCGAAAGAAAACAAGAATTCTCCGTTGCAACCCAGGAAGAATTAGCCAAACAAGAAATTGAAATCCAGAAAAGGAAAACTGTTGTGATGAGAGACTTGGAGAAGGCGGAGCCAGCGGTGTTGGAAGCACAAAGGGGAGTCCAGAACATTAAGAAGCAGCACTTAACTGAAATTAGAAGCATGCTCAATCCCCCTGCCGCCGTCAAGATGACTATGGAATCGGTTTGTATTCTAATTGGGTTTGAGGTTTCAACCTGGCGGGATGTCCAATCTGTCGTTCGTCGGGAAGATTTCATCTCTAACATTGTTTCATTTAACAATGAAGAACAAGTTACGGAAGACTTAAGAGCACGCATGGAAGAGGCTTACCTTTCACGTCCTGAATTCACGTATGAAGCAGTTTACAGAGCAAGTAAAGCATGTGGCCCATTGTTACAATGGGTAGTTGCCCAATTGTCGTATTCGAAGATATTGCAAATGATTGGTCCATTAAGAGAAGAGGTCTATATTTTAGAGTCACAGACCAAGAAAACTAAAGCGCAATTGATTGCTATTGATCAGATGATTCAAGAGTTGGAAGAAAGTATTGAAGCATACAAAGATGACTACAGTTCGTTAATTCGAGACGCCGAAAATATCAAGTCTGAAATGAAATCAGTGGAGAAGAAAGTGAATAGAAGTTTGACACTCATTGATAACTTGACGAGCGAAAGGGAAAGATGGAAAAGTAGTATCAAGAGGTTTAGTGACCAAAGAGAACGTCTTATTGGGGACTCCGTATTAGCGGCTGCATTCTTGGTATATTCCGGTCCGTTTGACCAGAAGGGAAGAGAATTGATGATGAAATCCTGGACTACTAAATTGGATGCCTCGGGCATTGCATACGATGAAGCCTTGATGATTTCCAACTTTTTGGTTGCAGGGGGTGAAATATTGAAGTGGGAACATTGTGGATTGACCAATGACGAGTTGAGTATCGAAAACTTCTTGATCATGAAGAGATCAAGCATACCTATTCTTATCGATCCAACCTCGAGTGTGATTAACATCCTTACCAAAACGTTCTTACCTAAGAAGGTAGTTGTTACTAGTTTTTTGAATGAAGGAATCATTAAGCAGGTTGAAAACGCATTAAGGTTTGGTGGTGTTATCATTATTCAGGATGCAGAGTATTATGATCCAATCCTTGACGCAGTCTTAAGAAACGAGATTCATCGCAATGGTGGCCGTATGATGGTCAGGGTTGGTGAGCTTGATATTGACTATTCACCTGATTTCACCTTATTTTTGCACACAAGAGATTCACATATAGTATTGCCTCCTTTCGTTGCAGCAAGAACCACCACTGTCAACTTCACAATAACAAGTGGTAGCTTGGAAAATAAAATCCTCAACGTTGCATTACATCATGTCAAACCTGAGATCGAAAGCAAGAGACTGGAATTGGTATCTTTACAAGGAGAATACCAGGTGCGCTTGCATAATCTTGAAGAAGAATTATTGAGTTCGTTAAGCGACTCAGTTGGAAATATTTTGGACAATGATTCCATTATCGACACCTTGGAAAGCTTAAAGGCCGAAGCAAATGAGATTGATCTGAAGTTGAGCGAATCAGCAAGTGTTATGGATGAGGTTGAACAGGTACGCAATGCTTACAATGAAGTTGCAAAACATTCTTCTTTGATCTTTGGATTGTTCAAGAAATTGTCCGGGTTCAGTAGATTCTACAATTTTACTTTAGAATCGCTTGTCTCGTCGTTCTTGTACCTGTTGAAATCCCAGGAACCTAGTACCTCAATTTCAGAATTGGTCAAGCAATTGTACAAGGAATCGTTTGCAAGTATTTCACCTTCCTTAAACCACAGGGATAAGATCATTTTTGCTGTATCCTTGATTTTAAATTACTATGGCTTTGAAGTAGGGTTGGCTTTCCAAAAGACAGTGAATTCTGTTTTGAAATCAATTGTCAGTGGCACTCATAACTTTACGGAGATCTTTGAAGCATGCCTTGCTCGTTTCAAAGAAAATGATACTTTTGTTACCGTATTGGCTAATAATGCTGATAACGAAACTATAACCGTGCTTTCAACTCTTATTCAATCACTCGGAGCCGATGAAAGAAAGGATGAATTTATGAATGCTTTCACCAAGTTAACTAATGAATTATTCAGTGGAATCGGATCGTTCAGTTCGAAGTATGATTTGAACCATTGGGTAGAATCAGAGGAAAGCTTGATTCCCATAATATTGACCTCCCCTGAAGGTTTCGATGCTACATTTAAGGTTGAACGGTTGGGTCAAGAGTTAAAGAAAAAAGTCAAGGTTGTTTCAATGGGTTCCAAGGAAGGTGTTGAGATAGCAAACAAGGAATTGAGCATAGCTGTGAATAAGGGTCATTGGATTGTTATTCAGAACGTGCAAATGTCTCCAAACTGGTTGAATTATCTTGAAAAGAAATTGGATATGCTTCATCCTGATCCTGGTTTCAAATTATTTTTGACATGCAATATTACGTCGAGTATCCCAGTTGCATTGGTTAACAAATCCCAGGTCTTAACGTTTGAAAACCAGCCTGGATTGAGGAACGTTGCTTATGAAGTTTACAGTTCCATTCCTCTGGAAACTATTCTGAGGGGACCAGTCGAATTCAAGCGGGTATGTTTAACCTTGGTTTGGTTCCATTCTGTGGTTCAAGAAAGGTTGCGTTACGCTCCAATATCATTCACTGTCGACTACGATATTAACGATTCCGATTTCAATGCCGGGTTAAGAGTTATCTGTGATATATTTGCACCTTACATCCACAAGACCAACGTTTCTCCTGACACGATTCCATGGTCCTTATTGGCTTATCTAATTGGTGACGTTACTTATGGAGGTAAGATTGATAACAAGACGGATTTGGAATATGTTGTCCAACTAGCCAAACATCTTTTCAGCGTTAATTTGTTTGATAATGGCTTCAACTTGGTGCAAAACGAACTTACATCGAGATCCGGAGCGTCGTTGAATTTCCCAGAAGGACATGAAGATTCGTACTTGGACTGGATCAAGGAATTACCTGATAAGGCGTCTTTGACTTGGATCGGTCTTGATGAAGAGGTCGACATCTTGTTACGTGAAAGACTAGGACAGGAAGTTGCGAAAAACGTCTTGGAACTAGTTACTTAGGACACTAACTGCTAATACATTTAAAAGTAAAAGTTTTAACGTAGTAATACACTGGATATACATGCATTGCAATTTTATTAAATTAGAAAGTGAAATATTTTACAAACCAACACCAACTAAATAATTTATTCGTCGTCTTCCAAGGTTTGAGCGGCGATACGGTCCAAATCTCTTTGACCGTTTTCGGAGATTTTTCTACCACCCTTTGGAGAGATTTCCAAAACACCGATCTTTTGCAAGGATTGCAAGACCTTTCTGTTAATGGAACCGGAAGCGTCGGCGTGCTTGTGTGGTCTGAAACCTCTGTTGATGGCACCACCGTATAATCTGTTCAACTTACCGACACCGACTTGCTTTCTCAAGTAGATGTGTCTGGCAACAGAAGCAGCTCTCTTGTAGAACCAAGTTTCAGATTCTTGTGGTGGCAATTCATTACCGGCAGAAGTCTTGACGAGGTCAACGTAACCTGGGACTTCCAACTTACCTTGTCTTTGCAAGAATTGGGCGTAAGCGTTGATGAAATCTTGAGCTGGAACGTCTCTAATAATATGTTAGTATTACTGTAATTCTGATTCGTAGTACGTGTTGGCTGATGAGAGAGACCAATAAAACTAAACTTGTGTGATGACGGAAAATGGCCAACAGCGTGTGAATATTTCATTCCACATACTTCTGCTCTGTTCTTCACTCATTCGTTTGTTTCTCTCATCCACCACGACGATTCGCAATAACTTACCTAACGGAAACACCTGGCATATTGTCGTTGCTTTTATTAATTAAAGGTAAGATCAGTATAAAACTAGAAACTAATTTTGGTAAGGTTGGTAGTCGCACCAAGAAAGTGAAAATTTTATGAATTCCTGCAGGTTGACAATTGTCCTCATATATTTCGGATTACGCGTGCAGTCTCATTATTACCCAAAAAAAGACAGTCACGGTCATGTGACGTGATATCAATGTTTTGCAGCCATATTATTCCAATCGGCTAGATGTCAGAGTCGCTATCAGCACTCCTGTCAAAGAACTTTCTACCATTGGAAAGAGTATACTGTTCCAATTCTTGGAAAGACGTTTCGACTGACCAAAAGAGACTGGGTTTGCCAACTGTAGCTCTGAAGTAAAAATAGTCTTCTCCTGCTACCACGTCAAAGTCCTCACGGATACGATAACGAGGAGAATTAAACCGGGTGGTGCCCAGGACGACGGCCGAATCAATATGTGGTTTGTTCTCAGGCGAGTTTTCCAACTGTTTTAGATAGAAATCCCGTCTAACGGTATCGTCGGAGACAGACCAGCATTTTTCGAGCGATACCTTTGTGATTGCTTCATTACCCTCTAGAGATGAAATGGCTTTCACCATGCTGTTAAGGAGATAGAGTGCCTGATGATGTAAATCATCAATGACTTCGCCATACAAAAGACGAAGCTCAGTGGGCCTCAATATAGCTCCAAATTGTGCCATTTCCTGGTACGGTACAATGGGAACTGTGATTTCGTTCAGAATGATTTCAAGTCGTATGGAATTGTAGTTGGCCATTGGCGTCATCATGTTCATTATGGGACCCAAAAAGCGGAAGAACTGTAAATCCATGCCTAGAGTATGAAGGATTGGTGCGTTTTCAAAGAGATCATACGGTAGTCCTTCGACCTCGTCTATCCACCAATCGGCACTATCCGCTTGGGCCAGGTGGCGGAGATATAATGTCTCGACGGTGGAGAGTGCTAGCCTTATAAAATCTGATATCTGTGGATACAAGAGAAAGGTAGATTGACACGCCAATGTAAGCACCTTGATATTGTGGTTAGCGAATTGGTCGCTGATGCGTTCCATCTCCTCTACCCGGAGGACGGCAAGATCTAGTTCGAGATCCAATCGTTTCAACTTGGAAAGATCAAATAATCCTTGTGAGAGTGTTTTAGCCCCTACAGCTAAGGAATGCAATTTGGCCTGGACAGTGTAAGAAGCGTCTATGGCCGTATCTAGTATCTTCAATGCTACCAAATTGGGAAACAACAGAATGTCGGTACCTTTCAACACAGCATTGTCACATTCCAAGTATGTAACAAAGTTATTGCTGCTGAATGCTGAATATCTGCTCCTAAAGCTGCCGTCGACTATGCGGAAGCTGGTTCTAGCCAAGCCTTCTGTGTGGCAACTCGCAAGCCCCGCGCCCAACACCTCCTTGAGGTATCGTCTATGGTATACTTTGCTATCTGAAACCTGCGAATGCAGCATAAGACTCGATATAACGGTATAGAACTGGTTAGCTCTGACTAGACTGCCATGGGAGAAGAGATGGGGACCGATTAGGACCCGGAATCTCGCACATGTAGTAGATAAGGCAAGCAAGGCATTGAAGTTGGGTCGGAGCCGATTGGGCACGAAGGTGAACTCAAGGGGGTTCCAGTTGTCACGGGCTAACAACTCAACAATCTCAACCAAGATTTGATCCGGCAAATCGCTGAGACTGTTCATCTGTTGTTAAGAAAGAACCGCACTCAACCCATTTTTTGATAGCGCAATCTTATCGCACTCCTCCACACTTGGTGATGCAGTATTTGGGAGCACAACCAGGCAAATAGGCAGCCACGTCCGTATAAGATGATCTGAAGGGATGGCTATTTTGTATTGAATGTCGAATTCCTAACGATATGGCCCGACAATGTAATTGGGGCATGAGAGATCTTGATTATATTTCCTATTGATCACAAGAGGTGTAATTCTGCAAGGCTGATAGAAACTCAGCATTGTTCACTAGTATCATCCGACATATCCACATCTCTGCTTCTATGTGGTACAAGTGTTTCTTTCTTATTCTTGCACAAAAGTTGCTTTCAACGAGTTTGTAGTATAATATCGTAACTTTTTTGCATCCATGCTGAACAGAGTATACGCCGTTCCTACTGACCAAAAGGTCAATGAAACCAGCCGCTCCTTCTTGGTCAAGTATCTTCTCTCCAACATGAAATATTCCTTTTTGAATCAACATTTGCAAACCGCATTCGTCGAAGTCATATTGGATGAGTTGAGACGTAACTGTAGACATTGTAGCCATTATAGACCCTTGTAATACATGGTATTCGACAAATACGGTTCCTCATCGATAAGCTTTGGTTTGGTTTGTAATGTGTTACGAATTGGTCCCTACCCCACGCATCTCAATGCTCTTGTGTACTAGGATGCAACTACAATATCAATAGAAACATGGTTCTCTGTTTTAATCGATCATATATACTACTTAATGTTTAAACAATACCATGCAATTAAATTATAAACTCCAGTAACTTATATTGTTTTTAATTATACACATAAATTAAAAGAGCCTGGAAAAATGAAACAAAGGATAAAAGATGAAAGAACTCAAAGAACTTAGACCTTGAAACCTCTGGAGTTTCTCTTACCTCTGGCTCTTTCGAACTTTCTACCCTTAGATTGGATTCTTGGGGCCTTGTTCTTGTGTGGACCGAAACCGAAGTGTCTAACGGCTTCTCTGGAGTTTCTTGGACCTCTGACGATCAAAGTGTTTTGACCCTTTGGAGCTCTCAAAGCTAATTGATCCAAAGTGATGGCTTCACCACCAGCCTTTAAGATGGTGGCCTTGGCACCAGCGGTGAATCTCAAAGCAGCGACAACAGCCTTTGGGAATTCCAACAATCTGTTGTCGTCAGTGACGGTACCAACAACAACGATGGTCTTGTCAGCAGCACCCTTTTGTTGCAAAGCACGGGCGACTCTGGAGACAGAGACTGGAGGTCTGTTGATCTTGGACAAGAACAAAGATCTCAAGACGACCTTGTTGAATGGAGCATCAGTACGACCTATTTGTTAGTATGGGGACTTGTTTCTGCTCGAAGACGCACAATGTACACCCAGCAGAGGCAATAAACAAGAGATGAACTCCTGTCCACTGCACCCTGCTGTTAGATAATGTAAAAGCACTCGCAGAAAGGCTTCTGTTTTCTGGAATCTGAATCACCAGACACAGTTGCAGGACTTACTAAGTAACAGTATTCGTTAGTGTGTCTACTAACACCGTTCTGTTCAATCCATAATGCAATAGAAGCCAGTAGCACCTGTGCAGTGGCCAGCACTGACATTAAATGGTGTACATCTTCATGGTCCTCTAAAATTTTCACTATTACATACGAGCTAAGAAGGAGTACAACTTAACCAATAACTTCAAGTAGACGTTGTCGGACTTTGGTGCTTCTCTGCGACCGTTTCTGGCGTGTTGCTTGCTAAAGTGATCTCTACCCATTGTGACTTATTTGACCTATGATAATGAAAGAAAAGTTTCAAGACTCGTTTTTCAAATTGGTGGTAATAATAAGCTGAAGCAAAAAAAATTTGCGACTGGTGTATATGCAGGGGCATCGTGATTTCCAAAGACAAAATCCAAATGATGCTGAGGGTTCCAGCCCTAATCAGATCAAGAAATATGTGACTTGGGTCACCTGATGTTGCCATCATATTATGTTTATCTCGCAAGGGCAAACCCCAGGTTTAGTCTTAGATACCTGCCAATGACACAACTAACGCCCATCAAGGGATTTACGAATACTCCGATCACTCGAGTGATATGTGCTATTACGACGGTGGCGGCACTTGCGTTTTCTATACTCCAATTGAAGCCGTACTTGCGCTTATCGATAGATCCCTTTATCATAGAATATAACCAATATTGGCGAATATTAACCTACCAGCTTTCGGTGGTAAATGAATCGGACTACTTGTTAGTAGTGCTACTCTGGTTCCATTTCAAGGTGGTAGAAAGGTTCTATGGCTCTCGCAAATACCTTTCATTGATATCCGTGTTTGCTGCCTACAACGCATTGATCTGCTTCGGGGTAATGACCCTCGGCCAGGTGGCTATTTATTTCATCAACGTATTGGTCAAGGGACCGAAGGCATCATATCAGAATACGTTCCTTAACGAAATTATCCCGGGACCTTTGGGGATTGTGTCTTCTCTTTATGTTTGTTATGGAGCATACATTCCCGTGTCATACGAGTTTAAAATCCTCCTTACCAAGCCATGGAAGAGTAATACTCAGGATGAAAGCGCTCCTCCTTCGTCTACGTTTGGATCTTCCCGAGAATTGATCCTCACCAACCACTTTCCCATTCATGTCTTGTACACGTTGTTGATCTTGAACAATGGAGTTCGGTCGTTGATCCCTTGCTTGTGTGGCCTCGTGATAGGTAAGTTCCACACTAACGACCTCTTGCCAGCATCCAAGACGTGGTTGCTCCCCAACTTTATTTTCAAATTCTTTGTTAATCCAACCAAGGCGTTCTTGGATCAGGTCAACACTACAAGAACCCGTGTTGGCCGTGGCTACGAACGTGTTCCCAGTGGACCTACCGCTTCAGAGCCATCTCCTGAGCTTTCAAACGATGATGATCAGGAAGAAATCGTTGACGAAGGCAGAAACATTAATAATAACAACCAAAATAATGAGATACGGGCCGAGACACCAGTCAGGCCCTTGGGAACCCAGTTTCTCGATACATTCAGAACATAATAGATGCTTTTTTTTTCATTAGACTAGCTAGGGTAAGTAAATGGTGGTTCTATTTTACTCTTGTACTCAAGCCGTAACCTTTTCCTTCTTTCTTCTCTCGACATCCCAGTTGTACAATCTAGCGGTGTTGACTTCCATGGTGGTGATGTTTTCCTTCAAGAATTCCAAGTCTTCCTTGACCAACTTCAATTGGTGCTGGTTTTTCTCCAATCTTTCCTCCAACAATTCAACGGCTTCATCTAGAGGGTACTCCAACATGACATCGGCACCAAGCCATAAGTATACAGACTCTAACTTCTCCACGTCGACCGTGGCCTTGGTGTACAAGGTATCGTTCAATTCATAGTTCATCTGTAACTCTTCATCGTCGCCATCTTTGGTAGCCTTCATATGATTTATCACGTCCAAGTTCTTCTCAATGTCGGGTATCTTCACCTGTAAGTCTTGCATTTGTTGTCTCTTTGATGCTTCCATGTACTTGTACTGTTGTAAACGTTCCTGGAACATCTTCATCGTGGTGTCGAAGTCATCTTGGGGGTTCTTGATGACATTCTCGACCTTGTCTATAAAAGGAGCCTCTGGAATCCCGCGTGGATTGGTCTTTGTTGGTCTATGGTTAGTTTATTGCTGTCGGATGATCGTTCAGGACGCTACTTACTTGAGTAATTCAGCCATTACCGGTTATGCTTGTAGCAGGCTTCAGTTCCGATTTGGTCGAATGCGTACAGGACGGATAGGCGTGGTGTGCATATAAATTATTTGTGTGTATGCAGGATATTGACTGCAAACTTCCCCAAACCCGTTCCTCCTTCAACGACCCCCCTGTTTTAGTTCGAAGAATATGATTGCTCTTCGGGATGGGAGGAACATGGAGTAATTTGACTTTGGGTTGCTTTGGGGGAGCCTTTTGTAGAAAAAGCTTGAATTGTTTAGTATTTTTAAAATACATTAAACTTGGGGAAACATTAAGAATTACAGATATACCTAAAGCCTATCTGGACAAAGTCTTGGTAAAAGCTAGTATGTTAAATTGACAATAATTAAACTACGTGACTAATCCAACTTTGCGCCGTACCCCGTCTGGTTTTGCTTCTTTCTGGTTTCATAGGCGTTCAACACCGATTCCGCCGCCTTGACCCCCGAGAGTGCCATGGCACCGAACGTGGGGCCCATTCTGTTGGAACCGTCGACTTCGGCCAATTCCATACCGGCAATAACCAAGCCAGGAACGATTTCTCTTGTTCCCTTGACGATAGCATCTTCAGCCTTGTTCATGTCAAGCCCTCTCATGCCTCCCAATTGGAATCCGTCGGCCGAAGCAGACGCAGGAGTCGAAGTTGGAGCAGGAGAAGACTCGTTTCTGAAGCCCCTGGTAATATCCTTGGGAGCTTTGCCCAATTCTTCCAATCTCTTGGCCGAGAAGGCACCAAATGGACCGTCGTGGCCGGTGGTAGACAACACAACGTTACAGTTGATGGTGTTGGGGTCCATACACGATTGGGTGTCGTGGTTCAAGGCCACCAAAGTCCAGTTGGTAACGACACCAGCAATACGCAATTCGCCGGTGGTTTCGTCACGACGAGTGATCAAGTCCTCAACGGCCGTGGCATTGAAGAGCTTGACGTTGGGGAATTCCAACACCTTGGACATCAACGTAGACATGAACAAGGCGGCGTGCTTGACAACAACATAGTCACCTTCGTCCTCGTAGGCAATTTCCAACTCGTCCAAGAAGAGCTGGGCAGGCTTTCTCAACACCATGGCCGAGAAGAGCTGGCCACCCAACCAGCATCCTCCGCCGGGAGACACCGAGGCCTCGATAATGGCGATCTTCAATTCAGGTCTGTTCTTGGCCAACACGTAGGCAGCAGATAACCCAGCAGAACCAGCACCAATAACCACCACGTCTGATTCGGTGTACTTGTCCAAGTCGGCAAAGTAGCGTCTCGTCATGGCACGCGAGACGGTGCTTTCCCTGATGGGTGCAAACTTGAACGATTCCCAGTCGGCAAAGCTGACGGCACCGTTGTCGGCATCGGTATTAACATTGACGGCTTGTTTCTTCTTGAGAGATGTAGCAAAGGTTGTCTGAACCGGGGCAGTTTGTAGCATTGTAGGAGGAGTCATGTTTAGTAGTGGAGTTGGTAATTACTAAACGACAGGGAGCAGCTCCTTATATACCATTTGGCCCCGGTGATTATCGTCCGAAACCGTACGACTGCTAAGGTTATATGCTCCAAGGCAACTCCTATCGGACGCCTGTAGGGGTATATTTCGCAGTCGATAAGCCAGTAAGCGCATAGGGATTGTTGGGTGCAAAAAATGCGCCTGGTTGCATGGATCCAGCAGCAACTTACAAATGCGACTACACGACAGGTTCGTTTATGCATGTACGGGGCATTGGGTCTAAATATACAGTTAGGGGTCTATATTTGTCGCACCAGTGAGGGTGTTAGTTGAAGCCAGTGAAATATCTCTCTCTGAAGTTCTTGATGTTGTTTTCCTTCAAACCGTTGGTGGTTTGGCCGTGGAAATCTTGGCCTCGCTTGACATACACCAACAATCTTCTCGACCATTTGTGGAATTCTTGCTCCAAGTTGTAAAGTAACTCCAAGTTCTCGTGCTGTGGAATCAAGTTCTCTTCGAAGTCATCGTTGGCCGTAGGCATCCAGAAGGCTAACCGGCCGCCGACGGGCAATCTGTCGGCCGAGAAGTGCAACAAGTCGTCCAACAAGTTGGACAATTCGTACGGCTTCTTGGGTTGGATGAAATCTCTTCTCAAGTGGGCCTTCTCGCCGTCAATGACGACGTTTTCTCTTCCAGCAGCCTTTTCAGGGTCCTTGGCTCCACACACTTTCAACCCTTCTCGTACTCCGTAGGGAGGATCACACACAATCGAGTCGATGACAAGGTCGGATCTGAATGCGTTGTTGGTGAAGTCCATGGCCAACGTGTCCAAGAAGTTGAGCGAGGTGCCGTATTGTTTGAAGTTGGCAGGTATGTTGCATTGCTTTCCCTTACCCTTTATTATCCGTATGTCGATATCGGAACCAATGGGGAGTCCGCCAAAGTTGGCTGCAGCCACGAGAAACGACCCAGTCCCCGTGAAAGGATCATACACGATTTTTCCGGGGCCCACTTGGCCTATGTTACAACTCACCAACGAAAGTTCGGCATCAAAAGACGTCGTGCCAATGTACTTTCTTCTGCGCAAATCGTACTTGTCCAAGATGTTTTCTGTACGGGCACTGAGCTTGATTTGTCTGCCGAACCACAAGTGTTTGGGGGCAGTGGCCTTCTCGGTTCCAAAGACCTCATATTCTTCAAGAACAGTGAATATTTCGTCGGGGTTCTTCATCCGGATGGGCCCTTCAAATGCCAACCACGAGAACGACTCGATGATGGCAAACTTCTCCTGGTTGGTGTGCGAGCCCTTGTAGCCGATAAAGTCGAACTTGAACGAGTTCTTCTTGTACAAGTCGAATTTTTCCAGCGATTTTTGTTTGACGTCTTCGTGGAGCAGTGGTATGTCGTGGCCCTGGCCCCATAGCTCGTATATCCCTCTGGCAAGAATTGATCTTCCCATGATCTTGGCTGCTTGGTCATCGTTTTCAAGCTGGACGATCAAGAAGGGGTTGGCTTCGTCGTGCAGACTCAAGTCTATCGGAACATTGTGGAGTGCTGCCAACGATTCGAGTTCGGCCTTTCTGAAGTTCGGATACGCCTGTGCAAAGTAGATCAAGTAGTCCTTCATGGTGGTGGATAATGAAAATTCGCGATGAGATAAAATGAGTAGTAGAAAAGTGAGTGGTGGAGACGAAGGTGGGGGTCGGGGGTGTTCGGACCGAATTGGTTTCTACAGTAACTAAAGAAACAGAGCTGGTTGTGTTGATGAATTACAAACAGATGTGCAACTTTTGCTAGTCTTATAAGGGTTGACTTGGTTTTGGTTAATAGCTGAATATAGTAAAATTGCAGCCAATTTTAGAAATGTACAGAAAGTAACGTCACATCGTCAATATATCCAGATAATTGCAATAAAACATTACAAACTGCCGAGTTTACCAGCCAACAATTCAAGTCTTTACCAGTTAAATTAAATACTACACGAAATAACCCAATTGTCACCGTTACGACAACGCTCCACGCTTCGTACAACATTCGCATATTTCCCAAACCTCTCACCATAGTCATCGTATTCGTTTCACGTCGGGGAAAAGTCGTGCGCGTCCCAAGAAAATCTTCCACAGAACAAACGGGCCATGGCTTGACTTCGAGACATACCGAATCAATTGTATCTAGATACCTAGTGTCAATACGTGTTTAGTCCATCAATAAAATAATAACTTTCTTCATATAATACCGTACATTAGATAGGATGAGTTTTGAGGACGACGAAGCTCTTTTTGAGGACATCTAGTAAGTTCACACAGCAATCCATGGTGCCACCAAACAGTACTAACAAACAGTGACGATGAAACTCCTGTGACGGAAAAGGAATCGAAACCGGAACCTGAAAAGGTAGAAGAAAAGAAGGACGAACCACAAACGGAAGCTCCTTCTGTTGCCGCTGCGGACGCAGCTGTTGCCGCCACCGCTGCTCCTGCTGCCATTCCAGCTGCCGCTGCCCCACTTCCCCCTCCTGCTGCCCCAGCCGTGGGTGGCCCATACCAGGGCGTTCCTGTTGCACCACCTGCCGTTCCACAATCGCAGTACGGTGCCCCAGCTCCTCCCCAATTCCAACAACCATACGATGGCCAACAATTGCCAGTGGGGGGCCCACCAGTGCCACCTCCAGCTGCTTCCCAAGTTCAACACCAGCCTTCCAATGTCGGCAGAGACAGCGGAAAGATGTTCATTGGGGGTCTCAACTGGGACACCACTGAAGAAGGCTTGGTCAACTACTTCTCCAAGTACGGTGAAGTCGTCGACCACACCATCATGAGAGACAACAATACCGGTAAGTCGCGTGGGTTTGGTTTTTTGACATTCAAAGACCCATCTTCAGTGGACAAGGTGATTAGAGAAGACCACATTTTGGACGGTAAGTTGATTGATCCTAAAAGAGCTATTGCTAGAGAAGAACAGGACAAGGTTGGTAAGATTTTTGTTGGGGGTATCGACCCCATGGTCAACGAAAAGGAATTTAATGATTTCTTCTCTCAATTTGGTAGTATTATTGACGCCCAATTGATGATCGATAAAGATACAGGTAGATCTAGAGGTTTTGGTTTTATTACGTACGACTCGCCAGACGCCGTCGATAGGGTCACTATAAACAAATACTTAACGTTAAAGGGCAAGCCTATGGAAGTGAAGAGAGCCGAGCCTAGAGGCCAACACCAACAGAACCAGCAAATGATGCAACAACAGCAAAACCCCTACGGAGGATACAACCAATACGGTGCTGCTGCAGGTGGTGGTGGTAACCAATATGGCCAGCAACAGTACCAACAACCTATGGCTGCGTATGGCCAACAGCAGGGTATGACTCCCGAAATGATGCAGGCATACTGGCAACAATGGTACATGTACCAGCAACAAATTGCTCAACAAGGTGGACAAGTTGATTACGGCCAACAGGGCGAACAAGGTGAACAACCTGCTCAGCCATTGAACCCACAACAACAATCATTAGGAGAAGAGCAGGACAAAAAGCCCCTGGCTGATCAGAACGACCCTCAACAGGACCAGAACTCTGGCAGTAATCCACATAGAGATGGAAGAAGAATGAACTTGCCAAAGGGCCCAAGAAGGGCACCACCATCCGGACCTTCTGGTGGAAGAGGTAGAGGAGGTGGAGGTGGATACAACAGAAGAAGAGGTGGCTACCACCCCTACAGCAAAGGAGGAAGAAGAAACTGATGGAGCAACAACAACAGTCTCACCAAGTAAACCAATATGAAAAGTAGAGTTTGATAAAAGACAATCAATCAGACAATAAAATCTAGCAGTTGTATATGTGAAGCGTGGAGAAAATACAAATATACATAAGGTCGTTTTGTAAATGTATTGGGTAGTTACTGTAACCACTGATATTATATATAAGAAATGCTACTTGTTCTGTAAACTTTACCTTCTCTTTCTGGAAGGTGGTCTGGCGTTCTTGGCCTTCTTTTGCTCCACGGCATTTCTGGCCTTTCTGATCTGTTCGGTTGATCTCATCTCGCTCTTCTGGCCAGGCTTGTGGTAACCCTTGACGTTTCTGCCCGATTCCATGGCCTTTTCCACCTTCTTCTTCTGCTTGTGGAAATCGTCTCTGAACTTGTCAGGCATCTTTGGAGCCGCAGTCTTCTTGTGCTTGAACCTTTGGGACGAGGAATCGTTCTTCTCGGTGGCTCCTACAGATTGGACGTTCTTGTTCTTCCTCCAGTCGTCATAACGGCCCGATCTATAAGTAGCAGGAATCTTCTGTCCACTCTCACCGATGATGTACTTCTTGTCGGTAGACATAGCGTTGATGTACTTACCCTTCTTTCTGTCCCATTGCATAACTTGTTTCTTTTGCTTTTCGTCGTTTCCTATGTCAAAGGTAACCGAAGCAGCATCGTTGGCAAACGAAGTAGCAATGTTCAATTGTTGATCTTGAATCACCGATGCTGGTGCATAGTGACTCAAGAAGTACTGAGGATCCTTATAAGATTTCTTCTTCTTTTCGGTCACGTCATCGGCATCTTCAAAAGTCCTCTGGAGCTCTTCTTCGTCCACGTTACCATATCCAATCTCCTGGTCATTGCTCAAGATCTCGTTCTCTATACCATGAGTAAGACCGGCGATTCTTTCCTTCTCCAACAATTCCCTTCTTTCCTTGGCTCTTCTTTGGATAGGAGCGATCTGCTTTCTTCTTTTGTTCATGAACTCGACCAAACTGTCTTCTTCACGTTCACGACCCTTCTTGTTGAACTCAAACACGGTTTCCTTGACGTGTCTCTGGGTCAACTTTTCCAAGAACTTTTCCTTTTCTCTTTCCAAGTTAGGACCAAAAATCAAGTGCTGGTCATCCCAAGAACCAGTCTGCATGATTTCCTTAGATCTCTTAAGCGATTCAGCAGAAGCAGATTGTCTAGTACGGTAGTACAACTTCTCACCCTTGATTGCAACGTCCTTGAGAACACCAAGCTCATAGTGATGGCGTAACAAGTTGTCGTACAATTCCTGGAATCCTTCCAATTCATTACGGGGTACTGCACCAACAACCAATCTGTCGATGTAACTGACCTTTGGCTCCACGTAGTCACTACCTTGTTTCTTCTTCAAGATTTCACACTTGGCTTCGTGCATCGATGTCAACAACACCTTCTTTCCCAAGAACAACTCCAAATCAAGCAAGTATGGTAATTCCTTTTCGTTGACAATCGAATATGCCCAACCCTTGTTACCAGCTCTCGCAGTTCTACCGACTCTGTGAATGAAGATCTTGGACGATCCTGGTAACGTGAAGTTAACAACGTTGGCCAACACAGGGATATCGATACCACGAGCTGCAACATCTGTCACCACAAGAACATTGGTCAAACCTATACGGAATTGATACAATTGGTTCTTTCTGGCATGTTGATCCAAGGTACCGTAGATATAGGATACAAGATAACCAGCGTCACGCAACATGGTGGTGATGTATTCGACATGATGCTTGGTAGGTACGAACACGATGGTAGAATGCTCGGATGGTAATTGATTGGCTGGTGGTAATCTTTCCTTTTTGAACTTGAATCTTTTCTTCTTTCCATCGTCATTTTCGTCCTCCGAGTCAGACTCCATGCTTCTCTTGTCCAACTTGACAAGCTTCTGAATCTGTTCTGGAGTACCCAATGGAAGCTTGATCACTTCTTGAAGTATGTATAACAAATTTCCTTCACGTTCGTTCTTCTTCGTGGTGAAGAAACCCATCTGCAATTGGTCGGAAAGTTTGGATTCTGCGTCCAACCGCACCAAAACAGGGTTTGTAAGTCCTGCCTTGGCAAAGTCCACCAACGACCGTGGCAAAGTAGCGGAAAACAACAACGATTGTCTGCCTGATGGTAAAGCGGCCAACAATTCGTTCAACTGTTCGGCAAAACCCATTTCGAATAATCTATCGGCTTCATCAAACACAATGTATTCCACAGTCTTGAGATCCAAGTCCATTTCCACTTTCAAATGGAGGAATCTACCTGGAGTAGCGACGATGATGTCAGGGTTGGTCATCATGGCCGAGAACTGTTCTTCCAAAGAGTCACCACCAATCAACACTATAGATCTCAAGTCTGTACCTTTGCTGAACTCCTTTACTTGCTTGAAGGTTTGGAGGGCCAATTCTCTCGAAGGAGAAAGAATGACGGCTCTCACACCGACTTTGGCACTATGCATCTTGAGCTTTTCAATCACTGGAAGCGTGAAAGCGGCGGTTTTACCAGACCCAGTTCTGGCCATACCCACAACATCACGGTTGTCCATCACCAAGGGAATAGTTTTTCTCTGGATCGGCGTTGGTTGCTTGTAACCTTTCTTTGCAATGTTGGTCAACAAGAACTTGGAAAACCCAAACGATTGAAACGAACCATTCTTGGCCTTCTTGGCCGTGGGGTTGTTGGTAACAAAGTACGACTCCATTTCTTTGGTTTCCTTTTCGTTTTCATCGTCGGAAAATTCTAACGAAGGGAAGCTGGCAGGAACGGCCTTCTTGGTCTTCACCTTGGTCTTGGGCTTCTTGACGGCAGGGGCCTCGTCTTCCGATATCACATCTTGAATGTCGGAACCGTATTCAGATTCGGATTCAGAATCGGACTCGGCAAGGGCGAGCGTGCCAGCGATGTCGTAATCTTCGTTATCGGACATTATGGTTGTTTAAGTAGATGCTCATCTCGTTTGAAAAATAGTAGAGGAATATCGAGGGCTCCCGGACCGCAATACATAAAACACAAAATGTAAAACAGACTCTTGCCGCAGTATATAAGGAAAAGATATGTCTTTTTTTGCATTTTGGCCGCGACTGCAGTACCGATTTCATATAATCCCAAGGCACCCGTGCCGCAGTACAAACCTAAAATCATGCCAAACACCCGCACCACAGTACAAATTCCTGGGTGAAACTCAACCCAACGTTTCAGGAGCAAATAACCACTATAAGCGGGCCAGAAAATACCGCCTTTAGTCCAAAACTCTTGGAGGTAGCAATTCGGCCAGTGCAGTTGGCCAATTGTTCGTCCGGAAATAGGTGATATTATCTAGAGACGCCGACAAAATAATTGTGGTTCTCGTATGCGGAGGTGCGGAAGTTGGACGCGGATACCCGCAACCATGTGGCGACGGGAATCTGGCACGGATGGGCAAGGGGCGGTTGACGTATTTTGCTAATGCATTGAACAGCAGGTAAAAACGCAAATAGCAATATACGAGTTTTGATCACGGTTTGGTATCCGTCCCGGAAATGCTCTAAGTTTATTTTGAAACGTCCATTTATGTGCGACATTCACTGGCCATGCAAACTAAGGAGATAACCTAAGTGACCGCGGCGGCAAAACATACCTGAGTCACCAGCAGAGTCGGTGTTGTACGCAGGAGCATACGGGGCTCGCCAACCCCTAAATTTCTCTCGCTCCGTTTGACGGATCGCTACGGAAGCGGTATAGCGTAAGGACTGCGGGTTGTTCAACGCAAATCTGTTGGGGGGTTATTTTTTGGATGGTTTTGGCTCGGCTTGAAAAAGACTCGAGTTGCTGTGCTTGGCCCCCGGAGAAATAGCCGTACGGTATCAGTTAGGTATATGACAATTAGCTGCAGTCATGTGATTGGAAAAATAAATGTTAAAACAGCAGGAATAAGAGAGAGAACCCGATCGAAAAAATAAAAAAAAATGACTGTATAAGTGGCCATTTCTTTTTGAACATCTATTGCTAAGGGCTTAACAGCGAGCAGCAAACACCCCACAAACAATACGGTGTGGGTGTGTGTGTCGCATGAATAGGGTTGCTTACGCGTGTAACTGGGTCCGGCGTGGATCGTGCAGGGCACATAATAATGGCGAAGGTAGAAAGATACATCAGTTTTAGCCAAAGCTTGCACATAAAAAATAGTTTTCCCAAAGTAAAAAATAACAAATGGGGGATCCAAGTACCACACCGACAGAAACAGAAACCAAATCCGCTCCTAACGACCGCAGGCTGCGTATGACTGCGGGCCGTTACCCTTGGCGCCCAAACGGAAAGATTGCGCCGACGTGGCAACTTAACTAACGTCAGGCTAAAGGCGGCCCCACGCCTCACCAGGGTCCAACTAGCGCCAGGCTTGCTTCCCCAGACATGCTAAGCACTTAGATGATCGACTAACATTAGTCCAGGACGTTCTGCGCATTGTGGCAGTTTTCAAACCCGGCTAGGAAAACACGCTGGAGGTCGGCTAAAATTTCGCATTTTTTTTTCTTCTACAAAAGCTCAATACAATAGGACAGGTGGTTTTTCCCTGCACCCAACATCGTAGCCTCAGATTATAATTCGCCTGAAGCAGATACATTCTATTATCAGATTTTTGCGCTCCCTGTTCGTAGTGCGTGCTCCGGGAACAGGGGGGGGGGGAAGCGACTGCAGTCAGTTTTTTTGTTGGTGTAGTCAGATTTTATTTTGTCTGCATGGCGAGGGAGACGTCGAGCATCATCGGCAAGCTTCCGAGATGGCAACACTGTTGGGGTGCCCGCATCTGCGTCACATATCTCAAACCTTAATCGTAAGCATCTATTTTTCGGATTTTAGCGACCCACATCTGTGTTCTCCTCCTCTGTTTTCGACTGAGTGTTACTAATTGCCTCCCTGCCCAATATTTTTTTTGTTTGCGACTCGGTGGGATTTTTTTTGTCGTTGTTTTCTTCTTGCCAAATTATTTCCGCTCTGTATTGTCTTTTTTTTTTATATTTTTATTTTGTTTCCAAGTTTCAGTATTTTTTAACCTTATTTTTTAGCTCATATTAATGAAGATTCAATAATCAGTCCCTTAAATATATCTAATATCCAGAGAATGAACTCCGACACAGAAAAAAAAACACCCCGACAGTTTATTTTGGCCAGAGTCTGATGAAGATATGACACAACTCCCTTCAGTCTCGGAGCTAATCAACAACACCAAGGCAGACGACGCGACTCCACGCAACCAGCCACCGCTTCCGTCGTTCCCCCCGCCACCACCCACGCCAATACGGCGTCTCACAGAACCCCATATCGAATACCAGCTGGACTACTATGCGGCCAATTACCGCGTCAACCAACGACACTCGACGTCGTCGTCCGGGTCGAGAGAGCCCATGTCTTCGCCGCTGACCACGCTGCAGACATTTTCCCTGCAGACACACGGCCCTCCACCCCCAGGCCACGAGCAGTTTGGCGCCGGCCGCGACCAGCGCCAAAGCTCGATGGGGGGCGCACCCGTGGCGACCCTCGGCGGTCCCTCCACCGGCGGACCTCTCCAACAAGGACCGGCGCCGCCCATGCAAGTGTACCCAGCGGCGTTTGCACCCCATCACATGTACGTCCCGCACCCCCATCCACACCCGGTCTACGCCATGGCAGCCCCGCCAGGCTACATAGCGCAGCACGAGCAACAGCCGCAGCCGCCGCCGCAACCCCAGGCGCACTTTGGCTACCAGGCGCCGCCGCAATTGCACTCGTACGCGCTGTTCCCACCGCCGTCGAACGCCCAGCACCAGTACCACGCGCACGACGCCGTCATGTACGACAACAACCACGCCCTCATGAACAAGCGCCGCATCATCAAGCGGCGGACGCGGACGGGCTGCTTGACGTGTCGCAAACGGCGCATCAAGTGCGACGAGCGCAAACCGGCGTGCTACAACTGTGAACGGTCAAAGAAAGTGTGCATGGGCTACGAGAACCTCGGCAGCAGCGGCGGTGCCACCACCAAGAAACGCGACCCCGCCACCGCCAGCCTCGATCTCAAACCACACACCCACAACGGCGGGCCCGGCGACCACTACAACCCCCCCATACATCAATATCCGGACGGTGGATCCATCCATATGAATGTATAGATAGAATATTACAGACGCAGCTAGCGAGATTTAGCGAGATTAGAGAATTAGGTCGCGGCGTCCCGCCTCAGGCCGCCCGGCAAAAGTTGCCCCAGACCCGGGCGCTGGTTGCCATTGGCCCATTGATGGGCATCGTACAATGACCCTGGCGCCGCTGATCGTTGCTACGCGTGCCCCCCACTGGCAGCAGCATGTGCAAACCGGGATGAAACTCCGTGGCTAAACCTTGTAGCGGTTCCTTTAGCGTTTTAACGCAGATTTAACCCGACAAAAAGTCTAACTTGGCCGATTTGCTGTGCGTCGGTTGACATCATGGGCGCGACAGTGCGTGTGTGCCGGACGGTACAGTCAGACGGTCAGCGCCACCACCAAAACCTACGCGTGGTTCTGTGCCTACATGCCCCCCTGCAGCCGCTGCTATCTGGCCGCCGGCAAACCTACGTGGCCAGCCCGAAATTGGCGAAAGCTTAATGGGTTAAGGTTAAGGTTATTTAGTGTGTTCGGTGTGCTTGAGGCGGCGGTCGTGTTGCCACCGGGGCAACAGGAGTGACGCGCGCGCGTTGGTGGGGGTGGGGGTTAATGGTGAGCAAACCGAGTACCAGGGTCACGGCCTGCATACAAACACACAAAACCACTACTCTATATCCAAATATCGTAAGATTCCCGGCTGCTCCGTGAGTAGCCGTTGAACCATCGACAATCGACCCCCACGACACCCACGACATATCCGACACGAAACAGCCGACACTTTTCTCCTGCCACCTTTGTCCCATCAGTCACAGGACACTTATCTGCACGCACGTTACCCACCGAAAAACTGTTATCGTGACCCACAACTGGCCATATACAGACTCCCGTCCACCACCCACCACCCCCTCCGTTCATATACATACAGACATGGTCAAGGCACGCAAACTTGCCGTCGTCGGCTCCCGGTCTGTCGGCAAGTCGTCGATGACAGTCCGCTTCGTCGAGGACCACTTTGTCGAGCTGTACTATCCCACCATCGAGAACCACTTCTCCAAGGTCATCACCTACAAGAACCAGGACTACGCCATCGAAATCTTGGACACCGCGGGCCAGGACGAGTTCAGCATCATGAACGAAAAGCACCTCATCGGTATCCACGGCTACTTGCTCGTGTACTCGGTGACGTCGAGACAGCTGTTTGAACTCATAGAGGTAATACGTGACAAGATCCTAAACTCGATCGGCTCCGACAACATTCCGCTCGTGCTTATAGGCAACAAGTCCGACTTGAACTACCAGCGACAAGTAGACGAGCACGACGGCCAGCGCTTGGCCCGCGAGTTTGGGTGCAAGTTTTTAGAGACAAGTGTCAAGGACAACTTGAACATCAGCGGAGCGTTTGAGGGCTTGATAGACGAGATCGAGCGGGTCCAGAATCCGGAGCCGCCCAAGAAGGAGGACAAGTGCGTTGTTGTTTGATATGCTGGGGTTAAGCCGTGGTGCATAAGCGAGAATAAGCGAGGTGGTGACGATACAGACTAGCAATGGTGAGGCCACGGAGCGCGGTATGCTAAGCGCATATCCTGGTTTCAGTGAGTTGTCTCCTGTTTCCCGTATCTGGTTTCTGGTTTTTCGCTTCGTGTCCTGATTTCAGTATCCTGATTTTAGTCTGGCGTTCCGCCGCCCCCTCTGTTATCTCGTTGTTTCACCCAACAGACATTAACGACACTAAAACCTCAAACACTGAAATTTTGTCCGCTTTTGGGCAGTGGCATGCTGAAATTCATCCCCCTTTTGTTCCCATATACGAATCCATACATATAGCCCGTTCACTTCTCTCTGGTGCCCATTGTTCATACGGTAGGTTGCAATATATACTTGCGTAACCCGCACCCCCACCGGGCACAAAATACTGCGAGAATCTCAGGATATTTTTGTTCTACTGTTGCGCCACCATAAAATACTTCTGCCACGAGGATGTGGGTGGATTGGGCTTGTTTAAGCTAGAAGAGGACAAATCCGCGTCTATGTGGGCAGCCTTGTCAGTTACGGTGCTCATATACCATGTGGTGGCCTGCGGAAGGCTTCTACTTCGGGCTTATTATTGCGGTTCACGATCTCGTGTGTTTGACCATCGGCGCCGGCACCATACAGTAATAATAAAAGATGAACCAAGATAAAATAATCGTGTCGACCGCCAACCGCGATTACTAAGCGCCATATCCGGAGTGGACCGTTCAAGGAATGTGTATGCGAGAGACAGACAATGTTCTACTACGGACGGGCCGTTATCGTACTGCCAGACTTTTTTTTGAAAATGTCTGGGGTCGGTTTGGTACCATTAAATGTCTCTCCTGTAGTGAGCCGCCAGGCGCGACACTGTCAATCGGCCAAACGCGACATTGGCGTTTGCAGTCTTTTTGTTTTGCAGTTTTGTTTACGTAGTGTGTTACTAACGCCTATCCTACACGATGAAAGATACCGTCAAAACAGGCCCCATCTACAACAAGGACGGCATACCCTACGACTACATCGTCATTATCGATGCTGGCTCCAAGGGGTCCCGTGTCTACGTGTACAATTGGTTGAACCCAACCGCCGCGCTCAACAGCACCGTCGACTTACGCCAGGCACTCGCCCTAGACCCCCCCACAGACGAAGCGCCACCACCGTCTCCCGTGCCGTCAGACACTCCCGTGACGCAACTCTTTCCCAAAATCAACTCCCGCAAGAAATGGCACGTCAAAATCAAGCCGGGAATCTCGTCGTTCAACATCGCACCGCAAAAGATTGGCAAGCACCACATCAAGCCCCTCTTGAAGTTGGCGCTGTCGGTGGTGCCCAAGTCCCAGCACTCGCGGACGCCCATCTTTCTACACTCGACCGCGGGCATGCGACTCTTGAACCCCACCGAACAGGTCGCCATCATCGACAACATCTGCAGCTACATCACCAGCAACTCCGACTTCTATCTTCCGGAGTGTCCGCTGCACATCAACGTGCTAGACGGCGACGTCGAGGGCTTGTACGGCTGGCTCTCCATCAACTCGATGCTTGGCTCGTTTGACCACCCCGAAAACCACCAGCACGGCAAGAACCACACCACCTACGGCTTGCTAGACATGGGCGGCGCCTCGACCCAGGTGGTGTTTGAGCCCAACAACACCGAAGTCAAGGAGCACGAGAACAACCTCTTCCGGATCAACCTTTCGCCGTTGCCCTTGAAGGACGCCGATACCTACAACCATCCCGATACCAACGAATACAACGTTTATTCCGATTCGTTCCTTGGCTACGGGATGTACCAGGCCCACAATCGTTACTTCACCAGCTTGGTCGAGTCTTATAGAACAGAGCACGAATTGCCCGACAACTTCCGCGGGCCCATCCCCGATCCGTGTCTCCCCAAAGGCTCAACCACCCGGGCCGTCATCAAGGATATCTCGGTCGACTTTACCGGCGAAAGCAATTTCCAGAAATGCTTGAACAACATCTTTCCTGTTCTTTCCAAGGGTACGCATCCAGGTGCAAACGGAGAGTCCAGTAACTGCAAGCAGTTCAGCGAGGAGAACCAGGTAAGTTCGTGTTTGTTGAACGATTTGATTCCAGCGTTTGACTTTGATATTAATCACTTTGTTGGCGTCAGTGGCTACTGGGATGCGATTACAAAATTGTTGTCGTACGACGACGAGGAACAACAGGCCAAGAGATCGACTAAAGAGACGGAAGAGAATAAACCTACGAAGGAAAAGGATTCAAAGGAAGATGACTCTGACGACGAACATTCTGATGATGAAGATGATAAAGACAAGTCCAAGGACAGACCAAAGGACAAACCAAAGGACAAAAACAAGGATTCCAAGGATAAAGATTCCAAAAACAAGGACAAGCCCAATAATAAGGAAGATACCTACGACTATAAACTCATCTACGAAGAAACATCGAAGATCTGCAGCCAGAGCTGGAGCTCACTCCTTGAACTCAACAACCGCAAGGCATCCAAGGACAGATTGGACGAGGACGAGCTTTCGGAACTCTGTTTCAAGTCATCGTGGATTCTCAACTTTCTCCATTTGGGGTTGGGATTCCCGCGGTTTGGCATTGACGATAACAAAACCAACAAGTTCAAGTCACTCCAGTTGATCGAAGAGCTCGACGGCTCGACATTTTCGTGGACGTTGGGCCGTGCCATTCTCTACGCCAACGACGAATACATCCAAGCATACAACAACTATACCCACGACACCGACGGCCCCGAGCTTATCAGACCTGGGTTCTTGCACTCGGCATCGCCCAACGTGTACCACTTTGGAGCCGAGCAGAAGGGCGTCTATCCGCGTGGACAATTTGCTGCGCCGGAAAAGGGTGCAAAATACCAGCATTTCGACTACGAGTCGCCGTACGAGGCCGAAAACCACGAGCTGAAGTGGTACATCGAGCCACACAGATGGTACGGGATTTTTATCTTTATGGGGTTGATGGGGTTCATAGCCTGGCTCATGATCGGGCGAGAGACCCGCACGCGGTGGTACAAGAACACCAAGACCAAGGTCAGACGGATGTTTGTGTGCAACTACAACGCCTTGCCTGACGAGGAAACGGGGTACGAGCTTAACACCGTTGACAGTCCGAGCCTTGACCAGTTCCTTGTGGGCAGTGACGAGGAATAGGCAAAAATACCAGGAATATGACAAAGAATCGTTGGTGCTACGGGCCGATTTGTGCCTCGATGGCGCCCCAGGGAATGGTGGGTGCAACTCTCGCCTTAATGTTCATTCATAAATAAATAGATAGCGACTCGCGCTCTATAACGTCACCACGTACTTTTCCGCCTTGGCCCCGATGGTCTCCAAGTCCTTTAACGCATCATCGATGGCATGGATGCCGCCCGTATACTGTTTGACCCGTGCCGGCTTGATGGAGCCGTCGTGGAAGAAGTGCGTTGTCGTGTCGACAAACCGCTTGCCGAACTCGATATCTTCGTGGAACCGCTTGACCACCACCTCACGGACATCGACGTTGGCAGGAGCATCCGCCGGCACCCCGACGATCCCGGCAAACAACGGCTTCCGCACGGTGTTGGTGGCTCCAAGAAGCTCGAGCACCGTCCGCGAACTCTCCTTCGACACGCAGTCGATGCCGTACCCGATGGTGCCGTCGCCGATGCGCCGGGCGTGTTCCTGGGCCTCGGCCACGATCTCCGCCGTCGACAAGTACCGGTCCACAACTGCATCTACCCCCAAGCTCTTCAAGTACGAGTAGTTGTTGAAGTCGGCCACCGCAATCACCTTGAGGCCATGGAGCTTGGCGAGCTGCGTCGCAAAGAGCCCGACAACCGTGGCACCGCCCCAGATGAGTATGGTGTCGTTGGTCTGTTTGGGGCTCGTGCTCAAGTCAAAGTCGAACGACGTGTAGAAGATGATGCCGGCTGTCACCAAGCCAACGCCGATGGTGGCACCCTCCTCATAGGTGAAGGAATCGGGCAACT
Organism: Teunomyces cretensis; assembly: GCA_003706575.2. Classification (NCBI taxonomy): domain Eukaryota; kingdom Fungi; phylum Ascomycota; class Pichiomycetes; order Serinales; family Debaryomycetaceae; genus Teunomyces; species Teunomyces cretensis. The sequence goes on along the minus strand of PPLT02000004.1, from coordinate 952,872 downwards.
TCCACACCAACCGCGAGTCGATGGCGGTGTACTGCTGGAAGGTGCTGGTACGGAGATCGCGATAGCTGGTGCTGCTGACGATGACACGGTCACCGCACTCGTACTCGCCGGCATCGACGTTGCGGCCCGTCTGGATAACCACGCCGCTGCTTTCGCGGCCGTTGATCCACGGGAAGTGATAGATCCCAAACCCGTACTTCTTGCCCTTCCAGTCGATGGGGTTCAAGCCCACGGCCTTGTTCTGCACCAAGAGATCATCCGGCTTTAACTCCGGCACGGGACACCCTGTCTGAACCGACAACGGGTCGTTGAAGTCGGTGACGTGGAGAATCGACTGGAATTTTGCAGCCGAATCCAACTCGGTGACGGAGACGGTGGCTGTCAGTTTTGTCGTGGGGTCAACTGTGTGTGACGTGGACGTGATGTTCCGATATACCGTCTGCATTGTCTAGAAATGATCCTGCGGGCACCCGTCTGCCAGGGACCACGCTCCCTATATATGCTTTTTAGGGCTAATCTCACCATTCGAGCCACCCGAAAACAGTGGTGTTGCGGGCCGACCCGAAAACGGTGGCTGCAACCACACCTCAAAGCACGTGACCACGCCCCACCGGGTTCCACAGAAATTTCCCAAACGGGCATGTGGAACAGATTCGCCGATATATCAACGGGTCCGGAACCGGGCCTGCCTCCACTGACTCCTACACCACGGTTATTCAAACATATATATTTAAAAGAAGCTTGCTTTTTAGTTAACGAATACGCAATCCACTGGCAGGAGCGCCAATGGCAGTGATCTTGGTCACGTTACAGATCTTTCCCTTGAACTCGGGCTTATACTTGGCCCCAACCAACTCCTCAGACACACTGCGCGACCCCTTGTAGATAGGAGTGAATGTAGCAGCACAGATGTCGAACTCGGCATACGGATCAAAGTTGATTTCAATGGCGTCGCTCGAGAGCGTATCGGCCTTGGCCTTCAACTTCTGCGCCTGGTCGGCACGAGGGCCCGTGGACACGATTTCCAAGAGCTCGCCAGCAAAGTACGAGGCACTGGCGTAGTTCTTGTTCTTGAACGACTGCGTCATGGCCACCTGCAAGGCATTGAGACGGTGTGGGTTCTGGAGCTTGGCCCTGGTGAAATAGGCGGCCAACTCCAAGTTCCGCTTGACGTCAGACGGATCCAACGCCCGGCGTGCCAACTCGATCGACAACCCCAAGATGTATTCACGACACAAGATGAGCACGTCTCTGCACTTGGCCTCTTGGTCTTCGTCCTCGACTGTTATAAGCACAATGGAGTATATTATGTCTCTGAAGGTAGCAATGGCTTCTTCCAAGTTGTTGGCCTTGAACAGCTTGAAACCCAGAGCCAACGACTCTTCCAATCCGTCGTAGCCAGGAATGAATGGCTTGAACTTCTTGGGGTTGTCTTCGTCGTTATCAGCCCTGATATAGTCCTTCATGGCTGGCAAGTCGTCTATACCGGGCAAGTACAACTTGGATGCTTGATACACTTGCAAGAAACGCTTACGCAACGGCTCAAAGTCGGCAACACCCAACTGCTTGTTCAACAACGATGCGGCGTGATCAAACGCACCGGCAGCAGCATAACCAGCAGCAGTGTTTGCGTTACGTAACCAGTGGGCAACCTCACCTTCGGCACCGGTCACATTGGCTGGAAGATCAACTTCAGCTTCCGCAGCATCATCGCCAATATCAAGCTCGTCATCCAAGTCCCATGCTCCTTCGTCTACTTCAAAGTCATCCTCACCATCGTTAAAGTCAATGGCAACGGCGGAAGCGTCGGCGACGGTCTCGGCCTTGTTCTCTTCAATACTCAAGTTCTCGACCTGGCCCGTAATCAAGGCAGTCTCAAAGAACGACAAGTTGGATTCCTCCAATGGCCAGCTGGTGATTGGTTCTGGAATAGGTTCGGGCAATGGAACGTTTTGGCCCAATTCGGGTAAATCAACGTCCTTTTCTTCAACGCCGGCTTCCTCAAGAATGTGCTTGGCCAAGTCGGTCAAGCCGTTGGACTTGGCCAACGTGTAAGCCAATGGCAACATGCCACCTTGAATATAGACTTGACATCTTTTCTTGATGTCGTTGCTATAAATGGTGTTTTGGATCAAAGCAGAGACATCACCACGGTGCTCAGCGATGGTAGCCATTTTGTTCAATCTGTCGCTGTCACCCTTGTACAAGTAGAGGAAAGTCAACTTGTCAAACAAGTGAAGTTGTTGGTAAACAAACTCGACAACGTCAATATTACCTTGGTTCAAAGCTTCCTCGCCCAACTTTTCCCAGATTTGTGGGTTGTTCAACACCTTAGCTTGTTCCATAGCAACTTGTAAGTTGCTACATTCCAAGGCCAATTCAAATCTGGTTTCTGGGTCCTCGACGAATTGCAAGGCAACTTCTGGGTATCCCTTCTTCTGCAAGTAGGCGATGATGTTTTGCCCAACCAAATTCGACGACTTGATGATCCTCAACACTTCGTTGAAGTTCTTGTTGACCAAAGACTTCTTGAATCTATATTCAGTAGGGTCAATGGTGAGCACTTCGACTTGGCCAGCACGGTTCAAACAGTAAACTTGCTTCTGAGAAACTCTGGTGATGTACAAGGTGTTTTCCAAAGTCTTGATGATACCATTGTCTCCATTCAACAAGGTGTACTTGATGTGGTTCAAGGTGGAGTACAACAAAATACCAGAATCGTCCCAAGCAGCACTCTTAATTCTAATGGTTTCGTGCATGGAAGTAATCAATTCCAACTCCTTGTTGGCGATTGTGATGGTATGTTTGGCTAAGAAAGCAACGTACTGGCCATCAGCAGACCACGAAGCATACTTGACATTATTCACACTGATTGAAGCCAATTCCTTTCTTTGCTGAACATCATAGTTGACAACAGAGTGGCTCTTGACCAACAAGACACGGCCAGGACCACCATACAACACGTCGTTGACAGAGGAGTCCAATTGGATAGACTTGGTGACATTGTTGCTCAAGTCCTTGATGTGCAAGGTCTTGGAAGACTTGATGAAACTGACAAATCTGTTACGCGAAATGAAGCAAGCAAAGTTACCTTCACCTTGTCTGACGTCGGTTGGCTCAATGGCCCCGGTGACGTGTTTAGGCAAGGTGATCAAGGCATATTGGGCAGAGTCACCTTCGCCGTGGGTGACCAAGATAGAGTTATCCGATTGGTTGTAAGACAAGGTTCTCATGAAAGACCAGGCCTTACCAACTTTCTTCAACGACAACATCGGCAACGAGTTCTCGTTTCTTTGGAAGTCGTAGGCTTGCACTTGTTTCTCGGAGTTGACGTAGAATAACTTGTTTTGGAAGATGGCATGGGCTGGACGTTCTCTTTCCAACTTGAAAACCATAACCCCCGAGTCGTGACAGGTGGCAAACAAGTTCATGTTTGGATGGGAAGCAATCAACCAGAATCTGTCGTGTTCTCTTCTGAATTGCTTAATTGGCACTCTCTTGTTCAAGTCCCACACTCTGATGGTCTTGTCATCGGAAACGGAGATGATCAAGTCTTGTTGAGGATGGAACACGGCACCCAAAACGTTACCGGTGTGACCTCTGCAGGTATCGACTTCCCAGGCCTTGGTTTCGCTCATTCTCCACAACTTGACCACTCTGTCGTCACCAGCAGACACAATCAAAGGGAGGGTAGGGTGGAAGGAGGCCCAGTTGACCCCCTTGTCGTGGCCCTCCAACACGTACTTGACGATGGCGTTGACGTTGCCAAAGATATCTTGCTGGGGCAACTGTTGTCTTTGAACGTGGTCCTCGAACGTCATGGACGAAGTAGGAGCCGAGTGTTTCTTGCGCAAGCCGGAAATGTCCCACACTCTGACGGTTTGATCCAACGACGCCGACACAATCAAGTCATCGGTAGGGTGGAATTGCGCCGACATAACGTAATGGTTGTGGCCGGTCAAACAGGCAATTTCCTGGCGGTTCTGCCAGTTCCAGATCCGGATGGTCTGATCGTCGGAACACGAGATGATCCACGGCAAGTCACGGTGGAAGAACACGGTTCTGATGTAGTCCAAGTGGCCATTGAGAGTGAAAATACACTTTCTGGTGTTCAAGGACCACACCTTGATGGAGTAGTCATCACCACCAGACGCGAATAACGGCTGCGTGGGGTGGAAGTCGACACACCTGACGGGGCCGACGTGGTCCTCGAACCGGTCGATCAACGTCCCCATACGGTAGTCCCACAATTGGATGGTGGACGAATGGAGCGAGACCAAGACCCACGGACGCTTGGGATGGAATGCCACGCCCTTGGCCCGTGAGGACTTGGACTCGAATTTAGTAAGCATCTTCATTATGAGGAGTGTTTGGTGTAGTGGTAACAACAGATCTCAACAAATGGACACGGTGAAAAAATGGTCGGCGGTGTGTGCAGGATGGGATACATGCAGGAATGGTATACCGTCCCTTCCAACTTATGGTGTCACTGTCTGTGCAACGTTGATTGTTGTATTGTGTTGTGTTGTGTTATCCAACTACACTGATCTACATCCTTCTTTACTCTTCTCACAAGTTTTAATCCTATTTCCTAAACTAAGTAAGAGATAACCCCAATGATGATGGCTCCCACGACCCCAAACATGCCCTCAGCGCTCTTGAGTCCTGCGTTGGTGGACTTCTGGCCATCGGCAGTGGTGCCGGTCTGTTTGGCATTTCCTTGGACAAAGCCATTGACACCGGCTCCACTGGTGTAGTCCCCGACCGTACTGGCCACAGGCACCTGCTGCTGGTTGGCGGGCCCACCGTTTTCAGGAACGTTGTTGGACTCGGTGCTGATGATGGTAGACACCACGGTTCCACTGCTGTTGATGATGGTGGTGGTGGAGTTGGTGGTTTTGTTCTTTCCGTTTTGCGGGTTGAAACCGGTGGCTCCCCCGTTGCCCAACCACGTCTTCTTGTTGGTCAAGGTGATGTCCTTGGCAGTACCGTTCTTGTTGGTGTAAAGGAATGCATTGAATGAGTTGACACTGCCAGAACCATCCTTGGTGGCGTTGCTGGGCAAGTCGTTGACCTCAATCGAGATGTTTTTCAAGTATGCGTAGTCGTAGCCGTACTTCTGGATATCCTGGGAGTTCCAGTCGATGGCGCCACCGGCCCATTCAATGGTACCGGGGGCATTGGACGAAGCACCACCAGGCCACAACGACATTTGGACTCTGGCGGGGGTTTGTGGGTACTGGTAATGGCCCGACGTGGCGTTGTATGTGTCTGCCTTCAACAAGGTACGCACCTTGGTGCCGTCGATGTACCAGTCGGTGTAGTCTGGCTGCCAGTCGATTTCATAGAAGTGGTAGTTTTCGAAGGTGTCCGAGGTCGTGTAGTTTCTCGAGTTGGTATAGTTGGTGACACCCTGCGAATAGAAATTGGTCTGGACATCGGTCAAGTTGTAGCCGACGTATTCGAAATCGATTTCATCCTGGACGTCGGAGAAAAGAATGAAGGCGGTGACGACGCCTCCGCCTCGCGACGTCTTCAAGTTGACCCCGATCCGGCCGTACCACAAGTACTTGGTCGAGGAGATGACGGTACCGACGGATTCCTTGGGCATCTGCAACAACATGGCGCCGTCGTTGGTGGCGATGTATCCCGAGTAGATCCAGTCACTTTCGGACGCGTTGCCCAAGTAGTCGTTCTGGTTTTGCAACAAGTCGGTGTCGGAAAAGGTGGTGTTGAACGACGACATTCTGGGCATGGGCATGCACGACGTCAAGTTGAACGAGAATCTGACATCACAGCCTCCCAAACAGAAGGCCCCAGTGCCACACGAGCCGTACTGCGAACAGCACGGGTACTTCTCGGGACAGGACACCGTCGAGTTACAGGTGGGCGCCGTGTCGGCAGCAACCACGCCAGCAACCACGGCGGCCAAGAGCGTAAAAACCGTAGTGAGTCTCATAGCGAATGTGTAGACGGTAAGCAAATCAACGGTATAAAATCGGGCGATCTCAACAAACGATCTCTATCCGACTCCTTATATACGTTGTGTGTGTATGTAAGTTTAGATGGAAAATTTGAGTTTGGGCTTTTTTTTGTTTTTTAAGCTTTTTTTAGAACATGGCTCAATGCGGTAAATTGTTTTTGATTGATCCCGAAACGGGCGCGTGATGCCCTGCGATTACAGCGAGGATCGATCTCGATACTTGGGCTATATTACGATGGGGGAGACGTGGTGTATTGTTTTGGTGGTGGCTATGGTGGTGATATACACTAGTTGTTGCTGAAGAAATTGTACATGTTGGGCTGGTACGTCGACGGCTGGTCGTAGATGAGGTCACTTGAGGGCGCAGGAGGCTTGGCCCGTCCGTCGCCTCCTGGCACGGTGTTTGGGCCCGGTGGAGGTGCAGGGGTCGCTTGGTAGCCCGTGTACGATCCCGGAATGGATCCCGGAATGGATCCCGATCTCGATCCGGATTTGGGAGGGAGTTGCGGTGCGGGTCTCGTGTAGCTGTTGCTTCTCGTCGGATCGAGTCCCAAGCTGCTGAAACTGTCGTTGAGCGAAGGACGGCTGCTGGCGGGGGTTCCACTGGCCTGGGCAATCCGCTGCTTCAATCCCAAACTAAAGTTGTGTAATTGGGTATAGAACTCGACTCCACGGCCAAGCCCCACCGTATACTTCTGCCACACTTCGTAGAGCTCCTTGATCCGGCCGCTTTGGTCGGCCAACACCTGGTCCTTGAACTGCTTCGAGGTCTGGATGTTCTTGATCTCGGGGTTGGCATTGACGGCCTCCCATTCGCGTCTCAAGTCGCCTATGAATACCTTTTGTTTCTCGATCAATTTATCCAACTCTTCATTGTATGGCTCAAACTTCTTCAATTCTTGGGGGAAAATAACCGACTTGATCTCGCTACTCGATTTCACCTTGCTGTTCAATATCAAAATATCAGATATGTCCTCCTCGTGAATCTCTTTTTTCAATGCTTCAATCAATTTGATCTTGTTCAGACGTATCACGTTTAAATCGTGGAGTATATCCTCGACCTTCTTGATTTGCCCGTTGATGTCGCCTGGCGTGTTGGAAATCGAATCGTCGATGTCCAACAAACTGATCTCGGGTGCCGATGTTCGGGGCGTCCCTGTTTGCACTTGAAACAACTGTTGGAATTCTGCTGATCTTGATCCACGACCGAGAACTTCATACAACAGCTGATTTCCTCCGTCAATTAAACCAAATAGTTTGGTATCGTTGTTGGTAGCATCATACAACGACTTCTTGAGTTTGATGAGGTCATCCTTAAACCTGAGAGATGCTTCCGAAACCTGCCTGGATAAAATTGCATCACTTTCACTAAACGTATCAAAGATTTGCTTACGCAAACTTTGAATTTTGTCTCTATTTTGTTTATCATCCTGGAATTTAGATGCAACTTGATCAGATATCTGCTTGATGTCACTACCGATCTCAATACCTCCAGTGCTCGAACTAAGATTATCTGATCCAGCAAACAATTCCTTTAATGCAACCAATGCATGTGGCAACTTGAAATATTCCAAAACCGAGGCCAACTCTTCGTTGGAAACGTCCACCAAGTCCAATTCATTTCTCAAGAACTGCGACTTCTCTTCCGAATAGAAACTTAGAAGCTCATGGATATTAATTGGAATTACATTGTTCAAGAAAGACGAGTAATTCTTGTCGTTGATTTCTTGAAACACCGTATTCTCGTTAATCGGAATCACCTTGGCACTATCCATCGGCTTTATATCTGGTAAGGTCACCAACGATGGAATAAGGTCGTGGTAAATCAACTCATTGTCTTTGGTCAAGTCTTTCAACTTGATTCCAACAGCATCCTTTTGATATTTGTAGTTTTCTAACAACTCGTAGCTTTCGCTGGTTTTGCTGATCAATTTCAAACTCTCGCTCGATACGTCCTCTAACAACTGGGCCGATTTGGTCAAGTATGCCAAGGCCTCACCGTACTTGCGAGTGGCTTCCAAGTGTAAACCATTAAAATAGAATGCAAGCGACTTGTAGTAGATGTATTTCAAGTGAACGATGGCTACCCACGAAGTTTCTACCTTTGCGTTAACCTTGAATGAAGAATCGTCTTCAACGACAGAGGGGTTGTCAAGGAAATCTTCGTCGTCGTCATCCACAACGGCATACTGACTGTTCTCATAGTCGGGATCCGCCAAGTGGCTCACCATATCAAAACATGCTTCGTAGTGGTTCGAAGTGCTGCGACACAACTTGGCTATCAACGAGTTCTTCTTCTGCTCCAAGTCACCGCTGATCACTTTCAACACAAACACTTCCTGCGACTGGGCCAACATGAGCTTGACAAAGAATCTCACTGTACCCTGGCCCAAGTCCACCGAGGGGGCGTGCAAGAAGTTCTCGTTCAAGAACTGGAAAATGCCGGCAGACTGTTGTAACAAGAGAATAGCTTCCTTGGTGGTATCCTCACCTTCCGCCTTGTGAGCTTGGTTGTATTTTAACGAGCCTGCTTTCGATAATAATGCACCCAAGTTGAACAAGACGTTGGCCTTTTCGAACGGCAACGCATTCTGTTTGTGGGAAACAGTGGTGTCAAACACGTCATACCACACGAAGTTGGTCTTCTTGATCTTGTTGACAGCCAGAAACGAGATTCGCAAATCGAGCAACTCAAGCTGGCTATAGTATTTGCAGTAGAACCGAATACCCGTGGGGTCGGCGTTGACACCCCGTATATCTTGTCTCAACTTGTCAAAGGCATTGATATCTTCCTGGTAATCAGAAGTGTTGCCGTATATGGACAAGAGGTAGCTGTTCAATGGCTTGACCCAGCTGACTTCTTCTGTCTTCTTTAGTGGTATGTTGATTAAGTACGACTTCATCTTGCTGATAAGAGACACCACCGGTCGATACTCGACTTGACTACAAAAGGAGACGTTACCCGGATATGGTTGCGAAATTAACCTGGTCCAAAATTACACTGCTCTAGAATTGGCTTATTTAGCTATCGGTAAAAAGCTTTTGCTAAGGTGGTAACTATCATGGGAATGTATTTATTATCAAGCCTCCAAACATTTGAAAACATATAAATGTTTGGGAATAAAAGTAGCATATAAAATATCATTTTTAACTGCCTGGACATAAGTTCAGACCCAACTTTGGTCCAGGTAGATGGAAATGGACGTATTCGAAATATAATTAGTCCACTTTAACTGTCACTAGTCATGCCATATGGCCGGCCATCACCAGTTAAAGTTGTTACTAATAAATATGTAAGTATATAGGAATATATAAGTATTTTTTTTGCAATCAATTATCGCAATTTTTACTGTTGAGTTACTGTACTATCTTTTAAATATCCACCCTCTTTGCAAAGAGAGTAGAAAATGGACGTCTCATCAGCCAATAAGTTCGCTGGAGTATCGAATTCTTTGACCTGACCACGCTCCAAGACCAAAATACGATCATTGTCCAAAATTGTGTCCAATCTATGGGCAATAGTCAAGATTGTTTTATCCGAAAATTCGGAACGAATGGTTTCTTGGATAATTTTATCCGTTTGAGCATCAACGGCTGCCGTTGCTTCATCTAAAATCAACACAGTTGACGTATTCAATAAGGATCTGGCCAAAGACAAAAGTTGTCTCTGACCCGAAGACAAATTGGAACCTCCTTCAAACACCTGGGCAGATAAACCAGAGTCATAAAGATCAGTAGAATCATCAGTTACGATAGTTTCGTCTTCGTCGTCTTTCTTCTCTCCCTTTTTGGTCTTCATCTGTTGGATGTGCTCCTTCAAGTGAGCAAGTTCCAACACCCTCCATAATTGTTCATCAGAATACTGTTCGAACGGATCCAAGTTCTGTCTGATAGAACCTTCAACTGCATGTGAGTCTTGTGGAATAATATTAAGATTGTGTCTCAAGTCATAGAGACCAAGCTTACTGGTGTTGTAACCATCTATCTCGATGTTTCCCGCACTAGCTTCCAAAATACGGAACAACGCCAACGATAACGTAGACTTACCGGCACCGGTACGACCAACAATCCCAATCTTTTCACGAGATTTGATGTCGATGGAAATGTTCAGCAATACCGGATCCAAGTTTTCTCTGTACTTGGTGGAGTAATTCTTGAAGGCAATGGCACCATCGGCTGGCCAGTGGGCAGGCGGCCTGTAGTCTTCAACAATTGGCTCAGCTTCTGAAGGCAAGTTACAATATTCAACGAGTCTTTCGACAGAAACCGTCTTACTTTCAACATCTGCCCAATATCTGATAATAGCATTCAAAGTACCAGTGACACTCATAGCATTGATCATGATGAACCCAACTAAACCAGCACTAAGCTCTCTGGGAGTACCTAAAGTAGTCAAGATTAATAATGAGGAAGTGAACGAAATAACCGCAGATATGGCTTGTAATCTCATAGAAAGCCATCTGTTACTGCAAGTATTGGTGTAATAAGTGACAATCAAGTCATCAATGTTGGACTGATTTTTGTATACAAAACGTTCAGACTGTCCATATGCTCTAATGGTATCAACCCCGTTGACAGATTCTTGTAAATGGGAGAAAACTGGACTCTTTCTGGCACTGGTCAATCTCTTGAGTTCTCTGGAAGTAGGAATAAAGTACTTTCTGATCTCGTTATAAACGAAGAAAAGAATAACAACGACAAAAAACATGGCTGGCAAACTGGCAATAATGACGGTTAACAAACCAATGGCATGGATAGCAAAGTCACAAAGACCCAAAAATGACCAGATCAAATGACGATCAATGGTATTAATATCGTCTGAAAATCTATTCAAGATTCTGCCCACTGGTGTAGTTTCAAAGAATGACATTGGTGATCTTAGCACACTCTTTGCCATGTTATCGTGGAAGTATTGGGCACCACGAACGACGCAGTATCCCCAAATAACAAAAGAGCCTATTAATGAACAAAGACCAGCACCAAGGCCCAAAGCAGCATAAATCGACAAGAAGTAAACTGGGCTGGTATTATAACCGGCTTCCAAATTCAATTCAGACCAGTACTTTAAAGCATAGTTTGCTCCAATTCCCATGGCAACGTTAGTGATGTAACACAATATATAGACAATGATCCAGATGTAGTTACATGCCTTGAAATATTCGAGGTAAACGCTCCATTTGACTTGTCCCCGAGATCCCTTTTCTTCGGTGTTACCCGTACGCTTCACGATGTCATTGTCTTCTTCCTCTTCATAATTGTGACCAAAGGAAACAAAACTTGCGGCCCTTGTACGAGTTTCTATCCGTTCAAGCGCGTTCTCGTCCCCCTCAAGAGCTGCAAGTTCTTGAAGCTGGTCCGTTTCCGTTGGGTATTTGACAACTGCATTTTCATCAAACGATGCGGATTCGCTTTCAGTTGCGCTTTCAGGTTCGTGGTCTTGCTTTCCAAATTCTCTGATAAGTTCAGCTAAATCTCCTTCTCTGGTAGTAACTTCGTCGAAAGTGCCCCTTTCGGTGATCTGGCCCTTCTTAATCAACACAATGGAATCAGCCTTATGCAAAACATTCACGGCGTTGGTAGCCAAAACAATGGTCTTCGATGCCAAAATTCCTTCAGGTCCCAACACTTGGTTAATGATATTTTTACCGACATGGGCATCAACAGCAGAAAGCACATCGTCAAGAAACACAATGTCCGATCTAGAATATACGCTTCTGGCTAAAGCAATTCTTGCCTTTTGGCCACCACTTAAAGATATACCCTTTTCACCAACAACAGTTCTATCACCATCAGGTAAAACTTCAAAGTCACTGAGCAATTGACAACTGCTTACGGTTAAATCGTAAAAGACCTTGTCGTACTTGCGACCAAATAAAATGTTCTCCTTAACGGAAGTATTAGCAAGCCATGGATTTTGGCAACAATACGAGACGGTTCCATTTACCTTGACTTTTGTTTCCGGGTTAGTTGCAATCGGCAACTCGCCCAATAAGGATTTGATCAACGTTGTCTTACCATTTCCAACTCTGCCGACAATACATGTCAAATGACCCTTTCTAGCTGTAAAATTAATTCCCTTCAAGGCAATATTGCTGGGGGCTTCGGCGTCGTTTTCAATGTCGTTGGACTTCAATTCGTTGACAGCGTTCCAAAGGAAATCGGCGTTTTCAACCGATATGGATATATCATCTCTCTTGATGGGTTCAAATGTTCTTTCGATACCAGTAACCTCCAATTCTTCCAAACAGAATAATTCTCTAAGTCTCTTTAACGAAATGTTTGTTTCAATCAAACTGGAGAACAATTCAGGGATCATACTGATGGGCTCAGTCAAGACCTCAAACAAAGAAAGGGCTGGGAAAGCAATTGCAGGTGTCAATGGAGCTCCAACTAGGTAGATGAAGGAAATTAAGCACACACAAGAAACGATAAAAGGGATGCAAAGCCAGAAGAACATACCGAAAGAATTGAGAATCCCGATCTTGCGGAGTAACACCAATTCCTTGCCGTTTCTAATGTCAAATAATCTCTTTAACATAGGCTGTTCCCACGAAAACAACTTGATACTCTTGATAGAAGTCAAGATTTCCGAAGTCAACCGAGTTCTCTCATCCTTGAAGCCCATGCTCTGTTTCTGGTACTTGGAGATAGAAGTACTCACCAAACTACTGAGCGGTATCAAGACACATGCTGCAAGAATACCCGACCATGTAGCTTCTCCAATAATCTTTCTCAATGCAAACAAGGACAGAACAAATCTAATAGGCATAAGAACAACTTCAACAAATCCTTGAGGAGAGTCCATGACTGTGAAAAGATCAACAGCCATGTTGTTAACAAGTTCACCCGAAGTTTTTGTCTTTCTTGCCTCGCCAGAAAGTTTCATTGCTTTGTTGTAGATCATGGCATTCAAAGTTCCCAAGATCTTGTTTTTGGTATGAAAGAAACGGACATAGTACTGATTGAAAAAGGTGAATCTGGCAACGGCTGCAATAAAGATGGCGGATGCAATGGAAACACCCACGATTATGGGTTGCTTTTGAGTAGAATTGGCAGATACGCTGGCGTTGGTGAAGAAAAGAATAAACTTTTGCAACAAGAATGTCTGGGCCAAGTTGAGTGTCATTTCCAACAAGTCCAACAACATGGCAGTCAAAATCAATGGCCAATGCAACTTCATGAGAATGACAAACAACGAAATCTTGGGCAATTCTTTATCCTTTTCAGTGGGTTTTGCAACTTTTTGCAACCGAGATGCTCTCTTTTTCTCAGCCTTACTATAGGCCGAGTTCCACTCTTTGAGGAAATTCTGGTAGTTGACGTCGGTAAGAAGGTTGACATGAATAGGTGGGATATCTTCGGGATCTAGTTCTTGGGTTTTGTGGACTTTTTTGATTAAACCTTCCAACCAAACAAGGCCCAATTCGGTGAACAACAGGCGTACGGCACCAATTTTCCATTCGTTCAAGTTCCAGTAGTCAACCAACTCCCTTGTGGGTCTGTAGAGAATGGTTTGAAACAATAGGATGACGACTGAGTTGATCAATAGCACCACTTCAATGGCATGAACAATAGCAGCGGCAGCCGGTACTTCCTTTGGGGCAAACACCTTGTGGGTCGATAAGGTGTCCTGAATAAGGACTACTAGATTACCAAACACTTCAGCCAGCCAAAAGATCTGGAGAGACGCCGAACTGACGGTCGATCTCGTTGGTTCAATGGCATGGAATGGAAGCAAAATTAAACCTACCAGGACAATTCTAAGCAAGGGTGCTAAGGTACTTAAGTCTGTCAAGGATACATATGTAAATTCCGACAAGAATACAAGCAAAAACAACTGCAACACGACGGAGTTGAGCTTGACCAATTGGTAGATGCCAACACTGCGGAGCTTAAATGGCGAACCAAAGGCGTATTTGATACGGTACGGTCCGTACGAGTTGTTGAAGACCAAGTTGACCACCTGGATAACTGCAAACAAGGCCAAAAGAGTGGTGGCCAGAAGCGAGATGGCGCTGACGAAGTCAGGGTTCAAGTCATTGTGTCTTGGATCGTATAACGGAGTGGTTAATGCGGTCCAGAACTTGGTTACAGCAGTATTGTTTAGGGGTGTTAGATCGGGGTCAAACAGCGACATTAATACTGGATACAGAGAGAAAACCCTTTCTATTTTTCACTTTGGGCGCCCTTTACCGTTATCTTATATTATTTCAAGATGTTGCCGCATGCGAAGCCCATTACGAAGTCTGGCTGAATCGGGTAATCGTGGCAGCTTAATTCCCTATTTTTGCGAGTTGACTCATAGAGCTGTGGCAAACTCCTGCAGATTGCCCGGAATTAGGTTAGTGTTTTTCCATTCAGATAGTAAATAGTGCCTCTGTTGTACGGCTCTGGTGGGCTTAGTGGATAGATTGGCCCTGGCTATTTTTCTTGACCCCTGTTGCTCCCAGCAGCCACAATCCGCCTTGAAGATTCGCGTCATGGTTTTTACCTTCTGTTTCATTTGACGTTATACGTCACTCCCGAAATGTTCTGACCGTGACGCTTTGGGAAGGTGGCCGCCGCTTTGTCTGTATACAAGATTGGGAAAATGGCGGGGGTTCGTACTTTTGTCAAATGTCGCATTAATGGTTACCAAGTCAAATGTCGCAGCATCCGATAGCGATGTCGCCCCCACTTCCACATCATAGCTGGATGCCCAAACCAACGCCATACCAGAAGCTAATAGACTTGTCCAATGATCTCAGTAACCACATACCGGTGGGAACGCTCAACTTCTACAACCTTCCCCTTCAAATTTCCAGTTTGGACGCCATTCCAGCCGGCGATGGATGGCGATGGCTCGATATCAACTTCTTTGTATATATCCTAGGAGACCATATCCCGAGTGATTTGGTTACGGTGCTTCAATTCCTCATCAATTTCCGCTATACAATGGCTACATTCAAATGTTTCCCTTCGAATACCACCGTGTGCAAAGTACGGGTGTATGCAATATCGAGTGACATGGCGGAGGCCCGTTATATCAGGGATTGGCGCAACTCTCGGCCCAAAAGTCTCCAGTTAGAGAAACGCCTCAAGCAAGCATGGCCGAAACTCCTCTCAGCGTTGGACTTTTCGCTGGTTGGATGGACCCATTTGGTGCTTCCCACCGTTCTCTTTGACTGTTTTGCGGAGTATCGCTTTGATTCTACCACGACAAACTTTCACATATCCCGCTGGACGTCTCGGGGAGTTGTTCAAGAGCCAGTGCATCAGCCTCAATTGTCTCTATTCACTAAATTACAGTCCATTTACAACAATATCAGTTCCCCCGCATTTTCAGATTACCCAGAGACAATCACCAGTGGCGTGCCGTCTTCCAACGGAATGATATCACGGTTGATCAACACCGACCAGCCCATCACCGGGCTAAAATCAGACTTGTACCAATTCCAACGCCGCTCAATTGCCAAGATGTTGGAAAAGGAATCGTTTTCAACACTAGCCTTGTCTCCCAATTATATCAAAATTAATTCGCCCACCAACAAACCATATTACTTCAACCTTACTGACTATCTTATTTACACTGAGCCAAGTGTGTTTTTGCTTCCTCGAGGAGGAATCCTTGCAGAGAATATGGGTTTGGGAAAAACTTTCATCACCCTTAGTCTCATTTGCTTGACCAAGTACCAGGCCTCCAAAGTCCCACAAGACTTGCTCTTATATGAAGACGACCTGGATTTGGAAGAGCTTGAGCTTCGTGAAGATGTACTTGTTCCCCGGTTTACCACTCACAAGCCACTCCAAACCTTGGTCAATATCTGTAAAGAATCCATTAATCAAAACTCCCTACCCTGGAGGTACTATGCCAATGATCTTCCACAAACAGTGAAATCAAAACTCATGAGTGAGCCAGGACTCTTTCGCATCCCGTTAGTTAATGAACAGTACGAATCGGCGTACCTGCTTCGAGTCAGAGGTCCCTCTATTCGAAGGAATATAGACGATACATCACCGCGAGAAGGACGACTATACCGGACACTTTATCTTTCCAATACCACTCTCATCGTGGTGCCCGACAACTTGTTTCACCAGTGGAGCAACGAGATTCAAAAACACTTGGAACCAGGATTCCTCCACAAACTCTTTGTATCCATGCACTTCAAAAAGCCTTTCACTAGGAACAATGGCTACTACACGAACGTATACCCCGAGGATCCTATTGAGGTAATGTCTTACGATTTAGTGGTACTTACAAACTCGTTTTTGGCCCGCCAATTGGGCGAATTGGACGATAACGAGAATCCTTTGAACAAGATATACTGGAAACGGTTGATTATTGATGAAGGACACAGCATGAACTCAAAATCGTCTCGAGCAAGTCAACTATGTCGTACTTTGCATGCTGAACGAAGGTGGGCCGTAACAGGGACACCGACTTCTGGTTTAACACAATTGCACATGGACGAGGAACACAATGAGTCAAAAAGCAGATATATGGTTAGAAGTAATTTTAACGAAAAAGATGATTTAGCCAAGTTGGGCATCATCATTGGCAGCTTTCTTAAAGTGGAGCCGTTCCATTCGCAGCCCAAGTATTGGAATAACGTAATGGTGAAGCCACTTATTGCCAACTTGTATGGATCTACCACTTCCATGCAAAGTTTACTTGATTCCATCTTGGTGCGACACAATCCGGATGCTATAGAAGAGAATTTAACGCTTCCCCAACTACACCATGAAGCGGTGTTTCTCAATCCTTCATATCATAACAAACTTGCATTGAATCTCTTTACGGCTGTTTTGGCGGTGAATGCCGTTTCTTCAGAGAGAAAGGATGTTGATTATATGTTTCATCCTACGAATAGAAGTCAATTGAGACGGTTGATCACTAACTTGCAGCGAGCCACTTTCCACTGGACTGGCTTCAAGCAGCAAGACATTGAAACCATGATCAGTATATGTGAAAAGTCTTTGGAGAAGCATGAGGAAAAGCCGATATACGATGCCTATGACAAATGGTTGTTGAACAAATCGGTTGAGGTGTCTAAAATAGCTTTAAGAAATCCCCAATGGAGAACAGCGGCATTGCTTCACGAAATGAACTACTATGTGGCAGGATTGCCTGAAGCGTTCACTAAATCCTTTGGCACGGGAATTTTACTGGAAGACATTAGTGTATTTGGAGCACCTCACCTCAACAAGATCCAAGAGTTTTATTATAAACATCGTTTTATGAATATGAACGATGAGGAATCTCTCAAAGAAAAGCTCCAAGAGGTCTCTGAACCGTTCTGGAAGTCATACTGGCAAAACGACATCAAAAGAAACTCTGAACGTTTCAATAAACAGGATAAGAGTCAGGACTTCGATATTCCTGCTCAGGAAGATATAATGGCCGCTGTTGATCAGCCACGGGCCGTCCGAAACTTCATGCCAAGCACCCCCAAGAAACGCCGATACTCTGGTTCGGAAAGCAGTCCTCAAGAGACGTTTAGGAGGTTAGATGAGAACGGCCTTCGCATCATGGATAACTTCCATTCCAATCAACACGAACTATCATTTGAAGAGATTCAACGGGCACAGATACTAGGCACCGCATCGTCCAAGCTCTCGTATCTCTCGAGTCGTTTGCTAGAACACCAGGAACAGAAAATAAAGTCGATTGTGTTTTTTGAGTTCGAAGACAGTGCTTACTATTTAACGGAATTGCTCGAGATATTGGGAGTTAATTATATTCTATATGCAACCTATATCAATCCCGGGCAGCGTGCAACCAACTTGTCAGACTTCACCACCTACGACAGTGACAATCTTGGAGGAATCACATTAATCATGGATCTAAAGTTGGCTGCGCACGGTTTGACTATTATTGCAGCCACCAGAGTGTATTTCATTAGTCCCGTGTGGCAACGGTCCATCGAGGCTCAAGCAATCAAGAGAGCTCATAGAATTGGCCAGACACAGGACGTACATGTTGAAACATTGGTGTTGAAGGGGACCTTGGAGGAGGAAATCTATAAGCGGCGAACAATGGTCGATGATGACAGAGAAGAGAATCAAAAGCGGTACGTTATTGACGACTCAGGAATGCAGGATTATGTTTTAAAGAATCAGTTCTTGGATCTCCATGAAGATGAACAGGAATTCTCGCCATTTGTCGCCGGAACCTCTCAAAATGGCACGATAGTCCGCCAGGATAACATGGATTTTAGTCTATTGAAGCATCAGGATGTTGTCAATGGATCATATAGGGCATGGTTTATGTACTTGTTCAACACGGGAAACTTGCAACGAATCAACGAAAGTAAGGTTAAGTTGGTCAAGGACATATTTGACGAGGAAAAAGTGGTTGAAACGAAAGCAAAGACGTTGTCCACTAATAAGAAGGTTAGATTTTGACCCTAAACTTCCCTTACTATTATAGACCCGTCAGTGGAAGTAGATAACAAAATTCTATCAGGATGGTAGTCGACATCAATAACACAACCTCTGTGCCCTTCAAACTTGTTCGTAACTCTTCTAGAGGTAAAGTCCCACGATGTGACCGTTTTGTCTTCGGAACCCGAAAATATAGTAACGTTATCGGTGCTGAAACAACAAGAAATCAAATTGTACTCATTGCCCGAAGGTGCACCGACATATGAATACGGTCCCGTACGAGGAATTCCCTCTGGAACAAACTCCTTAGCACTGTAAGTACGAATGCCGCCCGACATTGACCGCGAGACGAGCACCGAGTCGTCGGAATTGATCGCCAACGAGGTGATGGATTCATCTTGGCCCGGGGCTTGCCAGAGGGCTTCGTCCGTCTTACGGACGTCGTAGGCTAATACGGTCGGGTCTATTCCTCCAATGTAAAAGGTGCTACCTTGGTGATTAAACGCAGTAGCCAAGAGGGGATATGACGTCGACACACCTCCAGTATGTGTTTTCTGGCGCAGGTCCCAGAGGTAGGCCATGCCGTCATCTCCAACGCTCACGGCAACAGAGTCAGTTGAAACATCAACACTGTTGACCACGCCACTATGGCCCGTACACTTACGGGTTCTGCTGCCAGTCTCGGCGTCCCAGAACCCAACTGTTGCATCGGAACTCGCCGTTACCAATGCCAAATCGTCGTAAGTCCACGCCACTGCCGTCACAGCACCCTTGTGGCCCTTCACCACTCCATAGTTAATATCTTCTTGCGCCACAGGAAGTCTCCAGAGCATTACCGACTTGTCCATGCCGCCAGAGGCGATTTTGGTACCGTCGTGACTGAAGCGTGCCAGTAGAACCGCGCCTTGGTGGCCTTCCAAGGCAACAGCGTCGTTGTAAAGCAAACGGCCACCAGTACCGTTTCCATGCAGTTGAACCAACGAGCTGTGTGTTCCAGCCGTATCTATTTTCTGGCGCTTGACTAAACTCATATCGTTCACAACAGTTTCATTGACGCATCGCATCTCGCGATATATACAAACTAGCCTACTGCATATAAGCACACATATACGCTGCTCCAAAGTTGCAAAAAACCCTCTACTGTTTGATTTAAGGATAAATAACCTTTTCAGATACGTTTTGATTATTCCACTATTAAGCAAAAACTTAAACTACGAAATACAGTATAAAAGCTTATGTAGTTCTTGTACAGGCCAACCACTGGGATATCTACTCGTGTATCCAGTCCCCCGCGGTCGTGCCCCACATATCTTTGCCCTCTTTCTCGTTTCGTCATCATTAACACATGACCTCCAACCCTGGACGCCATCTTCACCACTAATGCTTTTGCAACCGTCCCAGATCTTAATTATGACAAATACTCATAGGTATTGTTGTCGATTCTCTGGATGTATTGCTTCTCTATCAAATGGTCAATCACCCGTTTGATCTCAATGATTTTAGCCTGGAACCGCGATAATGTTTGCGGCAACACCTCATTGATCAAGTCGTTGTGCTTGACAACCTTGCGTGACTTCATGATTCTCACAATACACGCGGAAAGATAGTTCTTCCTTGTCTCGTCGATCTCCTTGTTGGCTTCGTCTTCTTCCTGCTTAGGCTCATTAGTCTTGATTGCACTAATAAAATTCACCCGTAACTTTCTAGACTTGTACTCCTCTACCATAGTGTATGTTGTGTTGTCGGCGTTGGCCTCGGATCCTTGTTCAATAAGCTTGTACTTGGTGAGAGGCAACAAGTTGGCCTCAAATATATGTCTTGAAGTTCCCACTACCTCAAATAACTCGCTGAACGTGTAGGTGTTCTTCTTGTTGAATGCCATCAAGATCATGAGCTGAATGTTGCTTACGGTGAAAATAAATGGAGGCTTCCCCTTACGGGACAAATTGGCCTTCACTTCGGCTCTGCCGTGTCTCCATAACCATTTCAATTGTCTTCCGTTGTGTTTAGTTCCGTACGCTTCATTAACACGATCAAATGGGCCCTGCAATTCAGGTGCCACCTTTAATTCATAGTCTGCCAGGTGTGTGAATGGCCACACGCTCTGGGCCAAGATTAATGGGTTGAAATCCTTGACAACCGATTCGGAAACTTGTTCCTTCACACTCACCCGTAAGTCTTCCGATGCCTTCATATCTGTGAACATCTTGGTCATCTTGGAAGTATACTCAATGGAGTTTTCTTCTTGCAAGCGTTGGATAATTCCTTCTTCCAATTCATCTGATTTGCTATTGCCATTGATGAGTCTCTTGGCCAACATACGGCGGTAGAACTCTTCGAATGCATCTTTATCATTAATAAATCTGAACACCATCATCAAGTTTTCTGCGTTCATGCCCACCGTATCAGACTCCTTGCTGGATCCCTTTAAGAAGGCGTCGGCATACTTGGCCAAAAGATCTGGCGTCTTGCAGTTAGATTTTGGCGTTGGGGTAGCAATGGCGTTCTTGTTGACAAAGAAACGGCAAGCATTGTCCAATGCTCTGATAAAGCGAGTATCCTTGTTGAATGCTAGTTCAACCACCTCGCTGTATTGTATGTAGATGGAAATCAAAGTGTTGACATAAGCCTTGGGGTCCACTGAGTTGGCGGCACTCCTTTTAGTAACCTTGCCGTCGACCTTGGCTTCGACAGTAGATTCCGATGCAGCTTTTAAGTCTTCTAACGCCTTGGCGGCTTGTTCCTTGATATGTGCTTCCAATGTATCAGCCAATGGGTCCAAGGTGCTAGGGACCTTGAATAACAACTTGTACATTCTTTGGATGTGCTCGGTTTCGTTCTGTTCCAACAACGTAAGGAATTGGTTGTACATGATCTGGGCATGGTCCTCAATCAAGACGTTGTGCAATGCATCTAACAAGTATCTCTTGGTATGGTCTTCCAAGTAATTGTTCGATCGAGATATTTCTTCAGTGAGTCTACTTTCACATTTCTTCATGTAGTCGACCACGCTGTGTTCAGCAAGAAACTTTTCCAGCTCGCGGCGGTAATATTCCTTGGTGCTTTCCAAAAACTTGTTTTCGAAATGGGTGACGTATACGACCAAGTTTGTTTTCTTCAAGTCTTGGACGTCGATTCCCAAAAAGACAAGGGACTTGATTGCGGTCGAGATTAAGGATGTGTCAACGATCTCGTTGTTTCTTTGTTTCTCTATGAGTTCCAACACTTCGGAAATGAGGACTTCGGCGTTGTTGTTGAACATCTCGCCCTTCCACTTGATCAAGGCCAAGGTGTTGACGTCAAACACATCTCTTCTGCCGTCAGCACGTTCCTTCTGCACCCAGTACCGGTTCATGTAGTCAAACACGTTGTTGAGGTAGCCCGCGCCAATGGTGAACCGGGTCCATCGTCTGACGTAGAACTCCAAGAACGTCTCGTTGTGTTCCTTGTGCAACGCACGGATGAATTCGGTCAAGTAGTTGTCCAATTTGGAGTAGATCTCGGCGCCGGCCAACGAGTACGAGTTGCTTTCCAGGCTGGCCACCGAGTCTCCGCGTCTCGACTTGTTGACACAGAAGTTGTATACTGCGGTGTAGCAATTCATGTACATCTTGGAATTGACACCCTGGTCGCCCTGCGAGCCCAAGATAAACTCCAACCCGGGCTGAATGAAGTCCCATGTTGAGTTCAAGTCGTTCGCCACTGGTAATGCCGACATGGTGGATGGCGAATACGAGTGAATGGCGGGTATGGTGGTGGTAAGCGGTCCCACAAAATTATTTGTGTGGATTAGTGAGAACGCAGTTACGATTTGGCCGACACACTACTTTGGCATTTCGGGGACTCAATGTCTAAAAATTGATGTATTATGGTATTACTAGCCGACTGGCTTCAATCGCTTCTCTGTCCCGGTGTCGAGACCCGGTCCACCACGCGGAAGATACTGATGCTGAAGGTGACCACCCAGAGACAGAGCACAATAAAGAGGAGCGACGACAACGCGCGCTGGCGGCGGCAGATGGAGTGGACGGTGGGCGACAGCAGGCGGACTCCCAGCGTGGTGCTGCTGTCGGTGCACACCCACTCGTCGTCGTAGAGGGTGTTGAAGGTCAACGAGAGGTTGGCCGACAGGAAGATGATGAACAAGAGATCGAGCATGATCAACTTCATCTTGCCGAGGGGGTCACGGAGCCCCAAGGGCTTGCCGCTGTACTCGTCGTAGGCAATGTAGATGACGTATGCAATGGCGCAACACTGCACCACCACCGCCATGATGGTGCTTGGCTGCTGCTGGACCAGGAGCCCGTCGAACTTGTGTCTCGAGTTGACGTAGATGGAGCACGCCAACGCAAGGGCGCCCGTCAGGAAGATGATGATGAGGACCCGCAAGAAGAGAGGCACAAGCGGGTTGTGGACAAAGAGCCGCTTCAATGTAGGAAACA
This sequence comes from Teunomyces cretensis, assembly GCA_003706575.2. Taxonomy (NCBI): domain Eukaryota; kingdom Fungi; phylum Ascomycota; class Pichiomycetes; order Serinales; family Debaryomycetaceae; genus Teunomyces; species Teunomyces cretensis. The sequence continues at coordinate 930,084 of PPLT02000004.1, read as the reverse complement.
CGTCGGCCCGCTTGGCGTCCGACATCCAGTAGCCGGCCTTGGATCGTACACGGGGCGACTCGTAGTCCTTGGGCTTGGACTTGTTGCGGGTGAACCACCGTGAAAGGAAGAAGCCGCCGGTGTTCTCGACAAACGTATCGTCGTCCATCGACGGCGACCCCAAGAGCGCCTGTTTCAAGCGGTCCTCGCCGCCCCAGACGCCGTCCAACTTGTTGTGGCCGTTGTCGGTGTCGGGAGCCATGACGATCTGGCTGCTGGTGTATGCGGTTGGCTGGCGGACCGAGGCCAAGAGGTTGCGCCAGTTGTTGTTCATCGACTTGACGTAGAGGTCGTTGGCGAAACTGAGGTATTGGTCGTCGTCCGACGACTTGGAGTGCTGTCCCTTGATGGGGTGGCCGCCGGTGGCATCAGGCGTGGTGTTGACGTTGGAGTTGGGGAGCTGGTCCTTGTAGTGGACCTTGGAGAGCGTATCCAACACATACGGAGGTATTATGTTGGGGCGATGGTTGTACGAGTTGAGCTTGGGTTCATTGAGAAGCTCGTTGTTCATGGTTGGGAGTACCAGGAGAGGTCTATGCGGTCAGCAAATACACTGCTGGTTGTGTGGAGGGATGTGTTTTGTGTAGGGGCCAGCCGGGCGTGGAGACGTATTTGTGGATTTGGCTTTTGTGATGGGTTACGATAAACGTGAGACTTTACGCACGATTGCAGCAATCTAGCGGGAACGATTAAGAACTGGCGCCGGTAGGGTTCGGGGGTCGGAAGGCGGTTCCGGAGCCGTGGAGCCGGCCGGTGCCGTTGTCTACAGTGGTGCTACGCAACTAGTTTGGTGTAGGCTGCGCTGGTGGGCCGAAAACACTGCCGTTGGTGGAGGTGGTGGTGGTGGCCATGTTTACGTCAAACGTGAAAAAAACCAACTGTCTCGCTAAAAGAGGCAATCGCATTTAGGGCCCAGTACCACAAAGCTTAAAATGGGAAATCTTCCTCTTGGAACTGGAATTGCTGCGGGTGGCAGCACGCAGGACGCCCCTATTTTGTCGGTAACTTTTTGGTGTTGGCGGTGGAGGGCGCGGGAATGGAATGGTGACTTCGAGTTGTCGCTAATTTGTCGCTACCGTCCCTCACTTGTCGCTACAATCCCTCACTTTGTCGTTACCGTCCCTTCCTTTTGTCGCCATCTCTCGCTAAAAAACCCTGGCCCCATTCTCGACCCTGTCATATTCGTTATCGCACCGGCGGCTTTGTTCCCCCATCACATTGCTCTCGTTTCTAATCTTACGCATTTATCGCGGTTCGCCACTGACAGCAACCATACCTCGATACCTAGCGTACCACACTCTTTCATGCCCATCCCTCGTGCCCTACCACGCTGGTCCCAGGTACGCTTCAGTTCTTCGCTCTCCAAACTCTCCCCCATCAGCAAGGACAGCCTCTATGTCATCTCCATTCCCGTCACGTCAAACAAGTCCTACATCTACTGCAACCACAAGCCGTCGTCGCTCCTAAACAAGGCCCAGCTCCAGCGGATCTCGTTCGTATCGAAGCTCGAATCCAGAGTAGTCGGCTTGGCCTCAAAGGGTTGGCATAAGTTGGCCGATTCCGACAGATCCATCAATGTCAAAATCACCAATTTCGTCAAGCGACTCTTGGACACGGTCCCGTTCGAAGAAAACTGCCTCAAGTCGTTCCCATCCCAGAAGTCCATGATCCGTGAGATCAACGAGCAAAGCTTGCCCCTGGTCCAGCTGAAACTTAATCTAAATACGTCAAACAACTTGACCCAGTCCGATATTGAGAACCTCAAGCTCCCCCTGGACCAAATCAAGCCGATCCCGTTGTACCACGCCCAATTCCAGCAGCCTTCACAAATCCTAAACCAATTGTACAACCTCAAGGAGGAGGGCCACGCCAAACACCTCAAGTTTGCAACATACTGCGGTGTTGGTATCCCCCTCACGTTACCCTTTGCATTGGTTCCCGTGTTACCGAACGTGCCCGGGTTCTACTTGACCTACCGTCTTTACTGCAACATCAAGGCGTTGTTGGGAGTCAAACACTTGGGCTACTTACTCGAGGATCGAACGGGGCCCGCCGATAATTCGCTTGACGACACCAAACACTTGACATTTAAGGTTATCGATTCAATTGATTTGGCCTATGCATCCATCGACAAACCCTCCTCCACTGAGACCTTGGTTCTTACTCCTGAGATCATTGATAGGCTCTGTCTCCAGCTAGACTTGGACCACATCAAGGAGGACTTACTCAAGGCCGTCAGACAGGAGAAGGAGCGCCTCCAAAAGAAATAGTCTATCTTCCTGTAACTAGAACCACCTATGATATCATGTATGTACTATGACATTTGTAGCTATTGTTGGGTGCAAACCCACCTTGAGCCCTAGATGCAATCTAGGGCTGACGCCCTCGTGTTTGGCGTTGGCGCGTGACATTTTCCACCCGGTGGCGTGCTCTCCGGTTTTTTCAGTGTGTCGCACACGCATTTTTGCTCCAACAACCGTCACTCGCACCGTCGACCGAATCTTATAAAACTGTGCACCTTCTTCTTTTTTACTCTTTCTTTTCACATACGCTAATTATCATTCAATATGAGAAATAAGTGGAGAAAAAAGAGAGTTAGAAGACTTAAAAGAAAGAGACGGAAGGTTAGAGCTAGATCCAAGTAATCGGACAGAGATGAGTTGGCATGATGTCAATTGATGGCGTTTCTTTCGAGAAACGATTGATGGTGGTATGATATTTGGTTATTGCTGCTGCTATTGGTTGGTCATGGCGTTTTGTTGTTTATCTTGAGTTTTTCTAGTGCTACGTTTGTTTCATTAACATGAATGTCCGCCTGTAATAAAAGATTACATTTTAAAACCATTTTGTAGGAACCTTTGTAGATCCGGGGATTTTGGCGACTGGGAGAACAATTGGGCGCCTCAAATTGACTTGAATGAATCGTGGGGAACTGATTTGGCGCCATTCTCCCACCAGCTTTATACCATCACGAATACTGGCCAGCAAGCACGTCGGGGACTGGTGGTTGGGCTCTTGATCTGTCACGTCAAAATTTTTCAGCGCGCGGCTTTGTGTCACACTGGTTGCAACCACAAATGGCTGCAATTTTACAAATACACCAAACCCCATGGCTGTGCTTATTAGGGACTACGGTTTGACGTACCAAAATACGTTGGGCAGGCCAGGTGGTGTGGAAACAGCCGACAGCCCCGTGGCTAGTGACATGTCACCCACGCTTCAATTGAAGAAATCGAAATCAACCGTTATAACCTCGCCCCAGTACAGTGAAACCGATACATTTTCCTTTGTCCAGTCAGCGCCATTGGAAACGGTGTTGCAGGCATCAAAACGGTATACTCAGCACGAGGTCCAGATGCAAGAATTGGTGCCTGTGGCTGTCACCAACAACGTAGAACCATTACCATCGGAGTCACACTCTCAAGCAAGTCCCCCGTCAGAATCCCCCGGTTCGTCTCCACAAACTTCCATTCCGTTGAAAACCATCAGATCCAATGGTAAACTAGTCTCTGCCGATGTGTTCCCCTATGCCGAGACATCTCCAACAAGCGTTTCTCCTCCAATCAAACCGATAGTATCACCCCACCAACCGCCATTTGACCCGCCTGACGAAACAATCTCATTACGTCTCCAAATCAACCAGACGAGGTTGTATCCCCCAGCAGACCAGTTACAGGGGTTTATGGAAGATAGACTTGTCCGGTGGCATCCAAGTGACTCTCAACAAAACGTTTCTCTTGACGCATTCCACCCTTACGAAGAAGAGAAAGACCCCGATCTCTTTACGACGTTGAGAACCTGGTTCGCCAGTGCCAAACCCACCACCCAAGTCGATATCGCTGTCAAAGAAACCAACGAAATCACCACCCGGATCGCACAGCTCAATCTTCCATCCAATACATCGAGTTCTATTCTTGCATCTTCTAATCTACAAACGACAACTATCGAACCAAGTGCCGTTCTTCAACCCACTTATACCCCGCGAGCGGTGCCTGTCAGCAAGTTTCAGCTTGAACAGGCCATACAGAATAACCAGCTTACTTCGGAGACAGAATTCTTGCCTGACTGCTGGAATTGCTTCCAGCACTGATCTAACTTGGTTTTATATTGAAAAGGAATTATAAAAAAAACTTGTATCGTAAGTGTCAAAGTAAAAGAATTAAACAACTAGATCGCAATACCTATTCGGAAGCCTCAGCAAACCTTTCGGAAATGGAAGTCAATAACTCATTGAACTCAGCCTTACCCTCTTCTTGACCTCTGGCTGGTTCAAAGAACTTAGCGGAGGAAACAGAGTGCTTGACGTCGGAAGTGGATTCAGCCAACTTCGACCATTGGGCACCGTTGGAAACGGCCTTTTGTGCTTCGTCGTGGTAAGACATGAATGCTCTCATCATGTCAAAGGTCTTCCAAATAGGACAGAATGCATCGTACGAAGAGTAACCGTTTTGTTGTAAGAAATCTTCCTTGATCAATTGGGCAACATCCAAAGTAATCTTGTCGGAATCAGACAACGCAGACTTACCAACCAATTGGACAACTTGTTCCAATTCTTCGGCATTCGACAATATTTCTCTAATCTTGTTTCTCAACACTGGGAACTCTGGGTAGTTGGCATCGTAGTACTTATCCAACACGTTGGTGTACTTGGAGTACGAAACGGCGGTGTTGATAGATGGGAAATGCTTTCTTTGAGCCAACTTCTTGTCCAAACCCCAGAAAACTTGGGTAATACCCAAGGTAGCGGTGGTCACTGGATCCGAGAAATCACCACCAGCTGGAGAGACGGCAGCAACAATGGAAACGGAACCAACTCTGTCTGGGGAACCTAAGGCAATACTCTTTCCTGCACGTTCGTAAAAAGAAGCCAACTTCGCACCCAAATATGCAGGAAACCCTTGATCAGCAGGCATTTCACCCAATCTACCAGAAATTTCTCTTAAAGCTTCGGCCCAACGAGAAGAAGAGTCAGCAATCATAGATACGTTCTTACCTTGATCTCTGAAGTATTCCGCTAACGTAATACCGGTGTAAATCGAGGCTTCTCTGGCTGCGACCGGCATATTAGAAGTATTTGCGACTAAAGTGGTACGCTTCATAATTGGTTCCTTTCTACCAGAAATCTCCGTAAACAACTCAGGGAACTCCATCAAGACTTCAGCCATTTCATTGCCCCGCTCTCCACATCCGACGTAGATAATCACGTCTGAGTTGGAGAACTTGGACAAGGATTGAGAAATTACGGTTTTTCCACAACCGAAAGCACCTGGTATACAAGTAGTTCCACCTTGGACACATGGGAACAAAGAGTCCAAAACTCTTTGACCAGTCAACAATGGGTGGTCAGCAGACAACTTTTCGGCGACAGGTCTTGGAACTCTGACGGGCCAGGTGTGCATCATGGAGTATGAGTGCTTCTTACCGTCAAACTCAAGCTCCAACACAGTGTCATCGACATTGTAGGAACCGGAATCGGCAATAGAAGTGATGGTACCTCTGGCTCTTGGAGGCAATAAGATCTTGTGGTCATCCAATAACGAGTTTTCGTAGATAGAACCAAAGATATCACCACCAGTGATGTGGTCACCGACCTTCAATTTACCTGGGTTGAAATCGTAATGAACTGTTCTAGATAAGGCAGGAGCGTCAATACCTCTTGGAATATAGATGGATTGGGCCTTGTCCTTAATGGCCTTCAATGGTCTTTGAATACCATCATAAATAGTTTCCATCAAACCTGGACCCAATTCGACCGACAATGGCTTACCAGTTCTCAAAACTGGGTCACCGACAGTGACACCGGCGGTTTCTTCGTAAACTTGGATGGTGGCTTTGTCAGCACTGATACGAATGACTTCACCGACCAAGTTGTCGTGGCCGACCTTGACCAATTCGTACATGGCACAACCAATCATGTTTTCGGCAACAATGACGGGACCAGAAACCGAGAAGATTTGACCATATTGGGATTCATCAGCATCTAATGAAAGACGTTTGATTTCCTTACGAGCGTTTTCCAAAGCACCAGCCTATTGGTGTGTTAGTATTGTGGTGGTTGTACGAGCCATTCCCGTGTCTGAAAGCAAGAGAATGTTGCTGCCGTGTATCCTGCCGCGTTTGCGACGACACTTACCATTTTGTTGCGTATCTAATAGATAGTATTGACCGGATTGATTATGTTTGAAAAGGGGGGCACGTTAACTTCCAGTTGGTGAATTATCGAGAAAGGTCGTGTCGCGGCCGAAATTAGCTAAATTGGCCCTTACCCGGACGCGTCTTATCGTTTTGTATATCGACATGTATTAGAGAGAAACTAATCTAGTGGTCTAGGCTATGGTTGGGGTTAGTAAGGTTCGTTTCCGCTTTGTTCACAACTTACTCGTTAGCTTATTTGCTCTGTCGTGGGCAATGTCACACATGGCATCAAACGCCTCTCTTTTCTCCAACGCAATGTCGTTTCTGGCGATTCTATCGATCATATTCTGCATGACTGTTGGTCTCGATCTGCCGTTGACAAACACCACGTAGCGTAAGCCTGGGAACGTTTCTTCGTACTGGTCGTTGAGTCTGATCAACCTGGCCGTTTCCGCCTCCGATCCTTGTAAAGACTTCTGTTCCTTGGACGAATGTTGCGATAATTCGCCGTTTGCAGACTTTGACGAGCCACCAAGACGGGGATGGGCCGCTATGATCTTGGATATCCGTTCGTCGTCGGGATTTTGAAGCAATTCGTACAACTTGACCCGTACGGCTTCAATCAAGTCTCCATACGACAGAAACGCCTCGACAAGAACCGTCTGCAAAACGTAGTGGGAAAGAGTAGCACACGGCTCAAAAAGATGGCCCAACACAACAACCTGCTCTTCTGAGCTAATCTGACTCAATGTGTCTGCTGGGGGTAACATATGACTAAGTTGAAGAAAACTTGATGATGAAGTTTGTCGCTATATAAAATCCACGAGCGGAAATCACCGATGGAAATTATGGGGACTCGCGATAAGAAACCCCCATCCGTGCCGCAGTACAACTACAAAGAGACGGTAATACCGGTTTACAATATTTTTGTGTATATTTACTTTATCATGATATTAGAGATTCTAACACGTTGGAATATGCTAAGTGAAGTGTTCGAGTTGACGTAATCTTTCCAATTCCTTCTTGGATGGGGCACCCTTTTGGGCAATCAATGGATGTCTCCATTGTTTGACGTAGGTGAACAAGACGTCGGCCAATTGGTCTACATCCTCAATGCCCAAGTCCTTGAAGGTCTTTGCGTTAGGGTCGATGGTTTGGTTGATCATGTGTCTTTCGACCTGGTCGGGGTTGGTCATTCTCCAGTAGACCAACTGTTTGATTTCGGCAACGAGTCTGGCAAGTGGCAATGGGATGGTGTAGTCAGCAAAGTTGTAAGCCAAAGGACCTGCCTGGGAAAAGTCCTGGGTGATACCGTGGATCATTTGTCTGATTTCCAAGAACGATAACTTTTGAGGACCGTATAATTCAAACGTCTGGCCCACAGTCGAGTCGTCGAACCCAATCTTTTCCAAGGCCTTAGCGACATCGGTAACGTGAATGGGGTAGACCTCCTTGGCGTTCTTGTTTGGAGTCCACATCTTCAACTTTGGACCCAAGTAATTCAAGAGGTTGTCTTCTCTACCAAACATGGGAGCGGGTCTGACGATGGTGGCATCGGGGTTGATTTGCTTGACCAACTGTTCACCAATTCCCTTGGTGGCGTAGTAAACTGACTTGGAGTCAGGGTTGGCGTTGTATGACGAAACATGGACGTATCTGGGGACACCAGCGTCCTTGGCAGCCTGGGCGATTCTTTCGGCTAAGCCAATGTTAATGTCGGCCATGGAGAAGTTTTTGGTGTTGTAGTCGGTACCGATACAGTTGTACACAATGTCGGAGTGGGCAACCGAGTCTTGAATCGACTTCAAGTTTCTGGCATCGAACTCAACAAAGTTGACCACACCCAAGTCTCCGGTAACTTTCAAGAATCTCTTCTTCATGTCGTCTCTGAATGGAACCACGGTGGTGGTACCGTGTCTGGCCAACTTGGACGTCAAGTAACGGCCGACAAACCCACTGGCACCGAAAACGGTAGCGGTGTAGCCTGTTCTCGAGGAACGGCCGCCGGCACCGACAGCAATGTTGACCTTGCCGTTTCTGGTAATGTTGACGTCGGAGTCCAACACCGAGGTGTATATGGATCTGGAGCCAAAGACGCGGGTGGCAGGCTTTACTCTCAACATGGTTGGTGTGTCTATTGGTAAAGACTTTTGATGGATTATAAAATTGTTTGTTCTGGTTGGTTGGAAAGCGGGTCGTGCGCCGCGCAGAAATTCTCCCGTCCCAATCGAGACAAAGCGTCGTTCAGTTTTTTTTTGTCTGTCTGTTTCGGTTTGTATGAGTCGAGTCAATTGGCAGGTGACGGCACTGGTACTTTGCAACACTACGAAGTCAACAACAATAAACTAATATATAATTAACAAAAATAAGCAAGCGAGCTAACTCGCACTAGATAGTAAGGGTAGACATCTAGTAGGCATCTCGTGAATCATAAGAAATAATCCGGGGTCTTTCTGGTGACGGTGGGTTCGCCCGGTCTGACAGACGGGTCGTACTGCAAGAACTGTCTGTTGTGCTGCTCGTCGACCTCCATGATGGCGGCCTGGTTGCCACATCTATAACAGTAGTTTGGAGCCGAGAAGATGGTCACCACCGATTCCTGGTGGGACCACGAGAACCCCTCCATCACCAACTGGTGGGCCCGGGCTATCAAGCTCAAGTCGTTGGTATGGTTGAACTGCTCGGAAATGTCTTGTCCAAAAGTGAAACCTGCACCTCTTGGAGAGATTCCCCAGCCGCCTCTGTCGTCGGGATCTGACCACAACAAGTCACACATGGGTCCCTCGTGTGGCACTTCTTGGATTCTATTCAATTCTCTCACCTGGTCGATGGTCTCGATCATGGGCGATAACCCTCCGTGTAGACAAAACACCTTGTTGTCCACCAATGCCGTGATGGGGAAGTAGTCAAAGAGATCGGTGAAGAGCTTCCACACGGTGGCCGAGCCGTACTTTCTCAAACATTCGTCGTAGAACCCGTACACCTGGGTGATCTGTCTCGACTCGTGGTTCCCTCTCAAGATGGTGATTCTGTTGGGGTACCTCACTTTCATACACACCAAGTACGACACCGTCTCGACCGAGTAGTAGCCTCTGTCGACGTAGTCTCCCATGAACAAGTAGTTTGTGTCGGGACAGGGTCCACCGATCTTGAACAACTCGATCAAGTCGTGGAACTGGCCGTGGACGTCTCCGCATATCGTCACGGGCACCTGGACGGGCTGGACGTTTTCTTCAAACTGCAACACGTCGATCGCCATGTCACACAACTTCTTGACGTCTTGTTCCAGGAGTGGCTCGCACTTGGAAAGCTTGTCGATCCATTCGTCCAACTGGCTGACGGAGTGAGGCTCGAGGTCGGGCTTCTTGGCCGTGACGGCTTTGATGGCGTGCTGGTCTGGGGTGGTTTTTAATTGTTGGTCCTCGACGTCTTCCATCGGAACATCAGTATCTAAGTCCATGGTGTTGTGGGTGGGGCTATTTCTCGCGATGGGAACGGCGTGGTTATGCTAGGGGTTAAATTTGTTGTGGGTTTGGGCGTCTCGCTAGGGGATACAATGGTAGGTGGCCGGCCGCTAACTATGTGGGTGGTGGGCTGGTGTGTCAATTCGATGGCGTACACTCAGTGGGATTCTCAGACTCTCACGCTGGCAATCTGGACGAAGGTACACGGGACTTTGACAACGAAGGAAGAAGGGTGTCGCTGGTGAGAAGTTGCTGGTCCTTTTTTTGGATTTTTTTTCGACGAGACCACTGGGGAATAATAACCGCACTTTCTACAACGACGACGATGGTCGATGATTAGTGATCAGGGGCGCGCCGCCGGTTTGCGCCCGTGTTTGGCAGAATATGTAGCCGTTGGTGGTGCGGTGGCGTGGCGGATACAACCAAGGTGTTTGCTGGCGTCTAATTGGCCCTGCCGCTGCCCTGGTGCTGCTCCAGACCGCCGCCCAACCTCGAGACGCAGTGCCAGATCGGCGTCGCCAGTTCCCTCCACCTCTTCTCCTTGACCTCACCGCATCCTCCTACTACTTTCCCTGTCTCTTGTCTCCTGTATTATCTAGTTACTTCTATTCTAATTGTACATCCAAAAATCGTTGTCTTCGTCCTTGACGGCGGGCCGGGCCATCGCAGGGCTGGCACCGTTGGAGCCGTACCCCGTGCCCAATTGCAACAAGTTGGTCAAGCTGCCGCCGCTGCCGCTGCCGCCGCCAAAATCGCCGTTCAACTGGTTGAACAAGTTGTACAAGTTCTTGGTGCTGTCACTCACGCTGAGGGCTGCGGGATCGGGCACGGCCTGGGGGTGGACGTGGCCCCCCGTCGGCACAACGCCAATGAGGTCCGACGAAGACATCACTTGCTGCGCCAACTGCGGAGGCACCGGCTGCACGTCGGGATGCGCCTGTTCAGGGAAACTGCTCGACGAATACGACCCCGACACTGACGACGACGACGACCCGTTATGTTCCCCGGTGTTGCCCATTCCGATCGAGAAAAACCCAGTATGTTTGTCTCCTCCATTGGCCAATTCGGGACTAGGGTATTGTGTCACCATGGTCGAGCCCGGAACCGACGAGTTGTTCGAGTTGACCCCCAATTTGGACGAGTCCAACTCGCGCAAGAGTTCGTTGAACTCGTAGCTCTTGTTGTTGATCTGCACGGCGCCCGGCTGCGGCTCGATCCCTTGGAGCTTCTTCAACTCCTGGAGCTTGTTGCGGTTGGTGTTCAAGTTCAAGAACCAATCGTTAAGAAGCGGGTTGGCCCGGATCATCTTGTTGATATTGTTGAAGAACGGGAAATGGGCGATCAAGTTATCACTGTGCCATATCAACAACTCGTTGTCATCGTCAACATCGGGTTGATAGTCGAGCGCATCGGGCTCTTGGGGACGCACAATGAGTGGATTGACGGGTGGCCGTCTCCCCTCTCTCTCGTCAAGCTTTATCTCCAAAAGCAACCTCAACATGTGCAATAACGGGAGTATCAACTGGTAGTTGGACACTTGAATCTTGAACAAATCGGAGTCGGTTTTCGAAAGGTGGTGGTTCAAATGTTTGATGACTGAAAACACCTCTTGCTTGAAATACTGAAGACCAACGGGCGAGATCAATAACGTTTTATAGATGAGGATCTGCTTGATGACTCCAAAGATGGAATCGGCGTCTGGAAGTGCAGAAATCTTACTTTTGATTCTATTGTAAGACACAGCGGCCTGGGGATTTACCGAATCAAACGTGGGTGTCACGTTACAATTGGTATATTTGGAGAACCTGTACCAGATATCGCTCAGGCTTTGTTCGTATTCGTTTTGGATGATGTTTATCAATTCAAACAACAAGTTGGAGTTGAACGAGTTGTTGATGGTTTCGGCCTTCAGCTTCAATGTCTTTCTGGAACTGAGATGTAGGATAATATCGTTGTTTCGAATGACATTCATGTTGTAGTTGTTGGTGGAATATATTAAGTAAAAGCGTTCGAAGGTGAATATTATCTCAAACAATTCATACAACTGCAATACCGTCACCTTGCCTCCAGATTTGACGTTGATCATCATGAAATAAGAAATACTTTTGTTCAAGTAAACAATCTTTTGGTACTCTTGCATTTCGTTCCCGTAGTGGGTATCCTTGGAGTTGCCACTCAAGTTCAATGTGTTGGTGAGATTCAAGGTATGGTAGTAGTTGCAGCAATGGAGATTGCACAACGACAAGTTGTAGAAGATTTCTTGTTGGTTGGTATTGTTCAAGTTAAAGTTTTTATTCTTGGTGTTGTTTTGGGGAATTATGGCGGGGACAATCGAGTTCTTTTCCACCAAGGCACACACTTCGATGCACTTGAAGTGGCACAAGTTTTTAAAGTTTTTGAAGTTGTTGAACACCAAGTTTCTCTTGGGGTACTTGATGAAGTTCTTGAACTTTTGCTTCTTCAACTTGATGAGAAACTCGCAAATGAGAAGGTTGATGGTGAGGATGACGTACAACTTGGAAAGGTACAAGTTGTCGTCGTGGTGTTCCATCAAGTTTATTTCGGCATGGAGCAAATTCTCGCCGTTGGGTCCGTTTTTGGGGAAGTTTGAATTGAGAAACTCAATGAGTTTGGTGTGGTTGATAACGAGTGATTGTACCGTCAACGGTTTTAGTAATTCAAAGATGATGGGCTCCTCGCCGATGAGGGAGATGTTTTCGATCAAGTGGAACGGCGTGGGTCTATAGTCGGACATGGTATTTGACGACGACGATGCCGAGTTGATGCCCGCCACGTTGAAGTTGGTGTCCAGTTCGTCCACCGATAGTTCCTTCGCGGCAGCAGGACCCGGCGGGGCGTCGGGGATTTTGGCGTGGGTCTCGGCCACGGGAGGCTGGGGGTCCAGTTCGACAGGGGGCGTGTCGGTCTTGAGGGCAACGGGTCTGGCCGGGGCCACCACGGGGTTCTTGAACTCGATGATTTCACTCAAGCTGTTGATGGAGTCGAGGGTCCGCGACTGGATGTTCTTGGGCCCGCTCTTTTTGCGCTGGCGGAGCTGGGTGCACTTCAAGCCGTTGGCGGAGCAGTGGCGGCACGGGCGTTCGTCCTGGCACTTGACCTTGCGGATGGCACAGGCGTCACACGCCCGGATGTTCGACTTGCGCTTCTTGTTGGGGTTAGGTGGCGGCTGGGTGTGCTGCGAGGTGAACTTGCCCTTGCCCTTGGCGCGGGAGAGCTCGGGAACGGGCGTGGCGGTGTTGGACAGCGTGGTGGTCGACGGGTACATGGGCTCGGGCAGGTAGTTGCTGAACGTCAAGTCGTGGTGGTGGAGGTGGTTGTGCGACGGGTAGGCGGGATCGTGGCCGTGGGGACGCGGGCCCGGATGGGGTTTGGGCGCGCCCGGAGCCGCCAGCGGATACATCGAACTGTTGTAAGGGGCGTTGGGGTCCATGGAGGAAGGCGCCGTGGGGTGTAGGAGGGATCCGGACGGAGGTGGTGGTGGATATTAGCCTGGTCGAGGTAGTGACTGGGGCGGGTATGTGTTTTTTTTTTCTCGTGCCCAGGGTTTACGAAAAAAAGACAGAACCACAGCGGTGTGGCCAGCGGGAATAGCGGTAGGGAGCAGCCGTGGCGGTGGTGGCAGCAACGGTGCGGTGGAAAGTGGCAGTAGTGGAGAACGGTGCTGGCACAAGCGAGGCCTGTAGAGTTGGAGGTGGCCAAAAGGTGGAGATGAGGAGAACAAATTACTTGTGATGTCGAGCGTGCGACACCGTCACTGATCGGTGGGGTGCGCGCGAGATCTGCGACAGCGATTAACTCCGTAAATTACGGGAACCACAACGGTGTTGTCGTTGCACGGCGATGGTTCTATGGTTCTATGGTCTATGTTCTATGGTTCTATGTAAGGGACGGACGGGGGAACGGGCCCGGAGGGGCACGGACGGCGGGGCGTGGTGGGCTGGCACCGATCGAAGGTCGCGACACCATCGACCGAACAAACGGCGACATTGTTCGGTGCCATTGTGGGGCGACGCCATGGGGTACGTCTGTATGCACGGCAGCAACAGCGTGGCAACATGGGCTACGGAATAAGGTTTTAGCACCCGCGACTCCAAGCAGTCGTCTGGGGTATCTAATCGCGGTGATAGGCGGGGCAGATCGCCTTTGATTGCCGTAATTGTGATTGCCGTAATTGGTGATCGGCGTAATTGTGATCGCCGGGATTGTCACCATTTGTCGGTAATTTTTCACCATCGCTTTTCGCTTTTGTCGCTATTTCACCATCACTGTTCACCATCTAAATGTTCACCATCACTAATATTCCATCGCTAATGATGAACCGTTGCCATCTACCGTGCTTCTACACACCCGTTCCTACACACCGTCTACAACCAGCAGCCAGACATTACTCATCCGTTTATTGGTCGGCATCTGACAGAGGCGGCGACTATCGCGGCGCGCTATTGGCTGCGGGTGGGGCCGTCTCGGAGATAAGCCGCCGGAACCGTTGCTGCATTCGGATCATTTCGCCAAAGATACGGAACCGCGTATCGAGAAGCGGCCGGTCGTCATTGGCCGGCATCACGGTGTCGTAGCCGCGTGGCTCCATCGCCTCGGCGTAGCTATGGCCAGCACCAACGGCCCCAAGAATACAGGCGCCGCCCGCCACCGTGTACATCGACTCCGAGTCGAGGCGACGCACGGGTTTCTGCGTGACGGTGCTCAATAGCTGCAAAAACCGGCCATTCTTGGCCTGCGACCCGCTGACGACAATGGTGTCGACGCCGCCTACAAGCTCGACCATCTGGCGTGTCTGGAACACCAAGAACTCCATCAACAAATGGTACTTGATCACGACGGCTTGCGGCGAGTCGTTGTCGACGATGGGCCCAAGCACCGACGTGGCGTTGTGGCCGTCCATTACCATCTCGCCCATGCTGGCGTCGTTCAACGGGCTGCGGTTGCCGTAGACATCGCCGTAGTAGAAGTAGTTCTTGGTGAGCTCGGCCATCGACGTTCCATGGACCGTTTCGAGCCGGCGGATCTCGGCGTCGACCCACTCAAACAGGTACCGGTCGCCCAATAACCTTTGGTAGAGCTTGCCCGTCGCCGGCTGGCCAAACTCGTACACATTGACGCCGGCCACCAACTGGGGGAACGGGCCCCAGATCCCGCCAACATGCTCGGTATTGCTCGTGGCAAGTACGAAGCACGTAGACGTCCCGGCCACCATCGAGAGCGTGGTGGATTGGCGGAGTTCACCAGCATCGGTCACCGTGGCCAACCACCCGGCATAGCAGTCTATACACCCGTTGGCAATGGTGGCGGTGCCGATCCCGAGCCCTTCATGAACACTACCAACGGCCACCCCGGCCTCGAGCGTAGGCCCAAGGTTTCCCACCTCGATGTTGGCCGTGACGCCAAACCGGCCGAGCCACGCCGGCGACCAGCCCTTGATCGAACCGTCCATGGCAAAACTGTCGCTGCCAAACGGCACGCTGGCGTGGTACGGTACTGCCGGGCCGCCGTCAACCTCGCAGAACCCGCCGTGCTTCAACAAGTACCCGATCCAGTCGTGGAGCTCGAAACACACGAGCTCACGCCCGCCGGCCGTCTCCAGCAACCACGCCAACTTGGGCACGCCCAACTCAGGCACGAACAGGCCGCCGAGCCGGGCGCGGACGTCGTCCAATTGTCGGTCAGCATTCAACCTGTGGGTCTGGCGCGCCGCCCGCCCATCCATCCAGAGCAAAATGTCGTGGTCCTGGGCCCGGCCGTCGCTGGCGCAGTTGTACGGAACCAACCACTGCTGGCCGTCAAAGTGGCGCCGTTCCCACACCACCATCGAACAGGTGGCGGCCACCGCCAACCCCTCAACCTTCTTGGTGCGCTGTCCGACACCGCTGGCGACTAGCGCCACAACCTTGTTGAAGATCTCGTACGACGACTGCGTGATGTAGCCAGCACCGTCGGTATACGTCGTGGTGGACTCGGCCCACGTTTCAAACACGCTGCCGTCACGGTACGCCACCCTCACCGAGCCCGTGCCGACATCTATGCCAAGGGTCGGTGTCATTCGTGTAGCGTCAACGGTAATGTTATTGATAATTAAACGCGTTTAAACAATTGATATTTGAGTTTTATGTTTTTTCGGCAAATACTAAAATACATTCAAGAATAAAGACAGTGGTAATATAAACGTTTTTCTAGGCAAGGTTGGCTTGGGAACCTTGCTGGTCGATCCAGCCCTGGACGGTGGACGAGTCCAATGTGGAGCCGAACGAGTCGGTGACTTCCAACACGTGGATTTCTTGGTCGACAAACACCACGGCGGCCTTGAAGGTACCGGAGGTTGGTCTTTGGAAGTAGTCGGAAGAACCACCACCGCCTTGCGAAGAACCGTTGGATCCTTGGCCATCGTGCAAGTGGCAGATCATCTTGTCGGAGCCGGGAGAAAGGATTTCAAACAAGTCCAATTCACCACATCCAGTCGACCAGCACGAACACTGCGAGTTACCGTATTGTAAGGTTCTGGGGATCTTGGCGTTCAACATCCACACAGCAGGCATGTCGTTGTTGATCGAGGTGGCGGAGCCGGTGGCAGTAGGCATCGAGAACTCAAACACAAAGATCTTGGTGTTACCTCCGAACCCGTGGTAGGCAGGAATGCCTTCTCTGTAGACACCACACGAGTTGCCGGAACACTTGGAGCCGGAAAAGATGATGAATTCATTGTTGGATGGGATGGTGACATCGCCAAGGGCAACGGGGCTGGCAGAGCCACCCGAGGCATCGGAGTTGGCGTACGAGATCGAGTTACCCAAGCCCATCGACCAAACACCCGAACCGGAACCACCGTAGTTGTTCATAAAGGTAAGGTTCTGGGCGTTGCCGGGGGTGAAGTACGAGACTCTTTCCCAAGCACCGTTGGATGGTCCGCTCGACGACGAAGGAGAGGCGGCACCCGAGGACGACGAAGCCGGACCCGAGGCAGCGCTCGAGGCACCAGCGTTAGAAGGAATCGAGGCAGTGCTTTGCGAAGTAGTGACGGTCGAGGTCGACGAGCCGGTACCTGGGCCGGCTGGAGCAGCCTGGGTGACGGTGTTACCGTTACCGTCAATGAAGACGGTTTGGGTGACCTCGACGACGGCAGTGGCTCTCTTGTGCTTGTGGTGGGCGTGTTGCGTGGTCGAGCAGTCTTCATCGTCTTCTTCTCTCTTTTTGTTGTTGGCAGAGGCGCCAGCAGCGGGGTAGTAGACACCGAACTGCAACAACTTCAAAGGACCTCTGAAGTGGATGGACAATTCTTCGTCCAACGGACTCAAGTTACCGCTGAACGAGTAGCTTTGCTGGGAACATTGGCCCGATTCGGAGATCGACACGACGTCCTGGTAGGAGCCGGAGTAGCCAACGTTGCTGTAGACAACCTTGGAGGTGGGGTTACAGTACCAGTTGCCGCCGTCGTTGGTGCAGCCGGCGTTTGCGGACATCATGACCGATGCAAGGGCAAGAAGGGTCTTGGAGAGTTGCATTTTGTTGTGGTTGGGGAGGAATAAAGAGTGGACACTAGGTTTTCAACAATAGACAACACTAGCGGTTAATAAAGGAGTGACTAAGGTAAGGAAAGGAGTGGGAAAACGAAACACAAGATAACACTTGTTTAGAACGGAAGGAGTGTGTAACAAACAAAAAACGCCAGTTTTTGGCGAAACTGCGACAAACCGCATTTCTAATATACTACCTGGCAGGCCGACAAAAACGTTATTTTTTACGTGGGTTTTGGTGGTTGGCTGCAGGATATGCACTGGTTTGATGGTAATCATGACTAATCGGGAATATTTTCCAGCCGGCTGCGACTACTTTCGCACCAACCCACCGGTGTTTTTGTCGAAATTGTCGGATATTTGTGTCGCATTTTGTTATTTTTTGGGTCTGTGTTTACGTTTTTTTTTTGCTCGGCTGGTTGAAACGCGCGATGAACGTGTCGGGGCTTCGTTGCGGCACCAAACAATGCTCCCTGGGCCACCAAATTTGACGACTGCCCGATGGGGCAACGAGCTGGCACGGTCGCTGTTTAAGCTTCTAGGTTGGCACCGGTCAGCCGCGGTGGGTTTAGGGTGTGTTGCATCTGGCTAAGAGCTGCTGGTTCCCGTGCCCCCCTTGTCTGTATGGTAGTATTGCTGGCCGTGCAACCCTCCTGCCCATAATTGGGCGTTTTTCCCCCTTCCAGGTCAAGCCTCCCAACCAGCTACGCGGTCCTGGCACTTTTTCCCGTTTGAGATCATAACCAGTCGTCTAACCTCTAGTGACTGCACACACACAACGCCGGCTTCTGGGTTTCACCAGCATATGGCCGCCGTCGACTGGCGCAAATGTTCTTGGGTTGCTGGGTGAAGTCATCGTTGTAGGAACAGTGTTTTTTATTATTTGGCTTGTTTAGATTTGCGTCGACTTTTACTTCACCGCGTAACCGCTTGGCCCTCTGGTGTTTGCAACTGGACAGGTGTAGCGTGTTGGGTAAGGACTTAGGTAAGCTCGATTGGTCTGGTCTGATGCATTCCTGTACAGACACCATGTACCGTCACCGTTGCCGCAGTAATGTTATCCATGGTTGAGGTCCCGATGACTTGGTCTGACCATCTACAGACACCGATGTCGCAGACTTTTCACGCTACAGAGTAGTCTACTTTCTCTCTACAAAGTATTGTCTAGAATTCCGCTCTACAAAGTATTGGTCTAGATCTTCTGTTCCACCGTAATCTTACTGTCTCTTTCTATCCATCGTCAATACTTTCCATCAATCTCATCCATCTCTGTCTCGTTGCCAACCAACTTCTATTGTCGGTTGCAGCTTGATTCTAGCCCCAACATCGCTCTTTTCTTTTTCCATTAGTCAACCGTTATGTATCAAATACAAACCCGGTTTGGTCTGTCTGTTTCTGGTAATTTCTCCCGTTTGGTGGTATATTGTCATGAAATAAATCTAGATCATCTGGCTATAGCGATTTTTTCACAATTTGGTCGAATTTTTGCAAAAAATAAACTTTTCCGCAATCTTAAACATGTAACGGTACCGTATTGATCAGTACTGGCTTCGATTACGGCCATCATCATGATCTATCTGCGAGAAAATATTCATAACGGTTTTCTGCCGTTATTCTGACGTTGGCACATTTGCGTCAATCCGATGCCTCTAGACCTAGACCACTTGGTCATGCATGCTCATATCCACGTAGAATATCGTCGCTATTGTTTCTTCTTTTTCTTGACTTATGTCAATCCCAACGGTTTCCCCCGCCATTTTCCATAATTTGGATCGCCTCAAATAATCACTCATGTTTCTCCATTCCTTAAAACAGTAATCCAGACCCAACCAACCCCATCTACACCTTCAGACTCCACATCGTCACCGTTGCCATGCAAAAGGTCAACCTGGGTTTGGATCGGTAGTGCCCCTACCGAGTCGCCATTTTGTGCAGTCCTCCAAAATTTGCGATGCCATCTCAATTTGAAAGATAACTACACACCCAAACACACCAGTATGTCTGAAAGAGCCCTTAAGAAGCAGAAGCTCGACTCGGAAGCCGAAAGAGTGGCCGAGGCTGCCGAGGAATCTTTAAGAAAACACCCCCACCAAAGAGAAAACAACACATTGGTCCACCACGATGCCGGTGAGTTTGCCAACTTGACCAGAAACGAAACCACGGCCGAACAAGCACAGCAATTAGAAAGCGCCGAATCCAATCCTTTCACCGGCGAAAAGTTCTCCCAGAAATACTTTGATATCTTGAAAATCAGACGGGACTTGCCCGTTCACGCCAAGAGAGCCGAGTTCTTGAAGATCTTCCAATCGACCCAGATCATGGTGTTTGTTGGTGAAACCGGTTCCGGTAAGACCACCCAGATCCCTCAGTTTGTGTTGTACGACGAGATGCCCCACTTACTTGGAACTCAGGTTGCTTGTACCCAACCCAGAAGAGTTGCCGCCATGTCCGTCGCTAAAAGAGTTGCCGATGAAATGGACGTCGAACTTGGCCAAGAAGTCGGTTACAGTATTCGTTTTGACAACAAGACCAGTAACAAAACCATCTTGAAGTATATGACCGATGGTATGTTGTTGAAGGAAGCCATGGAAGACCATGATTTGAAGAGATACTCGTGTATTATCCTAGACGAAGCCCACGAAAGAACTTTGGCCACCGACATCTTGATGGGTTTGTTAAAGCACGTCAGTTTGAGAAGACCCGACCTTAAGATCATTATTATGTCCGCTACTTTGGATGCTGAAAAGTTCCAGAACTACTTCAACGACGCGCCATTGTTGGCTGTTCCAGGTAGAACCCACCCCGTTGAAATCTACTATACCCCTGAATACCAGAGAGATTACTTGGATGCTGCCATCAGAACAGTATTGCAAATCCACGCCACCGAAGAAGAAGGTGACATTCTTTTGTTCTTGACAGGTGAAGAAGAAATTGAAGACGCCTGTAGAAAGATCTCGTTGGAAGGTGACGAATTGATCAGAGAACAAGACTGTGGTCCATTACAGGTTTACCCATTGTACGGTTCTTTGCCTCCACAACAACAACAGAAGATCTTCGACCCAGCTCCTCCACCTCTCAGAGTTGGGGGCAGACCAGGAAGAAAGGTCGTTATCTCCACCAACATCGCAGAAACCTCGTTGACCATTGATGGTATTGTTTACGTTGTGGACCCCGGTTTCTCCAAGCAAAAGGTTTACAATCCAAGAATCAGAGTTGAGTCTTTGTTGGTATCGCCAATTTCGAAGGCCTCTGCTCAACAGAGAGCCGGTCGTGCAGGTCGTACCAGACCAGGTAAGTGTTTTAGATTGTACACCGAAGATGCATTCAAGAAGGAATTGATCGAACAATCGTATCCCGAAATCTTGAGAAGTAACTTGGCTTCCACCGTGTTGGAATTGAAGAAATTGGGCATAGATGACTTGGTCCACTTTGATTTCATGGATCCACCTGCTCCAGAAACTATGATGAGAGCCTTGGAAGAACTCAACTACTTGCAGTGTCTTTCAGACGAAGGGGATTTGACTGCTTTGGGTAGAATGGCCTCGCAATTCCCCCTCGACCCTATGTTGGCCGTTATGTTGATTGGGGCTCCCGCTTTCCTGTGTTCCGAAGAGATCTTGACGATTGTGGCCTTGTTGTCGGTGCCTAACGTATTCGTGCGTCCTGCTACTGCCAGAAAGAGAGCCGACGAAGCCAAGATGGCGTTTGCACACCCCGAGGGAGACCACTTGACGTTGTTGAACGTGTACGAGGGGTTCCAGTCCGATGATGCTGCCAATGTTGGTGCACACCAGTGGTGTCGTGACAACTTCTTGCTGTACAGATCGTTGCTTTCGGCCAGAAATGTGAGATCGCAGTTGGCTAGGATCATGGAGCGTCACGACCTTGACCTCAACACCACCGCCTTCGAAGACAAGCTGTACTGGACCAACATCAGAAAGGCACTTGCTGCCGGTTTCTTTATGCAAGTGGCCAAGAAGAGATCCGGAAACAAGGGATTCTTGACCATCAAGGATAACCAAGACGTGTTGATCCATCCATCGACGGTGTTGGCTGGTGAAAGTGAATGGGTCATCTACAACGAATTTGTGTTGACGAGTCAAAACTACATACGTACTGTGACGAGCGTCAAGCCCGAGTGGTTGGTCGAATTGGCCCCCAAGTACTATAACTTGGAACATTTCAGCAAGGGAGACGTCAAGTTGTCGTTGGAGAGAGTTATTGAGCGTGTTGACACCATGAAGAAGTTGGAGAAGAAGGAAAAGAAGGACAAGAAGGACAAGAAGAAGAAGAGTGTAAAATAGAGACGTTGCCGCATATAAAGGACCAAGGGTCCGTTAAATAAATGATATTACCAGTAACAGCAGCCGTGCTTAAGCAGTAGCCGCAAGTAGCCAATGTCACGAGCTCACGTCGGTGTCAATGTCAATGTCGCAAATAAACTCTCGGCTAAGTTGCATTGATCTTTGGACAAAAGCGCACGTTACCATTTTGGGCGCGCGGTGATATGTCGCGACAAATCCGCTACATCCAACGCTCCACCCGCGACAAACCCGTTACATTATCTGGATATGTCCGGTGCATTGGTGACTACCACCGTTAATCTGGTGGTGTAACGAATCTCTGGCCAAACGGGCTCCCGATGTGGTATTTTGCAGCCCCAATTGCGTGGCAGGCGAGAATGTCAGACGCGAATTTCATCCGCATTGGGCAAACTGCGCTACCGTTCCGGTACGTTCTCCGTACGCGTCGAATGTCGTATGTGTCGATAATTATTAGACGAGGGTGCGGCTTGAGGTAGTATTTCTGTATCTTTAGATCGATATATCTAGACACGTACACGTTTCGAACACACTCCTCTCCACTACACACAATAAGCACCATGGGTCTCTTAGTGGTAAGTACCTCCTCGACAAGCCGAATGGCTCGTGCACACCCAGCTCACCATACTAACCACCCCACAAGTCCAAGCTCTTCAAGAACAGAGAAATGAGAATCTTGATGTTGGGTCTCGACAACGCCGGGAAGACCACCATCCTATACAAGTTGAAATTGGGCAAGACGTCCAAGACCGTGCCCACCGTCGGGTTTAACGTTGAAACCGTCAAGCACAAGAACGTGTCGTTTGCCGTCTGGGATTGTGGTGGACAAGAAAGAATCAGACCGTTGTGGAGACACTACTTCACCGGCACCAACGCGCTTATTTACGTGGTGGACTCTTCGGACATCGACAGATTGGAAGAGTCCAAGAAGGAATTGTCGCGTGTGATCAACGATAAGGAGTTGGCCAACTGTCTCTTGATCGTGTTGGCCAACAAGCAGGATGTTGTCACCGCCATCAAGCCCAAGGAATTGATAGAAAGATTTGAACTTAACCAGTTGACCGGTCAACACACCTGGTCAGTCATACCTACAATTGCCATTGACGGCACCGGTTTGGCCGAGACCTTGAACTGGATCTCGAGTCACAGCAAGTGAAATTGCATTTTATCCATCCACTTTCAATTCAGACTATTTATCTTATACGTATCATCACTTAGTCCACACATTAACTTCCCCATCTTCTTCGCCAAAGTACGACTTGGCAGCCATAGCAGTGAATAATCCAGTTTCGACAACCCCAACCGTGAGCTTGATCTGGCGATGTAACTCCGTAGGGTCCGAAATGGCGCCGAAATCAGCGTCAATCAAGAAGTTGTTGTTGTCGGTGATGACAGGACCGGCCTTGGCCGATCCTCCTTGTCTCAAAACAACCTTCTTGGCCCCCAACTTGTACAATTCGTTGGTGACACGGGCGTACGAGTTGGGCACGATCTCGATCGGCACACCTTGGGTCCACTGGACTCCCAAGTGGCTGGGAGACTTCTTTCTGTAGTCTGCAACAACAATAAACGTCTTTGCTGCCGAGGCAACCAACTTCTCCTGGAAAAGACAGGCACCTCCTCCCTTGATGAGGTTCAATTCGGGGTCGACTTCGTCAGCACCGTCAAAGGCAATGTCCAATTCAGGGTATTGTTCAATCGTACCCAACTGCAAGCCGTTGTCGATGATCAACTGCTTGGACTGGAACCCCGTGGGGATGCACACAAATTGGTCCTTGTTGGCCAATTGGCCAATGCGTTCTGCAACGTAGATCACGGTCGATCCGGAACCAATTCCGACAACTTTGGCTTGGGGTGGGAAGTTTTCATCCACAGCTTTAAATGCAGCGGCCTTCTTGGCCTTTTCAACGAGCGAAGTCATGTTACGGGTGAATCGTCTTAGCATCGATGGTGGCTGGGATTAATCATCAAGAATATATGCAGGAGGCCGTCGCTATCGAAGCTACACCCGGGGTAGCAAAGTTATTGCCGGTGGTACGATTAGGGAGGTGTGGAGACAGGAACGGGTGAACTACTGTGTTTGTAACATAGTCGGGTTGTGAATGGAAAGTATTGTGGCTGAAATGATTATCGGTTGTGTCAGTTGAGAGTAGATATTATGGTGTTGGTTTGTTACCATTGTAGAATACTACGTGAATTATGTGATAGTTTTACTGGTAATTATAACGGTTGGAGTCGAGACTTCTTTGCGGAATCGAATATTATTGTCTCCAGAGCCTAATAGTAGAATAATCAGATGACCAATTGCAGTCTTGGGTGCTGGAAAGACCAATAGTTTATTCTTTAGTTGTCCTGGTAGATTCCCCAGACAGGTAGAGGTATTGTAATACGACCGTTTAGTTTTCGTGACCCGCTGACCAAACCAATCAATGCAAAATCAGCCAATTGACCTACAAAATGAACGGTTCCAAATGTCCACCATTGTATAATGTTATGTCTTTCCGTTATCAATATATACCCAACTATCTAGCACCACCTACCTCAATCCTGTATATTTGCCAGGTCGCTAGGGTTATGTCGCACACGTGGAAAAACAGTCACGGCCCCACCTGACCAACTTCATCAAAAAATCATTTCCACCGCCTGCACACAACTTACACAAATTTTTTTTGTGAAAATTTCCAATTTTCAACAGTGCAGTCCCTTACCCTCAGTTCAGACTTCTTTCATATACTAGAAAATTTTGGATACTTTGTAGATACCATCATCAATATGTCTGCTGCTAACAAGATCTTATCCGAAAAGCCATCCGAATTGGAATTAAAGGTTGCCCAAGCCTTCTTTGACTTGGAAGGTCAAGCTGACCTCAAGGCCGAATTAAGACCTTTGCAATTCAAATCCGTCAAGGAAATCGACGTCAACGGCGGTAAGAAGGCCCTCGCCATCTTCGTCCCACAACCATCTTTGTTGGCCTACAGAAAAGTTCAAATCAGATTAACCAGAGAATTGGAAAAGAAGTTCCCAGACCGTCATGTTGTCTTCTTGGCTGAAAGAAGAATCTTGCCAAAGCCATCTAGAAGATCTAGACAACAACAAAAGAGACCAAGATCCAGAACCTTGACTGCTGTCCACGACAAGATCTTGGAAGACTTGGTTTTCCCAACTGAAATTGTCGGTAAGAGAGTTAGATACTTGGTTGGTGGTAACAAGATCCAAAAGGTCTTGTTGGACTCCAAGGACTCTACTGCTGTTGACTACAAATTGGAATCCTTCCAACAATTATACTCCAAATTGACTGGTAAGCAAGTCGTTTTTGAGATCCCAGGTGACGTCTACTAAGCATATCTTATAAATTTCGTTTCCAAATCATAAGGCCGTATGAAGTAATATAGTCATTCTGCTTTTCTAGTATTGTTAATTTATATTGGTATATACAAAAAACATCAAAACTATATTACCTGTATCTTTTACATGTATCTATATCTTTTTCACATAACTTGTGGGAAACATACCTACTGCTCCGTTGAGCTCACCTTCGGTCCAGCCACTACCGTCAGTGTCGTCCTGGATCAAAATGATTTTGTCTCCAGCACTGATACTAATCTCATCTTCTCCGTCAGCTGAGTAGTCATAGAGC
This sequence comes from Teunomyces cretensis, assembly GCA_003706575.2. NCBI lineage: Eukaryota > Fungi > Ascomycota > Pichiomycetes > Serinales > Debaryomycetaceae > Teunomyces > Teunomyces cretensis. The sequence continues at coordinate 904,943 of PPLT02000004.1, read as the reverse complement.
GCTTCGATGTATTGAACCCTTTTCGCCCCTCTCTTGGGTGCAACAGACGGTCCCTTCTTCTTACTAGCATCGTCATTTTTAGGAACAGCAGTTACCTCAAGATACGATGAAGGAACCAATCCTGAAGCCCCGCTTGACAATTGTACTTTGGTCCATCCAGAACCGTCGTCTTCCTCAATAAGCCCGAGTTGGTCGCCTGCAACAATCGTCACCTCATCGTCTCCAGCGGCACTGTAGTCATACAACGCTTTCGCTCCAGATGCAGCACTTCCACCGCCTGAATTGGTTGATGATTGGGTTTTGTTTCTCCGCAAATTGAAGATTCCACTAGGTAACGTATGGTGACTGGTGGCAGACTTGACGGTATGAATAGATTGGGCATCGTTCTCCTCGGCAGGTTTCTTCTTGGACTTCAAAAAGCCAAACTTTGACTTCAGTGCTTGTTTCTGTGGGATATATGACAAATCTTTGTCTCCAGCAAAGTTCTGGATGATCTCTATTTCAACCTCATTACGTACACGCGACGTGTCACTCTTCATGAAACTTTGAAGTACGTTCAAAGCTGTCATGATCTTGGTGTCGTACTTTAAGGTCAAGGCAGACGCATCCTGTTTTCTTTCCGAGGTAGCTTCTTCTAACTTTTGTTTAGTATCGAGACAAACTTCTTCTAAACGAGAGTACTCCCCAATTTTGGAATTCAATCTCTTCTTCAATTCGGTCAATTCTGGTTCTTTGACCACCAAACTTTCGTCGTCGTGCCAAATAGAGCTAGGAATAAAGTAGAAATCGGCCGGCTCCTTCCACTCGACAATATTATGCTTAATGTACATGGCTGTGTCAAGTTTGGGATCATTCTGGTCGATAGTATTGTCAACAAGGTGAAGTTTTTCCTTGACTCTGTCGTTAGAGTTTCTCTCGATAATCGAAGCATTTTTCAAAAGCTTGTTCAACAAGCCGACTCTGCTTTCGTTCAGTTCTTGGAAATAGTCCAACATCTCAGGTACATCCTGGTAGAAATACTTATCCTTTAATCTGTTGGCGATGTTGATCTTAATCAAATAATCGTTCTTGCCGTTATTCATCTCAACTTCTTTCTCCTCGAGCTTACGCTGGTACTTTTCGCCAGCAGACTTCTCTGTCTTTTCACGAGCATTTTCTGTCGACAGACACAAGGAATCATAGTGTTTCTTTGCCTTGTTAACCTCGTCTTCGACTTTTTGTTTCTCTTGGGATAAGTAGTCGTTGATAGTTTCAATCTGTTTGGCAATCCGAAGACTTTTATTTTTCAAACTGGAGACGTTGTCGCCAATCTTGGAGTTAAACTCTCTGTTCAATGCAAGCTTCTCTTCAGCAATGGCTTCGGTTTGCGTCAACACATCGGTCCATAGCACAAGTGAAGCACTTTCTAAAGAGCCGGGTGTGATCTGCGGATCATCACCCACAGAAAGAGCCGATGAACTCTTTGCCTTCTTCTCGAAGTGTTTCTTGGTAAGCTCCTTTAACTTCAACGCATACTCCTTTTCAATAGTGGCCCGTTCTCGATAGAATTCCTCGATATCGGTAAGCCAGTTTATACCATTGTTGATCCATTTCAGCGTGGGTTTAAACGAGTCTTTCAACTCATTACCAATGGAGAGCTCTTCCAAAGACATGATGTCGGTTGCAATTGGGTCTTCAGAATCTTGGGTATACTCCGCAGTGGCAGTGTGATAGTCACTTGTCAGTCGCGACAATAGGAGAGATCACGTGGATTTATCAAATGGATGCAAATTGAACCACTCGGTTGGTAATAAAGACTGAAATTGCAGGATTGTCTGTGATTCATAGATAAGGGACTAGTTAGGTTTTGATAAATCACTTTAAGCTTCTATTTTGGAAAGTATTTTTACAAAATTGAATATATCTGTTACATTTTTAAAATATATGAACAATATTGGTATTATTAAATTATAAACAAGGTGATACTTTATGGAATTAGTGCTGCATAATCAACACCATAAAAGGAATACGCTATTATTGTAGCAATTAGTCTTACAGCTAATAAAAACGTGAAAGTTACCGATATCTGCCAACAATCCACTCTACCTCCCGAACCCTAGAAATGCCGAGAACGAGTGGGTGCAAATGCTTATCTGCACACCCAAACTTACAATACTTCACCACACCGGCACTCGCCATATCTCCACGCTAATCGCAAAGTGAAGTCCAACCGCTACTTAGTAAGGCTCGCATCTGCGTTGTTCAAGAGAGGCACCTCCAAGAAATCCAAGCTTTCGTTTATTGCCGATACTTTCAGAGACTACAAAGCCCTCAAGAAACTCCATCCCTCCAGCGAGAAGATCATCAAACACCAAGCCCGGATCTTGCGCCATGCAAAGATGAACGGCCGCATTTCTTATTCCAACAACGCATCAAGTGCTCCTGTAAATCGGAGCGCCAGTCCTGATTCTTCTGCATCTACCGGTGGCGATGCGCCACTTTCCCGGCGTCAACGTTTACTTGGATTGGCCAAGGCCACCAGAGATTCCTATATTCCTCGTATCACTGGTTCAGTTAGTTCCTTAGCTTCTGGTGTTTCTACTCGAGCATTCGGTACCAACGATCTTTATGACCAGCAGGGTAACTTGATTTTCCCCAAGGATACTTCCTTGACCCTCTTTCCTTCCTACACGCGTATGGAGAACGGCAAATACTATGTCGACGTCAAGGGATGGCTTTCCTGTCCCGGTCTTATGACTAGAAAAAACAGATTGATTCTTTCGTTGGCCAAACAAATCACACGATACAACCCTGGTTCCGTATCATCCAATGAGGCCATATCCCAATTAGAAAGCGAGAAATTGGGCCAAGATATCCTTTCCAGTAATTCAGATCTTGAATCCATCCAGTCGGATGATGCATCGATTGTGTCGTCGACAGATTCCATAAGATCGCCTTCATCAACCTTGAATACAGAAGATCTAATCAAAGAGAGATTGGCCTACTTTATCGCTAGATCTATCCCCTTTGCTAAACTATCGGTTGTAATAGGATCCAAGCAGGTAATGGACCACAATCTTCTCAGTTCAAGATCTCTCAAGACGGACGCTAATGGTCATTTTGAAACTTGCATTGAAGTCGATTACGAGCCGTCAATTACTCAAGTTTCTGCCGATACTGATCCCACTGTGTTTGCCTTTCAGGATATTATGTATATACCGAGTGATGGCATAGGGTTGATTAGTGATATCGACGACACCGTCAAGCTTACTGGCGTTATTGGTGATAAACGGGAATTGATGAGCAGATTGCTCTTGAAGGACGTCAGTCAGTGGGAATTACCCCAGGTCATCAAATGGTACGGTGAATTTAAACAGACTAACCGCATTTCGTTTCATTATGTTTCAAACTCGCCCTGGCAATTGTACAGCGCTATTGAGCAGTATTTCAAGTGGGCAGACCTTCCGCCAGGATCAGTACATTTGAAACAATACACGGGGAATATCATTTCTTCTATTATGGAACCTTCATCTTCAAGAAAGAAGAAGACGTTGGTGAAGATACTTCAGGATTTTCCCCACAAGAAATTCATATGTGTTGGTGACTCTGGTGAACATGATATTGAAGCATACGTGGATCTCGCTAAGGCATATCCAGACAGAGTTTTGGCAATCTACATTAGATATGTTGAAGATTCGTTATCTGATATGGATGACCACAAAATACTACGAGAGATAGTTCGTCTATTATCTATGAAAAGGAAGAGTACGCCCATAAAACCAGAAATAATTGAGAATTTGATAGACTTGACTGATTCACAACCACAAGCATATAACCCTAGACTGGCTAAATTGCCTCCAATGGTACCGAAGAAACCAAACACGTTGAAAGGTACTCAATTGCAAAGGAAGCCACCGTTACCTAGTCGCAGAACAGAAACAAGCCCAGAGTTGGTACCTCCAATGCCAGCAAAAAGCAGAGAGCCCACTAATACGATAGATAATTTACACAGCATCTACAATTCTCAGAGCTTCTTTGAATTGGAAGAAATGGATAGGAAAGGTGCGGGATGGATACGAAGAATAATAACCTGTATTGATGAATTGGAAGGTACCAATACCGAACTCAAAATCTTTGTTGATGATGATGATTCATTCTTTGACCAGAGCGTAAAAATCGTGAGAGATCAGTTTGAAAATGATGATTTATTATAGAGTTTATGAAAATTATCAAATATATATTGAGATGGATATTATACACTGGTATGCAACATGGTAGGGAGCGAAGGTGAACCGGCCCTCGTGACTAACATGAGTATGTATGAGACAAAAGGGTCTCGTTTATGCTGTTGAAGGTTCAACTGAAGTAGGTTCAGCCGTTGTTGAATCTTCTTCAGATGCTGGGATATCTTGTTGGTAATCTTCTTGAACATTACTACCATCACCATAATCCTTGATATTTTCGTCATCACCCTTAGGCAATGAGGATCTGAATTGAGACAAATCCCATTGTTCACCATTGTCTTCTTCTTCGTAGAACTTGTCAGAGAACTTGCTCAAGATCACTGCCTTACCAGTGAGGACCCTCTTACCAGACTTTTCTTCCTTCTGTTTATCTTCAGCCTTCTTAGCTTGCACATTGGCCTTCCAGACACTGAATGTTTCTATCGTGATTGGAGTAAACTTGGACTTATCCAACTTGGTTCTTTCCAATTCAATGAAATCTTCCAACGTGATCTTTGGAGCATTGTCAGCTGCAATTCTTTCCAATCTCTTTTCTTCCTTGGTCTTCAATACGAAACCAGGAGGCAACGAGTGTCTATATTTACACTCGTTACCACCGTTAGGACAGGACCAGAACCAACCGTATTTTCCATTTTCAACGGCATCGATAAAGAATTTACACACAATTTCAGTGGTAGTCTTGGGGTTACCATGCTTGGAAAGAATAACGTCACGCAACTTTTCTTCATCCCAAGTATCCATGGTATCTTCTTCCTTACCTGCTCTGGCATCAGTGTACAAATCCTTTTTGGCATCCTTTCTCTCCACATTGAGATCGTGCGAGAATTTACACTTGGGGCCCTTCAAACAAACACCTTTTCTGAAAAATTCACACAAGACAGATTTTGGATCGGTTCCAAACGGAACCTTGGGCTGCACAATGCCAAACAAGGCAGCAGCTTCCCTCTTTGCGTCTTCGGCAGCCTTCTTTTCAGCAGCTGCACGCTTGGCATCGGCTTCTTTCTTCAACTTTGCACCGCCATCTACACCAGCCTTCATTTGGTTGATTTGCAGTTGCACTTTCTTGGATTTGTTCTTGTTTTTCAACCCGAAAGCCTTGTCATCGGCAGACTTGACCTTGGACTTGGCCTTGTTCTTGTCGGACACCTGTGGCTTCTTCTTTGGTGGCATTATTCTACTTTAAGAGCTTAGAACGGCTTCAAAAATTGTTTTTTCATTTTATTCTTGAAAAATTTCTTCACATAAAAAATTCATCATTGCGTACACGTGAACGCAAAATATTCTATAAACTCACACGACCCTCTTTGTTTTACTTATACTTTGGTGCCTTTTTCTTGTCCTTTGACTTACCAGTAGACACCGAACCTGTAGGTGCCGAATTTGGCGGCGTGCCCAAATTTCCAGAAGACTTGTTGGTGTGCCAAAGATGGTGTGATTGTAGATCTGGCGAGATATTAGTCAGAGATGAGTTGGGCGAGTTCTTGCTGGGTTTCTTGGACTTCTTCTTCCCACCGCCTAAGAGGTTTTCAAACCGGATAGGATTCTCCTCTATTGCAGGATATGATGTTGGCGAGGTACTAGAGCCACTACCAGCGAAGCTTGTAGGGGTGGCAGTTATTGGGGTTTTGAACGGTGATCCATTGTTCTGACCATCGAATGAAGCTGCGAGAGGCATCACGGGCGTCGTCAACATATCATTCTGCTTCCTGAGACTACTCCGACTGTTGCGGAACGGAATGTAAGATCTCTTGGCTGCAACTACTTGGCTCTGGTCTCCCATGCGGGAAGCACCCATGGAATCAGCCAAGCTGCTCTTGAACGAAGAGTTCGATTGAGTTCTTGCCAAACTTCTATGCAAAATGAATGATGCCTTCTTATCATACACATTTGGCGCGGATTCCATTGGAGATACAGCATCACTGGAATTGCTGTATTTAGTATCAATTGATGCACTGTGAGCATGATGATGGTGAAGTTGTTGACGACTAGCTTTCAAAGCATCCGTAACCGAAGAACTGTGTTCAGTGTCTTTGGTAAAGAACGAATCAAAGTCATCCAATGCTGCCCAAACATTACTCAAAGAAGCATCGGGTTCTTCCACAGTCATAGATACTGTATCACCTTGGTCAACCACTGGCGCATAGTAGTCTTCCAAGTGGAATTGGATCTCCTCGTCCTTGTTCTCTTCATCAATGACTGTAGCCACTGCACAGGTGGAAAACACCGAGTGAACGTTGTTTCTCGTGCTTGATGCCGTCACTGCTGGCATCGGAATAGCCCATCCGCTTTCATCAGGAATGCCGAATAACGTGGCAGTTTTCTCATATTCCTTTTTCATGGATGTGTTACCCAAGCTCATTCTCAACACATCTTTGTCAAGTTGAGAACCAGAAATTATAACTGCTTCGTCCAATACTTCAAGGGCTGGTTCAGCATAATCAGTAAGTAAAAGTCTCAATAGAGGCGATATTAAATCTGCCCCAACCCCGACAAACTCATCGCGTTGCAAATCTACCAATGGGAAGACCTGTTTTAACAAACTCATGACTTCCAATTTAACCCATAGAATCTTATTCGACAACAAACCCAAGAGTAAGACTAAAGCTTGTGCTTCATAAGCAGGGAAGAAAATGTTGTTAATAGTGGTGACGGTCTGTACTAAGAAATCCTTCTTCGAGCGGAATCTGTTCTTAGCCAATGAAACTAAGATTCTACTCAAACCTGGTTTGTTATTCTTAGTGGCAAGCTCACTGATAGCAAGGGCGGCGTCTTCAATTTCCGGGGTAATTGACTTCTGGTCTAAGGCATGAAGAAAGCGAGGCATGTTTGCTAACACGGACATCAATAATCTGGAGTCTCCCAGGCCAATAATCTCACTATCCTTGAACCAATTCAATTTATCAAGGAATTTAAGAGATGGTTCCCAAGCAGTCGACGAACGTAATCCAACCATAACAATTTGCTGAAGGCCCTCAAATTTTCCTTCCCACTTGGGAGGGAAAGTGGAGATTAAACACGAAACAGTGTCTGGAGCGTCTAAATCAATTTTGGAAACAAATTTGGCCATTGTGGACAAAACTTCGATAAATTCTTGTTCATGGATGGTGCTCAAACACGCAACACTGGACCAGAATAACTGTGGGAAATCGATCAATTTATCGCTATCCAATTCAGCAGTTATAGCATTCAATGTCATCAAGATTTGCATGGCAAATCCTTGAATGTCTAAGGTTTCATCTGAAATAGTGTTCGACAAACGATGCAACATATCTTTCAACATTCCTTGATCTAAAAATGTGAGCAAAGATCTGAAAACTTGGAATGAACGACATGCTATGTGACGAACAGCGCACGTAGTAGCCCAAGTCAATGAAACTCTACTCCAGTCATCTTGGAGGGTTGGTACGATCGACGAAAATATCTGCAAAATGTTACGTGCCAAAAGATCCATATTCTTCGGAGTTCTGGCACCCTTCTTATCGTTGTTCAAGTCGTCGTAAACCCACAAATACTTCAAATAATCACGCTGTCTTAATGTTTCAATGGTTTCTGCAGACTTTGGTTGGTCAATAGCCAATGAATGAATTAAATGGATCAACAATGCACCGGCTTGCTCTTGAACAATAATCAAATAATGATCCAACAAAGAAAAGGTAACGTGTAACAATAACGCTAACCTTTCAAGCATTTTGTCGTTCTTAAAGGTAAAAAGATCAACCAAGAAAATCATGGATAATTGACCCAACGAGAAGGCGGCATCCTTCTCATTGTATGTTATAATTTGCCAGAGATCTGCAATATATGGGAACTCGTTGGGGTTTTCTATAGTACTCAAGACCTGCAGGGGTTGAGGTGGGACCATAGACTTTGGTTGTAAGTTATTAATAAACTTATCAATGATGTAAAGTGGATCAGACTGGGAATAAGCTAAGTAGTCTATGATCTGTCTTGAATATTCAACAAATATCGGGTTCTTTCTCTCCAAGCAATTACTCATGATAAAGTCAATAATTTTATCAAAATTATTCGTCTTACTTCCCAAAGCTACCCATAAAGCCTCAACTTCATTGGAAATCTTGGAACTGAATTTGATGGTGATTTCAAACAAATTATTCAATACCATTAAGGAAGAAGACTCTAATTTGTTTTCTTGTTTTCCCTTATTTTCAACATCTGGGCTTAATTCCTTGTAGTTCAACACAACAATTTGCATCCAAGGAAGTAAACAGGATAAGATATCTCTTCTTGAGCTATTTCCCACAAGGTTAAAATACTTGGTCATGTAACTAATACGCGTGAATGCACCGTCTGGATGCATTGAAGCCAAATGGGTAGATATATCAAACAATGCTTTTTTGTATACCACCTTGGTCTTACTGCAAACTGATTCGGTAAATTTATCCACGGTTGTTGAATGATCTTCACATCCTTCCAAGTGCTTCAATAGCTTCATGGCTGCAAATCTGACCTCGTAATTGTCGTGGCCAATTAAGAAACTAGCCAAGCAAATTACGTCATAGTCATTCTGTGTTTCATTGATAGACCTTGACTTCAAGAATATATCAACGAATATTATGAAATAACTTTCAGTTGTCTTCAAAGAATGTTGCGAAGAATAACATTCTTTGATGACTTCTTCGTAGATTTCTTTGTTGCCGAGGTTAAGATTCAAGATATTTCTCAATGCAACTTTTCCAATTTCATGGGCCTTATCGTTATCAGAACAAAACAAGGAACGAATCCATCCCATCAAGGCTGGAATATCAAATGACATCACAGCCAAAGTTCCAGCAATTTCAATTTGTTGCTTTATGGGACCAGAGCACAATACTGCCATACAACTCAAGGTCGAGTACTGTAAAAGCTTCTTCTCGACCTCCAAAATCGCAACAGCAGATGCATTTTCTTTCTTCTGTCCAACATTCCTGATCATAACGTTGTACCTGTCTTCTGTAACGTCAGCATCTCCAAATCCACACCATTCTTTAAGGAAATTAAAGCAACCGATTCTTGCTTCGAATGGTAGCCATTTGTTCAAGTCTGACTTGTCTTGCAAACCTGTAAACACATTTTCCAAGAAACCGCTGAAATATCTGCGTAATCTTTGAAATTCAATGTTTATCTGTGTGGAAGGCAAGGATAAAAAGGATTTGACATTTTTCACAGTTGCAATAAGATTTGCAACCATCCAATCATCGTTGTAAATATATGGATCACTCTTAAAACGGTCTGTCAAATTACCAAGAATATGAACAACCTCACAGCGTAAAGCATCTTCTAATCGATCTCTGTTCTTCAATTGGAACTCCCAATCGTTCAAACTTGGAGGTATGTTTTCCAAGAACGTCTTAAAGATATTAATATTGCTGCAACTTAAGCCAGCAATGACAGCGTCTTTAACCATGGGCTGTTGAGACTTAAGAAGTGGCATGACCATTCTAAACACCGACTTTGCACTAGTGATCTTTTGATGTTGAATAAACATTTGCATAGAACGCTTCCGTCCGTGTGTTGGTTGAGAGGGGAATGAAATCTTTTGCTCATTTGTAGTTGTTAAAGAACAACAGGCAAATATCAAATATAGCTTCCATTGATTGACCAATACTTCTGGAGGAATGTTATTCGATGAACGAGAGAATAACGAAGTGGTGTAATTCTTGTAACTTTCTGAAAATTCAAGCACCAGTTCGTGCATTTGCACCAATCGGACGCAAACAATTGACCGACACATTGCCATGGGCATTGGGCACTTTTCAAAGAATATTTCCAACAACTTTGGATACAATCTGAACCAAATGGTGGAATCAATCCCATAGTCCGACTCAGCCAATTTCACTAAGATGTTTTTCTTATTCTTAAGTTTTGATAATCTGCTTCTCTCAGGAACACTGAGTCCCTTCTTGTAAGGCTTGATCAACTCAACGAAATCAATATCTTCCAACACATGGATCAATCTGGTGCCGATATCGGCCGCAAACTTCGACGAGCTCCGTGAATGAGATTTCATCTTGGAACCAGATGTTGTAGGTGTAAGTTTCTCAGAGGTATCCGTAATGTTGTAGATAGCTTGATCAAATTGTTCTACCAACTTCAATATAGAAATACCGTAATGTCTTGTTTTGGCATCTTGAGAGCAAAGGAAAAACAACCCGTTTCCTTCAATATCTTCAATTACGGTGATAATACTCTTCCATTCTAGCTCGTCTCCAGGTTTCAACTTACTTCCATTGGATTCAGTCTGCAACAAATCTTCATTTTTGTAGTTGATTTGATACAAATCGTTTAAAACATCCTTGTTCATCATTTCATCATCTTGTGCTAACGGGTTATTGCTCACATTTAATTTGCTGTCAGTTATGTCGTTGAATTGTTTTAACCAACAGTTCAACAAGTCGACATAAACCTTCAATAATCTATTAAATTCACTGGAATTCAAGTAGTCAGAATTGTATTTTGGTCCTGGTTTGTCGCTAAACTGGAAGGCTATCTTTGCAAATATGGTGATCAAGCTGCTTGGATTTTTCTTTGACGATAACCGCTTCAAAGAATTGATTGCAGCCGTTGAAACTTTAGGATCACTATGGACAGAATTTCTCGTCAATATTTCAAGGACATTCTTAAATGGAATTCCAGAGGGAGATACATTTTCACCATGTAGAGGAACCATAGTCCAGGGAATAGCTTCAATTAACGTGGAGAAGAGCTCCATATGCAACTGCTTCGTCGTTGGGTAGGTGAAATCTATGGCAAAATGGAACGCAGAAAAGGCTGACTGGGATTTGGTAGCATTGCCATTTTGATTTGATTCAGTTTTGTCTGCTGTCCAAACTTCTGACCCATATTGTGAATCCAAAAGTCTTAATAAAGTCGAGAAATGACGACAAATTTCTTCATGTGACTGAGCATTTTTCGAACTTTTGGCAACAAACAGGAATTCGTTAAGCCTTATCTTATTTTTGGACTCAGAAGGACTGCTCTCCGTCTTCGTATTAGCAGGACCGAGTGTGCACAATCTCCTGACGAAAACGTCGTCAGTTGGAAAGGGAGGTTTCCTTGCTAATTCGTAATCCTCCAAAATAGCCATATAACTTCTTATGATCAACTTGAGCCTCGTAGGGGACAAGTTTTCCAAGGAAATGCCATTAAAACTCAACTTCATTAATTTAATCAAAACATTATCCAAAACGTAATTCAAATGATTAAAGCCAACTATCCGGATCAATTCAATCAAAGCATTTATCATCAATTCATCCGAGGTAAGCCATTGATTCTTCTTGCTGGCAATATTGTTGAACAACAAAATCAGGAAGAGATTGTCCAAGGTTTTGACTGTATTGTTTAAGGTGTCAGGCAATCTGTAGATATAAGTCCACGTTAACCTTGCAATACAAACGATCAAGGTAGATTTATCTTGAACTTCAACCTTTGGCTTTAATTTGAAGGTATTATCTTCAATAATTTTGAACCACACTTCTGAGAACAATTCTTTCCTCGAAACACATAACAGCGATGTCATCAATTTTAATGATTGTGACCAACCGTTACTTGGAAGTTGGATAAGTGTCAGAGATGGTGGTGGGTTCAATGAGGTTGGACTTATGGAATTTCCATTGTTGATTTTTAATGAATGGTTCCAAATCTGGTAGGCCTTGTTAAAGATCTTTTCAATAGCTTCAACCCAAGTAGGATGGTTGGTTTCGGCTGTCAAAATGTTGGCAAGTGGCAACAATAACAAGCTGAGGACTTCGCAGTATGCATAAATGACTATTTCATTCAGACTCTTGTGGAAAAACTTGGCCAACGATTGAATGAATTCTGCACTTTCTTCAAAAACATCCAAAGGATAATTGGTCAAATTCAAATGCTTCATACCATGAATTAACAAATGCAATTTTGGTTCGTCACCGATGTCAACTCTAGTGGGAATCTTTTCTAAATCAGCGATGAACCTATCACTGACACTTAAGAATCTCTTTTCAGACATGAAACCAAGTAATTCAGCAAACAAGTTCCAGTTGGCTGATCTTACCAAAGATTGACTCGTTGCCACAGGATCGGTCGTTTTTAATTGAGTGTAGACAATTTCCTCTAACTTGTCCTCCAAGTCATCTCCCATTACATCATAGGTTGTTTGCTTCACGACCTCAATGAGAACACGGCATAGGATATAGATAGAAGCCAAAGATTTTCTGTCCGCATGAACTGCAGTTTCTCTTGCTTGAGAGATTTGGTCGTCGTAGTAATTTTTCTGTTTGGCGAACTCTATGTCATTTTGCTCTAGACTTGGAGAGCGTGACTTCACATTCTTAGCAGGTAATGCAGATGAGGCCGATTGGTTACGACGATGTGACATTTTGGAAAAGCTTTTTGTTCTCATTAAACTCAAACTTCTTTTGGATCTGGTTGCTGAGTTAGCATTCTTCGTGATGCCAGGGTTCTGAGGATTGATAGGTGGACTATGACTTGAAAGCTTTAACAAATTGGATTTTGCCATCGATATAGTACGTTCAACTTCGGCAGCTGCCATACTTGCAACCTCACTCTTGGACTTTCTCCAAAACATAACACTGTCAATAACAGGTTTGGGCTTCTTTCTGGCAACATACCCAAGAGACGACACAATTTTGTCAAACTGGTGATCTACACCTTCAGACAACAAATCGATGATTGGAGGTTCTTGATTTACCGGATAGTCAAGACAAAGGTTAAGCTTTCTTTCGGCATGACGGACGAATTGGGTAAATATGATATGCAAGGTATATTCAGCTGGAGTTTTCAGTTCTGTGGCCAACCCTCTTCGTATGGAACTGAACTCCTCGCCGTTAGAGAGAGTCAATCTCTGCATTGAGGTTGATGATAACGGAGGTGGCAATTGTGGAGAAGGCTGTGTATGATCAAAAACCGGAATTTGAGACATGGGTGATGCTAAGTTTTGGGACAATGAGATCTTTGCCTTATAACCGGTGCCCTTCATTGAGGTTGGGACAAGATCTCCCAATTCACTATTATTATCCGAAAAGGAGATGTCATGCTTACTTTGAATAATGGGGGCGCTTTGGAGTTGAAACGTGGATGCGGAAGGCATGATGATGGTTTTATCGGCCTCGGGTGCGGGAGGTGTAGTCTCAGGTGAGTATTCAACGTATTGAGGTTTGAATCCATAGTTATCAGACGCTAAGACGACGGAAACCGAGTTCAACTCGGGATTGTAGCTTGATTGGGCCGAGAGTTCGTAGTCGGTGGTCTCGTTTACGGGCCTTGCTGGCCTCACTATGCCAAAGCTGCTGACGTTTTGATATATCTCTTCCTGTTTGTTCTCATAAAACGCAGGGTCTTTGTCCAGGGCGACACTCTTGGTGTCTGTGTATGGGTCTTGGACTTCGGTAAAGCCAGGGTTGTGGTTGATGGTGTCTGAACTGTGATTGGAGACGATATCAAAGTCCAACACTGGCGCATAAGCCGTCAATTCTTCCAAATCGGGAATTTCAATCATTGCTGATTAGTCTATGTTCGAGGAAGGTTGCTTAACGGTGACTGTCGGATTTGGTGTCGTGGATCAGTGGCATCAATTTTTTATCCGTTTCGCGCGATTCAATTTCGTGCCTGGTTTGTTAGTAAACAATGAACTGGAGGGGAATGTAGAGAGATGGTCACGCTAAATATTGTGGGTTCCCGAGGTTCAGACCGTCTCGGTAAAATAAGCACCAAGTTAGAACGAGCAAGAGGCGATTTTATGCCTCTGGTTTGAAAAGGAGTCGTTTTCCTCCTGCAAGGCTTCTGTCGGGCGCCCGCACCCTTCTACAGGAAAATTTTCCCGATAAGATCTACACTTTACTACGAAACGGTATTAATATTATTATTATTCATGACCGATTCTATACATAGCGTGCCTACGCTCGTGAACCAGTTTGTGGCCACTGTCGACACCGACGATGCGGTAGCACTTACTTATGCCCAGGAGATAGCGACCTTGTTGACGACCAAGGAATTGTCGCTTCTTCAATTCATACAATACTTGGGTCCTACCCTCACATCCGACAACGACACCCTCAGAACCAAGGCTGTCAAGTGTTTGATGTTTGTGTTGAAGGATTTGTCTAGCAAGCCGGTGCTCTCCAAGCAAGATATCAATGTATTGACCGATTTCTTGCTCAACAAGTTCGATGACTCAGCATGTTTGCAGTCTATTCTTGCCTCTTTGGCAACCTTGATCAAATTCAACAACTTCTTGCCCCAGAATAACGTTGATAAAATCTTGTCCAAGCTCTTGGAAACGTATAACCCAAAGAAAAACCTTGCTAAAGTCAGACATGAAGCTTTCCAGGTATTGAACTCCATCATTTTGGCTCAGCTGGCCCACCTCGTGACAAACCAAGCTACTAGTAACCAGTACATCAAGACATTTCTTCACTTGGCTACTGGCGAGAAGGATCCAAGGAACTTATTGATTTCCTTCAAGTTGAACAAGGAGATCAACCAACAATTTTTATTTGAAGATAATGAACTCCACAACGAATTCATCAACGAGTTATTTGACAACTGCTTCTGCTACTTTCCTATATCATTTACTCCCCCTCCCAATGATCCCTACAAGATCACTGCGGTTGATCTTAAGGATAGCTTGAGAGCCACTATTGCATCACAAAGCGCATTTGCAAAGGACTCGTTTGTCAGCTTGATAGAAAAGTTGACTTCTACAAACCCACAGATTCGTAATGATGTCCTCAAAACCTTGTTATTGTGTGTCGAGTCTTACTCATCGTCCACAATTGAAGCATACTGGTTGACGTTGTGGAATGCATTAAAATTTGAAATATTACATAACGATATCAGCATTTTCCTGCCCAATGCTGAATTCTTGATCCCGCAAAACTTTCAGTTGATTGACGATAACGATGACACGAAAGCTCTTATCCTCACACTTGTTATTATTCAAAAAATAGCTGAAAAGTTGGACGATACCCAACTGGACAATTTATTGAGCACCGTTGTTGGTGAATTGAAGGACAACTTGGTAACCATCAAGGAGAAATCTAAACAGGCAGTTTTACTTTTGGCTGTCCTTGTGTCCGACTCGATCCATTCTTTCAACTACATTGTCGATTTCTTATTTTCCTACGATGTTTGGGGTAAGTTCATTAGTGTCGAGAGAGCAACTTTCAACCAAGACAAGAATGATGACTTAGATTTGAATGTGTCGAAACAACGTGATTTAGTCGATAGTTTCGGATACATTTTTATTGGTTATCAATCCTTGGTAAGCAAACTCGGTGGGAATGAAACTTACGTTGGCCAGTTTTTGGCCATCAATGAATTGACTCACTACAAGGATCATTTACTTATCTTCTTGGGCCAATTGTTAATGACTTCTTCGAACATGGAGAAGACCTTGAAGTGTAAGGTGATTCAACAGCTTGTTAAGTTGATTTCAATCGAACAGTTCCTCAATTCTAACGACGTCGAGTTGATATTGGGGTACTTCAATGATATTTTGAACAATTTGATTGAAAACAACGATAAATGGGAAAACGATGTAGTTGTCAAGGAAATCATCACTGGTTTGATCAGATTAACGAATGACCACCAACAAACTATTATCGAGTTGATCTTGCCCAACCTTTTGAATTATTTGGATTCACAAGCAACTAACCTCGACCAATTTGAAAAGATTACCAACTTAATCGGAGAACTTTGTGTTGACAACCAGATGTTGGAAGTCTTGTCTATTAGATTGCTCAACAAATTGAGTTATGTCAGTAAAAGTGATATTTCACTGGGAGAAAAAGTCAAGGTGTATCAAAGCATTGTGGAATTGTTCATAAGATTGATAAACAAGGTACAACTTTCTCATCAGTTTTTGATGAATTCTTGGTACAAGAGCTTTGTACCACAATTTTTGGTATCCTTAACAGCTTTGGAAATCCAGGATGAAATCCTTATTGAATTAAGTAGTGATTTGATTGGATTAATTGTGAAGTTTATCGATGTTTCAAAGCATAAGCAAATCCTCGAAGATTTTCGTCGGTCGTTTTACGAAGGTACAACTTCGGATCTTAACATCAGCATTGATGTTTTTAAGGCTCCCACGGTCTATATAACTATCTTGAACAAGGTTATTGCTAATGTTGATAAGTCTGTTGAGTTGGTTGGTGCTTCGGAATTAACTAACCAGGTGATTGCAATTATTAAAACCATAGATTCCGAGTTTTTGCGGATTGCATACCTTCAGAACTTGGCATTGATAAACAACAAGTTCAACAAAGACAAGACCGTTGTTATTGATATTTTGAGCGCCATCTTTGACCAAGTCGAAAGTCGTGAAAGCTTAGAAACTGATGACCTTATCTCGTTCGAAATCCTCATTTGGTTAGTGAAATCGTTAATCATTAATATGGATAAAATAGGTGTTGAGTATTTGAACAAGTTGATCGATGTTTTGACCACCTCGTCGAACTTGGAGTTGAAGAGTTTGATAGCCGAGTCGTTGAGAATCTTATTCACCGACTTGAAGGTGTTTGTGAACCAGACCCCAACAATTACTGCCAAGAAGATCATTTCCAAAGTCAACAATTTGAACATCAAGTTGTTGTACAAGCAGCAGATTTTTGAGATTGTATTGCCAAAGTTGATCGAAAGTTACAACCAAGATGTTCACTCTGAGATCTTTTTGAGTGCGTTGTCGTTAATTATTGAAAACTTGTCCAAGAATGTGTTGGTTCCACATTTGCCTGAGATTTTGCCATTGGTATTAAACGGGTTGACGATCAAGAATACGTTAATCTTGAAGAGCTCGTTGTCAACATTGAGCATTATCATTGAAGAGAACCAAGAAATTCTCCAGAATGATTTATCTATGCTCATTCCATTATTGACCAAGTTGGCAACGACGACCAAGTCCAAAGTGAATACCGAAGAAATCCGGGTGTTGAGTTTGGGAAGCTTGATTGCTATTTTCAGCAAGTTCAACAATTTGGAAAGATACAGAGATGCTACGTTGGCCGATTCAAAGATCGGTTTGGACGACAAGAGAAGAAGTGTCCGGAAGTTATGTTGCGACTTGAGACAATCGTTGTATGAACTCAAATGAAAATGATAGATACTTTATAGAATATTATACACGGAAGGAAATAAACCCGACCCAGATCACTCAGAATCGGATTCGTTGTAGTCGACAGGAGCCAAACCAGGTGTGAGTCCAGGGTATGAGATGAAACCCTTTTTGACCTTTGCGTTGAAGTCGTCGAATTTCTGGTTGTTCGAGGTGACCAACTTTCTCTTTCTCAAGCGTTTCTTCTGCTTGGCACCCACCTGTTCGATAAGGGCAGTTCTGACTTCTTCCAAGTCGTGGCTGATTCCTTCGTCGTCGATATTGGAAAGGTTGTTGAGCTGGTTGATGTTCTTCTTACGTAACTTGGCCAAATATTTCTGTTCTTCAATGGAGGGGTCTTCGTGATTATTTATGATATTGTACTTGATCATCTTGCGAAACTTCTTGTCCTTTTCGGATGCCTTCTTTATCTTTTGGTTGATGGTCTTTTTGGTAGACTTTTTCGTGATGGCCGATGGTTTGTGCTTGACCAGACTGGCGAGTTGCTGGGCCGATGCTAAGTTGGAAGAGGCGGTGCTTTTGGCGTAGTCAGCGCCTGGCAACACGTTGGCAAAGAGTTTGGCCACTGTGGACTCGGCCTTGTTCTTCGACGTGGCAGAGTACATTGGAATGATGGCGTAGTCTTGGTTATAAGAGATGGGATGCGCGATGAGATTTAGTGTGTGGAAAAGTCGCAAAAGTGCCAGACATTTGGGCGCCAGCCAAGTACAGAATCACAAGCCACGTCAAACGGTGCGGGTGTAATGGGGTGGAGTCAATGCCAGGACTGAGCCGTAGGTCATGGTGCCGAAATATAGCCGCCACTACAGCAGGACCCAACTTGTCCCGGTTGAGTTGCTTGTGAAGACGTCGAATCGTGGAGACAATGTCGTATCCCCACTCGTTTCTTGGAGAAAGCATATGACATGACGGTGAGTGGGTTATATGTAGGTCGAGGGCCCATGAACTAAAACGTTAATGGGCAAATTAGTTGGCCCACGGAACTGCCGAAACAAGAAGTGGAACGGCATGGTTGAAAAGACACCATGTTAGTGGGTCGGTCCCAAAAGCGCCGAGCTAACTGTGTTGCGTCGGCTTTTTACGGAGTTGTCCTCCGATGATACACTATCCGCACTAAACGGGTGCAAATCAACCGAGGCCCATATTCCCCAAACGGGAAATGGAGCAACGCCGCCAATAAATTCACATGAAATCGCTATTGGGGTACAATCTGTTTTATATATAAGGACGACAAATCCGGGGCAAACCAGATAAAACTTTTCCAGTTACAAAGTATTACCTACTTCTACACCACCACCTATTTATTATACAAAGATGTCCGACTTAGCCGCCGATGGATTTAACGCCTCTCCTCTCTTCAAGGATTTGAGTGAAGGATTGAAGGATGACAAGATTAGACAAAAGGCCATTGCCGGTGTCAAGGCCGTCATTGTGTTGACGTTGAAGAACAAGGAAGGTAAGGAACAGTCCTGGTTGTTGGACTTCAAGAAGGAAGGTGCTGTCAGCAAGATTGACGGTGCTGTCCCCAAGAACGACGTCCAGTTGTCCTTGAAGGACGCCGACTTTGTCAAGTTGGCCTCTGGAAAGGCCAACGGCCAGAAGTTATTTATGAACGGTAAGTTGAAGGTTAAGGGTAACATGATGAAGGCTACTGCCATCGAATCTGTTTTCAAGACCCTTGACGCCAAGCCTAAGTTGTAATTGAATGAACGAAACGAGTGTTTTTTGATGTCTTATCTGTAGCCGCTGTAAAACCGTGGCCGTATTTACCGCCGTAGTCAGTTGATCAAGAGAAAAAAACGAAAAATCCATACCAAAGTGCACCGATAAATAAACTAACGGGAATCAAGTTAACTTTATCACCACCAGTTTCATTTCGCCACTCATCATGTCGTCGTCGTCCATGTTCTTTGAACAGGACTTCAATCCTTCTGCATATGTCGACACGCTATTCCAGAACCTACTCCCGCCTCAGCACAACTACTCCAAGGCGTCGCTAGCCAAACTTGCCAGCAGCATATCATACCTTACCACCCATCTCGACTACTACACCAATGAAATCTCGGCAGGACTCCAGGAAAAGTTGGATCTTCTCAACAAGAACTCGAGCTTGCTTATAGGGACCTCTGAGGAAGAAAGCTCGGGGTCCACCAGACTCCAATACTATACCAACATCTTGCACAACACCATTCTTACGCTCCAGACGGAAATCTCCGATATCAACGGCGAGATTGCCGCCAAACAAGAAGGTCCTAACTCACAGAACGCTGAGGCTGTCCAGGCCTTGATCCTGCTAAAGACCGTGAAGGCCAACATTGCCCGCGTGTTGGAAATCTACGAGTTCCTCTCCAAACAAACCCACCATCTGCATATCGCCGCCGACGAGTTCCAGGCTGTCCTCAACGACCTCCACGACTCCATAAGGGCCCAGCTTGAATCTTCGCCCAATGGTGACGAGGCCCTTGTTGACCAGATCAACAGATTGATCCAGTTCAGTTCCTTCTTCACCAATCTCAACAAATTCCATCCAACATATAAGCGGTTTGCTGCCAAGTTGGCACAGGACTTACAACAGTATCAACTCTAGAATTAAGTTCTATATTAAATTATTAGTTATTTTGAGAATTATGTATCATTATTATTCATGCATTATTGACTTTTCAACTCGGTGTCGGCTTCGGGTTCCCCCTTATGCGCCTTTCTTCTCTTAGCACTCAAAAAGTTGAATCCAGCATAGTAGATAAAGATATTGAACGCCCTTGTAGGAAACACGGCCTCGACCCAATGGTTTGGAATGATCCGGATGATTGCTCCTACCGGAATACTGATGAACCCACAGATAATAGCCGTGGCCCACTGGCCTGGAGTTTGTCTAGCAATGGTGAACGCAGCACCCCCAACAAACATGATGAGGATTTGACCACCTGCAATAATAGCCGCAATAGCAAGGAAATACCAGTTTCTGAATAAGTGCTGGAAAAAGTCCAAGTTTTCTCTGGTGATTCTTTGTCTTATGTCAGTAATATCATCGGCTTCGTCCAACTTTCTGGTGACAACCAATTTCCAGAATTGGAGCCACACAAAAGTATTGAACACCATTGCATCCAACTGTTTGTCTTGGTGATTGGTCAAATCCATAGTTCCATGAAAGATCATGCCTCCAGAAAAATGCAATACAAACGTAATAATCAATTGAGTGATAGACTGGCCAAGAATCATCTTCCACATCGACGTGGAAATAAGAGGAGCGTTTCTGCCTGCGGGTTTTCTGTTCAAGAAGGAATCGTCAGGTTTGTCGGTAGCCAATGCCAAAGCAGCCAAACTGTCCATGATCAAGTTGACCCACAACAATTGGACTGCAGTCAACACGGACTGGTTATTAGACGAGGCAACTGCAGAAACAAATGTTAACACACATGCAGTGATATTGACTGTTAACTGGAACTGAATAAATTTTTTGATCGAGATAGCAACGGTTCTACCCCACTTGATAGCTTGCACAATATCGGTAAAGTCATCAGTCATCAAGATGATATCCGAGGCTTCTCTGGCAACTTCAGTACCTGAGATACCCATGGAAAACCCAATATCGGCCAACTTTAATGCTGGTGCATCATTCGTACCATCACCGGTAACCGCAACAACTTCACCAGCTTTCCGCAAGGTATCAACCAATATACGCTTATCTTCTGGGGAAGATCTAGCCAAAACCTTCAACTGTGGAGCGATTCTAGTTCTTTCGGCAATTGATAAGGCTCTAAATGCTGGTCCTTCCATAAATGCGTATTCGTTGGATAAATCATCAGGAGTTAAAATGTGACAACTCTTGGAGATCGACTTGGCAGTGTTCAAATTGTCACCCGTGACCATTCTGACAGTAACACCAGCATGCTTACACTTCAAAATAGCTTCAGGAACACCTGCTTTCAAAGGATCCATTATACCGACCATGGCGTCAAGGATCAATTTCTTTTCCTGTTTACTGCCTCCAATGTTGACAAGTAAATCGGGGTCAGCCTCAAGTTTCAAACCATCTTTACTGCAAAATTCGGAAGGTGGCCATTGTGAAATACCAACGAAATCACGGTGACCTAAGGCAATTGCTCTCAACGCATCATTGGCATATTCGTCAATCTTGTTTAATGAAAGGTCTCTCAAGTTTCTTTCCAAGGGAGTTATCTGTCCATCAGAATTGTATTGGAATCCACAATTCTTAAAGATGATTTCACCAGCACCCTTAACATATAAACGGAAGCCATTGTCAATTTTCATAACGATACCAGCCCATTTTCTGGCACTCTCAAAGGGAATAACTTGAACAATCTGGTCTCTATTTTCTTGACGATGTTGCTCAAGATTCTTGTCGGTAAACATGTTAAATTTGGTCTTGGCCAAGATCAATAACGCAGATTCCGTCTTGTTCCCCAAAAATGGTTCAGAGATATCACCTCTTTCAAATTCCTGTCTAGCCTTGATTGAGTCATCATTGCCAAAGAAGAGTTGCTTGAAAAAGGACTTCCGCTTCGGTTTCAGGTATGCTAACTGGGCCTTTTCTTCATCGTAGTCAAAGTTTTCAAATGCAGTTGAGTTCAAAGTAATATTCGTGCAAATGATGGCTTTCAAGTCGTCATATAAATTAGCAATCGTATCAACTGAAGATGGTCCATGACCACCAACTGTATCATCAAAATCGATAGGTTCAACTGTTTCAGTATTTACACCAAAAACACCTTTCACGATACGCATTCTATTTTCGGTCAAGGTACCAGTCTTATCGGAACAAATAGCAGTAGCACCACCCATGGTTTCACATGAACGCAACACTCTCACCAAGTTACCGTTCTGGGCCATTCTCGTCGTGGCAAATGCTAATGCTAATGTAACAGCAAGGGGCAAACCTTCTGGGACAGCCACAACCACAATAGTGATGGCTGTGATCAAAATGTCCAAGAATTTCTTACCCTTCTCAGCAGGCACAATATCGTGGTACTTCCCACCAGGAGCAATGTTGACACAGAATCTTATAAATAAGATAACGAACAAAAGTAAGGCTGCTAAGAACCCGTACTTGGAGATACCTCCTGCCAAGTTATCCAAACGCTCTTGTAATGGCGTCGTTTCTGCTTCGTGGTTCAAACTCATCATGGTTCTACCATTGATAGAATTCTCACCCACGGCGGTGACGACAGCGTTACCCAATCCGGACAATACCTTAGCCCCCGAGATTAAATATGGATCCTTAAACTTGATTGTTGGAGAACCAATGTCTTCAGAACTAGACCCTTGCGAATTGTAAAAGTCCATAGCGATACCTACGGGAACCTTTGTGATGGTGTCGGATTCACCCGTGAGAGCCGATTCGTCACATTCTACTTCACCTTGAAATAAAATGGAATCGGCCGGAACAACGTCACCGGTTTGGAGGTTGACTACATCGCCAACCAACAAGTCATAAATAGAAATAAGCTTCTGCTGGCCGTTTCTAATGACAATCAATTCACGATCTTCCTTCTTGGCATCTAGTCTGGCGAATTGTCTTTCCTTTTGGTAGTCATTGACTGCGCCCACAATGACGACAATGAAGACAGCAACCAAGATGGCTACACCTTCGACCCAATCGACCTTTGGCATGGCGACATGTTCATCGTCATAAAACGTGCCTTCGCCAAACGTTTCGTAGAGCCCCAAGGCGAGGGAAATGACGGCGGCCACCGAAAGCATGATCAACACCTTGTCTTTCATGGCATCGCAGCACAAGCGTAAGAACGACTTGGGGATTTTTACGGGGAGTTTGTTGGCGCCAAAGAACTTCGATCTGTCGGCCATGTCGGCAGTGTCGGCGTCGTTGATGCCGGTGTTGCAGTTGGTGCTCAAGAGTCCGCAGAGACGGTCAAAGCCGCCCAAGTTGTGGAGTGCTTGCATGGACTTGGGGTCATGGAGGGGTACAAGTTGGTCTGGGGTGATGGCGAATGGGTTGTGTCTGGTTGACCGCAAGCTAAAGGTGGTGGTTGCTCGTGTGGCAAGCGGTTTGATGTCGGGCGGCGCGTCTTGTACTGTGAGGGGCGTTTCGGAGTTGACGCTGGCGGCATCGTCGTTGTAGTTGGGCTTTTCTATGGTGAGAAAGGTGTTGTCGTGGTCGTCGTGGGGTACATCGGGCTCGCCGTAGGTGTGTGGGTTGGCTTCGGGCGCAGGAGAAGGTGGTGGAGGAGTCGATGGATGTTCTGCCGCCAACACCTTTGCTCCGGCGGCCCTTTCAGCAGCGGTTCGTGGAGCCATGGTGTGTCATATATTTGTCAGGTGAGATATGGGGATGGAGACGGTTGCAATACCACGGAACCGGAGGGAAATATACGGAAAAATGTAATGCCTTATAATCTAGAGCGAAATTCAGTCGAAAATTCTTAGCCAACCGGTTTGGGATGAATGCCACGGCCCTTGTTGGTTGCACAGAATGGAAATGTAGGCGCCATTTCCCACGGCCTCACAATTTTACCTGTGGGAGGTGGAGGAGGCTGTGCTGCGAAAAAGATTTTTTTTTTTTTTGGCGTCTATCTTTCTGGCATATGGGCCGCGGTTACGTGCATGGCGAGTTACTAAGAAAGCTTATGTTACGTTGGCAGGTGTTTAGAGCCGTATGGTGGGCGTACGGGGTGTTGGGTGGCCAGCACGCTCGATTGTGTGTGGGGGAGCACATGGACAAAGGTTTCGCGGTACGCCAGGCTCGAATGTAGGGGAAACGGCGACCGATATTTTCCCGTGGCCGCAGCGCCAACCACAACGACAATTTCACCTCCACCTCCAGCAAACATTGGGTTGCGCCAACCCTCCACCGTTTGACATATTGCTGACTTGCTGATTACCTTTCCTAGTCGGGAATTCCTCGCGGACTGCGCCCATCGATACGAAGGCGCGCATTTGGCCCTATCGCCATGTGTTGTAATGCCTGGCGTGCACCCTGCGATTGGGCTATGGGTTCCATAAAAGAAGACGCCCGGGGCCCGCAACCTGTGCTTCACCGAACCATGACTTTATCTCGAGAGTTGTTCATTCATCTTGTGACGTTGACGGGCCAATTCCGCCGGTGTGACCGACTGCTACCAGTTCCACAAACGAGCTTGCTGGAACTGAAGACAGTTTTTCCCTGACATGCGCTCGTCTCCAATGGCACTCCTAATTAGCGACGGGACGAACCTTGATGGCGGCTTTGTGTTGCAAAAAATAATATTGACTGGTGGAGGCTTAAGGTTCCCGGGCAGGAACTAATGGAGATTTGCACCGTGCGCGGCTTAAAATGCTTAATTGCATGCTTCCTCTGGCGACTAAAGGGGACTTTGACTCGGGTGCGCCATAATCCCGCTTTTGCCATGTTACAATGGACGCTCGAGATACAGATTTCGCCATTATCCATTTAGGGTTTTTTTTTCCAACAAGCCCCGTTTTTTTCGTGATAGTTATCGTGGCTGTGTAGAGTGCTTGAAAATGCTTGAAAATGCTTGTCAAGACCCAGCAATACGTTGGCTACGCCTTTGGCAGCAAGCCTGCGGCTCCCAGCGACAAGATTTGTGAAATTGACGTGGCTGCGGCTCCTTTGTACGAGTTGGCGCAGTTGTGCCATTCCTTTTTGCGGCAATTCTTTTCCAGATACCGATGGTGTTCTCGCAATTCGAGAATGCAGGTTCCTGTGGCCATTGATTGACGGATATTGGTCAAGGAGTCTGGCCCCTTTCTAGCTAGGTGGTTGTACCGAATGAAATGGTCTTGCTGGATAAACTGACAGCTTGGTGGCTCCTACTGTTTATTGAAGTGATAATTCCTCAACAGAGAAACATACTTGAACGTTCAAAACCGTCAAAAAACTAACTACATTCTACAGATCATACCAAGGCTTATACATGAGCTTATCGTCCTTTGAACTTCAAGATCTCCAGCCTCTCACACTGCCCCATTTCAAGGTAATTTCCATTCTATAACTCGGTACAAATTTGAACCAACAAACTGTTCAAAGAACCCAGGTACATGAGACTAATTCCAAAAATTGCAGAACAATGCAAACATCTCATGGTTTGATGGAGCTTGCATTAATCTGCCCTATAATAGTTTAAACCGTGCAACAAACACTCACCTTGTAGGTAATGCTTGGTGACAATCCAGTGCTTTTGTCTGCTCAGTGTTCACTTTTTAGTTACAAACAAGCCCTGCTGGCCAAACGGTTAAGGCATCCGCCTCCTAAGTGGAAGACTCCGGGTTCGAGTCCCGGGTAGGGTTTTTTTTTTGATAAATTATATGCAGTATACCGTCACTCCACATTTTTACAAATCGAGTCTCAGGCACCATTCCGATAGCATCCTATGCCGCGATTAGTCGATTTATTAGCTAGTCTGGGGTATCACGCCGGTCGGCGTTATGTCAATGAAGAACTTTTGCGCAACCTCCTTATTTTGCTGGTCCTTATCTTGGGTGTAATTGTGCTTGCTCCGTATTTTGTCAATCCCTTCACCATTGAACAGTTTAAAACCAATTTCAATATCATATTGTTGCTGAAACCGTTCTGTCAGCTCAAACCAAACCAATGTGCCAAATTGCTTGACCCCAACTATGGCGATACCGATATACTAAGACGGAAAGCTTTCCAGTATTACGATTTGATTTACGTCCGCCATCGGAGTGTAGACGCATGGGACCAGTTCGTATTGAAGATAGTCCGGTTCTTGATTCCCATGAAGATGATTCTCTGGATAAGGCTGTTTGTGGCCGGTCCGGTGGAGAACTTCAATGAATACACTACGAAGCTCGATGAATCGCTCGAAGTCATGCTCGCCATAGGCAACTCGATGTTGCTACATACAATAAAGGGGGTTTTGGTTTCTAGAATGTGGGTGTTTTTTATATTTGGAACCGTCGTGACGATCTGTGAATCTTGGGTTTCTCTTGTAGAACCCATCTATAACGTTTTACGAAGAGATGTCAATGTGTTTTAGAATCCAAAACTAAACGAACTCATATCTGGCTCCTCGAATACTGCAGCAGGAGGAGGTGCCTTGTTGCTGAAGTCTGGTTTCTTATCCTTGTTCGCGGCTGCTACGCCATTGGCCTTGGGTTCGCCATTCGATGTCTTATGTTCAACTTCAGGCTTGATGAAATTCCAATTCCTCGTCAACAATAAAGCCAAGTAATCACAGCCCATTCTGGTGTATGTCATACACACCTTAATTAAAAACTGGAACTCTTCCTGTGGCGAAATGTTTTTGGATCCCTTGAGATAGTTCACCTTCCGTTGTCTCAAATCGTCAAACAACAAGATCAACACTGGATCCTCACGTAAGAAACTATGTCCGTATGAACTGATCGACATCAGCTTCTTGAAACTATCCTGGAATTGAGATGTGAAAGCTTCACCGTGATGCTTAATCATATCTCTTGGACTTCTCACTAACGCCTGGATTGCTAGTTCTTTCAAATTTAATTGCCAGAATATCCAGCTAGTCGTCCAACGGTCTCCATTTTCAACTGCGGTAGGAAGGACATAGTTCTCTATCACCATCAACAAACTGGATTCAGATTCTTGAGCGACATCTTGAGAGTTTGCACTGAAAACCTTGGAGACAGCTAACGCTAATTGAACATCACCCACTTTGTTGGCCAATGTCCGACAACAATCGTTTATCGCATCTCCCAAGAGGAAGAAAGAAGCAGCATCCAAATACCGGTGCTTTCCTAAAAGCACAAATGCATTCTTTAGAGCTGCAGACTTCCATCTCTTCTCAGAAAAGTCGTTTTTAAGGAACTTGAGCATCTTCTCCTTCTCAGGGTGAGTGACAGTTCTCCAGAGCCCCACCAAAATCTGCTTCTTCTTTAATGCCAAATATAGTAACGAAACACGGCCCGACGGATCTCTATTTTCGCTGAATTCGTTTCTTGCCACGCTTTCCACCAATTGACTTAGTCTTGGTGTCTTTACCCAATATACGAGCCCGGTGCTCTTGATATGATCCCAATTTAAACGATTTTTGTAGTGTTCTACGACAAAACCAAGTAACACCTCCTTGTTATCACTATGGAGAGCCCAGTTTATGTCTCTCATACTCAACTTTGATTGTCTGTTTGACTTTTGAAATAACATGAAGCCCAATAAGAAGCGGATCCCGTTAGAATCAAGTGATAACACATACTTCTTTATGTCTTTAACAATGGTGATAAGTGAAATCAACGTAATTTGTTGATGTCTCGTCAACAAAGGAAGAGAGATTTTCATCAACTTCTCCACCAAAAGGTCAGATAAATTACTGCCAAACTTGCTAAATACATCCAACTTGTTGATGTCGGTAGCCAAATAGTCATGGTCAAGGTTGATGCTAGGGGTATTTTGTCCACTCATTTTTGGTGCTTCTAGAGTCAGACATTTCATCACTTCCATACCTATATCCATTTCCAAGTCCCAGGTAATATTATCTCCATTCCGTAAACATTGAAACAACTTTACAAGAATGGCCTGAACTAGTTTAACTTGGTTCATGAATAGACATTGAATCAAAAACTGGGGGTGGTAAATAGGTAATGGACCGTTCAAGATTCTAACCAAATGCGAGATATCGTAAACCAAATCATCCATCGATTTATCTATGCGTTTGTATCCCGCACCATCGTCAACTTCCTCTTCGTGTTTATGAATTCCTTGTTTCGTGTAACCTACCATTAATTGTCTGATGGTGGAGTCAATAGAATTGTTGTCTCCAGCACTCAATTTAATCCATTTGTCGTCAATAAAAAACTGATTACCGCTTCCAATGACCAAATATCCATTATTCAACCAGATCAGATCTCCAATTTCATGTGACGTGTAATCAGATATGTCAATTTTCTTCAACACTGCAAAAGTTGGAATTCTGTTGGTGTAGTCATATCTTAATTGAGTGTACAAAAGAACAAAACGGCCAAATCCAACGGAAAGAATGGCATTGGCCGTCAGCTTTTGATTGGAAAAGTTGACAAATGCCCAATCCAAATCAGCAACCTTTCCAAATGATTCTGGAAATTCTTCCTCGTACTCCAAAACTCCTGATTTGACATCCCAAATAGAAAGTTTGAACCCACTTTCGTCCACCACAGCGAATTTGTTGATTATTCCACCTCCGTGTATTTTGCTTGCGTTATTGATATTTGTGTGAATATGGAATGTATCCTTCCACTGTAATCTTTCTGAGTAGTTCGAAAAGTCCAAGGCATAAATCTTGAGGTGACCCTTCAAGTCTATTGTTGAAATTAAATTCTTTTCTTCTTGTGATAATAATCCATCAATGCTGGCAATTTGGTGTATCTTTTCACTTTGCGGTAAAGATTCAATTGCAATCTCATGCAATTTAACAGATGGAGAAACCGTGAGGGACCACGCTTTGATTAAATCATTTTCAAAAATGGCAATGATGCAATACTCCTGGATTTTTAGTGACTCAGTAAGAATAAATGCCATTGGTTGCTGCTTGACGGTTTCTCCTTTGGTATCCTTAATTTCCAATCTAGTTACCAAGTCAGCTGGCAGGTCATCGGTAGCAATACCCTGGCACTCCCAAAGACTTATGAATCCATCCTTATCCAGTGAGACAACCAAGTGATGCCGCCCTCCATCTTTGGAACGATCTATATCATTAAGTATCACTGCATTCCAAATCCCTTGTGTTCCAGGAGTACCATGATTGGATACATCTATTCTAAACTTCTTGGTGATTGACATGCAACTGGAGCTGTTGGAGATATCATCAAGAATTAAAGGCTCCCAAATATAGTTATGTTCTGGGAAATTAGATATGGACAACAAAATGTTTGAATCAGGTATGGCGGAATTGGATTTGACTAGTTTCCTAATGGATTTAGTATGACCCTGTAATTTACTCAAAAGCTGAACCTGCAACGACTGTGGTTTTTCCTTGTGTAATTTCAATAAACTCGTAGGCTCAAACGCATTGAATCTGATTGTGTTTTTCACACGATCATGGATAAGGATTGAAAGTTGATAATTATTTTCTTCATTGGACAAGTAGCAAACCGGTGAAACTATGATAGGTTGTTTGATGTTGATACGGTACTCATCGCTGGATAAAAACAGTTTGGTGAGCTCCTTTTCGTTGATATCAACTTTATGACGGAAAATCAGTAATGGGAACGAATTATTCACAAATTCGTACACCTGCCCATGGTTTAAAGCTTCAAACTTTATATTATTGGGAGGATTATTGGATATGTTGGATATGGTAAATATCATGCCTTTCCCACATTTAGAAACAATGAGTAATAGGTCCAGATCAGAGCTATATTCTTGCAACAAGGGCGAATCTATCAGCCTCAAGTATGAAAAGAATTTTTGGAGGTAATAGTTTTCAAAAATCAACACGGTAGCAATTTCTTCTGATTCAAGAAAGCATCTATTCAAATCTAGCGTTGCCCACGACCGTACATGGGAATGGCCGCTGAATTCATAGGTAGCCCACACCCGCAAGAAATTGTCGTTCGTGAGGGTATAAAAGATATCATTATCGTCATCACTAGTATCGATGTAGCCTCTGATATTCTTGATGTTTGCCATAGACTCATCGGTGACCTTTTGATCCTTGTGGCCATGTGAGCTTTTATGCCTGATACTGACCTGGGTTACGTAGCTGTTTTTGGGGTGGCTCAAGTAGGAGACTTCAAAAAGGGTATTATCGTCACCGTAGTTGATTCTAGACCAGAGTTTTACAAATCGGTCAAAGTTCCCACTGGTGGTGAGGATCCTACTGGCGTTTGCCGAGATATGGATGCTGGCGACAGGGTTGGCCTGAGGGGTATACCATCTTCTGTTGTACTTGACATCGCCGTATTGGCCGTAGATATGGTACAATGCTAACGAATTGTCGGATCCTGCCACCAATTCGTTTTCCAAAGGTGCCCAATGGAGGCAATTAATCGACGAAGTGTCGTCTTGTTGCGAGAACAGGAGAGCGTGGTTCCATTGCGGTTTGGTCATGTATTCGTTCAATGGCTTGAACACGGTGATTTTGTTGGCCATTGATATGCCAATGTATGCATTCTTGCTGTTGATTGCTATTGCCAGCGGGTCGGCTTCAAGATATATTGTTTGCAAGTGTCGGGACACTTGGCCGCCAGACGCCGTGGACCGAGACAAGATGATCAAGTTATTTCCCGAACCATAGGCGATGATGTGGTGGTTTTTCCACGTGGCCAGCACAAGCGAGTAGGTCGACTTGTTAACTTCGCCTGGAACAAACGTGATCGTCATTAGCAGTGGATATTGGCGCCGAAACGTAGGTGACAGTCACGGTTGGTTGGTTTCATGTGGGAGTAGAGCGGGCGTGCATATAAGCGTGGGGCCCTTCCATCGTCCCACCCAATCCAAAAAAGAATGCGACTTATGGCGATGCAGTCATCTTTCAATGGATCAGTAGCGACACTATGGGGGCAAGGTAAGTTTAGACACACACAACAGTGGCAAACAGGATGATTTCGAGACACGGACTAACATAGCCAGTTGTAAGGACCAGAAGAAGGCGCTAGCCATATGTTTGCAGCGGTCGCCGTGCGTGTTGATCGAGCGGAATACGCCCAAGCAATGCTTGACGGACCCCAAGCTCAAGAAGGAGTTGCCCGAGCTCTGTGTGGCGAACTTCCGTGCGTTCATGGAATGCAAGAACGGGATGTTTGACATGCGCAAGAGAATGCGCGGGAACGCGCCGGTGTCGACGGGCAAGTACGACGATACCTACGACAACTTATCTACGGGGAACTTCAATGCCCACGACGAAATGAAAAAATTGGAGGTGTTGAACCGCAACCTTTCCAAGCAACGCCTTTTACAGGAGGAACAGGAGAATGCAGCTGCCCGGTTGGAAGGCAGCAACTAAACCAAAGCCAATATGTACATAGTGATAATAAACAGTAACTAACGACTTTGCTGTCTCCAGCAGAAAAAAAAAGTGAGCAGTTAATTGTTTTTCCATGTAGCAGTGGGGTAACCACTGGTGGGGTACGTCAACAGGCAGCAATCACTCGAGGTTGGTCATCTCAGCACGACGACTCTGTTCGTTGTCAAACACAACGGCACGAAACGGTGCAACTTGACGGGACACGAGCTCGTCCGGATTAGGTCCCAATACGGTAATTAACGATGCGACCCTAACCGTTTTTGTTTCGTAATCACCAACCACAATTACAAATTTTCGCTGGATCGAACACGCTTAGCAAACCTTCTTGATCGAGGAACTTTCTGTCACTTGTGTATTACTAAGAACCAGCCATGACCATTGCTTCGACACTAGAAAGTGACCGTGTAGGTGAGTTGGAGCAGCTTTTGGATCTTCTCAAGCCCAAGCTTCTCGACTACATCAGCCAGGCCGACCCCAACTCCGCCAACTTTAACCCGAGGTCGCTCGGCAGCTACTATGAACCGTCGTTCTTGAAGGAGCAATTTTTCTCCGCTGGTGCCAAGTCTGCTGGCGTTGACGACGAACTCTATGCTGCCAGGGACATCTCTGCGCTTTCCGAAACTATCGACAAGGTATTGCAGTATTCCGTCAATACATGGAACCCGGGGTTCATGGACAAGCTCTATGCCTCCAACAACCCTGTTGGTGTGGTCGGCGACATCTTGTTGTCGGTGTTGAACACCAACTCGCACGTCTATACCGTGTCGCCCGTGTTGTCCGTCATTGAGAACTACATTGGCCAGAAGTATGCGTCGCTCTTCTTCACCAACGATACCGACACTTGCGGTGGGTTGACGTTTTCGGGTGGTTCGTGGTCGAATATCACGTCGTTGCAGATTGCCCGTTCCATCAGGTTCCCTGAAACCAAGCTCGAAGGTAACGGTGCCCACAAGTTTGCCGTGTACACGTCGAAACACTGCCACTATTCGGTGGAAAAGGGTGCCATTCTCTTGGGACTCGGGTCTCACCAGGTGTTCAAGGTCAACATTTTGGCAGACGGCTCGATGGACGTGGCTGACTTGGAAAACACCATCGAACAATCCAAGAAGGACGGGTTCACGCCACTCTATATCAACGCCACGGCTGGCACTACGGTGTTTGGGTCGTATGATCCGTTCGACAAGATTGCAGCCGTGGCCAAACGGCACAATGTCCACTTCCACATCGACGGGTCGTGGGGCGGTAACGTTGTATTCTCGCAAACGCACCGCAACAAGCTCAAGGGCGCCGAGTTGGCCGATTCCATCACGGTTAACCCTCACAAGATGTTGGGGGTGCCCAATACGTGTTCGTTCCTCTTGTTGCCCCACCGCGGAATCTTCCAGACCGCCATGTCGCTCCAAGCACCGTACTTGTTCCATGGCCGCGAAGACGACGATGAGGAAAACTATGATTTGGCAGATGGAACCATGGGTTGTGGGCGCCGGGCCGACTCGTTCAAGTTCTACTTGGCCTGGTTGTACTATGGCCACCAAGGGTTCGAGAGCCGGGTCGACCATGCGTTTTCCATCGTCGACTACTTTGTCGACACCATCTTGCAACAACCGGGGTTTGAGCTCGTTGTTCCAGACCCCCAGTGTCTCCAAGTATGCTTCTATTACCGGCCGGAACACTACGGCGGGGACGACAACACCGCCATTACCCGGTACATTTCGCGCGATTTGCACAAGCAGGGCAAGTACCTTGTCGATTTCAGCCCCAACCCGACGGCCGGTGATAACCGCGGGGAATTTTTCAGGGTAGTGTTCAACTCGCCTATCCTTACCGACAGGGTCATCGACGACTTGGTGGCCAGCATCATCGCTTGCGGCAACCAGTACAATAACCTAGACCAGTAAATAGACGTCCGTAGTGCATGAACAATCGATACCAATCACCGCAGCAACAATAGCACCCCGTCACCAACGCCATCTCGTGTGCTTAGTAAGGTGAAAGATCGGCTGCTGGTGGGGGCCCGCCCGCCTGTCCGATGCTGGGACAATAACCACCCACTGTTGCCGACGGACATAAAAAAAAAATTACGCGGTAGCGTATTAGGCGGAATTGTAGTGGTGGTAGCATCGAGCAGTCACCCACACGACAATGTAGGGCAAGGCTGATATAGGTTGCAGATGTAACGTGAGATTCAGACGGAACCGGGGCCAAAGTCTGGAGAAATGCAACGTCGAAAATTTGCGATCGAGGTTACATTTCTGTCAGCGACGCCGTCCCCGCGCGTAGGGCGATTTTTACGACGGGAAAAAGTGGGGTTTCAGTGGGGCAGTTGCAGTGAGGTCATTGGTAACATGAGCTAAGGTTTTGCAGGGTTGCAAACGGTGGTTGTAACGGTGTATTGGAGAAATGGCGAGACCTCAGTTACAGATGTAATCTTGCGAAGGTTGTGGTTGCAGATTCCAAACACTAAATGCTATCTCCAGATCAGCAACGTCCAATTACCAAAGATAAGATAAGAGAAATTGCGCCGAAGAATGTGTGTGGGTTACCCGGTTGGGAAAACGGCGCGAAACTGCACACGCGCCGCCCGCCAGCGTAATATGCGACGTATTTGTGTCCGGCATGGATGAGACATCGCCGCCCGCCCCACCGGGTCCGAGATAACACTGGTGCAGCCCGCAGGTGCAGCCCAGCATACTGCCAATGGTAACGTTGCATATCCCACATTTGATTGCTTAATTGGTCGCCTCCAGTCCACTTTATCTCACTTCACCCACTCGAAGTGAGAGATTTGATCGGGTGTATGCAGGATAGTTCCATAATCGGACCCATTACAAAAATGCAACGATGTTACATTTTCTCCCCCAGATGTTCCACTGGGATCAAATGGTGCCCTCGAGGATTTTTTGCCATAACTATATAAACCGGGTCTCATTTCACGTTTTATTGGTCTCTCTTTACTACTACTCCTCCTCAACATGAGTACAGAAAAGGTTCCTGTTGAAATCAACACTTCGGACGACACCTCGTCCAAGAACATCGACACTCCTACTCCAGAACACCACGAACACCACTTTGGTGACCATGAAATCCTCGAATTAAAGAAACACTCGACCTCTGAAATCGAATCTTCCGGCAACTGGTACGATAAGCGTATCTCGCTCGGATTATTCCACTTCAGATACTCTGACGCTATGGTCCAAGTTATCATGTTATCGTTCGTCGTGTTCATGACTCCAGGTATGTTTAATGCCTTGAACGGTATCGGTGTCTCCATCAGTGATGTCAAGACTGCCGACAACGCCAACACAGCTTTATACTCCACTTTCGCATCTATCGGTTTCTTTGGTGGTACCATTTGTAATTATATTGGTGTCAGACCATCGCTTATGTTCGGTGGTTGTGGTTACGCCCTCTACGCTGGTGCTTTCCTTTCCTTCCAACACAACGAAAACAAGGGTTTCGTTATCTTTGCTGGTGCTTTCCTCGGTGTTTGTGCTGCCATTTTGTGGGCTGCTCAAGGTACCATTATCATGTCGTATCCTACTGAAGACAGAAAGGGTAGAGCCATTATGGTTTTCTGGGTCATCTTTAACTTGGGTGGTGTCATCGGTTCTATTATTCCATTGGCCAACAACTTGAACAACAAGGGCTCCACGGCCAACGATGGTACTTTTATTGCTTTCATTGTCTTGATGTGTTCGGGTGTCGTCATTGCCTCGTTCATGTTACCAATCTCGAAGGTCTGGAAGACTGACGGTACTAGAGTTGCCACTCAAAAGCACCCACACTGGCTCGATGAATTGAAGTCTTTGGCCAAATTGTTGATCAGAGAACCTTTGATCTTCACCTTGTTCCCAATGTTCTTTGCTTCCAACTGGTTCACCACTTACCAATTTAACGATTTCAACGCCGCCCGTTTCAGTATCAGAACCAGATCTTTGAACTCCCTTTTGTACTGGCTCTCCCAAATGATTGGTGCCGTTATTATTGGAAGTATCTTGGACTTGAAGAAATTCAAGCGTCCAACTAGAGCCAGAATTGGATTTTTCATCGTGTTTATCAGTGGTATGGCTATCTGGGGTGGTGGATTGAAATTCCAATTAGGCTACAACAGAGCAGATGTTAAGGTTGACAAAGCTGGTAACTCCATTGTTCCATTAATAGACTTCAAGGACAGTAAAGAATACGTTGGACCTTTGTTCCTTTACATGTTCTACGGTTTATTTGATGCTATGTTCCAATCCTACATCTTTTGGGTGTTGGGTGCTTTATCTAACAACCCAAAGAAGACATCTTTGTACGCTGGTTTCTACAAGGGTATCCAATCTGCTGGTGCTGCCGTTGCCTGGTCTCTTGACTCGACCAGCACACCTTACTTGGACATGTTCATCTCTTCGTGGGTGTTGGTTCAAGGCTCTCTTCTTGTTGCCATTCCTTTGGTGTTTTTCTACATCAAGGATACTACCTCCGTTGCCGATGACGGTATGGAAGAGGTGTTGGATGCAAGCGAATTGCGCTCGGTCAAGTCCACGATTTCTCAAGTCGAACATATTGATGATGTAGCCTAATGAAATTGTGAATTAATAATATAAATACGATTATGATCCAACCCCCAGCCGTAGAGTTCGATAAGAAACTAAAAGAAATAAATAACAGGGATCGAAAGATCCCTCGATACTCCAGAAACTTCGAGGACTCTAAACAGTGTTACACGCAACACTTTGACGGGTTTAACACATAGTGTAACCCCAAACCACGACGAACCTTAACGGCATTTTTTAGTCACGATGTACGGCTGCAAGTTGCAACCTCGACCGATTGGTTTGTCTGTGTGCAGTATTTGACCACTTTTAGTTTTACGGGGCACTGCAAAAAGATAAGCTCACTTGCCCAAATTGGTGTTGGGGCAAGAAAAATAGCTTAAACACGTTACTTTTTGCTTGGAAAACGATGATGAGAGCTTGTTACTTTTGTTGACTAATTTTTATACTTTGACGGTAGCCGCGTGTGTCTGGTGTTGTTATTGCCAATTCTAATTATGGGCCAATACTTTTATTAACTCTTTCTGTCCACCAAAATGCTTGAGCCGTTTACTGATTTGCGCCGGTTACCCCAATATTTTCAGTGCTATCTAACCCTGTTAAATATAGCGTGGAGAGAGGGCTGACTGTTTGTTGCATTTGGCGACTGGTCCCAGTAAATGCAACATCGATTAATTGACTAACCCCAGGATGTTCCAAGTGCTACATCAAACAAATTTTGCCGCAACTATATAAAGACGGTTTATTTCACCTTTTACCACTCTCAGTATCATCTTACACTACTACACTATGAGTGAAGAAAAGGTTCCCGTTGAAACTAACACCTCGGACGATACCTCGTCTAAAGCTATTGATAATGCCCCAGAACCACATCACCATTTTGGTGACGATGAGGTACTTGAATTGAAGAAGCACTCCTCTGCTGAAATCGAATCGTCAGGTAAATGGTATGATAAACGTATCAGCTGCCGTTGGTTCCATTTCAGATATTCTGACGCTATGGTCCAAATTGTCATGTTATCCTTCGTTGTGTTCATGACCCCAGGTATGTTCAATGCCTTGAGTGGCATCGGTGCTTCCATCAGCGATGTCAAGACCTCCGACAACTCTTACACGGCATTGTATTCCACATTTGCTACTATTGGTTTCTTTGGTGGTACCATCTGCAATTATATTGGAGTCAGACCATCGCTTATGTTTGGTGGTTGTGGTTATGCACTTTATGCTGGCTCCCTTCTTTCTTTCCAACACAATGAAAACAAAGGCTTTGTCATCTTTGCTGGTGCTTTCCTCGGTGTTTGTGCTGCCACCTTATGGGCTGCTCAAGGTACCATTATTATGTCTTATCCCACTGAGGACAAAAAGGGTAGAGCCATTATGGTTTTCTGGGTCATCTTCAACTTGGGTGGTGTCATCGGTTCTATTATTCCATTGGCCAATAACTTGGAAAACAAGGGCTCTTCAGCCAATAACGGTACTTTCATTACCTTTATTATCTTGATGTGTTTGGGTATCATCATCGCCTCGTTTATGTTACCAATCAGTAAGGTTTGGAAAACGAATGGTACTAGAGTGGCCACGGAAAAGAGTCCTAACTGGTTCGTCGAATTAAAGGGTATGTGTAGATTGTTGTACAAAGAACCAATGATCTTCACCTTGTTCCCAATGTTTTTCGCTTCCAACTGGTTCTACACATATCAATTCAACGATGTCAATGCCGCCCGTTTTACTTTGAGAACCAGATCATTGAATTCCCTTTTGTATTGGCTCTCTCAAATGATTGGTGCCATTATCATAGGTAACATTTTGGATTTGAAGTACTACAAGCGTTCCACGAGAGCCAGAATTGGTTACGTCATCTTGTTCATTACTAGTTTGGCAATTTGGGGCGGTGGGTTGAAGTTCCAATTGGCATACACAAGAGAAAGTGTTAAAAGCGACGACACAGTTAAAGCCATGCTTGAACCAATTGATTATAAGCACGTCAACTATGTTGGCCCTATGTTCCTTTACATGTTTTATGGCTTATTTGACGCTATGTTCCAGTCCTACATCTTCTGGACTTTGGGTGCTTTGTCCAATAATCCAAAAAAGACTTCGTTGTACGCCGGTTTCTATAAGGGTATCCAATCTGCCGGTGGTGCTGTTGCATGGGCCCTTGACTCGCGCGGACGTCCATACATGGATTTGTTCATCTCTTCGTGGGTTTTGGTTCAAGCTTCTCTTGTTGTTGCCATTCCGTTGATCTTTTACCGTATTAAGGAAACTACCTTGATTAAGGATGATGACATGCAAAATGTCATTGATGAGAACGAATTGAGTTCTGTAAAGTCAGAAAGTTCTCAAGTGGGGAAAAAGGAAGAAGCAGCTTGATGATATGGTGAATAATAATACAAATCCGATTATGGACTGACCTCCTCTATCGTAGTTCAAGTTGATATAAAAGTTCAAGAGTTTTCTAGATGTCTTTGCTGGGTAAGTAGATTAGTTATTGTTGAATATAGAGACATGCTAGCGTTTCAATACTTAGTAAAGGTTTGTTTGAAGATCTCTTTTTATGCGCTCAAAACTCCAATATACACCCAAGGGGCACATGAAATCAGCCCACATCTTAAGGACGTAGTGATGACTACAGAAATCTTACCGTATACATAGTAGTGCCTAGAAATTAACATTGGTTTGTTGCGATTTAACTTCGCCAATACAGTTATTCGACGATGAGCCAATTATCAGAAAATTAGATCTCACTGCGAAGACTAAAAAGATCTAACGGAAGCCAAAGATCTTTCGATGCTTTAAATGCTTTTAGGACCCTAATCAATGTTACACACAAAAAAATCGTCCTTTCCAGAACACGGGGCGGTCCCCCACACAACCACGGAAAATAAACGCCATATTTTGGTTACTTACTCGGCTGCAAATTGCAACCTCAACCGAATTTTTGTCCGTGTGCAGGATTTTGCCATAAATTTTTTTGCCAGACGCCCAATGCAACAAAAGGATAAGCTCACTTCCCCAAACCTGTGTTGCGGCAAGAAATAAAGTATGAACACGTTACTTTTAGCATAGGAAACGATAATCACACGTTGTAATTTTGGTGACCAATTTTTTCTGTGCAAACTACAACCGCTTACCGCTAGCGTTTGTTATAGTTCTGGTTGGAACGGAATATGGGCCAATACCTTACATCATCACGCTTTTGTGACCTCATTTTGTTTGAGCCGTTTTCTGACAATAGCCGCCGTTTACGCAAGCATATACGGTGCTACGAACCCTGTAGGATCTGCGGTGGGGAGAGAGCGACTGGCAGGTAGTTCCATTGGACAAAAGGTCCCTTTCCATAAAATTGCAACACGGTTACATTGACTAACCCCAGGATGTTCCACTGGAGTAAATGCTACATCGAACAAATTTTGCCGCAACTATATAAAGACAGTTTATTTCACCCTTCACTTCTCCCTTTATCATCTTACACTGTCAGACTATGAGTGAAGAAAAGGTACCCACTGAAACTAACACCTCCGACGATACCTCGTCCAAAGTTGTCGAAACAACTCCAGAACCACATCACCATTTTGGTGATGGTGAGATGCTTGAATTGAAGAAGCACTCATCTGCTGAAATCGAATCGTCAGGTAAATGGTATGACAAGAGTATCAACTGTCGTTGGTTCCATTTCAGATACTCTAATTCTATGGTCCAAATTGTCATGTTATCGTTCGTCGTGTTCATGACTCCAGGTATGTTTAATGCCTTGAGTGGTATCGGTGCTTCCATCAGTGATGTCAAGACTTCCGACAACGCCCAGATTGCC
The DNA here is from genome assembly GCA_003706575.2 of Teunomyces cretensis. Classification (NCBI taxonomy): domain Eukaryota; kingdom Fungi; phylum Ascomycota; class Pichiomycetes; order Serinales; family Debaryomycetaceae; genus Teunomyces; species Teunomyces cretensis. Next base: position 865,347 of record PPLT02000004.1, on the reverse strand, counting down.
TTGTATTCCACATTTGCTACTATTGGTTTCTTTGCTGGTACCATTTGTAATTATATTGGGGTTAGAGCATCGCTTATGTTTGGTGGTGTTGGTTATGCCCTCTACGCCGGTTCCCTTCTTTCTTTCCAACAAAATCAAAACAAGGGTTTCGTTATCTTTGCTGGTGCTTTCCTTGGTATCTGTGCTGCCACCTTATGGGCTGCTCAAGGTACCATTATCATGTCCTACCCTGCTGAAGACAAAAAGGGTAGAGCCATCATGGTTTTCTGGGTCATCTTTAACTTGGGTGGTGTTATCGGTTCTATTATTCCATTGGCCAACAACTTGCACAGCAACGACAGTAAGGTCAATGACGGTACCTTTATCGCTTTTATCGTCTTGATGGTTATTGGTATTGTGATTGCTTTCTTCATGTTGCCTGTGTCTAAAGTTTGGAAGGCTAATGGTACTAGAGTGGCCACGGAAAAGAGTCCTAACTGGTTCGTTGAATTGAAAGGTATGGGTAGAGTGTTGTACAAAGAACCTAAGATTTACTTCATGTTCCCAATGTTCTTTGCTTCCAATTGGTTCTACACATATCAGTTTAACGATTTCAACGCTGGACGTTTTAATCTTAGAACAAGATCCTTGAATTCCCTTTTGTACTGGCTCTCTCAAATGATTGGTGCCATTATCATTGGTCTCATTTTGGATTTGAAGTATTTCAAGCGTTCCACAAGAGCCAGAATTGGTTTTGTCATATTATTTGTTCTTGGTTTGGCTATTTGGGGCGGTGGATTAAAGTTCCAATTAGGTTTCACCAGAGCAGATGTTAAACAGGACAAACTGGGATTTTCCAAACTTGAACTCATCGATTTCAAGCACGTCAACTACGTTGGTCCTATGTTCCTTTACATGTTTTACGGAGGTTTCGACGCCATGTTCCAGTCCTACATCTTCTGGACTTTGGGTGCTTTATCCAATAATCCAAAAAAGACTTCGTTGTACGCCGGTTTCTACAAGGGTATCCAATCTGCCGGTGGTGCTGTTGCGTGGGCCCTTGACTCGCACTTCCATCCTTACATGGATTTGTTCATCTCTTCGTGGGTTTTGGTTCAAGCTTCGCTTCTTATTGCCGTTCCTTTGATCTTCTTCTGCATTAAGGAAACTACCTTGATTAACGACGATGACATGCAAAATGTTATTAATGAAAACGAATTGCTTTCTGTCAAGTCCGAAATTTCTCAGGTGGAAAATGCTGAAGACGCAGCTTAATACCGCTAATTAAAATTATATAGATTATAGTGCCATTACAACTGCCTACCTTGTATAGAAATACGTAAGGACCCTCGTGCCCCCGAATTTTCCTTTGCCCAAGTTTCTTCTGGAGAAATGGTAAGAATAGCCCAGTCACAATTCTTGGCTGAATTATTGTTCTGGACAACCAACGGACAAGTCTATTTGACAAAGTGGCCAGTTCTTGCAAGCAAATCCAGACAAAAACCGGTTCTGTCGTCTGAGTGCCATCATACCATCACATATTCATGATTTGAAACTCTAAAAATTGTCCCCGTATACAAATCGTAAATTTTTTTGGTTATGTAGTATTCCTTGGTTCTCGATTCATTCGCTCATATTTTGGGGTTTTAACGGTAGATTACGGAAGTTAATTTTAATGGTTGCAATACTGGACATGTTATGGTTGTCAAGTGAAATACCTGAAAGATATTGTCCAGTAACTAGGCAACTGTGGAAAGACAGCAGAAGAATGTTATTCGACGATATCAGTTGTCCTCAATATTTATGGCACATTTTTTCAACATACATCAGAGTGGAACAAAAATAAGCGAACTAATTTCACTTAGCATATAAACATGTATTTTGAATCATTATAGTGTTACCCAGCCCAATTTATTCAACGAAGAGGGACTGTTATGTACAGCAATTATAATACCATGACTTCAAGTAGAGTTGTAGCCGAATGTCAGTTGAGAAAAATATTACGGTACAAGTGTTCAATATGCCACTGGAATCCCTAGTAGTAGCATAGTTCAGTGGTTCTTCAAGTATTGAAGCTCGAATAAGCCAAAGAAAATGGACTAAAAGGTATGAAATCGCTGCCCAATCGTGTCAGCTTTCAAATCATTATACTAGAGTCAGAAATAATCAGCACCAAAACTATTAATAATAAAATCGATTGTATTTCTTATCGTATTATAACGCCAAACCCTTCAGATAATGATTAAATTCCTGTTTTGGCTACCTCTTGGTAATCTTCCAACTCTATCAATATTGTTTATCTGCAGGATTTGACCTTTTTGAGATGGGCAAACGTAACTATGATAAGGTAGCGACAACATCTGCATCGAAGGGTGAAATTGAGTGCTACCAAATTTTGCGTTGTTTGAACATGAATGACGAATCCCTATGTCTTTACAATCTAACGCTATCGCCGCCTACGGCCTGTCACCACGCCATCTTGGGTCTGTTTCTCGGCGAGAAGAAGTCTCAAGAATTGGTCTTGGTTACAAGCACACACTTGCGGATAGTAAGGCCGAATAGCAGCAGCAAACTTGAGATAATAGGTGAACAGCATCTCTTTGGAGTGGTACAGGCTTGTGACAAGCTTCGAGTGATGGGAACCACTAAGGATTTACTCGTCACCACAAGTGATTCGGGAAAATTGGTGATTCTAGAGTTCAACACCGCGTCCAAACGGTTCATTCCCATTGTACAAGAACCATTTAGCAAGACTGGATACAATAGATTGATTCCCAACGAGTATCTAAGCGTAGATCCTCAAAGCAGAACCATTTGCTTAGGTGCCATACAAAAGACCAAGTTGATGTACAAAATCCAGTCCAACAACCGTGGTGACTTGCAATTATCGTCACCGCTAGAGTTTCATTCTAAAAACGTGCTAACGTTGAAATTGATTGCACTCGATACAGAATTCGACAATCCCATGTTTGCTGCTATCGAAATTGTTGACCATAAAACAGTGTTGAACTATTATGAACTTGATCAGGGTCTCAATCATATAGTAAAAAAGGCGGGAGATAAATCACTTAGACTTCCAGAGTCGGCTAATTACTTGATTCCTTTGCCTGGCCATATTCGAGGCGTGTTGGTAGGCTGTGACTCCTACTTAATTTACGATAATCCGGGCTCCAAGAGATTGTATTTACCCTTACCATCAAGAAAGGGCGAATCTGTTAAAATCCTTAGTCATGTTGTACATAAATTGAAAAAGACTAACTTTTTCATCCTCCTACAAAGTCAACTTGGAGACTTATTCAAAATTGTGGTGGATTACAATCTGGACAAAGAAGTCGTGGAGGAAATGTCCATCCATTACTTTGATACGATTGCACCAAGCTCGAGCTTGAATGTTTTAAGATCTGGCTTTCTTTTTGCAAACACAATCAACAACAATAAGCTGTTCTATCAGTTTGAAAAGTTAGGTGAAGACCCTATCAACCCACTCACTTCGTTTTCAGAAATGGCCGACCTTGAAAGTATGGATTCTGCTGCTAAAATTTTTGAGCCTCACCCTTTAGACAACTTGGCTCTTGTGGATATCGTGGAATCATTGTCGCCTATTGTTGACAGCACTGTTCTTGATCTTAAAACGCTGGGTGAACTGGTCAAGAAATTAGTGACATTGTCCTCGACATATTTGAAGACTTTAACTCATGGAATACCTGCTAGCGTTCTTGTGGAGTCCCCCTTACCTATTATTCCAACACAAATACTTACGACGAAGTTGACTCGTGAATCTGTGAGTGACGAGTACTTAGTACTCTCTTCATTTTTGTCTTCCCAAACACTCGTGCTTTCCATTGGAGAAGTTGTGGAAGAAGTTCATGATTCCAAATTTGTTCTAGATCAGCCAACCATTGCCGTACAACAGGTTGGTAAATCATCCATAATTCAGGTTTATTCTAATGGGATCAGACATGTGCGTCAAGATAAATCCACCACAGATTGGTTCCCTCCCGCTGGGATTCAAATCTTGAAAGCAACCACGAATAATGAACAGGTGGTTATAGGACTTTCAAACTGTGAAGTATGTTACTTCGAAATAGATTCCAACGATGACCAGTTGATTGAATATCAAGAGAGATTGGAAACTTCGCTGTCTGTGACGGCGTTGGCCATTCTTACCAGCATGAAGAAAAGTCCCTTTGCTATTGTTGGTAATGCAGACGAAACTATTCAAGTGATATCATTGATGCCACACAACTGTTTGGAAGTATTATCTCTCCAAGCGTTATCGGCATCTAGTTCTTCGTTGGTGATGGTAACGTCGAAAAATCTGACGTTTGTCCATATTGGTATGGAAAATGGTCTCTATGTTACTACTGCCATAGATCCCATTACGGGGAACTTGACGGATACTAGGATCAAATACTTGGGGAGTAAACCAGTTCAGCTTACCACAATAAAGCTAAATCAAGAAACTACAGCATTATTGGCAATTTCCTCGAGGCCGTGGGTTGGTTATTACCATGAACAGGAATTCAAATTGACCCCATTACTTGATCTTGATATCTCCACCGGGGCTTCCTTTATTTCAGAAGATATTGGAGGTGAGGGGATTGTGGGGTTATCGGGAAGCAACTTGGTTATCTTTAATGTGGGAAACGAAGAATCAGAATTTGTATCCAATCAAGATTTTATAACGAATAAGGTGAAATTGCGCTATACTCCAAAGAAGATGGTAGCAAATGGAAAATACGTTTACGTTGCAGAATCACAGTATGGAATTCAGGGCCCATTTAATAACGAAAAAGAGGAAAATGCCGATTATTACGAGTCGTTTGGATACGAAAGAAAGCCCAACACCTGGGCCTCCTGTATTGAGGTTGTTGATTATAGTGCACAAGAAGTAGTGCAGTCCATTGAATTGGAAAGTACTGAAAACATTGTCTCTATAGCAAGAGTAAAGTTTGCGAGCCACAAGGATGATCATCTTGTGGTTGGGGTGACCAGTGGGCAAACATTTATACCAAACTTTGTTGATAAAAGCTGGCTTCTCACCTACAAGATCTATAAAAATTCCCTAGAATTCTTGCACAGAACCCAGGTAGATGCTGTCCCAACCGCATTGATACTGTTTAATGGTCAGCTTTTGGTTAGTATGAAAAATTATTTAAAGCTCTATGATTTGGGACAAAAACAGTTGTTACGGAAAGGTTCCTCAAAGATTTCTCACTTGAATACCATCGTTAAAATTAACCATCAGGGCCAGCACAGGGTTGTTGTCGGTGATTCCAAAAATTCGATTGTGTTTGTCAAGTACGATGTTGAAACTAACGAATTTGTTTCCTTTTCAGATGACACTATGAGACGACAAATAACTGCTCTAACACATCTTGATTATGATACCGTTATTGGTGGTGATAAATTTGGTAATGTGTTTGTATCAAGAGTTCCAACACAAATCTCGAAACAATCAGATGAGGACTGGACCCTTCTAAAGAGTCAAGAGTCGTATGTGAACGGTTCGAGTACCAGAACAAGCAACCTATGTGAATTCTACCTTCATGATATTCCCACCTCGTTTACCAAGACTAGTTTAAATGCTGGCGGCCAGGAAAGTATAGTATATTCTGGTATTCAGGGAACTCTAGGGGTCTTGACCCCGTTAGCTACCAAGCAGGAAGCAACATTTTTTGCCAAGTTGGAATCTGCCTTACGGAATTACTTTACTTACAACTTTGACGATTTTGATTCTGAGAAGCACGGACATAATTCCTTAGGAAAGGACCACATGAAGTTCCGTGGTTACTATAACCCAGTAAAGAATGTGATTGACGGTGATTTTGTTGAACGGTATCACGAACTCACAGTATCCGCGAAAATAAGAGTTGCCAAAGACGTTGACAGAACTCCTCGAGAAATTGCCAACAAGATAGCGGACTTGAGAAACAGATGTGCTTTCTGATTATGTACAATTAAATAAGATGAACTAGAAGCTATTATCGTAGATTGACCAAAAGAAGCCTAGCTTACGGTTTCACTGCGGTCAGTTTCTTCCTGACCTTTCTCCATCAAGTTCTTGGACTTGAGAGGCGACAATTCGTGCTTGTCGTTATCATCTTTGTTGTACGAGTTGGTGCTGGCAAGCACTTTTCTACTGAGTGTAGGGCTACCCTGGCTATTCAGTTCCTCGCTGTTTTTACGTCCTGGAGTCTGTCCATTTGGCGTACTAAACTGGACAAAATTCCAAAATGCTGGAGAAGACTGGTTGGTATTAACGCCATTTGGTAGGCCGAGTTTGTTGGCTCCACTCGATTTCGAACCCCTCTCCGGAGTAAATGCTTCAAGTGGTGCAATCTTCTTAGGACTCGTGAAGTTCAATGCTATCTCACTGGTACTTGGTGCAGTTGAGTTTTGGATATTGTTGTTGGTTGAATCATTGGAGGTGGGGTTCGTTATGAAAGAATTAGGATCTTGCATCTGATTATTCGTGTAAGAGTTCAGACGTGAATGAGATCCTGGGGCAGAGGTTCCAAAATTATTAGTTGGTGGAGGTGGTGGTAAGTTAAACAAGTGGTTACCGCCTACCTTGGGCAACTTAGGCGTGTTTCTGTTAATATCGCTAAGTTGTCTGATAGGCGAAGAGAGCTCACTCTTAGGTCCAGCTAAATTCTGTTGTGAGGGAGGTTGTGGCTGCTGCTGTTGCTGTTGTTGTTGTTGCTGCTGTTGCTGCTGTTGTTGCTGAATCGGGTTTCCATACATCAAATGAGCGCCAGGTTGCTGGTATGCATACGCCCGTTGGTTTGGAACCGTACCCACGAACCCATTCGTGGGCTGATTTATGTAAGACAACGGGTTTTGTCCATACTGGGGCTGACCCAACTTTGGTAACGAGTTGTTTGCTTGTGAGAACTGTGGTTGCTGTTGTTGCTGTTGTTGCTGTAATTGTTTTTGTTGATTATGGTGGAGTTGCAGTTCTATGGACGCATTCTTCAGTGTATTTTTTTGAGATTCAGGTAAATGTTTGTGAGTAGCCAAATGTAAATGTAATTGTCTTGAGACAGAGGAGCCTCTTCTCGTCTTCAGGAGAGAGCCGCTCTGGATTTTGTTCAAAAAGTCATCTTTATAGGACTCGCTGATTTGCCATTTCATACCCTTACCCGGTTCATTTGGTCGTCTAGGCACCTTTTCGAACGCCTTATTAAGAGACAAGTTGTGTCTGATGGAATTCTGCCATCCAGTTTTGGAGTATTTATAATATGCGTAATGCGAGGCAATCCAATTATAGATTTCAGACAAAGACATTACACCATCGTCGTTGGATAAGATAGCTTGGGTGATCATGGTTGCGTAAGAATAAGGAGGTTTAATGTCTTTGGCATCTTCCTTTGACAAATCTTGATCCAAATTGTTTTGCAACGAAGTTGCACTTACCGAAGGTGATTGGATTAAGTGGACTTTGTCAAACATTTGAAAGCTTCTCTGCGTTGGCATACCATACGAGTGGGAATGTTTTCTTGACTTTGACTCCATTTCCTTGTACTTCAATAAGTACTTCGACAATACCTTTTCCAGAATTGTGGGAGGAGAGTCGGGGAGTATGAACATCATTTGGGTTCCACCAATGTCTAAAATAGCTCCAGAATGCAAGGAAGTAGAATGGTTCGAACCGACGGGGATTTTTTGGCCGTCGATTCTGGCTCCATTTCTTCCTAGAACCTTGAGCTCCCAGCATCTCATGTCAAGATTATAGGTTATGGTAGCATGTTGTCTCGAAACTACCTTTGCGGGGCCCAAGTCTATATCTATTACTGTCTGACCTGGTGCTGTGGGGTCGGTATTTCTTCCTATCGAGATGGCCAAAGATTTGACATAGAATGTCCAGTTCTGACCGGCTATCTTGGCATAGGCCTGGATCTCGGTTGCTAGGTTCTTGTCGTTGTCGTAATTCTCAGCAACATTGGTCCGCTCCTCAGGTGTCTGAAGGGTAGATATCACGGCGTTGACCAAATCTGCGGGGTCTTCAAATATGGGAAGATCTTCGTCTTCTAGAGAACGTTTGCGAGGTGTGGATGAAGTGGACATAGCTCAATGACTAGCTTGTAGCAAAAGTGTACTTTTAATGCAGCAATAAAATTGAAAAAAGGGGATCACGCTGGTAGGTCAATATTTCATCACCTTTAGAAAACGTGTACAGTAGCACTTGTCAGGAATCAATGTTACAGGTGCTGAAAAGTAGGATTGGGAACTCTGCTGGTGATATGGAGACCGTAGTACTGCTTTTCACTTACAATAATGTTGACTGTGTTTGTTTACAAAACAAAATTTTTATTTATGTTTTGGGCGCATTGTGTGCAGGTGTTGTTATTTCTATATACCGGATTATTGATCCAATAACTTCCGTTCCCGAGACTTTGGGGTAAGGAGGGGATAAACTTGGTCTAAAACGGTCACATTTGGAGATTTGCGTGGTATTCAGGCCATAAATCATTTGTTAGGTATATATTCTATTAGCCGATCAGGTTTGTTTTCGCTATGTATATACAGTTTTATCCTTGTCTCGCTTAAATTAGCTAGTTGGTCACTTTTGCCGCAGTATTAAAACCCAATAAACTTCCCTGCTCTAAATTCCGGTCAGGGCGCACGCGTTTGTAAACAGAACATCATTGCCGCAGTAATAATATCTAATCATTCACCTTTTCATAGTCGATAGGGATGACAAACGAATTGGTGGTGATGTCAAAACCGCGAGCATCGACGTCATCTCCGGTAAACACGTCCACCAACGCGTCCTCTTCCTCCATGCGCATTTTCTTCAATGCATCTTCATCGATGATGTCGAATTCGTCTTCCTTCTCCTGGTAGATAATGTTTTCTTCAATCTCGACGAAATCCGGGGCCAAAGCACTCCATTTCTGGGGGAACTGCACCAGCCAGAGGTATACCAGACCGCTGTCTAGCCCGGTGGAGCCAATCATACAACGTGGGTAATTCCATTTGACGTCAATTAACTCTTCGTTACTCCCTTCCAAGATCTTGATAAGCGAGCCCATTGAGGTTTCCCAGACGTACAAGTCGTGAGACGATTGGCCATAGGTAGAGGCCACCAAGAACTCGGCATTGTGATTGAATGCTACACTGTTCCACTGAAGTCTGTTGACAACGTCCTGGTACTTGTGGTCGAGCTCAAATTCCCACGATAGCGGGCTATCGTTGATGAGATCGGGGAGATTAACCTGGCGGATGATTCTGTCGGACGAGTTGATGGCGAGTTTGCGGCCATTGGACGAAACCACGAGGTTTTTGATGTTACCGTTGGCCATCTTGGTCGAATGGACCAACTCAAGTGTGTCTGGATTGAAGATGTTGAGCCAGCCCTTGCTGGTACCAGTGAAGATATAGCTTGCGTCTGGAGTGAATGTGGTGACCAACGTCATGTGCTTGTCTTTCTTTTTGGTTTGGTCTTCATCGTCGGCGTCTTGTTGTTGTTGCAAAGGTTTGGTGGGAAGGTTGGTGATTATGGGGCTGTTTTCGTCGTGAGCATCAACGTGTACCGGTTCGGCCTCAAAGAGCGAGGCCGTGAACTTGAACGGGTCGGCTGGGTTCATAGACGCCAGCCAGATGGGACCATCGAACTTGATGCGTCGTATCACTGCCAGCTGGAGGTTCTGGTTGGCCCTGCTCAAGTCCCACAAGCGGACAGTCCAGTCCTGTGACGTTGATAAGAGGTAGCGTCCGCAACGCGACCAGTTCAATGACGTTACGGGACGGGTATGGCTGTCTTGCACCAAGTGTGCCACTACTCCGCCATTGCTGCAGAGGTCGTAGATGACAATCGAGCCGTCGCTGAGTCCCGACGCCACGTAGTCACCCTTGTAGTTGTACTGGATCACCACCGAATGGCCATGCTGGAGCGTGTTGGTGAGGGTCTCGGGGTATTCTTTCGCCACGGCAAATGGGTCCTGGAGCGCCAAGTTCATGGTTGTTTGTAAAACTTTTTTCGGCTTATGATTCGTGGTTCTCGTCCAATCCCAATGACTCCTGGAGGTAAAGGCTCTTGATTGTGGTGGCGGGGGGCGGAGACGGCTTTTTTTAGGTTGAAAAAGCTGGTTTTGGTTAGTGCTCGTTTTTTGTATCAAACAACTTTTGAAGTCAACTTTTTGTTTCGAGTCGTGTGTTTGGAACCGCGTATGTTACGCTTTGTACTTGTTGCCGTATTAGTGTCGTTTGCCGAGGCATTGATACATTTCTATGCCGACGCCGGCGACCGCACCTGTTTCTATCAAGACTTGAGCATTGGCCTGATTTTCGTGGGCCGCTACCGACTCGAGATCCTCGATCCAGACACCAACCTCTTTCTTCCGCCGCATGATCCACAAAACACCGGCGTGTTGCTCGATGTTGAAGAGACGTTCGATTCAGACCACCGTGTGGTGCACCAGAGGGGCATAGCTGCCGGCCAGTTCACCTTCAGCGCGTTGGAAAACGGCCAACATCGCGTCTGTCTCACGCCGAGGAGCTTCGTGACCAAATCGTGGTGGCAGGCGTCTCCTCCGCCAGACGTGGTCCGTGAACTGCAATTCAAACGGGCCCGTATTCTGCTAAGCTTTTCTGTTTCCCATAACGACCAGTTGATCCATTCGAGTCCGTCGACGGCCGACCTCTCGCTCCGCATCCATCACCTAAACGACAAGTTGCTTGATATCCGCCGCGAACAACAGTTCATACGCACACGGGAGGCTTCTTTCAGGAACCAGTCCAAACAGACATGCGACCGCGTGGTCCGCTGGACGGTGGTCCAGGTCGGCGCGTTGGTACTCTCGTGTGGCTATCAACTCTGGTCGATCCGGCGCTTCTTCACAAAACAAAAGATATCATGACCGACCCCTAATTATCCTCTAGCTATTTATTTGTCTATTCACATCCTTTACCACCCTGGTTGTCGTGGTAATTGGCGCCTAAATTTCGTTACTTGTGTAGGTTTTGCAGTCAATTGCTTGTGTGCAGGTTTTGACCTTTTGCCATATCAAATCGGTCTGGTTATCTGGCGGATCCATCCATCATCACCGAGCCATGGACGCCGTGTTTGATATTCCGGCGAGACATGTTCTTTCGCCGTCTCTCAGTGCAGACTCGGGTCTGCTGCTGCTCTCAACACCCATAAAGAAGCAGCGGTTTGACGACCGGTCGCAAACCCGCCTCAGTTTGATCCTCAAGTCACATCAATCCACGACACCAATTGCATCTCCGCGACGCGCACTGCTCCAAACATCGGGCCAGCTCTTGAGCTGGCAAGAAACTGCATCTATTACTGCGATCGTCAACTCTGCTGAGTTTGTTTCCAGATACGGCCTGCCCCAGTACATGCAACCATCGTCATTGTATATCGCCATTGGTACTACTAAGGGGTACATCATTGGTTTCAATTACCATCAGGCGATTGATTTCATCCTTGCGAACGACCCTGTGCTGACTTCAAAGGTGTCTTGTATTTGCTACTCGGCTGACTCCACCGCTATGGCCGCAGGTTACGTCAACGGGGCAATTCTGATCTGGAATCTTGCTTCCAAAGACGATATGGCGCCCCTCCAGCCTCTATTTACCATTCATCCCATTTCACTCCTGGAGCGATTTGGCAAAAACAGCCAGGGCCATCTCATAAATACGCCCGTTAGTGATACCAGCTTCATAGGAGATCTGAACTCCCAGTTGGTTTCGGTTGATATCTCAGGGTTGATCTTCTACCACAACGGCATCAAGAAGTTTCTCAGGCATTATTTCATTTCTCAGAAGTTGTTGGGCAACAACGATTCGGGCTCGTCAGAGTCGAAGTTTTCCATCCAAGCATGCCAACTTCTTCCTCTCGGGACTTCCCATCAAATCACGGATGAATTAGGAATCATGGCACTTATAACAGACAACGTGTTGGTGATTGTGTCTATCTTATCTCTCAACGATTCCCACAATACCAACTTACTAACCCATTTCAAAATTGGTCGTTCTAGGCTGACGACCTCCCCTGATCCTCAAGTTGCAAATCTCGACTGGTTTCCTTGCATGGAGGTAGATGGAAAGGTATCTAATGCCAGATTAGCGTACGTGTGGAATAATACCTTGACCGTTCTCGAGCTTGACAATAATGCCTTGCCCAACAACCTTTACCAAGTTTTGGCCAATTTAAAGGACAAGGACAAGGCCATCCCTCGTTTCCCTATAAAAAAGACGTGTCGATGGTTGACCCCAAATACAGCGGACGCCATTGTCTCTGTAAAGTGGCTCTCGCTGAGCATTTTAACATGCTTCATCAAGGAAGCTGAGTCAACCACGAGTGAGTTAAAGATGGTCGCCTTCTACTATGGTAAGAACTCACTCTCGCATGTTGGGAATGATGATTTATTTAATCTTGAAATCATTCCGTCGACACTTGTTACGACTGCCCGTCAAGGTGTGCCCGTCAATTCCTTTGAATCTTTCAATAATTCCATCAAGTGCATCAAGAATAGGCTAATAATACTATCAGAAAATTCAAAGGTTTATATTGGACGTCTGTTGAATTGGGCAGATAAACTTATGAGTTTGCTTGCCAATGGTGAATATTCCAAAGCATTGACAACCGCAGACGAGTTCTATAATTGCACAGACCCTGGAAAACTAGCTTTGGTAGGGTTATCGGACAAGAAGGACATACGACATCAACTCCTCATTCCCTACTTGCTACAAATTATGAGAGAGTCTATCCCAAATCTATTTAATGAAGAAACTAACGAAGAGAATCAAGAATATTACCTTACTCTTTATTTTGAAATCTTCTCATACCTCAAAACAGACCCGGGCGGAATGTACGAGATATTGGAGCTTCTATTTGAACAATGCGATGATCTGGGCCTTCTCTTTGATGTCTTAGAGTCATATACCCTCGGTGGGTCTATAACTCTGTTACCTCCATTGGTGTTAAAAAATCTAGTTGAACATTACGTTACTGTTGATAAGGGTGATCTTCTTGTCGAAATACTTTGCATTTTGGATATCCAGACTCTTGATATTGATTTGACAATTAACTTGTGCAAGAAGTACAATCTAAGAGACGGACTCGTATATATTTGGAACTATTTGTTGAACGATTACACTACTCCATTGTGTGATTTCATTGAAGATTTCGGAGACCGCATATTCCTTCTTGGAGACGAATACTTGAAAGCATATACCTATATGTCATACGTGTTGACTGGAAGGCAATACCCAACTGATAGGTTTATAGAACCTCCCAAGGATGTGGCTGCAAAGGAAAGTATTTGCAACATTCTTTTCGGTAATTCTACCATAATATGGCCCCAAGGAAGTGGTAAGTATCTCGGTTCCTGGGTTGAAGAAAGCATTTTTCCTTACTTGTACTTATTTTTGAAGGTTGATTCGTTTGAAATGTTGTCGGCCCTTAATGAGTTCTTTGAAGATCCATACTTGAATGACAACCACCCTGTTGGCGATAAAAACAGAAACCTAACACGTCAATTTATCATTGAGGCTTTACTCGACATATTTGAAGCCCATGAGGCAGAATTCAGTCAATTCGATCATTGCCAGTGTGCCATCTTTATTGCACGAAACTACCCTAAGTATCTTCAATTTTTGCGATTATCTGAATCGATCTTGACGAAGGTGGTCAATGACTTGTGTGATAACACTGATCCCAACATAGCAGTAGATTGTGAGTTGGCCCTTCAAAGCATTCTTCCCCATCATGAACCAGAAGATAGTTCTTTCCTATTGGAAAAGTTGACGGCTGCCAAATACTATAATGTTTTGATCAATATTTATGGATCTCAAGGAAAGTATGGTAACGTTTTAGAAATCTGGCTCAAGAAGAAGGACAATTCCGAAGATATTTATTTCGAATCGCTTTATTCAGTTTTGGAGAAATCATTTCATCATACAAACAACCCTATTGAAAGATCAGCACTCATTAGAGTCATTAAGGAAAACTTTGGTCGATTTGCCATCATTGATACGTCGAATTTTGTTGCTCTTGTAACCAAATTCAGTCCGTCGTTGCATATCGAAATACTAGAAGTTGACGAAACCTTGCAATTTAAATATTTGACGTGTTTGATGGAAACATCGGGTGTTGAAAAAGTTCCCGAGTTTGCACGGTTATGTTGTCGCTATGTTGAGTTGCTTTGTGTATTCCATCTGGTAGAAACCAGTTCGTTTGTGGAGAAATGGATAGATACTGTTAGTGGATCTTCTGAAACGAGACTCGTTTTACAGGAGCACCATGAGACTGGTGCGATAGTACTGATTCTAGTTCATGAAAAGAAGTACGAAGAAGCATTGAAGGAATTGCTCGAGAGTATGAAGCAGAGTATTGGCGAATTGACTGACAAAACGCAAGCAGACCAATTCTTAATCTACTTGAACCGGGCCATGGCAATCTGTGAGATCTCGACTCTTGTCGAAGAAGAAGAGGAAGAATTGAAGTTGAACGAGAAATTATGGCTAGACTTGATTGGCACCTTGGTTACGATGGCTGCCGATGTGAGTGAAGATGAGGTGGCCCATATGTTGATCAACAAGTGTATACACGATAGTTTTCGGAGAATCAGTGACACGAAGTTGAATTCGACAACGGGGAACCATTTACAGAAGGAGAAGTCATTCCTTGCTATTTTCAACCGGTTTTTGGACACGGGAGGCAGTGGCAACGATAAGTTGGCAACATTGGCGAATATTCGGGGCATTCTTCAGGAGGTGTTTATCTCGTATTCCTACGAAGGAGAAATGCTCCGGATTTCGTTGGCGATGATGAACGAAGCCATCTACAGAAACATGGATTTGATCCGGATCGAAAACAGTAAAGGATGGAACATCACCAACAAGGAATGTGCTTCGTGCGGTAAGATCTTATGGGGGGCCGACATCGGCCCAGAACACATGAAAGCTTGGGAAGATCGTCAACGAAGTCTAGTTTATGTCGAGCTGTCCATCGCGCCAGAAAAACATGAGTTGATTTTTTTCAAATGCCTCCACGGATACCACATGAGATGTCTAGAAGCCTTGGGAGGGAAGACTGTGAAAACGTGCGTTATATGTGAGGGTTCTTAGAAAAATATCCCGGGTGTTCCTTGCTGGGGAGGTGCCTGCGGCATCCCTGCGGTGCGTTTTGGAGGAATAAATATGGAAGATATAGTTTAACGGGTAAAATGAACATTGTGCCGGCTATTTTAGGTCAAATACTTTAAAATGCATCTATTTAACGCCTACCACTAGATAATCGTCTCATTCAACCACCTCCATGGGTGCCATTGAACCCTGTATGATGCCACCCAGAAGGGCTTCGGTTAACCTCATCATGGAATTCTGAGCCGCACTCTATTTCCCGATCTGGCAAAAAATCAACATGCTAATAATAGAAGAAAAAATCTTAAATCAACCTAGAACAGTACCTAGAACAACAGGCAGTCAAAGGTAGTATTTGAAACACGGAATTTCCCAAGGCATTTCTGTTTCCAGTAGCTTGTTACTTTGGTAGACAAACATGAATACGGGCTCCCATTACAGCGACGAAGATGACGATTTGTTCAACGAAGACCAATCCGGGTTGCAGAAACAAGCTTTAAGCAACCATCACTCAAGGAAATCTTCGCTGTTCTTACCCACAACAAACGACCCATCATCGCAGTATCATGATGAGTTCAATGTTGCGGCTACAAACCCGTTTTTTAACACTAATTACCCACAACAGCAACAACTGCCGTTCCACCCCAACCAATACTCGACGCCACCTCCAATACTCCCCCAAGGTCCCCCAGACTTCAGCACGCTTCCAAACGGACCACCGCCCGATCTCGCCAGTCTTGGTGGACCTCCACAGTCGTTTTTGGGCGGATTTGGCCACCTGCAACAGCCCAGCTCCAGTTACAGCACCATGGTCGACGAGGATGGCGATTACTATTACGAGAAGCTTGGTGCGACCCCCAAGAGGAACAAAACAGTTGCTTTTAGAGAAAACGAGCCAGAATATCCCCAGAGTGCATACTCCCCACGTAAAGCGCTTATAGATGAAGCCAACCAGTACGAGTTGGAAAACATAGAAAGCTACGACCCCAACGCAGTACCGTTAAGACCTTATTCTCAACACATGACATTTACCGGTGACGATTACTTGATCAATGAGTTGGAAGATGCTGACGATGACGATGATCTCGATCCATTCGGCGACGACGAATCGTTGTTCTCCGACACTGGAGAAGAACTTGTCAGAAGAGGCACTACCATTAAGCGTTCCGGCACCCTTGGAAGAAGGGGAACCACGAAAAGCAAGGCCTCAGGAGCTTCTTACTTTGAAGATGAGGACGATTTCAAGCCCAAATTGAACTATACCAAGACCATTAAGAAGGCCAAGTTGGTCAACGGGAACTACATAATTGATTGTCCCGTTCCCGAGTCATTATTGGACACGTACGGAAGAAAGATCACTGATGGAGGCAGAGAAATGTCCTTCATGAGATATACCGCCGCCACTTGTGGACCTTCAAACTACATTAAGTTCAACTACAATGTCAGACAGGAACTTTACTCTCCTCCTAGAGAAACAGAACTTATGGTGTGTATCACCATGTATAACGAAGACGAAATTTTGTTGGGTAGAACCTTGAAGGGTGTGTTTGAAAATATCAAGAACTTGACCAACCGGTCAGATCCAGTGTGGGGAGAAGATTCATGGAAGAAAATTGTTATTGTCATTATTAACGATGGTAGACTCGAATTAAATCACCGTTCTAAACTCTTGTTGAATGCCATGGGTTGTTACCAAGATGGGTACGCTAAGTCCAAGATTAACGATAAGTCTGTCAAAGCCCATATTTATGAATATACCTCGACTGTGGGTATCGATGTTGTCAACGACAACGTGCACTTGTGTCCAAACTCGACTCCCGTCCAATTCTTGTTCTGTTTGAAGGAAAAGAATACCAAAAAGATCAACTCCCATAGATGGGCATTCCAGGCCTTCGGACCAATTATCAACCCCCGTGTTGTTATGTTGTTAGATTGCGGTACTAAGCCTTCCAAGGATGCATTTTACTACTTGTGGAGATCTTTCAGAGACCCAACTGTGGCAGGTGCCTGTGGGGAAATGAGAGCTGCATTGGGTCCTGGCCGCAAGTTGTTGGCCAACCCATTGGTGGCAGCCCAGAACTTCGAATACAAGATTTCGAACATTTTAGATAAGCCTATGGAATCGGTATTTGGATTTATTTCTGTGTTACCCGGTGCGTTTTCGGCTTATAGATACGAGGCTTTGTTGAACGTCGACGGACAGGGTCCCCTTGAAAAGTATTTCAAGGGTGAATACTTGCACCAGAATACCCAGATTAATGAAGACGACGAAGAAGATGACGAACGTGAAATCAAGGAGAAGAACTTCCAAGAAGCCGGAATCTTCACCTCGAATATGTACTTGGCCGAAGACAGAATCTTGTGTTTCGAATTGGTGGCTAAGAGACGTCACAACTACGTTTTGAAGTACGTTAACGAAGCTAAGGCCGAAACTGATGTTCCTGAACGTATTGATGAATTTGTTTTACAGAGAAGAAGATGGTTGAACGGGTCGTTGTTTGCTGCCGCGTATGCTGTTTTCCATTGGACCAAGATCTGGAAGTCAAACCACTCGTTAATGAGAAAGCTTTTCTTGCAATTGGAATTCTACTATCAGTTGGTGACGATTTTGGTTTCGTGGTTCTCCTTGGCCTGTTTCTTTTTGGTTTTCCGTATCTTGACCGCCAATTTGGGGGCCAAGAGTATGCATTTTGTGATTGGGAAGTATTTGGCCGTGGTCTTTCTATGGCTCTACGTCATTTGTGTTGTCTGCACCTTTGTTCTTGCGTTTGGTAATACTCCAAAGGGTACCAAGAAGTTTTATATGGTGATTGCAACAGTGTTTGCCGTTCTTATGGCATACTTGATGTTTTCGGCAGTTTACTTGGCTATTCACACGGTGAATTCGATTTTGGATGACCACAAGGATGACTTCAATGTGGCCATGGTGTTTACGAATTCCAAGTTCAGAGACTTGGTGGTTTCGGTGGTTTCGACGTATACGTTGTACTTTGTTGGTGCATTCATGTATGGAGAACCTAGTTTCATGGTCACTTCCTTTGCCCAGTATGTGTTGTTGTCTCCAAGTTACATCAACATCTTGAATATCTATTCGTTCTGTAACATCCACGATGTTTCTTGGGGTACGAAAGGTGTTCCTCAAGCTAAGGATTTGGGTTCTGCTAAATCTACAGGAACCAACAAGGATGAGCTCGTGATGATTGTTCCTGGTGTTGAAGAAGAGTTGAACGAATCATACTTGAATACATTGGATACCTTGAGAAGTGACCCTCCACCCGTGATCCCTATCGCCAACAAGAAAAAGAAGGATGATACTTACTATGCGTTTGTGAGAACGATAACCGTTTTAGTGTGGATGCTTACAAATGCCATCTTAGTTGCTATTGTTCTTGAAGCCGGAGGTGTTACTACATTCACCAACAAGGAAGCCATCAGTCCTGATAACGCTATCAGTGGTAACTCGCAAATTTTCTTGTCGATCATCTTGTGGATTGTGGCCGGGTTGGCCGTGTTCCGTTTCCTCGGTAGTGTGTTGTTCTTGGTGATCAAGGTGTTCAGACCATTGAAATGGAAGATGATTGCAAGAAAGGAATTGAAGAAGGCAAGAAATAATTAGAGATTAACGGAAAGGGTAGTATATTTGCAACATTTACAAAATAGGAAAATTTGTGTAAACTTTTGTAAAAATAAGCAATAAAAAGATGCAAAAAGTCATAAATCCGAATGTAAACAAAGAAATCATCTACGTCTATCTGCCCAAGAAGGCAATTACCTAATTCAACATAGTGTAGCAGACAAGATAACAAGGGGAGTTACACCTCATAAACCAGTCATTCGGTTGGTAAAGAGGTAAACTACAACACCGCACCAATTACATCAAGACCGCAAAATGCTTACTGATGCACCAGGGTACCATCGACTGTGGGTGAGTTACGTCATAAACCAGGAACAATCCGGACCGAAGTTTTCGATTATGCCGAATGGTTTTGGCGATTGGATACCGGCAATATTCCGGATAAATGAGGTAATCGGTGGCATGACGGCTATAAGAATGCCGAGCGGCGGCTGTTTAATAGCGCGGTAAGGATGTTTGAAGAAAAAAAAAAGTCGGCAACACCGCACCCGGACAAAAAAAAAAGTGTCTGAAAGAATGCTATCGGCCAGTCATGGTCCATGAAAAAGAAACTAAAACCTCCGTTGCTGTGGAAAAAAATGTCAATTTTTCCCTAACCGTTTGTACGGCTAGGGGCTTCTCGGGGACTATGCCCAAAGGAGCGGGTACGTCAGATTGGACAAATTCTGACCTGGGACCAGCAAACTCCGCTTAGCGCCAGACGGGCCAATGCGGTTGTTCCTAATGCCCAGCACCAACCAATGTGGAAGATGGCCAGCAGGACCAATGCATTGTTGGCATCGAAGAGGCACCAGCCAGCAAAAAGTGTAGATGGTTCAAAGCTTCGCTGACTCACTAACTGGATCTATTCTATTGTGGTTGGTGGTGGCAATCGGTAGATTGTAGCCAGACGCTATCGGCCGAGAACCACCGCCTACGCTAGGGATTGTCGGGTTCGGACCGAATAGTTGCACTGCTAAATGATAGTATAACCGAGTGTATTAACGGGCAATAATTTTTTTGTAGCGATGCGTTAATTTTTTTAATTGGGCAAGAGAAGAAATGTACGACAAGGTGCTAGCAGACAAGAATTTTGGTGCCAGACGCAGACACCAACAGGTGAAGCAGACATTTTATGTGGAGCGGACAATAAAACTGGTTGCAGTTCGGTGTTGCAGCATAACCCCGAACGCATTATTACGTTATAAGGACCAATGCGTTGACATGGCATGCGCTGGTGCCGCTAGCTGTGACCCGCTGAACCCTTTGGGAATTCCAGCGCATCGCCGGAGAGTTATTCCCGACATTACTGGTTGTAACATTACTAAGGAACAGTGTGTTTGAACCAAATCTACTCCGCTTTAGCCCCACTATTTTCAATTGTTGTCAGTTTTATTGGCCACAAACAGATGAAAAATTTTCGTACTGGAAGCTCCGGTATCAAGCATAAGTAATTAATCTTGCATAATTTCAGAAGCACGGGCCGCATCTGGATAAGACAGAGGCAGATAGCCGCCCGGCAGAGCCCTTCCAGACCGACTAATGGAGGGGAATGCATCTCAGCAGAGTACCTAAGGGGTCTGCCCCTTGGCTGGGTGGTAACCTAGTAGACATGAACCCTCCGTAAGGACGTACCTGATGACTTCACATTGTCGTCGAACTTAGCATAATAAAAAATTTTATATTAGACAATTTGTCAGATCAAGGATGGTTCGGCTTTGCTTTGCAGCTTACGTTTTGGCTTCCCGGCAAATTCGGTATTGCAAGTGGAGGGCATTATCCCGGTACAACAGGGTTATATTACTACTTTGGGCTGAACCATTTCCTAAATGAGCGATCACGTGTAAGCAACAACAAACAAAAAGAAATCTTTAATTTTTGCGGGATTTTCTAAATGTCTGCATCAAAATGTCTGTTTGTTTTCTTTTTTTGTGTTTTTGGTTATGTTTATTATGTTTTGGCCGAAAAAATATTAATTGTCCACCAGCCGTTTTGCTACATGCTAATATTTAAACCGACGACGTCGTCGCCTTTTTCTTCTAGACTTTTTGTTTTTCTCCTCGTAGTTGTAATACCTTACTAAACATGAGTGCAACTGAACCAACTGTCGAAAAAGTCGGCAAGAACGTCTCCGATGACGAAGATGAAGATATTGACCAATTAATTTTGGACTTACAATCCAACCACGGTTTGGACGAAGAATCCGAAGAAGAAGACGATGGTGCTTCTTTCAAGGCTGTCTCCGAAGAATTGTTGAAGACTGACCCAGCTACCGGTTTAAACGATGCTGAGATCACCAAGAGAAGAAAAAAGTTTGGTCTTAACCAGATGGCCGAAGAAAAGGAAAACTTGGTCCTTAAGTTCATTATGTTCTTCGTTGGTCCAATTCAATTCGTTATGGAAGCCGCTGCTATTTTGGCTGCTGGTTTGGAAGATTGGGTCGATTTCGGTGTTATCTGTGCTTTGTTATTGTTGAACGCCTTTGTCGGTTTCATCCAAGAATACCAAGCCGGTTCTATTGTTGACGAATTGAAGAAGACTCTTGCTAACTCTGCCTTTGTTGTCCGTAACAGTCAATTGCTCGAAATCCCAGCTAACGAAATTGTCCCTGGTGACATTTTGCAATTGGAAGACGGTACCGTCATTCCAACCGATGGTAGAATCGTTTCCGAAGACTGCTTGTTGCAAGTCGATCAATCCGCTATTACTGGTGAATCCCTTGCTGTCGACAAGAAGCACGGTGACTCTTGTTACTCTTCTTCCACTGTTAAGACCGGTGAAGCTTTCATGGTCGTTACTGCCACTGGTGACTCTACCTTCGTCGGTAGAGCTGCTGCTTTGGTTAACAAGGCTTCTGCTGGTACTGGTCACTTCACTGAAGTCTTGAACGGTATTGGTACGACTTTGTTGGTTTTCGTTATTGTTACTTTGTTGGTCGTCTGGGTCGCTTGTTTCTACAGATCCGTTAAGATTGTTGCTATCTTGAGACACACCTTGGCTATCACCATTATTGGTGTTCCAGTCGGTTTGCCAGCTGTCGTCACCACCACCATGGCTGTCGGTGCTGCTTACTTGGCTAAGAAGCAAGCTATTGTCCAAAAGTTGTCTGCTATTGAATCCCTTGCTGGTGTCGAAATCTTGTGTTCCGACAAGACCGGTACCTTGACCAAGAACAAGTTGTCTTTGCACGAACCATACACTGTCGAAGGTGTTGAAGCTGATGACTTGATGTTGACTGCTTGTTTGGCTGCTTCTAGAAAAAAGAAGGGTTTGGATGCTATTGACAAGGCTTTCTTGAAGTCTTTGATCTCTTACCCAAGAGCCAAGGCTGCTTTGACTAAGTACAAGGTTATTGAATTCCAACCATTCGACCCTGTCTCGAAGAAGGTTACTGCTATCGTTGAATCCCCAGAAGGTGAACGTATTATCTGTGTTAAGGGTGCTCCATTATTCGTCTTGAAGACTGTTGAAGATGACCATCCAATCCCTGAAGACATCCACGAAAACTACCAAAACACTGTCGCTGAATTTGCTTCCAGAGGTTTCAGATCTTTGGGTGTTGCCAGAAAGAGAGGTGAAGGCCACTGGGAAATTTTGGGAATTATGCCATGTATGGACCCTCCAAGAGATGACACTGCTGCCACTGTTAACGAAGCTAGAAGATTAGGTTTGAGAGTTAAGATGTTAACTGGTGATGCCGTTGGTATTGCTAAGGAAACTTGTCGTCAATTGGGTCTTGGTACTAACATTTACGATGCTGACAGATTAGGTCTTTCCGGCGGTGGTGACATGGCTGGTTCTGAAATTGCTGACTTCGTTGAAAACGCTGATGGTTTCGCTGAAGTTTTCCCTCAACACAAGTACAACGCTGTCGAAATCTTGCAATCTAGAGGTTACTTGGTCGCCATGACTGGTGACGGTGTTAACGATGCCCCATCCTTGAAGAAGGCTGACACTGGTATTGCCGTCGAAGGTGCTACCGATGCCGCCCGTTCTGCTGCTGATATTGTTTTCCTTGCCCCAGGTTTGTCTGCTATCATTGATGCCTTGAAGACCTCGAGACAAATTTTCCACAGAATGTACTCTTACGTTGTCTACCGTATTGCTTTGTCCTTGCACTTGGAAATTTTCCTTGGTTTGTGGATTGCTATTCTTAACCAATCCTTGAACATTGACTTGGTTGTCTTTATTGCTATTTTCGCTGATGTTGCCACCTTGGCCATTGCTTACGACAATGCTCCATATGACCCAGAACCAGTTAAGTGGAACACCCCAAGATTGTGGGGTATGTCCATCATTTTGGGAATAATTTTGGCTATCGGTACTTGGATTACTTTGACCACTATGTTCATGAAGAAGGGTGGTATTGTTCAAAACTTCGGTGGTTTGGACGGTATCTTGTTCTTGCAAATCTCTTTGACTGAAAACTGGTTGATTTTCGTTACCCGTGCTCAAGGTCCATTCTGGTCCTCGGTCCCATCGTGGCAATTGTCTGGTGCCGTCTTGATTGTCGACATCATTGCTACTTGTTTCACCTTGTTCGGCTGGTGGTCTCAAAACTGGACTGACATCGTTACCGTTGTCAGAACCTGGATCTTCTCCTTCGGTGTCTTCTGTGTTATGGGTGGTGCTTACTACTTGATGTCTACCTCTGCTGGTTTCGACAACTTGTGTAACGGTAGATCTAGAAAGCCACAAACTGACAAGAGATCTTTCGAAGATTTCCTTGTTTCCATGCAAAGAGTCTCCACTCAACACGAAAAGTCCACTTAAACGTGCTAGCAATCCCCAAGCTAAGCATAGTTTTACAGACTTTTATTCCCATCATTTTATTTCCTTAAAAAACCAAAAAAAAGTATTTAATAACCCAATGGTACTTTTTGGTGTTGGTTTTCTAACGACTAATAATTAGTTGGATTGGACAGTTTCCCCATTAATTCCCCATTAATATTGTCTGATTTGGTTGGTTATTTTTTTGATTCCCCATCGTTTCCGTCATTTATACGTATGATAATAGATAATAATATTAATATGGACTTGTAGATCACCGCTGAGGAAAGCTGGAGGTTTTGGAGAGGGACGCGTTGGTCAAACTGGTGTGGTTTGAGGGTTGGAAGTTGGCGTCGCGAGCCCTCGTTAATTCTGGTGAGACTGACATTATTCAGTTCCGGCGCCAAGGGCACTGTTGGGTAAAACTAATCGTAGCAGTTCTCCACATCGTCTATACCAGCAACATATGTACTACGTTAACCACTATATACAATGTAGGCATCTCTGCAGCACCACCAGCCTTGCTATGGCCGTTTCGTCGTCTTCGTGTGCAGCCAACATTCTTGGTGCTCGCTCGTTTTTCAGTCTCGTGCCATGAAAATTTTTTTGCATCATTTCTCAACGCTGTGATCAGCGACGGTATTTTATTCTCCACCACGCTACGCTCCTAGTCGCTAGCGCCTCCACGACAATTGCATGTTTTGAACTCCCTCCGCATCTCCCCCTGTACATTAGCATGACCAACTTAGCCTCCCGCTCTGCATCGATCTCGACCGACGACGACGCCACCAAGCTCATGAAGCCGCTTGCGTCCAAGTCGGGGTTGAGATCCGCCTCCATCGGCTCCAACTTCTTCCATAAAGACACGTCCAGTTTCTTCACGCCCTCGGGGGTCGGTTCCGGTTCTGCCTCCAACGGTGCCGGTGCTGCCGAAACCGCCAACAACTCCATGGACGACGACTTGGTCAAGGAGGAATCAACGCCGCCTTCGACTGCCGCCGACGAAACCCCCACGTCCAACTTGGATATCGTGGGCGCCATCGGCAACTTGAACTTGGACGACGAGTTGGAATCGTCTTCTGCCTCGGCCTCTGCTGGTGCCGCCGCCGCCAACACCCACCAAAACGGTGCCTCTGCTGGAGGTGCCGCCTCGGGATCCGCCAACTCGGCTCCGTTCTGGCACGAAGAGTACCAACACCAACAGTTCTATCCATACCCACCTCCTCACCAAGGTTCCGTGACCCCGACCCCGGGCTTTGGTCCCTCGGCCTTCTCGTCGACTCCGTCCTCCACTTGGAACAACACGTTTCCCACCTCGGCTCCGCCGTTCACCTACGCCAACACCGAGTCCGACTTGACCCTCATCAAGCCGTTTGAGTTGCCCGAAGACTCCAAGGACCCGGAATCTGCCGCCGTTGGCGCCGCCCAAAACATCCCCAACTTGCATTTACCATTTTCCACTCCTCCTCCTCCTCCCCAGGCGTTCGGCATGGACAACTTCGGCGTTCCTTACTTCAAGAAGTCCGATAGTTCGTCTGGTGCCACACAGGGAAACGTCCAGACTTCGTCCGATGCCGATTTCCCCATCTCCACCAGGCCCGACCATCCAAAGTCGGATTTCATCAACAACCAGTTCTTGGACGACTCGTTTGCCATTCCAGCTATCCCTCCACCTCACCACAACGGTATGTGGAACCAGCACCCTGTTCCAATGCACCAAGCACCACCATCAAACCTCAGAAACTCGTATGTTGATAGGCTCCCCATGCACGCCCAGCAACACCATATGGGCCACGGTGCTAACTATGGGCATGGTTCCGGCCCAGGTTCCAACAACCAGGGTGGTTCCGGCAACAATGGTCGCTACTCGCGCCGCTTTGGTGCCAACGACGGCATGAATGTTCATCGTAAGATGCACAACAACAGGAGAAAGGGTGAAGACGCTTCGAAGTACGCCAATGCCAAGTTGGAAGACTTCACGGGCGAGATCTACGCTTTGTGCAAGGACCAACACGGATGTCGTTTCCTCCAACGCCAGTTAGATATGGGCCACGAGTCGGATGCCAACGGCAACGACGGAGCCTTGACCAATGACATCGCTGCAACCATGATTTTCAACGAGATCTACTTGAAGATTATCGAGTTGATGACCGATCCATTTGGAAACTATTTGATTCAGAAACTCTTTGAGAACGTTTCTGTGGACCAGCGTATCATTTTGGTAAAGAATGCCGCCCCCGACTTCATTAGAATCGCCTTGGATCCTCACGGAACCAGAGCCTTGCAAAAACTTGTTGAGTGCATCACTACGCAAGAAGAGAGCAAGATGGTGATTGAATCGTTGTCTCCCCACATTGTCTCGTTATCGAGAGACTTGAACGGGAACCACGTCGTGCAAAAGTGCTTACAGAAGTTGAAGCCTGCTGAAAACCAGTTCATTTTTGATGCTGCTCTGGCCAACTCTGTGGACATTGCTACGCACAGGCACGGTTGTTGTGTCTTGCAGAGATGTTTGGACCACGGCAACTTTGAGCAAAGAAAGCAATTGTCTTTGAAGGTTGCCGAGAACGCCACGTCGTTGTCCTTAGATCCGTTTGGTAACTACGTCGTTCAGTACGTGTTATCGCGTGGTGACGAGACTTCGATTCAAATTATCGTTGAGCATATCAAGACCAACGTGATTTCGTTGTCGTTGCACAAGTTTGGGTCGAATGTGATTGAAAAGTCGCTCCGGACCATCGTGTTGACCGACAGCTTGATCGAAGTGTTGTTGAAGAACGAGAACCGTTTTGCCGAGATGTTGAACGACGCCTTTGGTAACTATGTGTTGCAAACCAGTTTGGATGTGGCCAACAAGAGAGACTTGCAGCGTTTATCGGAAGCGTTGCAGCCATTGTTGCCCAACATCAAGAACACTCCTCATGGCAGAAGAATCATGACCAAGATCCAGAGCATCTCGAGCTTTGTTTGAAGGGTGGTGATTTCTTACTGGCACCTTTTGTGCATTATCTGTGTATTTTAGACTGTACAATACCTTGACTTTGGTGTATATAATTATAATAGTGGAATTTAAACACTAGGATTCTGTGAAATAGAAAACTACGGGTAATTTTAGCCATCTACTAGGCAGTTTTAGTTGGTCTGTAGCCGAGATTGGATTTTTGGACCATCTTAGCGGGTGCCAAATCGGGGACGCCGAGTTGTCTGCAGGAATTGTAGTTTTTTTATCACCGTTTTCATACCATAACAACCGCCTGAACGGGGCTAATCAGACTCATTTTGGAGGAAACAAAGCTCGCAGACTGACAGACACACACACTGCCGGCGGTACTGTTTGTTACACTTGAAAATTCGCACGCCGAAAGTACCGCAGACTCCCAGCTCAACCCAATACCGAGACGACCGTCCAGCCATCCCACCAGTAAACAATCCATGACGACAATCATGTCCGGTAAACAGATGACCAAGAAGAGAAAGTATTCACGTGGCGGATGCAATGAATGCAAGCGACGGAAGATGAAATGCGACGAGGCTAAGCCTTACTGCTTTAACTGCACGCGATTGAACAAGACGTGTATTTATGAGGTCAAGCTGAAGTTCCGCTTCGAGGTTCTGAAAGAAGACATCGAAGAAAACGGCGTTGGTCGGAGCTCGACATCTTCCCGCGTCCCCGAATCGCTGACGCTTCCCATATCCTTACGGTTCTACAATCCTGCCGGGGACTATTCGGGCAACGGAGGCAAGCCGCTGCCGCTAGAGAGCAACGTACGAGTGGAGGCCAAGGGAATGATGTCACCGCCGTCGTTGCTATCGTACCCGACCCTGTTCCTGGTTCCACCCGAGCTGAAGGACCAGCCAGACCAGACACCGAAAAAACGCCCGCCGTTCAAGAACGCCATATCAGACATCTTGACGCCGACGAACCTCACCCCTCCCGACTTCAACCTTGCGGCAGTCCGTAACATCTTTGATGAGGCTTCGTTGTTGGTAAATGACATTAACGACTTGGTCTCGTTGGACCTAGTAGGAAACGACACCCCTCGCTTTTACCGTGCCGAAAGTGACGGTGGCAGCGTCAAGCTGGCCGCCTCAGAAACATACCTCCAGCACAACTTCCAGCTAGACGAATTGGCAGACAAAATCACCGGCCGGCCCGTGACAATAGACCTCTCGCCTCAGCCGTACCAGAACTTGATTCTCAGCGATGTCGACGTCCTCAAGTCGAATACCGAGTTGATCAACGAGGTCGTGGCGAAGAACAACTTGACGGGTGCCCACATCAACTATCTCAGCGTTTTGACCACCACCGACCTTTCGTACCACTTGTTCCCGTTTGCATCATCGGTTGAATCGAACGAAGTCGTCAAGTTGTTGCTCAAGTACTCGATTTCGTGTCCATATTTGTTGACGTCACTCTTGGCCATCTCGGCCACTTTCCAGTACAACAAAACGGGAAACAATGTCCACGAATCGAGCCGTCAAAAATACATCTCGGTGTGTCTACGGACATTGAGCGAAGCGTTTGCCAAGTCAGACAGCGGAGATGTCAAAATCAACAGTATACTCAAGAACGATATTGAGAAGCTCCTTCTTACAGTGCTTGTGTTGACATCGAACTTCACTGCCACGTCTTTCGCTAAAAAAGACAACATTCTCAATTCGTGGAAGACACATTTACGCGGGGCCAAAGACTTGCTCATCAACTACGGCGCCTTAAAACAAAACAAGTCATACATCTCGGGAGGCTTGGCCCTCGCAAAGACATGGTTCTTTGCAATCGAATCGTTGGCGGGCCTCAACTCTGCCTTTGGCGGTACTCTCATGAAGAAGAAGACCTCGGTGGAAACGGTGACTACTGACACTGACGACGATTACCAAGACAGCAACAAAATACTCTTTTCTGAAACAGGGTACCACAACAAGGAAATCAATCCCGAGTTCCACGATGCATTAGTAAGAACGAGGCTATTGACCACACCGACAAACCCCAAGCTGAGTCAGTTCAATCTCTTCACGGGATTCACCGTGAAGTTTGTTGTACTCTCTCAGGAATTCACCAAGGCTCTCGATTTCCTCCGGTCTAACCCGCAGAGCCAGCTCTCATCCAAACGCATCGCCAAAATCATGTCGTTGATCCATGGTGCCAGACAGACAGAAATTGCGCCGGGAGTCTCTATGACAACATATGTTATCCCCAAGGACACGCCAGCACACCCGGACTTCCCCATCAACACCGAGAAGGTAATATTGCCCGGGTCTGCCTACGGGAAACTTGTCGACGAGCACGGCCAGGTCACATACTATTCTTGGTTCGATCTCAGCGAACAGCTCCGGATCGATTCGCTCTACTTGAAGCTCCTCATCACCAAAGGCATGCTCCAGTTGCCACGGTTGCATCCGCTAGTGCTGGAGTTTCTAGAGAAGATTCTTGGCTCGCTCTTCTTCATCCGCTCCAAACAGGACTCGGTTCCTGCTGCCGACGCCATTCTCGTCGAGTCGAGAAACTTCTACGTGCCCAAGGATATGTTTGATATCCGTGCCATCATGATCCAGTCCTCGATCCGGATAGTGACGTCAATTGCTCGAGAGGAATTGGAGTTCGAGAAGCTCGAGCTCTACTTCAAGGCCCTCATCAAGTTGGGGAACGGCTCGTCACAGAGCGCCTTAGAAACACTCCACAAGTTCCGTGAGCGTGCCCAGGCCAGCTTAGACGGACTGGAGTCGGAACAGGACGAGGAACAAGTAGAGATCCTTCCGTTCTCGTAATTGTACCACCCCTCGTTTGGCCTCTTACATTCGTATAGACGGTAACCTATACGAAGGAACCGACTGCCAGTGAATAATAAATTTTGTGCCCTGCGCACGACGACTATTTATAAACAAACCCAAATCGCGTACGTTTTTTGCTGTTGTGCAACCATACAATGTCGGACGAAGAACCGTTGATCCAGCAGCAGCAGCAACAAGAAGAGGTCCCTCGTGGATACTCACCCAAGAACGAGATCGAGTGGGACTTTGGTGGCCCAGCCGGGGCCATCGGAATGATGGTGGGTTTCCCGCTCTTGATGTGGTACATGTGGATCAGTGCTACGTTTTACGACGGCCATTTCGCCTGGCCTACTGAAGAACAGACCTGGGGAGAGTTTATCGCCGTTGGGTTATGGGGTAACTTTGTTGAACACGGTTTGCCGTCTTTTGGCAACTGGTTCTTCTTCACTACTTTCATGCTTGTTCAAGGTTTCTTCTACTTGACCTTACCTGGCGTGTGGACCAAAGGTCAACCTTTGAAACACATGAACAACCAACAGTTAGACTACTACTGTAATGCCGTCTGGTCGCTTTACACGTCTCTCGCTATCTTTTTGGGCTTACACTTTACCGGAATCTTGGAGGCCACGTACTTTTTGGACAACTTTGGCCCCATTATGACGACGGCCATTTTCTACGGTATCACTTTGTCGGTCATCTTGTTCTACGTGACGCTTTATGTCACCGAAGACTACCACTCGTTGACCGGAAACACCATCTATGATATCTTCATGGGCGCACCATTGAACCCCAGACTTTTCAAGTACTTGGACCTCAAGATGTTCTTTGAAGTTAGAATTCCATGGTTCATCTTGTTTTTCTTGTCGCTCTCGATGTGTTTCAGACAATATGAAGAATACGGCTACGTCTCCACCCAGGCCATCTTTCTCGTGTATGCCTACTGGTTATACACCAACGCCTGTGCCAAGGGTGAAGAATTAATCGTTCCTACTTGGGATATGGCCTACGAAAAGTTCGGTTTCATGTTGCTTTTCTGGAACATCGCCGGGGTTCCATTCACTTACTGCCACGCCACTTTGTACTTGGCCAACCACGACCCTAAGGAATACGAATGGTCGACAGCGTACAATGTGTTTTTGTTTGTTCTCTTGAGTACTGCTTACTACTTCTTTGACACTGGAAACCGTCAAAAGAACAGTTTCAGAAGACAGATGGCTGGTAACACCACTCTCCGTAAGACGTTCCCATACTTGCCATACTCCGACTTGGTCAACCCAAAGTACATCAAGTGTGAAAACGGATCGTTGTTGTTGACGGACGGCTGGGTCGTTTACGCTAGAAAACTCCACTACACTGCTGACTACACACAAGCATTGACTTGGGGTTTGATCACCGGATTTGGATCGCCATTTCCTTGGTTCTATCCTGTCTTTTTCTTCATTGTCTTAACCCACAGAGCCAACAGAGACTCTCGTAAGTGTGCCAAGAAGTACGGCAAGGACTGGGACAGATACAAGGAAGCTTGCCCATACTTGTTCATCCCATATGTGTTCTAAGTCTTAGACCCACCACACACGGGATGCATTTCTTCAAAAAATTCTTGTTCATACCATTAATAGAAGTGCTCGTTAGTAAATCTAATCAATCCTCTTCAGCCAAGGCTACCAATCTTTCGTCTATTTCATCAGCTGTCAATATGCGGAACCCGTCGGCGGTAGCGACGCCGATTTCGATGTCGTTCTTTCTGAAGTCGGTACCCAACACTGAACTCAATGCGGTGATGGCAAACTCGACGGTGGCCTTCCAGTCACCCTTTACGTGGTCGGTTTTCTTAAACTTCTTTTCCAAGTAGGTGGTAGCTTCTTGCAGCTTAGGACCAGTAGCAACGGCCGTGCACCCGGTGAAGTAGCCAGCAGGGTCACATTTGAAGATCTGGGGACCTTTGTCGGCCTCCTCGGTGTCGACCTGGCAGAACGTCAAGGCCACGCCGAGAGGTCTCATGTATGCTCTCTGGGTGTATAACTGCGACAAATTGGCCATTCTCTTGGCCAAACTTTCCACGGGCATCTCGTAGCCATACTTGTAACGGAACTCGGTGGCCTCCGATCTTGCTCTCAAGGCCTGGGCCCTGGCGTCGGCAATCGAGCCAGTGGCAACCAACCCGATCGACGGCGTGATCTTGAAGAGGTACGACACCGTGGCGGCGTCCAACAACTTATCTGGAATCTTCTTCTGGGAAATCAACACGGCGGAATCTTTGCCGGCAACACCAAGAGACGTGATATTGGACGAATTGATCGCTTTGAATGCATACTCGACTTGGTACAATCTCCCCTCGGGCGAGAAGATGGTGATGTGTCTATCAAATCCGGCGGAACCTGGATGTTAGTAATGGACTGGGCGCAATACAACGCTGGGATACATACCTGACATTGGATAAGTAATATAACTGGTGGTTGGGGAATTGGGGTAGTTGGTCGAAACTGTTTGGTGTGCCAGTGGCGATTTTTGAACACTACTGGAAGTGAGTGCGACATTGCGACATTGTCGCACAGCTTGCAATCCTAAAATTTACTTTGGTCAATTAAAACATAGCGACAACCAGATATCTATACCGTAGGTCTGCACCAAACACCGTTAACCTGGCACTCGTTGGTTCTCTGTCTATGACAAGCGATTCTACATTTTCTACAGACAAAAAAACCGCCGAAAACACTCCGTTTTATCAACAAAACTCGGCGGTACGAACAAACGTCTCATACCACTACAACCCAGAAACATCACACTACCACTATGGAGCGCTCCATCCCATGAAACCGTTCCGGTTGATGCTCACAGACCACTTGGTCACCTCCTATAAGCTCTACGAGAAGATGGACTTGTATAGTCCACGGACTGCCTCGAGGGACGAGCTTCTCCAGTTCCACTCCGAGGACTACATCGACTTCCTCGCCACGGTGACGCCCGAACTGACGACCAAACTCACCGACCAGACGTTGGCCCAGTTCAATATCGGGGACGACTGTCCTGTTTTCGACGGGATGTACGACTATTCCAAGATATACGCCGGTGCGTCGTTGGATGCCACGAGAAAGCTCATCAGTGGCATGTCAGACATCGCCATCAACTGGTCGGGGGGACTTCATCACGCCAAGAAGTTTGAGCCCAGTGGGTTCTGTTACGTCAACGATATCGTGCTATCGATCCTCAACCTCTTGCGGGTGCATCCGCGGGTCATGTACATCGACATCGACTTGCACCACGGAGATGGTGTCCAAGAGGCATTCTACACCACCGACAGAGTGATGACAGTGTCTTTCCACAAGTATAACGGAGAGTTTTTCCCCGGTACCGGGTCGGTCGACGAAGTCGGGCTCGGCAAGGGCCAAAACTATGCTGTCAACGTGCCGTTACGAGACGGGATCGACGACGAATCGTACATCCGGCTCTTTAAGCTGATAATGGAGCCGTTGATCACCAAGTTCCAGCCCACGGTGATTGTGCAGCAGTGCGGTGCCGACTCGTTGGGTTACGACCGGTTGGGATGTTTCAACCTCAACATCCGGGCGCACGGCGAGTGTGTCAAGTTCATCAAGCTGTTTGGGTTGCCGATGTTGGTTCTTGGCGGCGGCGGGTACACCCCCAGGAACGTGTCGCGGTTGTGGTGCTACGAGACATCGGTGTTGAACGACGTGACGTTGGACCACAAGATCCCCAACTACTTGCCGACGTACGACTGGTTTGGGCCGGACTACTCGCTCCACCCGCAGTTGGAGGGCCGCATTGACAACAAGAACTCCAAGAAGTACTTGGAGAGCGTCAAGCACGAGATCTTGGAACAGATCAGGTATCTTGACCATGCCCCGAGCGTCCAGATGCACGAGATCCCGCCGGACTTGACGGGGCTCACCGACGACGAGGACGCCGCCATCCGCGAGCTCAACCAAGATGCCCTCGATGCCGAGGGCTAGTGTACCATAGCTGTATAATAGTGTAGTAATAGTAGCAGACAAGTAGTGGTAACACCCAGCAATGGTAACAATGGCCATCGTCGCAGTAACACGACGATGGGAAGCGACGCGGCGACAGGGCCGCGCAACCCCCAAATGCGACCCGTAAATTTCCCACGACCAAATTATCACCGGTTTACTAAGCGTGTGCAGCGGGTAACCATGGACGTGCCGACGCTTTCTATCGAGCTCGAGCCGTCGACGGGCCGCAAGGTCATCAACGGCGAGTTCCGCATCCTCAAGAAGATCGGCCACGGCCAATTCGGCAAGGTGTTGCTTGCAGAAGTGGTTGATCCCACGACAAAGTGCCGCGACCACTACGTTGCCATCAAGACGATCAAGCGCATTGACCGCACGCGCCTCATCACCAAGGCGTACCTCAGCCAGACCACCAAGATCAAGCGCGAGATCGCCATCATGAAGGAATGCAACCATCCCAACGTCGTCAAGTTGTATCTGGCCATCGACGACTTGCAGTTCGACAAGATCTTGCTCGTGTTGGAGTACTGCAAGTACGGCGAGATCGACTGGCGCCGCTACAACCACTACTACGAGAAGTACCAGGTCCACACCGACCACCGCAAGCCGCTCACCATCAACAAGATCCTCCGCGACGTCATCAACGGCCTCGAGTACCTCCATTCGTGCAAGAAGATCGTCCACCGTGACCTCAAGCCGTCGAATCTCCTCATCAACAGCGACAACACCATCAAGATCTCCGACTTCGGCGTCAGCTTGATCCTCGAGAACAACGCCAACGACGCCAAAGAGTTGGGCAAGACCATGGGCACGCCGGCGTTCTTTGCACCCGAACTCTGCCAGTTTGTCCACAACCGGTTGTCGATGATCACCAACGAGAACCACCGCGCCAACAAGGTCCAGATCGACGCCAAAATCGATCTCTGGTCGTTGGGCGTCATTCTCTACTGCTTGATCTTCAACGACCTCCCGTTCAGCGGCTTCAACGAGTACGAGTTGTTCAAGAACATCGTCAAGGACGACTTGCGGTTCCCCAAGATCAAGCAGTCGTCCAAGGCAACCGCGGTCGACATCGAGGAAATGACGCTCTTGAAAGACTTGATCAAGAAACTCCTCACCAAAGACCCCCACCATCGCATCTCGCTCGACGACGTCAAGTCCCACGCATTCACCACGTTCGACCTTTCCCCCATAGAAACCAAGAAGTTCACCAACTTCAACCGGGCCATCTTCAGAAACACCGCTACCAGGGAAGAGTTGGCCGACACCCCGGCTCTGGAAGCCGGGTTTTCCACCAAGATCAAGCGGTTGTTTGCAGCCAAGCCCGACCCCATTGCCGAATCGCCCCAGACGCCTTTGGCCACGCCCGCTACAGTTACCCATCTCGACGACCTCGAGCCCGTCGACGACTTGTTGGACTCGTATCTCGACGACTCGTCGTCGTTTGGCAGCGATATCGACGATGTCGAGAAGGTCGTCGACACTACAAACATGCTCCGTTCGCTAGACGACACAGAGCCCCAGCACAACAAGCCGAATCGGCCGACGCTCGTGCTCCACCACTCGACGTTCGAGGCGTTGAACCAGGCCGGGCCCAAGCTCATGGCGAGTCCCAGTCTCTCGACGGTGTCGATTTCCGACGATTACGCCGCGACGTCTCCACATACACCCACCAACAGCAACTCGGTGACCATTGGTGCTGGGCTGCCGTCGTCAGCCAAATCGCTCAAGGCGTTTTTTAGTCCGTCTAGACGGTTCTTTTCCAGGAACAAACTGAAAAAGAATACGAAATATGCAGCAGAGGAGTCGCCGAACAAGCCGACCATCTCGTCATTGTCGTCACCGGCCAAAAACGATCGGAACAGTGTGGGGAGAGATGGAGAGAAGCGAAAGTTTACTGATTTGATGGAACCGCCGCCGATATTTGGTCTCAATGCGTTGGGCCCGCCGGCCAAGGACGTGCCCAAGAGCAGTTCGAGCAGCGTGTTTGGGCCGAGTGTCAACAGCAGTGCCAACACGAGCCCGACGTCGGGGGTCAATGCGTCGGCCGCCGGGTCGCGCAAGAACTCGATCTCGTCGTCGACGGCGTACGGGTTGAGTCGGATCACCAGTTCGAGCTCGTCGCTTAACTTGAATGCTTATTTGACGGAAGACAGTTTTCTGGTGTCGTCGTTGGGCAAGCGGAGCAACAGCACCAAGTACAACCTCCGCCGGGACCATGCCGGAGAACAGTATGACGACGGTGACGACAACGGTGACGGTGACGACGACAACGATATTGCCAACGAGACGTTGGTGCTCAATGACGAGCAGGTGCCCCGGAGCATGCACAGCTACTTGGACTCGTTGGGGTAGGCGGCCGCGGGCATGTGCAGCGCATGGCAAAGTCGTCTATTGTTGCGGACCACGACAATAGACGAGATTGATGGGGCACCACCGGTGTGGTGAAAACGTACATGGTTACCGGGCGACGCCAACGGTTGTTTGCCGAAGCACGGCGGTAAAAATAAAAATAGCATCGCCAACCCGGGTTGCACCAGGCGAGAGGATTCGACAGCGAGCCGCGCGGTTCCGAGTGCCAGTGGCGTTACCAGTGCCTAGCGAGGCAGCGTGCCACCGATGTAACGTCGACCTACAACTCCGGTGGGCCATCACCACCGTAATTAGGCGGTCTAGAAGGGCAACTTAGACCGAAATGTGTCTAGCAAACGCACCGCGGCACGGCAACCACGCGATGGCATGAAACGCCGCCATCCCTAAACCTCGCATATGAAATGGAACATCGAAAGCCTAACTGGGTCCAGAGTCGATCCACTTTGTTCCAGTTTGTTCTCTGCCGTTGGTGGAGGTGTCTGGCGACCGGCGCGGTTCGGTGAAATTCGCACCTTCATTTGCATCAAATAAGCAATTTGGAACCTTCCCGATGCGGCCGAATTCATAATAATCAACACCAAGAAACAACACGACCATGCGAAACCATTGTTTCGGCGGGCAGCGGCCTTCCTCAAGTGGAAGGAGTGTGGGAATGGCCCGAGTGCTCAAAGTGCGCCGACAATGGCGTACCTGGAACGGGACCCCAATGGGCCGCCACGCGCCGCCATATCACTCGTTCCACAGATCTCGTGGCGGTGGCCCAGCGAGATTTCCGCGCCGTCGTTTTTTCCACCAGATAGATTGAGAGATGTGTTTATTTTTTGGGTGGAACAGACACCAGGAACGACGAGTAGACAGCACATAAGCGTAGACACTGCTCTTAATTTACATACATCTACATAATCTACATACATCTACATGCATCCAACCGTACGTAGATCGCGGTGTTGTCTCGGTGTTGTCTCGGTGTTGTCTCGGTGACATCCACCTCACTACCGTGATTGTACAACGGCGCCGTAATCCTCATACAATTACATGTTTTGTGTTCGTTTTAGTTAATTTTTTTTTTGCAATTGTTCCCCCCGATAATTTCATATGGTTGCTGTGTGACATTATATATATAGACAGTTTGGTCTCCGTGAATCACCGTTCTCCTCGCCGTCCTCCGTCCCGTCACCCCACAAGCCCCAACTACTATCCTAGGGCCCATTTTGCTTTGGTTCTGGCTACGACTTACGCCTCGCTCCATCCCTTCGTCTCTCTTTAACCCGACTGGTTGCCTCTCCAGTACTACTACTAAAAAAGGTCGTGTTCCTGCCGCCAAATTTAGCCCCGGTCCTCCTTTCCGTACCGCGCACGACACCTCCCACACACGCACCCACACGAACAGCGTCAAAATTCTTTTGGCCAACCCTCGTCCCCCGTCCCTCCTTTGATCTCTGTTTCTATATCCGAGCTTCTGGGAGTCTCGCAAAGACATGAACAATGACGGTGCTCTCATGAACATGTTTATCCCGTCCGATGTCTCGTCACCGTTCGGCAAACCGCGGGCCAAGCGCGACCGCCCACCCAGCTCCTACTTCGAGTCCCCGGACCACTTTGCTGTCGAGTCCCCCTCGAAGTCGCCGGTGTGCTCGCCGTTGCTCAACCGCAAACCGTTTAAAAACTTTCTCGACATGAAAAACAAACTCTCCAAGACCGTCGCCAAGTCCACCGCCTTCTTTGCCGGCCACGCATCGCTGGAAGATGCCGCCGCCGATTCAGACAAAACCATCGAAGACCCCACCGACATTGACGACGACGACAAGGAAAACTACTTCTCCACATCCAACATCCTCACAGCAAAGCTCGCCAGCACAACCAACATGTCCCCGACGCAAAACCGCTCGGCCATCCCCAATTCCGCCGCCAACAGAGCCATCCGCAGAATCCATTCCATGTACCAGACCACCAAGGAACGCGAGAGCTTGAACATGCAAGACAATTCCCACTTGAAAAACACCTCGATACCCACCTTCTCCCTGGACAATGACCTCCTCCCTCGCATTGACGAGATCAGCATGGACAGAATCTTGCTGGGCCACCACAATCACGAATTTGACGAGTTCATCATCATCGATTGCCGCTTCAACTACGAATACGATGGGGGCCACATCGCCGGCGCCCTCAATGTCTCTACCAAGGAAGACTTGGAGCGCAACTTCATCACAAACTATTCCAAGTCCAACAAAAAGCAATTGTTGATCTTTCACTGTGAATTCAGTCTCTTTAGGGGGCCCACTATGGCCAGCCACTTACGTAAGTGTGACAGATCGGTCAATCGCGATGCATACCCTTACCTATCCTACCCTGACATTGTCGTTTTGGAAGGTGGCTACAAGAACTTTTTCACCAAATTCAAATCGAAATGTTCGCCCCAGGGCTACGTCGAGATGAAAGACATCAACTACGAGAAGAACTGCGATTTCCAATTGAACAAGGCTAGAAAGGACAGCAAGTTGACACGGGCCAAGTCGCATAACCAATTCTTCTCCGATCACAAGCAACCGTTCATCCATAACCGGTCACAGTCCTATACGACAATCACTAATGAAAAAGTGTTGAAGAGACAAAAGTCAAATTCCAAGTTTAATGCCAACAACTTACGTATGGAAACAAGACTCGCGAGGGCATCGACATTCTCCAACGATCAGTCGATCTTCACCTCGTCGTCACCATCGACCGTCACGTCACCGATCTTTGGCCAGTTCCAACATAACCTGAATTGCTTTGTGGATCAAGACTTTCAGCCTCCATCTGCATCTTTCAAGGGCAGCCACCGCAAGTCTGTTTCAACCACTATTTTCTCATCATCGTCAACTTCGATTAACTCGTCGGCATCGTCCATATGCTCTGACTCGGGATTTTCATCCACCGAGTCCTTGGCATACACGTCGCCAATGGGAGAATACAGTGAATTTTTTGACAGCAAGCCCAACTTAATGAAACACAACAATGAGAGCATTTCCCTACTCACTAGTAATGATACCCCTAATAATGAATCCACTAGTGTCAATAGTACTAATACCACCATGCATACCAAACCTACTGCCAGCGTTTTGAAGCCTGTCTCAAGAAAACCCAGCGGTCCAATTCCGTCGTTACCCGTGAGATCAATGTCGAATTCAGGAACTTCTAGTAACGCTACTACTCTTGGTTCCAACATGACTATTGGTAATACGGGCAACGCGAATACCCAAGCATTCAAATTTCCTCCAAAGGGCTCTCGTCATAGCCTCAACAAGGTCAACACGAGTACAATCAAGATCCTGACGCCAGCACTTCATTCTTCGCCCATCATTAGCTCGCCTCTCTCCACTGCCACTCCGGTGTCTACGGTTAATTCTGCGCTTTCTAATAACGTGTCGTCCATCATTGATCCTATCAACGATGCTCCGGTTGATTTCACGGTTCCCTTCTCTACGAAGCGGTCCTACAATCATTCCAGGAAGCCATCGGGGTCTTTGCTTTCGTCTGCGGGAGGAGGCCTCTACAGTTTCATTTCGTTAGACATTGACGAAGCAGGAGAAGAGGACGACGAGTATTGTGCGCGAGAAGAGGATGAAGATAACGAAAGAAGAATTGTCAGTAACGCATTTCTCCGGAATGGTACGACATTTACTGGTTAACCATACCAGATGTAGCTTCCAAAGCTTCTATATATGACTTTTAACATGTTTTAAACTTTTTATAACTTTCACTCATTTTATTGGCCCCCACCAGGGAAGAACTAATAAATAACTAATAAATAAATCACTTCATAATTCAATCAGATTTTAGCCTTATCGCCAACCAACTTGATGGCAGCATTGTTGATGACAACGAGATCCTTTCTGGATGGAACACGGGTTTGGAAAGTGACAACGTCACCATCCTTCCAGGCATAGACCTTCAAAGTGTCGCCTGGGAAAACAACACCGGTAAATCTACCCTTGATTTCATTGAATGGACCAAACTTGTCAAGCAACACCTTAGCAGACAAACCATAAGTACACATACCGTGCAAAATTGGAGTGTCGAACTTGGCACCCTTGGCAAAGTTAGGATCGATGTGCAATGGGTTTCTGTCACCGGTCAATCTGTACAAAGCAGCTTGGTCAACACTAGTTGGGACATCAATAGTGAAGTCTGGAGCTCTGCTTGGGGCATTAAATTGCTTGGTAGCGAAAGTTCTTCTGTCACCGTAAACCTTGTTGTCACCTTCACACTTTCTGATAAAGAAAGTTGCTTCGTTGCTGAAAAGTGGTTCGCCAGTCTTGGCATCAACAGACTTGGATCCGTGGACAACAACCGTGTTGGTACCCTTTTGGGTAACCGACAATGGGCTGAAGCTGGTCTTGACAAATGCTTCGGTTGGAATTGGGAACTTTTCAATCTTAATGTAGTGTTCACCATGTAACAAGAACATTGGGTTGAAGTTTCTCAACAAACGGGCAAACGAGTATTGAGACTTTCCAGAGTTGAAAGTAGCTAAGTGTCCAAAGGTTGGGACAACCTGGAAATCGGAGTCATTCTCGTAGGTGTATTTCAAGTCAGAAGGCTTAGAAGTGGCACCAACACCGAGATTGTACAAGATAACTTCTTTGTCGGCGTAGTGGAAAACTGGGTCTTCTTCATCGGCATCTTCTTCGTCTTCGTCTTCGTCATCATCGTCTTCGTCATCGTCATCACCTTCAACGGCACTCAAGATAGCCATAGAAGATTCAGTAGTGCTCTTGTTGTTAGCAGTACCAGTCGAGAAGTCAGTGATGTCAGCAAAGTTTTCTTGGACAAAGTCTGGGGTGGTGACGGCTTCCTTGGAAACGGCACCCTTGGCTCTTTGCCATCTGGTGGCACCGATCCAACCTCCACCGGCTTCAAACAATTCACCGGTGACCTTAAGGTCTTCAGAAGATAAGTATACCAACAATGGAGCAACTTGATCTGGGTGGTAGAGGTTCTTGTCCTCTTCTCTGAAAATAGTCAAGGTCATGGCAGTTTCAGCATGTGGAGCAACAACGTTAACCTTTATGTTGGATCTGGCACCTTCAATGGCAATAGTTCTGGAGAAACCCAAGATAGCAGCCTTAGCGGAAGCATAGTTGGCTTGACCAAAGTTACCGTAAATACCAGAAGTAGAAGTAATGTTAATAACTCTACCGTACTTCTTGTCCAAGAAGTGTGGCCAGGCCAATCTGGTCAAGTTGAACGTACCCAACAAGTGAACCTTTTGGACCGAGTACCATTCGGCGTCAGTCATCTTAATGAAGGATTTGTCTCTCAAGATACCGGCGTTGTTAATCAAAACATCGATGGTACCGTACTTGTTGATAACATTGTCGATAATGGCTTGAGCGTCGGTAGCAACATCGTGGGTGTCACCATGAGCTTCACCACCAGCGGCCTTGATTTCTTCAACAACCTTGGATGGGTCCTTGAAATCGTTAACGACAACCTTGGCACCGTATTTGGCAAGGAAGATAGCATAATCCCTACCCAAACCAGCACCAGCACCGGTGATAAGGACAACCTTACCCTTAAGCGAGATCTTTGGAAGACCAGCAATCTTGTTTGGAGGCAATTGTCTGGCAGCCTTGGTCAAAGAAGAGTAGTCGTTCAACATGAATGGATGTTGGTTCTTCAACAAAGCTGGCTTCTTGGCGTCGTCAAAGTCGAGAATATCGTCTATCTTGTTGGCGACAGCTTCAGCAGTGAAGGTTTCATCTGGCTTGAACAAGACACCACCGGATCTTTCCCATCTGATTTGGGCAAAGAACCCAGCAGCAACCTCAAAGATTTGACCATTGACGGCAGCATCATCGTGAGAGAGATAGAGAACAATTGGAGCCACCTTTTCTGGAGACAATTGTTCCAAAATAGGAGGAGGCAAGATGTTTTCCGTCATTCTCGATCTGGCCAAAGGAGCAATGACATTGGCCTTGATGTTATACTTGTCACCTTCCTTGGCCAAAGTTTCGGCAAACCCAACCAAACCCAACTTAGCAGCGGAATAGTTGGCTTGACCAAAGTTACCGTACAAACCGGCTGGGGAAGCGGTGTTGACGATTCTACCGTAGTTTTGCTTTCTGAAGTATGGCCAAGCGGCTTGAGTGGCCTTGTAGGCACCGTTAAGATGGACATCAATGACCAACTGGAATTCCTTTTCGGACATCTTCTTGAATTGGGCGTCTCTCAAGATACCGGCGTTGTTGATCAAGACATGGACGGTACCAAAGTTCTTGACGGCGGTTTCGATGATCTTGTCACCGTCCAAGACGTTGTTGTAATCAGCAACGGCAGTTCCACCGTTCTTTCTGATTTCTTCGACGACGAGGTCGGCGGCTTTTGAGTCGCCTCCGGCACCATTAAGGGCTCCACCCAAGTCGTTGACAACGACCTTGGCGCCTCTTTTGGCAAACTCCAATGAGTAGTGCTTACCCAAGCCGCCCCCGGCCCCGGTGACGACCACAACTTTATCTTTGAATTCTAATGGCATTTTTCCACTGAAATTGTACGTATACACTGAAAACCCCCAGAAACTGGCGGGATCCGACTTTATATAGTTTGTGCAATTTGCGGGGTGAAAGTTTCTTGTGATAGTGGGTGCGACCGAGGATGAGCCTGTGTCTGTGTGCAGGGTGAAAGCCTCACTAGCAAACAGAAGGACGTCGTACGTCGCCGACTACAGAGTGGAGGTGGGCACCGGTGCCGTTCGGTTTGCGGTGCGAATTAGGGTTTCTACTGGTGGCCGGTCCCAAAGGCCGTTGGATGTTGGGTACACGAATGTGGGTTACATGGCCCAAGTGGGACGCCTCGTGTCAGGACGGTATATATCCCTGCTCTGGCCCGACTCCGCGCGCTTGGCTCGCGGGTACCGAACCGAACAAGATTGAGGTCATACGCACATGACCGCCTGCACCTGATTCGCACCCTGACACTCCCTCGAGCCGAGGTCACCGCGGATAACCTTGGTGTCTGCAGGCAGCAAATTCCACGCTAAGCGCCCCCCGTCCGGAATTCTTCGGCTAACCCCAGAGTTTCCTGTGGCAAATATTTTCTTCACCATCTCGCATCAGGCTCGATAATTGGCTTGGAAGATCTACAGAAGTCTTGGTATGGGGCATGATCGAGCCGTGCCGCAGTAGCTAACCCGTAGACACTGGCTCGAAGAATGGGTTGCATTGGGCGAGTATTTTTTCGCCAATACGAGTTCGGTTCTATTGTGAAACGAGATTACCACTTTGAAGGTCCGTACACTCTCCATCAACATGGTGGGCGAAACCAGCTGTACCTGTTGCCTGGCGCGGCTTTTCCGTGGACCCAAAACTCTCAAC
Organism: Teunomyces cretensis; assembly: GCA_003706575.2. Lineage (NCBI taxonomy): Eukaryota > Fungi > Ascomycota > Pichiomycetes > Serinales > Debaryomycetaceae > Teunomyces > Teunomyces cretensis. Next base: position 822,403 of record PPLT02000004.1, on the reverse strand, counting down.
TCTTGATCCTCATAAAATCTTTTCCATCCAGAAATCCCTGTCAAAAATTTCCCGCAATAGGTAACTCATTTCGTTCCAGTAGAAATCAGATCCCTGATAGATCGTCCTGCAGAAAACACCCGCCCCAGAATGGCACGAATTTAGCCAGAAAATTTTAACTACACATTCCTCCCTCCCCTTTATAAGGACGCTGATTTTCCTCGACTCGGCCTCCATTGACGCTGTAAATTAACTCATACAACCATGGCGGGGACTCCCACGACGGATAATACCGGCGCTGACGTTGATTCTCTCAAGCATGCACCTTCTACCATCAAGAAGAAGAATACCAAGTTCGTCTACAAGGATGCCTCCTGGCTCACCAGGTTGGTGTACGACTTGCAACTTTGGTTGTTTTCAATCATCTTCGACTGCTTCTTCCGTGAAATACGGCCTAGAGGCGCGTTTAGACTTCCCAGATCTGGCCCCGTCATCTTTGTTGCTGCCCCTCATGCCAACCAGTTTGTTGATCCGCTCATCTTGATGAGCCAGGTCAAGCGTGAAAGTAAAAGACGGATTTCCTTCCTTATTGCAGCAAAGTCCTACAAGCAAAAGATCATTGGCTCCATGGCCAAGGCCCAACTCGCCATCCCTGTCATCAGAGCTCAGGACAACTTGGTGTCGGGAACGGGTAAAATCTTTGTTGATTTTGAAGACAATCCGTTACTTGTCAGAGGTAAGGGTACGAAGTTCATCTCAGAATGCAGTGTCCGTGGTCTTGTAGCATTGCCCCAATCTTTGGGTGCTTCGGAAATCGTGGAAATCATCTCCGATACCGAATTGATCATCAGAAAGGAATTCAAAAACACAGAACAAATCTCCAAATTATTCTCCAAGGGTACCTCTTTCAAGTGTGCCGATAAGGTTGACCAGAAAGCCGTCTACCAGATGGTGTTCCAGCACCTTTCTCGTGGTAACTGTATTGGTATTTTCCCTGAGGGTGGTTCCCACGACAGAACAGACTTATTACCATTGAAGGCTGGTGTTGCTATTATGGCACTTGGTGCCATGGACAACGATCCTAATTGTAATGTCACCATCGTTCCTTGTGGTATGAACTACTTCTCTGCTCATAAGTTCAGATCCAGAGCCGTCATCGAATTCGGAAACCCCATCGAAATACCTCGTGAAATGGTAAAGAAGTACGCCAACCCAGAAACCAATCGTGAATCTGTAAAGGAATTGTTGGACTTGGTCACAACTGGATTAAAGGCTGTCACCGTGACTTGCGAAGACTACGAGACTTTGATGGTTATCCAAGCGGCTAGAAGATTATACGCCGGAAACTTTGCCCAATATTTACCTTTACCACTTGTTGTGGAGATGAACAGAAGATTGGTTTTGGGATATCAGACATTTAAAGACAGAAAGGAAGTCCAAATGGTCAAATCGAAGATTATGAAGTACAATGAAATGTTACACCAATTGTACTTGCCAGATCACCATGTTGAAGTCCTAGATGAATCAAACAAGTTGAGAGTGTTGCCCGTTTTGGTTATAAGAATCTTGAAACTTTTGGTATTTGTCGTGTTGGCTTTACCAGGAGCCACCTTATTTTCCCCCGTTTTTATCAGTTCCAAAATAGTTTCAACTAGAAAGGCAAAGACTGCTTTGGCCAACTCCACTGTCAAGATTAAGGCTAATGATGTCATTGCTACTTGGAAAATCTTGGTCAGTATGGGGATTGCACCAATTGTTTACAGTTTTTATGCGTGCATTGGTACTTACTACTGCTACACTCATCAAGTCTTCGAGTCTTACAGCTTGATTTTTGTATGGCTTTTCCTTTATGGATGTGGTGTGCTTGTTACATATTCTGCATTGATCACTGGTGAACAAGGTGTCGATTTGTTCAAGTCTATCAGACCATTATATTTGTCCATTACGGACGGTTCTTCGGTGAAGGAACTCAAGAAATTTAGAAACGAAATCAGTGAAGAGATTACCTCTTTGGTTAACACTTTTGGACCTGAACTTTTCCCCAATGACTTTAACTTATTGGAAATGAAGGAACACTTGAAAATTAGCGACGAAATTAACTACGTTGACTCGGATGAAGAAGAAGACAGAAAGACCGAAGAATTGCGTAACAGACGTATGCAGAAACGTAAGGCAGCCAAGAGAGCTGCTAAGGCAGCCGAAATTGCCAAGGCCACCAAGAAAGCTGCCGCCAAAGCTGCTGGAGATACTCCACCAGAAGAAGATTCAAACAGTGCGTTGTCATTGGAGGACAAGCATTCTTCATCGGTTTCCGATGGTATTTCGCTTATGAACTCCGACAACTCTTTGACAAATATCCCCATGTTTTCCGATTATGTCTTGCACCAAAACGTCAAGAACCCCAACTTGCGTCTTGATGTGCAATCTACGTTCAACTCAACTGCATCTATGCTTGACGACTACGGTGTCAAGAGAGATGTCGCCGCCACTCCTCCACGGTCTAAGATGTCAAGACATGACTCCCAAGACCAGATTGAGATCAACTTTGGTGGTAAATCTAAGTTGAGCGATAAGATCAAGAACAAAATAAGAGAAAGTAGACAACAGTGACCTTGTTCTTATTATTACATTAGCATTGCTTGCCTTTTTTTGTTCGGAAGTTAGAACCCTGACTTCCTCTTTTAATTCCTAAATACGTTGCGTTTTTAATCGATTATTATACTTTTAGTTGGCAACGCTGGCTTGTCTTTCGTAAAATTCGGCCACTTGCGTCGAAGTAGTGGCATCTTCTACACCCTTATCGTCTCTTATTTTCAAGAAACGAGGGAATCTTAACGAAATCCCCTTCCCGTATTCTTGGTGTCCAGCTTTATAAATAGGACTCAATGAAAGGTCGGCTGTCAACACTTCAAACACCATTGAGGGTTCAAACCATACATCGGGTTTGGCGTTGGAGTTATTGGTATCGTAAACAATATAAGATTTGGGTTGGGCGATTTCGGTCGGCTTCAATTTGGAATAAATCGAAGACAAATCTTCGTCAGAGAATCCAGTTCCAATCTTACAAGTCGTTTCATATTCACCCGTGTCGTCATTGTAAGATGCCAATAAAAATCCACCATAAGCTCCGGTACGTTTACCCTTCCCAATATAAGCACCTATGACCACGAGATCCAATGAATCTCCGACACCTTCCAAATAATCCTTCTTCAATTTCAACCAATTTCTTGATCTTTTCGATGGTTCATAGTATGAATCTGTTCCGTTGAGCATCTTCACCATCAAACCTTCACACGAATCCTTCACCGATTGGTCTAAGAAGTTTTGCAATTCATCCAAGTTGGACGAATTTTTGCTGGTTGCAAACTGAAACTTACCTTCGATCGGTTTCAAATTCTTGAGCATGACATCCCTACGTTCGTTTAATGATTTTGTTATAAGGGAGGTGTTGTTGTAGTACAACAAATCAAACGCAAACAAACATATATGGACTTTGATGTCTTTTTCGTCAACGTCCTTCCGCTTACGCGTAGATAAGACTTGGAATGGCAAGATTTTCTCTGTAGATCTATCCCAGGCAACTGCTTCACAGTCCAAAATCATGCTTGAGGCCTTGGATTCTTCTTGCTGGTCAATGAAATCCTTAACCACTGAGATAAGATCTGGGTACCTCTGAGACATGTCTTCAGAATTTCTCGAGTAAATTCGAACTTGGCCATCGTTTAACAAGTGAACTTGGGCACGTTCACCATCATACTTGTATTCACAAGTAAACTCTTCGCCTTGGAATCTATCCAATACTTCACTGATAGATTTTGTAGGTTTGGCCAACATTGGTTTCAATGGAATTCCTGGTGTCAACTGACAGTGCTCCAACAAGTTGGAAATACCGTATTTGTATGCATTAGTTATTATGACCTCGTAATTTGGGATTTGCGAGAAGGCTTCTCGTATTATATCTTCGGCGGCCGTCAACTTTTCTGGGTTGACGCGTTTCTCTTGTGCTTCGTAAGTCACAAAGGCTTGTGCTAAGCCGATCAACACTGTCTTTTCGGCCAAACCAATTCTTAACTTTCCTTCCAAGGACCTGATCAAGAATTTGGCTTCGTTGGACTTGATATCACACGCAGTTAACATCTTGTTGATGGTCGAAATCTTTCTGCTTTGAGAATCCTTGCCAGTCGATTTGGCAATCTTGGTCAAGTTTTCAAACACAACGTCAACGTCCAATGGCGCTGGCTTGAACATGGTGGGTTGCCCTGAACGAGATTTCTGAGCCACCAGGCCCAAATCTCCAACTTCTTGGTAATCTTTCTTGATCTTAGTAGTTGGTCTACCGTAACATTCGCTGATAGCCTTGATAAGAAGGGTCTCGCCCAATCCAAGTTCTAAATCCGGTTCGTAGTCTGGACCCAACCTGTTGATGAACAAGTACACTACCTTGACTAACTTTTCGGCAGTCGACTGTTGGAGGATTTCAAGGAAGAACTGCGAGACAATGGCGGTGATCTTCAATCTGGATGATTCCGTTTCAATCTTTTCAAACACTTCACTGATCTTTGAATAAGGGAGCTTGCCAATCTTCTCTCCCAGGTGTATTACTTGTTCCTTTTGCGATAACTCGATCAACTTCTTTGCTTCTGTTAATTGAACATCAGTTGGTTCTGATTCGATCATTTCATTGACATTCTCCGGCTCCAGTGATTCTTTCTTGATGGCGGAATCAGCTGTAGCATCTACCTCCTTCGTTTCATCCACTTTTTGCTTCTTGACATCTGACGACCCCAGAAGCGATGGCGATCGTTTCTGTGGCGATTTTTTTTCAGCTACTGCCGCTTTGGCACCAAAAAAACGCCCTATGCTTTGTTGCTGTGCCATTCTCAAGTAAAATTGGGGTCTAGAATACACACGAGTACTGAGGATTCGGAGCATAAGCAAGAACTGGTGGAGTTGGGAGGACGCGTTGTATGGAAAAGGCGTGTCGCGCGCATTGTGTACTGCACATAGTTCTACACTATTAAGTATGGGTCAAACATTAATTTATCTACTAATACATCTATATGCTGGCATTCCATATACTTTGAGGGCCGCTTTCTTCATAAATATCGCTGTCAACAAACAATTCTTTGCCATAATTGGAGTTGTTGGAAAAAATCTGCTTGGAGTAGATTTCAGCTCCCAAGAAGTAAACGTCGTTCCACGAACCACCCGATTCCTTAGGCTTCTTCCATTCAGGGAAGTAGTCAGGGTATTTTGCAAGCTTCATGGAGCTTGGAACTTGTGCCAATCTAGTGTTACCTTCGCTGTCAGTCATTTCTTCGGCTTGCTGGTAAGCTAAGATGGCCGAGTTGACACCACTGGCACCTTTAGTCCTTCCCTGCAGTGGTTCTCTCACCAAGTACTTCTCTGTTAACTTGATCAACAAGGCTTCCTTGAGACCTGGAATATTGAAGGTAGATCCAATACAAATAATGTTATCGTAACAGTCTTGTCTCTTTTCTGCATCCGGCACAGCTGCTAAAGATGAGTACACAGCATCTGCAAGGTTCTCGATAAAACTGGCACTGCCCTGGAATCTTTCCTTTCCTACGGATATCTTTTCATTAGTTTTGGAATCGACAAAGGTATTTGTTTCAACCTCGCTGTTCGGTTTCTCTTCTTCTTCTGGGGTCTTGGTAGGGTCCTCTCCTTCAGCCACCAACTTGGCAACATCAAACTCTTCTTCATCCTCTTGTCCAACCTTGCTTAAGTCGTCCAACGAATAGAAAGAGTTGTGATGTGTGTTCAAGACTTCGTAGATTCCCGAAATCTTCAAGTCTTCAACCTGTTGGTCGTTAAGTTGAGGTAACAATTTTTTGATTTCTCCGTTGAGAGTTTGACCTCCAAAGTTTTTGATGTATTTTCCAGCAAACTTGACTGACTGGTAGCCTGAAACAGGCACTATTTGTACCGCATCTCTTCCGACGTTAACCACGACCGAGTTTGTAGATGAACCGACGCCAAACGTCGAACCAAGGGCAATGTCCAATATGTTAAATGCCGTGAATTCCAAGGATTCTATGACATACTTGGTGATGTACTCAATTTGGCTTCTAGACCACGTTAACGAAGGACTAATAAGTAACAATGGGATTTGGTTGATGGTGATGATTGGGTGCTTCTTGATGATGCTCTGGAGAATAATCTTCAACAAGTAGTTGAAAGCGTCCAAATCGACTATTTTAGACGCCTTTATTGGGCGTATCTCTTGGGCACCTTCCGTATGTTGGGCATTGTATTCTTTGGTGACTGGGTCTTGGTATACCACCGAAGGTATCTTGAATTGTGGAGGGGTTAACGAATCCTGCAATCCAAAGGAAAATATGGTGTAGTCCGACCCCGCGTGGACTACAAGGAACGACTCCTCTTTGTATAAAGGCATTGTTGACTGTTGGAAGGTTTGGTTTTGGTTTCGGTTTTGGCTGTGAGATTTTTTTTGTTTTTGGAAAGGTTGTTGTTTTCGGTCGACGCACTACTTTTCTACCTTGTCTTACGCGCCAGGTTCCATACATAACAGCGTACGTCTGGTATCTATTAGTGATGTTCATTAGTTTCTCGTTAAATGCTAACATAATAAAGAAAGATTAATAAAGAAGGGTCCTAGTCACGTTCGCCTACGTTGGCAAGAAACGTGTCGTAGTTCTGTCTCGTTCCCAAGACAGACTTCTTACTCATGGTAGTGTTCAGGCGCTGCACCTTATCGGTGGGCCCAATGGCAGACGAGTTGTCCAAGTGGGTCTCTTCGTTGCTGACCAACCTCACCTCGTTAATAAATGGCAATTCTTCGTAATTTCGTGGATATTGGGGCAATTCCTTTTCAGGAGAAGCCCGAGAGAACGCCGAGTTGCCCGACTCGATCAGTCCGTTACGGGTTCTTCCTCTTCTCTCGGGCGATGACGTATGCTTTTTGAAAAAGTTCTTGGGTTCGGTGTTGATTCTGTTCAACTTGGGCTGGACAAGTGTGTGGTCATGCAAATCGGGGGTGCTGGCGTGCTTGGGGTAGGTGTGGTTCTTTGTTGGAGGCACGTATTTGAACGGCGTGACTCGGGTCAAGGTGTTTCTACGTTCGTTGGGTGGTTGCTTGGCAGCAACATCTTCAGCGTCGTGGTCGGCTGTAACCATTCTGATGGGGACAGACGTCAAGTTATCGTGGTGGTAATCTTCGTCATCGCTGCCTGTCGGGTGTGGAGACGTCTTGGCGAACCGCTTGCCCGAAGCAGCGGTGTTTCTGGCGGGTGTCGGACCAAACCTCGACTTCAACTTGGTGAAGAAGGCCGTCACGGTCTCGGTATCCTTGGGTTTGATCAAGCCTAGGTACCAGCAGACGCCGCCAACAAGGGTCCCCCACACGAGGCCAAATTTTAGCACGTTGAACAGGATCAACGCATAGTGCAAGAGTAACGGCTGGAGACGGTAGACCAACAACGACGCAAGTATGCCGAGGCCAAAGCTTTGAGGATGGAACTGTTTCAACTGGGCTATGGGATGTTGGCTGGCCATAGTGTAGAAAAGTGACTTGAAGCGAAACAGGAGGCTTCCACTGGGGTTATCTAGCAAATCTTGGTCTTGTGCGGGCTCAGATTCGGGTTCCGCCTCAGATGCTGGGTGTTTACTTTTGGTCTTTTTCGATCTGAGTTTTTTCGCGTGCATGGATTCCGCTTCTGTCACCAGCGCAGGTACCGATGATGACGAGACCAGGGCTGGTCGGGAGTGGGGTTCTTGTGTTGGTTCCGATGGGCGTGGAATCGAAAACACTTTGGCAATGGGGCTGTAGACTTTGTAAGAACAGTCTACAAGCTCGTTGATGTAGTCGTCGACCTTCCTCTTCTCGGACGTGATGGATTTCGTATCGGAGGTGTTTGCCAGCGACGACACCTCGAGGTTAATGTCGTTGCCGTCAACTTTCTTGAGACGAAACACTCCGTCGGGATCTTGTTTGTAAACTAATTTCTTCTTCTTGGTCGTTGTCACACTGGTGGACATGGGTATGGACGGTATTATTTCACGTGCTGGGGACAATCCTTATCAACAGGGTACTGTATATACGGGCGGGTTATCGGGTCTATAAAGGCATCCAGTGGTATAATTCCTACGTGGAAGGAGAAAGTGAATCAATTGATGGGCAAAACAACAAGTTGGGATGTCGAGTCTTTCTCCTGGGTATTAATATGTTATTGTAAGCCCCAACACGACACCCAGGGGGGAACACAACTAAAGTTAATTGTTCATCGTCAAGAGGAACAATAAATTCACCATGAAATTAATTTTATTTTCCTCCAATCATGGTCCGTATCGTCACTGGAACTGCGCGCAGCCCCAAATTAGGGTTGCAGTCGGGGCAATTCGTCTGGGTAACGAATTAACCTGGCCAGGTTGCATGGCCGCGCCATTGGGGTCGGTCCCACGAACAACCATCGTGGCCGTTTCCTTCTCAAGGTAACTGTATTTTCAAGACACCTCACCTTATCCAACATCTCGCCATTGTAATCACCATGCTATCTGGCGACCTGTTGTTATGGCAACTTCCTCAACGCCCCAACTGACAATATAGACGATGGCCCAATGCGGAAATTTTCCACTGATGGTTTTTTTTAAATTACGTGCATGTTCCCTCGACGGTGGCTGGCATCGCCTGTATGGTGGTCCGCCACACTGTTGGACTGGGATTTCTTACCGTGTCACATGGTCGGCGTATTGTCCTCGGCGTGTGTCGGCCCAGTGCTATACCCGTAGTTGTCTCCGATATGTAACTGTACATCTCCGTTCTCTACAGCCAACCACTAAGCTCCTCGATAAAAGTATTGTACAATTAATTTAAATTACATAGATTACATCCCATTCCGTTTTTTATGGATCATACACCGGCCGCAAGCTAGATTTGGCCTCTAATCCGTCTGGCCAACTGTATGTCCTTCTGCATGATCGTAACCCGCTTCGCGTGTATGGCACAGAGATTGGTGTCCTCTAGTAAGTGGACCAAAAATGCTTCGCATGCTTCCTGAAGTGCCAACACGGCATTCGACTGCCATCTAACTCCGTAGTCGTAGCCAATGTATTGTTCGGCAATCTCTTTGACTAATCTAGCAAATGGTAACTTCCGAATCAACAAATCCGAAGTCCTTTGGTATTTTCTGATTTCTCGTATCGCAAGAGTCCCTGGTTTATACCTTCTTTTCTGTCCAGGACGGGCATTGGGCTGATTGGGAAGGTCCCCTGGCTGGTTTCTATAGATTCCCACTTCCCGCTGCCGTGCCACAGAAGACACCCGCGAGTTTTGTACAGACGGCCTTTGCGATACTCGTCCCCTGGCTTCCTCTTGTTCTCGTTCTCGTCTCCGCCTCAACATGGACGCAGACGCACTGGTAGATATCCTGGCCATCGTTATGTATGATGATGCTGGGGTGGTGGTGGGTTATTGTCGTCTGTTTGCCCCAAGATTGTCCTCTTTACCACACTAACAGGTTTGATCTTGTGTTTACCATTTTTCAAATTATACTAATTAGGAAAAAAGAGAATTGAAGCCAGCATAACCTGCATGTAAGTCTAGTTGCAAAATCTAGCTATCCAAAAATACTATGGAAGAGAATTGAATTGCAGCAGCGAAGAGACTGAGATTTTTGACAACGTCCTTGAACGATGTTTCTGCTGTAATTGGACAAAGCAAACAAAATCAAAGAGTCCAAATAACTTCGGAGCCATGGTTCAATTCAACATATGTTCCTTATGCCATAATGTCAATATTCAAGCGAAATCGCACGAGTTGGTTTTTCATGACTATTCTTTGTTTTTAAGTATCTTAGATCTTCTATCAAGAACTTCTGGCAAACGTTGCTTCAATTGATGTCGTTAAAAACCATACAACGTACGATTCAAGTAGGTTATTGGGTAGCAGTTTCAAAATTAATAACTGTAGAAAATTGGGCGTGTGGCGCAGTTGGTAGCGCGTTCGCTTAGCATGCGAAAGGTCTCCGGTTCGACTCCGGACTCGTCCATTCTTTTTTGACTTTTTAATCGTCACTCATCATCTCTATGTACAGTGACGTAGTCCTAAGGCGTCAAAAAAATAACACGTACCAGTGCTCTCATGTCTTAGGGACGGGCTGACACTGTGGCTCTCGGTTGCGTCCATCAATCCCTCGGCAATCTACAACTGCATCAGCATACCAGGCACACCACTGGCAATCTACCGCCCTATGTGAGATTGCTTAAGCAATCGCATTCGGTACATTTAATTTTTCCCAACCACAGCAAACTTCCCAATCTGTATTTACAATGACGAGATAGGAAAGCGTAACTTGGCTAATATCGTCTGCAGAGCGCGTGATGACTGCATATAACCAAACTTCCATTTTTTATCTGCAGTTTGGATATTTCAGGTAAAATTCGTTGTTGAATAGGGAGGTTACTAGCAAACATCACCATAGGCAATTCAACGTAACAGCGCCCATCTGCTTCTGCAAAATAGACAAGTTTTTTGGCAGAAAAGAACATACCTACCACAATTGAACGCTGCCCCGCCCCCTTAATAGCATGTCTCGCTCCATATACCAAACCAATGGGAAGCCATTATCGCAACAAGCATTGTACCAGCAGAAATTGAAGCAGGGTATCTACACTTCTCCAAGTGCTGTATCTGTTGGCGTCAACTCCAATGCTTCTGACACCGCGGCTTTGCTTGCCGCCTCTGCCGACTTAACCGTTAGACCATCTTACGAAAGAACGGTTGCCCAAGACGCTCACACTGCAGCATTAGCAGCTAAGCATCAAAACATCAAGACATGGACTAGAGACCACACTGATAGTGATGCAGATGCTGCCGCTGCCAATGCAAGAACCAGTACTTTGAAATCTACCACTTCCTCGACCTATTCCGTCGGGACAGGTATTGGTAGTGGCTCCTTGAAAGGTGACGCCATTTTCAAGGTGGCATCTCAAAACTCCACTTCCACCATGACTTCGAGAACTAACCCAGAACGGGATGTTAAGAGAAGTGGATTGGTCACCAAGTCGTCTAGCTCTGCCTTTGACATTAACAAGATCTCCCAAGCTGCCAACCATAACTCGACCAAGTCATTGAACTCGAGATTCAACCCTGAATTGGACTACAGATCTGGCTTGAAGGTCAAATCTCAAACTGAATTTTTAACCCTGGATGAGGAAACATTGGCTGCTAGCGGTGCTGCTGCTTCCTTGAAGCACGGTAGTGGTTACAGTGACCAAGTCTCTTCCCAGCGTAGATCTCAAACTTTTACTGCTAGAGACGTTGTTGGTGCTAAATTGTTGGCTGCTGCCAACGCTAATGCTCAGGGAAGATTGAACTCCCTCAACTCGAACTCTCCTAAGGACTTGAGAGCTCAAGCTCAATTATACGCTAATGCTTTGACCATTGCTCAAAAGAACAGTGATGAAAGAGTTAGAAACAACAGGGCTGGTGTTATCGAATTGGGTGGTGGTTTGACTATCACTCAACTTGAATTGGATCAATTGGCATCCACCATTGTTCAACCTGTGTTGGATGACATTGACGTCAAGGCTGCCTCTCAAAGAGACATTGATAATGCCTACAAGAAGAAACAGGCAGACTTGGCCAAAGAACACGAACTTGCCCAACAAGAACAAGTTTTAGCAAAGAGTAAGGAAAGAGCCGAACTAGAAATTGCTAAACAACAAAGAGTCACTGAAAACGAGGAAAAGAAGCGTACTGAAGATGGCGTTTTGACTGACTATCAAACTGAAAGAAACGAGGAAGTTGTAACTAAGGAAGCTGAATTCGCCGCTTTGGAAGTGAAGTATGCTGAAGAGAAGGAAGCCCTTTTGGCTGAAAAGCAAGCTAACCAAGACCGTATCGATGAAGAAGAAGCTGAACTCATTGCTAACCGTAAAAAGGAATTGGAAGATGCTCAAGCTGAAAAGGATGAATTATTACAGCCAGTTTTGGATGAATTGGAAGAAGAAAACTCCAAGTTGAAGGAAGTCACTGATGCCAGAGACGAATTGAAGAATGAGGTCACTTCCGCTGAAGAGTTAAACAAGGAATACGAAGAAAAATTAGCATCCTTGACTGAAGAATTGGAGGGAACTAAGAAAGACATAGAAACTTACACTACTGATTTGGAAGAGGCTGAAAAGAAGCATGAAGAAACAACCAAGGAAGTTGATGAATTGCATCAAAGATCCATTGTCGTGTTGAAGAATGCTGAAGATTCCCTGAAGCAACTCGACACTGATTTGGACGACTTGAGCAAGCAAAAGGAAGAACATTTAACTAATAAGGCTCTGCAAAAGGAGGAAATCCAGAAGGAACTTGATGCAAAGGTGAAGGATGAACATAAAATCAATGCTGAATTGCCTGAGCATTTAAAGAGAGACGTCGATGAATCCAAATTGAAAGACACTGGTTCTTTGTTTTCTGTGGAAGCTCCTAAACATAAGGAAGTAGTGGTTGAAGAACCAAAGGTTGAAGCAAAGAAAGAAACGAAGGTGGAAACCCCTAAGAAGGTGGAGGTTCCTGTAAAGACTACCAGTGCCAACAGTGAAAACTCCAAGCTGAAGAAGGCGTTGAGAAGATTAAGTAACTTCTTCAAAGCTCCTGCTTCCTCGCCAACCAAGCCCAAGGCTGTTGTTAGTGCACCAGTATCCAAGGCTGCTGACACCGTCAAGCCTAAGGCATCTGAACCAGCTACCAAAGCAACAAAGAAATCTACCACAGATTCCTTAGTGAGTGCCGCAGAATACGACGACGATTTATCGATAAATAAGGACCACAACAAGGGTGGTTTGTTTAAAGAGGAAATCTAAGTCTACAGATGTGAAAAGAAATTCAGTTCTTCACCAAACGCATCCCGAGCCTGCGTTTTCTCTTGTGCACGATGACTTTTTATCCCTTTTATATTCATCTTTTGTTCTGCTGTTTTTATATTAGTTTTTGAATGTATTATTTGTCATTTTCGTATTAAGTTGCAATCTGGTGTCGTGCGCGCGCCCATTTTGATTTATGAAGAAACATCGCTGCCTCTGCAGCGTGGTAGCAAAACTCTATCTCAATCATGGAAAACACTGACCAGCCTTTAAAGTCGTTGGAGAAGTATAACTTCAAGATTGCCAGTGCTCCTGCTGAGTATGTTGACCGCAGAAAGAAACAGGCCGTTTTGTTTTTGAGCTCGGCAGCCCTCACTATCTTTGTCTCGAGATTTGCGTACAAGTCCACCATCACCAGGCAATATGTTCCTACGTTATTCCAAGGAAACCACTCGCCGCCTTTAAGTTACAACTTCACGACTGATGCAGCTGTTGCTGTGGGTACAGGCACGTTGTTATGTGGTTCAGTCTCATCGATGGTAATTTTTGGTTCGTGCTGGATCATGGACGTTTCCAGCTTTAGAGAATTTGGCTGGAAAATGAAGACATTGATGGGTGGTTACGAGAGACAACGTGAGTTGAGTAAATTACCTATGGACGAGGAGAGTACTATGATTCAAGACGGTCTTAATGACATATTGGAGGGGAAATATGATTTCGAGGAAGAAGATCAACCGAAAAACTAGCTAACCATACTTGTACATAGTTTAAGAAATGCATTGTTTAGCCAAAAAAATGAAGCAAGAAACTTCTTTTGTAGCTGGTAGGACCTATTTTGCCAAAAAATGAGCGGTACGGGAATCGAACCCATGTCTCCTGCTTGGAAGGCAGAAATGTTAACCACTACACCAACCGCCCTATTTTGTGTAATTTTTGAATTCAGCCCCAACCAACGGCCCCCAACTGGTTGTAACAAACAGCTGGGAAATTCAATCAGTATACTCCTACATGAATCATAACGAAATCCCAAAAAGCTTAACGTTTGTTTAGAGTCTAGACCTCCCCTCCTGGGAGTATTGATACTCTTGACATGATTTGTACGTGTTCTGTGTTCAAAAAGAAATATATAAATATGATTCGACTTCTGAAACATTTTAAGGTTATAACACTCCCTTGAAATATCGTCCGATATGCATAAACACAATTTGCAAAAGGTTAATAGATAGTCTGGAGTTATTCAAGGAGTTATTCAAGAAGGGGTAACCCTTCACGATTATAAGGCAATAAAACTATCGCAAACTTTATTCAAGGTAAAAGAGAATATTAGTTTTGGAATTTTCTTGGTTGTTCGTGTAAACTTCTACATTTGAAAACTATGAAACATATGGAGAAACACTACTTATTGGATTGGTCAATTGTATCAATTGCATCAACCGCATCAATTAATCAGTTATGAAAATGGGTGCAAAGTTCACTTTTTTCACAATTACAGAAATTGTCCGAAAGAGAGAAAAAACTAGATTATTTTAACTAATTGGACTGGTTCATACTATGAAATTAACGGAATACACTACATGTCCAATTAGAGAACACTTTTATAGTTCCAAATAGTTCCGCTTATTCTGTTTTACTCTGACTATCCTAAGATGGTAGCAAGTCGTTGCAAGAAACCAGGACCGCAATAGTTGCCACGAAATTCCAGAGCGAACGAAACGGAGAAACAAAAATCAACGATTTTGCCCAGCCACTCCGACCAAACAATTATGCCACGATTAGAAGAATGGGAAATTAAAAAGTACTGGGAGATCTTCCAGGGCTTGAATCCAGTCAGCAACAAGTTGACAGGGGAAAAGGTTTCGCCGGTTTTGAAGAACTCCCGGCTCCAGGACTCACAGTTGTCCCAGATATGGGACTTGAGTGATATCGACAATGACGGTAAGTTGGATTTCGAAGAGTTCTGCATCACTATGAGACTTATTTTTGACTTGGTGAATGGATCGATAACCTCAATTCCTGGCGAATTGCCCGGTTGGTTGATACCTTCCTCCAAGGCACACTTAATCCAAGCAAACCAAGCTGTCAATAGCAAGAGCAACGGTGGATTTGACTACGAAGATGATGAAGATGGATTGAGTGACGACTTTGACTGGTACATCTCCCCCACTGACAAAGCGACGTACGAAACCATATACAACTCCAATAGCGACTCTTATGGTAGAGTCAGGTTTGATTCTTTGAGCTCACTTTACAACACCCTACAAAAGGTTCCAAAGAGCGACATATCCTCGGCATGGAATTTGGTCAACCCTAAGTCGTTTGAAACCATTGATAAAGATCAAGTCTTGGTTTTCTTGCATATCTTAAATCAGAGAGAAAATGGAAAGAGAATACCTCGCGGTGTCCCCGCTTCGTTGAGAGCAACGTTCTCCAAGGAGGCACCCAGCTATGACTTGAACTCGGTCAAGTCCAAACCACAGCCTGTTCCAAGCACGTCTTCCAAAAAGACGTTTGCCAGTGACTACTTGAGCAAGATTGGTCAAGGAAGCAACGAAAGAGGCACAGACTTTTCTGCCACTGAAGGAGTTGACTGGGAAGAAGTCAGGTTGAGACGAGAATTGACCGATTTGGAAGGTTTGTTGGCAAAGGTCCAAACCGGTACTAAGAAAGAAACGGACAACCAAATATCTATAATAAAGTATGAGTTTGAACAGTTGTTGAAATATAAACAAGACAAGTTGAACACTGCTGGAAAGGATAGTGGTTCAAAGGACTTGTCAGGCGTCAAGAATGACATAGAGTTGATTGAACAACAAGTGGAAACATTGGAAGAGTTCTTAGCCCAAAAGAACAAAGAGTTGAGTCAGTTGAACGAAGAGATCGCTTCTTTGAGCTAGGTGGTCTACTGATTGTTTTATTCGAAATTTTATTTTACTACAAGGAAGATAAATAGTTTTTATGAAGAAAATGCATGGGAAGAATTATTTCTTTTCTTCTTCAGTTGGTTCTGGTTCTGGAGTAGGCAACTTGAAAGATTCTGGAGTGAAATCCTTACCATCACCAACTTGTTCCCAGACGGAAGAGCCAACAGTGAAGTTTCTCCAAGCTTGGGTCAATTCTAATGGCTCGTAAACAACTCTCTTCTTTTCTTCATCATATCTGACTTCGGTATAACCGGTTGTTGGGAAGTCCTTTCTCAATGGGTGACCTTCAAAACCGTAATCGGTCATGATTCTTCTCAAGTCAGGGTGACCTTCAAAGAAGATACCAAACAAATCGTAAGTTTCTCTTTCGAACCAGTTGGCACCTTGGAAAATTGGTACGATGGAAGGAACAGCACTGGTTTCGTTGGCGTAGGTTTTAACTCTGATTCTGGAGTTGTGACGGACCGATAACATATTGTAAACAACATCGAATCTGTTAGTTCTAGATGGGTAATCAGCAGCAGTGACGTCGACAGCCGACTTGAATTGAGCCGAGGTGTGGTTCTTCAAGAAAACCATAACTGGTCTGACGGCAGATGGTGCTACGTATATGGTTAATTCATCTTTCCAGACAGAGAACTGTTGGATGTATTTAGGCATGCATGCCATGATGTAGGTACCAAATTTGTGCAACTCTTCAATCTGGACCTTGTATTTTTCAGTAGGGTTGACCAACGGAACGTGGATATCGGTTGGTTTTCTTCTAGGCAACTCGGCCAAATTGACCAATTCTTCACTTCTTAATGGGGAGAATGAGGAGAGGGATCTGGAGAGTCTAGCAGTGGCTCTGAGGCCAGAAGTGGTTCTGCCAGATGCAGTTCTGATTGTTCTTGGAAGCATGTAGGTGGGGAGGGAACCTGGGGACGTGAACAAAAGATTCTATGAATTTGAAGATGTGTATCGGTAGATGTAGCACAGTTTGCACGTGGAATGACTTTTCCTACGAATTATGTGTATGGTCCCTCAGTATTGTATACGTGAAGAATTTTACTAATGATGAATTTCTGTGAATACAATTGGTTGTAGGAAGTCGTGCGTCGCCCAAGAAATCGAGCGAGTCCCGCGCGACTCGCTATCAGAAAACCAAACCTGCGGGCCCCAGTTGCTGTTGAGAGCGAGCGGTCGTGATGTTCACCACGAGAAACTAGATTGATTTAGTTGAAATAGTGATGGCCAGACGGCGTCGAGTAATTTGAATAGAAAATCCGATCATGTCTTTGTGAAATATTTTAGATAATAAAATAGGAGGTGTGGGGGAGGGGGGCGTCGGAAGTTGTGTCAATATTCCCTTCGGCATCGAGTAGCTGTGTGTCAACGCCATAATACTCAAACCAAAGCTGCCTAAATATGTGATACATACATTAAAAAAAAGGAGATTAGACAATATTTTATTGCTGAGCATATTTGGGTATTCTACATTGGGCTGATTTTACGGCAAATGTGATCTAACCACTGAAATCCACTGGCAGACGCGGCGTTCTTGCCCTGTGAAATAGCCACCATCCCTCGGAAAAAATTATCGGAGAAAGCGGGGCTCCGGAAATATCATATTTGGAAACAAATGCTTACACTTACGAAATTGTCTGGCCACATGCTGGTGACTGTGCCTATCGCGAGCCATGCTGGCCACGGCCAGCCTCTTTGTTATAAACCCTTTGTGCCTAAGGATCGTTTGCAGAATAAGGTTTTGACTCTGCCTAGCCTTATTCCAAGTTTTACCTGCACAGCAGCACACGGAGAACCTTAATCTGCCGGTTTCTGAGACAGCCCCAACTACAAACCAGTATTTTTCAGTCTTAATTTTTGACTGTCGTGCGTCACCATAATCTAAAAGGCGTAGCACAAAATCTCTGGTTACTGGAGGCTGTTTTGTTCGTTGACTAAAACGCCCGTTGGGAGGGGGCGAGCAAAATAATGGAGATCTTTTCTCGGTGAACTACCTCCGTCCCTCCTTCCAATCAGCCGACCAGCACTTATCTGGCTCCAATCAACGTAGCGTCACGCGTAGTCCCCCCGCCTATCCCCGGCATTTCTCTGTCAACCATGGTCTTATCTGAAGCTTTTTTTTTGTGAGTATATTATTATTTATGTAACTGAAGCATGATAATTCCGAATCTGACTTTTTCAAAATCTGATTTCACTTTTTTCTGGCTACTAGACACTGAGTTACCGCATTTCACCTCCAATTCTTCCCCATTGTTCCTGGTTCCAGCGCCAGTTTAACGCTAAGTATCGTTTCTTCACGACCAAGTGTCCATATAATTCCTGCCCTCATCCGAGGTTCTCGCGTTTCGACACCCACCACCACATCCCGAAACCCGTCTGTCAACGCCATCCCAATCACCACCAATCACCGAAAACACTGGCTCATTTAATATCGTAAATAACTCGAAAATCCCCGACACATGGACCCCTTCAAGAAAAAGAGACAACGGAGGAGCTACAGCTGTGGTTCGTGCAAGCTCTTGAAAATCAAATGTGACCTTCAAATTCCCTGCTCGTCATGTATCAAGTTCAAGCGGGTCGACAAGTGTCTCCTGAACCCCCCAAGGCCGCCCTCTCTGGAGGAAATGAACAAAATTCAACAACGAAGGAACAGGTCCATCAACAAGAGGATGAACCGCTTAAGCAGTGTCGACGAGAGCGATGACGATGACGAAGGCGAGCTCAGCAAAGACGACATAGCATACAACCATATTCACCATGGTCCCATCTACCCCGACAACAACAACAGCCAAATTATCCCTAACAACGACCCTCACTTGAACACAAGCCCGGAATCCAATTCATATCAGTACCCGAAACTCCCTTCCATGCCCCTACCACAATACTTTAGCCAATACCCCGTAAATACCGGCATTCTCCAGAGCAGATACACCTACGCTGTAAACAACATGCTCCCGTCACTACCAACACCCATATACCAACACGGCCAAGCTTACCCCCCTATAAACACATTACCGCAGGCGACACATCAGAACCATTTGCCATTAACACCATCCTTCCAACCAGGATCCGTAGAAATGAACTCATATTCACCAGACCTAAATATGACCCCAGACACAAATGTGACCCCAGACATAAATGTGACCCCAGACATAAATGTGACCCCAGACTTGAGTTGTGTTGAGCACCAGTTGCTTAAAGACGAAGAAGTTATAATAGAGATTTCCGCAGTCGACTTGAGACGTATCAAGAGTCTTTTGCCAAGTAGCTTTGCCACGTTTGATAAGTTACACTACTATTATTTGAAATCAGAAAACGAACGAATTATCGAATTGACCGACCACAAGTCACTCCGCGATCGTTTGCTCCACGTCTACAATAAGATTCTTTCAATTGACGATCAAGATCTCAGCAAAAGCTTCAGCTTTAGCATTGTGGAATTGAGGTCGATAAGTTTGTTTTTCTTAATCAGCTCAAGTGGGTTGTTATTTGAAAAGGACGGATTGAAGAACTTTTTGATTGAACGTTCGATGTTCAGTACCAGAGAAGATGTTATTAAAGACTGGGTGAAGATTTCGAAATTTTTAAAATCAAAAGTTCTCAAGTATGAAACAATCACAGACATCTTATATTTGATGGTTTTCTACTTCATGATTAAAAACTATTACACTTACGAAAACATGATAGTTGAAAATTACTTGGAGTACAATAACTTATTGAGCTACGTTGTGTTGAATAACAGGTTCATGGAAATAATAGAAGATCCCGAGAAAGATGAAGATCCAAAATCAACTTCACCCACTGCACAATCAACGAGGGCTACGACAGTTTCGCAAAAGACCGACTTCCAGTACCCAAAAACACGAGAATTTGAGATTTTGGCGAAATTCTGGATCCAAATCAGATTAGTTGAAATAGAGTTTTCCTTTTTCCAATTCAAGGGATCGTCTTTGTCGTCAAACCAATTGAAGAACACCATTGTTCCTGACAAAAAGTTGGTGGACTCGCTTCATGGCTCGGTGACACTCGATAACAAGGCACGATTTACCAAATATTTCATTGACATCATGCCCTTGTACTACAGACGAAATTGTCCGCCGAACTCAGTCAAAGAGGTGATAAGGAGTTACCTCAATTTGTATGGAAACGTCCTTGCATTGAGTTTATCCAGGTTTCAGGATATTGAATTCGAAATCAAACAGAATCCCCTGTTCATTGTGGGTACGAAACATACAGACCTTTTGCTCAATAACCAGGCGGGGATAAATCTCTTTGTGCGGTGGTTAAGTTTTATTCGGATAGAATCGAGTTATTTTCCATCCTTGAGGTACCTTTCGTATCTTACTACCATTATGAATTCCTACAACTATTTTAACTTCTTGGATGACTTGGTGGAGCAAGCGTCGGGCGGACAGCGGGGAATTCTAGACATTGTTGTTGAAAACTATTCCTTTAACTACATCAAGCCACTTTATTATGGCCTCTTGTATCAAGCAACGCTACTTTATGTGATGAAGAACACGTTGGACAACCATCGTAAATTCAAGGTGAATTTGCCGTGGATCTACGATACTGTCAGGGATAGGTTCGAGATTACATACTTTAAATTCCTCAACAATCGAAGTTTAAAAGAAAACCTCAACATTGTCAAGCATTTCAAGTATACCCTCGAGCTTATTGGCGAGATTTATGAAGATACGAAACGTCCGCGGTCCAAATTTGAAGATTACAACCAATTGGCGAACCGCTTGGAGAATGTTGTGTCGAATACCAGTTGGGACATCTTGTTGAACTATTTCTTTGGGTCGAAAGACAATCTTGTGCGATATGTCGAGAAAACCTTTGACTTGTTCCAGTACTTGAAGGTCGAAACTGTTGACGATAGTACCGAAGTGATTCCAGTGACTTCGACAACGAACTTCAGTGACGAAGTGATACAGGATACGACCAAGCTCTTCACTGGGTATGTATTTGATTCCGACACGGTGTGCGATTACATCAGAACCGTGGTGGGACCCAAGCTCTCTGAAGAATTGCCATGATCATATAGATAACGAGAAACGTGGATGCCTTGTTTTCGAAGGTAGTAGTGAAAAATAAAATTTATAACAATGATTTACGAGCGAGAACCGGCTTGGCCACACTTGAGAACAAACGAAGCCTTTCAAAAGTAGTCACTGCCCCTCAAATTAATGATTGGTTATGAGGAGTCCGATAGGTAACCGAGAACAATACGCTCGGAATCTGGGCGCATCGCAACCACGGGCGAAAATGGGGTAGGAGGGAATGCATATAACCAGCCGACAATAACGGATTGATCTAGTCGAAAGATTGCGTGGAGCAGATCCTCAACCGTCACGAAACACCCATCGACAGTGGCTCCTCCCCCCACGACCACGCCTCCCCGTGAAGTTCAGCCACGAGGGGTCACTTCTGTCTGATCTATTGTAGTGTCTAATCTAAATTGATCATTCGTAGTTTTCAATGCACTCTCTCTTCGTCATCCCTGTCATTTGCGGGCTTGGCTCCATGGCAGTGCGCTCTGCTTCGATTTCATGCAGTACCCCCCGGCTATATATAGACCCGAATTTTCGTGTGGTGAATTTACCGGTTTTTCCACCACTACACTTCTCCGTTATCAAACCATGAAGTGGTACCTACTCCCCTTACTCGCTGCCTCCGCCAATGCGGATATGTTCAGAATAAATTTTGATGTCCGTAGAGGGAACTCCAAGTCTGAACTCTCCGACGTCGAGGACAGTCGTCCCTTCCTTGCGAAGAGAGATGGCTCCCTCGACATGGTGCTCCAGAACCAACAGACCTTCTACTTGGCTTCGCTCCAAGTTGGTTCCGAGAAGAACGAAATTGGGGTCTTGGTCGATACCGGTTCCTCCGACTTGTGGTTGATGTCTCACGATTTGGATTGTATTCAAACTAGAAGAAAAAGAGACGTGATTGTCAACGCCAAAGTTGCTCAAGACAAAAACAACAAGCAGGCTGCTACACCTACTGTGGATGACGCTCCTGTCGTCAAGAATATCAACAACAAGGCTGTGTCTGCAACCACCATCATCATTGGTGCAAGTGGCTTCCCTGGTGGCAGCGGTGGCGGCAGCTTTCCTTCTGGCAATGGTGGCGCTGGCACGAATACTTGTACCTCATACGGTTCTTTCAATACTGGCGAATCGTCGTCTTTCAACAGAAACAGCTCTGCTGAAGCATTTGAAATTTTGTATGCCGATGGTACCGAAGCACTCGGTATTTGGGGTTACGACAATGTCATTATTGGTGATACTACAGTTTCAAATTTGTCATTTGCCGTTGCCAACCAAACCAGTTCTGATATCGGTGTTTTGGGTATTGGTTTACCAGGCTTGGAGGTCACCTACTCCAACAGTTTCGGTGGCAACTACCAATACGAAAACTTGCCAATCAAGTTGAGAAACCAAGGTACCATCAACAAGAATCTTTACTCGTTGTACTTGGGCCCCCCAACCGCCACCAATGGTTCCATTTTGTTTGGTGCCGTTGACCATGCCAAATACTCCGGTCAATTGCAAACCGTTCAAATCATTAACACCAACAAAAACTTGGGATACAACGAGGCTATCAGAATTGAAATCATCGTTGACAACATCGTTTTAAACAGCACAGGCCAAACCGTTCAAGTGGCTTCGAATCCAATTGGTGCCGTTTTGGACACTGGTTCCACTTTGAGTTACTTGCCACAAGCATTATTGGACAACCTTGTTACTGGTTTGAATGGTAAATACTCAAGCAGCGCTGGAACTTATATTGTTGAGTGTACCAACGATCCAAATGTCAAGGTCACCATAAACTTCAGCGGTGTTAGCATTGATGTGCCATTAGTGGACTTATTGTTGCCAGGTTCGTCTTCTGCTACCCAATGTTACTTGGGTGTTTTGGCCCAATCTTCGAGATCTGACTATATCTTATTTGGTGATAATGTTTTGAGAAATGCCTACGTTGTGTATGACTTGGAGGACTTTGAAGTTTCCTTGGCCCAAGTCAACTTTACCGACAATGAAGATATCGAAGTTGTTACGTCTGCCGTTCCAAGCGCCGTTCAGGCCGAGGGATTCAGCTCCACCACACTTGCTTCTGCCCGCCTTGAATCGTCTGCTAGCGGTGCTGTCACTTACAAGGCCGGCACTTTGAGTGGTGCAAGAAGTGGATCAGCTACAAGAACTGGAAGTGGCAGTACCTCGACGGGTAGTTCTGGCTCTGGTTCTGGAAGCAAGAGTGCAGCATCGTACCTTGAGGTCTCCAAATTCCTTTTACTCGGATTAGGCAGTATTGTTTCTTTTGTTGTGCTTATGTAGACGACCTAAATGGAAGTATATAGACTTAGAAAATAATTACGATTAAAGTTGCAAAATATTATTCGGGTATTTATCAAACGGACCAACAGGGCCAACGCTAGCAGCAGGGTTGACACGGTATCATATGTCCTGAAATAACATTGTAGATTATCTGACATGGGCCTTTTGTACCCTACAAGACTGTCCGCTCTTTTGCGTCCTTTGAGATTGTCTTTGCTCGTGTAACCTCTGATTTCGTCTTTGCTCCTCGGCCCTTTGATCATCCAATGCTGCGACGGCGAATACACAAAGTAATAGAACCACGAGGAGGATACAAGAAATCCATGTAAACCAATACCAATACCTGTCGGAAGCCCCGCCAGCTATAAAGGCATCCAGTGCCTTCATGCCTTCGGGAAAACTCCGGTCCAAGAGCAAAAACACATTTTCGTCTTCTTCAATATCTTTGTGGTTGCCAAAACGTACAGCCATTTCCCAGTCAGTGTTATTACGAAAACTTGCAAATTTGGTTCTAATTTGTTCCTTCAAGTTGTCAATATTGACAGTAGAATTCACTTGAATGTAAGAGGGTCGCCCCCCTCCTTTATGCCAGGACTGTTTTATCCAAACCGTTCTGGTGGATGTTTGTGGTGCAACCACAAGGGCTCCAATAATGCTCGAACCTATCAATATGTACGAGAGCCACCACATGAAAGAAAATTCTGAGAGGGATCACTTAAGAATAGCTTTATGGCACAAGTAGTCCTTATATACCCATTACGCAAGACTTTCCTCTTTTTGCTGGTGCTTCGATATGCGTTACTTCACTTCTGGACAACTAGTTTGCTATTCACGTATAATCATGACATTCGGAAACCGTTTGAAACGGCAACCTACCAGGTTTGGTCTTGACCAACTCTTCCCCATGCGGATCATCGTCTGTATGTATGGATATTAGGTAGATCTATATCGCCGAAATTGTGGTTACGTAATTGCGGGAAAGAATAAATTCTGATCACCAACCCTTGTGATTACTAAAGCTTACACAGTTTTTTAACGCCGATACCCAATAGCAACTAAATATTCAATATCAACAGCCTGAACGGGTACGCCGGACTATGAAGTAAGTAGAAATCAATCACTATCTCATTAGGGCCACCCACTAACCATTAGCAACGATAACTCTAGCCCGTCTAACGACGACCATAGCGCTCCTCCGACCCGGTCAAACGCCAACAACCCTGATCCAGAAGAATCCAACAACTCTACAAGCACACCTTCAACTGCAGACACTGCTGGCTCTAATAATACTACCACCGATAGCAATAGAAGCCATAGAACCGAGTTGGGGATCTTTGAGCGGTTCATGGACAACTTCTTAGGGATTAACCGTTTCCATGCCAGAAATCAAGCGTCAGGCTCGTCTTCATCAAGTAATGACAACTCAAACCAGGACGAGCCTTCACTCCCAACTGAGCCAGCTTTGACGGGAACTCCACAACCGGAGCAAGAAACGTCAGCTCCGGCGTCTTCAGAGGGGAACACATCAGCCGACAACGATAATAGTCGTGCTATTATTATCACAGTAAATTACGTTTACTCCGATGAAGAAAACCCGCAGAACCCAAACAGATCAGGCTCGTTGATCATGTCTTTACCTAACAATTCGTCAAATAGAGATCCGAGGGTGATTCAAGAATTTATTCAATTAGCTACCCATATGGCTTACTCCAGCATAATAAATGGATTAAGGAAGGAAAAGGGGATTACTGTGGGCAAGTTTAAATCTTTTCCTGACGTGTCTCCGACAGAGTTGGGCGAGAGTCAAACCTGTTCAATTTGTTTTGAAGCATTTGACGAAGTTGTTAAGAAGGAAGCCGGAAAGAGTGATTTAGAAGAAAGAGACCACGAAGTTCCAGTGAAGAAGATGAGAACTGATACCCAAAGTATTCCAACGGAATACCAATCAAATGCGAGAACTGGCACTGAGCAAACGAACACTGACACAACTTCACCGACTGGTTCCGGGGACCTGGAGGAGCAAAAGTTGCTCTCTGAATTTTCTGGAGAATTCAGTCATAAGCCAGCCAAAATGCCCTGTGGACATATCTTTGGAAGAGATTGCTTATTTCATTGGTTGAAGGAGCACACTACTTGCCCTTTGTGTAGATCGTCCGTGGCGGAGCCGGAAAGCAGCGGAAGACAAAATACCAACGTCACTACAATTAACATTCCTTCCAACTCCACTACTGGGGAAAACAATGCCACGCCTATTCCTCCTTCCACCCGTCCCGAAAATACAAGATTCCATTATTTTGGGCTAGGAGGAAACGGCCAGCGTCCATTGCGCAGAATCCTTAGATCTGGTTCAGGTGTTTCCGAAGGCGACCGTTTGTCAGGAACTGACGGACTTGATCAAAATGCATTCACGCATATTTATGACTACCTCAGAAGATACAGGATGCAAAGAACACCAGAATTGTTTCCAACGGGTGTTTCCAGCAGAAGAACCCCCACTGGTGTTGAATCTACTGAGTCAGGAAGTCAATCTGAAATTTTAGACTTCTTGAACTTGAGAAGTTTGGTTGATCCTGACCCAGAGGTTGAACTGTCTGAACCGGCAACAGAAAATAACGAACCATCTAACGACAATTCCAATGGCGGAGATAACGGGACCAGAAATGAAGACTCGACTACCTGAAGATCATTCACGCATTACTACAACTACATCATACCCTGCATTCCATGAAACGATATAGACAAGTATTTATATTTTTTATATAAGACACATATTTATCATTTGAAAAACTTGGAGTATTTGGCCTTTTCTGCTTCTTTCTGTTGTTCAATTAGGGCCTCGCATCTGGTTATCTCCCTTTCGATTCCAGTATCGTCAGCAACAATATTCTGAGCAGCCTTCAACTCTTTCAATGCTAATTTGTACTTTTTCAATTCCAATAAGGCCTGGCCCTTTCTGAAATGACCCTTTGCCTTATCAGGTTCACCGAGACCGTCCAAGTTCAATAAATATTCAGCATAATCAGCACCTCTTTGATATTTCTTGAGTTGCAAATACACCAATGACAAGTTCAAATAGAGCTTCTTTTTCAACTCGGCGTACTTGTGGTACCATTGTGGTTCTTGGTCTTCGTCAGGAATATATTCCATGACATATCTCAAACATTTTGTCCATTTGAATAAAGCTTGTTGTTTCTCCCCTGCTTTGAAAAGTAACGTCCCACTTTCCTTGATCTTGGTGGATGCAATATAAACAGACTCTGAAGATTCTTTGTCGATATGTTCATCGTCGTCAGGGTATTCTTCGTAAATATCGCCTCCACGAGTGTCATAGCTAGCGTTGAATACAGGGACAGGCATTGAGTCGTCCCACGCTCCGCATTTAGTAATGATCACAACATCCTCGAGTAATGGTGTATTATTTTTGTCAGTTTTGACACGTTCAATTGCTCTAACAACAGACTTTCCGTGTACTACCTTTCCAAAGACAGAATGCTTTCCAGTAAGATGTGGAAGTGGGTACGTGGTTATGAAAAATTGGGATCCATTGGCGTTTGGTTCGCCGTGGTTGGCCAGGCACAATAAAAATGGACCATCTAATGCAGCCAAGTTTTCATCTTCGAACAATTCCCCATCCTCAAATACAGACAAGTTGCCTAAGCCACACTTTGGAGCAGGGTATCTATCTTCGTCAAACCCACCATACATCAAATCACCAGCTTGAATAACGAAGTTTTTCAATACTCTGTGGAAGGTATTGGATTCATAGGTTGGGAATCCGCTGCAAAAGTCGGAAAAATTCTTGGTTGCCAAGGGTGCAAGGTCCTCAAATAGTTCAACAACTATTCTTCCAACATCTGCCTTACCGATAGAGATGTCTAAAAATGCATGTGGCCTAACAGGTTCGACTTTCATGGTTAATGAGATAGTTGCAAGAGTCTTCGATTCGTATTATTAACACAAAAACTTGAAGATAGTATGCCGGAAGCTCAATACAGCATTGAGACAGGTCATGTAAATGGGGGTCAGAGCGAAGGAAGCAGTCGATTTTAGCCTGATACTGTCACTAACTAGGAAATTGTCTCAATTGATTCCTTTTCTACTAGATCGGGCTTAATTGGCCCTCTTGGTATTCTCTTGAGATGTGCAGACCAGACTGGCATAGGCAATAATGTAATTGCATACCTCAGCTACCAAAAGCTTGACAGTTCATCAAATTCTTCTGATTGGAAATATGAACCAGCTTCTTCCCAAATCATAAAGTATTCAGTACTACCCCTAATAGAAGCTTCTCCTACACTGGTCGTGAATATACAGCGTTACAGTTTATTGCGATCGAATGTGTAAAAGTTAATACTCTGCAGGAAACAATAGTAAAAACTTCTTCTAAAGCTATTGCTGTATAGCATTGAACATGATTTCTGTCTCTCGTCTGATCCGACCCATGTCAGTAAGGGCATTCTCTTGTTCTTCTTCATTGTCATCTTACGAACTGCAGCTTTACAAATCACAGGAAAATATAAACACCCTACTTGAGGCCAATGATCGGTCATCTTACATCCTAGCACAGTATATTCCCGAGCCAGCACGGAATGCATTCTTGGCTATAAGGGCATTTAGCTTGGAAATCAACAAAATCAACGATGGCGGGAATAATTCAAGCTCAGTTGCTTCAAAAGCTGCAAGCCAGTTAAACAGTTCATTGGGAGTTTCCACCGCAGATATCAAATTCAAGTTCTGGAGTGACATGTTACAAAAGGTATTTATCGAAGACCCATTCAGCGGAAAGGATTTGGGAGAACCTATTGCAGTTTTATTAAGGGATGCGTTGCGTAATGATTTGAATCTTGACATATCATACTTCCAAAGGTTCTTGCAAACTCGCAGACATTTCCTTCAGAACAAGACATTTCGCACAACCGATGACATATGCTCCTACGGGGAAGGGACTTATTCACAAATGAATTATCTCACACAGGCCTTACTTTTATCGCCATCTATTTCTCCATCAACCATCAGTCTATTGGAACATTCGACATCGTTGCAATCGGAAGTCAGTGACGTTGCTGCCCATATTGGACAGGCCACTTCTATAAGTTCGATGATTTTGGGGTTGAATTACTACTCCAAAACAAGAAACCAAGTTACATTACCGGTTGATTTAATGACGAAGTATGACTTATCGCAAGAGTCGGTGCTTCGTATTACACAAGGACATGTAGGAGATGAACTGCAAACTAAAGAAGTTAGAGAAAAGCTTAAAAATGTTGTTTTTGAAACTGCTACAGTCGCTAATGACCATATTTTGTCCGCCAGAAACAAGTTACAATCTATTCGGTCTGAAATCTTAGAGATCGTAAAACAAAACGGACAAGACAAGCTTCTTCAGAAGCATTCAAAGAGTTGGAGGAAGAATGTACCAGATGTGATTTTCACTCCATTCATGACAGCCATTCCTACGACTTTGTATTTGAAGAAGTTGGAGCGTAATGATTTCGATATTTTCAGTCCCAAATTACAACAAAAGGAATGGAGGTTGGCTTGGACTTCTTTCAGAAACTATTATCAAAGAAACATATAAATTATTTAACTTGTATATATTAGACTTTCAACGATGGAATGCGCTGTCGATTTCAGGTTGTAGTAGTTGGCGATGATGTTGAGGCGCGAGACGCGGTTTTTGCAGCATTTCTGATGTAAGGTCGTGTACATGAAAATCACGAAAAACTGAACTCGACTCTTTTCAACGAAGCAACCAAACTAATACTGATACGTAGCGTTAAGACGTAAAGTATTGAATTTTGTACAATAAGGCTACAGTTTGCATCCCCACCTGTCACGCTAAAAGGCTGTTCTTTCTAATACAACTTAAGTTGAACAGATTCAAATCAGGCTGATCTTGAGGCACAACCAATACCACAAGACTTGGCACTGAACTGCGTTTTGGAGACAATACCTCAGCAAAGATTGACCATGCTGTCTAATTCTCCAACTCCATTCCCGCAATCCGGGACCTTGGAGTACCCAATCCAGGTTGCAATTGATCCAATAACCTTAATGATCAATGAGTGCATGATTCTATCGTCTGCCATGAGGAAAATGACAAGATGGTCCCAGAGTGGTGTAGCAGCCATTCTAGGAGCTGGTGACATATTTGGTGGAGAGGAAGAAACGTTGACCTCAAATTTGGGGTTTGCAGCAAATATTTCCTCGAATGTCAATGGAAATCGATTGACGAACGACAATCCCCTCTTTTCCAGCTTTTTGCAATTGAGATCTATATTGATTGAAGCAGAGGACTTGTACGACATTGATAGCTTGACTTTGTTGCAACCCTTCTTGTTGGCAATTAAATCCTCTTCCACTTCGGGACATATCACTGCATTGGCGTTGAACTCCGTTTCCAAGTTCATCAATTATGAACTCATTTCTTTCAAATCGAAAAATTTACAAAGCACACTAATCCAAATCATTTCATCTTTGACCCACTGTCGATTTGAAGCAGCGGATCAAAATTCAGATGATGCTGTGCTATTAAAAGTGTTGCGGTTATTAGAAGTGATCATTGAATGTCCATTATCAAACTTGTTACCTGACGAGGTTGTATCTGAAGTGATACAAACTTGTTTATCTTTAGCATGTAATAAGAAAAGAAGTGAGGTTTTGAGAAGAGCGGCCGAAATGGCCATGGTTTCCATAACTTTCAAAATTTTCAACAAGCTTAAATATATTGAACCAGAGACAGAACATATTGATGATTTGCAAACGAACTTTCAGAATACCACTTTGCCAGAGGATATCATAGGAGGCACTGACATAAAACCTTCGGTAATCAGCACGCCCAAAGAGTCCACTTCGGACAATGATGAGGAGATACACGAAAAGGATAAACTGAAAACACTTCAGAGTTTAGATTTGGAGGAGCCTTATGGTATCGTTAGTATTAATGAATTCCTTGGCATTTTGATTTCCATGGTATCACCATCGAATCAATACCAACATATGGAAAGTACCAGAGTTTTTGCATTGTCTTTGATAAGTACTGCAATTGAGGTTGCAGGGTTGGATATTGCCAAGCATCCTTTGTTATTTAACCTAGTTGCTGATCCTATCTCTAAGCATACATTGCAAATAATGACAACAACGGACTCTCCGGCGTTGTTACAGGCATCCTTACAAGTTTTCTCAACATTGGCCATTGTTTTGGGCCCCCAATTGAAATCTCAAATCGAATTAACTTTCACATTGATCTTTCAATCAATATTGCCAAATGCAAGCAGTAAGAAAAACGACACCATCAATGATGCGAATGTTTTATCAAGAACACCAATATCAAAAGAAATGCTTGTCGAATCA
Organism: Teunomyces cretensis; assembly: GCA_003706575.2. Classification (NCBI taxonomy): domain Eukaryota; kingdom Fungi; phylum Ascomycota; class Pichiomycetes; order Serinales; family Debaryomycetaceae; genus Teunomyces; species Teunomyces cretensis. The sequence goes on along the minus strand of PPLT02000004.1, from coordinate 791,964 downwards.
ATCTCATTATTGTGGACGAGATCACCGGTATTTTTTACTCGCTTGTTTATTGATTACGATTGTGACTTTGAGAAGTCTGATTTGGCAACTAAAGCACTTGAATTTTTGTGCGATTTATCATTGCCTGAATCGGCATTGGTAACTACTGAAAATGTTCCGCCGATTTGTCTTGAGAGCGTATTGTCTTTCATAAGTGGTATTAATGATAGAATCAAGAGTTTGAACAAAAACGCTGCCCAGATTCCATTATCTGGTTTGATTGAAGATAAGCATAAGAAGACTTCATTCATTAAATGTGCCAATATTTTAAATGAAAAACCGAAGAATGGTATCAAAGCATTACAAGAAAACGGATTTTTGGTGGACTCGGAAGACCAAGACGAAGTTTCAAAATTCTTTTTCAACAGGGCTGGTAGGTTAAACAAAAAGGTGTTAGGTGAATATTTGGCTAAACCTTCAAATGCTGATTTGTTGAAGAAATTTATTAATTTGTTTGACTTTACTGACTTGAGAGTGGATGAGGCATTGAGAGTTTTATTGAAAAAGTTTAGACTTCCAGGAGAATCGCAGCAAATTGAAAGAATTGTGGAAACTTTTGCAGACAGATATGTTAGAAGCCAGGGCCCTGCGCTTGAGAATGAAGATGAAAAAGAAGTGGTTAGACCAGACAGTGATTCCGTTTTTATTTTGTCTTATTCAATCATTTTATTGAATACAGACTTGCACAATCCACAAGTCAAGAAACAAATGGATTTGGACGCCTATAGGCGCAATTTGCGTGGAGTATACAATGGAAAAGATTTCCCCGAATGGTATCTTTCTAAAATCTACCAGTCTATCAAAGACCGTGAAATCATTATGCCCGAAGAACATCATGGAACTGATAAATGGTTTGATGACGCTTGGCATAACTTGATCTCTTCTCAAGCATTGACATCGAATGTCAAATCTGAGTATTCTACGATTGAACTTTGTCAATTTGATAAGGTATTATTTGAAGCTACAGTTGATAAAATCATTCATACTCTCATCAGTGTGTTCAAGGAAGCTTCGGATGATCATGTTATCACCCGGTTAATGTCAACTATTGACAAATGCGCCAATATCTGCTTATATTATAACTTAGACAGTTCTGTTGACAAGTTGATTGGTGCATTATCGGTATTGACGTCGTTAACTGAAAATAGCCGCAGGACCTCGAATACTGGTGATAACTTACGGGATGAAATCCCGATCACCCAGATTAAAATTGAGAAGAAGGATGAAGCCATTACAGTCAGCGAGATGGCTGTTTGGTTTGGCAGAGATTTCAAGGCACAGCTTTCTACCGTCGTTCTTTTCAGATTAATTAAAAAGAGTGATTGCAAAGTCACTGATTCTTGGAAGAATATTGTGAAGATTTTGTTAACTCTTCTTGAGAATTGTTTGATTAACCCCAATTTGTTTTTGGAATTCCAAAGGAAGATAAAATTACCACAGATATTGAAGGTTAAACCACGGTACATCATTAATAGAGTCAAACCGTTGAATAATACCGGTTTACTTTCCACTTTTTCATCATTCTTGAAAGGATATTCTGATGAACCACCAGAACCTACGGATCAAGAGATCGAGTCTACTTTATCTACAATTGATTGTGTAAGGTCTATCAATGTGCCAAGTGTGTTTGAAATGCTATTCAAGGGCCCACAAAGCGATATTAGATCGTTCATTACCATTTTATTAAACATGTTACCAGAATACACCGAAGAAACCAAGAGATATTTTGAAACTGAGACCATTTTCTTATTGGAAATTGCGACTTGTTTCTCTTTATTATTGGCAGATAAAGCATTGATTGCAGATGTGCTTGGGAAGTTAACACCATTGAATATTTCCAAGAAGGGTCAATTAAGATTATCTGTTTATAAACTCTTGTTGAGCAGACATGTTGAAACGGATGAGTTATCTGGCACGTTGAATACTTTGTCCAATTTGGACAAGGAATTATTAAGCAAACAAGGAGGCCAGTTGCTTCAGCCGTTATTGTCCTTAGCGGATGAAGATGCTTGGAGTTCCAAACAGCTCTTGGTAGATGAAGGCTTTTGGAAATTGTTGAGATTGCTTGCGACAAACCAAGCATATGCACTGGAAATTCTTGGTTTTGTTGAAGGTTTAAACAAAGACGCTTCTAACAAAATTAGCTCTCAGAATTACATGTCATTATTAGGGTTATTAGATGAAATCTCATCTTTGGGAGCCATTGGCTCTCAGTTTGAACAAGAAAACGAGTCAATCACTGACAAAGAGAAATCATATTATAGCGATCTTGTTCAACTTTCGAAGAGATCCATTTCTGTTACTGCAAATTTGGTCACAGTGGTCTACAAGTCCGATTTTGACGGGAAGGATTCAACTTATTCTTTAATTCAGGCCTTAGCGCATCAATGTTTCAATCCATGTCGTGAGGTTCGTTCCCATGCCATAAGTCAACTTCAGTCCACAGTTTTGTCTGCCAAGATAGATGACGAGTTGACACCGTTCGGAATATTTGAATACGGGATCTTCCCCTTATTATCCGAGCTCACCAAAACTGAGGTTTTGCAAACTGATAGCAATGGCTTTGTTAGAACACAAATTGAAACTTTGTCATTGACAAGCAAAGTCTTTTTGAACTTCAGCAAAGATTTTAAATCTGAAGAAACCGATTCAGTTTGGTTAAGCATTTTGGACAACTTTAATACATTCAAGGAATTAAGTGCCAAATTGGATGCGAATGAAAAGTCGTTTGAAGAATCTGCACCTGAATTAATCAAGAATATGGTTTTGGTGTTGAGAGACAATGGAGTTTTAACTGAGGAAAAGGCAGAACTTTGGAACCTTTCGTGGCAAAAGATTGAACCAGTCTACCCCGGTTTAAAGAAGGAATTGATTCCGGAAAGTATACAAGAACATACTGAACCCGAAGCTTTGAAAGCTGACAGTTCAGAAATCGAAGAGGAGAGTTAGAAAAATTAGAGTACGTCGAATCTTATAATATTTTGAAGTCGAGCATCGTAGTTTGTGTAAGGCTGAAGCATCTACAGAAAAAAATTCATTTTGAATTTTTCAGTGTCAAGTTAAGATAAGGACAAAGATGGTCAACACACAAACCTACTCTGCCAGAGCGGATGCTCATCCATCGCCTGTTGCTCAACGTTTGTTTAGATTAATGGAATCAAAAAAAACCAACTTGTGTGCTTCCGTTGATGTGAACACCACCGGTGAATTCTTATCTTTGATTGACAAACTAGGACCTTACATCTGTTTGGTTAAGACCCACATTGATATCATAGATGATTTCTCCTTTGAAGGAACCATCAAGCCACTTCTTGCGTTATCTAAGAAGCACAATTTCATGATTTTTGAAGATCGTAAATTTGCAGACATTGGTAACACTGTTAAACATCAATATTCTGGCGGTGTTTACAAGATTGCTGAATGGTCAGACATCACCAATGCCCATGGTGTCACTGGTGCTGGTATCGTTAAAGGTTTGAAAGAAGCCGCTCAAGAAACCACTTCTGAACCAAGAGGTTTGTTGATGTTGGCTGAATTATCTTCAAAAGGTGCATTGGCTTATGGTGAATACACTAACCAAACTGTTGAAATTGCCAAATCTGACAAGGAGTTTGTGATTGGCTTTATTGCTCAAAGAGACATGGGAGGTGCCGAAGAAGGATTTGATTGGATAATCATGACTCCAGGTGTTGGTTTAGATGATAAGGGAGACGCTTTAGGACAACAGTATAGAACTGTTGGCGAGGTTGTTTCAACAGGAACGGACATTATCATTGTTGGTAGAGGATTATTTGGTAAAGGTAGAGATCCTGATGTTGAAGGTAAAAGATATAGGGACGCAGGTTGGGAAGCCTACGTTAAGAAGACTCAAGCCGAGTAATATTGAGCTTCGAATTATTCATATGTGTGTACTTTCATACTAAATATTCCCGAATATGAAACTATATACAAGTCTATGCTGGACCCAATACCTCATCATCAAAGTTGTCAGATAGTTTAGTTCTCATTATTTCAAAAACAAGAAGCCCTACCGATGTTGCCGGTATCGTTGTTAATGCATTTCGTACGAATCCTTTGTAACCCACCTGGAACCAGGTTAATTTTGATTTGCGCTTCATTTTTATCACTTGATTGAAGGTGTCGATGTAGGAATTGTAGTACACTTTGATGAAAGGTTTCCTCTTCGAGTAGGATGCATTGTAAACATCCAACGCCTCAAGTCTAGATAAGTGAATTTTTTGAATCTTGGACAAGGGATATTGTACCGCTAACAACGAAAATGCAGCAGATGCCCCCGCCAATAAAATAAAGGATGATTTCAATATTTTTGTCAGTCTTGTTTCCTCCATTCGTATTAACTTTTCATCGATCGCAACTTCAGCGGTATTCAGGCCAAAAAATGATAATTTTCCCTTCAAAGTAGCCTTCAATCGTCTGTATCCCGTTATCATTCTATATGTAAGGTTATAACCTTGGGTCTTCACTATTTCAAAGGTTGAAAAGTAGAAGGCAAAGCCCAAACTCTCTTTAATAAAAGAGAACCCATACCCTGCAAACACGCCTACTAACCCAACCTCTTTAAGTTTGTTAAAACCATAAATCCAAAGATTTTGATATTCCCCATTGAGCATCTCTGCTGCAGACAGCCTAGTGTAAATGGCATCAACCGGAGCTGCTGCTAGGGATTGTGCAGCTCCTGCGATAAACCCTGCTCTCCAGGTATCTACTGGAGAATAGTGAAAGTTGGTGCGGGATTCCTTATGATGTTGCTTGTCAAACTGGTCTAATGCTGATAAGTAAGTGCCGTATAGTATCAATCCAGTTGCCGAATTTGCCAACAATGGAGGTAGGACTTTTTCTGGAATAAACTTCCAACCTTCCTTTCTCATCACGTTTACAATCATTCCTATGGATGAGTGGGTCCTGAAAGCCCAGGGCTTCTCATGTATGTTGTCGTGCTTGTTTGCCAATGCACGGACATATGCAAGGTAATCAAACCTGGAGGGACGGAATAGCTTCACCGGTGTTCTCAAGTAAAGTACTTGAAGTTGGTAGATAATGGCACGAATACCAGCGGTAGAAACCGACACTGTTTGATTGCTGTTTTTCACAGTCTTGTGAGACAAAGAGGAATCTTCATCGGTATCTAACAGGATCGGGTCATGTCGTAAACTCGTTAGTATCAGTTCAGTGTTGGCCATTACACAACCATAAGTAAGATCTTCACTCTGCAATAACCTCTAGGAGCTAGATTGTATTTCTGCTCTTGTCTATCTTCTGTTCCCAATCTTAGATAAAATGATGGTTGGTTCGTGGTTGATGATTGGTATTGCTTGTATTTACTGTAACGCCCTCAGATAGCTTAAATTTTTTGCGCGTACGTCAAATATCTTAGATCCGCTACCATGTTCAACAACTGGTATTAATCAAAAAATAAGTCTTTGTAGAATTTCAATTATATCTGTGATTTGCAGTAGTACGGATTGTTTATTCTTTTTCCTACACATCCGTTGGCGGTTCTCTATAAAGAATGATTTCACTTTGTTTGAAGTATCTTCTAGCATCTTCATCAATCAAAACCAACGATAAGTAGGTTCTGGTAGAAAACTTCTTATTGACATCTCGATAGGTTGGAGTTAAATCAAATCCACCCAAAAATAATCTGATAGGAATAGTTTCACCTTTCACAGGAGCGCCGTCCATTATTTCAAACCTAACGACAGTTTCACTATCAGTAATTTGATTAGGTGGAGCTCCGACAGTCTCTCTTCTGATAAGCGATAATTCCATATGCTTTATTTTTAATCTCACCAAGAAGAAGTAGATCCTTCCGACAATGACGTCCTTTAAAGAAAACCTCGACTTCAGGTATTCAAACTCAATATGTAAACAGTCCTCAATACCAACATCCATTTTAACGGTTGGGCTATCTTTTGGGTTGACTGGAGGCAATGATATATACTGGTAAACCCATAATTCCTTCTCCCTTTTGATCTCTGACGACGATTTACGCAAGACTGTCACTTTTATGAAGTAGCGTAAACGAGCATTCTTCCCACGATAACTTTCGTACTGTTTCTCCACATTTTTGAACTCAAATGGATAGGTTTCTGAATGTGTCAATTGTGCCGGAGCAGCTAATTCAGTTGCCAACGATAAAAATTCTGATGTAATTAAACCATCAATGTTGGTTTCAATTGAACCCAAAAGCTGTACTTTCACTCCCAAATGCTCCACTTTCCTTCCTTCTTTTGTCCTGATTGTCACCTCACCTTTCACAGATTCACCATCTTTATATATTGGTAACTTCTCTAACCTTCCATGAGGAGTCTTCACCTCGACATGCTTTCTAGTGTCCTCATTCTCTAGCCTGATCTCAATATCTAGAGGAGCTTTAAAAAATATCGACATAGTGGCAATTCAGTAAGTAAAATAAGTGTCAATTGCGTTTATGATATCAATTATATTCTAGATGGTTTCCTTATTATCAGTTTATTTCCCGACTCCACCTTGTTGCTGCGGTTTTGGTCACTATCGGTACGTTTTCAATACTTTAATGTTTACAACAATTGTTTGTATGCAGGTCGTTTATTTCAAGTACTACGGATGGATCATGTCAACATTCCAAGTGCCTGATTCATTTGCTAAGTCAGAGTTTTATTCTGATTCTTCTTGAATAATTTGTCTAGGTCTTCGATAGGGATGTGCATAAAATTCATTACACCGATTTTAAGCATATTCAAATTTTATTGTAAAGATATAGAAATATTATAACTCAGCTATAAGTTGGCGGCCTTTTCCAACAAATCAACAACTCTGCAAGAGTAGGCAAATTCATTGTCGTACCAAGCAATCAACTTAACAAAGGTAGGTGATAACAAAATACCTGCCTTTGCATCAAAGATGGCAGATTCCGTAGTTGATAACAAATCACTAGATACGATCGCGTCTTCCGTGTAACCTAAAACCCCCTTTAAAGAACCTTCAGATGCCTTTTTAACTGCTGCACAAATTTGATCGTAAGTAACTTCCGTGTTTAATGTGACGGTTAAATCAACAACGGAAACATCAGTCGTTGGCACTCTTAAAGACAAACCAGTTACCTTACCGTTCAATTCAGGAATAACCTTTCCAACGGCCTTGGCTGCACCAGTTGACGAAGGAATAATGTTTGCAGAGGCACCTCTACCCCCTCTCCAATCTTTATGGGATGGTCCATCAACAGTTTTCTGGGTAGCAGTGGTCGAGTGAACAGTTGTCATCAACCCTTCCTTAATACCAAAATTATCGTTAATAACCTTCGCTAAAACAGCTAAACAATTGGTGGTACATGATGCATTAGAAATAACATCATATTCCTTGGTCAATTTGTCGTCATTAACCCCAATGTTAAACATGGGAGCATCGGCAGAGGGTCCGGTAATCAAAACTTTTTTAGCACCACCAGCAATGTGCTTTCTAGCATCGTCAAGTTTGGTGAAAACACCAGTCGACTCAATTACCCACTCAACTCCTGACTTACCCCATGGAATCTGGGTGGGATCTCTTTCTTGGAATACTTGGATTTTTTTTCCGTTGATAATTAAGGATCCATCTTCACTGCTAACTTCACCCTTGAAACGACGATGGGTTGAATCATACTTGAACATGTATGCAGCATAATCAGCAGCAATAAAAGGATCATTGATAGCAACAACGTCAATATCTTCTCTTTCCAAGGCGTTACGCAAGACCAAGCGACCAATGCGGCCAAATCCGTTAATTCCAATAGTAACCATTTTTTTAATTTATTTCGTATGGCTAATACTTATTTCTGGACCCCGACTGCCCACTTTAAATACTGTTGGTAAATCCAATAGGTAAGGTGATGATTACAAATAGACGGATTACAGGTATCCATAATCGAGCCATTTCATGTTTCCACGGACGTGACCTATCCGATTGCTTTCTAAATTAATGAGTCAGCAACCTGAATTGCACCCATTTGTAATTTTGTCTTGCAACCAATTCCAAAAAGTGCTGAAAAAGATCCACTCTTTTTCCCCTTAAATCATTATTTGGTTAATGAGATCGCTAGCATTGATTTGAGACCCCAATTGTAGAGTCCAAACACCTTGTTCGTGAAGGAGAAGCTACTCAGAGAGCGGTTATTGTAGGTGTCGGACGACAGGAATCCGAAAATGAGCTATTTTATTTTTGGTCCCTATTCTGTCACCAGGTGTCACTCTTGCTTTTTGCCTCGTCTGTGATTTTGTTTGATCCGGGGATATATCTAACAAAAAGTTGCAGCCGTAAGATTTGTTAATGCGCCAACTCAGAGAGTAGAAAAAAATCCTTTTATAACGTTCAATCAAGGGTATTATGCGAAAGCTATATTCCCAGTAGAAGTTCGGCTCGTAGTATGGGTCCTTTCAGACGACCATTCATTTGAGATACGATTCTGAAACCACCGGACGAGTGAGGGCCGAAACATGGTTATTTTTCTGTAGTGACTAACCTTGTTGCCATCATATTATGTAATCTATCGGATTCTTCATAATTCCGCTTTCAGATCTAAGGTGTTAGGAACAATCTCAGATGCTCCTTACTGCGCTCCCAATAGGGTCAGGCAATACAATGCAAGTCGTCATTTAACAACTTGCTTCCTCGTTCAGTTCCCTTGTAGGCCCAAATGAATCACGACTAACTTCAAATTTATGGCATTTCATGAAACCTTAACTTTGACCCCTATACTCATTAACTTCTTGTGGCACGCTGATAATCGTGATAAGAGTTTATAAATGTAGTGTTGGAACATGCGAGTTGTTGTACGTACTTTGCAGACAATAATCTGCGTTAGTGTCCAGTAATATTTTCAAAAATAGTGTAGACATAATTGCAGTTTATTTTTACAGTTTACATCTTTTTGCCCGATCAAAAAACCCATTGTCCTTAACCTACACACCTCTGAGAGAGCTCCCAGTCTACAGCGTCAAGCATCATCACAATCAAAACAGGTTACCTGATTGTTTACAGTATCATTTTCCAAATTTGTCTTTATATTACTTCTTTTTGAAGCAAAAGAGGATACAATTCGTAGACTTCATTAGACTTGTACCTCACCCAGTTGACCATTCAAATATCTCGAACCAAAATATAGGACCAGATTAATCTCACATAAACCAAGACCAACATGTCTTACATGGATGAAGTGGCTCCGGATTTTATATCTCCACAAGATAACAATTCTTCAACGGACCAGCCTTTAAAGCATCTAGATACCGTGATTGCTTTGTATGACTTCCCAGGGACACAACCTTCACACTTGCCTTTAAACCTAGGTGATACCATATATGTTTTATCGAAATCAGATTCGGGTTGGTGGGATGGTGTGATCATCTGCACGAATGGTGAATTACAAAGAGGCTGGTTCCCCAACAATTACGTTCGTTCAGTTCACTATGTTCAACCTGTCCTCAATAAATTGAAAAGCAATAAGGAAATAGATTCCATAACTGCGGCTAATACAGCCGCCAATGTCTTAATTCCATCATTCACAAACCTTTTACAAAAGAACCTATTGGAATCAGAAAAGAACACTCCTGTTGGTGGGTCAAGAAAGAATTCCGTTGTGAGTTTTGCGAGCTCAGAAACAAGTATTCCATCCGATTCAAAGCCAACCGCTTTGCCTTCCCCTCCCAAGTATTCCAATTCTGATCTGCAGTCCCGGTCGGCATTTCCTTCAATAGCCACGATAGATTTGAATGAAAACATTAAGTTCACAGAGTTGGAAGAGGCAGAAAGGTTAGTTCAAGAATATAAGGAAAAACAGAAGAAGGTTGTCGCTTGGATTCCAAGGAGTACTTCAAATGGTGATTACATCTTCTATTGTGAACAATTGAACGTATATTGTGAATCCATGCCCATGGTCACATATGACTCTGTGACTAGTATACCATCGGTTGACTTACCATCCAAAGAAGCAATCTTTGACAAATCTATCTTAACAGATGAATCTGCTCATGGAAACAATTTAAGCAATTCTGAAAACTTGTTAGGAGGACGGGCTATATCAACTTCTTCATTTGATCCTTTGAAGAGAGACTCTAATGCCTCATCTGTTTCGCAAAATTCAGCCAGTTCATATCACCACTTCTCTCAGCCATTCTTTGCGATGAATGATTTATTTTATAAGCATCCTTCAGATCTATCTCGCTGGAGTGAGTTGAGAGACAACTTTAATTACTTATTGGACTTATCTTTCAAAGCATTGAAAGACCATAACAGGCAATTGTTTAGCACTCACTTTTCAAGATTGAACAAGGTGATTTCGGTCGCATTTTCTGCTTCGAGATTAGTCCAAGATGACTTCATCGGTACAAAGTACGAGAAACCAATTCGGAAAAAGTTGAAGACAATAGCCAGCTCCTTTGCGCAGATTTATATTAATGGTATTTTGCATTTGAGTGTCATGCACCACACTCAACCCAAGAGTGATAGTCAGTTTTTCAGGTTTGACCTCTCCAAGTTGAATAAGTCTACTAGCAGGTCTGGAAGCGAATTTCAATCACCAACATCTTCCATTTCAACAATTCGCCAGAATTCTGAAGATGCCCTGAACTCTATACCAGGCAATCTTCAGAAATTGCCATTGAATGATGAAAATGATGATATGGAAGAATTTGTTTCGTATTTTCAGCAAATCGAACACGAGGTTGAAAACTTGAAAAGGAATATGAACTCAATGACTAAAATCTTTTTACGTTTGACTAAAGGTAAAAGGGTGAAACGTTCAGATTATGATAGCTCCGACGCTTCCGACGATGAAGGAGAAGACTGCTATAATATATTGCCACAGGTTTATCCTCGATTCATTAGTGATGAATTTAATGGCGGCAACTGGTGTAACCCTTTCTTCACAACAAATAACCCTATCCTAAATGTCAGTGGCGATGATTTAAAAAACAGATATCATTCCAAAGTCATCATCGACCAACCAGCTTATGAATCGGTGGCTCATTTTACTGAGGAGATGGTCAAACTAAGTAAAGAGACTTTGGATTATTTGGATCCGAAGGTTCAGAATCTTTATTTCAATGATATCTTGAAAGGTGAAAGAAACACGCATATTCTAAGATTGATTTACAAATACTTATACCATGCAAGCTCCATGATTGATTTGATTGAATCTTTTGACTTCACTGTGTTTTGTTTGATAAAACGATACTCCTCCGATCTGGAGGAAGACCCAGATAAGCTTAGGGAAGATTTAAGTAAATGGTCTTCCGAGGACAATGCCACGACTTCAAATTTGACGTTTGATTATCCGGTGGTCTTGGAGTTCTTTCAACACAAGCAACAATTCCATGACTTAATTCTTAAGATAGTAATGGCCACTCAATCCCTCACGTTGGAAGATCCAGAAGTTTTTAAGGGCATGAAAGATGAAGATCCCCTTTTCTATAATCGTGATGTATTGAAGATGCCCACCGAAAAAGCCGCTCTATTATTAACCAATATTTTGTCCGATCAGCTTAACGAGCCTAATGGTAGTGCTATATCCCTCAATCCAGATACTTTGATGTCAAAATATTTGGTTGACGGTGTAAAATTCTTCGATACTATCAAAACAATAATTCAACAATTGATAGACGAACGGGAAACTATTTTGAACTATGCAACCAGAGTTATGCATGATGACTTTAACGTCCAATTGTTGGTTATAGAAAGAAATAATACTATTATGTCCGAAAAGTCTGATGATGGGCATTCATATTACAGTGGTGGTCATAAGAAATCAAATGATGTTCCCTGGTATCTTGAAGGAGATGAGGAATTTGATTTGTTGTTAGACTTGAAGGGAAACATTAAAGGAGGGACTAAGGAAGCTTTAGTAGCGCATTTAACCCATCATGATTTGTTTGACAGCAGTTTTAACGCAGCATTCTTATTGACTTTTGCTTCGATGATGTCGCTAGGGCATTTTGTTGGCTTGCTTATTAACAGATTTAATATCGAAGCACCAGAAGGGCTAAGCTACGAGGAATATAATACGTGGATATCAAAGAAGCAGAATCCCATTCGACTTCGTGTCATGAACATCATGAAATTATTAATCGAAAAACATTGGTCAAAATCTTATCATAATGAGTCTATTCTTAAAAGGTGGTACGCTTTTGCTCAAACGAACACTGTTCAATCATACTCTATAGGAAAACAGTTGATTAATGATTTGTCAAAATTGTTGAGGGGCGAAGTTGTGTTTACTGAAAGAGAACCTGTGGTGCCAACAATTAGACCACCTGCTTCGTTAACGAAAGGTTCATCTCTAATGAAAAAAATTAAATTGTTGGATATTGACTACGTTGAATTAGCAAGACAGTTGACATTGAGGGAATTTAAACTCTATTCTAAGATCACCAAATTTGCTTGTCTTACGAAGATATGGGGAAAAAAGTCCGGATTAAATGAAAGTACAGAAAGTATTGCTACCTTCATCAAAGCATCCAACCAACTTACAAATTACGTCGCCTATATGATTCTACGCAAGCCTGATACTAGAAAGAGGGTTCAGATTATTCGTTATTTTGTCCAAGTTGCCGAAAAGTGTCGTCAGTATAACAATTTTTCCTCAATGACCGCCATCATATCTGCCTTATATTCGTCACCTATTCATAGACTTAAGAAGACCTGGAAATTTTTGAACTCTGACACTTTGGCTCATTTGCAAAATATGAATAAATTGATGAATTCCTCGCGGAACTTTAACGAATATCGTGATGTCTTGAAGTTTATTGGGTCAGAGCCATGTGTCCCATTTTTTGGTGTCTACTTGAGTGATTTGACTTTTGTTTATCACGGAAACCCTGATGTGTTGATGAACCGTACCAGAATGATCAACTTTGCTAAGCGTTCTAAAACTAGCGAAATTGTGTCTGGAATTGATAGGTTCAAAACAACAGCGTTCAACTTCCAGGAGGTAACAGAAATTCAAAAATATCTTGACTCCTGGCTTGATAAATGTCCAACTATCGAAGAACAATATCAGTTATCTTTAAACCTTGAACCCAGAGAAGTGGTGCAACTGCATCAAAATGTTCATAGCAACAGTCATACGGCCAGTCATGCCAGCAGTCAAAGCAATAGCCATTTGACCAGCACACTGGGGCCCAATAGTGGAAGTATCAGCCAAAGTAGCTCTGGTGGTCATCAAAACTTAGGACAGCATATCAGAAGTCAGAAGGTTTCTTCAAGTTTAGCTAGCTTTGCCTTCAAGAATTAGGAGTTATAGTGTAGTTATGTGATAATGTATTAAAATAATATGCGAATTGAATAAATGGGGTATGAAAATTAGGATTAAGAACTAAATAATGGCAACTCGATGCTGTGTGATAATATTGCATTGGATTCACCTCCGAGCCGCTATATTGTATTTTGCTTTATCTTTATTAATATGCAATTGAAAATTCTTCAAAACTGTCGTGTTATTCGGTACGGATAGTTGCATTTCCAGTACACAGCGTTGAAGTTCGTCAATGATCATGTCTGTTTCAAAGGCAATCATATCGTCCAAACAATCCAAGATATTACCGAGGTTGTTGGCAGTTTCCGATAAATGTCTATGAAATGATTTATTATGCTGTACTTTGGATGTTTTGGATATTGAAGGGGGAGGCAAAACGGAAATGTGGTTTCTGTTCGTATTAACATCGGAGCTACTTGATGGGTTGGAGATAGTTAATGTGGATCTCGTTGTTTTCCGCTCTGAAGGAACAAGGGTTGACGTAGGTGAATCTATGTATGAATTGGAATCCTTCGAGTATTGTTCGTCTGAAAGTTCAGGGGATGTAATTCCAGTATTCACCGTGTCATTTGAACGATATGAAGTAAGTGATTCAAGAGACGTTAGCGTATTTGATGATTTTGTACTGTTGTTCCTAACAAAGTTGTGCTCCGGGCCCTCGTTATTAGGGGCCAAATCTTCGTCTTCAGATATGTATGAATCTAGAAAGTCATCATCACCTTCAAGGTTGAAATCTAATTCCTCAAATTTCTGGAGTAGATGGGCCTTCATATTTATTAGAGGGGCTCACCAAGATGCGTCGGGGTGGTATCAAGTCGTTTGTTTGTTTGTAGCCAACGCCAATTGATGTTGTTTCAATTTAGTATGATGTTCTGGATGAAGAAGCAGACTGTAGTAACTTAAATCTGCTGTTTCTTGAAAATATAGGGATTAACGGTGTAAAAGGGATCGAAAAATAAATAATGCCACAAAAGAAGAGACGAGTGGGCACGCGTGTTCATTACGTGTAACCTCTCCTCGCTTGTTTTTTGTGCCCGTTTTCAAACCATTTAAGGTTTTGTCGAATAACTCGTCTCAATCTTTAAACTGGCTACTTAAAGTGCAAAGAGGATCTTAATCGCATACTAATGTTTGAAGCCAGACTTTTCAAAATGCGTATCGGTTTTTGCCTGGTAGTAGTTCGTCCGTACATTCGTAAAATTAATGCGAGGGAATGCACATTGCATATTCCAGGAGGATGTCGCGAAGTCTTAACTCCATGATATTTACCAGAAGTAGTTAAAATAACAAATTGGGTTAATCCCTTCCGACTATTAATTTTTGCAACTGAAGTCAAGTCCAATATCGATGTGCTATTTGTAAAGCTTCTTCTTTTTCTAGTATAAGCAACTGTATATGTTTATCCTTTTCGAAAGAATTTTGGAATTTTGGAATGCGTTTTCAATTGTTCAGCAAAGTTGCAAAATTCTATCCTATAATATCCCAATTTCAAGAATGTATGGAAATTAAAAACTAAATTCAGTAGATCGGATTAATCTTTTCCAAACTTCCTCTCTTCACCTAAAATAACCCTCGGGTTTCCGGCTGTAAGGTGTCTGATAAGATGGAAATGCAAGCGATTTCGTGCGAGTGGATCGGAGTCTCCGCGGAGAATTAAGAGCGATAACTATATACAGGAGAAAGCATACCAATGACTCAAGATTAGCAGCACATATAAAGTGCGATATCCACGTTTATCTTCACAACTATCTACAAGACTTCAATACTTCTTTATTTGAATTCGTCGATAACTTAACACTAACTCTATTATTAATATAACAAGATGACTAACCCTGTTAAAACCGTTTGTGTATTCTGTGGTTCTTCCTTTGGGAGTAAACCAGCATTTGCTGAAGAAGCTAGCGAATTGGGCAAGCAATTGGCCGAAAAGAATTGGGGATTGGTCTACGGCGGCGGTTCAACTGGTATCATGGGCGCTGTTGCTAGAGGTTGCGCAACTAATGGAGGTTACGTTCACGGAATCATCCCAGAGGCATTGATTTCTCGTGAAAGAACCGAAGCAAACTCAGATTCTTTGAACCAAAAGATTAAAGAATCCATTGACAACCACACTGGTCTTACGCCAATTCCTGATTCAAAGGAATATGGTAAAACAACCTTGGTTAAGGATATGCACACTAGAAAAAGATTGATGGGTGAAGAAGCAGATGCTTTTATTGCTTTACCAGGCGGATATGGAACTTTGGAAGAGTTGATGGAGGTAGTGACTTGGTTTCAATTAAACATTCACAACAAGCCAATTATTGTATTCAACCTGAATGGATTTTACGACAACTTTTTGAAATTCATTGCCGATGCAATTGATCACCAATTTGTTAGTGAAAAGAATGGTGATATCATTAAAGTTGCAAACACAGTTGACGAAGTCTTTGAAGCAATTGAAAAATTTAAAGTCCCTGAAGGTAGATACAATTTGAATTGGGAGAGTACTTAGGAATAGTTTAGTACCTAATATCATAGAATACTTATTAAACACCGCAGTGCTATATTCGAGGATTACAAGCTCATTGCTGGTCTATCACATATATATGTATATATTTATTGAAAATTTTCAATAAGAATAAATAAATATCAGAAATCTAATGTGGGTTGAAATCTTCATCCAAATGCTCATCATGCACATGAAATAAGTCCTCAAATTCATCATCGGGTATTTCAACCTCCGACAATAAACCGCTGGACACATCGTACATCATTCCCCAAACCTCGATTTCCTTGTTTTTTAATGCCATTGAAGCTGAAGGGTGTCTCTTGAGAGCAGTTACCGATGCAATAACATTCAATTCAGCTAATTTTCTTGCTTTCAACTTCGGATCGTGATTGTACTCTTTAAGAATTGCAAGGTTCGCAGCTCTAATGTGCCTTACTGGGTTTAGCCACAAATCAAGGACCCCTCCTATCCTTTTGGAGGAGAGCGATGCCCAAATACCACCACAATCAGTATGGCCACAAACGATAATCTTTTTAACCTTCAAGACATCCACTGCAAATTGAATCACACCCTGAGATGAAATATCGTTAGCGTTCACGATGTTAGCAATGTTGCGATGTACAAAAAGTTCACCAGGAAGAGTCGCTAGACATGCGTCACCAGCTCTAGAGTCGGAACAGCCAATCCAAAGCGTGTGTGGAGATTGGCCCTTTCCATTCAAATCAAATATGTGATTGGAATGGTTGTGTTTGATCGAATCCACGAAATACTGGTTGTTATGTAAGTAATCTGCCTTAGTAGACTCTTTAGATAAGGTAAATGGAAAATTCGAGTGACTTGATTGGTTTGATCTTTTCAAAGGAGTTTTGGTTGGTTCTTTAATGTCATTATCCGATGGTGGTGTTGTGGAAAGATCCGTCTCGTGATCGTGTTCTAGTTGATAATGAAGGATATTTTCTCTTCCCATATTGGCGTAGGTATTATGCAATGAACGAGACCAATGAGACTTGATAAAGTTCCTACGAGGACAAACCCTTGATAACACTTTGAATATGAGTAGAATAAAAACGAAGGAAGGAAAAACAGCTAATTATAAGGTGAAAGGACTTTTTACCTTTCAAGTAGTACAAAATCTGCAAAATTGACCACAATCATGTCAATTCTTATGATTAGATATAATAATTGCACGTTGAGTCAAACATCACTGATAACCTGTACAAAATTTTACACTTTAGACAGTATGTCATACATAATCTGCAAGCCAACAAAATTACCCAAAGCCAAATGATGTAACCAAAAATTAGGATGCAGTATTCGGTTGTGTCAGATTTGTCGGATATCATGGGTTGAGATGTACGAATAGCATGGTTTTGTTTGTCGCAAAAATCTACCCACTTGATAGGTCGAATTTCTATTTTAAGGTATGATGAGTTGCGATAACAAACTAGCCCGTGATAACCCGCACATTCCATAATATCAGGAATATCGCCTTCGTATTTTAATGAATCCGGGTAATTTCATAACGCGTCTAAAATATCAGAACAGATAAAGTGAATAATTATTACCTTATATAATCCCATGACAGTAGATGATCTACAATATCTTATTCAGGAACAAGCACAGGACGCGAGTCATATTGTTTCAAAGGAACAAGATGAGTTCAACCTGTTATCGAAGAATCGAAAGTTGAACCGCTTGACCAATTTGATTCAGAAATCACAGATATACTCCCAAATCATAGCAGATAATATCCTACAAACAAGTTTATCGAGGGAAAAACTCAACTCTTCTACTATTCAACAACCAACTCCCGATGACACACCGAAGAGGAAGAAAAGAAAGTCCGCTAGAACACCCAAACCCTCACGAGACATTACCACCATGTTGTCAACGAAGATCACTGATTCAACAATTTCAACGAAGAAGCATATAGAGCAGTCGCAATCCAACCACTCAACGAAACAACCGAGGTTAGTATCAGGTGGTACTATGAAAGACTACCAACTTGATGGACTACAATGGCTTATAACTCTCTTTGAGAATGGATTGAACGGGATTTTAGCTGATGAAATGGGTTTGGGAAAAACTTTACAATGTATTTCATTTCTAAGCTTCTTGATTGAGCAGGGAATAGATGGTCCATTTCTTATTGTTGTACCATTGTCGACCTTGTCAAATTGGGTTAGTGAGATCCGACGTTTCACGCCTGGTATTAAAGTTCTTAGCTACAAAGGCGACAAGACAGAGAGGTCAAGAATAAAGCCAGATCAATTGAGGAAAAGCAATATTGTTGTAACAACTTATGAATTATCAATTCGGGACTTCAATAAGTTGCATTCAATTTCTTGGAAGTACTTAATTGTCGACGAAGGACACAGGTTAAAGAACAATAACAGTGCTTTGATACGATTTTTGAAGAGATTAGAAGTTTCAAATAGACTTCTTCTTACAGGTACGCCGTTGCAAAATAATTTAAATGAATTGTGGTCTCTCCTAAACTTCATTTTACCGAATATTTTCCACGATTTAGAATTATTTCAACAATGGTTCAATTTTGACGAACTCACTAAACTTGACGGAGAGGAAGATGATAACGAAGATGAAGACGAAGAAACTAAAAGAATAATCAAATTAAACATTCAGCAAAACTTGATTAAGAATTTGCATACTATTCTAAAACCCTTCATTTTGCGAAGATTGAAGAAAGATGTGATTTCCAATCTTCCTCCAAAAAAAGAGTACTTGGTTCATATTCCGCTTTCGAAGCTTCAAAGAAAGTTGTATTATGATGCTGTTGACGGAAAACTCTTCACAACATTGACCGAAGTTTACCTCAAGGAATTGATTCATTATAACCACAGCGATTTGTTTAGCACTCGATCAGATTATGATTTGGTTGATAAGTGTTTAGCGAACAAATTAAGCAAAGATAGTTCATTGCCAAAATCCATGAAATCAAATAGAAATTATAAGGAAGCAGAATCTGATGACGAGTTTGAAGTGGATGAGAACGTGGAAATCCTAAACCGTGAAAATGATCAAGAGATAAATATCTTGTTAAACAAACGGTTGCCAAAGCAGAAGAAGAAAACTCTACTACTTGAATTACTCTTAACCAGAGTTAACAAGCATGTTAGAAGCTTGTCTTTGCAAAACATGGTGATGCAATTGCGGAACATATGTAATTCTCCTTACATCTACTATGAACCCTTCGAACAATCAACTGAAAAGAACGTTGAAGAACAATTCATTCCAGTCTTGTATAAGAATTCTAGCAAGTTACAGGTTCTTGATCAATTATGTTCGGAGCTATTCGAAAGAGGTCACAAGGTATTAATTTTTTCCCAATTTACTAAATTATTGGATTTATTGCATGATTGGTTTGCTTACAAAGAAGTTGAGGTATCCAGATTGGACGGAAGTATTAACCATGAACAAAGAGATGAAGAAATCAAGTTATTCAATGAAAATGAGAAAAGAAAAGTGTTTTTACTCTCAACCAGAGCAGGAGGATTGGGAATCAATTTAACGGCAGCTGATACTGTTATTTTATTTGATAACGATTGGAATCCCCAGATGGACTTGCAAGCCATAGATAGAGTTCACAGAATTGGGCAAACCAAACCTGTAAAGATCTTCAGATTTTTGATCAAGGACTCGATAGAAGAAATTTTGATTAGTAAATCTTCATCGAAACGGTTTTTGGAAAAATTAATCATCCAAATGGGAGAATTCAAATTCAATAGACTCAAGAAATTATTGGGTGAAAGCGAAGATGGTTCGATCAATTTTAACGTTAAAGAGTTAGTGGAAATAAGTAAGTCGTCTGCGTTAAAACTAAGTGATGCAAAGCTGGTCAACGATTTTGAAGATGAATCAGGAGCTCTTTCTGGAGTGAATAATTCGAGAATAAGGTATGAGTACGTCGAGAGTAGAAACCCTAAACTTTTTAAATTGACAGAAAAGGAGATGCAAGAGCTTACAGATCGGTCAATTAGTTGCTATATGAGTGACGATGATAGCAAGTTCAAAAACATAACAGTCTTCGAAACCGTGAATAATATGGATAAATAGTCATCAAAATAAATTTAAAATAAATAAAGTCTAATCCAGCAGCGAAGATTCCAACACCCTTTGTCTCCATCTGAACGCACTCCAGACAGCACTATGGCTCCAAGTTAATTGTTTAGCACCCTGCATGAACCCATGATACTTATTGAATTGCTCAGAAATACTACCATCGTCACCAACATGGTCTTTGACAACCTCCAAAAATGAATCGGAATAATCAAATAAGTTGGAAAGTAATGATTGAAATATTTCAGAGCCGTATGCAATGACAAGCCGATCAACATTGTTCTCAAAATCAATGAATTCCATAAAAAAGTCTTTGTTATTGCTATCAATGATCAAATCCTCTTTGTCAGTTTTCAATTTATGAATGAACTTGTAAACCATTTCGGCTGCTGATGCGGTTGTTAAAAACCAAGGATTTCCCTCAGATGATCCGTATCCATCGTATATATCTTCTGGATACCTTCCAATGGCAACACCGACACCTTTCTTCAATTGGTCTTTGTTATAGTTAACGGGATACCTGAATCTCATATCTGAAACCATTGCACTAAGTGTATTTAATAACGAGGCATCAGTGACATCGTATGGGATGTCATGATACTCTCCAAATTCAGTACTATGTGCGTGCAAAGCTCCAAGAATGGCTGCGGCATCTAAACCAGTTCGTTTGCCTTGTTGTAACAACAGAGGTGTTTCAATAAGGTAAGGTAAACCATCTCTCTTGAACTCAGAGTCATACTTGATGAACTTGGTTAACACAATGAAAGTCCGATTTAAGTCTTTGTAAAATTTTGAATCGAGGCCATCATACTTTTCAGATAGATTCATTCCGTCTTTGAGTGCACGCAACTGAGTCAACGAAGTGAATAAGTGGAAACTATCGACTTCTTCCCACAAGTCAAAACCATGTTTCATCCAGTTTCGTTCAATATAAATCAAATCGGGCTTGATAATTTCTTCATAAATAAATTGTTCTGAAGTCAAAAACAAATTTGACAACAGTTTATTATGAAGATCTAATAGCTTAAGATAACTTGTAATCGTAATGATTCTTAAACCCGGTCCGTCTCTTTGAGGTCTACCCCACTTTTCGTCGAAAGGTTGATTATTTGCGAAAAACTTAGGCTCCCCCAATCCTGTCTTATCATCATCATCAAATCTTCCGGATTTATTCTCCAACCTTTGGATGTGGTAGTTATTCTCAATATATGCTTCAATCGTCGTTTGAAGGTCTTCCACATTTTCGAATTTTCTATCCTTAACGTAGTATATCAAAGTTTTGATAGTAAGTGCTGCATCCCTAGTCCATTGATAAAAGTAGTTTGGGTCAGCTCTAGAAGGGGAAGCTATAACTGCACCCGGAACAACTTCATCTTTACTTAATAGCTCACTTATGCCTCCTATATTGTTCAAAATATTCTTAAATGATGTTTCCCCTTGTTTCGCAATCCAAACTTCTAGATCATAGTCACGAATACTCTTATCTTGGACCCCAAGAAGTGATTGACTCAGGCGCCAACTAAAATTCCATACTGAAGCCTGGAGAGTAGGAATATCCCATTGTGGGATATACAACGTATTGGCAAACAAAGAATAGCTTATGATAGCGAAGATGATTGTACCACGAACCCTCATTCTATATTGTAATTTAATCTATTATTTCTAACGCTTAATGTAAAGTAAAGCCTTCTGGGTGTTTGTGAATAACAAAACTATTATATTAATCTGGTTATCGACAATAGGGAAGGAACGATCGAACGACTCGTGTAAATTTGATCCAGCAATAAACAGAGGGGAACGAAATCTGGGGTTGATGTGATTGCGGAAAAATTGTTTACAAATGAGAAAATGGTCACTGCTTTTTGCACCCCATCATAGAAGTACCTGCATGATGTCATTTTGAGAAATGTAAGACATATGGCGACAGATACTCGAAACCATTGAATATAACTACGATACCATGAGTTCAACGTAAGCCGAGCACGAATAGTATCCAACGTGGTAAAAAATAACGACAACTGCAGGATTCGAACCTGCGCGGGCAAAGCCCAAAAGATTTCTAATCTTTCTCCTTAACCACTCGGACAAGTTGCCAATTTATGTTGAAAATATTGTTATGAATTGACCAGCGTGGTCCCCTACAAACCCTTGGTACTCAAGTTTACTTAGCCTTCGTCCCGTCCACCCTAAAGTAAGCATACTTAACGAACTCCTCGAATACAATTAGAAATACCAGTGCTCCGGTTATTGATGTCAATTGGAGCAATGCCTTGATTGTCCATTGGTCATGAATGGTAGCGGCTAGAGTCAGAAATTCGAGACTAATGGACATTCGTAGATCCAATCTTCTCTATATTCCCATTTATTCAATTAATTCTACATTGAGAGGTTTAGATACTTCCAATGAATCATTTAGAGTGGTGGTTTCCTCTTCTTGGTCTGCAAGTTTTTTCACCTCGTAGTCTCCTTATGTATGATAGTAAACAACACCCGTCACAACTGCAAACGGGTAACTAAACCCAACGAAATAACTAGGCATTTTCTTGATATTTCAAACAAAGATAGTGCATCCACGCGCCAGTAACGAGCTAACATGTAGATAAGAACTACGATAAAATTTCTCGTGGTATCATTCTAAAGTATCCACCGATTGACCCAGGATAAGATAAACAGTTAGGCCCATGAAGTTGGAATACCAAAAACAGAAACAAGAAGTATAAACAAGTAGGTGGTTTTTCATAAATTGATGAAAAGGTATCATAGATGTGTAATGGTTTCTTCAAGGTGATCTTCATCACAGTGGTAAAAGGAGAGGCTCCGGGGTTTGTTCAGCACAAGAAAATCAACGGGAGAACGCATAGATGTCGTAAAACGACTTGATTTTGTACCAAGTGTAATGCCAATTCTGCGGTACGTCCAAACAAATTCTGGGGAAATACCAATGGAGAAACTGTAGACGGTATCGAATACACACATCCTGGAACATACATAGGGAAAAATTCCCACTCGGTATACTACCCATTAAATTCATAATAAATGTTACCATATCAATAACCGCAGTTGCAAGAAAAAAAGTAAAACGTTGCCGCGACCGCAAGGCCAACTATACCATTCGCAGAACAGGCGTAGAGTTTGGGTCAATGATTACTTCGAATAAGAGTTCCCGTAGGAATTTTAATATTAAACAACTGATGGCATTATTTGCATCAGAACCATTTGCAAATGTCTCTTCTCATATTTATGTTGAGAGCAGTAATGGAAAATTGTAGTCTCTATGATATTGGTTGTAGCACCAGTTCATGCATTCGTTGTAGTTGCCTTTTCTTATCAGTTAACACATCTTAACTACCCGTAAGCACTGCATAACTATTGCGAACAGTCACCGTTGAAAAAGCATATTCGACCGTACAAATATGCTTTCTCACCTACTCAAAATCAAAAAGACTATAACAGGTTGTAGTATCATATCAAACCGATCCTTAATCAATCAACTTTAAATCCAATTCAAAGCGTTTCGATCACTACAATTGTACTACAATTATACAATTCTGCATAATTATGTATTGTTTGACCAAAGTTTTAAATATACTAAAGGTTGACTTTGTGGTCCTAATTCTACGTGACTTAGAAAGGAAACCACGCAGAATGAATATTAGTTAAGCTTATGGGTTGCGGGTTATATTGCAGGTTAACTTGCTAAATCACAAGTCGAAAAGAGTTACTAACTAAATGTGTTGAATGTTGAACCAGCACATTGAACTTACAATTCTATTACTGATATCAGTCTAACATTACATGTACCAATGTAACCTTTAAAATACTACTTACGACGTATCGCTGGAGAACTGAATTTTTCAATACAACCACAACACAAATAATTAGGGCTTATGATAAAACATCGAAGGAAAATACGTCACCCAGGTATGTTCTCAACAGTTGTGAGCAATTGAATAACTACTACTCGCACCTTCAGGGGACACCCAACTGCACAATACTCAACTGGTTTTTCTTGCAATTTTGCAATAATAAGAACATGATATATTACGCACAACTCCTTCAACCCACATTTAGCAATGTGGCAGAGATGATCTTAATTTTATTTCGTTAAAATATCCTTTACTGCATGAGGCTCCATTTGAAATTTGAATACTGATTTGGTTCTATATTACCTAAATTTAACTTATTGTCCGAGATATTGGCAATTAAAAATTATGTAGTAGGCTTGATCAAACTCAAGAACTTCTACATTATCTTTAAACTGTACTAATAATAATTAACGGTTTGATTCATGATTAGAGAGAACAGGTCGCCTAAATATTGGTCCGATTGTAAACCCACTTGTTGATGTAAGCCGTCAAGACTACGCTGAAGATGCTCAACTGAGTAGAAATTCTAATTGTTGGTGGTGTTTGACATGATTAATTATTATATCAATATTCAGTATATTTAAGTTCTTCATAAACCTATCTAAGCAGTGAGTTTACAGCTTCTATTTATACTGACAAAGATGTCAGCTCACAGGTTAGACATCATGCCATTACACCACCAACTCCTAAAGTTGTCAATACAACTTTAATTTCACTTGTCTTACGTAATTTCTTATTCGTATCTTGAGGATTGATGTTGCAATTTCATTTTGGCAACTGAGAATCTTGGGTTACTTTTAGAGAGAGAGAGATTTGTCTGTGACAAACTAGATTCTCAACACCACTCTCACCTAATTTTACTATTTATTGTTCACTTGTCAAGGAAGATGCGCAAATGGTTTTCGCAAGTTAATACATAATTGTCCACTCAGCCAAGTGAATATAGTATCACCCCCTCTTATAATATCGACCAATTGCAACAAGAACCCTTTAAAACTGCAGCTGGCTTATACAAAGACTCTCCAAAGCTCTGAAAAGGTGGTAATTCAAAAATGGTCTTCAGCATCCTTAATAGAGGTTCTAAAACGGTCTCCAAATTTCTGGACCTCTGGGGCTTGCAAATTGGATACAAATAATTTTGTTGCTTCATAAACAGCATGTGGAGTATATTGTTCTGGTTTGGTCACAAGCAATACGTCTTCCCAGTTTCTTAAGGTTGGTAAGACCACAAATAGTTTGTGTATGTGCCATGCAAACATGTTGCTAAGATTTGATTGATTTTTATGACTTTTGGTGACAGGAATCATTTGTTGGTAAGAATTCCCTTACGAGACGCTAAGCTCTATCAATAAGCTTTGCTCTTGGATGATGAGCAGTGAGCCGAATTTTGAAAAAATCGGGTGGTGTACAGTTGAAAGGAATATAACAAGTGAATGTTGTAAAACCAATTTTGACTCTTCTTGATTCAAAATGTTAGAACTGCACTCAATCTTTGTTCAGCTTCAAGGTGATCAATCATGCTAAACGTCTAAACAGACTTTCCAGTTTGTTATCGAAACAATTCTGTGAACCTTTTTTGGCAGGCCAATCATCAACACCAGAAATTTGACGCCCCCTCGAGAATATAATTGAATTCATGGCCCATCATGGAGCTCATCCCTATAAAGCTTTACATATAGAGCCGAGCCCTGTGTCAAGTGAAGTTTTTATCTTATAGTTATGTTGACAATCATCTTGTCCAGCTTTGGCGTCATTACATTTAGCAAGGGGATTTTAATATAAATTACTACTTCTATTATATTACTTAGTAACACTCATAGATGTATATATCCCCTTTTCGTTCTACCTGATATTGCTAAGATTCCTTATTAATTTACATTTGACTGTTGATGTAAGCCGTCAAGACTACGCTGAAGGTGCTCAACTGTATAGAAATTCTGATTGTTGGTGGTATTCGACATGATCAACTATTATATCAATATTCAGTATATTTAAGTTCTTCGTAAACCTCGATCCAACAACAGTAGCAGGGGGCTCATCCTCATCCTTGTGGGGACACTCCGGACGCTTGTGGCCTGGTTGACGACAATGGTAGCAAATAATATCCAGAAGGTGGGTAGACTTGTTTTTAGACTTCTTTCGAGCCCGCTGTTGTTGGGCAGCATTGGCCGACTCTTCACAAGTCGAGGACAGTTCCTTACGATAGGAGAACCGAAGAACATAATCACGGAAGAATTGCCAATTAGCCTTAGCATACTCAACAGGGTAAAGGTTAAGATAATCCTCCATACCAGGGTGATCCAAAAGACAAGCGGTTGCCACCA
This sequence comes from Teunomyces cretensis, assembly GCA_003706575.2. Taxonomy (NCBI): domain Eukaryota; kingdom Fungi; phylum Ascomycota; class Pichiomycetes; order Serinales; family Debaryomycetaceae; genus Teunomyces; species Teunomyces cretensis. Next base: position 765,885 of record PPLT02000004.1, on the reverse strand, counting down.
TGATCTGGGCACCATGAGTTAAACCAACGGCAGCAAAGTCCATGGAGTCAAGCAGACGAACAAATTCAGGAATGGTACAATGCTCCCGCCAGAGACGAAGAGTGGGACGAAGCATGAGACCATATGGTACAACCTGCACTGGCTGATAGCATTCGCTAAGGTGATTCCAAAACTCCCGCCCAGTCATACTCATGACATCATTTTCAATCCGAGGGTCAACATACGCAAGAATCGCCAATTTGAGCGCCAGATCCACCGTGTATAGCATCGGATCAACGGACGGAGCCGGGATATACTCCAAGGAAGGACCAGGAAGTTTCAAAACATCCCGGAGAACATCATGTTCTGAACGAAGATACGCTAGAAGAAACGGTGCAGCAATCGCCAATTGGTTTTCAAAACGAATACGCCAACTGGGATAATCAATCATCCCCTTCAATTTAAGAGCGTCCCGAACACTTGTCGACTTAAAGTTGCTCATAACCTGTTGATGTAAGCCGTCAAGACTACGCTGAAGGTGCTCAACTGTGTAGAAATTCTGATTGTTGGTGATGTTAGACATGATTAACTATTATATCAATATTCAGTATATTTAAGTTCTTCATAAACCTATCTAAGCAGTGAGTTTACAGCTTCTATTTATACTGACAAAGATGTCAGCTCACAGGTTAGACATCATGCCATTACACCACCAACTCCTAAAGTTGTCAATACAACTTTAATTTCACTTGTCTTACGTAATTTCTTATTCGTATCTTGAGGATTGATGTTGCAATTTCATTTTGGCAACTGAGAATCTTGGGTTACTTTTAGAGAGAGAGAGATTTGTCTGTGACAAACTAGATTCTCAACATTGACGCCTAAAATATGCCTTGGATTCAGTTCCTTATTGCGTTATATCGACTTCATATGCTCCACTGTGTTCGATAGTACGCGTTACACATGGGCCCTAATAGAGTGGTTGAAGTAGGGTGGTAGAGTTGAGATATCTCTAAACTTCCATCTTCATTTATTACGTGTTTGCTTTTCATCAGATTTAGCTTTGTGTGATTTGCTAGCATTGTTTATTGTCTGCTTGCAAAGGTTGAGTACCATCATCACAGCTTCTGAAAGTACGAATGGTCCAATGATTGATACCCTCTGTCGACCTATTCAGGCTGCCCTGTTGAGGAATGTGAATTTTTCTTTCTTTGTAACTTTGGACCTCTTACTTGAATTTGGGCTCAGGATTCAATGCTTTTGAGCAGATTAGAACTCATTCAGGCCTTTACCTAGAACTTATCCAAATTTCTGGCGAGTCTATCGTCAGATGACTAGATTCTATGCTGTGTTTCAGACAAAACATGGAGTTGAGACAAGGCTCCTCAGCATATTGACTACTTGAGTGGATATGACGTAGTCATCGGTTTTCTCAAAAATTTTGATCAAAGATATGTCATGGGGGGGTCCTATGGGAGCTAGTTATGACTTGGTGGAAGTTCAAAGGCATCTCGAAATGAGAGTAATATGTCGATCTCTCTTCCATCTAAAACTTTCAACGTTGCTTTTTAAGATTTCCGTTCCTCAGGGTATGAATGTCTGAAACCCTTTTTACAGCAATGGTGTACAACCCGTAAGTTTTAAGAAAGAAGGTTTAAAGAAAGCTGCTCAGCTGTGTTTGAGCTCCTACCTATTTTAGGAGTTGAAATTTTAAATGAAATTTTGGGAATCACTTGCAAAACAACTTACTCAAGATATTAATTGTTCCAGTAACCAACCTTTTCTTCTCCAAAGGCTCCATTCAGATGGTACCTGTTGTTCATAGTATTTTAGCGTTAGTATCAATCTAGACGGGCTTGGAATTCTTTTTCAGTCAAAGTTGCGTCAGATACAACTGGTTTTTCTGCCTTTAAAGGATGTCTTATTAATGCTAGATTTTATTTCTTCGAAAAGACAATAATTTTCAAATTCTCAAAATTATATACATCAACTTCAAAGATCAATATCTAGTTACCAAGTTTTAATATTACAGTGACCAGATAGTATTCTTCCCTTTATTTATTTGAGTGCAAATAAGAATATTGCTTCTTTTATAAAATGTTTATTATATATAACTACGACCTAGGTCAAAATATACCGTTTGTATCAATAAAAAGAAGGAAAAGTTTTGTTCTCTAATTCAATATTTACATGAATTCCTGCCAAATTGTTGAACCATATCTCACCTGGGGTGAGCTGGAGACTATAATCATCCTCCACAGTTCCCGTTTTGATTGCGAGTTTTCATACAGTAGATACTGGAGCCGTCAGTTGAAAAATATAATATGCCCGAGAGGTTATTCGAGGGGATGTTCAGTAGGTAATTCACGTTCACAAAATAAAGTTTATCACAAAGCTTGTCCTTTGTATACTTTGCAATTAAGCTCCCACAGCATCATGAAATCAACTATTGGATCCAGGTATTCTTTTATTGTCTAGCATCAGAGATCATGTTATTTTGAGGTTTTGCACTTAAGAAAGTTTTTCAATTCAAGGTACTCGAACGTCAAAAAACAATCAATGATTAAGGTGCAGTGTATTCAACTAATTCACCAGAAGAAAACGTTTGATTTTTACCTTCAAATCATAATCACGTAATATTATCACGTAAAAATCGAAATTGGATCAATTGAATTTTTATGAACTATTGAAAATTTCGAAGACAAAATTTGCCAAAAGCGGGTACCCTGAAATATAGTATTGGTACTGGATTGGCTAGTTCAAACAACTTGGAGTCAGTTTCTAACTTCCAATTTTTGTACGAGGTGTAATGGATCAGGAGTGAAGGTTGCTCAAAAAAGGATGCCACTTAACGTGATTAAACACTCTAATATTGGATTTTAATAAAAAGTATAGATAATGGATAACACATTAATTTGAAGCGTGCTGCTTGATCAAGCCTCTGCACTCAAGTCACTTCACACCATCCAAGTAATTTCGCTGATCGAAAGGGAACATAATGTCTTTGTCTTGATTAGAATATTTGATATTTCTGACTATAGCGCTTAGCATCTGCCATGCTGCCAATTATTAATATTCGGGGACAGGAAACCAATTTTTTTTAAAATGTCAGCCATCACAAAAGTCTTCGCCAATAAGAACGTAAATTTAACGCCGAGTCGTCCGTCTGTCCATTTGTGGATATTCAATCTATTGATCTATAATTTTGTTGAGCATTACAGCTCATGGGTCTCTCCAAAATCTAGATTAGAGTTCTTCTATGGTGGGGTACATCTTCATATTTGTATTGGAATAGGTAATTTAGCCGAAAGTGGGAGACATTACCTGTTACGGAAGTAATCACGGATAATCCTTACTGTCTGTTCTCCTCAGTTGGATTGGGATGAAGGCTTTTTTTCTTGTGCGCAGCGGACAAAAATTGCACACACATGGTGGTGTACGCAATGCTTTGAACGTTGAATCGAAGCCCCCAGCGCAAGTACACAATAGTATGTCGCACTATGCCCTCTCAGAATATTTCCTGAAATCCTAGGTTGCATAAATGCTGAGACGTATTGCCTAGCAGATTATTGCATAGGCGAGTAAACCTTCTTTTTCAATAATCCCATAGATGTATTTACGAGGCTTTACGAGATGTTCCTAGGCGTGTGGATAAATCCAAATAGTGTGTTTCAATTGACTAATACTGCATATAGCACTATTTCTTCCGGCCATTACAATTCCTGACAACACCGCATAAGCTTCCAAATGCGGACTTGGTTCCGAAACTTGGGGTTCAGAGTTCATATCCATGAGCCATCCGTAACAAGCAACATAGTTTGGGTTGTCCAGCACCATGGTAAAGAAAAATTACGCAAAAACGGCTCAAGAAGAGGAATATGCATTCCATCCTATGGATACATTATGTTTAAACTGATGATTCCAGGAACTGTTGAAGCGTTTCGTACGTTTTTTATGAGCTGAACGTGCTCTTCAAATCATGCCCCACATTTATTTTCTTCAAGTGGGGCCGGTGCTGGTGATGTGTAGGGAGAGGAAAAATGTGGAGAAATCTCTAAAATGTTCGGATAAATGTACTAATTAGGCAAGTGAACCGAGAAAATTACATTTCCGTTTAACGCGTTTCCGGTTTATGCAACAGGTTAATGCCACTTAGATTATCCTGGATATTAGTTCTGATCTAAATGGATATCGATCCGGTTTTATGGGGTACGTGTGGGGAGATTTTAGAATGCGTTAACATGGGTGGCCTACTGATAGTTTGCTCGCGAGGTGATTGCCTCCCAAGTATTTATGAGATTAACTAGTTTGAACATATATTGACCAATTGTACAATGGATCCCTTGAGCTTTCGCAAGATTTGCTACGCTGTCAAGGAAGTCACCCGTAGCAAGAACTCTTGTCTCCTCTGTTGTAATCTGGGGAAACCGAAAATGAGTTCAAAAAATAACTTTTTTAAAAAATAATAATTACTCTGTCCAATATGTTGATCATTGACAGAATCGTAAAAATATTGGAGAAATCTGGAGATGGTTACGTTGGGATCTAGGTATAAATACAGAAGAAACCCCAGTCCATTTGTATAATAACTATCCAGTTTACAACACCACTCCAACTTTTACACTCCATCAGTTGTTAGTTGAACTTACAAAAATGTCTAAAGAAGTTAACCACTCAATTCGCCACGGTTCGGTTGATTCTATCGAAAGAAAGTTAGAAGAACAAAACGATAGGTTTGTTATTGATGAGTCTATTGATGATTTGTCAGAGCTTGAGAAGCCTTGGTATAATTATGGTTACATGCGCCACTTGCAATGGTGCGTCTTCTTGATTACGTTGACTTCTACCAATAACGGTTACGATGGTAGTATGCTTAATGGTTTACAATCTTTGTCTCAATGGCAGGAATCCATGGGTAAGCCAAGTGGTCAAAGATTAGGTGCTTTGACCAACGGAACAACTTTGGGTTGTCTCTTCTCGTTCGCTTTTGCTTCTTGGTTGTCTGATAGATTCGGCAGGAAGTATATCATCATGGCTGGTAATTCGCTTACAGTTCTTGGTGCTATCTTACAAGGTGTATCTAACAGTTACGGGTTTTTCTTTGCTTCAAGATTCATTATTGGGTTGGGCTCCGGTATTGCCACGGTTTCGTCTCCTACGTTGATTTCTGAAATCTCCCACCCTAAATACAGAGGAATATCTACTACCTTCTATAATGTGTGTTGGTACTTGGGTGCGTTGATTGCTGCTTGGGTTACTTACGGTACTAGAACTATCCATGGCCATTACGCTTGGAGAATTCCTTCTTATTTGCAGGGTGCTCTTCCTCTTTTCCAAATTGTTTTCTTCTTCACCGTTCCTGAATCTCCCAGATATTTGGTATCTAAAGGGAGAATGGACGAAGCCGAAAAGGTTTTACACAGAGTTCACACTGGTTACGCTACTGATGCACGCTCCTTAAAGTTGGTCCAACTCGAGTTGAAAGAAATCCAAGCTGCTATTGAAATGGAAAAGTTGAATGCCCAAACCAAGTACACTGACTTTATCACCATCCCATCATACAGAAAGAGAATCTTCTTGTGTATCTTCACCGGTATTATTATGCAATTATCTGGTAACGGTTTGGTGTCATACTACTTGAACAAGGTTTTGAACTCTATCGGCATCACTGAGGACAAGAAGCAATTGCAAATCAACGGAGGTTTAATGGCTTACAACTTGGTTATTTCCATTGTTATCGCCTTGAACGTTCACAGATTTAGAAGGAGAACATTGTTCCTCACTTGTATCAGTTTGATGCTTTTGTTTTACGTCATTTGGACTGTTCTTTCTGCCATTAACCAACAACGTAACTTTGAACAAAAGTCATTGGGTAACGGTGTCTTGGCTATGATTTTCTTGTACTATTGTGCTTATAACATTGGTGCCAACGGGTTGCCATTTTTATATGTCACTGAAATCTTGCCATACAGCCACAGAGCCAAGGGTATTAATGTTTTCCAATTGACTCAGCAAGTCATTTCCATCTACAACGGATTTGTCAACCCAATTGCTATGGATGCCATCGAATGGAAGTATTATATTGTCTTTTGCTGTGTTAATGCTGTCGAATTGGTCGTGGTCTACTTCTTCTACGTTGAAACTTCCGGCTACACGTTGGAAGAAGTAGCCAAGGTTTTCGGCGATGCTCCTGAACTCCAATTGCAGTATTTGCAATCCCCTGTTGAAAAGATAGCTGTTGAACACGCCGAATCTAACAGCGATCTTTCTGAGAAGGTTGCTGAAAAGGTTTAATAATCCAGTGGCGTCAGGTATTGCTGCTATTATCAATCTAAAAAGCCCTTTAATTCTTGTGTTGAATCTATATGTTAAATAATAGTTAAATGAATTTACGTCTATGCCTAATGGTTTCAGCGAAATTATAACAATATGGAACTTGCACAGTCATGCTAGAATAATTTCACATTCAGCTTTTCCAGGCAGCTCTGTAACATCTGTCCTCTCAATATGAAAACTACTGCTGTTAAGTCACAAAAATTCAAGTTATTCATTCTAATATACAAAAGGGGCCGAACAGTCCGAAATATAAGCTAAATAATACATATCGATAAACTAAAAGAACATTGACTTGCAATCTAGTTAGCAGCAGCAGAATATTTGGTAACGGCTCTGGTACCTTCGGAAACGGCGTGCTTAGCCAATTCACCGGGCAAGATCAATCTAACAGCAGTTTGGATTTCTCTGGCGGAAATAGTGGACTTTTTGTTGTAAGCGGCCAACTTGGAGGCTTCACTGGCGATTCTTTCAAAGATATCGTTAACAAAAGAGTTCATAATAGACATAGCCTTTTGGGAGATACCAGTGTCTGGATGGGTTTGCTTCAAGACCTTGTAGATGTAAGAAGAGTAAGTTTCCTTTCTAGTCTTCGTCTTCTTCTTGGTGTCAGTAGAAGCGGTCTTCTTAGCAGCTGGCTTCTTTTCAGCTGGAGCTTTGGAGGCTGGTTTCTTTTCTGCTTTTGGGGCCATTTTCAAAAATTCGGAGTGGTTGACTAAAAACCTTCTGCTTCTCGGGAATTGGTCTATTTAAATGTGAGGTCAGTGCATGGAACTTGTTGTTGTTGCGTATTGATGAGTGCGCGTACGGACTAAATTATACTTAGTCATTCCGAAATATACGCGTAAATCACACTGGTCTCACATTTACGAGTTACGGGGTGTAAACGGAGGACCGATTAGGGTCACTAACCATCCTACCTGTGTTTACATTCAAGTAAAGTATTTAACTGTCGCGATTCCTGGTTGCAGGTCTAACATCAATTGCAAAGCAATAATTAATACACAACAACACAATGTCTGGTGGTAAAGGAAAAGCCGGTTCGACCGAAAAAGCATCTACTTCGAGATCTGCTAAGGCAGGTTTGACTTTCCCAGTCGGTAGAGTTCACAGATTGTTAAGAAAGGGTAACTACGCTCAAAGAGTTGGTTCTGGTGCTCCAGTTTACTTGACCTCTGTCTTGGAATATTTGGCTGCTGAAATCTTGGAATTGGCTGGTAACGCTGCCAGAGACAACAAGAAGTCGAGAATTATTCCAAGACACTTGCAATTGGCCATCAGAAACGATGAAGAATTGAACAAATTGTTGGGTCACGTCACCATTGCTCAAGGTGGTGTCTTGCCAAATATCCACCAAAACTTGTTGCCAAAGAAGTCTGGTAAGCCAGAAAAGGCCTCTCAAGAATTATAAGCAAATAAGAATTAAGTCCAACGGTTGGTGCAATAAATTCAGGTGGGGTAGCAGGCTCCAAATTTGGAATTTGTACTATTGTGCTTAATAAGTTTTCTGGATAAGCAATTCTACTTCTTCCGTAGAAAAGTACCTGTGTGTACATCTACGACTTATGTATTATATAGTTTTTATGTTCTAAATTTAATGTACAATATGGGTAACATCATTATTTTTCGCGTGCCTCGCTTCAAATTGTAGTAAAATTCACGTGAAAGTAGAAATATAATCAATTTTACATCAACTGATAACAATCTATACAACTAACAATATGTCATTGAAGAATCCCAACAGAACACGTGCATTGAAAGTAACTGCTGCATCTACTGCTGTCGTTGTAGGTGTTACTTATCTTGTTTTGAAGAGTTTTCCCCACATTAAGACTTCCTTGTACAATTACGTGACTGGCACAAAAGATGATGCCGATGATGAAGCCGAGGATGAAGAAGACCATAAACCAATTGAACTTAAACAATCAAAGTTGGAAGAATCAGACTACTTGAACGGGAGCAGCCTTGTGGATGTTCAAGAATGGACAGAGGAAAATTTAAGAAGCTTTTTGATCTCGGTAAGTATAAAATGACAATAGTGTTACACCAACATATTTTCTTGTGAAGATACTAACATTCTAGAAAGAAATCAGTCCTCCAGCCAATGCTTCTCATGATAATATTGTATCCCTTGTTAAGTCAATTCAAGAAAGTTATTCTACCGAAGCTTAATTTTCTTATCCACTTTAAGCTTACCCAGTTTTTTATCTGGTTACTTGCAGCATTTCAAAAGTGTCTCTGAGAGCTGCTAGATATATGTGTATGTCTATATGATGCCTAATAATGCTAAATAATATCTAATTCTAATTATGAGTGCTCTTTGCTTTTGACCAGGTCAGTAATGCCGTCTCAAAAATCAGTCGAGTTAACCCTTTTCTTTCATCATGTATGTGTGCAAAATGACAGTTGATGTTCATGACATCACGATTACGCAACTCATCATCGAAGAGAATGAATTTTCCTGCTCTCAACTCGTCATCTAGTCTCAACTGTTTTGCAGCCTTACTAATATGCTTGATCTTGGAACCTTGTCCCCACTGTAAATTGTCAAAGTACTTAATAGCAGGTGTTCCATCGATATGCAACAAAGAAAGCAATTCTTGTGCTATTCTTGGAGCGGCAGTTCTACTGGCTCCGATAATTGTTACATCATTTTCAACCAATTCTAAAATGATTGATTCAACGTCCCTGTAAAAGGATAATGACTCGCCTGAGCTATCGACAACTTCGGTTTTGGACGTTGGTTTTACTGGCATCAGAATATGCGTATCACACCAACATGGCCAAAGAGTATAATCCAAGTCAAATACAACTGCTACTGGGTAGTTTTGCGCCATTTAAAGAGAATGAAATCCGCTCTGGTAGCGTCAAAACCAATGTGGATGAATTCCAGCAATCCTGTGCGATGTGATGTGCAGTCTCCGGCCGAAACAGCACATTCACCTCTGTACTTAGTAAAGTTGTTGAAAGATAGACCAAGTAATTAATACCAAGTAATCGATACTACAACATCAAGCTCTAACTATAAAGGCGATAACAAGCATCATTCTTTGAAATGAAGATCCCAACGATTTGTGACCTCCAATAAATAATGGTGTTACCCGCTGTTACCCCATTTTTTGGACTCGCACGACAAGGACTGATAAGATCACTCGAAGGCAAATCCCTTAAATTATCTTCTTCCTTCTAATAATTGTTTGAGTTATTATTTGATCACTAACTGCTGGTAATATACATTAGGCTTCTTAGTATTGTTCACCAACGGTTCAGATTAAACACATTTATTTTAATCAACATTAAACATCCTGAATCCCTGACGCTACCCCTTAAAACTCACATTGCAAGATGTCTATGGTTAATTTAAAAATTAGTTACAATAAGTACCCGGATCGTGAAGTTGAATTAACCCATATTTGTGATCGTTCTGAACTACAGACCATCAACTCCAAAGACGATTTGCTGGGTTATTTAGCTTCTGCAACGAAGCTCAACATCACACCCTCAAATTATCCACACTTGAAATATTTGAGAAAATCGAAGAAACATAAAAGCTATGTTGCCTTGGAGTCTGGTAATGACTTTAAATCGTTGGCCAGAAGTTTGAACGTCAAGAACCACGTCAAACTAATTATCAATGATTTGACTCCACAGTCTTCCGCTAGATTTCCAGCATCAACATCACTGCATAGACAATTATTTGATTTTGCTACCTTGGGTGATCGTATTGTTGAGTCGATGGCGGAACATTGCAAAGATATATTGACAGAGTTCACTAAAGATGCTTTTGCAACCTCTAATTCAACTCCTGAAGACCCAACCTCAAACGATTCGAAGAAGGTTGAAAGTGAAGTTGTTCATACGAATGTTAGTTGTGATTCCTGCAACCCTTACGATTTTGCTCCTCTTGAAGGTGTGAGATACACTTGTTTGGTATGCCCTAATCTAGATTTTTGTGAATCGTGTTCCATGCAAAGTGAACCAATGAAAATTGGAAATCACTCGCCTCAGCACCCAATGGCAAGAATCGTTTCGAATGCAAAGTCCTTCAACAAGAATTCATTCATGCAGCCACATGGAAAGTATACCAGATCTACCGAATTCAATGCCGAGGAAATGATTCATGAAACTGTTAGCTGCGATTCTTGTCACCCGGAAGACCTAGAAACAGATGTCTTCATACCTCTCAAAGGGGTTAGGTACAAGTGCTTGGAATGTGAAAATTTTGACCTTTGCGCAGAATGCGTTAACAGGCAAGCCTTGGACAAGAAGCCAATTGGTGAACATTTGTACTCGCATACAGTTGCAAGAATTGCTGATCCTACTGTTCACTTCCATCAAGGCCCTAAGAGATTCAGACACGGCTTCCCACCTCAAGTGCCTCACATCCCCGAACTGGTTTGGCATCAGCATGCCAACGCATTCCACAATCATTGGAAAAAACCTCGGTCACAAGGTGACAAGTACTATGACATCCCCTTACGGAACTGTACTGCCGACACCAAGAAGAAGTTGGAAAGCTTTTTAAATCGCGGTGGTATTGAACTATTTTTCAACAATGTTGATAGCTACATCAAAGATGCTGAAAGATACCGAGAATTGGTAAAGATTTCCAAGACAAATGAAAATGCAATTCCTGACAACGACGATGAAATTGATTTTGCAATTATCAAGAGCTTAGTTGAAACCTCATTAACTAGCAAGAATTCGAATAATGAAGTTTTAATTAATCATAATTCAGCAACTGAAGTGTCAGATAATGAACTGTCTAACGAGAAGCCCAACGTTGAAGTTGAATTCCAAAGTGAAAATAATGACTTCGTAAATGAGAAAGAATTAAATTGTGCTTCTGCAGTGGAATTTGTTACAGTGAGACCAAAGAAATTAGGAGCAAACGATAAAATTATTGCTTTGACTGTTGTTAATACTTCAAACCGAATTATCAACGGTGGCGATGTTAAATTTGAATTTTTCAACGATAATCATAAGGAAGTGGTCCAGGTCAAAAATACTCCTATAGTTAAACCCGGACAAGAACGTACTTACAACTTTTTTGGCAGACTTAGTGATTATTTTGAAGGCTTGACTGACTTGAGGTTGAGAATTGTTACTTCTAAGATCAGTTTTGAAGGGTCCTATGCTTTCACCTCTGATTCTGTATTGAAGCTTGAACAAACTCCTGTTCTTAACGCTGAAGGTGACATTTCCAATGAGAAAGGAAATCAAATAACTAGCGAACCCACTGAGGGATTTGAGCATATACTCGGTGACGAGGATACAGTTAATGTAACTTTGGTTCCAAAATCGAGAAACTTGTCTCAGGTTATTATCCACAACAAATCCAATAAGTCGATTGACTGTTCCGATTTAAAACTTGAGATAGTGAACTGTCTCAACACCACTGTGGTCTCCATAATCATCCATAAAACTTATGGCATTGGACCCGGAAAGACTGGGAAATTTAACATTGGGTTAATTAATACCCATATGAAGTTCCCTTTTAAATTAGTAATGAAGAACGAGTACAACTATGGCTCTTGTGAATTAAGCATGAAGAACTTGAGCGGGGATTTCAATTTTCAGAAGGCAGTACCATTAGAAGACCAGCAAACCACAAGTTTTGTTGATATTGCTACCGAGTCTGAGACCGATACTCACTTGTCGACAGCTGAATCCGACTCCGATCTGAAGTTGTCACCTACAGTGTCTCCAACATCAGTTACTGATCAAGCAACTGATAGTAATTCGGAGACAGAAGAGGAAGAATATACTGAAACATCCAGTGCATCCCTTATTGAAAATGAAGAGGAACATAATTCAACGATGTCAGTTTTAGGTTCTACTCGTTCCATGTTACTTCCGTCATTACCCAAAGAATCGTTAGTTGGTTCGAATTCCATTTCGGAATTCTTGGATGCTAAGTCGGAGCCGGATAGCCCAATTAATACTGAGAACAGCAACGATGAAGATATCAACTACGAGGATGAATATGACATCATTAGTGTTGGAGAAGGGGACGAAAACGAGATAGGATCTGATTTTGAAATGTTATCCCCTGCTATAAGTAATCCTTAGTCATGATTCTTCTCAATGCCCCCTTTGATTTTTTTTACTTTAGTTTTGATTTTGAGTTTAAGCAATACGTTGATCGAGTTTAAATGTGTTTAAGAAAGGATATTTTGTTAACCATACTGTAGCGGGCCGTCATTTTGCAACTGGCTCAATTTTAGTGGTCGTGTATTCTGGTCAAGATTTTGGAAATTGAGTGCAACAACGAGAACCTCAAACTCCTAGTACATTCAACTCAAAACCGACGTCAGAGCGAAATCGATATGAAATTACCATTGAAGGAATATGCTCCAGAGAGTGAAGGTATGTGCTAATATGCCAAGTAAGGTTTGAAAAGTTATCTAACACATATAGAACAAAAATTCAAGCAGAAGTGCAAAGAGTTAAAGAAGAGGATACTAGAAATTGAAGGAAACAACGAGATAGCTACACTTGCGTTATCTCGAACAAAGGCAGGAATTCGTAGGTCCCGCTTGGAATATGCCATTCTTATGGAAAGACTCGAAGAACAAGCCAAACTGATTCCATATGGTATAACCGCATTCGAAGAAATGGCCTCACCACCAGTCCCCAGTGTTTTCGATGACTCACTTGCAGGAAAGTCTGGCCGGGGAGTAGTAATGGGTAAGAAGGCACCTTCTAAGAAGAAATTTGGTCCACCTGTAACCCCAACGTCAACAAGTCCAGCGGTAAAATCTCAAAAGACTAGAGATCCTGATTTACCGAAGAGACCAACTAATGTCTACATAATATTTTGTGAAATGGAGAAGGAGAGAATTAAGAAAGAAATGGAAGAAAAGAACCCCGGTGTGGCACATGATTTATCAAGAACTATGACTGAAGCGTGGAAAAATTTAAGCGATGAAGACCGGAAGCCTTATTACAAGTTGTACGATGCGGACAGAATAAGGTATATAACCGAAATGGCAGCTTATGAACGTAAGAAGCATGACGAATTAGATGAAGAAGGAAGACCCATCAAGAGACCTAGACTTGAAGGGTTAGATGATGAAACTGCTGATATTCCAGAAGATATGGAATTAGAGCCTTTCGGCAAAACTGACGATGATGCTGCTGACTTCAAGTTAGGGAATGAAAGCAAAGTTGATGAAGTTGAAAATGGACTGGCCAACCCAAAAAATACCGATCAAATTATTGATCAACCCGCTACTCAGGATGTGAAAGACGAAGAGAAAACTACACAATCATCATTACAAGTCGTGGGTAATCCTGAAGAGCAAATTCCAGTTTCACCAGTGAAGAAGGAACAACCAGTTCTAGCTGCAGTTCAACCAGAAGTTGAATCAGAAGTTGAGCCAGAAGTTGAACTAGAAACTCAAGCAGAACTGAATGCAGCTCACCCTGAAACGATTGATGATGCAGAATAATCTTAGTGTTTATGTTCTATGTACTTAAAATACATCTTTATTTACATTTATTATTCAAACCTGTTCTTTTTAGTACGATAATAACCGTTATCGTCCTTCTCATGCTTTCTCTTTTCTCTAGATCTTTCATGCTTCTTCAACTTCCTCCTTGCGGCAACATCAGGGGCATTCACTGCGAGCTGTGCTCGCTTCGTTTTTCTTTCCTGCCTTCTTGCATTAATTGTCGATTTTACGCTGGAATAAACTCGAGTAAATTCAGAAACTCCTAATTTCTCTTCAATCATAGTTGTGCACTCCGTTGAGAGATTCTTCAACTCCTCTTCTTCATTGCTGTTGGACTTCAATTCACCAAAATTGTACAAGGACAATAATATCTTTTCTGCAACATCGGCCATTCTATCGGTTCCTGTAATTTGAGTCAACATTGCCGAAAGTTTGATAGTAGTTTTCTTGCTTACAAACGACTGTTTGTAATTCGATTCTTGTCTCATGATAGCACAAGTACGAGAAACGATAAAGTCATTCGCAAAATCGTAGCGAGCATCTTCGGCAACTTCCGAGTCAGTTTTGAATTCGTACTTCGTGTTATTTGTTTCCCATCTCATGGCAATTATAACCAAGTTTTTGGTGATTTGAGCACCTAACTCTTCTGAGATAGAAGGAGCACTTAATTGACGAAGTAATCTGTATGCAATAGTTTGCACTTCATAATTCGACAACGAAAATTTCAAATTATCAACGTTTGATAATAAGATACCTATTAAACGACAGGAAACAAGACGAATCCAAGCATGTGGGAAAAGCAAAGTATCGGTGATCCCTCTCCAAATAATTTCGTACTCCTCAGTAAACACTGCTTCTCGTAAATTGGAACAAATAGCGGAGTAAACGTTTAGGGCCGAGTACAACAAATCCCATTCAACCTGTGTTTCAGTTTCAGGAACGTTCTTTGATGACTCAAGAATTTCTTCAATATTAGATATTCCCAATTTATCTAAAGCATTGTCTTTTCCAAATCCAAACTCGTTCACATAAATTTTGTAGATGCTGAGCCCACATCTTCTCAAATGAGGGTTGGAGGATTGGTTCAACCATGCAACGACATAATTATTAATACCCCCCAATTGATCCTTGCCTAGCTTCTTGAACATACTAGAAATCAAGGAGGCGGCCATTTCACGGCATTTTCCAGATTCATAGGTAATCAAGACATTTGCTATTGCGACAAAAAATGAAGAGGCCAATTTCGTTAACAACTCTGGACTCGATTTAACAATAATTAAGTGAATTAACTCCATAACAGATTGTCTACCTTCGTCTGTTGGGTACACCAAGTTGTTAACCAAGAATTTGAATTGCTTTTCCAATCTTCCTCTGCCTTGATCGTATTCCATCAAGAACTGAAAGTATACACTTCTGGACATGTCTCTAATCTCTTTGGAGTGATTCACAATCATAATTTTAGATACCTTATCCATAGTGTCATAAATTTCTGGGATCATGACATGCTGAGAAACAACAGCCTTCAAGAAGTTGAACGCCAAACCCTGTCTGTTCGGTTCTTCTAAATCAGGTTGAAGACGGGTCAATATATAGCTGACCGCGGTGTCCTTCAAATTAATTTCAGGTTTGTGTCTAACAGAGGTGGCCAAAAATCTCAAAGAAGCTTGACATAATTCTGAATTGGTAGAAGGTGAATCCTGAATTATTGTCAACGAGGTTCTGGAACAAGCTTCAAAAATTGCATTCTCCTTCTCGGGGAATTCCAATCTAATAACTATATTTAAAATCCGCAATGCTGAGATTACAACACCTTCATTTTCAGACTTAATTCCAGATTCCAATAAGTGTATAAACCCAGTGAGATATTCGACAGTCATCAAATTTTCATGTCTGGTGATAGCAGTCCTCAATAATTCGAATGCAAACTTTTGCAAGGTATGAAGATGGAGGTCATTACTTATTTGTGTTTTGGTAGGTTTTGCATTTAAATTAACCAAGAAATGTTCTTCCGATGCCGTTTTTGGCTTCTTTTCTCTGTAACCATCAAAAACTTCTGAAGCTTGTTTGTGAATCTCGTAACAAGTGACCAAAATATCCGCACTTGAGGCTTCAACGTTGTGATTTAAACCCAATGCGTATCTTCTCAATAACTCATCTAACTTATTTTGCGTTTTCAAGTTGATATGTTCTCTGATCAAAAGCTTGATTGGTTGCAAAACTGTAGTGAAATGGGATAAGCTAATGTTGGAAGTTAAGATTTCACCAGAATCAAAACTTTTCTTGAATTTAACTTCTTTCATCTTACTGGTGTAACCCTCGGCATCCTTTTCTTGTCCTGCAGCACCAAAGATGTCTTCCATAATAACTTCAACAATAACATCAACTGAATCATTCAATTCTGTATGTTTTAATGTTGGCAGTATGGAAACCAATAAGTGGTGGACTGTGTAACTCAAAACATGAATTTGAGAGCCTCTCGACAAAGCAGTTTTCAATTCTTTTAAAATGAAACGAAGATATTGAGGACCTAAGAGGGTTGCAATCTTGCTTAACGACTTTCTAACCGCATCTCTCAATTCTTCAGATCTGGAACGCATAACTTGACAAGTACTCGTTAAGATACCTGGTAGTTCTGCTTCAATTAAAGGCGTAGAAACACACATGATCAAACAAGTCATGGCCTCAGATAATGGTGCACGAGCAACAATCGATTGATCGTCACGAATTACCAAAATCTTCGACAATTGAGGGAAGACTTCCTTAAGAACGTATGTGTCCATTTCCTCTTGACGTGGCATGTTTTTGATAACATCGACTGTCTCGCCGTCCTGTTTAGCTTGGACAGACCCCATCACTGCTTTTGAGACCGAGACAATTAAGTTAACGTGGTTTTTCAAACCCTCTGGTTTCGAATGTCTCAAATTGGCCATGTACCTCCTAAAGATTGCTTTGAAGTGACTCCAACCGACACATCTAATCAAATAGCTGATCGTTTCTAAAGTTTCAAGTCCAACGCTCATGAATTTCTCTTCGGTCGACAATGCATAGTGTTCAATAATTGGAAGAAGATAGTGAGATATACTATTCTCACTTAATTCATTTCTATGCTCGGCAAGTCTTTTAACGGCTCTCTGACGACGATGAATTTGAATGTGGTTGACGTTCTTAAAAAAGTTAGCTTCGTCATCATTCTTAAAAGTCAAAACCTTCATGTCATTAAAGTCTTCAAAATACTTAGCGTTTTGAACAGTGTGATCCAAAACACTAAGATATTCAGATTGTATGTCTTCGTTTTGTTTTCTCAAACCTATACGTAAATGAGGTAAAACAACGTTCTTAAACACCCTTATGAATGGTTCAGCTTCAGCTTTGGTAGACTGTTCAGAAAAACAATCGACAAACCTTCTTAACATGTATGCTGCATTAGTTCTAATTGCAAGTTCGTTCTCATCATTGATAAAGAACAAACCACAATAAAGAAGTGGCAACCATTGAACTGTTGTATAAGATTTATAGTTAGTCTCGTTGATCTCTTTAAAACCATCTAATCTCAGTTCAAAGTCAAGATCTTGCATTCTCCTCATGGAATAGGAATTCAACTTTTGCAAAACTTCGGAAACAGGTTGAAGCTCGCTGAATCTATCACCAATGCTGTTGAATACTGCAACTAAGGTCTCCCGAATTCGACGATCAGAATAGATTCTGAAAGACTTAGCACAAGTTTCATACAATGGCAAAATATCATCAAATGAGCAATCGTAGCTGTCAATTAATGACGACAAGGACAGTAAAATGTTGACTTTGTCGTTTGTGTCAATCTGGCTTTGTGGCTTCTCTAACGATTTGATTAAAGATTCCAACAAAGATGCTTTGGTTTCGTTTTCTTCAATGTAGTTGCCTTCAATTAACAAAAGTAACACATTGATGGCCAAGGAGCCAACTTCACGGTTGGTTATGTTCTCAATAATGGTAGGCAAATTTTTAAGCAAAGAACTAACCAAAAGTGCAAGTAATGTATAGTACTTTTCTTCCGTGATACTCTTCTTGCTAAGAGCAGTGATGGAAAATTGAAGGACAGTCGCAATGACACCTTCCTTTGCGTTACTATGATCAAGTAAGGAAAGAACAGCTTCCGCAGGAGCGAAGTCCTCAATGTATAAAAATCTTGCAGTGTTGGGTAATTCAACCCAGCTTGTGATAATTCTCATCATGGAAGATGTCTGTTGCAAATTCTCTATGGCAAAGTTTTCCATTCTTGGCTTGATTATATGTTCGAAGATGATTGGAATGTAATCATCCCAAACGAATTGATCTCCTAGAGTTTTGAAAAGCTCACTCAAACATCTCATACCCATCTGTCTAATATTTCTGGCGGTTTTCTCAATATTGACGTCTTGTTCATCTATACTTGGGTTATCAATCCTTGATTGTGCAGCCACCAAGGAGTAAACCAATGGCTTAATTGTAGAACTCAAAACACTAGCATACTTTTGACCTAACGTGTTGTACACCTCACTTAAAAGGTTCACATAACCGCTAATTTTCTTTAACTGACTCTTCTCAGTATTAATTTCTCCTTCATTAAAGAATTGTCCGTAGTCAAGCCTGTCAGAACCTAACTTTAAGAATGACTCGATATCTGAATCTGAAAGGTTTGGCAAAACAGTAACAACTGCAAACTTTTTACCTGTCTTACTATTGCTCTTTGGAGTTCCTTGAACCCTTCCAAACAATATGCGTAATATCAAAGGCATCAAGTGTACTAAATCTTGATCTTCGATTTTGGAATCAGAATCTCTAGTAATGAATTTGGAAAGTTCGTCACGGAATATGGTATCATCCAACAAATTCCTCAAGTTATCGCGGTATTTGTTCACAGAACCTATACCCCAACGTAAGAGCACGTCCAATGCCATTTTTTGTGTCTGTAAGTTCTTGTTACATAATAACACCAACAAATGATCGTATACCTTCTGAGAATTGTGAATCTTTTTTAAGTTATTGAATTTTCCAAATAATGACACAAGATCGTTTCTGTCTTTTAATGTCCAAGAATTCATTGGTAAATTATCGGAATCTTCTGCATCTTCAGGCAGATTTAAAATCATTGGTACTAAGATGTCCGAGTGGCGTTCAGCTACGGAAGGAACAACAGCAAGTGTTTGAATTGCCTGGGATCTCATGACGGCACTATAGGTATTATCAGCTCTGGTACTCTCACCATATTCCATAATAGAAGAATAAATGTTTCTGTACTTCACTAAGTAATTTGTGTCCACCATTGTGAAGTTGTCCCTCAATCTTTTACTCTTTGCTTGCCAAAGTGATAACTCACTTTCTTCAGCCTCGAACAATCCATAATCAAAATTGAAATAAGTAGAGGCCTGGCTGTCACAATCTAATTTAATAAAATAGATTGCTAAATCCCAGACATAATTGGAGAAGGATGTAATTAATAACGGCAACACTTCGTGAACTGCATTCCAACAAGGTTGAAATTTATTAGTCAAAAGACCAAATAAGAAGCTTGATACTATGCGCTTTTCCATATCTGTTGGTTGGGCACATTGTTTATAATCCGAGGCAAGGTGGCGGACTCTTAGTCCAATATCTCTTCCATTCGCCAAGGTCAAAGGAACTTGTTCAATTACTCTTACTTGAGACAAAAATGGCGAAATCTCTTTGTTCAAAACGTTGTTGATGGTGACAAGTAATTCAATAGAATTCAGTCTGGAGTCATGGTGAGGCAAGTATAAATTCTCAATGATACTATGTGAAATATTCTCATATTCGTTTTCAAGAGGTAATGCGACCTTAGTTGAAAAGGTGCTTATGAATTGATTAAACGATGCAATGAACAAGGATGAGGTTTTCAACGTTGACAAATGTGAGTTCAACTTTTGGAAGATAGTCACCAAAATCTTGTTGTCCTTAGAATCCTTCAACAACTGCGTCAAAGAATCAACAATAAGAGAAACGATGTCATTCGAAAAATGAGTTTGATAAGGAAAGCCATCAGCCAACAATGTGTCTAGAAGCTTAAGTAAGTAATTTAACTCGTGCGTAACTGAAGATTCTTCGCCATATCTTAATATTAACAATCTCCAGTATATTTCGGATAATTGTTTTGGATCATTGATTTCCGAATAATTTTCTTGCAATTGAGAGATTATGCTTTCTTGAGTTGGTTTTGAAAGGCCAGGGATAGGAGAAATTCCATAGTAGTTTCTATCCTTTAACCTTGATAAGAAAAATGCTAGTTTCTTCAATTCTTTCACGTTGTCAGAATACTGGTTAATAAACTCTTGGATATATTTTCCAATACCAAAATTTATCATTTTAGATTTGTTGATACCCAATGCTGTTTCTGCAAAGATCAAGAATTGTTGCCCGTCATTAAGTTTAATCATTGACTCAAAAATCAACTTGTGGTATCTTGTCAAATCATTAATTTCACAGTTACGGAACACAATTGCAAACAAGTAAACCAAAGATTCCATCAACTCAAGTCTCAATTCTTTACTTGCTAGAGTCTCGACCTTCTTTAGCAATGATTCGATTGTGACTAGGATAGGTTTCCAGTTTGCAATTTTTCTACCAGAATCAGCAAAAGATAATGCAGCTAGAAGTTGTGACACAGCAATTAGAGTTTGTGGTCTCTCACTTTCCTCAACAAGCTTTAAAAGGAAGTCTGTAACCAATACGTAAAACTTGGGGCAGGCTATCTCTGAGCCATGATGAATGATTTCCAACAAGATATCAGAAACTATAGAGATAGTCTCTGGATGAAATTGCTTGGTATTAGACTCTAAAGCATTTTCTATGATCTTGGATAAAATCAAACTGGACTTAGAATGAAATGTTCCGGTCGTATTCTTCATTGCTTCGCTGTATAAAACGGTCAACGACTCACAGTAAGCCTCATTCTCTCTAATGGATTCAATTTGGTCATCAAAGGAATACTTCAAAACCTTCGTTAAACTATCAACCTTCAGCTTCCTTATAAGGAAAGAAAGCGCTTCTGCACAAAATCTGGATATATATGTCTTCTTACTTAACTTCAATAAGGGAATCAAGATTTCAAAAGTGGGTAACAAATCCGCTGTTAATGTCTTCGTTAAGTACTTGAATGCAAATGCTAAACAATTAAATGTCCACTCTAACGTGTTGGAAGAGTTTCTGTTGTTTTGAAGGTCGTTAGGACTAATGCCGTTGGCAATCTCCATGAGCAACTCCAAGAATCTGGAATAGAAAGGAATAAAATCAGGACCAAGATCGTGAATAAATTGGGACAATAATTCCAAAAGTGGTTGAACAGAATGAGGATCATTCTTTTGAATATGATCATAAAGGGCATCAAAGATTAATGATTGATGATGCAATATTTGTGGCAAGGACTGGGAATGTATTTCCACTTTATCCAAGAAATCGGTGAAATTACCACTTGAATTGACTTCTTTCCAGTGATCTAATGTCGTTAAAAAGTGTGAAGACTCTACATTATCGTGAACTCTGACATTAAGTTTTAAATTTGGTTCGATCTTTATAGAGTCAACCCTTTCCCTAAAAGAAGAAAACGCATGTCTTCTAGTAGACAATGTCGTTTTGGTCTTCGTTTGCATGTTAACTTGGAAGATGCAGTGTAGTGAGTTTTCGATTCTTCTGGCGATGGCATCTCATCTGAACATTTTTTTGTTAGATGATTGTGTGCAGGCGTTTTTTACATGGAGTAAATGCGTCTGAGATAATAATACGATACCATTGCATGGAACTGTGAACCAACGAATCTAGTTCTATATTCTTGCATTTCTTTTACTATGACGAATACAGAATCTTCCCCACTACTACCTAAGATATCCGACAATCCAATAATACTACCGGAAGGGGCACAATCACCGCAGCCATCCATACATTCGTCGTCGGCTATAAATACACTTGGCCAAACAGGATCTACATCAGTCAGCAAGGGTGCCCAAGCATCAACATTACAAAATCGTGGAACAAAATGTGCTCAAGCAAACAAGAGTGGTTCTAAAATAGCCCAATCACCGAAGATTGGTTTTCAAAGAACCAGTCGAACTTCTCAGAAGTTAAAATTGCTTCCTGAAGACCCTCCGGATAGCACAATTAACTCTAGCAGTGCCGCAGATGACGATGATGACGACGATGACGATGCTAACTTGAGTAAAACTCGTGTGTATTCACAAGTCAGACGTATTACCGATACTTCGGCGAGAAAGGATGCCGAGACTTTGGGAAAACTGCACCGCGATTTGTTGCCAAGAGTAACAGCATACTGTACGTGTGGTTCATACAAAATGAAGGATTTGTTGAGGTGGTTGAAGGATCGTAAGCGTATTCACAATACCAGTCCTAAGTTATTTGATGAATGTCTTTATACACCCTTCGCATACAAAGATTGGAGAAGTGATAGCAATGGTGACGAAGAAGCTAGTCACAAGTTAATTCGATTGGCAGACGAGGGTGGAGAAATTGATATTGGTAGAAAGAATGACATTTTTATATTTGAATACGGAGTCATTATCATGTGGGGATATACTACTAAAGAAGAATCTGCATTCTTGGAAGATTTAGCCAAATTTGAAAGTGAAAAGTTATCATCTGAAGATATTCAAATTGAAGAATTTAATTACTACATCACCAAGTCCTATCAACCCAGAATCTATAATGACTTTATCACGTTGAGGGATGATAATAACTATATGTTGAAGTTGTCGATATCTCATGCGCTTGCCCAGTCGGTAAAAATTTCGTTGTTTGAAGAGTTAGTTGATAATACTATTGAAGATACTCAGGATATCCCACAGCAAATTGCTCATACTGGTAAGGTTGAAATGACCAGGGACGAAATTATGAAGTCGATTGGGGAATTGTTTATTTTGAGAATTAATATCAATTTACATGGATCGGTATTGGACTCGCCGGAATTAATGTGGGCTGAGCCCCATCTCGAGCCTATTTACCAAGCTACCAGAGGATATTTGGAAATAAATCAGCGGGTGGAGTTGTTAAACCAAAGATTGGAAGTGATATCAGATTTACTACAAATGTTGAAAGAGCAATTAGGTCACTCCCACGAAGAAAACTTAGAATTTGTTGTGGTTGTTTTAGTTGCTTTGGAGGTCATTTTTAGTATTGTGAACATTATAGTTGATGTTTTTAGAAAGTAACGGAATGCAGTATTATTGTTGTGAAAATATTACTCCGATGATCCCAGGCAAAAACATATTGCGTCATACAGCAATGCAATGTTGTAGAGTGCAAAAAAAAAGTAAGCTGGTTCCATATATTGTCTGCTGACCACGAAATTTGGCAAATTCCAGAAACTTATCAAATTCTTATAAAATTGCCAATAGATTTATCAATTAACCACCATTATTCAACTACGTCAGGATAGCAGACAGAAGTAAAATCAGGGAAGAAACAAAAAGTAAACAAGCAATTCATGCTGTATGTATGATGACGGAAACTCAAGCAGGGTTCCAAACTGGATCTGACTGA
Organism: Teunomyces cretensis; assembly: GCA_003706575.2. Lineage (NCBI taxonomy): Eukaryota > Fungi > Ascomycota > Pichiomycetes > Serinales > Debaryomycetaceae > Teunomyces > Teunomyces cretensis. Next base: position 742,594 of record PPLT02000004.1, on the reverse strand, counting down.
AAAATATGATTTATAGTCAAACAACGCTATAAGTCCTAAGGCAACTAGATACGTAATGCAATACTTGGGAAACTGTTTCTGGCTTCATCATAAGTCCACTAAGTTTTTTGTTGGCTAGAATAGAGTTGTCTGGAACCTACTGATTACTAAAAAAAGATTAATAATGCAACGGGGCTACAATCTAGACGAGCCTTGATCGTTAAATATTTTTTGTACGATGACGATGACATAAGACTGCAACTATGGCCGTTGGCCATATATGTCACATATAATTTCGATAAAAACAGCCAACTGCCAGCAAACACTATAAATTTTCTTTTTGCAAAACGTATTCTTGATTTCTGTTGCATCTATGAGCTCGATATTTTCCATATTTAAAGCACCTACACCCACTTCCAACGTAGTGAAAGGCACACCCGAAGAAATAGCCAAATATGTTCACGAAGATATACTTGCAGTGAAAATTGAAATCAAGAAATATAATGAATTAACCGGAATCTTGAACACCAACACTTTTTATTATAAGATGTTCAAGTTAATCGAGTCTGAACATTACAAAGAGATGCGAGAATTGAAAGAAAGGAACGAGTACAACACAAAGACTCCGATTTATCACAAACAGCTTTTAGCTCTATACAAAAAACAACTTCAAGAGATTTGTGATCTTTTGGAGATACTTAAGAACAACTACAATCATGGGCTTTACGAGTCACATATTGTGAAGCATAGAAAGAACGGCGTGGTACCGAGAAGCTCAAATGCTTCCACAGCATCGTCTTCCATTCGTTCGATATCAACGGAAGACACGGATGAGTCCGAAATAGTTGATAAAATAGCAATGGAAGCACCAGATAATCTTTTGGATCCAATATCGTTCAATTTGTTCAGTGACCCAGTAGTCACGCCTAGCGGCATTACATACGAAAGAACTCAATTGATGAATCATATACAAAGAAAAGGAACTTACGACCCTTTGACCAGAACTCCATTCAAGCCAGATCAACTTTACCCAAACCTTGCAATCAAGGATACTGTTGAAGATTATATCAAAACGAAGATTCAGGAACTAAAATCTGTCTCAGTATAGAAGCATTATATAGACGCAAGAAACCTTTACGATGAATGAACATACCTACGAAGTCTTGATCTTCCAGTCTCTACTAATGCAGAGTTGGATCAAATCCGTATTGATACACCGAATAAGCTCAGTCCCCTCGAGAGCGAAGTAAGACCTTGATCTCGAACGCGTTTTCGTGGGGTCGGTGGCATCTGCCTCTACTGGTACCTGAAAGAGTAGTGCATACAATCACCATATCAAAAAAAATTACGATGAGCTTCTCTAGTAATCGAATAAGACTTCAAAGATATCAAATAGGCCATAATGAGGAACTTGATAATCCTTAATAGGGGTAGTATCAGGCCCGAATCGAGAACTTATCCCGATTTGGAGCTTGTTGACTCTGTTTTTGACTCAGTTTCCGACAGTATCACCTTTGTCTTGATATCTGAAGAATCCAACATTGTTGAAGTGCAACAATTTATGAAGAATGGCGAACTCCTAGTATTGGCAAGCTTCCCAGTTTCTGGATATTCAAAATTATTAAGCTTCAATCACTTTGTGGAGACCAACCAATTGATTTTGGTTTTTGAAAATGGTGATATTGTGTCCGCAACCTATGACCCAGCTCAACCAGATTACGATACGACTTTCGTAGAAATTGTTGGCTCCATTGATATTGGATTGCTGGCATCTACCTGGTCTCCAGATGAAGAAACGCTATCCATCCTCACGAAGGACAATAAATTGGTTTTATTGTCAAGATTGTTTGAACCAATTCGTGAGATGGAATTGAATCCTGATGATATCAAGATCACCGACTCTATGCATGTTTCTGTTGGTTGGGGTAAGAAAGAAACCCAATTTAAAGGTAAGGGGTTTAAGGCAATGGAAAGAGAGAGAGAAGCATTGAAACACGCAGGTTTGGACTTGAAGGAAGACTCCCCATTAAGAGACCCAACAGTTGCTGAGGTTGAAAAAGGTACTGTTTCAGACTTGGATGATCAAAGTCAAAAGATCAGCTGGAGAGGTGACGGTCAATACTTCTCCGTTACCACTATTGAGCCTGTTTTAGTTGAAGATACAAGCGAATTATTCGAGAGAAGAGTTATCAGAGTATTTACGCGTGAGGGAGAGTTGAACAGTGTCAACGAAGCTGTGGACGGACTTGAGCATAACTTGGCATGGAAACCGCAGGGATCCTTGATAGCATCAACACAAAGGCATGTTGACGAAGATGGCGACGAAACTTTAGATGTTGTCTTCTACGAAAGAAACGGATTGAGACGTGGTCAATTTAATTCTAGGTTGAATCCTTTTACTGAAATCTTGAAAAACCTTGAATGGTCTGCCGATAGTGAAGTTTTGTTATTTCAACTTCATGATAGAGTTCAATTATGGACTACAAAAAATTACCACTGGTACTTGAAACAAGAGATCCATATAAGTAAAAATGATGTTCCGACAAATCATATTGTGTTTGCCAAGTTTCATCCAGAAAAGCCCTTGCATTTGATGATTGGTACAAATGCAGGTCTCGAGATCATTGACTTAGCTTACAAGGTTGTTACAGGGCCCACCGAATTGGGCAATGATATCGGCATGACATTGGTCACAGACGGGTCCCTAATGAAGATAACTCCGTTATCTGTTGCCAGTGTTCCTCCACCGATTAGTTTCAGAGAACTTGAAGTGCTCGACAATATCAACGACTTGGCAGCAAGTAAATCCAACCATAGGTATGCAGCTCTAACTAGCATGAATGAGGTTCTGTTGAGCGAACTCTCAATCGAAGACATGAAGGAGGGTAAGCATCCTCAAGTTACAAGCAAAATTGACAATATTTCTTTAGGATTGGATGGAAATGAATTTGCCAAACAAGTTTCATTCATTGGTGATAATTTGGTAGCAATTGCCGTGGATGGTCCTACAAAATCCAGAATCATAGTGTTTGATATCGAAAACTTTGACTCTCCAATGTTCAAAGACTCCGTAGAGCTCCCTACAAAGATTGTCATTTTAAAATCTCAAGCTGATTTTAGTGGAGTTGCTGCTGAAGGCATCGATGGAACTGTCTATCGCATGAATGCGGAATCCGAGCTCCAAACAGTCACAAGATTTCCACAATTGTGTCGTGACTTTGAGTTAAGCAAAACGACAGACGATGAATCCGAGAGTAACTTTGTTGCCTTTGGATTATCGGGAAACGGTAAATTGTTTGCAAATGACGAACAAGTAGCCAACGCTGTCACTTCTTTGAAAATTACCGAATCTCATTTGTTATTCACCACAGCACACTCACAGTTGTGCTTCATGCATTTGAAGCCCGCCAACGGTTCTTTTGATTTCCAGGTGTTTCAAAATTCAAATCATCATGAAGAAATTATTGACGAGAGAATTAGACAAATTGAACGTGGATCTATCTTGATTAATGCCATGCCAAGTAAATATTCTGTGGTATTGGAAGCTCCAAGAGGTAATTTGGAAACCATCTGTCCGAGAATAATGGTTGTTTCAGGTGTCCGGAATTATATTATGAACAAGCAATATAAGGAAGCCTTCTTGACTTGTCGTACTCATAGAATTGACTTGGATATCTTGCACGATTACGACCCTGAGTTATTCCTTAGCAACATTGAGTTGTTTGTCAACCAAATCCAGAAGGTCGAACACTTGGACCTTTTCGTGTCGTGTTTGCATGAAGAGGATGTTACAGTTACCAAGTATAAGGAAACATTAAATGAATCTGACGACTTGACCAAGGAAGTACAAACATTGCAAATATCCGAGAGACAACAGCCTGTTCAATCTCCATTGCGTAAAATTATCAAGAATAAGGAAGATCATACCGAGTTTAAGAATTCTAAAATCAACAAAATCTGTGAAGCAATTTTATCGGTATTGAAAAAACCAGAGTACTTTGAAACTTACTTGCAAACTATTATTACCGCTTTTGCATGTGAAAAGCCACCTAACTTGGTTGAAGCTTTAAAATTGGTTGGCTCCTTTAGCAACAAAGAACAAACTGAACAAGCTGTTACGCATTTGTGTTTCTTGCAAGATGTTAACAAAATCTATAACACAGCTTTGGGATTATATGATGTTAGATTGACGTTGGGTATAGCTCAACAATCTCAAAAGGATCCTAAGGAATACTTGCCTTTCTTGCAGAATCTTCATGTTCAACCAGAATTGAGGAGGAAATTCTTGATCGATGATCACTTAAAGAATCATGAAAAGGCATTAAATTGGTTGTTTGAAATTGGTGTGGAAGCTCACCAAGAATTTAACGATTACATGATTGATCATAATTTATACAAACCAGCATTGGCCATCTACAAGTATGATGAAGCAAGAACGACCGATATCTACCGCTTGTACGCTGGTCATTTGAACAGCAAGCAGCTTTTCAGTGAAGCAGGGTTGACTTATGAATATTTGTCAGACTTGGAGAACGCGTTGGAGAACTATATTTTGGGAAAGAAATGGAAGGAAGCGTTGGCAATTACTCAACACGAAGAATATTCTGATAAAGTTGTTTCTGCTGCTACGAGATTAGTTTCCTCTTTGAGCGAAGACCACAAGTATTCTGAAGCGGCAGAAATTGAATTCTACTTCTTGAACAACATTGAAGAGGCCATTAGATTATACTGCAACAACTATAACTACACAACAGCAATTTTGTTGGCCACTAAGGAAAACAAGACACACTTAATTGAATCTGTGGTGGATAACCAACTTAATGAAGGATTTGGTACAATTGCAGAGTTGATTGCTGATTGCAAGGGTCAATTCAACTCACAATTAAAGAGATTAAGGGAATTGAGAACCAAAAAGCAAGAGGATCCATATTCATTCTATGGAGTACCAGATGAATTGGACACTCCTGATAATGTCTCTGTTGCTGCTTCCGAGACTTCAACAACGCCATCTTTCTTTACCAGATACACAGGTAAGACTTCAGGAACTGCTAAAACTGGCGCATCTAGAAGAACAACCAAGAACAAGAAAAGAGAGGAACGGAAGAGAGCCAAGGGTAGAAAGGGTACCATTTACGAAGAAGAATATCTTATCAAATCCGTGGGTCGTATGTTGGATAGATTGGACGAAACGCAGGCCGATGGTGTAAGTTTGATCGAGGGATTGATTAGAAGAAAGTCCAAAGAAAAAGCTTACCAGATTCAAAACAACTGGATTGACTTGCTTGATCTTATCAGGGACAACATTCACGAAATTCACAACATGAGTGAAAGAGACAGAGAAAGAATCGATGAAAATGGAGATGTTTATTTGATCGATGAAATTCCGATTCCTAAAATTAATGAGTTTCCAAAGAAGAATATCTTGGACTACTGAATGCATCTGGTTAAGGTAACGATAGAATAGACGATTATAATTACTTACCCTTTTTTTCGTATTTGATGGCTAATTCTTCCTGTAATTCCCGAAGTTCGTGTTCTGTAACAATGTTGTGTAATCCTAGAATCGCCTTCTTCGTTCCATCGGTTACTGCTTGCTTCTTGCCTTTACTGAAACACATGTACTTATGAGGCAAGTTTGTCGCTTCACCCGTTCCAAAAGCATCACTGTAGGTGCCATCCTTAAGAGTGACACGAATCAACGCAGAGAACTTCGCTGAGTGAACCGATTTCACCTCATCAAAAGATTCAGTCAACAAATTACTTTCAAGTATTTCTGTCGACCAGCCATCAAACCCAAATACGTCATTAGCAAGATTAAGCAATACACTTGATGGAAAGTCATAGAAACTAGAATTTTGGCCAAATCTAGTCTTTGAATTCTTGTTGGTTTTCAAAATTTCTAATCTGGACTGAAGTGTTCCTATCTTTTTGAGTGACCACTCAGGTATGTAGTACTTTTCTTCTATTTCAATTCTTTCCTCTTCAAACTGACTTATGTCGGGAAAGAACTCCACTGTTGATGGTAACAGTGCAGTTTCAGCATCGACTTCATATTTAGAATCAAAATTGAACGCCATGCCCTTAATAAATGGACAATTTTACACCGTCCTCAATCTTATTCCAGGGACTTCCACAAAAACCCAAACCATAAAGTCACACTTGTGTTTGTCAAGACGGTATATCTCTCGATTTGTGCGTTGACACCTTAACTGATTCAGACTGACACGTCTTTTTATAAAACGGTACACACACGTCTCATTTTTCCAAGCCAACACCCACAAGTTCGCTTAAACTGCATTGATCAATTGCCAAAGCCAAAGGCTGTTAGATATGGAGTACTTTAACAACATCTTATCGCTGCAAAATCCGGTTCAGCTGGTAGAAGAAACGATCCCAACACTTTGCAATCGTCTTCAGCATGCGTCCTTGTCGTCAGATCGGCGTTCAGCCGTACTAGGGTTGAAAAGTTTTAGCAGACAATACAGAGAAGCCGTGGTTGAGTACGGTTTACGACCATTAGTTTCAACCCTTAAGAAAGATGTTGACAATCCTATAATTGTGAAAGCGGTATTGGAAACATTATTGATTTTGATTATCCGAGGAGAAACAGAAGAAGATCTTACTCGAGGCTGGATATCTCAACAGTCACGTATTCAGAATGGGAAATACCCCAGTCCATTATTAATGGATGAACTTTCCCTTGAAGATCAATTCTCATTGTGGATCGCTGACGAATTAACTCAAGATCACGAAGTAATTGCCTTGTTAATCGAAATTCTCCTGGTAAATGATAATTTCCACATCAGATTGTATGCATTGCAACTATTAGAATCACTTGTATCTACAAGAGCTTTAAAAACCAAGGATTGCTTATTAAATATCCCCACATCAACATCTACTCTTGTATCACTTTTGAATGATACCCATGACCCTGTCAGAAACGAAGCTATCTTACTACTAATGGCCGTCGTCAATAACAATTTTAATATTCAAAAATTGGTCGCTTTCGAAAACACCTTTGATAAATTATTTGATATTATAGACGAAGAAGGAGGAATAAGAGGTTCCATTTTAGTTCAAGATTGTTTAACTTTGATTATCAATTTGTTGCAATATAATGCATCCAACCAGAAATTCTTTTTGGAAACCCAGTGCATACCACGATTAGCAAAACTTTTGGGCGAACCAGTGAAAGATGCGGAGCCACAAGATGATGTAACAAATGGAAATGAGTTAGTGGACAGCAACCCTCCAATGGTTTGGACAGATCAGAGATTACAAAACATGATAATAGCGTTAGATATTTGCAGAACCTTTGTCAATGAAGACAATGAATTGGTTTTCAAAAACCAGGAGAAATTGTTTCAAGCTGGTATTCATTATACTGTTTTGAAGTTAGTATTCTCGCCTGTCACAAATAATGAAGTGAGATCAATTGCATTATTAGGCGCCGCAGATTTAATAAGAGCAAATGCTGATATTCAGTTTGAATTTTCCCGAATTGATGTACCATATATCGATCCTTCATTACCTTCCCATTTACAATCCTACGATAGACCTGTTCCAGTATCAATTGCTTTGCTTAACTGGGCATTATTTATCAATTCCGTGCATGCGTTTGATATTAGATTAAGTGCTTCGGCATGTTTGCATGCATACTTCAAGAATAACCCAGACACTAAATCTACGTTTTTGACGGAACAAATTAAGGCACATACAGTTCCAGGATATTACGATCTTGAAAAAGAAGAAGCAGAAGAGGAGGAAGGATCAGCAAATGGCGGTAATCAAGACCAGAATAGCACAAGCCCTCCATTTGCAAATATTTTCTCCACATTAATGGATTATGATGCAGATATGAAAATTAATCCTTACAAATCATGGTTTGCCGCAACCACGTTAATGTATCTCTTTGAAGATTCAGAAGAGAACAAGGAAATTGCTCGAAATGTCAAGACAGGAGATGAAAATGCTGGCGAAGAAGTCATGAACTCAATTCAAGCTATTTCTGGCTTGTTGATCACAACTTTGGATAACGTGGATCCTAGAATTGCAGTTTCGTACTTGATGTTACTTATAGTGTGGGTTTATGAAGACCTTAATGCGGCGAACGATTTCCTTAGTGATTCGTCTATTACGCGTTCTATTTTAGCATTCTTGTCCAACAATTCTTCTGAAAGAGCACTTTTGGTTCAAGGAATGGCAACTATTTTGCTAGGTGTGGTGTACGAATTTTCGTCTAAAGACTCTCCCGTACCTAGAAAAGACTTGCACGCCTTATTGGCCAAGTCTTTAGGTAAGGATAACTATTCATTGAAAGTAAAACAATTCAAGGAAGGATCTACATTCAAAGATTTTGATGAAAACATTTCGAACATTAGCAAAGACAAAACAGGTCTACCAGAAGTTTATTTTGATGCCATTTTCATTGATTTGATAAAGGAAAACTTCTCTCGAATCAAGCGTGCTTTGTTCCATGATCCTGATTCCGAACCTCATGGTCGCCTATCGTACGATTTATTTGAAGAACTTGATGCAAAGTATGTCGAGTTACAAACCGAATTGAAGAACCATAAAGAAGCTGCTCAAACAAAGGAAGAGTCTTTGAATTCAGAGATTCATGAGTGGACAAAAACACACCAAAATTTGGAAACGAGATTACTACAAGTGAACAAAGAATTTGATGATCTCAAAGACAAGCATTCGAGTGTTTCTGAAAGCTATGAAAGTACGACCAAGTTATTACAAACGGCGGTAAAAGCCAAGAAAGAATTTGAAGATTCGTCAAAGAGATATCACGACGAGCTTCAAGAAGCATTGAAAAAGGCATCGTCATCTGGAGACTCGGCAAGTCTGCTAGGAAAGAAATTGGAACTGACCGAACAATCTAAAAAGAAGCTTGAAGATGGCATAAATAACATGACTCGTGATTTGTTCCAGTTGAAGAAGCAGAAGAATGATCTTGAAAATAACATGAAAACCATTGAAAAGAACCTCCAGGGAGCTAAAAAGGAGTTGAAAGACAATAAATTGGCTTACGATGCTCAGATTGAAAAATTAAGAATTGCAGGCGATGCTTCAAAAGAAATGATAGATCAATTAAACCAAAAATTGCAAAATGTTACTCTTGAAAGAGAGTCAACAAAAAAGAGATATCAAGAAAAGCTTGAAGACACGGAGGCCAGCAATGAACATTTAATGGATAAATTAAGATCTGCGTCGGTCGCCTTCCAGGACATAAAACAGTCCAAAACTGTCGTGGACGAAGAGTTAGAAAAGCTCAAGTTGGTTTTAGCAGATAAGGAGGAAGATCTAAATGCCATGGAAGGTTTTAAGTTAGAAATTTCTCAGCTAAAACTGCACAATGCTCAATTAGAAGCTGAAATTGCTTCTAACAGAAAAGAATCGGACGCTACCGTGGAAGAATTGAGAAGTAGAGTTCAGGAGTTCGAATTGAATAGTAAAGATCTTACTTCTACCAACGAGGAACTCAGCCAAAAGTTAGAATCGTTGAGGAAGGATCTCATATCTAAAACTGACGAGTACGTCAATTCGCGCTCAGATGCTGAATCACAATTGGAGACATTGAGAGCGGAGAATAAAAAACTTCAGGAACTGATCGAAACTTTGAAGAAAAGCCACGCTGACATTTCTACTACTCATTTAGAGCTCAAAGATGCACACCAGGAAACTACCAAGGGTCTTCAGAAATCAGAAGAAGAAAGTTCTAAATTGAAGGCGCAAATCGTAAAGAAAGAAGAATTTATCAATGATCTACAAGAGAAACATAGTAGGATTTTGAAAGGCAGAGACGATGAAGTTGTTGAGATCAAAACAGTTCATAATCAAAATATCGAAACCCTAAAAGATGAATTGAAAAAAGTGACGACTGACTTGGAGATCTCCAGCAAATCTTATGATGAAACCAACACAAAACTCACAAATGCGATAGCTTCTGCAAAAGAAATGGATAATCTGTTGACGCAGTCGAATGAAACAATTAAAGCCTTATCCAAAGAGCTAGATTCTCTCAAAATTTCAACTAAGGAATCAGAAAAGGATTTTGAATCCAAGAAGTTGAACTTGATACAGAAAATTTCAGAAAACGAAGCAAAACAGAGTGCTTTGCAGAAATTGCTTGAAGCGTCTCAACTAGAAGTTGAAGATGCTAAGAAGAAAGATCAAGACAGTTCGAAGTTACTTGAGGAATTAAAATTGAAGAATGAAGAGTTGACAGAAAATATTAATGCTTTTGAAATGACACTGAGAGAAGAAGCAGAAAGCCTCGAAAAGGAGAAACTGAAATTGGTTACGATTATTGAGAATCTAAAGACTTCCACAGCTTCAGAACGAAGTAGTTTAGAACAAAAGCTTAAGTCAGCGCAACTTGAACACGCCAAATCTATTGAACAGCAAAAAACTACCGCTAACGAAAACCTTGAGATCAATGAAAAAAAGTATAAGTCAGAGAAGGAAGAGTTGATGAAGGCTCTTGAAGAACAGAAGAGAATTACACAAGATGACCTCGCCGGTCATAAACAGAAACTTGCAGAAGTTGAAATCTTTTCAAAAAATCTACAAGACCAGATTCTAGAATCCAGCCAGGAAGCATCCAGAATCCAAGAAGAATTGAACGCCAAAGAAATCGAGCATAATGCCAATGTTACAAAATTAGAAGCAGTAGCTTCGCTTTTAGAAGAAGAAAAGAAGAGAGTTGCCGCTACAGAAACCGATAACGCCGATTTAAAGAAAGTGATTGCCACGGTTAAACAATCACTTGAGTCCGTTCAGTTAACGGTAAAGGAATTGGAGAGTGAAAAAATTGTTCTTTCTAAAAAATTGGAAGAATCAAGCCAGTCAGTTAGTGAATTAAAGGAAAAATCGTCAAAGGAATTAGAAGAGTTGAAAACTGAACTTTCTGAAAAAGATAACAAGATATCCAATCTCGAGAAAGAATTGAAAAACAAAATACTGGAAGTTGAAAAGGAAAGAGCTATTTTGAGTGAAAGTTCGGAAACAATCATCAAAGAATACGGGGAAAAGATAAAATCACTTGAAGCAACGTTATCCAAGACTAAAAACGAACAAAGCGAAAATGCTCTCTTGTATGCGAGGGAGGAATCAAAAATGAAATCCAGTATTAAGTCTGTAAACTCTCAAATCGAATCATTGAGAACAGAATTAACCGGCCTCCAATCGGAATTGAAAAAAGTTCAGGAAGCCAAAGAGATGGAAAAGAAAAAATTCATGAAGCTTATCGAAGAAAAAGAAAGTGTGGTGGTCAAGCTTGAGGCTAAAACAACAGAACTAGAAAAATTGAATTCTGAATTACAAGCTGACTTGACTACTCATAAATTAGAAAATGAGTCTCAATCAAAACAGATGACTGAGCATGCAAGAAGTATGCAATCTAAGATTGAAGAAAATGTAACATTCTCTAAAAATGTGACTGACCTAAGTGATAAGCTAAAAGAAGCCGAGTCTAGAAACGAAACATTGGCAGAGAAGATTATTGTTTTGGAGGAGAATTTGGCAATTCAGAAAACTTCTTTTGAGAGTTCTAAGAATGAAATTAGCCAATTGACAAAATTAAAAGATGATTTGATACTGAAAAGCGAAGAGTTGAATAAATCTATTTCCTCGAAGGACAAAAAGTTGAAGGACTCTCAACTGAACCAACAAGAAGAGATCAAAAAGTTGGAGCAAGAGATTACGTCTTTAACTTTGATTAAAGATAAGTCTGAAAATATTACGAAGGATCTAGAAGCCCAGGTTATCGTTTTAAAAAGCGAAATAGCTACGAAGGACGAAGAATTGAGCATTCTCAAGGAAGAAGCGAAGTCTCACGCCGAAGGTCTGAAAGAATTGTCGCAACTGACCCAAAAATACGAGGAAACTCACCAAAAATTGTTAGATCTGAGTGAGAAAATTCACCAAATTGAAGTCCAGTTGACGGATCTGAAGAACAAATACGAAAGGGTCCAGGAAGAATTGACGACTTTGAATCTGAAATTCGAAGAAACTCAAAATAAGTTGAAAGAGACGACTGAGAAGCATGAATCTGTTCAAAAAGAATTAACCGAACTGAGCGAGAAACTAAGTCAGCTTCAAACTACTTTTGCTCAAGAGGTTGAGAGCAATAAGGTAGCTACTGATAAAATTAATGAATTTGAAACGAAATTACAGTCGGTTGAAAGTGAAAAACTGGGGTTGAAAAAGGATGTTTTGGATTTAACAAAAGTGTCCAAGTCCTTTAGTGGAGAGAAACAACTCTTAGAGGAGCAATTAAAGCAATCCAAAGAAGATATTAAGAAACTAGAAGCGGACAAAATGACGATCTTGAAAGATTTAGAACAGTCTAAACTTGAGGTTGATAAGAAGAGCAAAGACATCTCAAGTAAAGAACTTAAAATTGAAGAACTAACGAGCGACTTGAACAGCGCTACGCATGATTTAAATGGATTGAAAGAGACTGGAGATGAAAATGACAAATTAGCTAAGAGCCACAAGGAGTTATTGACCACAGTCGAGAAAGAGAACCAGCTGTTGAAAGCAATGTTAGAGAAGCTACAAAAAACTCAGGCTCAAAACGAAAAAGAGTTGGAGATTTTAAAACAAGCAAACCAAACCAAGGAAACTGAGGGCAACGAAGAAGAAAAGACCGCTGAATTACAGTCTGAATTAGATGATTTGATGATGTTAATGGCGGATATGGATGAAACAAACAAGAAATATAAAAAGAGATTGAAATCATTAGGAGAAGATGTCTCTAGTGACGAAGAAGAGAATGACGATGAGTCCGAAGAGGAAGAGTAACAAAAACCATCCAGTGTAAATACAAACTCGTCATAAAGAATAATAAATTAATAGTATCAACCTAATATCGGATAACATCTCGGGTAGCGTCGCTTACGATAGCCGTTGTTTGCCGTGCGTATTTTGCATCAAAAAGTCTCGAAAAAATTTATAGATCGAGAACAGTCCGAGGTTGGCAAGAGAAACACGAGTACTGAAACGAGATGATCCTTCTAATCGATTCGTATGACTCGTTCACGAACAACTTGGCACATCTCTTGAAGGAGAACTCAAACCAACGAGTGGTCACGATACACAACGATTCATTCACACCAGTGGAGTATCAAGATTTCTACACAAATTACTTGCCCCAATTTGAATACGTCGTAATCGGACCAGGTCCAGGGCATCCTGCCATTGAGAAAGATGTGGGAATTATCAGTTGGTTACTCAAAAAATACCGCAACAACTCGGAACCTCCATCTACAGTAGTGCCAATTTTGGGAATCTGTTTGGGATTTCAAAGCATCTGTCATGAATTTGGCAATCAAGTTACTAAGTTGGAAGATGTGAAGCACGGTCAAGTATATAAGATCTACCCATTAGCAAGCGAATTGTTTCCATCGACTGATCTTTTAGTGCAACCCTTTGATAGTGTAAGATACCATTCGCTCTATGTTTCTGAGTTGAACGACGAAATTATCCCTTTGGCATACTGTTACGAACCTAATGAAGATAGAAACGGCAGAAGAGTTTTACTGGCAGTAAAGCACAAAAGTCTTCCTTTCTACGGAGTTCAGTACCATCCTGAATCTATTTGTTCGTCGAACGGGAACGAACTAATTGCTAACTTCACCAAAATCGCCACCAAATACAACCAGGAACACCGACCCAACGTTTTTAATGCAAATATCGACGATGACGAGAACCATGCCGTGCACGAAGTATCTTTGGTACCTGGAGGAAAGTTGAAATCTACTGATCGCCCAGTGATTATTAAGCAATTCCAGTTGGATGATAACATTTCTCCAACAGATGTGGCTGATTACTTCCACAGAAACAAAAAAGATTTTATATTATTGAATTCTGCATCGTCTCCGGGAGAGTGGTCTGTAATCGGGTTGTACATTGATCAGAAGACAGAAGTTTTTACCCACTCGCTCGATGACCCGTCGAAGTTGGAGGTTTCAGTTCACAAATCACATGAAAGGAAGGTAATATCCCTAGGACAGAATGAGTCCGTTTGGAGCAAGTTGTCAGATCGCATGACACAAGAACATATCTCAAGAGCCGAAGTCAATAAGAGACAACTAAATAGCAGGGATTTGCCATTCATTGGAGGGTTCATGGGTCTTATATCATATGAAGAGGGCCAACACATACTCACAGATGACCTTGAACGGTTTTGTGACAGCAATACGCCGGATATGAAAATGACTTTTATTGAAAGAAGTGTCGTTTATGACCATGTTACTAAAGACTGGTTCATTGTGTCTATTAACAGGGATGATGATACTTCTTGGACTGAAAACTTATTTAACGAGATAATATCTAACCAAGCCAACATGAAAATTGACACGGAATCCATCCCATTTACAGTTTCTGAGTTGTGCAACGAAGAAGACAAGTACAAGATTAAATTTGATTTCCCTTCACAAGAGATTTACAATGAGCAGTTTGCCAAATGTCAAGAATATTTACACTCAGGAGATTCGTACGAATTGTGTCTCACAACTCAACTGAAGATTACATTACCGGAGTATGTTCAACCTTGGGATATCTATAAAATATTGACTTTGAAGAAGAATCCCTCTCCATTTTCATGCTTTATGGAATACGACGATTGCGTCTTGATTTCATCGTCTCCCGAAAGATTTTTGTCTTGGAAAGACGATGCAGATGGGAAGAAGACTATCGAATTAAGACCGATCAAGGGGACCGTAAGGAACACCCCTGAAGTTGATATTGAAGCAGCAACAAAAATCTTGAAGACTCCTAAAGAAATGGGAGAGAATTTGATGATTGTTGATTTAATAAGACATGATTTATACCAATTCACTGACGATGTTAAGGTGTCCCAATTGATGGGAGTTGAAGAATACAAAACAGTATATCAATTGGTAAGTGTTATTCAAGGTAAACTTGCCGAAGAAGGTTATCATGGAATTGATATTTTGCATTCATCGTTACCACCTGGATCAATGACAGGAGCTCCGAAGAAGAGATCCGTCGAATTGTTAAAAGCGCTTGAAGATATGCAAACAATTAGTAGTGGAAGAAGAGGAATATACAGTGGCGTTGTTGGTTACTGGTCGATTACAGATGATGCTGATTGGTCGGTGATTATTCGGTCTGTCTTCCGTTACAATAATGACTTGAGTCGTGGAGAAGACACCAACATTTGGAGAATTGGGGCAGGTGGAGCCATCACAGTGTTAAGCGACGTTGAAGGCGAATGGGAAGAGATGAAGGTGAAGCTATCAAGTGCATTACAGGCATTTCAATAGATTATATTAAAGAATTGTAAATAGGATAATGCTATATAACGTAACAGTTTAGGTCATGTGACTGTAATCATTTTTTTTTTTTGGAAAAATTTTCTATTGTCGACAAAACTTCAAGACAAGGATTGTGAACTTATACAACTGATAAATTGTACTAAATATGTCATTCTTTGGGTTCGATACTTCAGGACCTCCTAGAGGAGGTAATGTGGAACCGGAATCTTACGATTTCCAAGAGACTTACGAAGGATTAGGCGATGTTGGTGATAACTTCAACGACGAGACTTTTGGCAATCCGGCTGACGTTGGTCGGTTTGCCCCTTTACCATCGGCTCCAGCACCAGTACCACAAGGTGGTCAGATTAGTTATGCTCGTGCTGCTGCATCTAACGATGATGAATTCATGCAAGATTTGTGGGGTTCGTCCAACGCCCCAAGCCAGCCAGCAGAACAATCATCAATTCAAGAAAAGAAGATTATGTCTTTGGAAGAGATTGAAGCTCAATTGACTTCGATTGATCAAGCTCAACACCACCTTCAACAGCAGCAACAACCTCAATTCCATCCATTTGGTATGCCCGGTATGATTCCTCCAATGCAATACGGTGGATACATGATTCCTCCAAACGGATTTATGCCTCCTCCTGGTCAATATGGCCAGTTCCACAACGGTCCAATCCCTCAACATGGTCCAATTTCCCAGCAGCCAGTTCCTTTGCCAAACCAGGCTCCATTGCAGCAGCAGGTCCCTCACCCTCAGCACCAACCAATTCCGCAACAGCAACAACAACAACCTCCGCAACCTCAACAGGCCCCAGTTCCAGTTCCCGTTCAGGTTCAAGAACAACCTCAACAGCAACAACAAGTTGCTCATCAGCAGGTTCCTAAGCCAGTGGCCACTCAAAATATTGCCTCTCAACAACCAAGACCAGTATCAAAGGCCAATTTGTCTCAATTCCCTCTCTTAGGAACGAAGTCATCAGCAGGACAAGCTGTCCCAGGTCACCAACAATCTCCAACTTCTCAGTTTAACCAATCTCAGGAATTCCGCGAACAACGGGAAAGTTACAGCCAAAACCAAAACTACAATTACAACCATAACCACAACCACAGTCACCACCAACAACATCACCACCATCACTCCAATCAACAAGACTTGACACCCGAACAACAAGAAAAGATTGCCAGAAGACAAGAAAAGGTTGCCCGTATTATGAAATACTCAGGTATTATGAACCCTAAGGATAAAGATTTTGTCACCCGTTTCCAATTGTCTCAGATTGTCACGGAAGATCCATACAATGAAGACTTCTATGCCCAGGTTCATAAGGTTATCCACCCTAAAGCCAACCACTCTCAAGAAAGTGAGCAACAACATAACTCTATTGCTCAAGCATACTTGGAACAGAGTGGTCATAGATTGGGTGGTCGTTACAAGCGAGCAGATGTTGCCTTACAAAGAATGCAACAACAAGTCCAAAAGGCCGTCACGGTTGCCAAAGAAAGGCCAAAGTTAACTCAATACGCAAGGGAAGGTGCCTTGGGTAAGATTTCTATTGGTACTGGTAAAAAACCAAGACAACAATTAGAAATCATCAGTAAAGCAGCTCAGAGAGAGATTGAAAAACAGGAAGCCGCTAAGAGGGAAGCCGGTGAAGATAATTTGTCTCCTGCCAAGAAGGACAGATCTCCTTCTATTTCAGCTCCAACTAAACCAACAAACAGATATTCGAGCAAGGACATTATGAGTATTTTGGAAAACATTATTACCGAGCTTATGAAGGTTGAAAGCGATTCTAGAGACACTTCTGGAGTGGGTACTTCGAAATTATGGGATTCTTTGCGCGTCTTAGAACAGCCATCTTCTTCGGGTGACGATGAAGCTGAAGTTAACCCATTTATTCAATGCTTAAACTACAATAAGGCTTTGAAGATTTTGCCACGTTTGTTCAAGTTTTTATCTAGAGAACAAATTCTTACTATTGCCACCTTGATCATGTCCAATTTGGAAAACTTGATTGTTATCAAGAATGGATCCTATACTACCTACGAGTCTAAGAAGGTTCCCGAAAGTGTATTGAAATTAGTTGAAGCATACTCTTTAACTTTCTCAAAGGTTTTGATGAATGCTGTTTTGGATTTCAAGTTTAACGAGATCATTGGCTTATTAGTCATTTTGATCGAACACAACAATGTTGCGTTCGTTTCGACTACAAAGATAGGTTTGTCTATTTTGACCACCTTGTTATCTCGCGCTGAATTGATCATTGGCGAAGGTAGTATTTCTGCCACTGACCTTTCTGAGTGGTCTTCCTGTTACGATGAGTTATTCACTGCCATCGAATCCAGAATTGCAGCCATTTTCCCACCACACCCAGAAGATGTTGACGATGGATCGTCAAGAGAAAACTACGTTTGGCAATTCTTGGCCACCTTATCTTTGGGTGGTAAGTTGAGTCACCAAAGAATCATTGTTGATGAAGTTAGAGACGAAATCTTTGGTGTCATGAGTAGGGCCAAGGCAATTGAAAATTCAGACTTGGCCAACTTGTACAAAAAACAAAACTTGTTGAACAACTTGAACATGTATTTGGTTGTCATGGGATTGGTTGCCGATGAAAATGAAATCAAGGAATTACAGAACTAAGAGACCGAATATTCGTCCGATCGATGTATAATAGCTGGCCAATATGGCCTTAACCTAAAAAACTCAAAAAAAAAAACTCAAAAACATTAGAGAGGCATATCACGAACAGTATTATCTTGTCAATTTTTATTTCAATTCCAACAGATATTGGTTGTTAACTGTTTGACTAGACATGGAAATACGATATGTATTGTTTAACGGATCTGGCATCTACTCTTTTTTTATGGCAAGTTTTAATATAAACATTAGTCTAACATTGTTTGTTGTAGTTTGGTAATGCCCAGAATATGTTTCGTAAATATAAATAATATTAGTATGCATTGAAAAAAATTATCAATATTAAAGGTGATCCTACCAAGAAAGTAAATAATACAAACAAGAGAAGTGAAAATAATTAATTAGCCATGAATTCGGGAGTAGAGTATTTAGCGAATTCGAAATAGTCTGAGCTAGAGTCATAATTGGTGTCATCTGGATCGTCCTGAAGCTTTTTCAATTCGTCCGCGATTGCAGCTTCAAGGTCGTCCAAATTTGGCCTATGCGAAGTACTCATGATTGAAGAAACCGAGGAAGAAACGGAGTAGCTCGAGGAAATATTGTCTTTTTGCTTGGTAACGGGAGTAATGGTACCAGACGAAACATTGATTTTTGAAGAAGTTGGGGTAACATTAGCTTGCGGTATAAATGGAGGCATCAAACTAAGAGTATGTGATGGTTCTTGGTGCACAGAAATATCCATAGGTAAAAATTTCTTTCTGTACTTCTTGTTCTTGTTGGAAAACCCCTTAGCTTTGGAGCTGGTAGACAAATATGATGCATTTAATTGTTTCTCTTTATGCAATAAGTCTTTTAAATGTGCGATTTCCTGTTGTTGCTTTGTAACCAAAATGTTATGTTGTTCGATAAGGTGTACCATTTCATGACGGTATACTAATTCAAGTTGATGATCGTCATTCTCGAGAATTGAGCTCATTTCGGAGTTCATGGATGCACGATGTGATTCCAGTGTAGTCCTTTCATTTTCGAAAGAAATCTCATGTTTGTCGTGGATCATTCTTAGCGGTAGATTTTCTTTCTCCAAGTAATTATGTTTAACAAGTTTCAAGTTAACCTTGGATACGGGATATGACTTGTATATGTGAATACTTGCATCAAATATGGAAGCAGCAGTTTCGTTAGCAGGGTCAAATTCCTTGTTGGCGATATTGATATCTCCTCTGGAAGTGCTATGACTAAAGACGCCTTCGTTAAACGATAATGGCGATTCCAAAATCGATTCAACTTCGAAATCATCGGTGATCGGTGTTGGTGGTGGCTGATAATCAAGAGTCAGATTCAAATCTTCGTTGCCGAGTATGGGTGTGTACGGAACCTCTCTGATCGGTTTGACGCTTAATGCCGCCTCTGAGGCTGGCAGCAAGCAGACGCCCGAACTGGACGGAGTTATTGCTACTTCAACTTTTCCATCATTAGGAAGATTTTTTGATTTCTTCACGTTGAAAGGCTGAGAAATATGAAGCAGAATACTATTGTCGGAAGACTGACTTGGTTTCTTCAAGGTGAATTTATCGACGAGCTTCGTTCGTATCCTATTTTCTTTAAATATTTGCAATGAGAACGGATGGAATGTCATGGGGAACTTTCATAGGATAAAGCAAGCAGACCACTCTGGTAAAGGAAAGAATGAAGTGGGTCAACAAAGTGAGGAGTGGATGTAAATATTACAGGGGAGGGCTTTAATAAATTATATAACTGTGGGGAGTGTTGAGAAACAATCTTGACAATAAAACAAGACTGAAGAATGTGTGAACACAATGCAGAAATTAGGCAATCGGAAAGCGTCTAGATTTCCGGATCTGGGAATCAAGCAAAGGCGGATCAAGGAGACATGTTCCGTAATGAGCCATTTGCAGATCTGATGATGGTCAAAGAAAATGTTTCTCGTTATTTTGGGCATTTTGGGGCCCAGTTTCCCAATTGGGCAAGATGTCCACAAAAACTCTACAAAAATAAATCGATTCCCTGGAGAAACAATAAAGGTTGGCAAACATCTTTCCGCGTCATTTGTTCACTGAACAATAGGCGACGGTCATGGTGTCTTGTTTTGTCGTGGTTACTGGAATTTCAAGTGTTTTAAAGTTACAATATCTTGCTATCTTTTTGTTGGCTGGGCTAAAATTCCATGTGTCAGGCTATTGACAAGGATTACAATTTGCTTGTCAAGCCTGTTAGCTGTATAGCAATGGTCAAAATCCCTGAACCACGCGGATCAGCTATTCGTAAACTACTTTAACAAGCGAATCGATGCGAGCGTATCTATGTTTACATTAATTACCAAAACAGTAATTTCGCGGTGACCGATGCGTTAAGTATGATATAAAATAACAGTTGGACCAACACATTAGCTGCCAGGTACTAAGAGCTTGAGTCTGCCGTGTTCGTGCCCTGTAATGTATGCGAACCGTTTCTGATAGAATACCAACTAAAATTATATATTTTGAGGAGATGCACACAAGTGCCGCTGCAGCGTGCTTTTGGATTTACGGAGCTTCTTTGCAAACTTTAAAACCCGGGCCCTAATTACCGTCCAGACACAAAACCTTGTTCGCACAACCTTAAAATCTCATCCAAATGACTTGTTACTACTACATTGTGGCAGAATAACGTTCGTCTCTCTTGGATGTTAAATAGCCGCCGGATAAGTCCAGACCTACGGATATAACAAATAGGTCGTGTGTGAGTAGCTAAGTTTAACTAAAGTCTGCATATAAGCGGCGAGCCGTTTGAAATACGTGACACAAAATTAATAAATAACTACCAAGGTAATTGCAACTCTTACTACACAGTGGAAAACCGTCAGCTGCTTGTTTTACAAGCTTTACACGAGACAAAAGGGAGAACAGAACCTATACGTGGAACACACTTCGCAAAGTAAATATATCTCTGGTACTTATACCTTTTTCTGAATACTACGTCTACTAGAAGATCCAAACCCTCAAGATAGTGTACTATTGCAACCTACTATAGAGTGAACAGTATTTGGAACCACTCTGGACAACCATGCAAAATAACACCGACGCCAAAGTGCTTACGCACGGGTACGTACACGGGCACATTCACAAGCACAAGGACCATACACATATCCATGGACATATTCATAATCATGACCATGACCATCACAATAACGCAGGCAGTGGGGAAGGGAGCTCTGAGTGTCGAGAATTTGACGACTTGTCCTTCTGTAAAGACATATTATGTGGCGATCTTGATGATTGCTTCTTCCTTACTTGTGATGACAGTAAGAAGGAGAATGACTCTGGCTGTTGTTCAGATACCAAATGCGAAGAGCTTTCTTCTCAGGAGATGAAACCTAAGATCAAGAATGACATGGATTGTTGTGAAATAACCAGTAGTGTTGCTCAACATAACTGTCAGGATTACTGTTCAGAGGACGATGCTCCTTGCAATGGAGAATCTTGCACCAACTGCCAGTCTTCTGATCAAGCCTTGATGTTATCTAAAGGTACTTCGTCGTCCCCAATCCATCAGAATAATCTTTGCGATTTACAACTGTCTAAGAGACCACTTTTCGAAAACTTGATTAAAAATTTAAACCAGGTGGACTATCAAAACAATCAGACTGACCTTAATCAACAAGATATTAAAAAGCGGAAGCTTGCTAAGGAATTTGAAATACATTTCCCTCATGAATGTCATCTGGACTTAAACGAACAACAGTTTGAGTTTGAGAGACAAAACCAACTACCAAGACAACAAGTTCAAAACCCTAATGACCACCACCATATCCATCAGTCGTGCTTTCATACCACTATTCCAAACGTGGACCCCGAGATTAGCAAAGAAACAGATAGGTTGATGTCCGATTATGACTTCTACATTCAATTTAACAATTTCAATCAGCTTTTAAATAATGTTGGAACAACCGACACCCAACAATATCCAAATGCTTTCCAGCCTCAACTTCCTTTGATCCAACCCTCGCAATCAAACATACGTACACAGATACCTCCTGCAACACATCAAATAGGCAGGGGACATCAATTATTATCACCGGTTATAGGTGAAAAGACCTATTCTTCTCAAATTGATTATTTGGGAGAATCACCAGCGCTTTCTTTGCATAATAATACTCACGAATCTCCTCGTTTCAACTGTAAGTGGGAAAATTGTTCGTCTAAGGTTAGCGATGGAACATTCATGAAACATCTTATTGACCACCATATTGGGCAAGAATATAGCATTAATCAAAATTCAGTGGATCCTAAGCAGACTTCCTTTCATTGTGAGTGGAACGATTGTGATTATATTGATAATGACTTGAATTCGTTGATCAACCATCTTACCGTACACAAGGGAGATCTTTATCATACCTCAATACCACCAACATTGTCTAGCCAACTCACACCAACGTCAACAGATAAATCTCCCATCTTGACACCTATGATGGGAAGTCTTTCATCATCATCTCCAACCATGATTGAGGAAGTAATGGCAAAGAATGAATCACCAGAAGTCAATATAACCTCGTTGAAAATTATGCCTAAAAAGAGAAAGTGTACTGTTAAGCATCCTATTGATCCTCACTTTACGTGCCATTGGCAAGTTGGTAAAGATGAGAACGAAAGACCAATTCCTTGCCACAAACAACATGACTCCGAAGAAGACTTACAAAACCATTTAATCAATGACCACATTGGCTCAGGTAAGTCATCCTATAGTTGTGACTGGATTGGCTGTGATAGACATGGCGGGAAAGCATTCACGCAAAGGCAGAAAGTGTTGAGACATATTCATATTCACACTAACTTTAAGCCTTGTGAGTGTCCAATCTGCGGTTCTACCTTTGCTGTAGAGGCAATGTTGAAACAACATTTGCGTATCCACTCGGGCGAAAAACCTTTCGAGTGCAACATTTGCGGCAAGAAGTTTGCTACCAGCTCGTCGCTCTCTATTCACAACAGAGTCCACACTGGGGAAAAGCCGTTGATTTGCAAATGGCCTGGGTGCAACAAACGATTTAGCGAGAGTTCTAACCTAACAAAACACATGAAGATACATATGAAGTCTTTCACCTGTGAAGTGTGTGGCGAGGAATTCGCTAGAAAACCCGATTATACTAAGCATTTGAAATTGCACAAGACATTAGAGCTGCAGATGGAGCTAAAAATTAAGAATGAGAGAACGGAATTAGTTGGATAGATTTACAGAGTAATATGTATATATATATATTGGGAGCAATCTGAATTTGTAGAGGCTGCAATAATGTCGTAGTGTTTAGTGCGACATTGAACGACAATTTTGTAACACCAAAATTTTTTCAAAATTTTAACTCTGAGAAGTAGATCTAGCACCATAACTAAGCTTTTGCCATGAGACCCTCCCCAACTATCTTGAAGACCGTGAGAGTTTCTGCTCCAGTCAAGGGACTTAAATTATATCAAATTCCCGAAATCTCCAGCATCTCAGTCAAAGATTTACCTAACAATGGTTTTGGAGTGAAAAACTACCATATTCCCCAATCTAAGTACAAACACTGGCCCATCTACTTGAAAATACAAAACACAAAGATCACCACGGAAATTAAGCGTATACAAGGGGACGTCAGCCAGTTTAAGAAAGACTTGTTGAACTTAAACCCTAACTTGGATATCACCGTTAATAAGACTGCCGGATATGTGAACGTAAGAGGAGACGTTGTTGACGAAATCAAGGGTTACTTCGAACAACATATCAAAATATAATTTAACGGAATAGTTAATGTCCCCCACTGTACATATAAAATTGCATTTACTTCTATTAGTTACATAGTAATATAAATCAACTGTTAACCGACTTCCGAAGATGGTGTACTACCACTTTCAGATGTACCAAATGCAGCCTGTCTGATCGCCACTATCCATGGATCACTCAATAATTCAACAGCACCTGGTCTCTTCTTCGGATCATGTTCCAAACATCTTGAAAGGAAGTTACGACCTGCTTCACTAAGCTGATCTGGGGATGGTAATTGAGGCTTGTGTCCAGCTGCAATATGATACATAATAGCCCACTCATTATCCAAGTTTGCCCATGGACGACGTCCGGTTGCCATTTCCAAGACACAACATCCCAATGACCAGATATCAACAACACCATTTTTGTCACTTGATGATCCAGTAATAACCTCTGGTGACATGTACATGGGAGTACCTGTCATTGAGTTCAAGTTGTTGTGGTTACCTGGTGCGGAGGAAGTTGAACTAGTGGAAGCTGGTCCTCTAGTTCTACCACTGGTGGCAATCACTTTGGCAGCCCCAAAGTCAACAAACTTAATCACCCCATTGTGATCCAATAATATATTTTCTGGTTTGATATCACGATGAACAACACCAGATTGATGCAAGTACGCAAGACCTTCCAACATTTGCAAAGTGTATACCTGGACAACCATCTCATCTTCAATACGTCCGTGGGTCAAAAGGCCAGAAAGTGAACCTCCTTCACAGAATTCCATGAATATATACACTTTGTCTCTGTGAACTTCAACACCGAAATATTGAACGACATTTGGATGGTTCAACATTTCCAAAACGGTCATTTCGTCTTTAATGGAAGGAACAATATTCTTAAGAGATTGACTATCGTGAAATCTGATTTCTTTCACGGCCATAACACCACCAGTGTCCAAATTTACAGCAGCAAAAACGTTTCCGAAAGTACCTCCACCAACAAATCTTCCCTTTTGCCATCTAATAGAAACACTAGAGAACGAAGACGCAAGTAAAGTAACAAATTGATATTCCAGATCCGTAACATCCAATACTCTTCCAACTGACTGTAATTCCTCTTGCAATTCCCGTCTGAACTCTTCAATTTCGGCAATTTGTTTCATGGTATCTTCTCTATAGACTTGAACGATGTATTCATCGTCGGCTGTATTTTCGATCTTTTGTTTTTGGGAAGTCCACTTCAATAACTTATTCTTCTCTGCTTCATTGGATCTTGCACCCATAATATCAAAGTGTGAGATCAATAATGACATACAACGAGCAACCTTCAATTTCATTTTGTAAAACTGTTCATCACTTAAGACAAGCACATTAAACCCTCTTGTCATATCCATTGCAAATTCCAACGCCAAGACCGTCCATCTGAAAGTCTTTCGATCGGTAGGAATACAGTCATCACAAATAAAACTAACCCATTCAATCGATAATTGAATTAATTTCATGATCACAGTTGACTTCCTAGACGAATCCAAATTCTTCACGGAGTTCTTTCCAAAGTCTCGAGCGTAAATAAAACAACTATTAATCAAACCTTGACAACCTCCGTCTGGCGCCAACTCCTTGCATTTTCCTCGGATAATCTTCACAGAATCAAGAACAATCAACGACATCTTGAAAAATGCTCTATTAATTTTGGTTAATTCATGATGAACTTTTGCCAAAGAGCATCTCTGTTCAATAGGTTTGAGTAGTCCCCCAACCATCAAAGTGTCGCCCACCAAGTCCAAGAAGTTTTCTCTCACAACATTTAACCCATGGTAGGGAACTTTCGAAATTAACAACATTTGACCCACTTTGACATCTGTGATTGGGACCGTATCGATGGTTATCGTTACAACGTTACCTTCCCATACAATAGGTTTTGGAGGACAAATTGCTAGCACATATGAATCATAACTGGTTTCTTGTGAATAATCTTCTTGAAGATATTCAACTTCTTTGCTTGAAACAATCATCTTCAATAAACCAGAGAATTCCAAAACAGCTTCATTTGTGTCAAGTCCAATGTATGAACCATTGATTATTCTAAGTATATCTTGTTCATTCCCAAGCAAATCTGCACTGGCAAAGAAATAGGTACCTTGTGTTTCGACAGTACCGGTGTAAACCAAAAAGTGATTTGTTGCCTTCAAAATCTCAAGCAAATTTTTGGTGCCATTGTTAGTAGACGATGGCAATTGGAACGCCAACGAGTTGGTAAAGTCCCTTGATATTTCCCCAGTAAATCTGGCAAGTTTACGCCGGAGTTGACCAAAATTTTCAGTAGTCGAACTGTACCATCTAATCAAGTCACCAGCGGATTGTGATTGAGGGAACCTGATTTGATTATTAAAATATGCAAGCAATCTGTGAATTAATTTCAGGGTCAATAAAGTAATTTGTTCAGCAATAGTAACACTACCGCCCTCAATGAAATTTCCTAACCATTTCAAATAGTTCCATGCCTCTTCAAGTTCTTCTGGTTCTTTGAATGTTCTGAAGTTAGTTGCGGATCTGGAACTGTCCAATAATTTTCTGTTAAGTAATACCAAGAAGTACCTAACACAACGTAAAACGACTTGGTCAAAGTCCAGGTATTCCATTTCAAACAAATCTCCCAATACCCAAGTTCTTGCAGCATCCGATTTACAATATTCTTGAATACCCAGCTTTACCTCCAATGCAATTGTGATGTATGATTTAAAATCTCCAATCATTTGATCAATCATCATAAGAGTAGGGTTTTGCAATTTCATTGCGTATCCTAGTCTCACATTAATAATTTCCTTGATTAATTTCATTGGTATTATGCAAATTTGTATCAAGTCGTGAATATAATCGGGTAACTTCATAATTTCAAACATATGACCCAAGCGTATATATGAATCTTTTGATTTGATCATCCATAGCGCAATTGGTTGGAATATACGTTTCAGAAAAATAACGTGAACATCTTTTTCTTTCATGAGCTTTTCTGCAAGGGATTTGTTGTCTTCGTCAAACAATTTAACTTTTTTGGATGTAGTTGCTGTCGCAGAAGCTGGAGGCGTTGACCCATTTGATGTATTATCTGTAGGTGATTTCGTGATATCCATCTCATCGTTACCAATCCAGGTTCTAAACGATTGAGTTTGCATAGCAATGGCGTCTGTGATGGTAAGCCAAGCATTTAAAGCATCTACTCTCTGTACAAAGTCTTGTCCTCTTAATATAGGCTTGTCATTCTTCATGTCTTCAAAAGTTCGCCACAACGCACAAGCCTTCTCAAAGTTGTCAAGAATATTCACAACTTGGGTTCGTGGCAGATCGCTGAGTGGGTCTTCATACGAGACTTCAAAGTTGAGGATTTCATCAACCAACAGGTCTACCAATGTCCGACGATATGAAATAAGTTTCCTCTGCTCATCCTCTGTTCTATTGAAAACTTTTGCTCTAATTCCGAACCATAAGTTTTCCTTGTAGGTGGCGTGCAAAAATGACTCTTGGCCATTTTCGGGATTATTGTTGTTAATGATCTTAGTTTTTTCAGAACGCACAACGTCACCAGTAAGAACAGAAGTCAACATAGCTTGCCATTCCAAACGTTCTATCACGGCAGGATCGTCGGTATCGTCCATGCTTAATTGGGTAATATTCTTGTTGGGGTTCACATTTTTGCTTAAATCCTTGTTCTTCATCAAGGAAAAGGCCAAACTGAAGTCTATCTGATACTTGTCATCGTCCATATCGGCCAAGAGATCTGTATTTCCATTAGGCGTGGCCATATCATCTTCGTCATCTTCATCTTCGTTTAATTCAAAATCCTTCTCTTCATCTGCACCCGTAATTCCTTTAGTGTAGTAATCATCTACCAATTGATTTCTCATCTTTCTTAAGTATGCTTTCTCCTGGGCCAAATAATGGGAGTTGCCGTGATGCTGGTTGTGTGAGAGGGTTTGTATCAACGTGCGAGATCGCGATCTGCTAGAAGACTGTGGTGGTGACGATGTTACATTATTCGAGCTGCTTGTATGAGAGCTTCCAAGTGCATGTCCTCCCGATGTTGGAGTCAACCCGGGAGGAGAGTTGTTGTTGCTCGAATTAGTGCTGCTGGGGGTGGAGCCGGATGAATTAGAAGTTGTAGCCGTGCTTCGTTTGATATGACTGCTTGTAGACGGGTTTCTTAGCAAAGATGGTCTGCGTTGTGTCGCCTGTTGAAGATTATGGACGATTTTATTGCCATTAGTGGTAGAGTTGATGGTACTCGTGGGACTTGATGAGTCAGGATTGCTCGTACTTGACGTCTTCCCTCCAGCAGTACTATTCAACGCACTGGTATTAATGCTCGTGTTACCATTGGAGTTGGTAACGTTATTATTGTTGCCACTCATTTAATATAAGCAGTGGGACAATCTCCTTCTAGGTCAATAGCGTCTTTTTGTTCACCTAGGGGACAGGACGCGGCGCTACCAAAAATGGCGTTCTGCCTTGAAAAAACAAATTGTAGGGCGACATTTTGCAAGTGCCAGAGCAACTAACTCTCACAACACATAATACTATGATTACGGTGCTGGCCAATGATCGGTTGGGTAAGAAGATCAACGTTAAGTGCTTGCCATCGGACACAGTTGGTGACTTAAAGAAGATCCTTTCGATGCAAATTGGAACGGCCTCCGACAAGTTGATTTTGAAAAAGGGTTACCAAGTATTCAAGGACCATATATCATTAGAGGACTACGAGGTCCACGATGGGTTCAACTTTGAGTTATACTACGGTTGAAATCAATATAGCAATGTATGTGGATATATAGTAATAATGCATTCATGAACCAATAAGTTATTGTACAGTAATATACAGTGAAGAGGGCTTCATCTGGGAAAACTAAAGGAAGTACTCGATGTGTTGCCTCTTGGGCCTTTCCTGGAAATAAGAACTGAAAAAGTCACTGTTGGTAAAATCTGGACTGCTGTTTATCCCATTAACACTCTTTCCATTTGATGTATCTTCGTCATTTTCTGGGGACGCTTCAAAAATATTGAAGAATTGCCCTGGAAGCACACCTTGTCTCGAGTTAACCTTTATGCTATCAAATCTGTTTTCGTAATCTTCGTAACTGACATCGCCATCATTTGATTTATCCTTCTTGGTGGGCTTTTGGTCGTAGTTGGAGTGTGAAATCTCCAATATGCTGGCCTTGTTGCCACATCTATAACAGTAATTAGGTGCTGACCATACTGTCAAACATTTGCCCTCCCAGTAACTCGTGTAACCTTCGTTGCAAAGCTGGTGAGCCCTTATCATCTGCACCAAATCATTATCATGACAAAATTTATTAATGACATCTAGGCCAAAAAGATATCCTGCTCCACGGGGTGAGAGCTTGAAGTCCATAATTTCAGTATCGGGGTCTGACCATACCAAGTCGGCCATAATGCCATCATGAGGGATTTCTTTGAACCGATCAACAGCCCTTATTTGGTCCAATTGCTGGCAACTGGGAGATAGTCCTCCGTGTGCAGCAAAAATCTTCTTGTCAATGGTTGCACCAAGAGGTAAATAATCGAATAGATCTGTAATGTAAGACCATACGTCTGCCGAGCCATACTTGTTCAATATTTCGGTATAGAATCCGTAATTCGTCGTGATAGTTCTAGATTCGTGGTTTCCTCGGATGAGGTATATCCTGTCAGGGTACCGTAACTTAAGTGTTATCAATAATGAGATGGTCTCGACCGAATAGTAACCACGATCCACATAATCTCCAAGGAAGAGATAATTAGTATTGGGGGGAGAGCCACCGATCCGGAAGATTTCTAGCAAATCGTGGTACTGGCCATGAATGTCTCCCACCACTGATATGGGCGACTGTAATGCCATGATGTTTGGTACGTCCAAGAGCTGCGTTTTCAAGGTGTGACATAGCTGCTGAATAGTGTCTGGAGGTAATATTTTGGGAGGTTTATGATCCAAGAGTTGTTCCAAACAATAGTCGAGATCGGTTGTGGGTATGCTGAACGGAACCGTCATTATCTATTAAGTACTTTTGGCGGAGGCTGCACTGCCGAATGCCCTATGTTTCTGTTGGCTCAATCAAACTTGTAGGTAAATTAGAGGTTACGTTGGGTCGCGGTGTTGGCGAGCGTAAATATCAGTACCGCAAAAAAATCATTCCGTCTACTTTCAAGTTCGTCTATCTCTAACCTACTTAACTACTTGATCCACGGCATTGGCGAGGATTTCCAATCCTTCATCGATGACATCGTTAGGTATGTTTAAGGCCGGAACCAATCTCACAACATTCATGCCGGCCGTAATCACCAACAAGCCCAATTCTCTACTCTTCTCCACCACTGCAGCACTGTCCACGTTGTCTTTAAATTGTAAGCCCAATAACAAGCCCTTACCCTTAACGGCCCCGACATGTTGGGGATGTTTGTTAGCAATCTTGTTCAATCCCTTGATTAATCTTTCTGATTTGGCCTCCACTTCAGATAAGAACTCCTTGTCGCTGATCTTGTCCAAGATATACGACCCGATTTTGGCCCCCAATGGATTTCCTCCATACGTGGTTCCGTGGTCACCAACAGACAATGCCTTTTCTACCCTTTCGGTTATTATGGTGGCACCAATAGGAAACCCATTACCAAGTGCCTTAGCAGTGGTTAAGATGTCTGGATGCGCTTGTTCTGGAAGGCTTGAGTGAGCCCACAACTTACCACTACGACCCAACCCACATTGGATTTCGTCGTATATGACTAGCACGTCGTTCTTCTCACAGAGCTCTTTCAATGCAACCAAGAATTCTGGCTCAATTGGCGTAACCCCACCTTCTCCCTGTATTGGTTCGATGATAACTGCACATGTCTTTTCTTTAGAGATGAGCTTTTCAACGGAAGATATGTCTTGAGTCGAAGCTATTTGTACTCCGGGGATCAATGGAGCAAATGGTTTCTGGTACTTGGGGTTAGGTGTGACCGAAAGAGCACCCATGGTTCTGCCATGAAACGAGTTTTCAAAAGTGATAATCTCGGTCTTTTCATCGCTGATACTCTTACCGTACTTTCTAGCAAACTTCAATGCGGCCTCGTTAGCCTCTGTCCCGGAATTGCAAAGAAAGACACGCTGGGCATCCTTCATACCTCCAGATTGGACGGTCTTTGCTACCAATTTGTTGGCCAACTCCCCAGCAGGTAAGTTGTAATACAAATTGGAACAGTGGATCAATTGTGAAGCTTGCTCTTGGATCAAGGCAGTGATTTCCTCGTTACCATGTCCCAAACAAGTCACGGCAATCCCAGCCATAAAGTCGATGTATTGTCTGTTTTCCAAGTCATACAAGTGGGAACCCTTTCCGTGGGTCAACACCAAGTTTGGACGTGAATATGTCGTCACCGTGTAAGGTTTACTGATAGTATTCACATACTTACCGGAGTGGGAATCATTGGAAGCATCAGGAATCAGAGTAATTTTATTCAAACAAGGTGTTACCGTGGTGAATCTCCGAATAGGTAACTTCTTAGCGTGCTTGATAGATCTTAACATATTGAATGGCAATGTTTCAATCGTTAGCGGTTGTAGTCAAAGATTTATTTCACTTGCTTAAATAATTTTCAAGATTCGACATCGCGGTTGAGTCATTTTTCAGTTACCCAATTAGGAAAGTCCCTCAACCACTACCGGGTGAGGTGTTTTGTTCATTTATAAGTATCTAGATTCTAATTATATCAAGGGTTGTTTCGATCTTAATCTTGGAGCCGTCCACAATGTTCTCAATCTCTCTTTTAATGACTCTGTCGATCTCAAATTTTAATCTCGACTCGTCGTCGCTGTTGGCTCCTTTCATATTGACCTTCATTCCAATCACAAACAATTCATAGTTGAACTTGGTGATGAAAAACTTTTCAATGGTGTAGCTTTGCTTGTAGAAATCCAATAATAGTATCTTGTCAACAATAGTAGACTTCAATACATGATACTCGTAGTCAGAATATGGATATGAGCACAAGAGGATTCCCCCCAAAGATTTGACTAGTTTCCACCCAGTATAACTCAACAATAATGCAACTGCTAATGATGCCACTTCATTGAGATCAATTGCTATCTCAGACGCAATGCTCAGGGGAACTAATGGCAAAAACATGAGATATGTGGTATAGCAAAGGGTCAATAAATGGGTTGGGTTTTTGGTCCATACTCTGGCAAACTTCCTGAGGTTTGACATCACAGATGGGCCCGATTCTACCCTGCTCTCAAGAAGCCCTCCTTTCCCCTTCAATGCTGGTTTCTTCTCATCCGCAGACGATATCATTTCACTTATCTTATCGTATCCCAAAATGTAGTTGGAAGTAATTAAAGTAACAGTGGTGGTAAGAACCAACAAAAATTCGTACACAAACCAGTTTGCATTATTTCCATGTTCTCCGTGAATATGATGAGAGGAATGTTGCTCTCCATCATGTTCCCCTGTGGTGTCATCAACCACTAAAAGAATCACAAATCCCTCAACAAAGTGACTGACCAAATCAAATCCTACCATGATCAATGATGCACTTAACGCAAACCCAACCAAAACTTCTAACCTCCCAAGGCCAAACGGATAAGCAATCGAGGAACTGTTCCAAACATCAAAATTTGACATGATATCCACAAACACAATCACCAACGAGCCCAATGCATCGTAAAATATAAGATGTGCAAGTGTCGACATCGCTGAAAGTCTGAATCTGGTACCAATTGTAAACACTATTAAAGATAGCGACAAATGGAATGCTGACCAGCCCAAGCGTAACTTTTGGTCCGGCTTAATCGATGAGTAAGATTCCTTGAATGTCGGGATTGGAAACAGATCTGGAATGTTCAACGCCGTAACTTTCAAAGCAGGCGGTGGTTCCTGGAATAGGTTCATGGAAACAGAAGAATGTTTATACTTGTGACCTTTTCTATGTGCTGGTTTAACCGATAATGACAGGTTTGAGCTGTTGCTGTGCGTCATCATTTCTTGAGGTTTGAAATTGAACGGTTGGTTAGATTTAACTGGTGAATTGGACCTTCTAACGGGCGATTTGGATCGCAAGTGGCGATTGGATCTGGTTGGAGATGCCGCCCTGGTGGGCGAGCTCGACCTGGCTGGTATAGACATTGGGCCTGTAGGTGGGAATGTAGTATTGGGAATGTAAACGGACTTGAGCGTACCAAATTGAATAGAGTTACGCGATCTTGGGGTATTATTTATGGGAGATTGGATGGGGCTTCCGTCTTCTGAGATGGCATAGTTGGCAGAGTCCATAAGAAAAATCGCCGACTTAGGACGAGGACGACTGGTGGATGATGCTCTATGATGGGACGATGCAGATGGTTGTATGATTGGCGAGTTAGAAAGTGATGCATTGGAATATCTTCTTCCAGAAGGTGCCGACGCGTTAAACGTAGGAGTGAGTGGGACCAGACCAAGCCCTGTTCCTGGTATACCGTACCCGCCATCACTGTTTAGGGAATCGGTAGAGAAATTGTGGGATAGGTTCTGGAGTGTCGGCGTGTGGGTTTCGTATCTGTCCTTTTCAACGTCTGAATCATCAAACACGAGGACTGTGCTTTCTGAGGTGACAATCTTGGGAGCCTCTCGTATTGCTGGCGACTCAAGGAGATGATTCTCCTCGTTATCAGACATGATAGCTATACAATGACAATGCTGATAGGATGAAAGTGATGACTTGTTTATTTCCACCTTGGTGCGCGCGCGGCGGTGGACGGTGGATCATGGGTGCGAAAATGGTTTTTAAACTCTAAAATCGTCGGCTCGTTCTTTTATCGTTATCGTCTCATTTCTTCACCCTACTACTTCTATACTTGATATTTATTGATAATTATTCGTTTCAAGGAGGGTTTTCTTTGGTGGTATAGGCGTCGAATAATTGCAAATTAATGCAGCCATCGTTCAAAGCCGTACTGGTATCCTCCAAAATCTCAAAACTGCGTAACTTGAAGGTTCGTTTCACACTAGGAGGAGAGTTGTCTCCTATTATGAACTCGTCGCTCAAGTTGACCGGGTCTGCCCGCGAGTGAACAAGCTTCAAATTACTGTTGTTGATGCTATGAATGTCACCATTTCTCTCAAGCTCTTCTTTCTCCAACGTCAAAGCACACTTGACCGTGCTATCATCAGTATCATTCTTTAATGGGCTCTCCTTCACCGATTCAGGAAATGAAAATACCGCCTCCACTTGTAAACTGGACGGCATTGATACGCTGAATTCTTCCTCTGCCAATTTGACCTTGTCGTATGGACTGCCTTGATTGAACGACGTCAGTGGAGTTCCTTCGATCTCAAGGTTAGTAGTCAATTCCTCTGTTATAGACACCTTAAGAAGAAGTAACAAATCATACAACAATATGTGAAGCTTGTCGTTTCCGTTCGACAAATAGTTGCAGTTCAATAATTCAATCAAGTTCTTGATAAACGAAAATTGTTCTCCATCGAATAACACGATTGCTTTAGTGAAATTGGACTTGTGGATAATCAATATCCGCAACAATATGGAAATGGAATCACTCAATTCAGTGTTTGGGCGATCGTTAGCGACAATCGGTAACAAGTTGATCAAGAACCTCGAAACATTTTCAAAGAATCCCTGCGTCGTTTCAACATTACTTACCGTTGATGTGGAGAACTTCTTGAAGAAATCATTCAAAACCGGTAATATATTTTCACCAGTCTTATTCTTTAAACTTACCTGTTCTTCAAAAACAATAGTGTTCAAGAAAGTATCCTCCAATATGCCCAACATTATAAGCTTGTGGTCCCATACTAAGAAGTTGAATAATTCTCCAAAGTAAGAGTTCTCTGCCGAGAACTTGAAATTCAAATTATTAAGAAATGTAGCAGCTAAACCGGACAATTGTTGTCGAGTTGTATGGTCATCAGCACCAAGCAAATCAAAACTAGCGATATTTCTGAGAAGTAATTGGAATATCGGCAAATTGAATTCATCAACCTCATGTGATATGAGTTTGATATCTTCAAGTTTAATTACCATGTTCTCTTGCTTGTTTAAAAACACATTCAACAACCTTACACTATCTTCGTGTGGAATCCCCAGAAGAAATTCGTCCATAAACTGTTTGGTGTTCATGATCAAGTAGCTCCTAAGAAATTTCAAGACGCTGCCTTGGTATTTTTCCATTAATCTGGAACTGAAGATAGAACTGCTCGTGCGCAAGCCATTGACAACGAGTAAGAAATAGTTACCTGAAGATTTGAGCCTGAAATCGTCCCTTATGAGGTTAAGAAACATGTATTGACTCTCAGATAAGAATCCCTTTTGATCTCCAAACAATACTTCGTAAATTAAGTCATTTGTTTTCTCCACATCGAAATCTTTATTTTGTTGCAAAATTGAAATGAGATCGTTAATCTTCAATACTTCAAAAACAATTAGTTTCTTAAGGAAAATTTCAAACTTACCCCAATCGCTGATCTTGAATATATCAATGATAAAGCTGTTCAACTGCTCATAGAAGGCCGTGAGATCTTCCAGGTTCAATAGGTTTTGTGAATTGATTAACAATTTGACTGTCAAATTGTTTCTCTCTTCTGAATCCTCATTGTACAACAACTGTAACTCTGTTATGACTGACTGTTTTAATCCTTCCAAACTGCGGGTGTCCACGTGAATATTTAGCTCGTTGGTGATGTCCTCGGTCTCAGTAGAATCTAAGAACTTTTTAGGTGCCGTCAAAACTGAATCTAAGTCAGCCCTGAACGATTCGTAAGAGTATTTCTCCTTATTTCTGTAAGCAATGCTGGAATCCTGGCTATTGATTTTCATAGGTGAATCAACTGGATCTTGCTCAAATAATGGGTTTAACAATTTCTTGTTCACAACCGGAACATTAAACTTATCCTGAGCATTCTTTTCAACCACGGAATCAATGAATTGCCACACGCTTTCAAATTTAAAATAGTCAAATTCCCGATTGTGTAAGTCTTTGTAGTTAACAACTATCAATTTGAATAAATCATACCCTGTGGAGGAAGAATCAAAGTTACTCCCTGCGATAAATTTGACTAACTTGAAATGTTTGAGTATCAAACGAGATATCAAATACAAGGTATCCAAATAAAATATTATCACACCATCCTCATTCTTCAATATAAATTTCAACAATACCTTGAAAAACACTGTCAAATTGTCACAGGCAGCGTAAAAGTGGTATAGAGTGGTAAGTTTGGATTGAGTAATATGTATCAACTTAGGCGAGGTACCTATAGTTGTTTTTAACTCGTTTGTCAACCAATTAATTAGTAAAAATTTTAATCCAACATTAAGCTCTTGGACATATTCCATTCTTAAGTTGTCATCAAATGCATTTCCAGTTAGATTGTCTATGAGCTGTTTTTGCAAAAGTTCTTTGCCCACTTCAAACTTTTCTTTGAAGTTGAATCCATATGGAGTCCATTTCTTCAAAATATTGTCACATTGCTTGTTGTTCAACACAGGTAGGTTTTGAAGAATATCTAAATGAGTTTGCACTAACTCATTGGATTCGGAGTGCGAATTAGCTTCAGCTCCCGGTGAAAGGTAAAAAATACCAGAAGCAATCAATTTTCTAAGGTATGAAGCAATAGTAATCACCTTCAATTGATATAATTCGTTGATGAGAACGTAAATATTGTATTCCAGTTTAAAGTTGTGGTTTTCAACTATGCTGTAGATATTCTCCAATATTTCATTTTCAAA
Source organism: Teunomyces cretensis (assembly GCA_003706575.2). NCBI lineage: Eukaryota > Fungi > Ascomycota > Pichiomycetes > Serinales > Debaryomycetaceae > Teunomyces > Teunomyces cretensis. Next base: position 706,184 of record PPLT02000004.1, on the reverse strand, counting down.
TTCTGCCTTTTGGCTTGTACTCTTCAATCGTTGGAGTACCTTCCGTTTTAAGAAATTGCATACTATCAAAATGCTCTCACTGGATTCCTCGCTGTTTCTGAAACCAGAAATACACCAAAACAAAACTAATCGAAGATTAATCCTCCATTTGGTACTATCCGTAACCAGAGTGGATCCTGGTCGTAATAAATTGGCTAACTCATTGTTTAAGATTAATGCATGCAATTGTTGTACTATCTTCAAAGTATCATGAGAGCTGCGATTTATGAATGTGTGATCACCATCCAATAATTCGCTAACGGCAACAAAATTATTGTCCGTTGGTGAATTGAATGGTTGTGATGCACCGTAGTTGATGTAAGAACTATCTCTTCTTGCCATGCTCCGCGTTGCTCCTGAGAAGTTATCTGATAAACTTGTTTGCACATGTTTCATGTTCAACATTAAACTCTCATTCCTGAATTTTATCAACTCGAACTCCTTCTCGATGTTCTCCAATTCGGATTCGTTGGGATTGTCTTCAAGTAAGATCAGATATAAGGTTCCGTTAATCAACATCCAGTAATTGGGAATAATAAATACGTTAGTGTTGTACTTAAATAGGTATATTACCTGTTCCGAGATCATTTCGAGGATATTTTGCTTCAACTGGTTTGGTATTGTGTTCTTGGGAGTCTTGCTTTGGGAAAGCTTTTGAATAAAAAAGTAATTTAGTATCATCATTTCTGTGAGTTCCTTGCATAAGTAATCTTGTTTCAATATATCTAACCAAAACACTTTGATCAATGCGAAGGTGACTAGTCTCTGTCCATAATTAATATCAATGTCCTGCCTCCAAGTTTCCCGTACATTCTCGTCACCTCGGGAATATGCTAAGAGTTCGGCTAAATGATGAGGTTCCAAAGGTAGACCTTCCTTTAAAAACTTGATAATGAGTGAGATGAAGAAACTTTTATCTAACAAACATTCGACGTAGAGCGTCAGCATATAAGTGATAAGATAGTTTAGTTTGTTCATGTAATGCTGTTTCTTCTCGGGCGCGTTGATAATGCTCAATTCTTTGGAGAATTTGTATATGTAGTCTGCAACTTGTTGCGTCCATTCCTTGAGCCAATGGAGCTCAAACTTTTCGGGGGATGCTTCTGCGGTAATCGACGTTCCGAGTCGAGATTGAAACTTCTTTCTTAACGCCACAAGCTCACCAAAAAGAACACATTTAGTAAACCATAGTGCTCTTCCCATCGGTACATTTTTGTTGCAAAGCGAGTCCACGAGTACCTTATTTCGTATCCCATGAGGCAACTTTTCTGCAATTTTCAGTAAAGGGATATTTGGGTTTGCCAAATCCTTCAACCAGGATTCCTTTTTGGAAGCGGTAAGAGTGACTCGAGGCGGTATTCTGAAGTTATTTGAACTGAATCTGATTTTGTTGATGACTTCATTTCTAGTGGTATAGCCGTTTGCTAAATGTGACGATAACTCCTTCAAAACGTTATTGCATTTTTCAGTGGAAGAAAAGAGAGTGGCTTGTATAAGATTGCGTGCTGAATAGTACTCGTTAGATACCAGAGGACTTTCAAAGTATCCCTTATTCAAGTATGCAGCATTGTTCAACCGCTGATCCTCTTGTACACGTTTCTCATCTGGCAATTGGTTGCGATCTTTCCATGGTTTGTAATCTGGAAATGTCAAATCAATCTTATCTATGGAATCGCCCAAAAGTTCCACGTCATTTAGCGGATACAACAGTATATCGGGCTTATCCATCAGGTATTTCATCGTCATAAGCTCATCCTTGGCGCTATTGAGGTAGCTGCCTCTCTGTGTGGATAAAAGGCTGTTTCTCTTTTTGGACATTGTTTGTTTTGCCACTTTGCTATAGAATTATCGATAGCTTGGGTCTCGTTTAATTGAAGTTCTATGCGTAAGGTGGTGACTTTGGTAGCTTCGGGCAAAATCTTGGTAGACTCAATTTCCGGGGTAATCACGTGCAACAACCGGAACTCCTTCACTACATATCATTTTATACTAATAATAACATCTATTCCTATCTAACATTCAAATTGTCTCACCAATCATCGTCGTCTTCTTCCTCGTCACTGTCGTCTCTCGTGGCACCTTGTCTCTTTTTCAAGGCATCAGCCAACGAGCCTGCCAACGTCGTTTCTTCCTGTTTCTTGGCCTTCAAAGCATCCGCAAGCCCATTACTTAATGCTCCATTCAGGCGTTGGGTAGGTTGTGCTACAGCTGCTTGCTGTTGCTGTGCTACTGCTGGGGGAGGTGGTGGAGGAGGTGGAGCTGATTCGGATCCTCCAAAAAGGCTTGCTGGTGGATCGCACTCCTTCAAGTAATCAATTGGTGACCAACCTTCTCTTGTTTCGTCCAAGGTCTTCACCAAACCCCATTTTCCATTCACAGTTGACACGTAGTAAACTTGATCCTTGGCGAGAGGAATAGATCCGGCAACAGAACCATCGTATTCGTACATGGCCACATAAGTTGGATGCTTCGGTTTTTGAGCAGACAAAGCTGGGGGAGGGGGTGGTGGTGGGGCGGTCTTCTTAGCAGGAGGAGCTGGTGCCACCTTCTTGACTGGTCTAGAAGGCGCCAGTGGCTGTTGTTTCTGAACATTAGGTGCTGGAGGAGGCACCTTGCGTGCTGGTTGTTGAGTAACTACAGGTTGCACTGGTTGCGCCTGGACAGGTTGGTACAGCTGATGTGGTTGTGGTGGCTGGTATGGTTGGTGTTGTTGAGCCTGTGGTCTAGCGACGGGAGTTGGCGTGGAATAGCTTGCAGGAGCCTTTCTGGCACTACCTCTGTTGTAGTACTTACTGTAGTCAACCTTACTAGAAATTCCACGAGGTCTCTTTGGGTTTCTGCTATTGCCTGGTAAACCTGGTCTCACTGTGACAGTTCCTGACTTGTAATGGTCACTGCGCTCTGGAACTTCAGCTCCACTTCCTGTAACAAACTTAACAGTGTGAAACTTGCCGGCCTTCTTTTGGTATTGGACAGTAGGACCAATATTGATTTTCAACCCAGGGGTCAACTTTCTGAGCTGTGCTACCAACTCTGTCTTGAAATCCAAGTTTATGAAAACGTCTGGTGTTTGTGGAGTTGGCGAATGCAACGATACCGCAAGCCAATTGTCCTGAAGGTTAGATAAACCAACATAATTGATTCCACTTGTAGGAATAGCAAATTCCTTTTGTAATTGTAATCTTTTCTCAACAAGTACCTCAGCGATAATGTACAATGTGTTCTTGGTCAAAACAAATATACGAGGCAATCTTTTAGAGGATCTACCAAATTTGGCAATAAGGATTTCTCCTCTTAAAGAGAAAACAACATTGTCGCTAATGGAAGTTTGGGTAACAACAAATCTACCGTATCCGGACGAGTAGTTACAACCCAAATAGTCTCCCATGAAGGCACGCGAACCCAAAATAGACATCCGACGACGTTCCTTTCTGCCCTGCAACAAGCCATTTCCAACATCGCGAAACTGTTCAAATTGGTTTCCGTGCTTCTTGACTCTCCACGCCGTTTGAATAGTTTTGGCAGCGTCTTCCTTTCTCTTAACGTAACGTCTCCAAGCTCTCTGGATTCTGGCAGCCATATTATGCCAGTACTTATCTCTCATGTCTTCCAAACCAAACAAAGTCTCAGGTGTCTTAATAAACACCTTCGTAGTACCCAATTGGTATTCAGTTGCAGGAATATGGCACGATCTCAAGATCTCCTTTACGGCCGTAACATCATCTCCGTGCCAAATATAATCACCAGCATAGCCGGTTGCCGGGGATAATAAGTAAAACCTCTGAACGAACTTGTCAAAAGTAGTACGGTATGCAAACCCCGCTCTTCTAATACGAACGTTCTCCTTCAAACCCAAATATTTGATTTGGTGCAAAACCTGTTGATTGTCATAGTCCTTTGGTCTTTTAGTTTGATTTGGTTTGATCGTTCTGATGTACGATGGTTGGCATTGAGATAAGGTATCAACCAAAAGATTGGCACTTTTCTTGATCTTATCAGAGGCAGTTTCTGGTCTCTTTTTGGAGTCAGTCACATCTGCTAACAACGATGGTGGGAACAACACTTGGTTCACAAAGCCATTAGTAGAAGTCGACAATAACTCAACCAAATCACGCAACATGGCATCTTTATTCTTGTCTGTCATACCTGCCACATCATAGGTCACATCACCGGCATAATGCTTGATAATGAACTTTCCTCTACGGTCTTCGAAGTGGCGGTTATTGGCACCAACCATACTTAATCTCTGAGCAAAAACTTGATCGGCAGCATCAGAATCAGCATGAGCAGTCTTGATAGAGTCATTCAAAGCTGCAAAAAGACCTGGTTGCGGTCTAGTAGCTTCAATCAAATCACAGACAACCTTATTATTAAAGTAGTCAATGGGAGTCCATTTGATCTGTTCTTGGACGTATTCATCTTGTTCAGCTTTCAACGTCAATTGAATAAAAATCTGTTGTAACTTTTCGTTCACGTAGTTGATACAAATTTGCTCGAAGGAGTTTTGATCAAAAATTTCAAACCCATAAATATCCAAGATACCGATGGATTTAGAAGATGATTGGGTTCCTTTAAGAGATAAATTGACTCTTTCAACAATCCAATCAAAAAGATTGTTGTAGATACCCTTTGCCAATGCATCACGAACGGAAGTTGCTTGCACAATATTCAAAGGAACGTGGTATGTCGAACCTCTTCTCATACCGTGGGAAGTTTGTAAAGTTCTTTCAGTGATTGCTTTATACAAGATATCAGCATTCACATCTAACAAATAGGCAACAAATTGAGTGACACTTTCATCTCTGATGGCAGCATTTCCAGATTCATCTTCCACAAAGGAAATGTTACCTATCCAAAGGATCGTAGCCAACATTTTAAAGATGTTGTCCTGTTCTTGTTGGCTCAATCCAATGACGTTCATTGCATTCAAAGTATCCTTGAAGTCCTTAGCATCGTCAACACCATCGACGTTGATACATTTTGCAGCCGAGGTGTAGATGTAAGTTTCTGGACCCTGAATTCCGTACAGTTGCTGGTATTGAGGAGGACAATGTTTGGTAAATTGGTAGAAGATATGGAAGTTACGCTCATTGGTGATCTGAGAAACAATTCTTTGCTTTTCTAACAAGTAGTTGGTGATATGGGCGGAGATCGGTTGGTAGTTAGTCGCACTAAACTGGATCTCGAGATACTTACCGTGTCTGGAAGAGTTGTTATTTCTCAAAGTCTTTGCACAACCAAACGATTCCAACAAAGGATTGGTTGCTAAAACCATATCCTTGATCTTGCTGATTTCTGCGTTGTTGCCATCCACCGAAACGTTGGCAATATACTGCATGATCTGCTTGGCAGCTTCGGTCTTCCCAGCTCCCGATTCACCAGAGATAATGACACATTGGTTATCACCGTAGGCCTTCAAATTGTAAAACATCGACTCGGCGATGGCAAAGACGTGAGGAGGCACTTCCAATCTGTTTCTACCCTTGTACTTGTTCAAATGCTCTGGGGTGTAGATCCCCAAATCCTCGAACGGATTGACGGAAATCAACACATGACCGATATATGTGTATATGGTACTGTTCATGAACCGCTTGTGCAAGTTGTCGTTGATTGCGTCGTCGGTGATTTTAGAAAGTAAGGTTAAATCCGACACACCGACCTCCTTCTTCTTGTGGAGATCAAACTCGGCTTTTTTGATGCCTGATTTAGCAGGCGCCTGTTGCTGCTTGGCCTTGGTACGCCCACCACGCTTCACAATGGCCATATTTTATTCTGATAATTGATTGTATCCACCAGGTGCTTACAGATGTTTCCTCCCCGTTCCGAGTGGAAAATATTAATATCGCTGGTGTCCTGCACACAGTCACTACAATAGGCAGTGTTGCAAAAAACCTGACTCTCGTTGTCTTGGTGCCGTCTATAGGGGGTGGGCGATGTTTGTTGGGGGGTTTCGGAGTGTTTCCAGGAACAGCCCTTGAATGTACAGATGTTGTTTGGGATTTGTAAACCGTGATGTTATTGGACAGAAATGCACGACAGCTCTGACGCTCAACCATCGCCCTAATCAGGCAGATTTGTTTGCCGAATTTGTTCTGCCGAAAATACTCGTGAAAAATTTTGTTAGAGTGACCGACCGACCGTTCGTGCCGTTGATGGAATTTTGGTGAAAGCACCCTAGTTTTCTGATCAGACTGTGAAAGTCGTGTTTTGTAGTAGTTGTGGTTGGCGTCTTGGTCTTTCGGCGTAGTTTAATGGCCAAATTTCGCATTCTACAGTAGCATTACTACGATTATGTTTGTCGCTTCCTTTCTATTCTGCTATTGATACAAGGCTAGGTACCTCTTAATAAGACCACAAACGAATCATCTTATCCTTACCACCACTGGCAACTCTCTTACCGTCCATACTCCAGTCAACAGCGTAGACTTCGTCGGCATGGCCTGGTAAATCCACATTCAACTTTCTGGTACGTACATCCCATACCTTCAAGGTTGTGTCCTTCGAACAACTCACCAAGTATCTGTTGTCAGCAGACCAGGCAGTTTGGTATACTGGGGCAACGTGTCCTCTTAAGGTACCAATGAAGGTCCCACGAAGACCGTCCCAGACCTTGATGGAGTTATCGAACGACGACGAGACGACATAACGGCCATCTGGAGAAAAAGAGACGTGGTTCACAAGCTTCTGGTGCCCTGTCATACGGCAAAGTGGCTTGGACGACTTCAATGGTTCCCACATATACATGGTGAAATCGTCACTGGCTGTCACCAATCTCTCACTTATGGTACCATTCAACTTGGCCACCTTTTCGTATTGTTCCAATGCCTTGGCACGCAATTCTTCGGGCGTGCTCTTTTTGCTGTTAGCTTTGGTAGAGGCATGGTCGAATCCACCTCTACGGATGACGTAGTCGGTAGAGATAGACAAATGGTTGACCCAATGGGCGTGACTCTTCAAGGTCTGTATGCACTTGCCTCCGGCAGTTATGTCCCAGGCCTTGATGGTCTTATCATGCGAGGCACTGTACAAGAGATCCGAACCAGACCATCTCACACACGAAACGGCGTTTGTGTGGCCACTCATTGTCAAGAGACACACTCTTCTCGTGGTGTCCCAAATCTTAACGGTACCATCTTTAGAGCCAGAACCCAATCTTGGTGTTTCTCCAACCTTGACCAAATGTAATGGCTCCCAGGTTAAGGAAGACACCCACTTTGAGTGGCCAATCAAAGGACCACCAAGAGGCTTTCCCAGATCGGCGTCCCATAATCTCACGGTATTATCCATAGACCCAGTGGCAATCATAGTACCACATGGAGAGTAAGACACACACAAGACCCAGTTGGTGTGTCCAGAAAGAGTATGCATAGGAGTTTGGGTGTTACAATCCCATATTCTTGCGGTCGAGTCCCCAGCACCAGAACACATACGTCCAGAGTCGTTGGGTGCAAATTGACAGCATAAAATCGTGGAACCATGACCTGCAATCGCAGCGTTAGCTCTTGTAACAGGTCTCACTTTGAATACGGCTCTGGGTGTATATACCAACGTCATAAAGTCTTCTGTACTCTTGATTTCAGGCTTCAATACCGAGGTGTATAAGTTGTCTTTGATATCTACTAATTTGTTATCCTTCCCTTCCTCGTTCAACAATGCAAATGTGTATGGTACTGGCTCATCTTTTTCGCCGTGTAATTGGTTCAATAACTCTTCTAACTGCTTCTCAGTAATTCCCCCGGGCACACGAATCGACCCTCCGATGGACTCACCAGTATCAGATGCTTGGAACTTTATTAATACATTTGGCAAATCCGTTGGAATAAGCTCAACATCTCGTATTTGTTGAGCCTCTCTTTTCTGCTTCTTGGATGGTGGCGGTATAACGGTAGCCATGTCTTAGATTATTAGTGCTTTGATAAAGGTGATTTAGAAATAGTGAAAAAAACTCGAGATGAGATACAAACCTCAAATATGTTTATGTACAGGACTATACTAATTTACTGTCGTCGTCTACAAGAACACTTCTCCACTGAAATTCCGGCTCGGCTTCAAATCTTCCACTGTCTTTGGCTTGGATGACTTATTCACCGGTGGAGGGATCTTCTTCTTGTTTTTATAATCCTCAATAACGGGGTCCACAGAACGATTCTGCACTGGGGCCCGCGAGACTGTATTCGCCAGTGTCTTTTGCATCTGCTTGGGAAGCTTTCTCTTAGGTCCCTTGGATCTCGATTTGTTGGCATGAACAAGTTTCTTGGAACTGGTTGTGTCAGCTCTTTTGGGCTTCTTACCTTCAGAATTCGATCTCTCGAGACTTTGAGGCTTAGAAGATGAACCTCCCAATTCTGGCATCGTGCTTGCACGTAATATCGACGAAAGGCGATCTTGGAAGTTTTCCTCCTTCTTGGGTTTAGGTTCTGATAGTTTGGGCTTGGTTGCAATCTTTGGCTTTTCTGCGAGCTTAGGCCCTGTTTCTTGACCTTTCACCTGTTTCAAGTTGGACAATGCTACTAGACCTTCAATTTCGGTATCCTTTTGTTCAAGTTGATTGACGTTCAAGGGTTTCTTACCCAACATCTGTAACTGGGATCTTAACAATTCCGAATCCTTCTGTTGGTATGCATTTCCTGTTTTAGGTCTAAAAGTTGACTGTTGAAAAGGACTGTCCTTGGCAGGAGATAACTTGCTGGGAGACAATCTTGATAGCGTCGATTTCAACAATTCATTATCTTGGTCGTAATATTTTTCCACTGACGGCTTTGAAGGCTTTGGAGGTGGTGCCTTTTCCGTTAGTTTCAGTATTGTTGAATTTAACAACTCGTCTTCTTTTGCTGAATATTTCTCCACTGAGGGTTTTGCGGGCTTGGGTGGGAGATTTCTCGACCCAGACAACTTCGACATTGTAGACTTTAATAATTCACTTTCATCTTCTGTAAATTTGTCAATAGGAGGCTTCAGACGCTTTGGTGGTAATTTGGGCGCACTTGTTGTCTTCTTAAGCAGGTTGAAACGCGACAAAAACTCCGACTCCTTCGGTTCTTCTTCGATAGGAGGAGGAGATCCTTCTTTCTTCGTGGTAACAAAAACCGGTTTCGTTTCTGGTTCGCTAAATTTATGCGTGTCACTTTTCTTAATGGCACTGTCTATCCAATTTGTTGGCTTTTTCTCAATTGATGCTGTGAATTCTTTCAAGTACGAAGGCTTTGGTTTTGAGGTGGGTGATTTAGTTGTGGATGCCTTAGAATTGGATAGAGATGACATCCAATCATTGGAACCAGTACCATACTTTCTAGGCGAAGAAATCTCGTCAGTATTGCTTGTGGTGGTTTTAGAATTCGATATAGTGGATGATAACCAGTCACTTTTGGGTTTTATTACCGGTGGTTTTGCTTGAGATGTGGTTTCATGGCTGGTTGTACTTGCTTTATTAGCCAAGCTCGAAGAAAGCCAGTCAGGCTTGGGTTTTGGTTTGCTATTGTCAGGAGCTTTTGACGGCGTTTCAGGGTCTTGAGCAGTGTTAGACCCTTTTTTACCTTCCTTCTTCTGAACGCTTGAAGAAGAGTAATAGACTCGTTTGGGAAACAATGGTTGAGGTCCACTATAAACAGGTTGGCTAGAGTATGAGTGTTTGGTTTCAGGCACTAAATCGGCAGACTCCGACTGCGATATCTCCTGCTCTAATTGACTGAATGATTTGTGCCCATTTGTAGGAATCTTGGGTTGTGGATTAGATCGACTAATTATCTCCGGTTCTTTTCTTATCACGGTCTCCTGTTGGGGTTGTTTCCTCGCAACTGGGTTTACAAGGCCGACATCAAACAGTATTTCAGAAAACTTGGGTTTTGCCGGCAAAAGAGGCTTCCTTCTGGGTAAAGGTGGCGCGTTTTCGTCCTCTGTTGGCCTTTGAGGCATTGGAGGTGCGTACTCCAGATCAACAGGACGCTTTGGCATTGGAGGAGCCTCTTCGAGCAGGTCCAAGTCATTGTGAAAATCGTCGTATTTTGACGATCTATTGAACTTTAACAGTGGTGGATCAAATGGTGAAGACATGGATCCCAGTTTTGAACCCAACTGGGACGAGTTCGGGTGGGTTTTCACTGGGGAACCGCTACCCAGCCTCAGGCGAAGCTCGTCGATGTTGCGTCGTAAATCACGCTGGCGTTGTTGATCTTCCTGAAGTCTTTCTCGGGAAAGATCTGAAAGCTGTGACAAAAAGTCATCAACATGTTTGCTTGAAGGAGAGACGTCCACCATGGTGAGTTGACTGTGGTGGTGCAGTGATCTCACAAGCTAATCAAACTCATAGTTAGTTGCGACAGCAATATACAGGAACATCGTAACAATAGGTTTTACAATGACAAGCACATTTGGCGACAAAAAGACACCTTATCGACAAGGTGAGTCCCTGCTGCTACTGATATGACAAGTGGGAGTCGAGTCTTTTGAACCTTGAAGAAAACTATCGTTAAATAGTTTCTTTATCGTCTCGTTTCCGCGGCCAACGAAGTTGCAAAATCTGGTCATTATTTTTCATATATCTATCTATACCTTACGAAGGGTTAAAAGGAATAATACCGAAACCTCCACCCCATGCGTCATACACCGATCCCGCTGTTTGCTCTTGCTGGTTCTGTTGCTGGCCATCGGGCAAAACCGAACCTTCCCTTGTGTACACATTGTAAAAGAGTCCATACGAGTTTAATGCTTCCTGGTCAACATCCTCGTCTATCTCATGGATTTCATCCTCTTTCAAAGTAGTTCCGGTTATCTGCCTCTCTTCAGCCTGATTACTCGATTCGGTGAAATATTGCAAGGGTTGGTGTTGAGATACTGGCTTGTTGTACTGTTGTGGTTGCTGTTGGGGTTGAATCTGAAGTGGTTGCCTCGATTGAGCATGGTTCTGGTCAGTCAAATTCCTCATTGTTTCCCAAAAATCCATTCCTTCCTCTTCATCACTCGCATCATGCTTCGCCCTCTTGTTGTCTTGAGATACTCCGTTTAACTTCCGCTTGTTGTTAGCTTCTGCTGCAGCTGCCATTTCAACTGCCTGTGTTAAAGGTGTTAATGCATTCGACTCCTCGGCTTCAGTGTCAGGGTAACTCTTAGTTACCTTCATATTTTCATTAAGCAATTTAGTCAAATCGGACTCTCTACTTTCTGGCTCGTTCTTCTTTTTGGAAGGAACATGGTGGTGATGGTGATGATGATGGTGGTGATGTGTTGCCTTTGCTGAAGACGTTCCTGATTGGGCGGAGGATGAATTAAGTTTAGGAACTTCAGTCAATGGTGGTAAGTAGTTGAAATGCTGGTATCTGTTTATCTGAGTTTCTGGCTCGATGTAATAGGTGTTGTTTGAAGTTGGTGGGCTGGGACCTCTCTTGTCCTCATTACCCAACACGCCATACGGTGATGTAACAGCATATGGGGATGTTGTGTTGCTGTTACCCTGTGGTGGCGAGTAGTGATGATGAATATGTTGATGAACGGTTATGTCCAAGTCGTGTGATTTTGCATAGGAAATAAGGTACTGCACAAGCTCTTGATTTGCAATGGCTCCTCCATTCTCTTCTGTAAACAAGGTGTGAGGCAAGCTAGGATCGGGGTTAGGGTTTTTGTCACCTACGGTATACCTCCACTCAACTTCACTGTTGACCTGGCTAGTGATACCAGAAGGTGCTGGTTTTGAATGAATATCTACTGATTTTCGAGTCCTCTTTGTAGCAGCGGTACTGTACGACGAAAGTGATGAAGTCTCTTCGTTGGTCGAGGTATCATCTCCAATATTTTCAATCATTTTAGTGTTTCCGTTGGTTATAAGATCCACTTCTTGTTTGATGATTTGGTCCTCCTTACCTCGAACAACATCAGTAACCAACTTTCTCCATCTGTTCCGACAAGTTAAAGGAGGACGTCCAGGAAAATCGGCAGAGATTGATCTCCATTTCGTCCCATGGATCTTGATTTGGCGTATGAGTCGCAAATCCTCTTCACGGGTCCACGGCTTGAGTCTATCCTTCGTGCTGGGGTCTAACACTTCAGTATACCGCTTGGCACACTGATCGTCTGTACGGCCAATAATTTCGGCCGATACCTTTTGCCAAGACGGGCCGTGTCTCTTGTATGCTTCTAACAAAGCTTCGTCCTCGCTTGCAGTCCATTTACCTTTTCTCAAGTTGGGAGCCAACGAGTTTGTCCACCTTTTGCGGCAGTCCTTAGCCTTTCTTAACCCCGATGGAGATATTTGTTGGGCCACCACTGCCCAGTCGACCAGATCCGGGTCCAATTTGGACGAATTCGTGGGATCCAACTGGCGAATAACCGTTGTCAAAAGCGTGTCTTCCTTTCTGGACCATGGCTTGCGGGACTCTCGGCGGAAAGTCTGAAAGCCGAGGGTTTCCGCTACTGCTAATGGGTCGATTTGGACAAGACGCTTCTTGTTGTGCTCCGGTCCGCGTGGATAGTCAGACATGGCGTTGCTGTGTTCAATTTGGGGGGGATGGGCAATATTACTACACTCTTCCGCAGTGTATTCCTCGTATACCACACAAAAGCTATGTAAACTCCTTGTTTATTGTATACTATAGTTACTTGTCGCTGTACTCAAGGGTTAGAGTCAACAAAAAAAAATTTGACTCGATTCCATCGGTCCTGCAGATAATTGGGCGCCATCGCCATTTACCCCATATTTAACTGGTGGTGGTCCATAGTTTGTGGGGGGAAGGTTTAGTTTTCAGTTGTTGGTGGTCTTGGAAGTGTCAAGACTTAACCTTGTTTCCGTATGTTTTGGTTCTCGATGAGTCTGAGCAAGTTTCTGAGCAACATGGCGATGGTGACCTTGCCGATGGAAGGAACATACAACCCAGCCTTCAGCTTGATGTCGTCGTTAAAGTTCTTGGAACTGGAGAAATTTATCACCACCGTCCCGTTGGAAACGTGTTCGGACGGGAACTTGTAGTTTTCCGAAGGGACACCGGTGATGATAACGTCACAGATGGGAGCGACCTTTTCGACCGAGTACTCTTCGACGTTTAAATCAACCACCTTGTGTCTTTGTTCCAGCAAATCGTCACCTCTGGTAAATCGCTGGACGTTGTTGATGTCGAGAGAGTAAACGGTAGCACCGTCGTTGGCCAAGAGCGCCGCCAACGGTCTCCCCACGATTTCGGACCGGTTGACCACCAAGATCTTTTTGCCGTACAACCGGTTGCCGTAGTGGAGAATCTTGTTGTAGACCCCCAAGTACTCCAAGATCTTGACCATGGCCAACGGAGTGCATGGCAAGATGGATTTCTGTTCGTTGGTGGGGGGGTCCAAGAACCTGACGTTGTGGTAGAGGTTGTGGTAGTACAAGAAGTTCAAGCCTTCCACATCTTTCTCAGGCGAGATTAATTGCTGGAGGTACTGGTCCTGTCTGTCTCCAAACACCGGGAAGTAGACCATGATCCCGTTGACGGCATCATCCTTGTTGGCCTTGATCAAGGCGCTTTCCAACTCGTTTTTGTCGACTTTGACGACTTCATACTTGAATCCAAGAGACTCACACGTCTTCCCTGTCCAGTTGGCGTACATCTGGGCGGCCGGGTCGTCGTTGGCAAGAAACCCGACAAGCTTGGGCACGAACCCCAACTGCTCGATTCCAGCGGTGACTTCGTCGGTGTAGGGTTTGGCAATGGTCGAGGCAAGAATGGTTCTGCCAGCAGGTTTCGTGGACATTGTGTGTGGTGGTAACTAAGGGATGGTGACAAGGAAAGATGAAAGAGTTTCGACCGGAACCGCAAACTGTTGCACGTTGATAAAGAGATTGAAAGTCAAAAGTGCGATTAAATTAAATTGCGACTCTGTGCGATTAATTGCACGAGTGCGACTCCGACTCTGGCCGCAGGCGAGGTGCCGCTGCGACTCGGGGCTCGATGGTGGTGATGTTCTATCGTTAGGGGGTTTATTACTGGAGTTGGTGGTGGCGGTGTAGCTACGTTATATCTATGTATCAGCGCAAGTGGGCGCTGGCATTCTTGTACAAGCTCTGCCAGATAAACGCCTCGCTCAACATCAACTCGAGATCCTTCTCGGTCCAGGTGGTGGTGGGGGGGTTTTGAAGGAATAGCAATATCTCCTGGAAATCCTTTTCCTTCAACTCGGCGCTGAACTTGACGAGAAACGCGGCACACACGTAGATGTGGAAGTTGTTGAACCCCAACGGCGTCTCGCTCAAATAGGTGTCCCACATCCGGATCACGAGCGGGATCGAGAGCTCTCTCATGAGCAAGCAGTTCATCCACCGGAACGCAAACTGAATGAACTCGATGCCCTCCTGATCAAAGTGCGCCAAGAGCTCGACGTCGATCCGGGCAATCAAGTTGCGCAAGTCGTTGACTTGTCTGATGATCCCAGGTTGTTCGTGAATGTAGTTGTCGGTAATGTTTTCCAAAAGTCTCGAGAGGCACCAGTATGTGTCGGCCTCGATCAACGTGTGCACACGGTCAGAGAGCTTGGAAGGATCGAAGTTGTCGACGTTGTAGCTCAAGAGGTACGGGTCGTCCAACAACTGTTGTTCCTGTTCGTCGGTATCGTCCATGAGTCCCGGAATAAAGAGCTGCGAGTCTTCGCTAGCCTCCACCAGTTTGGTTTTCTGGAGCTGCCAGATATAGTTGCCCAAGAAGATTTGGTAGAAAGGCGTGGCCAAGTCGTTGATCCCCTGGACATAGCCACTAGCAGGATGTCTCACGGCCCAGAGATACAACACCTTCCGTAGCGACTGCTGGGTCTCTGGGTACGCGTAAAGCTTAATGGTGGGGTTTGTTCTCTTGACGTCGATCTTGATCTGATGGTACAATTGTTTCTCCCGGTTGTTATTCACGGCCGTGACCGAGTTATTGGTGGGCTTGTCGTCGCCAAAATTGATTTCCACCGTTTCCAACCCTTCGGAATACTCCTGGCGCTTTCTGGCCAACGTCGAGCTCTGTCTCGACTTATTAGTGGGTAAGTAACCCAAGAGGATCTGCCACGAGAGGGCCCTCAACTCTACCGGAATCCCGTTCCACGAGAGCTTTCTCAAGTCCTGGATGTTGACACTGGTGTCTGCCGCCAATATCTTTCTGAACTTGGCGTATTTTGTGTTGAGCTGGTTGAGCTTGTTGATTTCGAGCTTGGCCCTGTAGTCCTCGATGTCTAGCGAGTCCTTGGAGGCCGCGGGCTGTCTGGGAGAGCTGGTGGTAGATGACGAGACTGGGATCGCAAGATCGGGATAGAGCAAGTCGACCATGGGACTCTGTTCGGGAGTGAAGTGAGGGGCAGCAGCAGCCTTGGTGGTTGCGGCAGCAGCGTTGCGCTTGGCCACGGCGACATCGTCAAACCCAGCGTCCCAATCGTCGTCGAGATCGGCGTACCGAGTGTTGGAGTGTGACCGGCGCTGGACAGGCTTGTCGGGGTTGTGGTCGGGAGGCGGCGTCGAACGAGGGAACGACGTGCCCATCGACGCCGAGCGCTGGGTCGGGGTTCTCCTTAGTGAATTCGAGATGAGCGAAGATGTGCTGGAGTGGGGTTGTTGCTTGGAGTTGGCGTTGTAGGCCAACGAGCCGTAGATGTTGCTGTTGACATCGTGGAAGTCTCCAGCACCCTGCTTCTTGGTGTTGCTCGACGACGACGATGATCCCGTCAACGAGAGGTTCTTCAAGAATGACGTTAGATGCTTGCCCTTGCCGCCGTTCTCGCCAAAGATGAACTCGTTCTTGGGGTTGTTGTACACCTGCGACATTTCCTGCTTCTTTCCCATCGTGATGCAAGTGCAGCTGGGTGAGATGGGGATGTTTTGACGTGCGCACTTGGTGTGTCGTATAGAAGACCAGCACATTCGATTCCGCCGCACCTCACGAAAATTAGTGAGAGCTTCGTTTGCTCGAGGCAGAGCCAATTAAGCAAGGGCAGCAACACCGCCAGCGACAACAGCTCGAGTTACATCTAGTGGCTACAGCGCGATTGCATCTAGTTACGTACATTGTGGTTAAATAATTAGGCAGAGGAGACTTCGCCCTTGACAGCAATGGATCCTTGCTTCAACTCTCTACCAGAAACGTAAAAAGTGCCCTCTTGGGTGATGCTGACAACGACTTGCAACTTGGTGTTTGGCTTCAAGTCCTTCAAGGTCAATTCGGCCAACAAGTCACCGGCTTCGTACACGACTTCCTTCTTGATTTCAGGTTCTTCGTCGGAGTCGGAGTCCGAGTCTGAGTCGTTTTGTTCTGGTTCGATCACGGTTTCCTTGACGGTTCTCTTACCTTCGTACAATTGAATGGAAGCGCTAGACGATTCGCCGTTGGTGACTTCGACGGTCTTCTTGATTGGGTAGGCGGTTTCAGCAACTAATATTGGCTGGAACTTACCTTCGGCGTCCTTGATCCCGATTGGCTTGGACAAGTGCTGGGTGTTCACAACAATAGGTTGCAACGATTCCTTGACTTCTTCTTCGTCGAAAGCTTCGATCAAAGAGGCTTGCAAGGCAGCACCACGAGACACCAATTCAGATGGGTTGAGGGCCTTGGAGTCCAAGGCTGGGGAAACAACAGTGGTGGATTCAGGGAAAATGAACGAGATGTTGGCAGCCAACTTTGGGGTGTTGGAAGTACCACCGACCAACAACACTTCGTCGATGTCCAAGGTTTCCAAACCAGCCTTTTCCACAACCTTTTCAACGAAAGCGGTCATGTCAGACAAGGCTTGTCTCGAGGTCAATTCGTATCTCAATCTATTAATGGTGGTGTGGAAGTCGAAACCTTCAGCCAAAGATTCGATAGAGCAGGTCGATTGCTGGACGTTGGACAAGGTCTTCTTGACAACGATGGATTCAGCCTTCAACTTGGCCAAGGATCTGTCGTTGGTTCTTGGGTTAGTCTTGTTCTTCTTTTCGAATTCCTTAGCGAAGAATTCAGCCAAGGCGTTGTCCAAGGTTTCACCACCCAATCCGTATTCGTGGGCGGTAGCCAACACGGTTAAAACACCACCTCTTACAGAAACAACAGCACCGTCGGATCTGATACCACCAAAGTCGGCAACAACGTAGATCTTGTCTTGCAATAATCTGTCTTCTTCGGAGGTCAAGTAGGCCAACAAAGCGGCAGATGGCTCGTTGATCAATTGCAACACCTTCAAGCCAGCTTCGTTGGAAATCTTCGTCAAGACTTCTCTTTGGTGGGCAGAGAAGTCAGTTGGGACGGTGATGACAACACCTTCGATTTCCTTACCAATGACATCTTCGGCAGCAATCTTCAATTGTTTGAAGTGTCTCTTGGTGACTTCTTCGATGGAAAGGGTTTCTTGGTTGCCATTGATGGTGACCTCGTAAGCAATGGTACCGTCAGCGGCCTTAACAGCAGTGGCACCGACTTGGTGAGCAGCCTTGACATCCACATCGTCAAAGTTCTTACCGATGAAGTCTCTGAAGTTAATGATGGTGTTCTTGGCGTTTCTGACCAACTGGTGTTGAGCTTGGGTACCGTGGTACTCGTCTTCACCAACATATGATAAAGCGGATGGAATGGCACGGTCACCGTCTGGGTTAGCAATGACATCAACTTTGCCATCTTGGGTGGCAACACCAATGGAGGACGAGGTGTTACCGAAGGAAATACCAATAACAGCAGACATTATTCTATAATTGTTCAATACCAATCTAATCTGAGGCTCTTAAGCATCGATTTGATGGAAAAAAATTTACTGCGACATTGGACGACATTCAACGACATTTTCTCACAGTTATCTTCCCCATGGCCCATCTAACCATTACAGAATGCAGCAATTAAACACTGGCAACTCGGGTTACATGGCTATTTGGTGTTTTAAAGGATAGACAGAGGGTGTAGAAACAAAAAAATGCAAAAATAAAGGTCGTACCCGGATTCGAACCGGGGTTGTTTGGATCAAAACCAAAAGTGATAACCACTACACTATACAACCAATCGTTGTCAGAAAAAAGCGCCAAATTTTGAAGCCAAAAATACCAAGATGCAGGTATGAACCAGATACCACATGTAAAACCGGCCACTCTTTAGGGTTTTTTCAGATCGCCACCAACTCTAACTCTCGGTCCACT
Source organism: Teunomyces cretensis (assembly GCA_003706575.2). Lineage (NCBI taxonomy): Eukaryota > Fungi > Ascomycota > Pichiomycetes > Serinales > Debaryomycetaceae > Teunomyces > Teunomyces cretensis. Next base: position 688,060 of record PPLT02000004.1, on the reverse strand, counting down.
AGCAATGCCTGGTACTTTTTCCAAACTCCTATTTATTCCAGTAATATTTGGCAGCAGAACAACACTGCAAAATATTTTGCGTCTTGTTTCAGGTACGGGAAATATCCATCCAAGTAAACAGTTTCGTCAATTTCCAGCTAAACATTGGATTCGCTAGGATATCCGATATTACGTTGTTATCTTTCAAAATCACAAAGGACAGTTGTTATCAAACCTTCACGATCTCGATGTAGAACATATATGGACTGATGATAAAAACTAGTATAGGACACGTCGTATGATGTCATAAGGGCTCAAATCTGGAGTTCACAACAATTGTACGGTAGACGGCTGGATTTGACCATTGTTAACACTACGCGTATAAGATTACAGTGTTGCTAGCAGTAGTAGACGTACGAAGGGAAAACCAGACCAACATCTTGGTATTTTTTACCATCTAAGTACGTCGCTAGGAATATGCTTGAGGCGACAATCATAATTATAGAATAATGCAACATTGAATAAAAAACCCAAAAAACTCTTAAATAAAAGCCCCAGGGCTTATTGTGCTGGCTAGAAACTCTGTAGATGACAAGTTGCAACAGTCCTATGCATAAGGCCGTGTGGAATGATCTTCTGACACCGCGATCCGCCGGGACAGAAAACAGTTGCGGTTATGATTTTTCTCGCCCCAGATATATGCCAAGACGCGCATTGGGAATCGTCCGAGTGGTTACTGTCTCAAAACGAACTAACATCTCTTCTCTATATCAGGACCTAACAAGGCAATATCTTACAAGACAATATCTAATACAAGACCTCAGAACACAATGACACGGCTTTCGGTGTTTCGGATTATTGGTATGTCTCTATTGGTATCGACGGTATTGGTGGTGGTTTCGTACCATGTCATAGAGAGCAGAGTACAACAGTATGCCCAGAACCTTTCCTATGTGGTAGAGGATGCCGTCACGAATGAAGAGTACCAACTGCAGAAAGCACCAGCCTTGAGCTTTTATGTGGGAGACCAAAACCCAGTGACCGACGATGAGGTCTTCTACAAGGAGGTAGCTGAGAAACAGTTGGTGAATGTGGAGCAATATATCCAACCACAGACGGACCAACTCAGTATTCTCGACCACAAGACGCCTCCCAGGCTTCCACAAGACTTTTCCACCTTGCATCTCGAGCCTCTTAAGTTCCGGATCTACTCCCATAATATCAAAAACGGCAGTCCAGAAGATCCCCTGGAGACAGGAGATGATTTCGAACGTCCGTGGTCGGAAAGGTACCGCCGCGTGGCCGCATCCATCAAGTTCAACATCGTCCAGAACACCATAATCACCTTGCAAGAGGCCTACAAGTTCCAGTTGGATGACATAGTGAAGGAGTTGAACCGGTACTCCGACGCGGGAGAACCAGAATGGGCCGCGTATGGAGCGGGACGGATCGACGGTGCCGGTGTCGGAGAATTTGTCCCCATCCTTTACCGGCCGTCTGAATGGGAAATGGTCTTCAACGATAGTTATTGGCTCAACGGCATCAACGAACGCAAGTCGTACGTGGGATGGGACGCCAAATATCTCCGGATCGTGTCGTATGTCACGTTGAAACATCGCGAGACCGACAACTATATCAACGTGTTCAACACCCACTTTGACCACAAGGGGAAACGTGCCAGGTACCAGTCTGCCCGCAAGATCTTGCTCAAGATGAAAGCTGCCAACCGGTGGCCGTCGTTCCTCACGGGTGACTTGAACGTCGAGAGAATGTCGCCGGAATACAAGATGTTGGCAGCGTCGCTCAGTGACCTGAGTGAATTAGCCACGCCATACACCCGTTACGGACACGTCGATTCGTCGGTGACTGGTTTCAGGGGCGAAGTGTTGGCCATGGGCGGCCAGAATATCGACTACATTTTTGCACCCATTTATGCGGGTAAATTGGGAGAGAACCGCGAGTGCGATGCCACAGCCCTGCCTGAAGACCCGGCCTCGAGATTCACGCTAACCCTCACCGGGTACGGCATCCTCCACTCCAAGTTCGAGGGCACCTACATGAGTGACCACCGGCCTATTGTCGCCGATTACCATTTAGAAGTATGTAGCAAGACCGAGTAGGTTTTTCTTCCCGGTGCAGATTCAACCATACACACTGCCTACCTGAGAAAAAAAGGAACCCCCCGCCAGTTCGAAGCGCGACTGCGCCAACCGACGGATCATTTTGTTTCGGGTTCCTGAACCAATATAAAGTTTAAGCGCTGATCCACAGACAACTTGGCTACTCAGCGTCAATTGTGTAGCGTTTCCCCCAACCACCAGCCTATCGGACTTGCACACCAAGGGCTCGAGCTTGCATTTGCCCCAGCGTTCCGTTGTCGCAAACCCTTCATCGCTGTCTCTGTTTAAGGTGACAACTCCGCACCAACCTTATCTTGCTGCCGGGAGTAATGTCGTCCCACGACCGCCACCACCTGCCACAGGACGCCTCCAAGCTCAAGTACCACTTTAAAAAACTCATCAATGACGAGTTCAGGAATCTCCAGCTCGATTCAGAGCTAAGATCGAAGTCCCTTTTCGACCTCATTGATTACTGTGAACTCCTTTATGAACGGTCATCTTCGTCGCACGACGCCTCTAAAACCGTCGAATACTACACCAAGGGATACTTGATCTTCAACTACTTCATAAACAGCTTTATCATGATGCATTTCAAGGGGTTCGACGCCTTCATCGAAGCGAACGAACAAGACTTTATTATTTATTTGAACATATTCGCCTTCTACAACTCCAACGACATGTTCCACAACAGTGCATACACCATCTCCCAGTCGACACTAAGAACATACATCCTAGACTACTTGGTTGAAAAAAATCTCCTCAGCTTCAATGTCGAGGAGTTGTACAATTGGCTCAACCAATATATCGAATACTTGAGGGCCAAGGACGAAATGTACGGGAGCGAGAACGACAACCAGTTTGATTTCGAAGACGAAGTTGAAGAAATTAACTCCATCGAAACCCCGACGACCATCAATGGTTCCACATCCAACTTCCCCCGGTCTCTGAAAAGCTACAACCTCAAGAACTATGATGCCGCAAGCCTAGAGTCATACAACTACGATGCATCGTCTCTCAATGAATTCAAGAACAGGTTTCCCTCCATAAGAATGGTTGACGATTCTGCACAAGAACCCTATAAAGGTCCACACCGTAAACCAATGCCAGAATCAACGTCGTTCGTGTCCAAAAATATCATGCCTCCCGTGCCTCAAGAATCTCCCCCCAAGAGACCTGTACCGCCACCACAAACTCTCGCACCACCTCCACCACCTCCACCAATACCAACAGTTTCACCCCCACAACTGAATGGATTTAGATTCAAAAGAGCAGCCACTACGCCATATCCCACGGAATCACATTCGCAGGCTCCATACCCAGTAACTGATTCGAATAACGAGATATACTTCAACAATAGAGCTAACGGCAATGGAAGCAGCAGGAGTCTCGACAGACTAGCATACACAGTTCCTGTTTCAAAGGGACCATCTGTAGCTGTTCCGACTAACGTCAATGTTCACTACAACGGTACTTCCAACTACAATGGCCCGGCATATTCAAATGGGTACCAAAACGAACCAGATTTCCAGCAAAATCATGTGAATTACAACAATCCCAATTCAAACTATGTACAAACACCACGGCCACCAATGCCACAACCAGCATACCTGTCAGGCTACGTTATCGTACAACAGCCTCCGGTTTTATACTCATCACCAATCGTTCCCCAGCATGTACAACAGCAACAATACCAGTTGAAGAACCAAAAGCTAAACTTTTTAAAGGAATACTCTGTTTGTGGCTTGCGTAACTTTGGCTCGTCGTGCTACGTCAATCTGACCATTCAACTTTTGTTTGGGATATTTCCATTCAAACAACTATTCCATAACCTGGAGTACCAGCAGCATATCAAGGATCCAAAATTCAAAAAGCTCTTGAAAGACCTGAAGATGTCCACAGTTTCCAAGGACTCGATGTTGATTTCCGAAGCGTTGTCGGGACTTTTGAGAACGTTCAACTTGCATGGAGGTTCATCGATTGCACCAACAAAGTTCATTAGGATAACGTCAATCTTGAAGCCCGACTTCAACATACCATACGAACAACAAGATGCTCAGGAATTCTTGTTGTTTGTGTTGGATAGACTACACGATGAATTGGCCGATAAGAGACCGGTCCAGAGCCTCGCTAGTGGCGATGATGTGGAAAGCTATGTCCGCAAATGGAATGTCAACATTCTATCTAAAGATAAAGAGGAGTATTGGAAATGGTACCAGTCTTTAATGAGCCACGAGGGCACTTCACCAATAACTGATCTCTTCCAGGGCCATTTGCAGAATAAACTCGTTTGTCACAAATGTGGATTCGAGTCGATAAACTACTCGCCATTCACTATATTATCGCTTCCAATTCCGAGTCTCAATCGAAATGGGGTGGTTGATTTGGCCGACTGTTTGCGCCACTATAGCCAGGACGAAGTGTTGACAGGAGAGAATGCATGGAACTGTCCCAAGTGCCATAAGACCCCTGAACTACCAGCGGGCAGTGCTCTCGACAACCACCCGGTGTTTGCTCCCAAAAAGTCTGGAATCTTTCGTCTAGGAAGACGGAGCAAGTCTCCTCCCAACCCCACCAAGAAGATTGTCGCCGATTCGAAAAACACCTCGATTTCGATCAAAACGTTAACGTTCACCAAGCTACCCAAGGTTCTCTTTATCCACTTATCGAGGTTTTCGATGTATAACATGACGGACAAGTTGGATGTCATGATTAAGTATCCCTTGGAGTTAAGGTTCAACATGGAGCCCACGCCCATATCGTTCAAGTTGACGGGGTTAATCAACCATTACGGAAACTTGAAGAGTGGCCATTATACCGCTTTGGTCAACAAGTCGACGGTGAGCGAGGGTGCCAACGGTATAGACAATTTGAAGCATCCGTATTGGTGCTTGTTTGACGACGAGAACATCAAGCCTAACTTGGTCCACGGCAACATCAGCCAGGCCAATTTCCAGGAGTTGGATTCCCGCGATGTATATGTCTTGTGTTATGAACAAATTTAGAAATAGATGCACCCAAATTATCTGTTATTGCCAAGAAGCTTGTTGCTGATCGCGCCGATCTTGGAGCTGCGGGTCTGTTTCTGTTGCGGAAGACTTTGTTGATGATCATCTTCATCATCGTCTTCATCACCAAATGCACTAGCTCTCTTTGTAGGAAGACCCGTCGGTTTCTTCAGGATCAACAGCAACTTGACGGGCCCATCGACGGTGGTGAGCTCGACGGGCTTTTCGGCAACCTGCTTGCCCGTTTTGATCTGGTTGTTGATGAACTTCATCGACACGTCGTGGTCCGACTTCAACGCCCGTTCCTTGTCTCCACGCAGCTGTTTGTCAAAGTCGACGGAGCGGTCAATGAGGGAAATCTCCAAATTAAACTCGGTGGCGCCCAGCTCGGGCTCGTGGACCTGGACGTAGCTGTTCAGGCCCAAGTACTTGACGAACGACGTGAGGCTCGCCCATTTGGTCGAGTTCATATGGACGTGGTTGCGGTCGTTGAGGATGTATTCCTGGTAGAACTTGTTGGCGTTGATCTTCTTGACGCCGTGGTTGATCTTGAGGAGACGGAGGAACTCGGACTTGAACTGTGCCGAGTACTCCTCGACGACGTGGTTGCCCCTGCCGCTGTCGCTGAGCGACTGGATCTTGTTGGTATGGCTGGGCGACGTAAGATGGTTCTTGAACCCGTTGGCGTCGCGGCACTGTTTCTCGCAGATCTGGCAGTAGAACCGGAGTCGCTGGAGCCCCGACGCCTTGAGCTGCTTGGCCTGGTACTTGGCGGTGCCGATTTCTGCTCGTGCCATGGCGATGCCGTTAATTTGACGCGCTGATTTATTTGATCAATTCAGATCATATCGAGCGCCACCATGATACGGACACACATACGGCGGATATCGCTAGGTCCGCCCCGCAAGGCGTACAAGCCCGTGCTCACGCCGTGGCAGCTGGCGTGGCACAACGCCGTGAGCATCAACGTCAAGTATTTCGGGTTGATTTCCGCCGCCGCCTGGACGTTCACCCACGTCCATCCCAACACGTTAGTGACGCTCGGCCCGCCGGCAGCACTAGCAGCATACTACGGCTATGCCCAGCACCACAAGCGGGTGTACACACGCGAAACCAGCAAGATTCCTGAAGGCTGTGGCCGGATCCGCGTCCAGCCCTACGACGAGACGCTGCTCGCCAACGTCGTCCAGGGCTTGGAGAACCAGTTCGACCACTTCAAGCACCAGGTGGTCGAGCTCATGGAGCGGAGGGTTGTCAACTACATCAGTGCCCAGCGGACGACTCCGCGTGACGTTTCGCGGCTCTTTATCGACGCCAACGACCAGTTCTCGGTCAATGTCGATGAAAACGGCATCGAGACGTTTGTCGTGCTGCAAGTGGCGGTCCCTGAGGGTCCCGGTGCCGCCGAGAGCGGCACCGGCGTCGACTTCATCAAGCTCTCGCTCCCGTTCTACTCGAAGAAAGACGTCACGGCCCGCAAGAGACTCGGCACCATCCAGATCTACTTGCTCGAGGTGCCGACGCCCGACAACTCCCCGTACCTCGAGTACAAGATGGCATTGGAGATCTCGCCGTACCAGTGGCTTGTCCGCGAGTCCGACAAGCTCTTTATCTCCAGCATCGAAGGAGTACCGCTCATGGAGAGCCGGATGTTGAAGGACAGCGACACCGACACCGAAACCGTCGATATCTAACGGTACATGTACATATATATATATAGTAGAGTTGTCATACACACCAGGAGACTCAGGACCGCTTGAAGAAGTTGCCGGCCTCCTTGAACCGACTCCATTGGTGTTCGTAGCATCCTGACGATTCCTTGATGGTCTCCAACTCGGGCAACCACGCCTTGATGTCGTGGATCCGTTTACCGGTCGCCGGATGGGACAGGAGGAATTCCTGTAGCACGCTGCCACGCAACTGGCCCGACATGTTAGCTTCGTACTGCGCCATTCTTTCCCAGAACCCCACCGCCGACTCGACGTTGAAGCACAGACGGGCGAGCAATTCGCAGCCAATATGGTCGGCCTCCGACTCCATCTCGCGCGACGCCGGCATCTGGAGCAAGCCCTGGATCAACAAGTCGTTGAACCACGAGATGCCCGTGAGGGTGTAGAGGGCGGTGGAGAGGGCGATGTACAACGGCTGCTTCGAGAGCTGTTCCGAGGTGTGGTGGGCCAACTGGTGCGAGAGCTCGTGCGAGAGCACGGTGGCTAGTCCGTCGTCGTCGTGGCAGATGGGCAAGATCGACGAGAAGATGAAGATCTTGCCGTTGGGAAGAATGAACGCGTTGGGCGGCACCTCCTTCGCGTCGACCTTGACGACGTGGATCGTCCACGCAAGCGACTCGAGGTGGGCGCGCTGCTTGTCGTTGTGGTTGTTGTCGATGGCGGCAGTAAGGAGACGGTTCATGATCCGGGAGATGCGGGCGTACACGGCGTCGTTGGCCGGCACGATGTTGTTCTGGTACTGGTACAAGATCTGGTTGTACGAATAGTCGCCGATTTTGGTCTCGAGCCAGTACGGAATCCAGATACACCGACGGCGGTGGGTGAAGGGCGCCTCGTCCAAGTTGTAGATGTAGAAAGCCACGAGTCCGGCACCGACATACGCCGTGTTTCTGTGGTAGAGGAGATTGAGCCAGTAGCCCGGCGTGTTGGTGGACGACGACGACGACTGGTTGAAGCGGTTGTAGCTGGCGTACTGACGCGCCGACATCTGGCGGTAGTTGGTGGCTGCTGCTCTCTGCGCTGCTTGGCCACCACGCAACGGTGATGTTCGCCATGCCGTGGCCGTGGCCGTTGTTATGGCCGGTCTGGTTCTAAGCAACGTTCTCCACATGTGGTGGCGGTCAGTTTCGCAGCGGCAAAAGATAAAGATGGCGATATTGTCGCGCCAACTCAAGACCACCTTATATTTATAGTACAGTAACAATATACACGAAAAGAACTAAACGTTTGTATTTTATCCGTAATGCAAGGTTCTATCACAGCGTTAGTGGAGCACGGGCGACGGCTGGTCGGACTCGCTGCTGTCAAACCGGCTGTCGGTAAACGGTCCGTCGGCCATGGTGCGGTCAAAGCCGTCGGCGCGGTGGAGCTGGCGTTCGCGGTGGGTGTCGACGGCGGCTGCTTCGTGGACAAAGTGTTCGTTGACGCCGGCGGTGTCGTTGACCAACCGGTTGGCGAGCAAGTCTGACGACGAGTTGTTGTTGGCCTGGAACGACGCAGGGCCGCGAGGCTTCAACACCACGGTGGCTGCACGCGACGGAAGCTTCTCGAAAAACACCGGCGTGGTGAGCTGCTTGGCCAAGTTGTCCAAGGACTTTTCCTGGCTGACGCCAACGAGGCTGACGTTGTTGGAGCTGACGTTGCTCGAGGCGACGTCGGTGGTGGTGGGCTGCGGAGGCGAGTATTCGTGCAAGTTGGTCGCGGACGACGGCGTGGTGGTGTGGTTGGAGGGCAAAACCGGAATGAAGGAGTCGTAAAAGTCGTAAGCAGACCCGGTTTTGATGTGGGCGTGGCGGTGGGGGCTCGGTGGCATGGCGGCGGTGGTGGTGCTGGCGCTGCGGGGGTTGGCGGGTGGTAGCAAGTGTGCGGTGTGGGAGAGCTGGTCGACGGTGTTGGTGGACGACGACGACGCGTTGGACGAGAAGTACGGCTTGTCGGCCGAGTCGCCGTGGGTGGTGGAGATGGAGCGGTTGGGGTCGACGGCGGTGGGGAGATGTGCTCTTATGACGGGGTTGGCGGGCTTGTTGTGGTAGGGACGGTGGAGTTCTTGCTGGAACTGGTCGAACGAGGCGTTATCTCGCAAACCGACATCGATCTCGTTCTCCATCAAGTCCTCCTTCTTTTGTTTACGCTGGTTGCGGATCCATAGTATGGCGACAAAGGTTATGATTACAAACGAGGGGATGCCCACCGCCAAGCCGACGGTGAGGCCTTGGGAGCCAGTCATGGTGCTAGCGTGATGGTGATGTGTTTATGGAAGTCTAATGGGTGGAGGCAGGGCCCGCTGGTGCTCGGAAGACGGAAGCGGGTGGAGTCGAGGGCGGCGGTCCTGTTCTTGGTACAACACAGGGCCGGCAGGCAGAAGGGATGGTCCTCGGACGGTTCTCACGGAGTACACACACACGGGACGACGTGTAGTGGATGCTAGGAATAACGGTTAGTTGGCGTCAAAGAAATGCCGCTGGTTGTCGAGGCCGAATTTACTGGTTCTCAACAGAAAATTTTTTTGGATTGCTGGAAAAGGTAATCCGGGGGTGGCGCAGATCCGGGATCACACTCGAGGGCATTTTAGTGTTTGGAGGAAGGAGGCTGCCGATGCAGATACGAGGGGAAGCCGGCGGAAACCCGAGGGTCGGGCTCCGTTCGGGCGGAGAAACAGTAAATCGATGGCGGTTTGTTTGATAGTCTGAGCCAGAGTCCTGAAGGCTTCGTTGCTCCAATGGTTGGTCGCCGTTCCACGGCAGCCTGGACGCTCATGGTTGCACGATAAAAAAGGTACTAATCTATGGTTGCGAACATTGCATGTTACAAACTATAAAAAGAACAAGGCGGCACCGGTCGCAAAACAAACAGTGGCTGGTTTCTGGCCCTACCGGCGACAGGAGCCCACAGGGAGAACTACAATGGCAGGCACCCGCGACGGCAGGAACGGTGTCGTTATCTGTGGCAGACTGCTATTTATAGCGGCGCATGTTTTATCAAACATCTCCCCTATTTCAGCGAGATGAATCGGGCCCGTGCAGGACCACCATATCTGGCCCACGGCCAAGAAATTCGGCAATCAACGACGGGTGTTTGTAAACACGATATGCCGTGCAGCATAACACACTTGGAATAAGAACTGGTACAGACAGGCACAGACAGGGAGAGAGACAGAAACAGGAACAGAGACAGAAACAGTAGTGACACAGAGACAGTAGTGACACAGAAACAGTAGTGATACAGAAACAGTAGTGACACAGAAACAGTACCCTTACACAGACAAACTGAACCCAACTACACCGCAATGAACCCTGGCCGGAAGCAGACTGCCAACGAGCCGACTGTTACATTTTTTCCGCTTTTGTTTGTACTTGTCCACATCCAATTTGTCTTGTTCCATTGGCTACTTTTTTCCGTCCCTGGCAAAATGGCTGCGAAATCTTTGTTTGTTATGCTGTAGCTGGCTATAAAAGACACTCGTAATTGTAAACTGGACCGACTCTTGACACATCCAACTCTTCTTCTTGGATCACACATACTGCCAGCTCACTTTACGCTACAATGATTGTTCCCAGCATCAACAACTCCGATTTTAAACTGCTCTTTACAGAAGCGTATTCCCGATCTCGCTTCCAGCCCACCTTTGCCAACTGGGATTGGAAACAAAACCATTTCGGCTTCAGTCTTCACGGATCGGACAACAAATGTCAACGATCCAACTCCATCAGGACCTTCTTGAAAGAACTTTTGCAAAAGCTTCGATTTCCCCGGTTCAAGAGATCGGCACCGCCTTCTCCTTCAAACGACACCCAATTCACCTCCACCCCCACCACTCCCGTGGTTGTCCCCAGAAGCAAGTTCTTTAGCGACTACCAGCTCAACCAGGGACTCTTTAACCTCTACCACGACTTTGACGAGAGTGCAAGCGAATGTACATTGTTGAGCTCGCTGGACGAAGAAAAGCTCCATCAACTGCACGACCTGAGCCCAACTGCCGTCAACAGTGGCGAGTTTGACGAAACAGCATCCCCCTACACCACCCACGAGGAGTATACTTCTCCACCATCAGCATACACCGTGGACACCGTGGTGTGGAACAATACTTTCTACAAGACCAGGTCGATTGCCGAGTTGTACGAGTTCCCGTTCTTTACACATCCAATGGTCGAGCCAGAGTTCCGATTCCCTTTTGGTACCTACCCTAAGGTAGAGACAGAATTCCAATTCCCATTTGGCGTGTATCCGGCGGCCATTGCTTGATCAAGCCAACCAACATCGTGCCTGGTGTGCAGCATACTATTTTTATATACAACTATCTCATTAACAGTGGACAACGTGTTTCTATATACAAGCTTAGATAATAAAGTCGATTTTGGGGTCCTTGGTCAAGTCAAAGTCCTTCCCGTCTATGGCCAATAAGAAGTGGTGGACGACAAATGGATGTTGTTTCGATTCTCTCGAGGCTCTCAATTTGACGGTACCGCCAGAACGATCGCCCTTGACGTCAAAAGAAATGTCAATGTCACCCTTGACGGTGTTCAAGGGCCCGGAAATCCACGGCCACGAGCTCTTGTAGTCAATTCCGCCGCCGAGCTGCTGCTTCGAGATCTCGGAACGTCTCAAGAAGAAGAGCGTCGACGTGATGATTGGCGATCTTGTTTTCTCGTAGTTGAAGGTGATGATACATGAGAGAGCAACCCCAAGACCGTACACAATAAAGTACTTTCTGTTCTGCTTCTGTTTGGCAAATGGATCGGGCAACTCCCTGTCCAACGTCACGGGAGGGTGGTATGGCTCGGTAGGCTCTTCAAGCTTGATATGTTTGGTGGCAGTTTGGTTATAACGAACCAAAGGCAAGGCTGCCCGCGAAACTCCCACAAAGGGAAGTCTAGGGCTCAAGGTGCGTACGGCGGTCCTAAACATTGGTGATGAACAAAGTATGGTGTTTGAAAAATTGAATGTTCACATTCAAAAAACGATTATTCTGCACACAACTTTGCCAAAGCTAGCTTGTTTTATTTACCATGGACAGGATAACGGGTGCATGTTCGGTGGATAAGGTCTCCGGGATGGTGTCCGTCCGGGAGGATCTTACGCCGCTGACGTTGGAATGGACGGCGATCGAACAGACGAGAAAGATCTCGATACCGTTGAACACATTGAGCAACTTGCAAGCGACGAAGGAAGGGTCACCCAAGATGATCCTCCGTGTGGTGTACCGTGAGGGTGGCGAAGACAAGAATATCAAGTTGATATTCACCAACAGGCCCACCATGAACAGTATCAAGGACTCTTTACAAACAATAGTCGCCAGACAAAGGACCGTCATCAAGGATAGCCCTACGCCCAGTGCAGACACCGAGAGCCGGTCGGCAACACCGGGGAGAGACAGCTCTACTCCCAACCCAACACCATCTGCATCTTCGAGTACCTTGAACAACGAGGATTCGTTGACAGATGCTGCTCTTTTGAAAAACCTCCAGTTACAACAAAATCTCCTTTTGGAAGACCGCAACCTTCGTAACGTGTTTACGCAGTCGGTGATGAACTTCAAGCTTTCGCCGTCGGTGTTTTGGGCCACTAGATTGAACCAGTTGAGGACTTACGCCTTGACCATTTCTCAGCATCGAGGACCATACAATGTTCTCTCCACCATTCGTCCAGTCGCCACCTCCGATAACCAGGTTAATGTCAACGTGACCCGTGACACCATCAACGAGATCTTTGATACGTATCCAACGGTCAAGAAGGCATTTACCGATCTTGTCCCCGTCAAATTCAGTGAAGGTGAATTCTGGTCGAGATTTTTCAACTCGAAGCTCTTTAGAAGATTGAGGGGTGACAAGATCAACACTTCCAATAATAGAGGTGATGTTGTTTTGGATAAATACTTGTACATTGATCAGGAATATGCCGAGAAGGGCGAACAGGTACCGTCAACGCCCGTCGCCCCCATCAACAAGTTTATCGATATTCAGGGAAATGAGGAGGATAACTCGCAGAAATTGGGAAATAGACCGGATATAACAATGAGATATGACGACGGTCAAATAGATCCATCGTTGCTTCCAGGATCGCTGAAAAGTGCAGGCTCAGGCAAGCAAGAAAATGAAATGATGATTTTGATGAAGAACATGAACAAGTTATCGTCTAAAATGGTGAGTTTGAGTAACTCACAACAGTTCAACCAACAGAGAAGTAGCGGCAAGAAACGGGATGACTTGTCCACGACTGAGATCCTTGGGTTTGAGGACGAGTTGGACTTGCACGATTTGCGAGAAGTTGAGGAATCCAAGTTTATCAAGTTGAATATCGACACCCACATACAGCATAAAAAGCAAAAGAACGACAATCCTACTATCTCGATTGCTACATCGAGCACTGTTGATCCAGAGGAATTGCTCAAGTTCTTCTCTAATAGCCAGTTTCAGCCGGGGGGTAACGGGGTTGATTTGACGGATACATACAAGAACAAGAAAGAGGACATAGAGCAGAGTTTTAACGAGACAACGTCGTTGATTAAACAGAACTTTAGAACTTTCAAGCTTATCAACAGAGAAGCCAACGACGTCAATACCAACAACTTGGTTCCAGACTCGATCATACAGGAAATCATCACCTACAACATGACGATTGTCGAGTTTCTCTCTCATTTCTGGAAAATATACCTTCACGGCAACAACCCAGGCCAACTCAAGAAGATCTATGTTACTTTGAAGAACTGTCGTAACGATTTGAGTGCATTAAAGGAAAGAAGTCTCAAGGTGTTCCAGGAAATTGATCTCATAAAGAACAATGAGAAATTGCAGGACAAAATCGAGCGCGACTTCCAAAGTTGTATTGATCCCATGGAGGTTGCCCTTGACAAGGCATGCAACACCTACGTTGATGCCGTCAAGGCAGAGCAGGCCCAGGAATTGAATGGAAACGGTAAGCGGCCGTTGGAAGCGTAGTGCATGGAAGCCATGAGGGGTTACCTGCAGTCCGCGGAAAATCGGTGCGATGCTCTTCTCTACAAATAGTTTATGATTTCAATAGTATCAAACGACAATAGAATGAGCAAAAAGAGTGAGTAGAAGCAGTGTTCCGCCAGGCAAACCGTTCCATATACTAACAAGGCAGTTTCCAAGCGAAGCAGAGCTGCAAGACGGGGGCTTGTTGCCGAAGAAGGCGAAGCTAAAGAGTTGGCCTCGATGCCTAAGGGCGAAAACGACTCGGTGAAGAAGTCGATTATCCGTACCACGATCAAGAACGAATCGTTGTTGAACAAGAAGTTGGAAAACCTGAGAGTGAAAAAGGTCAACAAGAAGAAGACCAGTTCGTTGAAGCACAAGTTTGACCGCTCCGAGAAGTTGACGGGAGTGTTGTCCTCGAAGATAGAACAGAGTATCGCCAGAGCCAAGTACGTCCAAAACGCAAGAAAGGCCGGATGGGACCAGATCAACAAGAGTATTACCATCAAGAGCTTGTTTGACGAGGGTGACGATGACGACGACAACGAGGCCAGAGAACCTACGGCGGCCGAACTCGAGCGCGAACAGGAAGACAATTATGTCAGAGAGTTCTTTGGAACCGTCGGGGAAGACCAACAAGAACACAAGCCACACTTGAGCAACAACAAGTTTGCCCTCTTGGACGAAGCTGAAGCCTAGGTAACGACATTTCTTTGTATATTAGACTGGAATAGACGAGTAGTCATAATCGTAACAAGGTCGCCGGGCGTGCGCACGACCACCCGTAAATTTATCAGCCTCGACTTTGATCCAAGTATCATTCTACCCCAACACCAGTTTGTCGAGCACCATGAAGTGGTTGGTATTTCTTGTTCCCGTAGCGTCAGCAATAGCTGCGTTTGACCAATCGAAGCTTGACAAATCGTCGTTTTTCGAACAGTTTGATTACGAATCGTTGGCCCAATCGCCCTGGATACCTTCGGACTCGAGGAAGTTCGATGATGGCCGCAAAGAAGAGGTCGCTTACAAAGGCCAATGGAAAATCGAACCTTCTTTCATGTATCCTGGTGATGAGGCCAAAAAGGGATTGGTGATCAAGTCGAGAGCTGCCCATTATGCCATTGCCCGCAAGCTCAACACTCCATTCAACAATACCGATACCGATCTTGTGCTTCAGTACGAAGTCAAGCTTCAAGATCCTTTGAAGTGCGGTGGTGCATACGTCAAGTTGTTGGACGCTGGCCACGACTACACTTCGTACAATTCCGAGACTCCCTTCCAGATCATGTTTGGACCCGATATTTGCGGCTCCAACAACAAGGTACACTTCATCATTAACAGAGAGAACCCTGTGGACGGGACCATTGGACAGAAGAACTTGAGAACTGCACCAATGGGCAGAACCGGCCAACTCTCTACGTTATACACGTTGATATTGAAGGACAATAACGATTTGGAACTTAGAATCAACGGCGAAACCGCCAAAGCAGGCAATCTCGTCACCACTCCTTTCTTTTTGGAACCGCCATTAAACCCCGTCGAAGAGATTGTCGATGAAAAGGACACCAAACCGCTCAGCTGGGACGACGAACAGTATATTCCCGACCCCAAATTTGCCAAAAAGAAGCCAGAAGACTACAAATTGAAGCATGTGTGGAAGCAGATTCCCGACACCGAAGCCGTCAAGCCACAAGATTGGAACGAAGACGAAGAGCTCTTTATTGAAAACCCTGAAGCTTCCAAACCAGCAAACTGGGACGACGAAGAGGATGGAGTTTGGCTTGCGCCCGAGATCCGGAACCCCAAGTGCGAAGGCATTTCCGGTTGCGGCAAGTGGAAGGCTCCCATGATTCACAACCCACATTACATAGGACCATGGGTCCAACCCAAGATAGAAAACCCCAATTATCGAGGTGAATGGGAGCCCAGAAACATTCCCAACCCGGTGTACTTTGACGACAACAAGCCGTCCAACTTGAACAAAGAGATTGGGGCTATTGCGTTCGAGTTATGGAGTATGGAGAGTAACATTTTGTTTGACAACATCTACTTGGGCCACTCTGTTGCCGAGGCCGAGATGATTGGGAACACTACATGGAAGCCCAAGTACGAGCTCGAGGCCGTCAACCGCGAACAAAACAAGCCCAAGGTCAAGCACGAGCCCGTGAGACCTCCTCCCAACTTTGACGAACTAATGGCCGACAAAAACCAGTACACCATCACTCAATTCTACGAGTTCATCAAGGTCTTTTTGTGGAAACTGTACTTGGAAACGAAGGACTTTGTGTTTGAATTCATGCAGAACCCCGTTGATTTGATCGTGGAACATCCCATCAAGTTTTCCATCTACTGTGGAGGGTTTGTCATCTTGTTTACTGTTATTTTCGGTGCTTGGGGCGTATTGCTCTTTGTGGTTTCGAACGCATTCAGTGGAGACAACCAGAAGGCACCAACGACTGCGAAGAACGGCGAAAAAACCGCTGTCAACAGCAGATTCGCCAAGATCGAAGAGTTGAGCGACGAAGATGCCGCCGAACAAGCCACGACTTCTGCCAGAGCTGCTCCAACAGCATTCAAGAGAAAGTGATGTTGCAGCCAAATCTGGGTCCGATTTGCGGCTTTGTGTCATGTAAGGAAGCAAGGCTCGGGTTCCAAACATTTGATGACAAGAATTAAGTAGAAACAAATAGTGGTCGTGTAAGCAATGAACGAAAGTACACTGTTGTTGCTGAACAGCCAGCACAGACGGACGAGTCCCAAGTACTTTATTATCGGCACGCTAATTGTCGCAGTAATCTTTTGGTTCCAAATGAGAGACGGAATGCACCAGCAGCCTCCGCCCCACCGCCAGGGGCCCCAGAAGGTCCGCGTATACACCAACAACATCCGGTACGACAACCGCGGCCGCCGGGATGCCGGCGAGGAGCCGTGGGAAACGCGGTCGGTGCAGGTGATCAATTCGATCGACTTCAACACCGGCCTGGGCCCCGCCAACGTCGTGTGTTTGCAGGAAGTGTTGCACAGCCAGCTCCAAGACATCCTCACCGGATTGAATGTCAACTCCCACGGCGACGAATGGACATACTACGGCGTGGGACGTACCGATGGCAAGCAACAGGGGGAATATGCCCCCATTTTGTACAAGGCGAGCCAGTGGAGACTCGTGGAAAACCGGACTTTCTGGCTCAGCGAAACCCCCGACGTGCCCAGTCGTGGGTGGGATGCGGCGTTGGAACGTCTAGTCACCATGGTGACGATCGAGGCCCGGAACGACCCGCTGATCACCATCAATGTGTTCAACACCCACTTTGACCACCGGGGCCAGAAAGCGCGCCAGGAGTCGGCGCTTTTGATTGTCGATAAGATGAACAACTACAATGATTGGCCGTCGTTTCTCTGCGGGGACTTCAACACCGAGCCCACCGATGAGCCCTACGCCGTTCTCAAGCGTGCCGGATACAAAGATAGTCGTGCCTTGATTGATCCGAGATTCTCCTACGGAAGCAACTCAACGTTCTCGGGGTTCGACAGAAGCGGAGAAGTCAACACCATTATCGACTACATATGGACCCCACACTTTACCGTTCCCAGCCAGTTCGGCGGAGCAATCGCCTCCAACCACAGATTCGCCATTGTTTTGCGCCATTTTGGGATCTTGGAGAACTTCTATCGGGGCTACCACTTCCTGGACCACCGTCCCGTGGTTGCTGATTATGACGTACTGACGACAAGAAAAAGTTAGCCTGTGGTCGAGTTATTTTTCTCTGTAATGTAATTTAGTGTGGGGGGGAACTGGTGTCAACTCCGGGGACGTGGTGATGACATATTACCTGGCCTCGAGTCCTTGGCAATCACAGTGGGCCGCCCCGTTTAGACTACAACTACAAATACACACACGCGACATCTGTTGCTTGACTGCTTTGGGCCACCACGACCGTTGGCCACTTGTCCTCCGCACTTTTCCCACCCCAGATTTAGCACCCGTCGCCAAAAAATATCGTGGGTCAGGAAGTGGTTTGGTTTCCAACCCCACAAACTCTAATCGGCAAAAAAAAAAATGCAATATTCCCGGGATTTACGTTTTGGGCTACACACAGGTGCGTCCATGGGGTGACTGGCTGGGAACCAGTCTCGTCAGACCCCCGATTTGTATTAGTAACGAATTCCGTATTCCGTAGTCGCTGTGACGTAGGCGTGGTTTCGAGGGCATTTGGAAAAAAGAAACCTGGGTTGCGGGGTCGTGGAGTCTGCGACAACCCCAGATGAGGTCGTTGCGTAGGCATGGATCACAGATAGGCTTTAGCCTATTACCGATACGTGTCACCATCGCTGGCCCGACAGGTTGGGGTGGGCTTCCGTGTTCCCCCCCACCATCGCACGCCAAACTAGACGTTTTGACGGAGGGGCTGAAATGTGGGGCACCTCGTGGGAAAAACGCGGGACCAGTTTCTGATCGGAGAAGCCAGATGCATTCCATCCCCTCGCCATCGTTCTGCCGCAACCAAATTTTGTGTAGGTTCTATTGTTCACAGCAGCCACTTCCGCAACACTGGTGCCCCTCCCCATTATTTTTAGAGGCGACTCCCGGACAAACTGGTTTCGGTGGTGCCTTTGCCGGCCAATTTCATTTGTGCAAAACTCCGACGCCGCTGCGCACCGCCGGCCAATCAAAAGTTACGGAGTTGCTACGGCAAAACCCATCGGTGAGTGTGCCCCCGGAGAAAATATCGTGACAACACGTATCGTGACCCGCATCTGCGACTCATTTTCGTTTGTTTGGCGCCAGTTAGTCATCGCCCGCCGCCCGTGAGTCAACCATCCCCAGATATTACCCGTGGCAACTCCCATTTGCCCACCAACTACAATATCGAGGCTACAGCAAAAATTCCGCTGAATAAGCTTTCCACACCGACAAAACTGGCCCATCTCTGCCGCCCCAATCGAAACCTTCCTAATCATGCAGTCCCGGAACCAAAGTCCCCGCAATTTATTCGCTTCGACCTTTTCGGAGCTCTGGGTGGGGGAGGGGGTGGTGTCTTTTGTGCTATCAAATTATTATGTCGATGATATTTTTAAACTAGTTTACTTTGTCTTTTTTTTTTTTTTTTGTTTTTGGGGAGCTGCCTTCAGCGCCCTAGTAGAAGGTGTATAAATTGAAGTATAAATTCGGCAGTATTCGCCCTGGATAATTCTATACTGTCTACCAACTCCTCTATTCAAGATGCCCGACACCAGATCTCTTCATTCGGTGTACACCACCGAAGAAGCCATCGAGCACAACAGACATATTATCCAACCACCCAAGTTCACGTCAAAGGCCATTACCAGTTACTTTGGCACCAGATTCTCGTCCCTTTTCGTGCCCAAGGAAGAATTGGCCCAATACACCTGGAACGACATCTTCAACCCCTTCGAGTCCCTTAAGGAAGTCAACCGCAAACAGTGGAACTTTTTCGCTCTTGGTTTGTGTGCCTGGACCTGGGATGCGTTCGATTTCTTCACAACGTCGCTTAACGTCACTGCTATTGCCAAGGACTTGCACGTCACTGTCAAGGACGTCACCTGGGGTATTACCTTGGTTCTTATGTTGAGAACTGTCGGTGCTCTTATTTTCGGTATGTGGGGTGACACTGGTGGAAGAAAGTACCCATACATGATCAACTTGTCGTTATTGATTGTTATTCAAATTGGTACTGGGTTCGTCACCACCTACCAACAATTTTTGGGTGTCAGAGCCTGTTTCGGGGTTGCCATGGGTGGGTTGTACGGTATTTGTGCCGCTGAAGCCCTTGGTGACGCTCCAAAGAGAGCCAGAGGTATCATGTCGGGTATTTTCCAAGAAGGTTACGCCCTTGGATACCTTTTGGCCGTTGTTTTCCAAAGAGCTCTTGCTGACACTACCAAGAAGGGCTGGAGATCGGTTTTCTGGTTCTCTGCCGGTCCTCCTATCATTTTCATTACCTGGAGATTTTTTACTCCTGAAACCGACTCTTATTTGAGACAAAAGGAAAGAATCCACGAAAACAGTACCCAAAAGCAATCGACCAAGTTCCAAGAATTCAAATCACAGGCTAGAAAGGCCCTCAAATCTTACTGGTTAATCATGATCTACTTGGTCATTATGATGTCTGGTTTCAACTTCATGTCCCACGGTTCCCAAGATTTGTACCCAACCATGTTGACTAACCAATACAGGTACAGTCCTGACAGATCCACCGTTACCAACTCGGTTGCCAACTTGGGTGCCATTGCTGGTGGTATGGTTTTCGGTCACTTCTCCACCTTCATCGGTAGAAGATTGTCGATTCTTATCGCCTGTGTTTTGGGTGGTGCTATGGTTTACCCATGGGCCTTCATCAGTGGTTCCGGTATCAATGCAGGTGTTTTCTTCCTTCAATTCGGTGTCCAAGGTGCTTGGGGTGTTATTCCTATTCACTTGAACGAATTGTCTCCACCACAATTCAGATCGTTCGTCACTGGTGTTGCTTACCAATTAGGTAACTTGTGTTCCTCTGCCTCCTCCACTATCGAAGCCACTATCGGTGAAAGATTCCCTTTGAAGGGTGTCAATGGAAAGCCTGATACTTTGAACTACGGTAAGACCATGGCCATCTTCATTGGATGTGTGTTTGCTTTTGTCATGATCGTTGTGTTTTTCGGTCCAGAAAATAGAGGTGCCGATTTGGGTATTGAAAGAGATGATGTGTACGATGAAGATGGATTGTTGGAAGAAGATGAAGAATTAGACATGGAAGAAAGGAAGAAGTCCGTTGAAGAGTCTTCCATCATAGAAAAGCACCATGCTGGACACGTTGAAGGGACCGCTTAAATTGATTCACGAACCATTTGGTCATTTTAAGTTTTGTTAACGAATAATTATTTAGTTCTTCGATTTACGTTTTAAATAAAGATGTTATTTTTAAGTTAAACCACATCAGTAGTGTGGTCAACCGTATTTTTGTTATGTGCCAATTTATTTGCTGCAAAAATATTTTTGGCACGGAGTGCGGCTGCAGGTTTTGACACATGTCAAGCAAACCCTAATAAATGATGGTTAATATTTTTCTATATATATAATATACAACTATAGTTACAGGTTTATCTAATGTACAATGTCTTTGTTTCGTTCACTCCGCTTCTTTTTTTGCGGAACCGAAGGATCTTCTTGAAGAGATCATCGTAATCACACTCGATTTCACTGATGAACTCGTCCAAGATGGATTTGTCCCTTATGTATCTATCGCAGTCGGTGGCTATGCTGAACTTGTCGGGCTCATTACATTCCTGACACAAGCGGTTGACGAAATCGATGACGGATTTCCGTTCAGTGAACGTTTGAATATCAATATTGTCCTTGATCCACGATGTGCCCCACTTTGCTACTCTGGTCTCGATGGAAGGCTCACTATGGTACCATTCCTCCAAGATCTCGTGCACAGTGACGACATCATCGTTTAATTCGATCTTGGGAATGCCGGACGACTGCTGGATGGATTCCTGAAACTGTTCCATCGACACCTTGATCAGCAGTTGCAAGGACTCAGCAAGTTCCAGCCCAATTTGAGGGTGTTGCAGGTACATTTCCAGACACTTTTGATGAATGATATAGTTGACCTGGCTGCGTAATGCCACAAACGAGTCTTGCACAAACGTCTTGTATGTATTTTTAGTGTCGGTGTCGGGTTCTGGCGCCGCCGACGGAGGCGTAGGTGGAGAAGGTGGCTGAGGAGTAGATTCGGTACTTCTCTCAGAGTCAGTTATAATCTGCTTACTCCTCGATTTGGGTAACCGGCCGGTTTCCTTGTAAATCAAGTAGTTAATGGCGATATTTCTGTTGGGGATCTCCTTGTTTTTGAGGTGATACACCAAAAAGTTGATCTCCTGCAATTTGGAAAACGCCGGGTCCATTTTACGCAACCGAATGACGGGTTTATCGGACGAACTGGTGGCAAACTGTTCTTCATAAAATTCTTTCATCAATTCTCCAGTGACAAAAAAATTGTCAAGTCCTTTCTTGCAACAAAAACGGATGTAGTGCTTGAAGGTAGTGATGTACCGCTTCCTGGTTTCAAATCCTAACGACAAGAGGCGAGCCTTGGCATCGGGATTGGTCAAGACTTCCTCATCGAACTTCTTGAACATATGGATAACGTCCTCGGTGTCCTTGCTCATGATACGCTTGTTGATCTTGATATTGTCTCTGTCAACACGGTACTTCCTCTTCTGGCGCGGTTTCGATTCTTCTTCATCTTCATCGTCGTCGTCTTCACCCTTGTTGCCCTCCGACATCGATGCATCCTCGGCAGCATCGAGTAACGATGCGGGCAAGGGAGTTTTTATTTCCTCCAAATCTTGAGAAATGATCGAGGTGATGGGGATTCTTCCGTTGGCACGTCTGACAGACGGTGGTGATGGTGACAACTCGGTCTTGAGAGCTCTTCTTTTACGGCCCTTTTTTATGTGGCCGTGGCCGATCTCAACTTTTGCAATCTGGTCAAGATCGCCGTCTTCTTCTCCCGAGGACTCGACACCGGCAGTGGGTGACACTTGGATGCTTTCCCTGGTGTCAAGTTCGTCATAATCTACTCGTGAACTTGACCGTGTAGCGACCATCTTATAGTTCTGGATCACTGAAAGGTTTGCGTTGAGATTGATTTTTTTTCTATTTGAAAATTTTTAAACCCCCAAAAACGGTAGAATTGCTTTAGTCACGATAGAAACTAGGTTTAAACTTGGAGAAAGTTTAATCCAAGAGGTATAGGCCAACAAAATATGTCGAACTCAAGCTCGACGTTGTAGGCATTTTTTTGTAGGCAATGGACGGGGGTCCAACAGGTCAAAAACGGTGAATAATGGTGATCTCGCCACGAAAATTGATCGGATGAAGCCGCCAATAAGCCAAAAGGGTCAAAACAACGGTGAATTTGTGATAACAAGCGATCAAACACGATATTTAGATGGTGTTGGCTTGCTATTGACCATAATCGGCTGCAAATAGCCCCGCGATGCGATGAGGCTATGAACGCGCACGAGACACAAATAGGGCAAGGAACAAAAACGGGTCCAGCAGTATTTATTACAAGTGGTTTTGAAGAAGTAAAAGAGAGATCTATTTATGGTCGTAATCATCAAGTGTAGCAGCCACGATGGAGCAAAGAGGGCGTGTTGGTGTCCGGGCACCACCTACTAAGCACCATTTCTAGGCGTGTTTGGCCTTTTCTCGCAAAAGCTTGAGCTCGTTATCGCTCTTTTGGCTTCCCTTTTCAATGATTAGGTTGCGAAGTAACTTGTTTTCCATTTCCAACTGTTGGACCTTGCTCTCGAAGTTCTTGATCAAGTCGTTCAACGACAAGAGTTGATTTTCCATCTGCTTCTCCTTGAGCTTCTTCTTAATGCGGAAGCGAGCGGAGGCAGCCGTGTTGCGACGTCGTTTATCGACCTCCGACGCCGGGTGCGACAAAGAAGACACCGACGACGGCGTGTTATGGTCTTCCACCGGACTCAAGTTGAAAGTGGACGTGGTGGCGGTGGAGGATGTCGACGACGTGCTGCCGTGGTGGTGGAAAGAATCCTGACTTATTGACGGAAGGAGGTTGTGTTGTCTCACCGGCGAGTCGAAGAACTCGATATTGTGCTGGCTGGGTAAGTGGGGCACCGCGTTAAGCGCCGAGGCGCCAGGAATGGTGTTGCCCAAGCTGGACTGGTGCTGGGCAATCAATGCACTAAGTAAATCTATCTGGTTTTGCGACAATCCTGCCGAAACAAGAGAAGATTTGGCACCAGGAGGAACTGGAAACTTGGGCAAGTGGGAGACGTTCAAGTTGTTTAAGAAATCCGACGGCGTTTCGTCGACGGTGGGAGGATCCAAGTTCAACTCGTCGAGTTGGGGGTCCTGTTTGATTTTGATTTCGTCTCTGTGATTGTTGTTATTATTATTATTGTTATTGTTATTGTGATGGTGATCGTTATCGTTGTCATGGAAGTCATCGCCGTGATGTTTTGGCTTATCTTCGTCGGGAAATATGAAGGAATCGTCGGCAAACGCGGCCAAGTCGATGGAAAGCTGGCCGTCCATGTCCAAGTTAGGCGTCAATTCGCCTGTCGACGTGTTTGTCATGAAGTTATCAATGTACACGAGCTGTTCTAGAAGCGCCGAGGAGGTAGTATTATCATTCATGGTTAGATTACTGTGGTTCTGGACATATATTGGGGCGAGAGGGGGCTCGAGGTTGGGTTAGGCGCTGAAAGACGTCAAAAACTTTGTATGGTGCTCCAGATTATATATACCTTCCGCCAGATAGCCACAGGTATGGTATATAGGGTGCTGGATCGGGTTGTTTGATTATCTGGTATTGTAATCAAGGTGATAATGTCATATCACGTGGATGTTTCCCAAATCACGTTGGAATGTGAAATTGTGGATGCGAAAACATCCTGCACACACCACTGTGGAAATTTTAGAGATAACTTTTTACAGACAACGGTGCAACCATGATAAGTGCGGTCCTGGTGTTTCGAAAACTTTACTTTGCTGCCGGAAGACGGATTCCGCAAATAACGGGTCTACTTGACAATTTTCGGGGTAACATATATTATGTCTCTACGACCAGCGCAGCTATATAACGGGCCTCGATATCACATGATTGTTGTAGTACTCATGCATCGTAAGATAACCAATTCCCCCCCCAAAAAAAGTCAAACAATAGAATCCAAAATTTTTCACCAAAAATGTAACCAAACGGTTTCTATCGGCGCATTAGTAAAATTACTGCTTCTTGGAGGCTACAGCCAAAGGCGATTGGTTGGTGACCTTGAGTCTATATTCGGCAAACGATCTGAACGAGTCGCCGTTGGTGGGCTTCCATCTGGAGGCGGGGTTTGCACCCGTCGTGGCGACGTTCTGGGGCTTGATGGTCTTGATGAACTGGGTCACCAGTTCCTTCTTGAATGCAACTCTGGAAAATGTAGAAAATGCTCTCATTGTTGGGTTCGGTGGAAGGGGACCCCGGCTCCGCAAAGTGGCGAGCACCACCGACGTATTTATACTGTCGGGCCATGTCGCGGTATGCGGTGGTGTGATTGTGGAAGTAAATCACCGTTCCTGCACAATCCACAACGGTCGGCATTATCAGACCAATCACCTGCGAGTGGCGGCGACGGGCCGACGGTTCCTTGTGCGACGCATTTTGGCGCAGGGTGGAAAATAACCTCCGTTCGGAGTTACGTTACATTTTGCTTGGACAATCTTCACAGGCCCGCGACGAAATTTTTGCAAAAAACTTTTGCTCGGTCAAATAATATTGTGTCCTACGTAATGCAATGAGCAGATCGGTGGTTGGTTGGTGGAGTGGACGTTTAATTCCGGCCCCGTGGAAAATTCACTCGTAACCGAAATAGGGCCATTTTGTCCAGGCCATTCCCCATAATTGAGGTTGCAACTACCCCGGCTGCAACGGCGGTCGACGTCCGTCCCCGACTCCCCGGACCGCTCCCCGACCGGTAAATCACCCAATTTAACCTATCCTCCTCGTTTCTCCCCGGATCCCGCACCTTCCCTCGCACCGGTTACCACCCTGTATCTCCTCGGCCCCCTAACCGTGCCCCAGACTAATTTTTTTTCGCGGAACGGGATATCGTATCCTGCACACGGCCCCACTGACTCAATTTTCGGCGTCGGAGTAGCACGCCCCATGCATTATTATTGGATTGTTATCGCATCATATAAAAGAGCACCGAATTCGCCGCCGTCTGTCGAGGATTTTTCTTGTTTCTTTCTCCTCTCCATCAGCACTCCGTCATGTCGTCTCTCATCACCAACAACTCCCACGGAGACCATGGCAAAATCAACCAAATGAGAAGGAACTCCACCGTCTTGGGCCAGATGAACAAGATCTTGGTCGCCAACAGAGGTGAAATTCCCATCAGAATCTTTAGAACCGCCCACGAATTGTCGATGCAGACCGTCGCCATCTACTCCCACGAAGATCGGTTGTCCATGCACCGCTTGAAGGCCGATGAATCCTACGTCATCGGCAAGAAGGGCCAGTTCTCCCCCGTGCAAGCTTACCTCCAAATTGACGAAATCATCAAGATCGCCAAGCAACACAACGTCAACATGATCCACCCGGGTTACGGTTTCTTGAGTGAAAACTCCGAGTTTGCCAGAAAGGTCGAGGCCGCTGGCCTTGTCTGGATCGGACCTTCGTACAAGACCATCGATGCCGTCGGTGACAAGGTGTCGGCTAGAACTTTGGCCATCGAAAACGGTGTCCCCGTGGTGCCTGGTACGCCCGGCCCTATTGACAACATCGAAGAAGCCGCTTCCTTTGTTGAAAAGTACGGTCTCCCCGTCATCATCAAGGCCGCCTTTGGTGGTGGTGGTAGAGGTATGAGAGTGGTTAGAGAAGGTGACGACATCGAAGATGCCTTCAAGAGAGCCACTTCCGAAGCCAAAACCGCCTTTGGTAATGGTACTTGTTTCATTGAACGTTTCTTGGCCAAGCCAAAGCACATTGAGGTCCAATTGTTGGCTGACAACTACGGCAACGTTATCCATCTTTTTGAACGTGATTGCTCGGTTCAAAGAAGACACCAAAAGGTTGTGGAAATTGCGCCAGCCAAGAACTTGCCCAAGGCAGTCAGAGACGCCATTTTGACTGACGCCGTCAAGTTGGCCAAGCTGGCCAACTACAGAAACGCCGGTACCGCCGAATTCCTCGTTGACGAACAAAACAGACACTATTTTATCGAAATCAACCCAAGAATCCAGGTCGAACACACCATTACCGAAGAAATCACCGGTGTTGATCTTGTTGCTGCCCAAATCCAGATTGCTGCCGGTGCTTCGTTGCACCAATTGGGTCTTTTGCAAGACAAGATTACCACGAGAGGGTTTGCCATTCAGTGTAGAATCACCACCGAAGACCCCAGCAAGAACTTCCAGCCTGACACTGGTAAGATCGAAGTGTACCGTTCCGCTGGTGGTAACGGTGTGAGATTGGACGGTGGTAACGGGTTTGCCGGTTCCATCATCTCACCCCATTACGACTCTATGTTGGTCAAGTGTTCCTGTTCCGGTTCGACGTTTGAGATTGCCAGAAGAAAGATGTTGAGAGCATTGATTGAATTCCGTATCAGAGGTGTCAAGACTAACATTCCTTTCTTGTTGGCGCTTTTGACCAACGAAACCTTCATCATTGGTGACTGTTGGACTACGTTTATCGACGATACTCCATCTCTTTTCCAGATGATCAGTTCCCAAAACAGAGCCACCAAGTTATTGAGCTACTTGGGTGACTTGGTGGTCAACGGCTCGTCGATTGCCGGCCAAGTTGGTGTCCCTAAGCTTCAAGAAGAAGCATTTATCCCCGAAATCCACGACCCAAAGACTGGTCAAGTCATCGACGTGTTCCACAACGCTCCACCAAGAGGTTGGAGACAAGTGTTGTTGGAAGAGGGTCCCGATGCATTTGCCAAGAAGGTTAGAAACTTCAAGGGTACGTTAGTCACCGACACTACCTGGAGAGACGCCCACCAGTCGTTGTTGGCCACCAGAGTCAGAACCATCGACTTGGTCAACATCGCTCCAACCACCGCCCATGCATTGAACGGGTTGTTCTCGTTAGAATGTTGGGGTGGTGCCACTTTTGACGTCGCCATGAGATTCTTGTACGAAGACCCATGGGTCAGATTGAGAAAGTTGCGTCAATTGGTGCCAAACATTCCATTCCAGATGTTGTTGAGAGGTGCCAACGGTGTTGCATACTCGTCGTTGCCTGACAACGCCATTGACCAATTCGTCAAGCAAGCCAAGGACAACGGTGTCGACATCTTTAGAGTGTTTGACGCTTTGAACGACTTGGAACAATTAAAGGTTGGTGTTGATGCCGTCAAGAAGGCTGGTGGTGTTGTTGAGGCCACCGTCTGTTACTCGGGTGACATGTTGAAGCCAGGAAAGAAGTACAACTTGGCTTACTACTTGGACGTTGTTGAAAAGATTGTCAACATGGGTACTCACTTCTTGGGTATCAAGGATATGGCTGGTACTTTGAAGCCAAAGGCTGCCGAAATCTTGGTTTCTGAAATCAGAGCCAGATACCCAGACTTGCCAATCCACGTCCACACCCACGACTCTGCCGGTACCGGTGTCACGTCGATGACGGTTGCTGCCAAGTGTGGTGCCGATGTCATTGATGCTGCATCCAACTCGATGTCCGGTATGACTTCGCAACCTTCTATCAGTGCCATTTTGGCCTCTTTGGAAGGTAGAGTCGACACTGGCTTGGAAGAGTCGCTCGTGCGTGAAATCGATCAATACTGGGGCCAAATGAGATTGTTGTACTCGTGTTTCGAGGCCGACTTGAAGGGTCCAGATCCAGAAGTGTACCACCACGAAATCCCTGGTGGCCAGTTGACCAACTTGTTGTTCCAGGCCCAACAGCTTGGTTTGGGTGCCAAGTGGATCGAAACCAAGGAAACGTATACCATTGCCAACCAGATCTTGGGAGATGTCGTCAAGGTTACTCCTACCTCCAAGGTGGTTGGTGACTTGGCCCAATTCATGGTCACCAACAACTTGTCTGAGGAAGACGTCAACAAGTTGGCCGGCGAATTGGACTTCCCCGACTCGGTCCTCGATTTCATGGAAGGGTTGATGGGTACTCCATACGGAGGGTTCCCTGAACCATTGAGAACCAACATGTTGGGCAACAAGCGTCCTAAGTTGTCGACTAGACCAGGGTTGAACTTGCCACCAATCGACTTCAATGCCGTTAGAGAATTGTTGGCATCCAAGTACGGCCCCAACGTCAACGAAAACGACGTTGCCTCGTACATCATGTATCCAAAGGTGTTTGAGGCCTACAGAAAGTCGTTGGACAGATACGGTGACTTGTCTGTTGTTCCTACCAGATACTTCTTGAGAGGACAAAAGATCAACGAAGAGTTGTCGGTCGATATCGAACAGGGTAAGACGTTGATCATCAGATTGTTGGCCGTCGGTGAGATCTCGCAACAAACCGGTACCAGAGAAGTATTCTTTGAATTGAACGGTGAAATGAGATCGGTAACGGTTGACGACAAGACCGTCAGCATTGAGACCAAGACCAGACCTAAGGCCACCCAGCCTAACGAAATTGGTGCTCCAATGGCCGGCGTTGTCATTGAAATCCGTTCCAAGGAAGGTAGCGAGGTCAAGAAGGGTGACCCTATTGCCGTGCTTTCTGCCATGAAGATGGAGATGGTGATCAGTGCTCCAGTTTCCGGTAAGGTGGGCCCATTGGTGGTCAAGGAGGGCGATTCCGTCGATGCCAACGACTTGATTTCAAGTGTTGTCCAGTAAATTATTTATTATGTCAATTGTTAAGATACGCTTTGTTTACAGACGGTAACCGTAATTGTAGAAAACAGCTGTAGTCCTTCCCTGTGTGTGATTGGTTTATTCCCTATTCTATTGTACATAAAAACTCCCTTCATACCGTGGGTCTAGCTTCGTACCCGTTTGACGGGCTTCCTATTGAACAAGCCCAAGTCTCGCCTTCTGCGGTTAGTCGACTCTTGGCTCTTTGCCTCCGCCAGCTCACGATCGTGTTGTTTCTGGTCGATTTTGCTCTGTAACTGGGCGTTTTCGGAGTCCAACGCACTCAACTGCTGGAGTAATGCCCGTTCGTACGCGACCTTCTGGTCGTACTCATTGTCTGCATCCTCGTCTTGGGCACTGCTCTCCACTCCGTTCCATTTGGAATTGTCCATAATCTCGTTGGTGAAGTTTGTTTGTGAAAGGATCCGGATCCACTGGTCGAGCAAGGTATGGGTATTGGTGCTGGCCTCGTCCATTCGTTCGACGTTGAATCGCGTGATTTTGATGGTTTGTATAAGATTGGCTACCGTAGAGTTGATCCGTGTGAGCTGTGCAAGCTCTCGTTCGAGCGCCAACTGGCGTTTCGAGTCCATGGCGGGGGTTTGTTTTGGTTAAGTTGTAGATGGAACCGGGAAAAATAACCTGCAACTCCCGCGAAACTGTAAAACTTTTGGTCTCCACCAAAAATTGCACGCTTTCACAGTATCGTTTACGTTGAGTCTGTTCCCATCTATTTACTTGTATATTATCGGTACCATGAACGGCAACGCTCCTGAACCAACCGAAACCGACCCTGTCGTGCCTACAAACGACGAAACAACAAGCAATCCCGAAGTCTTGGACCTCACCAGTGCCCTTCCCACCCGATGGGAGATCGAGTTGGAGTTTGTCCAGTCGCTCTGCAACATCCAATACCTCAACCATCTTGCACAACAAAACTACCTCAAGGACCCCGAGTTTATAAATTACCTCCGCTACCTAAACTACTGGAAACAGCCCGAGAACGCCAAACACTTGGTGTACCCCAACTGTCTCCACATATTAACGCTTCTCCAGAACGAGCAGTTCAGACAAGATATCGTCAACCAGGACTTCATGAACAGCCTTATGAACGACATGGTTAAGAGGTGGCAGGACCAGGAACAACCCATCAGCTTTGACGTCGCTTCGGGAAATAATCCCGACACCGACGGCTCCAACAGCACGGCCCCGGCCCAGGAGTCTGCCAATGGCGAGCCAGAACAAGAACACGCCACCTCCAGTGTATAATACCAACGAATTGCCAACGAATCCCAACCCAGCCCAAAACCAGCGGTGGACCCAACTAATCAAACACCACTACCGCAGTAATAAAACATACAAGTTGCACCTGTACCCTACAGACTGCATACAACCCTAAAAATCACAACCCAAAACGACGATAGCGGCACGACAGAGTTGCCACGCTAAACTACTTTCATCATGACTTCCGTGTACGATCGTCATTACCGGCTGGTTTTGCTGGGGTTGAACAAGATCCTGCGGATGCTCTACGTGACTGTGCACGAGCTCTTGTTTCTTGTTTCGTTCTTGGTCAACTTTATTGTGGGGAAGATTGTCCATTTAGTGTCGCCCGATGAAGAAGTCTACAACTACTACAACGATAAACGGAATATTTTGAACCAACTCTTTGTCAAAAGAGGCTGGGGCTGGACCACGTTGTACATAGTGTTGTTCTATGCTGCTGTGATAGCCAAGAGGAAGAACTACCGTGTGATACCGCGTGCCGTTGTCCACTACGCCGCCGCCACCGGATGGTGGATCTTGTTCACCCAGTGGTGCTTTGGGTTACCAATCATGGACAAGATCTTTGTGTGGACGGGTGGCCGGTGTGTCATTGAAAAGAACGAGGGCCACAGCTTTTTGCACTTGTTTGAGGCCGATGGTGCTGGGTCGTATGGTTCGTCTGGAGTGACGTCGTACCATTGTCGCAGGCTCCGTGGCTCGTGGGAAGGTGGCCATGATCCGTCGGGCCACGTTTTCTTGATGATCCATTGTTGCTTGTACTTGTTCTTCGAGGGATTGCCGTACTGGAACGGATGGACCACTTTGAAGAATAACACGGTAAAGTTGGTTCGCAACTTGAGCGTGGGCCTGGTGGTCCAGTACGTCATTGATAACCCGCATGTGTTGTTGATCCAGTTGATCTCGCTCTGGTGGTTCATGTTGTTCATGACGAACATCTACTTCCATTCGGTGTTTGAGAAGTTGGTGGGGTTGTTGTTTGGGTACTTTGGGGCGGCGGTGGTGTATTACGTTCCCAAGGTGTTGCGGGGGAGAAAGGCTGGAGTGAAAGTTGAGTAGATACGACGGTTAGAATAGGATAATAAGAAGTATAATCAGCAGTGTGAGTGTAGTGGAAGAATACCAAGAAGAGTGATGAAAAGGGTGATAAAAAGAGCGATACAAGAGAACAATTAACAGGAGAGTGATAAGACGAAAGAATAATAGCAGGATTTAATTAGAAGAGTAATGTGAGAGTAGAGCAGGAGTAAGAGAGTTAAAAGAGCTATAAAAGAGAGTTATAGAGAGTAGTATGAAATCGATTAAAAGACTAGCGCTAAAAGAGTAAGAATGAAGAGGATAATAAAAGATTAATTAAAGAAATAAGCAAGAAGGGTAATAAGGGTATAAAGGGTAAAAAGGGCATAAAGGGTAAAAAGGGTATAAAGGGTAAATAGGGTAAAAAGGGTAAAGATAAAGGAGACCACCAAAGATTTCCAAAAACATTAACTAACAACCACAGTGCAGATCGACCGGATGGGAAAAACTCAGTCTTATTTTACGAGACTGTAACCACTAACCAATGGGCTGTAGCCACGATCTCTACCCAATGGTGTGTAGCCACGACGCAACCCTAGTTACCGATTGGGAATGTAGCAGGACTAGAAGGGAAAAATACCATTCAGGACAAAGGTCGAGATATCGAGATCGCGGGCCAGATCGCGACCCCAACACGTCTGTTGCCAGTCACGTCTATATTGTTGTCAGAATGGTTATTTTACGTATGCCACAAAGGAATGTCAGGGCCCTAGAATGTCAGGGCCATCGTCTACGCAATCCGCTAGTTTCGCGTTAATGAAACATTGTTGCAACAAAGGTTCTTAACCTTGTCCAAGAACCGCACTACGGGCCAGTAATCCAGCGACAACAACACCAGCAGCGTCTCTAGCAATGTAAATACCCGGTCTGTTTGCCAAACAAACACCCAATTGCACCATCCACCTCTATTGACCCACAAACAGTGCTTCGTCTCGTCGATTAGAGTTTGACCAAGGCATAAGGTTTGGCGCGGTCCCGGTTGGGCATCCCATTACATAAGCCATTACCCAACCCTGTTTACCCCTTCCTCGAAAAACGCGCGTTTAGGCACGGAATTCGGCGCGTCGTATTTGTTTTGATCTCAACTCCTAAACACGAAAGGCTGAACCCAAATGGGAATAATTTGCCCTGCCGTTTGCCTAAGCGAAACCTGCCATCGCCCAAGCGTGCAGACGGAGCCCGGACCCCAATTTCGAGCTCAAACACGAAATCTTTTACCTAAAATATTGTCATAGTCGCCCATTTCTTTTCCACCACTTTCGTTTCTCCAAGACATCGTCTCCTTTGCTTCACCCGTCCCTTCCCTTTCCCTCCAAAGCGTCCCAGGATGCTACCATTACTACTATTCCACTTGCTCTGGCCGAGTGTGTGGGCCCAGATATACGTGGGGTTCCCCTTTTCTGAACAGTTGCCCAATGTTGCCAGAATAAACCAACAATACTCCTTCACCTTGGCCAACATCACCTACAAGTCGTCCAACGACGGTGCTACCATTACTTACGGGGCCTCGGGCTTGCCTTCGTGGCTCCAGTTTGACGCCGACTCCAGAACGTTCACGGGATTTCCTCTCGCTGCCGACGTCGGCCAGTTCCAGGTCACATTGACGGGTACCGATAACCTGGACCAAACCACGGCGTCCAACGAATACGCCATGATTGTTTCCAACGACACGGGTCTCCACTTGTCTTCCAACGACGCCATGTTCACCCAGATTGCCCAGTACGGCCAAACCAACGGTAACGACGCGTTGGTGGTCAAACAGGGCGAATCCTTCGACATCAAGTTTGTCAAAGAAGTGTTTCAATCGTACCCTAATTCAACCAGACCCATCATTGCCTACTACGGACGGTCTGCGGACAGATCCTCGTTGCCCAACTGGATCTCGTTCAACCCGGACGACTTGTCCTTCAGCGGAACCGTCCCTTACGTCACTTCCGATATCGCACCTTCTTTCGAGTACGGCTTTGCCTTTATTGGCTCCGACTACTACGGTTTTGCTGGTGCCACCGGTATCTTTAAGTTGACCGTCGGTGCCCACCAATTGAGCACGTCGTTGAACGAAACCATCAAAGTCAATGGAACCTTGAAGGACTTCTTCGATATCTCGATTCCCATCTTCTCCGACGTGTTCTTGGACGATTTACCCATTTCCAAGGAGA
This sequence comes from Teunomyces cretensis, assembly GCA_003706575.2. Taxonomy (NCBI): domain Eukaryota; kingdom Fungi; phylum Ascomycota; class Pichiomycetes; order Serinales; family Debaryomycetaceae; genus Teunomyces; species Teunomyces cretensis. The sequence continues at coordinate 654,413 of PPLT02000004.1, read as the reverse complement.
ACATTTCGTCGGTTACGGCAAACAACTTGCCCGAGTACATCCAGTTGAACGACAACAACTACACCTTGACCGGTAACTTCCCGGCCTCGACCACGTTCGACAACTTCACCATCGTGATCCAAGATGTGTACCAAAACTCCGTCGAGTTGCCATTCTCGTTTGATGCCATTGGCTCGGTTTTCACCGTGTCGAGCTTGCCATCCGTTAATGCAACCAGGGGTGAGTTCTTTGAATACCAGTTGTTGAACTCGTACTTCACCAACTTGAACGGAACCACCGTTTCTACCGACTTCAGTGCTTCGTGGTTGAGCTACCACGATTCCAACAAGACTTTCAATGGATTGACGCCCAGCGACTTGGATTCCGTCCAAATCGGCGTCACGGCCAGCTCCAGCTTCGATGAAGAAACTAAATCATTCGATATTAAGGGAGTGGCCCTCCAATCAACTAGCTCTAGCTCGAGCAGCTCGTCCTCGAGAACCAGTTCCAGTTCCAGTACCAGCGCTTCCAGTGCCACCGCATCTCCAACGTCGTCGGCCACTTCAACATCAGCTGCAAAGCTGACCAACAAGTCAAGTGGCTTGTCTGACCAGAAGAAGTTGGCCATTGGACTCGGTGTGGGTATTCCTGTGCTTGCCATCATCCTTGCTTTGATTCTTTTATTATTCTGCTGTGCCAGAAGAAGAAAGGAAGACAAGGAAGAGACCTCTGGAAACGAAAACGGACCAGGACTGCCTGAGTTGACGGGACCAGGCTTCGGAACCACGGTGGACAATGACGACCACGACGAGAACGCCAAACAGTTGGCTGCTTTGAATGTACTCAAGTTGGAAGATGACATAAAGAGTACTTCATCATCTCTTACCCAAGTCGACAGCAACGATTCAAGATACTTTGATGCTGCAGAAAAGCCTCAAAAGTCGTGGAGAGCCAACGATAAGTCGGACGTTGCCCTTGCCGCAGGCGCCATCAAGCAGTTTGACAAGAGCATGCGTGCCTCTGACGCCTCGTTGAGCACTGTCAACACCGAACAGCTTTTCTCGGTCAGATTGGTCGAAGACCAGTCGTACCGTAACTCAGCACAGTCGTCATCGTTACAATCGCGTAACTTGTTGAGCAATAACTCGTTGAATGCTCTCTTGACCAGAGATTCATCGGGAAATTTCCAGAGATTGGACAGCGACGGTAACATTGTTGATATTACCGGCGAAGTCCAAGACAGACCAGCCTCCAGAGGTAATGGCATGCCACGCTCGGCATCGACTGACTTGGGAGTGTTGGAAGAGGAAAACAGCAAGGATTTGAGCAACAACACCATCGGCCCAGACACTTCTACCATCTACCACAGCACCAGCTTCAACCACGGAGAGATTTCCGACACCAGCAGTTACAACTTGCTTGCCAAGTTCAACGATTCACGCATGCCATCGCAGCCCAACAGCGACCAGGACATCTACAGACACCGGTCCCAGGAAAGCGACGACATCTACGACGAATTCAGACCCACAACCGCCAATGGCGAAATCAAATGGTTGGAAAACCCCAGCAGGTCGAACTTGACGACTTCCACAGCATTACAACAACCACAACTTCACAGTGCCGCATTAATATCTCCATCCTCCGAACAGTTCTTGTTGAATGAGAACACACCAACGACGCTCCAAAACAACTCGCCCATGGGACACCCTAATCTTTCCTCGATTTCGCTTGGCTCCAACGACTCGGACCAGTTCCAGTTGGGCCAGAACAACAGCGCCATCAGGTCAGATCTCTCTTTGGGTAAAGCCAAGGCCAAGTTGGTGGACTTTACCAGAAAGGGTAGTTTGAGAGAGTCAGCTTACGAGCCAGACTACCACTACAAGGGACAAACTGCCCAGACTGCCCAGATACACGAGGATGACAGCGATTAAGGCAAAACGACCCCAGTCGTTAGTCTCGCATTTGCATTGTTTAGTTCATAAAGTAATTCTTTTTTAATACCCTCCTCCCCCGGACTTTCTTTCCTTATCGTTTGAACCTTTTAAATATGGTATCTATTACTATTAATTAATGTATTATATCGCTATAATATTGGCTTTGGTAAAGTATCGACGAACTGAGCAGTATCGTGTGCTCTTCTTCTTCCTTCAATGTAGTTCATCATTTCCGAGTATGTTTGTGGGATAACCGACCGATAAGCAGGCGTGTTTTCGGCGTAGGAGTTCTTGGGGACAAAGAAGGAGTAGATGAACGTACCCGATTCCTTGGACTTGGCAGAATCCAATGTCTTGATAGTGGTGTCAACCTTGACTTGGATCAAGGTACCTGGTTCGGAAAGGAATGCTTCAGGGTTGGTCGAGATCTTGTTGGTAGCTGGCAATCTGAAGTTGAACGGAGAATCGGCTGCCATGTCTACTTCGTCCTTTGTATGGACGTGTTCAGTGTAAGCAATCGATGCTTCCATGGACAACACAGATCCAACTGGCACTGGTGCCTTGAATGTGGTTGAGTCTAACGACACAAATCTGGGACCGGCAGATGCAAAATCGGCTGCAGCACAGTAGGCTAACTCAAACGATTGTCTCAAGAGATAACCACCGAAGATCATGTACGAGTGTCTGTTTCTGTACTGTGGTTGCATAAAGAGCGTCGACGATATGGCAGTATCCTTCAGGAAGGCAACGCCCTTTTCAATAGGCGTGGTGGTCTGGGCCAACGACTTAGACGACTTCCACATGTCGTAGATTAATCTGTTTTCTTCATCGGTAGGCTCAATGACCTTGGCATTCTTAGCAGCAAGTTTCTTCTTCGAGTTGTGCGATTCTGCTCTTCTGTAGTCCAACCATTCCCTCTCGGTAATAGGAATCAAACGGTTAATGGCAAACGACTTGTGGGTGAGTGGGTTACGAGCAACAAACGTAAAGTTAGCTGTCAAAAACACGTTCTCTTCGGGCAAGGTTTCTTCGGTGACGTTTTCCGGCACAACATCAAAGGCATAACCCTTTACTGTGATTTCCATAGAAGACTTCCCGGTCCAGGTAACACTTCCCGCAAGAACGAAGTTGTGCTTGGAGATTTCATCGACCTTCTTGACCATATAGATTCTGTCTACCGAGGCTGTGACGTTGACGGGTTCAGCAGGCGAACAGTGTCTGTAAGCGATTCTGCCGGCAAGAGCATCCAAGTCCTGGAACAAGTTACCTGCACGCAATCTGCCGTAGGCATTGATGTAGGAGTCACACAACCATTTATCTTGTTTGAAGGGAAGGGTCAAGTAGGTGAACGAGTCGCTTCTGGTCTTTTCGCCAACCGCCGTTGTCTTGGGTGTCACGTAGCTGTAACTGTCAAGGACCTTACCTTCCTTCAACTGCTTTTCACGTTCGCGGAGAGCATCCAACCAGGTGGCCTTGTTGGGCATTTTCTGCTGGTCTATGGCGTCGGCGATGATCGTGGCAGTGGCATCGGCGGCATCGGCAGCGTTATCGGAGCCGGCGGCATCGGGGCGGTGGAAATTGGATTTTTGCGAGTTGTATCGTAAAATGCCGTAGTACGGTCTTGGAATGGGTCTAGGTTTGATTAGTCTGAGCATGGTTGGTGGATATTTAGGCGGGTGTATATGTGGTGGGTCTGCAAAACTATTTATATAGTGGGAGAAAAGAGGGGAGAATTGCTCACGTGACTGACGACTGATAAGAATAACCGCTCAAACAAACTGCCGGGTCATCATAAGCGATGGGCTGGAATAGATGGCAGTGTGTAACAGCCGGTTGTTGGGCCAATGATAGCACGTTATTAGCGATGTGGGCCTGGGACAAGGCGGGGTGAATTTGGCGTGTTGCTTGTTGCAGCCTAAAACTGCCGGGGCCAAATCCCGGGAAAAGTTGGGTCTTCTCGTGGGAACAAAGGTGGGCCTTGCAGGTTAGGTGTCAAATGTTGAATTGCAGGTTTGGGCAGGGCCGAACCTGGTGCGCGCACCGTCTCCGATCTGGGACGATTTACAGGTTTGATCTAACATGTATCCGGGGCAAGGTAACCCACAAAACCGCGACAATTATATGCGAGGGCACGGACTCTAACCTCCGAGTCGTGTCTCGCCAGACGGTCCTCATCTGTCCGCACCTCCAAATATTTCATACATAAACTAGTTTGACCACTTTACCTTTCCATTCCATAGTAAACATCGCCATGGTTGTCCCAAAAGTCTCGTCTGTCGCCAGAACGGCTGCCTTTGCTGCTCAGGCACTCAAGAACGCCCCACTTAAGAAGGCCGGTCAGTATCAAAACATGAGAATGATGGATATCCGTTCCGCTTCCAGTGCTGCCGGTACCAAGACCATCACCGTCAGAGATGCCTTGAACGCTGGTATTGCCGAGGAATTGGACCGTGACGACGACGTTTTCTTGATGGGTGAAGAAGTTGCCCAATACAACGGTGCCTACAAGGTCTCGAGAGGTTTGCTCGACAGATTCGGTGAAAGAAGAATCATTGACACCCCAATTACCGAAATGGGGTTCACCGGTTTGGCCGTTGGTGCTTCGTTGCATGGATTGAAGCCAGTTTTGGAATTCATGACCTTCAACTTCGCTATGCAAGCCATTGACCACATCATCAACTCGGCCGCCAAGACCTACTACATGTCTGGTGGTAAGCAACCATGTAACATCACTTTCCGTGGTCCAAACGGTGCTGCTGCCGGTGTTGCCGCTCAGCACTCGCAATGTTACGCCGCCTGGTACGGTTCTATTCCTGGTTTAAAGGTTGTCTCGCCATACTCCGCTGAAGACTACAAGGGTTTGATCAAGGCCGCCATCAGAGACCCTAACCCAGTTGTTTTCTTGGAAAACGAAATTGCCTACGGTGAATCCTTTGAAATCTCCGAAGAAGCTTTGTCCACCGACTTTGTCTTGCCAATCGGTAAGGCCAAGATCGAAAGAGAAGGTTCCGACATCACCTTGGTCTCGCACTCGAGATCGGTCAAGTTCTGTGTTGAAGCTGCCGAAATCTTGGAAAAGGAATACGGTGTCAAGGCCGAAGTCATTAACTTGAGATCCATCAAGCCATTGGACGTTCCAACCATCGTTGAGTCTGTCAAGAAGACCAACCACTTGGTCACCGTCGAAGCCGGTTACCCCGCCTTTGGTGTTGGTTCCGAAATCTGTGCCCAAATCATGGAATCTGAAGCCTTTGACTACTTGGATGCTCCAGTCGAAAGAGTCACTGGATGTGAAGTCCCAACTCCATACGCTAAGGAATTGGAAGACTTTGCCTTCCCAGACAACGAAGTTGTCCTCAGAGCTTCCAGAAAGGTTTTGGGTTTGTAAGTGCTGTGTCCAAACACACTATTTGCCGATATAGATACGACATATTCATACGTTTAGAAGCATCATATAATCTATTTTGTATGGATTACCAATGTAGTTTGATGTCCCAATGCAGAATGTGCGCATTAAAAAACCCAGTTAGCAGCCATTCCTGTACATAGTTCCCTCCACGTCCGTTTCCGGTTTAACAAACGTATTTCACCAATCTTTAACGCCAACACACAATTGACGCCCGTTTCCCATGCACAAACGAGGCCATTCCACCGAACAGTCGCCTGTCGACCCGACGTTGGCCCATGCTGCGTTTGATGAGGAAAACAACGGCCTTCTTCCCATGGCCCACCAGGACCTCGAGCCCAAGGCACCACGGGCTCGCGTGTCGCTCAAGAAAGCCGACCGCAAGGCTTTTGCCGTGTTGGTGGTGTTGTACTTGCTTCAGGGGGTGCCTGTGGGGTTGGCTTTTGGCTCAATTCCGTTTATTCTCAAGTCTAAGGTGTCATATTCGCAGGTCGGCATCTTCTCGCTTGCCGCATATCCTTACTCATTGAAGTTGTTGTGGTCGCCGATTGTCGATGCGGTATACTCGCCCAAGGTGGGCCGGAGACGTTCGTGGATCATCCCCATCCAGACCATTTCGGGTCTCACCCTCATCTACCTCGGCACCATCATCGACACTTTGCTCAACAACCCACAGAAACACTTGGGCACCATCACCACCTGTTTCTTTATGCTCGTGTTCTTCTGTGCCACGCAAGATATTGCCGTTGATGGCTGGGCCCTCACATGTTTGTCCCCCGAGTGTCTTTCGTTTGCATCAACGGCCCAGACCATCGGGATCAACGCTGGTTACTTCTCGTCATTCACGATTTTCCTCGCATTAAGCTCGCCCGACTTTGCCAACAAGTACTTGAGGTCGGTACCGATTGACGAGGGTCTTTTCACCCTTGGGCTGTATCTCAAATTCTGGGGTTGGGCCTATTTGGCAGTCACCGGATTGCTCTACTACATCCCAGAAGACCCTCCACACCTCGCCAAGGCCAACCAAGCCAAGTTGGCGCTGGAAAAGGTCAAGAACGAGTCTATATACAACTCAAAGGACTCGCGTTTTGGCGAGCTTCGGACAGTATATCTCGCCATGTACCAAGTTCTCCAGTTACCCAATGTTCAGAGCTTGATCATCATCTTGTTGACGGCCAAGCTTGGATTCCAAGTCAACGAAGCCGCCACCAATCTCAAATTGCTCGAAAAGGGTTTGTCCAAGGAAGACTTATCCATCACCGTGTTGATTGACTTCCCGTTTGAAATGATCTTTGGCTATTACTCGGGCCGTTGGTCTACGGGTAAGGCACCACTCCGCCCTTGGGTATTGGGGTTTGCCGGCCGTCTTATTGCTGCCATAATGGCGCAATTCATAGTATATTTTTTCCCCAAAGACGGTAAGGTTTCGAGCGGATACTTCTTATTGATCATTCTTCAGCATTTGTTCAGCTCTTTCATGTCGACGGTCCAGTTTGTGTCGCTCTGTGCATTTTTCACCAAAATTGCCGACCCTGCCATTGGAGGAACTTACATGACTACATTGAATACATTGTCGAACTATGGTGGGACATGGCCGCGTGTCATCATCTTTTTCTTGATCGACAGATTGACAAAGGCTACGTGTGAAGTGCTGGGTAAGGAGTCGTACTGGGTAAACAGCGAGGGCGCAAAAGAGCTCTGTCGTGAAGCAGGCGGCATTGTTACCATCATTCGTGATGGTTACTACTACACCAACACCCTTTGTGTTGTTATCGGGATTTTTATCTTGTTCTGGGTCAAGAAGAAGACGGCATACTTGCAGACATTGCCAAACAGTGCCTGGAGAGTCAATAGAGCATAAGTGTATGAATATCTATTTTATTTGTCCATATAATCATCGCTCAAGAAGTCGATGGGCGAGAAAGGGATCTTGGCATCGCTCGCCATTTTCTTGGATACCGACGAGTAGTTACCTATGATTGACGGAATGAGCGACGTCACGAGTGGCGACGACGCAATGTTGGAGTTGACCATTGACGAAGACGGCGACCGGATGTACGAATCGCGCGAGAACGACTTGGCTATCGACTGGAACGTCAGTGAAACGACCCCTGGTCTCGGAGCCACGACACTCGACTGCGATCCGGCAATGTAATGTGAAGGAGGAGTGTTGATGTAGCTGTTGTCGCCGGCGTATATCAACCTTGTTGACTCCGATGCCTGGCTGGGCCGGATGGGTTTTTGGATATTGAGAACGATTGCAGCACTCGGTTCAAACTCGTCGTCGACGGTGAAGCCTGTATGGGTGTACCAGTCGGGTTTCTGGAAGAAGTCGGGCAACGGCTCGATCTCGTCCTCACGATAGTACCAGCACTGGAAGATGATGAAGCAGTCAAAGAGGACTGTGCCCGCCGAACCGACGATGAACGGTAACTGGTCCTTCAAGATCGACCGGAACCGGACGTCTTCGTTGAGATATAAAATGTACAAGTCCGACACTATCGAAACCGTGTAGAAAAGGTTGCCCAACATGGCAAACACAAACAAGTAGATCGAGATGCCGGTGGTGGATTTGGCAAGATAGTTCTTGCGGATCTGTGGAGCCCGTGCCAGGAGGTAGAGGAACGAACAGATCCATGCAGCGAACTGGCCAACGTCGTTGACGGATAACGATGCGAGCCAGACAACAAGTGTATGCGAAAGTAGCGAAGGCAGTTGATTATGCTGAGCACCAACGGGTGCGGCCTTGGCTCCGGTAGAGAGCAACGACGTTGCCATGAGTTTGTTGATGAACGTACCGCCACGACGGCCGTTGCGCGAGCCCGAGACTCGACGGGGAGACCGCGGCGACCGCGTCGCCTGGTGGTCCTTGAAGCGGTTGCGGCGGAGACTCGTCAGGCTCTTTTTGGATGTGACGGGCCTGATCAAGTTCGGAGACTGGAGAAGGTTGTGGTGGACCTTCTGGTGGGGGTAGACCTGGGTATAGTACCAGTACTGGAGACTCAAGATGCAGTCGATAAAACAGTAGTAAGCGGCGAGCGAAGTCTGGAACGGCAAAGCTCGCGTTAGGACGCATGCCAAAAGGTTGGTGGCATCGCCGGCAATCCAGCACAAGAGAAACAGGAGCGACACGCCGTCCACCGACTGGTTGAGGTGATTTTCGATGATCTGGGGAAGCTGGGCGAAAAGCCATACCGAAAGCGAAAGAACGCCCAGCACCCGCGAGATCGTGGTCAACGGATCGGTATTAACTAGAGACATTCAGCACCAGGGTGCGGCGGTGGGTGGGAAATAGCAGCAATCTAACACCAGGACAGCACACCTAGAAACAACACCGATGGTTTTGCGATAAGATTTTTTCAACCTAAGCTTTTTAGATAAGCGGAGCCCGGAACCGGTGGTGGCGATAACGGCGAGTTACGGCGTGGGGGGAACACAAATGCGTACAGAGTACAATGCTGACCAGCCGAATGAGTTTGGTGACGGTCTCCAGAAACAGCAAGCACTTGAGCAGGTTTGTGTTTCAGGCGCAAAAGCCTCGAGGGTTGAGGAATTATATGATTCGCCAACTTATGTAAGCTGCGCAGAGAACATTCCAAATGCTAGACATGCATGACGACTAGCGGCGGATTGGGAAGGAGGAAGCGGTGCTGCGGGGGTCTGGCTGGAAAGTGTGCCTGCGGTAGTTTCCCGACTAGTGCCATTGCCAGCTTCTAATTACCGTAATGATGCGAATGGCACCGGCGCAAGGCCCGATTTAACATTAAGCTATTTTAGGCACGGCAGCAGCCACTGCGATGGGATATCGCGCTTATTGCTATTTTGGGAATCCTGGAAACTGGCACAGTATATGCACTCCCGGCGCGGGTTTTTATCTGTATGCACACCATACGCGTATACAGGCCCAAATCGAGTTACCCAAAGACTCGTGATAGGTAGAGGTTGCATCGGCCCTAGCCTGACACATGGTATCGCTATTCAACATCATGGTGGCGCAGAAACAGCGTTTTGCCCACCTCTCCACAAATATACCGTCTTTGGACACGGTGATATCGAATGGCAGGAACAGAATCCTCGATTTCCAGGCGGTACCCCAATGCCTAGCGCCCTACACCGTCACTGTGTCCCTAATCATATCGCATTTGAAGCATCTGGAATCCACCAAGGTGGTTGTGGTTGACACCTTGCTGCCGTTTCCGTGGCATTTGGTCGTGAACCATCCCGACTTCAATCGAAACTGGCTCGATACACGTATTTCCCACTATTCAGCAGACACGTTTGCCAAGCTCTACGCCTTGCTACTGTTTGGCCTACACCTATCCCCGTCCACTATTCTTGTTATCAACAACTATCACGAATTAATAGAGTTGTACAAGATGGAACTTTCTGCCTCGTACGAAGAAACCATTTTGAAGCACCATATTGAACGCTTGGCCACCATCAAGTCCAACCAGGAACAATTCGCCCTCGTAGGCACGAAAACACCGCTTCCTGAACTCCCCCAGCTGTCGGATCTATTGAAAGAAAGTCCCATAACCAAGTTCGAGTCCCATGTATTTTCGTTGGTCCAGTTAATCTCCAATAAAATCTACAACGACGACCTGTTGGCGATTTTGTTGGGTCATCTCGACACCAAGTTTGAAATCACCCGACCCAAGTCACAGGCACAGCTGCAGAATTCCCAGAACTCGACGACTTTCAAAAGCAGAATCGTCCTTACGGCATCAACTTCGACTCCACCCGGCTCGAGCGCTGGAATCCGTTCAAAGGCCTCATTAAATGCATCACTCGAGTCTTTCATTACCACCCGCCTCATATTCTATAAGGATTGGTTTCATAAAACACCGTACTTCCGTGAACGGTATCCACCAGTCAAGGATAATGTCCGTGTCACCATTAACCAGGCCGAATTGAGGATGGTATTCGCCGTCAAAGTGGAGATTCCATCGACGAGCCACAATCCCATCTATTTTGATCACGACAACGAGTTATACCATTTGGACGACGACGAAGACGACGACAACGAAAACAAGTACTCAGAATCCCATGCTTCCAAATATTCGTTTCTTGATTTATCGGGCCAAGAAAAGCCAACTGCATACCCGTCACCAATTTCCTTCACTCAGGAACCGGAACCAGTGCTGTCTCGAAGTGACATGGTGCAACCAACGATTGAGTTGCAACCAGTCGAGTATCCTCCTTCGTCCCCCAACTTGAGAGAGAGTCAATTGCAACAAATTCTAGCAACTTCGGAATTGCAGGATATTGCCACATCCCCCAAATCCCAGCAGAGTGTTGGTGGCAAAGATACCAATGGAGATGATCTGATTGTGGAGGAATCAGAAGATGAAATTATGGGCTCAGTTTTGGCAGGATTTAACGAATGAATCCATGTTGCAAAAAACATGAGAATAAAATAATGGCATCAGGGCAATAGGCGCGACACGCCTTGAAACCGATATATCGAAGGCGAGATTGACTAGGAGGTGGTTGGAGGGTGGAAGGTAAACATACGCGCAAAATTTGCTTGTATCGATTACCCCAAATCTGGGAACATGCGCGAACATGTGTCTAAAAATGCTTGATCAGACATGTGAATGTAATTGGAATTGCCGAGGCTGCCACCGATGCGTTTACGCGGCCAGTTGGAGGGTCCCACACCCACTCTATTTTTGGATAGATGGAACAGTCGACTTGGCTGGTAGTTCCACCATTTGTCCGGTCCGCCTAATCAATACACATGCGCTTAAATATTTTATAGAACCCTAACGTATTTTTTTGGAAACCAGTATTTTATAAAGCGCGGCGAAACGTAATTCCTAATGCTGCTCTAATTGCGTCGTAGCAGCCGGTTGCAACGTTCTGCTCCCTGTCATATTGCCCAATAAAAATTAAAATACCCTGCCTTCGTCACAATTAAACTTACGACATATGCTGGAGGGCCTATATCCTTGAATGCCACGGATCTAAACCGGTTGATCTGCGTCCGCGGCGCCGCTGTCTCGATCCGAACTATAACCACTGTTTGAATGCAAAATGACAGGAGAATGTATACCCCTCAAAATCGCCGGCCGACCCATTGAGGCATGATGCTTACTGTTTTGATCACCATAGACTACGCGTGGCGGCAAAGTTGCGGGACACTAACCCGCGATCCTCTGCTTCTGCATTCAGGGCATTGTCCTCAACCTTAAACCGCGACCAAATAGGGAACTGTTTACGCTCGGCAGATGTCAAAACCATACGGTGCAATTTCTTAGCACCACTTCGCCGTCGTGATTGGCCCCGCGTAGTATCGATTGCCCAGCACAAGGCAGCTAAAAATAAAGTTGGCATGATCCTCGGCTACACACTAGGTTGGGCCGCCGAACCTGTCGTGAAAATAATATCTGTTGGATTGGCGTTGTTGCAGCCACCGGGTAAGCTGCAAGAGAATAATTACTGACCCACAGAATTTTTTCTTGGATGAACCACGATGACAGATTGATGTTTGTTGTTGTTTCTGTACGAGGAGCTGGTGTTACCGTGTTGCAATGTTACTCGATCGCATTATAAATAGGACGTCGACGGACCGGGATTGTAGTCTGTTTTTTTGAAAACACCATCACCAACAATGAAGAGTATCCTGTGGCTTTCCCTCCTTGTTGTGTTCCAATTCCTTTCTTTGGGTGCTTTTGCATTCCCTGCTGCTGTTGTTCCTCCTTACCAGGACCCATTTTATTCTGCCCCCGGTGGGTACGAATCGTCCGCCCCAGGTACGATCTTGAAATGGAGAGTGACGCCTCATCCTTTGAGAAGTATTTTCTTCACTGTTAACGTCAAGAACTCGTGGCAATTGCTTGTCAGATCCACCGACTCCCACGGGAACCCAACCGTTGTTGCTACCACTGTTATTGAACCATACAATGCTGACAACGGCAAGCTTGTTTCGTACCAGATTGCTGAAGACGCCTCAACATCCAAGTGTGCTCCATCGTACTCTATTCAGTTCGGTGCACCTGAATTCTCTACAATTGTTGCTCAAGCTGAGATGTTCTTGATTCAAACAGTATTAAACAAGGGTTACTGGGTCGTGACTGCCGATTACGAAGGTCCAAACTCCGCTTTCACCGCCGGAAGACTTGCTGGTCAGGCCACCTTGGATTCTATTAGAGCTACCCTCAAGACAGGTAACTTTACTGGTCTCAATTCCGACGCCAAGACGGCCATCTGGGGATACTCTGGAGGTTCGTTTGCTTCTGGTTGGGCAACGGCACTCCAACCCAAATACGCACCAGAGTTGTCCAAGAACTTAATTGGTACTGCGGTTGGGGGTTTCGTCACCAACATCACCACTACTGTTGAATTGGTTGAAGGTTCCTTGTTTGCCGGTCTTACCTTTGCCGGAATTAATGGATTGTCCCATGAATACCCCGAAATTGCACCACTTATCAAGGACCAAATCTCTCCGTTCAAGTACCGTGACTTCTTGTACGGAGGCCAAGGCTGCGTTGCTGAAACTGTTATTCACTTTGCTTTGCACCGCGTGTTTACTGGTCCTTTTAGATACATCAAGGCCGGGTGGGATATTCTCAGAAACCCTGTCATCAAGAGCGTTCTTGATGCCAACACCTTGGGTATCAGCAACAACGGCGAAATCCCCCAAATTCCAGTGTTTATCTACCACGGCAAGATCGATGAAATTGTTTCTTTCCCTGAAGCGGTCAGAACCTACAACAACTGGTGTTCTTGGGGCGCACCCTCTATCGAATTTGCCGTTGACAACACCGCCGGTCACATTGACGAAGTCCTCTTTGGATCTCCCGCCGCCATCACTTGGATTGAAAAGAGATTCAACGGAGAACCAGCCGTCAAGGGATGTCAAAGAACCGATAGATTGAACAACTGGTTGTATCCAGGAACCGACCAGGGCTTAATTCAAGTCATCAACGCCTTCTGGAAGAGTATCTTCCAATTCCCAATTGGTCCTAACGGTGAGAAACTTTCTTTGGCCAGCTTGCAATCGTTCACCCAGAAGTTCAATGGCCAAAACGTCACTATTTCCTAAGGGCGCCCGAGAATATTCTAGTTTTATCATCTGATATTTTTTTTGCATCCAATGCTGCTTAAAGTTTTAGCCGGATTTGTCGTGGACACCAGAATTTTCTGAAGTGTCGGTACTTTTTACCCTTCTTCACAGTAACTGTTTTGTTTCAATACCATTATAATAATTTCTTCTATTGTTGTAGCCCCCTTCTGGCATGGACAGTTGTGGTCAGCTCATTAATCTGGGGGAAACGTGGTGGGATTACCCCTTGTACATGACCGTTTGTCACTAAAACCAGCATGCCAAATATTAGTCGGGGCTTTTTTGGTGGTTTAGCAGGAAGTGGTGACAGACCCTTCAGAAGCAGCAGACGAATATGCAAGATTCGGACTTACCCCATGCACCAAAGCCAAAACATTGTCCAGACCCCTCAGTTGTATGGATAATGGAGAAGTGCAAAAGTTTATTCCAACGCTAAGCCTGTGCCATTGTTTAGTTTTACCATGAGTACGAGGTATCAAATAAGTTATCCAATGGGGTACTAACAACAAATAACAGCCATCCAGGATCCGGATCCAGGGCTCCACTTTCTATTGTGTCCCCGTTTGGGAAATCGTTTTGCCGTTAATGCATGTAAACGAAGTGGCTAGCACGAGGGGAATACTACAAACACTGCCCTATGTTTATTGATGGCTAAACGGATAATTGGACTATAAAAGGACGGCAACTCTCACCACATGTTACACCAAAAGAACCATCCAACAATGAAGAACTTGAGCTTCTGGACCCTTTTGTCGCTTTTCCTCCTCCTCGTGAACCCAACTGGTGCTGTTGTAGCCCCAGATGACGATCCTTTCTACAAACCACCCGACGGCTACGAAAACGAAGAGCCAGGCAGTGTGTTGAGATTCAGAGTCACCCCCAACCCTTTGAGAAGCATCTTTTTGCCGGTCAATATCAAGACATCGTGGCAGGTTTTGGTCAGGTCGACGGACTCTCTTGGTAACCCTACCGCTATTGTAACCACCATCATTGAGCCATACAATGCCGACAACTCCAAGCTTGTTTCGTACCAGGCTGCCGAAGATTCTGCTGCTTCACGGTGTGCACCATCGTATTCGTTGCAATTTGGAGCCCCTGTCTTCAGTACTCTAATTCTTCAAGCAGAGATGTACTTGATACAAGCCGCTTTGGATAAAGGGTACTGGGTGGTGACACCCGATTACGAAGGACCCATTTCTGCCTTTACTGCTGGTCGACTTGCTGGCCATGCGACTCTCGATTCTATTAGGGCTACCTTCACTACTGCCAACCAAACAGGTCTTAGTCCCGATGCAAAGACCATTTTGTGGGTTTACTCGGGAGGAACCATCGCTTCGGGTTGGGCTGCTGCGCTTCAACCCTCCTATGCACCCGAACTCAGCAAGACGCTTATCGGGGCTGCAGTCGGTGGATTCGTCACCAATATCACCTCGAGTGCTGTGTTGGTCGAAGGTGGGCTTTTCCAAGGCTTGGTCTACGCTGCCATCAATGGGTTGATCAACCAGTACTCGCAGCTCAGGACATATATTGAAGATGTCATTTATCCCAACAAGCTGCAATACTTTTTCAATGCAGCCAAACTCTGCGTTGACGAAGTGACGATTGCCTACGTTTTCCACAACATCTTCTCTGGTCCCTTTAGGATTTTCCGCGACGGCTGATCCGTGCTTCAGGACCCTATTGCCCAGCTGATTCTCAACAATAACACGTTGGCGTATGAGAACAATGGCGAAATTCCCCAGATCCCGTTGTTCATCTTCCACGGGAAGCTCGATGAAATTGTTTCGTTCCCAGAAGCCTTGAGAACCTACAACAACTGGTGTTCTTGGGGTGCACCCTCAATTGAGTTTGCTGCTGACGATACCACCGGCCACATCACCGAAGTGTTGTTTGGCGAGCCGGCTGCGTTTGGCTGGATAGTCAACCGATTCAATGGTGCCGAGCCCGTCAAGGGATGTACCTTAACCTACAGATTGAACAACTGGTTGTACCCCACTACTGATTCCGGGCTCAAGGATATTCTTCTTGCGTTTTTCCAGAGTGTGTTTGGCTATCCTCTCGGACCCGGTAACAATGGTGAAGACATCACGATTGCTTCGTTGGATTCGTTTATGGCCAAGTACGGCGCCACCAACAGTACCCAGAGTTAATTCCGCTACTAGTTATGTTTATGTCAGTTATGTGATTATACGTTTGCTAACCCCCACAACCACCTGAAATCGACCGCAATCAAGGCTCACGATTCATATGCAGATGGTGCAAATGGCTGCAATTTCCTGCATGTAGCCCATAGATGTTTGTGGAAAATTGAACATCACCAAATCGTCGGTGCACGTCAACACACGTCTTTACCATGAGCGGCATACAAGAACAATTCGAGCATTTGTTGCAAGAGACCAAGGGTTTCTTGAACCATGCTATTGGCCAGTTTCCCAAGAGCCACGACGACTTGCAGCTGTACGTCAGCTACGTCCAGTCGTTGACCGCTGACGACATAGTCCACGATATCACCCAGTTGAAATTGACCCCGGTAACGGTGACGTTGGCCATTACGGCGGTCAGCACGTTGTTTTTCCTTGGCCGGGTATTGGGGCCCAAATCTGCTGCCACCAAGAAGCCCAAGAAGGAAAAGAAGCTCAGCAAGGCCCAGCGTGCAAACAGGGATATCCAGAAGATCTTGGATTTTGTGGAGGGAACATACGTGCCCCAGATTGACGACTACATTGAAAACTACCACACGTTGAAGGGAGACGACGGCGAGTACAAATACAACTACTTCTCCGAGATGTTGTTGAAGGAGATATTGAAGTTGGACGGCGTCGACGTCGACGACAACGAGATCTTGAAGACCAACAGGAAAAAGGTCATCAAGTTCATCCAGGACCACCAGAAGAGATTGGACAAGTTCAAGAAAGAGACCAAGTAGCGCCGCGGGGTGCTTCGTTTATAGTTGTATTGCGATATATAAAGATAAATGTATACCAATAATCATTCAAACTTGGTGACGTGGGTAGCAAAGTCGTCAACCTTGATGCCGGCGCCACGCCAGACTCCAAACTCGGGGATTCTTCTTTCGGGGTTGGGGCGGAAGATGTCGGTTAGGAGCGGCAATGGATGGCCCAACCAGAGGGCATGGTTGGTGTGGTCCTTCAAGTCGTCGCCGGTCTGCGGGTGGATCAACACCGACAACGTGCCGTGGTGGAGCTGGAACCACGAAAGGGCCCTGACGAACACCTCGGGCCGCTTGATGTCGGCTTCCCAGAACTGCGTCGGGTGCGGTCCGATGACCTTGTGGTCGGGCAACACCTTGACGATGATCGAGCCATTGGCGGCGTCCTCGGCAAAGTCGGCCAACAACTTGGCTCTGAGGGCATCAGACTCAGCGAGGGACGAAGCGTTGTGGGCAGAATAGTATACGTGGAAGTCGTAGTACTGGACGGGGTACGTGAACAGAAGGCCGTGCTGGGACGTGGTGGCGACCGCCGGATCTTCACGCGAGAGATTGGTAACGTATTCCATGGCTAGCACACAGATAGAACAAGTGTTGGTCCGCTCAACATGACGGCGGCGTTCTCCACATTAATATACTATCGCGAATGGATCCACAGTTTGCACGGCGCTAGTTTCGCGATAAGTGCGCATACAACCGACACAGGCCGAGCGCAACCGGTGTGCGACCTGGCGTCGCCCGAAGCGCGGTGCAACTTGTAGGATTCCGGCTACAACGTCACGGTGTCGGTTAGACGTGGCTGGCGTTGGTTGCGGTTGAACAAACGTCGTGGCGGTCGAGATTGGTGAGGATCACTGGTGTAATTCCGTCGTACTGTGGATTGCCGTTTTGGGACGCATACGATTGCAGCTGCTTTGGCCCGATACTTCTTGGTGCTGAGCTCGTGTTTTCTTTGGAGTGTTGATGGATCTACGTGGCTACATTGTGTGGAGGATGATAATGGACCATGTTTCAGTCGCAATGGTTTATTGGGATTGATACTACGTCTCAGTTAATACCCAAATCCTTTCTGACCATCGTTCTACAGATCGGATGGTAGCTGGCCTCGTACTTCTCAAACACAGCCACGGCGTAGGCGTGGCCAATGCTCTGGTTCAACAACTTGTAGCCCGGACGTACGTACTTCATCCGGCCAATGGTGCCCAACCATGCGGCAAACTGCACCACCTGGTCGTCGGATTCAGTGTACTGGCCGTAGGTGATGACCAATTCGTTCCAGCGCGTCAAGATCTCGCTGTTGGCACTGGTAGCCAAGCTGGGATAGATATGGGCCAAGTTGCGCACGACGTCGCCGCCCACATCGACTTTGCTGAATGTTTCGGCCAACGTCTCGATGAAAAGCATGCTTTGGGCCGGCTCGAACTTGGTAATATCGGCCTCGCCAAACGTGTCTTGACCTCCACCAATGTGTTTGGTCCATCTGTCGCACAACACGTACACTTCGTCGGCCAACGTGGTGTCGAAACGGGGGTGTTCGGGCAACCCCTGGCCAAAGAGCCAGGTATCCCAGTCGATGGAGTCCAACACTGCTGTCTTATCGTTGGTACTGGTGCCGTAGAATTCGTAGAGCGCCTCGACAAAGTCAACGGTGTTGATCGACAAGTAGCGGAACTTGGTAAAGTAGTGCTTGATGAAAGGGTCAAACGAAGCAGTACCGCCCAACCGCGTCTCAATGTGGTACAAGAAATTGAACCCCTTCTCGTATGGAATTCTCGAGAACGCATCATCGGGATCGGCATTGTCCAAGCTGTACACAAGCGACGTAAACCGCGGGTCGACGGTGTTGACGGCGTGGACCAAGCTGTTCCAGCCAATGATGGCGTTGAAGTGTCTCACCTTCTCACCGTGCTCAACGTAATCGACGACGCCGGCTTGTTTGGCTTCGGCAGCACCAATTGCTCCAAGGATTCTTCTCTCCAAATACACCGTCCAGCCTTCGTTGAGCCAAAAGTGTTCCCACGAGCTATTGGTGACCAAATTGCCCGACCACGAATGGGCCAACTCGTGTGCCAACACCTTGATCTGTGTCCGGTCGCCGCTGACCAATGTAGGAGTCACCTGGGTGACGTTGGGGATCTCCATGCCTCCATAGGGGAAACTCGACGGCAACACCAACACGTCGAAAGTGTTCCATTCGTAGTCAAACACCAAGTTCTCAGCAATCTTGATGAAACTCTCCATGTCCTTTTCAAACTCCCATTGACACTGCTTCAACCGTGGTTCTTCCGAGTATACTTCAGACCGGGGGCCCACTGGCGCATGTAAAAGGTTTCCTGAAGTGATGGACACCAAGTACGATGGAATGGGGATGGGCTGGTCAAACCGGTAGGTGTCCTTAACGTCACTAGACACCGGTCTTCCAGACATCAAACATGGACGCGGCGAAGTGGCACTGAACTTGTAGGGAGATTTGACGGCAGGCGTGTCGAAACACGGAAACAAACTCCTGGCATGGATTGCCTGGCACTGCGAGAAGATGAACGGACCGGTGTCGCCATCGAGAAACTGGATGGCCGTACACTTGTCTGTGGTGTGGAAGTCGATCTCCAAATCGAACGCGGACGACACCGTAGATCCAAGAGCAATGTGTAACGGAGAGCCGTACGGTTCGCTCCGGGGCTTGACTTCAAATGCGGAATCGTCTCCATTGACCCTGACGGCCTTGACTTGCAAGAAAGACGTGTCCAATATCACGACATCGACGCTGCCTGTCTTTTGCAAGCGGTACGCCACACGCCCCGAGATGTTGCTGTTGTCAAACGAAACCGCCAAGTCAAGCTCGGTGTGCACCACCTTGAAGCTGCGGTAGTTGGAGTTGGTGAAAGTATCGACTGTTTTGGTTCTAGAACGGACGTATTCAACGGTGTTCATGTCGGTGGTTTTTGCAATTTGATTTTTGCAATTTGATTTTTCATGCGCTTATACGTCAAATAAATATATGTACTATTAAACATCGTTTATACACCGTTTATATACCCGCTTCGTCCTTGGTGGAAGTAGTAGTGGTGTCCTTCTTCTTCTTCTTCTCGCGCTTCTTGCTGGCTTCGGCCACCAACTCTTCAAACACCCGTGCTTCTTCGTCTTCGGCTTCGGTTCGCGTCACCCCGATAAACACTTCCCCAATCAACCGCAATGCCTTGGCCCTCGCCACCCTTGTCTCTACACTCACTTCCTTGTCGTCGAGAATGTTGTCACACACGGCACGCGTGGTCGACTGGATTTCCATCCGCGATCCCGACCATGCTGCGGCCAACACCTTCCCCATGAGGTACTTCTCCATGTCTGCGAGCTCCTCGTCGGTGTGCTTTTCGGGCTCCTTGACTTCCTTGGCCGCCTCCTTGTCCTTGTGTTGTTCTTCCTCGTACACTTCGCCCCGTTCCTGTGCCTCCTGGCGCTTCCTCTCGGTCTTCAACCGCTCGATTTCCTTCTGGAGCTCGTCGATCTTGCTGGCAACATCGTCGTTCTCCTTCTCGACCTTCTGGGCGTGGTACTCGTTGTCTTGCTGCATCTTGGCGTACTCCTCCATCGTCTTCTGGGCGTCCAACGCCGATGAAACTACCTTGAATGTATCCTTAACCACACCACCCTTCTCCTTAACTGACCACCACAAGCCTCCCCACCCAAAGAACGTCTGGTTCTTGAGGAATATCTTGGACTTGGCCTTGTAAATGGTACCGATGGTATGCAAGATCTCCAACCCGAAACTTTCCATCTTCAACGATTCGGCCTCGTATCTCAATTTCTCCTTGAAAGAGGCAGCAACGTCGTCCTTCATGTCGGTCTCGGTGTAGAGAGAGAGTTTCTCTATCAAATTCTTGGTGAGTTCCTTCCTCGTCTCGATCTTCTTCAATCGGCACTCTTCTTCAAACTTTTCCAATTCTTGCTTACGTTTCAACTCCTCGCGTTCCTTGGCAGTAAGTTCCTTCTTGCCGTCGTTGTCGTGGTGTTCGAGGAAAAGTTGGCCCGAAGATGCAGTGTTGGGGGTAGTAGAAGATGTAGTTGGAGCATGGCCAGAAGCTGGAGTGGTGGTAGAAGTAGTAGTAGAAGTACCAGTAGTAGCCGAATCCTTGGTATCGGTGCTGTCGGTCTTCGTTTCGTCCTCGCTGTATCCCGACAACTCGGCCGATTTCGACAACTCCTGCAACAACGAGAGTTCGCCTATCCAGCCCTTGAACGCCTCGCCACCAAAGATCATGGAGAAGAACTCCATGGGATCTTCAAATCCTTGCAGCGGCACAGATTCCTGTTTGCCATGCTTGTCGTACTTGGCTCTCAACGTGTCGTCACTCAACACCTGGTACGCCTCGCCGACCTCCTGGAACTTGGCAGCTGCCAGCGGGTCGTCGGGGTTCTTGTCGGGGTGGAGTCTGATGGCGGCCTTTCTGTATGCCTTCTTGATGTCAAGTGCGGTGGCCGTGGGCGCTAGGCCCAAGAGATCGTAGTATGCTGTGTCCACCACCATTATGCTGTAAACTGTTGGTATGACTTGGACTGACGATGTGTTTGTAAATTGTTAAAGATAATCATCGTAGGGGACAAAAAAGTGCATGTTACGCTGCGAAAAAATGGAATTAGCGAAATAAATTACAGGTTGACAGAGTCGTTTCTCTCTATTTTGTTGTTTCTATGTACATAACTTAGTTGGAGTAGTAGACCTTTCTCAAGTCCACCACCTTCTTTCCTCTTCCTGCTGCCAAATCCTCAATGGATCTCTGCTTTGTCAATGCCTCGATGAAGCCCTTGACCACCAAAACGGGGTTTCTCGACTTGTAGATCTTCCCACGCAAGTCCTTGATTCCGGCAGCCTGGCACACCTCAAAGATGTTGGGGTTGACTCTCAAGCCAAACCCGGCGGGCGCCGAACGGATATACAACTTGACGGCGTGGTACTTGTAGTCAACGTCACCCAAAATGGTTCTTTCTTCGTAACGAGGAATAGGCGTCAAGTTCTTGATGGCATTCCAGTGGGCCTTGACGGCAGCCACCCGGATCCCGTCTCTCGACTTACCTATGCCGAGACCAACGGTCCCGTTACGGTCTCCGACAACCGTCATGACAAAAAAGTTGGGGATGTTACCCTTGGACGTCTTCAACGAAACTCGCTTCATGATGATGGGACGGACATAGAGCTTGGTGATGTAGTCGCGGTTCAAACCAGTCAACTTGGCCAACCCGGTGGCAAGCTCAAACTTGTTGGGCAACACCGACTTCTGCTTTCTTCTGCCAGCAGGCTCCACCGGCTTGAATCTCAACGTCAAGTCGCTTCTATCCGGAGCGTGCAACTGGGGGATGGCTGGGTACGGCGTCTTTTCACCGGCCTGGTTGGGGTACACGACGGGCTCAGACCATTTGGGGTCCTTGGATGCGTAGTCCGAGAGCAAGTCGCTTGGTGCTACCTTGGAGTTGGCTCTGAACCCTTGTTTCTTGAGCTCCAACATCGTCTTGGGATCTATCAACGATTCCGAGATCTTGATGCTCTGGAGCAATTCGGGCGAGTAGTACTTGGACAAAAAGTCAAGATGTTTTTCGGGATTCTGCTTCTGCATCGCTCTGACAGACGTCGACAACAATCGGCCGCCTGCTATGCCCGGCACTCTGAACATCATCGTATGGTTTAACGCTAACTGTAACTTGTGAATTTTTTTGGTGAAAAAACGTCGAAAATTACCCGGTCGTAGGAGAAATTCAAAAAGTTGACATCCGTGCCGCAATAACTAAACCCGTCTGCTGTCTCTGTATATATACTAATAAAACAAGCCATACTTCATTACTGGGGTTCGACCGTCAATTCCTTGACATCGTCCAACTTGAACTCCTTGACCGCCTTGGATTCCTGTGGCAACGACTGCGGACTGCTCACGGGCGATTGCCACCGTTCTCGCTCCTGCTGCAAATCGGCAACCTCCGTCCTCAACTTGTTGACTTCCTTCTCCAACCGCTTGCCAAACACGTCGATGTAGTAGGTGGCACCATTGTAACTGGCCCAAATAAAGATAAACGTAACAAACGCCCCGCACGCGTGTTTGTACTTGAACCAAATCGGCACAAACATCATCGTCAAGATCTGATATCCAAACTGGATCAAACTGAATGCCGTTGTCTGCAAGAACACACCAGGTAGCGAGTTGACGAACCGTCCCAAAGCGCTGTTTTCGTTCTTCTTCTTCAAGTAAGTAAACGAAGTGACTTTCCCCTTCGAGATCTGTTCCTTTTTGCGAATGGTGATGAAGTAGTGGTACGACACCTGCCAGAGGGTATAGTAGAGCGACGTCCAGAGGATGCCGCTGAAAAAGTCCCAGTTATCGATGGCGGCCACGGCGGGATATCTGGCCTTGACGTATTCGGGATCCAATTCGTGGACAATGACAAACATCGTCACGGGGGGCATAACGTGGATGAAGGATGACGTTGTCTTTTCGATGGAGTGCAACACCAACGAGTTTCTCCAAGTGATGACGGCGAACGAAAGCGTCCCCAACGTAAGCAGGAACACCGACACAAACAACGAGGTCGAGTTGGGGAAGAACCAGATGAACGCCATCAAGAGCAAGTTGACGTAGTAGCACAAGTCGGCCAAGTAGTACTGGAACGACTGCTTAAAGTAAGTGTAGAACCGCAACGGCATGAGGATGCACAAGAGGGCGGTGTGGAAATGGGGGAAGTACACCGGGTACTTGCCGATAATGAAGCCGGACGTGGCGATCAAGAATACCGCCATGGCGTAGAACAACTTCTCGACGGTAGACGACTGGAGGTTGCGGTGGATCCGCTCGTCAAACTTGGCAAGACGCTTGTTGAAGATCTCCTGGATACGGACCAATTCCTGGTCGCGCTGCTGCTTGTTCTTGTACTTGGAGAAGTTCTGTTTTGTTCTCAACTTCATCTCCAGGAGCTTCTTCTTGGTCGACCCCGACACCTTGTCGAGGTTCATGCCAAAGTCAAAGTCGTTGACAAACAAGAGTTTTGACAAGTCGATGAACGACACCGACGACGTCGAGTCACTCCGTTTGAGCTGCGGCGCGCTGAGCGACGAAGTCGACGACCAGTAGCCGTCGTTCTCGTCGTCGGAGTACACGCCGACATCGACCAACTGCGACATGCTGCTGGACGACGCGGACGGGTGGTGGTCGTATACTGCGTGGGTGGGTGGCTTGTCTACCATGAGTAGAGCGTGTCTGTGTAGCTAGAGGAAGGGTTATCTAGTTGTGGTGGCGGGTATACCAAGGAGTACGTAACAAACAGCCGCCGTGACATGAGGTTTCTACGGTGTGGGCATCACCACGTGCAAATCGTATCTGTTTCATTATCGCGTGGAGCTATATGCCGGATTTGTTGGGGTGGGTCTGGGTGCAGGAAAGCGACTTCTCCCGCTCACTTTTTAATGGTTGCAATTGTAAATGGTTTGGGGTCTAAATAGCAGACGTCGCCGTTCTTAACGCGTCGTAGTTGTACATCTTCTTATTATTGCGCTTGTTGGTGTCGACGAATGGATGCTGCTGGTTGTAGAGGTAGCATTCCAAGAGGGCCTGCTTGAGGTTGTCGACACTCGTCTGGCTGAGCTGGAAGTGGAATGCAAGGCGGCCGCCCATGAGACGAATATCGTACTTGGTGCGGGCAATGTCAATGAGACGCGAGTCGTCCATGTGGTTGGCCTTGAGGTCGACAAACACAAAGTTGGTGTCGACAGGACTCTCCAACTTGATGCCGTGGTCGGCACAAAAGTCGCCGACGTCCTTGGCGAAGGCATGGGCGCGCTGGAGCTTGCCAAAGTTCTGGTCAATGGCGACCGACGCCATCAGGGTGATGATTCCGGCCTGTCTGATTCCACCACCACACTGTTTCTTGAAATGGTTGGCCTTTTCGACAAAGCGGCGCTCGCCAACCAACATCGACCCGACGGGGGCCCCCAACGACTTGGAGAGACAGAGCGACACCGAGTCAAAGTGGCTACAGTACTCCTTGATGGACACGCCGGTCTGGGCCAGCGCGTTCCACAAACGGGCGCCGTCCAAGTGCATGACGATGTTGTTTTCCCTGGCAAACTCGGAGATCCTGCGGATCTCGTCGATGGGCGTGATGATGCCGTGCAAGGTGTTTTCGAGCGAGATGACCTTGGTGGGCGCGGCGTGGATGTCGCCGTCGTCGGCAGTATAGTTGGCCACAACGTCTTCATAGGTCAAGTAGTCGCCGTTGGCAGGCACCACGGGATGGACCATGGCCTGTGACAACGTCGCCAACCCGCCGGCTTCGTGCAAAAAGACGTGGGCCCGGTGGTCGCAGAGAATCGAGTATGGTGGCTGGAACAAGCTGGCACGCAACCCGATTTGGTTCGACATGGTGCCGGAAACACAAAAGAGCGCGGCTTCCTTGCCGGTCAACTCACACATCTTGTGTTCGAGGGCCAACGTCGTTTCGTCTTCCTTGTATACCGAGTCGCCATAGGTGGCTGCGACCGATGCCGCGACCATGGCCCGCGTAGGCACGGTGAACGTGTCGCTGCGGAACTCGTTGTGGGTGGAAAAGGTTTCTTCGTCGTCGGTGGTCATATCTAGAGACGGAGCTATAACACAAACACTCACTATGCGATGGGCCCCAGGCGACGTCTCGCCGTTAAATATGACTCGAGGTGCCCAGCCCAGTAATTTCTTTTTTCCGTTGTCATCGATTGCCGCAAAAAAAAATGCCGTTTTTGACACTAACGGTTGGCGTGCGTCAGGCGAGCCCAACTGGGCGAGGAGCCTGGAATGAGACAGGCCCAATTGGGAAGGAGCACCGCCGCCTCGGCTGCCTGGAGAGGGACCCTGTCGAACCACCAACCACGCAATGCAAACACGCCACCTTGTCGTCGACTTTCCCTACCGTTTGCTATAACCCTTGGCCTGCCCGCTGCGGGAAGGCCCTGCCGCCGCCCCGGGACCTCAAGGCAGTTTGGAGATCTGGCGGTACTGTGCAGGACAATTGCTTGTCTGCCCGGTGTTAAGTGCGTGGAGGGGAGCGTCACGTGAACGCCGCCCCTAGCCGAATATCCGCCATCGCCGCGCCATTTCACCGCATCGCCCACGTATCATTCGGAGTCCGAAGTCACGCTGACGCGCCGCTGGCGCGCCGGTGCCGCTACCGAGTCACATTTACAGAGTCAAATGTTCTCCACAGTTTGATATCTACTGATCACTATACCCATACAAACCATCGTGGTCTCCTCTTTCCTTGCCGGAAGTGGCAACTGTCGCCGTACTGTTATTGTTGGGGCCGGATCCGGTGCCGATATTGGCCGGCAAATTGAGACTCAAGTTCGACCCAAACGGCTGGAAATCCCCCATGCCCCCAAGGTGGAAGTTGTGGGTCGTCGACACGCCGTCGTTTCTCCAGATTTGGGCATTGTTCGACACCGACCGTGCGTGCGTAGGTACATTGGCCCCGACAATGTTGCCGGATCCAGAGTCATCTTTCCACAATTTGCTGGCGTTGCCCAGCGATGATGCGTTGCTCGGCAACAAAAAGTCGTTCGAAACACTGATCGACTGGAGCAAGTTGTTGGACGATTGGAGCGCCGACCCATTGCTGACTATATCGCCATTGGGTCCTCCAGCACCGCCATTGGGCCCATGGAGGCTCGTGACGCTATGGTTGCCCGAAAACAAATCGTTCATTGCCAACGAGTTCCACATCGTACCCTGGTTGCCCGTACCGGGAGTGCCGTTGGCACCAGCAGGCGGCGTTGACGCCTTGGTGGCAGAATTGAGCCCGACATGGTTCAACCGTGGTGACGTGTAGTTGTACAATAACGAATCGAAGTTGTCGCCGTAGTTCAACATCCCCGTTTGCGAATAGTCGGGCAACGGCGACCCCATCCCCCCGTTTGCATAAATCTTATCGTCGTACGGGAATCCCTGGAGCGAATTGGGGGCACCATGGATCTGCGATCCAATGCTGTTGGACTGGGCATGCGACATAAACGTAGGAAGATGCGTTTGCGACTGCTGTTGGGCCAAAGCTTGTGCCTGGGCCTGGACCTGGACCTGGTGCTGCTGAGCAAGGGCTTCGGCCTGGGCCTGTGCCTGGACTTGGGCGTGTTGTTGAGCCAAAACTTCAGCCTGGGCTTGCGCCTGCGCCTGGGCATGCTGATGGGCCAACGCCTCGGCCTGGGCTTGCGCCTGTTGTTGGACTAACTGCAGAGTCTCGGCCCCACCAACGGCTAAACTGGAGTGCGCGTTCGGTGGAGTCGTCGAGTATGGCAGGGAAGAAACGTACTGCGAAATAGGTTTGTCAAACACGATGGAGTTCGAGTTGATCAGATCCAACTGCTGACTTTGATTAAGTTGCTCGGCAGAAGCATCGTGTTCGGCAGAATATACCTGGCTGTAATGGTTGTAGAAGCTGCTGTGGGCTGAGTTATCTTCGGAAGAAGGCGAGTAGTTACGCAAAAACTTCCCATTGGTAGCTCCATTAAATCTCGTTTTGGGTAATGCATTGTTGAAGCCGCCAAAATCAATGGACGCCTGGTACTCGGTCAATTTCTCCGGCTGGTACGATTTGTCCTTGTTCTGTTTGGCGATCTCCAACGATTGGTGGATGGAAACGTATTTCTTAATCTCGGCCCGAAACGAGTCTCTCCAGATCAGTTCATTTTCCTGGTACGAATTGACTTCCTTCATGATTTCATCTTGCCACGACGGCATGATCTGGAAAATCTTTTGCAATGTTTCAAATACCTTGGGGTTGATGGCTCCATCCTTGCCAAATATAGCGGAATCAACAGTAGCAGGGTTCTGGACCGTGAAAATCTCCAATAACGGTTTGAGTTGGTTGACTACGGTGGTGAGTTCCTTCTTTTCCATCAACAACTGTCTCAAGTGCTCGTCAATCTGTTCGTTTTCGACTTTGATCTCGTCGATGGAGGCCGCGGTTTCGTAGATCACCTCGTTAATCTTGGACTTTTCCAACTGTTCGTTGTTCAAAATCTGGGTATTTCTTTCTCGTAATTTTTTGATTTTATTTCTGTGGTCGTTTAGTTTAGTATCGTATAGCTCGATGGATGCATTGATGGAGTTCATTTGAGTGGTCAATTTCAGTTTCTGGTAGTTCAATCTATCCTTTGTTTTCTCAAGCAACTTGACATCGCTGTCCTTCTTCAATTTGCTGTCGGTTTCGGCGTCGTATTCCTGTTTATGGAACTTGTACTGGTTCTGGAGTTCCTTGGTATCGGACTCCACCTGTTGCCGGTAGTTTTTGTATTCGACGTTTAATTTTATGGACTCGTTCTGGAAGGCAACGAGGTAATCGTTGAGTAGTTCGTTGCTCGTCAATAATCTCACTTCGTCCACCGACAAGTTGTCGATGTCTATGTTGGTCGGCGTTGGTGTCTTGGTCGTGTTGTCAATAACTTCGTGTTCCTCATCGTGTTTGAAGCTTTCGAGCTTCTCATCATGGATAAGATCGAGGGCAGGATTACTCTTGTTGATGGTCTGAACATATACGGGACTGGCCAGCGAACGGAAATTTGTCAACGAATTAATGGCAATGATTTGGATCTGATAGAGTTGTTCCGGATCAAGGTTGTTCAACTTACACGACGTAGACGTCACGGTTGCCGCCTCTTGGTTGTTTATCATTAGTATGTAGTATAGTTTCTCATCGGCCTTGATCTCGATATCCCAATGGATAATCGCGGTGGTTTCGGTGATGGAATCGATGCAGATGCTGGGGGTGTGAGGAATCTCGATGTTCAAGTCTTCTACCAACTCCTTGACGGGAGTCTTGAGAATCTGGAAACATCGGAAGAGGATCCAGCACACGGAAGGCACTAGAGTAATGAGAATCTCTATCATGGTGGTAGTGACACGTTTCTAGTCCCGGGAATCTCGTGGCAGTATTTCTAGCCAATAGAGACGCTGCTGGGGCTTGCTAAGGATCAAGTGCCAATTGTCGTGGGCCGCTTGTTATTTCTACCAAAATAGTGGAGCGTCTATAGGTGCGTTTTTGGTTAGAAAAATTTTATATGAAAAAAGGTCGTGCCGCCGGCAAATTACACGTCAACTTTGTCCTTTACTCCGGACTTATCCCGGGGGTGTTGACGTAAAACTATAGCAACAACAGATGTTTGATGTCGGTATTGCCCTTGGAAGGATATGGTTGCAGAATTTTTTTGGAAAGCTTAACCCCCTGCGTTGATCTGGGGCGTGTTGGTGAATTGGGGCCCAACAAACAGTGCACCATCCCCCCAGAACCTGCCGGGCAATCGCCCAATGTAGAAGTGGCCCTATTTATAGTACAGTCTAAACCTTAAACCATGCAATTTGTTTATCCCAATTGTCAATTACGGAATTTGGTACAATTAAACAATGTTAATATTTTGGGTGCAAAATCCAGAGATTTTCATGGCTTAGAGGCATGCACCTTGCATAGTGAGTTAGCCTCGCCCAAAGCAGGTCCGGCGAGTATGTGGAAACCTGACATACATTCATAATTCATTAATCTACACGGATTGGTTCGGGCTGGTCCCTATAAACGACACAGCCTGCAATCAATGCCACGTTGAACACTCCTAATAAGAAGAACGGGCCGAGTACCCAATGGTCGCTCCATATTCCTCCGGCCTTGGATATGATCAAGATTCCAAGCCCGCCACTCAAACTGTACAAGCCACTGAGACTTCCCAAGTGGGCTCTGTTGTTGACACTGCTGAGCAAACTCATACTGGTGATGATAATGCCGATTTGAGAAAACCCAATCAAACTGACCAATACAAAGCACAGCACGGTATGGGGGTCGCCGTTACTCACCAAGCACATACCAAAGTTGCCCAAAACCCCCACAATACCTGCTGCGAGCAACGTTTTAAACTTGCCAACCCGTTCAGAATCAATCATCCAGCCCCATATTGGTGCAGAAAACAATGACACTGTCTGGGCCACGCCCGTGAGAATCGCAGAAAACACGTATCCGTCGTGGCACCCCTTCTTTGTTAAGTTGTTGGCGTCACATTTCCCGCTCCGGTAATAGAAGTTGTAGACAAAGAGTGGGATGAAGACGGCAGTGGTGACGGAAGTCGATCTGGCCACAAACCCGCCAATGTAAGCCAACTTGACGGTGCTGTTGTCCTTGGAAATCTCAATACCTTTCTTTAACAATTGGAAATAGCTTTCTTTCTCGTGGTCATTGTCTGCGGATTCCACGAGAAGAATTCCATCGTTTTCGTACTGAGTGGCGGTGTTCTCCTTCTTGACATCGTACAAAAACAAGAATAACACGAAAAACACAAGAAGGGCATATCCAGACACAAGAAGGTAGGATGATTTCAAGCTGGCCTTCATGGACATGTCGGGAAACCACTTCTGGAGATTGACGGGCAACGACAAGAACGCAGACACGGCAAAAATGGCGCCCAAGCCCGTGGAAAAGCCAAATAAGGCAGCATATTTGCCGTTCTTTTTAGGATCGGGCGGTGCCGACGACTCCTTCCAGTACAAGAACTTGCTGAACGTGAAATCCGAGGAAGAAACCTCGTTCAATGCCACGGTTACCATGCTCATGCAGGTGGTGACACCAATAGCAAAGACAATTCTGAAAGCAATCAAGTCCGGGTATATGGAGGTGGAAAGCACACTGTACCCGAACAAACTGAGGGCAATCACGATGAACGACGTTGCCTGTACGAGCTTCGATCCGCTCATAGGCACCACCGAACTCCTGTTGATCTTATCGGACAAAGCACCAACCAAAGGTGCTGAGACAATCGACGCCAACTCGTCGACGAACCCCAAGGTTCCGATGATGCTTCCAATCTTTTCATCCTGATTGATCCCGATGACCTCAGTGATGTAGAAGGGCTGGGACGACGCAAGGAAGACGACGATGGAAATACACGCAAACCCGGCAAAGTTAAAGGCCACAAAGTGTGACGGCTTGTAGTGGGCAAACATTTATCGCGATATCGTCTTGATGGTGCGGAGGTGAAGGGCACTGGATAAGCATTGGTTCTTTATCTTTTCCATCAGTCCTTTGCCGACCCGGGGCACGGATAAGTCACGTGGCCCAGCTCCGGTCTCCGGAGATCCACCGGAACAAATTGTCAGGCCCAAGTACAACCTATCGAAAAAAAATTGGCGACGGAATAAGGTTCTTTGACACGACAGCGAGACGCCAGCGGCGAGTCTGGCGCCAGGACATAGGGCCAAGTGGACTAAGCAACTTACAAGATGCCAGCACATGACGTGCATCACCTGTGGCCCCGTTTGGGAGCCCATCATCCTATGGTACCTGTTCCAGGGACATCAGTGGGTGGGTTGAATAGCCGGATAATTGATCCGGTGTGCAGGAATGGCTATGCAACCCAATGACCGGAAGTCGCATTTTGATATCGGAATTGGAACGGTTAATTTGATTGCGAAAGCGAACGGCTAAGCAACATCCGACTCACAAACTATATAAGATGACCGCCTTGCGATGGATAATTTTAAGTTTCTAATTATTCCCTTAGGCTCATTTACACATATACACACATTACCATGAGTTCCCAACTGTCATCCTTCAACAAAGATGAGTTGGATCCTAGCCACTACCATCCCCAGGACGCTGACCTTAACACCGACGCGTTATCGGAGTTGTCCCCCATCAACTCAAGGTACTCTGAGGCGCTTGAACACCCCATAGCGAAAACAGAAACCGCAAAGTCTCTTCATGAAATCGGTCTCTCCAGCGACATACCCATGATGGGTTTGGATAACCCCCCTGTCGCCAACCCAATCTTCCCTGAAGAATACACCTTGGAAACACAGACGGGGTTGGTCCGTCTCCAAACCTTGCAATCTATAGGTAGATCCCGTACCATCACGTCAAAATCGGGAGAAAAGGAGGAAGAAACCAACGAAGATGAAATGGACCCCGAAATCGAGTTCGTCACCTTCACCATCGACGATCCAGAGAACCCCCATAACTGGAACCCCACCCTCAAGTGGATCTACACCGTGATATTGTCGGTGTTTGTCATTTGTGCCGCCTATGGTTCGTCCAGTTTGGCAGGTGGTCTTCCTACTATCAACAAGAAATTTGGTGTTTCTACCGAAGTGTCTACCCTTACAGTTTCCTTAATGGTGTTGGGGTTCTGTGTCGGGCCATTGATTTGGGCTCCTCTCTCTGAGCAAATCGGTAGAAGACCAGTTTACATCATTTCCTTTGGATTATACGTCATTTTCAACATTCCATGTGCACTTGCCAAAAACATCGGTACATTGCTTGTTTGCAGATTTCTCTGCGGTGTGTTTTCGTCTTCGGCCTTAACCAATGTCGGTGCCAGTATTGTCGATTTACACAGCGAAACCAGAGGTTTGGCAATTGCCTTCTTTTCGTTTGCACCTTATTCAGGACCGGTTTTCGGTGGATTGGTGAATGGTTTCATCAGTATCGGAACAGGCAGGTACGAAATGATGGTTTGGGTCAATATGGCGTTTGCCGGTGTCATGTGGATTGTTGTTGCCTTTATTCCAGAAACATATGCTCCTGTTATTTTGAAGAGAAGAGCCAAGCACTTGAGAAAGAAAACCGGTAACCCAAAGATTATGACCGAACAAGAAGCCACTCCATTGTCAATGAAAGAACTCATCAACGAATGTTTGATTAGACCTTTGAAGTTTGTTGTTACCGAACCAGTTCTTGATTTGGTTTGTGGATTTGTCGCCTTGATCTACTCGATGTTGTACGCATTCTTCTTTGCTTACCCAGCCATCTTTAACGAGTTGTACGGATATGAAGACAACATCATCGGTCTCATGTACATTCCTATTCTTATTGGTGCCGGTTTGGCTCTTTTGACAACGCCCATTCTTGAAAAGAAGTACATGGCAATGTGCAAGAGAAGAACTCCTGAACCTGAAGACAGACTTATTGGTGCCTTGATTGGTTCTCCTTTCCCGTGTATCGCCTTGTTCATTTTGGGTGCTACCTCATACAAGCATATCATCTGGGTTGGTCCAGCCTCATCGGGCATTGCATTCGGGTACGGTATGGTGTTGATTTACTATTCATTGAACAACTACATCATCGATACCTATGCCAAATACGCCGCCTCTGCATTGGCCACCAAGGTTTTCTTGAGAAGTGCCGGTGGTGCAGCCTTCCCCTTGTTTGTCACCCAGATGTATCACAGGCTTGGGTTACAATGGGCCAGTTGGTTGTTGGCATTCATTGCTTTGGCCATGATTGCTATTCCGTTCTCGTTCTACAAGTACGGTAAGGGATTGAGAGCTAAACTCTGTAAGGAAGATTACACCATCTCATCCCATCTCTAGAGAATTATTTATTTTGATAGATTCATACATATTTTAATAATTTTAATAATAGCAATAATAATAAGGTTAAATAAATTGATTTTTAAGTAATGTATACCGAAATAGAGGGTAACGAGAGAAAGAGTATAAAAATGGTATTTTGATCAGGTCTGGATGTCCTTGATCTTTTCGGTGACATCATCCAAGTCAGCTCCGGTAAGGGAACGGAAGAAGAGGTTGACGTCGATGTTTTCGTGACTACCGAGCAATCCTTCCTTTGTAGAAAGAACCTTGTAGTTGAGGTAGTCGGAGTTGGAGAAGGCAAACACAGGGACATCAACTGCGGTGTGGTCCCCGGTGGACCAGCCAACATCAGCTCTGGAACTGGTCAAGTTGTTCAAGGCAAAGATAAGGTTTTTCTTTCCAATTTGGCCCTTGATTCTGGAAACTTCGTCGTCGGTGACATCGTTGAATCCAAGACCTTCTTGGAGGATGTCGTTCTTGATAAAGTCGGTCAACTTGGTGTCATCCTCCTTGTCTTCAAAGTCGGTGATTTGTTCGACCAAGTATTCACCCGAGTGCTTGACGTTCACAAGAACGTCGTAGTAGGTCGAGTTGATGGCTGGGGTGGTCAAACCGCCGGTTTCGTGGTCAGAAGTCGAAACGACAATGGTGTCGACGGGGGAGTTCTTGACGAATTCGTGGACGTACTTGATCAAGTCGTCGTATTCCAAGGTTTCTCTGACTTGAGCAGCAGCATCGTCGTCATGGCCAGCATGGTCAATTCTGGAACCCTCGATCATCAAGAAGAACCCTTGTTCGGAGTCTTCGGTGGCCTTGGACAAGGCCGTGAGAGCGACTTCAGCTTCTTCAACCAAAGAAGGGTAAATGGACTCGTTACGTTCGATCTTGTAAGGGAAGTTGTATTCGGCAAACAACCCGAGCAATGGCAAGGTGACGTTCTCTCCACCCTGTAAGGCATCAAACTGTTCTCTGTTGCCGGCGTACGACCAGGTCTTGTTGGTTTGTACTTCTTCGATCAAGTTTCTCGTGTCTGGACGACATCCACCTTCAGTGGTGTTTGGGAGGAAGTTACACTTACCACCACCCAAGAGCAAGTCGGGAACTCTTCCCAAGGGATGGTCACCCAACAATTGTTGAGCAATCAAATCTTGCTTGGATCTGTTGGTGACGTGGGCGGCAAACACACCAGGAGTAGCATCGGTGATACTGGTGGTGACAACCAACCCAGTAGCGTAACCCTGCAACTTCAACGCTTCCATAATGGTACCGATAGGCTTCTTGTTGACATCAACACTGATGGCCTTGTTGTAGGTCTTTTGGCCGGCGGCGTAGGCGGTACCGGCGGCAGCCGAGTCGGTGACAAACGAGTCGTTGGAGCGGGATCTGATCTGGCCAATCAAGTACTGGTCCAATTCCAACAAGTGGTCGGCGGGAAGTCCCTTTTCGACCTGCTGGAAGTTTCTGGCCAACTGGACAGACGCCGTGCCCATACCGTCGGACACCAAGAAGATGATGTTCTTCTTGGTACCAGCAATAGGAGAAGGAGCAGCGGTGGCAGACACCAAAAGGTAGATGAGAGCGGCTAACGTGAGCAAACCTTGGTATTTGGGAAAGATGAACATTGGGTGCAAAATTGTGGCTTATCACGGGAAGATTTCTTGGAGTTCAAGAGTTGGAGGCTGAAGAATTAAGCTTTAACTGGAGGACTATTCCAGGACTATTTATACGGCCGGGCTTCAGCATGGCCAGCGGAAATCCCCTCGGCTGCCCCTTTATCGTTAGGCTCTAGCAGCACCTTAATTAGTATCTTAGCTAAGATCAATTTTAGGTGTTCGTGCCCACGAGGTTGACAAGAAAAATATTTGCAACTCAATTGCAACATTTTTTACCCGATCGGGACGGTGACCCCAACCTCCCCCAAGTGAAATATTTGGTCGAATATGCCGATGAAACAGAGGCACTTGTAAGCCATTGATCTCGCCCAAGGGTCCCCCAGTAGCTCTTACTACTGAACAAATAGTTCACAGGACGATTGGAGGGATTCGCTCCCGGTTGTCCCACACCATGTTACATCGAAGGGGTTGTGCCCCTCCTCGGCAAACGACTATTTCGTATCCCCGAACATATTAGGAATCTAACCAAGTCTTGGCAAGCTTAACTTTATCTATAATTCGTATGTAATATATTAGACACGAGGGTGTAATTCATCGCCATAGTCTTGAGCTTGTGCCGTGGCACCATGGCGAGGCGAATGGTTTGTGTCCTTGACCAATTGGGACACCTCCTTCAAATTGGCTCCGGTGATGGATTCCATGAAGGCCCCGATCTCGATGTTCTCGTGGTTACCCAAGAGGCCATGGTACGGCTTGTGGGAGTACAATTGCGATCCAATGGCCTTCGAGTTGGTGTAGGCATAGATGTTGACGTCGACAGCAGAATGGCCATGGGTGGTCCATCCAGTTTGGGACCTGACCGATACCAAGTTATTCAACACATACAACAAATCGTTGACATTCACGGCGTTTTTGATCGCTTCGACTTCTTCCTTGGTATACCTCGAGATCCCCAAGTCGTTTTCAATGACATCTTTGACAAATGCGTCAAACTTTCCGTTTTTCTTAGCCTTTACGTTGAAAATCTTCTTGGCCAAGAATTCACCCGAATGGGTGGCATTCAACAACACTTCGGGGTACCACAAGTAGTCCGGGTAGTTGGGGGTGATTTGTCTTGCCGTAACCAATCCCCCAGTTTCGTGGTCAGAGGTCGAAATGGCAACGGTTTCCACGTCAGACTCGTCAATGAACTTGACGACTTCAGCAAAGGCCTTATCGTAGGCCAAGACTTCTCTAACCTGCGCCGCCGGATCATTATGGTGGCCGGCATGGTCAATTCGGGAGCCTTCAATCAAAAGGAAGAATCCCTTGTCGGAATCCTCGGTGGCCTTGGATAATGCAGTGAGGGCAACCTTAACCTGTTCGGCCAAACTGGGATATTCCGCCGAGTCACGGTCGATGTCGTACGGAATGTCACCCTCCGACAACAAGCCCAACAATGGCAACGAAACGTTCTTTCCAGCTTGCAACTGGTCAAACTGGGTTCTGTCACCGACATACAGCCATCCGTTCTGCTGGGCTTCTTGGATCAAGTTTCTCGAGTCGGTACGACATCCACCATCGCCGGCAGGGTGGAAGTGACATCTACCACCACCAAGAATCAAGTCCACTTGTCTACCCAAAGGATACTCACCCAATTGATGCTCGGCAATTGTATCTTCCTGTGATCTGAAGTCGACGTGGGAACTAAACGCGGCTGGGGTTGCATCGGTAATTCTGGTGGTGACGACCAACCCGGTGTAGTAGCCCTGCAACTTCAAGGCTTCCAAAACGGTACCGCATGGAGATTGGTCTGGTGTCACGCCAATAGCGCCGTTGTATGACTTCAAGGCACACGCAAACGCAGTGGCACCGGCAGCAGAGTCGGTGACGAGCGAGTTGCTGGAGCGGGTTCTCGAGGAGCCAATCAAGTGTTTGTCAATGGTCAACACGTCGTTGATGGGCAAGCCGTCGCGGAACTGGCGGAATGAGCGGGCCAAAGACAAAGAGGCGGGGCCCATACCGTCTGTGACCATGAAAATGACATTCTTCTTCTTCTTGGGGTCGACCTTGTCCGGATGGGGGCTGGTGGTGGCAGCAAAGAAGTAGAGGTAAGCCAAGACGGCCACAACAAACGTCTGGACGGCCGTGAGTCCGTACCAGAAGCGCTGCGTCCGCTTCTTGGTGTTGTACACCGACGAGTTGCCTCCAAGAAGTGGCGTATCCATTGTAGAGACAGTTAGAGTGGCGATACGGGGGATCAAGTACAGTCTATATAAGATTGTCGCCCAGCCGCGCGCGCGGGCGCCCACCGCGCCTACGCGTTGGGGGCGCGGCCCGGTACGAAAACAGGCCTGCGACACTAAAACGGCACGTTGGCGACGTCGATGTGGTCAGCAACGTACTTTGCCATGGACAAGTCCATGATGGAGAGGCCCACGAGTTTCTGGATGATGATGTTGGTGGCGGTGGTGGTGTTTCTGGAGGTTTGCGGCGTGGTGGTGTAGAGTTCGACGAGGTCGACGAGCGAGTCGGCGGTGATGCCCGCCTGGATAAGTTCGCCGGCCTCGTGGAGACAGTGGTCCTTCGAGTCGACAATGATGTTTACTGTGTCCTTGATCTCGGCCACAATGAACTGGGCATCCAACTCGATCATGTGGGGCTTGTAGGACCCGATCAAGCTCACGAACGTGGGCCACTGGGGGTCGGTGTTGAGACACTCGGCCGTGATCAATGGCTCTGTTGTAGGGAGACACCCGAAAATTAGCGACGATTGGCGCGCGCGGGCGTGGAAGTTGTCGCTAAACGTCAACACCTCGGTGGAAATAGCGGGAAACTCGCGCGCCAATGTTGTCGCCAACTGCTCGGCGCTGGGCCGCGACCGGTTAACGATGTTGACTCGGGTAATCCCGCCGTCGGCGTACAAGAGAAGTGCCAACTTGGCATGCCAGTAAGCCTGGGCACCCGAGCCAAACACCGTCACTTCCGGAAGTAGCTTTGTTCCGGGAACAACCACCTTGGTGAGGCCTAGCGTCGATGCGAGCGCCGTTCTGAACGCCGTGAGCGACGCAGCATTGACCACGGCCCGAATGGCGCCGCTTTCTTCGTCCAACACCACCACAGCCCCTTGGAACCCGGCACTGCTTCCCGTGATGATCTTGATGCCAACTTCTTCCGGGGCCACGCACGGCATGAAGAGGTGTGAACATCCGCGTCTTGCTGCGACCGTTCTTGGTGGGACAACACCGGGGTCGTCGCGGTAGACTTTGAGGCCATGCAAAAGCGCCGGCTGGAATTGCTCAAGAATCGTCTCCTTGGTGAGCCCGTGCTGTAAATACTCGAGGACGGCAGCGTCTGATATAACCTTCATTGCTGGCGAGTTGACAGTGTTTTTCGTCGACATCTTGGTTCCGTTTCCATGGCCCCATTGGGTCGTGTGGGGGATGCTCATCCCGAATGCCGATTCCGCTCTCCGATTCCGCTCCACCATTCTACTACTAGCTTTTTACTGTAATTCGTTATTCATTATTCTAGTTCGTCTCTAATTTCCGTAATATCCCTTCGTGGACCCATTTTAGCTCTGCCTCGGCGTCTCCAGCTTCAGCACCGGCTCCGACCAACTTGACACGGCGAAAC
This sequence comes from Teunomyces cretensis, assembly GCA_003706575.2. Taxonomy (NCBI): domain Eukaryota; kingdom Fungi; phylum Ascomycota; class Pichiomycetes; order Serinales; family Debaryomycetaceae; genus Teunomyces; species Teunomyces cretensis. The sequence goes on along the minus strand of PPLT02000004.1, from coordinate 616,499 downwards.
TCCTTGATATCGCGCATCAACGCAGCCAACTCGGCGTCCTCACTCTCCATTAACTCGGTCAACACGATGTTTTCCATGGAATTCACGAGCGAGTAGTATGCCAACCGGTTTTCGTCGCTGGGAGCTCCGAGGTTGTAGAGTTTGTACCGGATCGAAAGCTTCTTTAACGACGATAATGTGTTCGAATGCAAATGTTCTAGCTCGCCACAGATCCGTTCCTGAACAGTATCGTTGTATGCCAAGCGAAGAAAGAGCGCCTGTATCTCTGTCAACTCAAACCTGTTGGCAATGTGGCGTGCGATCTTGGCGTTGTTGGTAGTAGACGATTCCCAGATCAAAAACGACGACTTGATCGAATTGACGGTATTTATATAGTGAATCTCGTCAAAAAACTTGATGTACTCAAAGTTAAACTTCCACACAATCCGTTCATAGAACGGTGAAAGTTTCTGTTGTTTGATGAGAGGGAAGTATTGCGCGTTGAAGTTTTCCTTCAAGTTCTTGATAATAAGAAGCGGTTTCCTCAAGTCATGATACTTTTTCAACAAGATAATGTTGAACTGGACAGCTTGCAAAGGGTCTTTCCACTTGAGACCCAACACGTCCACTGGCGAATCCTTAAGACTGAAATGTCTGTTGAGGACCACGTCGGTCAAAACACGGAGCGACAAGTGGTTCTGGTATTGGAGAAGCAGTAAAATCTCGTTTAACTCCTTGGTGTCGGAAATGGCCTTGATGTAGTGCGACAATTCCTTGGGACTCATCCTAAAAATGCTAGACGAGTTGGGTGATGATTGGAGTCCGTGGAGCAAGTTGGTGACGTAGTGGTTGGGGATGTTTGAGGTGGGCAAATCAACGTTCATCACGTCTTCGGCCCTGTACTGTTCGGTGGCCGGTCCATTTGTGAGGTTTTTGAGGAGCGACGGACGGTATGCTGGAGTCAAGAGATTGAGGGCATCTGCCAACACGACGTTGTCAGAGGCCTTTTTCGATAGGAACCGTACGGCTCGCGACATGGGTGGCACTTTCAGTATGCTCATGCCACAATGCACTAATTTGTAACGATTTATTATTGTGGAAAAGCCTAAATCAGGAGGGGGCGCTCTATTGTGTGGTTGATTATAGTGGTTAAATGATGACTTGATTTTTTGGTGAGGTGGGTGCGGTCCTGTACACAACCCGGGATTGTTGCTCGACTTTGTACGGAGATAATAGTCGCTTTGCCGGATGGACACCACGATTGTTGTAACGGGGGTTGTACTGATAAATCGCCATATGCTTCCTTAGTAAAGACCATACTGCCCTGTGACGCTTTATCGTGGCTCCGCGTTCCCCACCACTGGCATTACCAATCAACTGCTGGCGCCGCGCCTGCTTGCCAAAAGCGGAATTTCGGCTCATTGCTGTGGACGGTTACCTCCGAGTGCCGCACTTGCAGGGCCGCCCAACCCCAAATTGCTCAGATCAGATAAGCTTGCCATCCCCAAACGTTTGCCTTTTCTTCATAACACACCATAGGATCGAATGCCAGAAACGACGTCGTTGATCCCTCCAGAGATTGACCTCCAAAGTGCTGCCAACGATGTGTACGAAGCAGTGGTGGAAGACGAAGAAGAATACAACGAAGATTCCCATGATGAGGATGTCGTCTGGCTCCGCGAACAGCGTACCCTCAACAAGAGTCTCCACTGGTTGAAGCGGCCGTCGGTGCTCATGGTGGCCCTGATCACTTTCCTCTTGGCGTTTGCTGCTTCCAGTGGAGAGTCGTCTCGACAAGTGATCTCCTATAAGTTGGCCTGCAACTACCTCACCCTGGACTCCGGCTCATGTGACCCTACCCAGACCCAGGTGCTTGTGTCGAACCTTCAATTGGCCTACAGTACTTCGTCCGCCATTTTCATGTTGATTGCGCTGGGCAAAGTCGGCCCCCTTTCTGACCAGTACGGAAGAAAGCCCTTCATTGTGTTGATCATCTTGTTTATGTTTATGGGGAAGTTGACCAAGTTCCTCACCATGTACAACTTCGACAAGTTGAAGTTTGGCTTGATGTTGTCGTCGGAAATCTTGACCAATCTCTGTGGGGGGATCCTGACCTTGCTTACACTTGCCAACTGTTACATTTCTGATGTTTCGGAGCCCCACCATAGAATCTATTCCTTGGGTTTATCCATTGCTTCGATGTTTACCGGTCTCAGTATCGGTCCTGTGGTTGGTAATCTTGTGTTATCGTTGGCCAAGTCATGGTACCCATCTGAGGAGTCCCAGATTGCTGCCATCGACACTTCGGTAGCGGTCTCGAAGGCAGAATTCGTGCCATTGAAATTTGAATTGGTGACGATCTTTCTCCTTCTAATCTTTGGGTTCTTTGTGTTGCCCGAATCACGTTCGGAACGGGCCAGAACCAAGTCCAGGTCGTTGTCGGTATCTCTGAGCGTCCTGTTGGCGTTGGAGCTCGATCTTTCGCAGCCCAAACCGTCGTTTTTGTCCTCCATCAACTTCCTTAGACCGCTCAAGTTGTTGTACTTGCCCAGCGAGTTTGTCGCTAACAAGGCCAAACTCACAAGCCACCGGATTGTCGTCTTGTCGTTGATATTCATGGAATGTTTCATCGCCTCGATGTCGGTAGCGATGGGCGAGATCTATATTCTTTACGGTATTTATACCTTTAACTGGGACCAGCATGACATTGGAAGGTTCTTGGCGGTGTCGTGTTCTATCCGGGCAGTTGTGCTTATTGTGCTTTCGCCCGTAATTAACCACCAATTGATCCAAAGAAAACTCCGGTTCCGCCCCATGAAGAAGCAGTTTGACATGGTAGATTTTTCCATGGTACTCATTGGGTTTGTCCTTGAGTTCATTGGGCTCAACTTGTTCTTTGTTGCGCCATCGTCGGCTTCGTTCCTTTCGATCATGTTGATCACGTCTTTTGGAACCCTCCTGATTCCGTCGTTGAGCTCGTCGATCATCAAGTTCTACCCTGAATCCATGGTGGGAGAAGTGTTTGGTGCTATGGCATTGATGAAGAACCTCTTTTCGTTGGCATCGCCCTTTGTCATCATCACCATCTACAAGTATTCGTTGTCGCATTGGAACTTGCCCGGGGTGCCGTTCCTTGTGTTTGGAGAGGCCATGGGTGTAGCAACCATTATGCTTCTTATTTGCAAGAGGTTGTTGAACTTGACACGCGATAGTGTGCCCGAGTTGCTTACTCGCCGTGTCAGCACGGCGCTGTTGAATAAGTCTGTGTTGAGAGAAAGTAGTTAGAGTATTTAGAGAGAAGATAAGTAATAATGTGCGTGATAGAAGGGAAGAAAAGATGCAAGAACAACGGCGAAATGATATCAGCACCGGTGGTGGTTCTTTGCTGCGGTACAGAAGAGCTGTCTAGCCAGATATCTGACGCCTAGTGATATGTGACAGTATCAAGTTTTTATAGAAACGATTGCATTTTAAAACGGTTAACGATAGAAGATTACATTAATGGTCAGCGGTAAATTATAGACGGTACAATACCAGAGGGTTATAATAGAGAATCACGCAGGATTAAGGGTTATTGGTAGATGTAGAAAGATTTAATAGATTGTGACAGATGCTGCTCCATAAATACTCCGATAAAAAAACGCGACCTCAATTGACACTACACATGTCTCTATTGATGGGACTCTTGCATCGGTTTCTCCTCACCCTTTGTATCTATTCGTTCATCTTCTTCTCGGTGGTGTTCCTCATCCGTAAGTTTGTTGTTGATACCTATCTTATCAAGCGTGACAAGCAGGATCCTCCACAAGCAGTGATCACCTCGGACTCCGACTACGACAGCGAAGGCAACGACACCCTCCATTCATTCCTCGACCACACGAGCTTCTACCAGAATCTCAACAGCAGCTCGCAGTACTTACGAAGAGACAGCTTTTCTCAATGAGTCGCTACGTCTATTTCCCCAATGACTTGATCCGGCCGCTCAGCAGGACATCGGGTGCCACCTTTTGGGGCTACAAGCTTGCAAACGTGTACGTGGTGGTCCAGATTGTGTCCAACCAAGAACTACCTGACCATGTCGACTTGGAAATTATTGACCTCCACGTTCAATACGATGAGGAAACGAAGCTTCCTACAGTGGCTGATGCCCACAACAACTACTTCATGGTACTCTTTGATCCTCCCAACTACCGCAACCTTGAATACCTCACCATCAGACCCATCTTTCTCCAGTCCATGGGCAATGAGTTGGAACCCACATTGAATGACAACTTGGCCAAAGAAATCGACGAGATGGAACCCATACATGGGCCCATCCCACTGATCACGTCCGAAATCCTCGATAAGATTAACCAGATAAACAAAACTCGGTTAGATCTCAGAGCTGTGGGACCCCAAAAGTATCCGACGAGGCTTAACCCCCTTGCTCGACTTCTTATATACATAGTCGTTGCCATTCAACGCATTCTCATCTACTGCATCAAATCACTCAACCAGAAAGTACGAGGCTACCATATCCTTTCGTTCTCTGAAGTGTTGAGACAGCTCGAACTCCGTCTTCAGCAGATAAACTACTTCCCCATCCAATTTCTCAGTTATTACGATAGAAGCCTCCTTTACCAGGATAATAACTTTATTTTGACCGATTTGCACTTGCCAACGTTCAACTCCAACCTCAACATCAACAATTCTAACTATATCAACCTTCACAACTCAATCTGGATGATATTCAACGACATTCTCTTTGGTGTGACCATATACAAGATCATTGTTGACAACTTTGACTCAATCTTTATGTATTTACATCGTGTTATCATCCAGAAGCGGCTCTTTGGAGATCTTTTCAGTTTAATATCGTGGATCTCGGTAGACCATCCGGCAGGGTTCAAGTTGAATAATGAGCTTGGTCAGTTCTTGGGAGACTTGTACATTTGGGCATTAAAGTTCTGGAAACTAATGATCAACGATCTTGTTGAATTAAACGTGCCGCTGGAGATGAAGCTGTGGATTTTGGTGACGTTCCAGTTATTCCTTAAGCTTGTATGTTACTTTGGTGGGATTTCGTTTCTTATCAGTTTTTTGATTGATTGTTTGAACTATCTCACCATGCACATTACCTGCTTTTACCATACAAGTACCAAGATCTACAAGCGCCAAATTGAGGTCATCAAGTCGTTATTTCAACTCTTTAGAGGGAAGAAGTATAACGTCTTGAGAAACAGAATTGATAACTTGAATAACTACGTCCATGGCACTGATGGGGGACTGTTTGAGATCGACCAGTTTCTTCTTGGGACCTTACTCTTCATGGTCCTCGTCTTCTTGTTGCCAACAGTGTTTGCATTTTACTTGACATTCTTTATTCTCAGACTCGCTACTATGGTGTTGCAGAACTTCTTGGAGAACCTCCTTATACTCATCAACTTCACTCCGTTATTTGTTATTTTGCTCAAATTGAAGAACTCCAACCGGTTGCAGGGTGGTATCCGGTTCCAATACTTATCCACAGAGAAGAACATTAACTATGTCAAGCTTTCAAATAAGTCTTTGACATACGGAGAGATCTTTCATAACTTCCTCCAACTCTTTACCCATGCAAAGAGTTTTAGGAGTTCGTTGGTCCTGAACTTTGTCCAGGGCGAGCCAATTGTCTTGAAACACAACTACAGACTAAAGTACCATTACTTGATGCTACCTGAGAGATGGGAAGAGACCGTAAATGTATGGCGGGGCCTTACGAAGTAATTAATAAATAATAGATATAGCTATAGTAATTTGCAGCCAAAAACGCAGTTTATCCATATATATTCACGTGCACTTATTGAGTCTAGGGCTGTAACCCTCGCATATGCTGACTATTTGCGCCCCCTGCACATAGCCCAACCAAATTTTCAAATTTTTTAATTTTTTTTTCGTATGAAAAATTCGACTCGCACATACTCAGTATTCCAACCAGTTTTTTAAAGAATTTTCCTTTCTATCTACAGGTGTTGATAATACAGTAACTAGCGGAAACATGTCTTTACCAGCTTCATTCAACTTGACTCAAGCCGACACTGAATTGTTGTTGGCTGCCAACGTCCACTTGGGTTCCAAGAACGTTCAAGTCCACAACAAGCCATACGTTTACAAGACCAGACCAGATGGTGTTAACATCATCAACATTGGTAAGACTTGGGAAAAGATCGTCTTGGCTGCCAGAATCATTGCTGCTATTCCAAACCCTTCTGATGTCGCTGTCTGTTCTTCCAGAACTTTCGGTCAAAGAGCTGTCTTGAAGTTCGCTGCCCACACTGGTGCTACCCCAATTGCCGGTAGATTCACCCCAGGTAACTTCACTAACTACATCACCCGTTCTTTCAAGGAACCAAGATTGGTTATTGTTACCGATCCAAGAACTGATGCTCAAGCCATCAAAGAATCCTCTTACGTCAACATTCCAGTCATTGCTTTGACCGACGTCGACTCTCCATCTGAATACGTTGATGTTGCCATTCCATGTAATAACAAGGGTAAGCACTCCATTGGTTTGATCTGGTGGTTGTTGGCCAGAGAAGTCTTGAGATTAAGAGGAATCATCCCAGACAGAACCACCGAATGGTCTGTTATGCCAGATTTATATTTCTACAGAGACCCTGAAGAAATTGAACAAAACGCTTCCGAAGAAAACAAGACCGAAGACGTTGAAGAAACTCAAGTCAACGAAGCCGAAACCGAATGGACCGGTGAAACTGAAGAAGTTGACTGGGCTGCTGATGCTGCTCCAGCTGTGGAAGATGCTGTCTCTGCTTCTTGGTAATTGCAATTATAAGATTCCTTTCAGTAATATAAAAATCATTCTATTTTGTGAGTAGATTACTCTGGGCTTAAAATTACAACATTAAATAATAGGTATGAATACATGTATCTTTAGAGTAACTTGATGGAGACAGAGGGAAGTCGACTACAATTAGCAGGAGAGCGATTGGTGATACAGGCGGAAATTGATCCACCTGTTATCAGTAAGACAACGCAGCCACTACTGCTGCTTATCTCTGGGCACTGTGGTTGGCGAGATCTTGATCTGTAGCCCCCGTCGACAGGTCTCTATATCGTCGTCCGGATCACGAAAACTACTAGTTGATGAAGAAATTTTTCGTTACCCGGCCGTGGCCCGCCAGACGCTCCTATAAAAAGTATTTCCACTTTACATCCATCGCTTTTCTCTCTACAATTTGATTACCAACGGAACCTGACAACAAACCAAAACCCTAGTCAGTACGTCACGGACTTGTCCAGTTGGGGACTGGCTTCTCGTTCTGAGCGGCCACTTGTTCCCGACCGACGTGCTGGTGCCCCCGTAGAATAAGACTCGACCCGCCGCGAGGTTTTCTCTGGCGGGACCGATGCCATAGTTTTATTTGATGCTTGTTTCGGGTGTTTTGTTTGCATGTTTTCCCAGAATAAGGCCCCGGATTTTCGTGTTCTTACTTCGTGATAGAATTGGCACTTCATGCCCGGGGGATATCTTGGCCACATGGCCAAAGCTTGTATTTTACCTTTGTTTATTCTCTAGCCAAAACAGAATGATGAAACAAGAATTCTGTTTTGGCATTTAACTTTCCGTAAGCCTCTTTGCCCTGTTTTACACTTTTGGGGTTGTCCCACCTTTTCTATGGAGACACCCGTGCTGTTCCCATGCGGCGGGCCATACTGTCCGCACGTACCGCACACTGTTTACGCACCAGTCCGTTTTAGGAAAATCGCGTCCTTGTTATGATCTAACTGTCATCTACGATTTATAGTACATCGCTCTTCCTGCTCTCCACCGGTGTTTGCCACTACACCCTTATTCTACGACTTGCGGTACCATTGCCATGACGTTTGGTCAAAAGATCCAGGAGTACATATACTCTCTCAGCACCACCGACAAGTACTCCGAGTACGATTCCCGCAAATCTTTCAACCGTCTCAACGGACCCGATTCCGAAACAAACCTCTTGTTCTCCCACCACAATCAGTCGTCGACAGAATTGATCAATGACGACAGCGACGAATACATCAGCACCAGAGAAGGTGTCCACGAGGTCAAGTTGGCGTGGCACCACATCAACAACTGGCTCAAGAAGTACTCGCCCGACTTGGAGAGCTCTCTCCAGGACAAATGCACCACATCGGATATCAACGAGTTCCAGAAAGACTTGAACATCAAGTTGCCCAACTGTGTTATCGAATTCTTCAAATTGACCGACGGTCAGTCCAATTTTGGCTCCAACAATAACGAAACCAGCGAAGGTCTCATCTTTGGATTGAAACTCATGTCGCTCGACGAAATTGTCATCATGACCGAAAACTGGCGCAAGGTCGCCCACTACTTCAATTCCGAAGCATCTCTCCTCAAGCAAAACAACCGTCTTGTCGAGTTGGCCAAGTTACCCACGAGTCACAATAATGCCATCCACATGAACAAAAAGCTCAGCGGAATGAGCCCTCTGTCTGTCGCCACATCGCCGAGGAACTCGACTGATCTCCCAGAACCAAGATCTTCTCGCTCTTCTTCGACCTCGAGTCATGTTTCGTCGTCCTCTACAGCAGCAGAGATGCCCAAACAGATGTCTATGCCTCCAGGTCAAATTCATGATACATTCGCCCACCCCATGTGGATCCCCATAATCACAGACGAAGTAGGTAATTATATCGGCATTGACTTGTCTCCTCCACTTAATAGCAAGGGCAAAGTCGGTCAAGTGATCTTGTTTGGCCGTGAATTTGACATTAAGTTCAAGATTGCCGATAATTTTGGCGATTTCCTCTTGATCTTTGCCAATGACTTGGAAATTGGCAATTGGGAGATCAAACAAAATCGCAAAAACAACTATGGTGACTTGTTCATAGGGAATGAAGGCACTTTGGTGTACATGGACAAGGAAACAAACACCGAGGTACCATACCTTGACGCATTAAGAAGAAGAAGTATTAAAACCTGGTTGGAGTCCATAAAAGAACCTACGCCTGAAGAATCTGAATTGATCTGTGAACTCAAATCTAAAGAATCGTTTGTATTATCGTACAAAAATATGAACTCCGTCGACAAATCTATTTCCAGCAATCTTTCCAACATTGATACGATAAATCAACCTATCAACGAGAGACGCAAAGCAAATCATAAGAGTTCTCTTTCGCAGGTTCCAGAATCCGAAGGGGAAATATAGTGATTACCAAATAATTCTTTGGATATTTAATGGTTCACTTGCCCAGCGGAACTCGTAGTTGAAGAAAACGAGAGCGGTACCCACGTTGATAGTATTCAACCAGAAGAATTCGAGAACGTTTCTGTTATCGTTTTCGGGTTGAATGAAAATTCTAAACACCAATAAGGGAAGAATATAATAACGTGGCTCAAAGAGAGGAGATGGCACGATAATGCAAAATACTGTGCCCAAAAATGCCAAGATGGTGATAGGTGAAAGCTTCTTAGCCTGTTTCAACCTGTTGATAACGTTCCAGGTAGCGAAATGGTACACTGGAATGGCAAGATATGTCCCGTATTTGTGCTCGATGAGTCTCTTGAAGATGTAGAAGGAGTAATGTCTGTTGTCGGCCAACAAAAATGGATGAACAACAGTAAAATTCTCAATGATATACTTAATCAACAAAGCAAATCCAGCATTCAATGCAGAATTTAAGCCGTAGTTATTAAGAATAGTGAAGTTGGCGTAATCCACTAACGTCTTACGGGATAACCATACTGGCCAGGTAAAGAAGTTAATGAACGTGAAGCAGTAAAACACTTGAACGAAATGGAGGTTGAAAAGATGGTTATCCTTGTCCCCCATGGCGACACCACCATTGATCTTGACAAATACAAGGAAAGCAACAAAGTTGACAACAAATGGAACCACACTCGACCATTCCTTCAATGCCTTGGAAATGTACTTTTGAATCCTGGCAAAGAGGTTCGATTCGGGGCCGACTCTTTCGTCGATGGCAACGGATAAAATAAAGCCTACCCATACAATATTGGGTTGTCTAAACCATAAACTGATCAATCCCCAGACGCCACTGATCCAGCAATTGGTAGTGGAAAAAGGCTTCTTAATGGCATAACCCAACGCGATGATGATCAAAATAGCTGACCACACGTCTGTGTAGTATAATGAGTAGTAAGTAAACAATAAGGGTTGGGAAACAATGTTGACACGCCAAAACAGCAAACGTCCCTGACGTTTAAACGCGCCGAGGGCCCATGGAAGTACAAGTAAACCACCAACCAAGTTCAACGACCGTAATGAAGTGTCGCTGCAGCCGTCGATCCCCACCAAGTTCAAGGCCCTGGCGTAGGCATAGCCCAACAAGTATAGGCCTGGAGGCGTTGTGATCTTGCTGTCCCACTCGGAGAATCTTCCAGCGCAATAAGTTTGACACTGGCGAAGATGGAAGATCTCATCAATAAACGGTGTTTTGACTTTGAGTTTGGTGTAATGTTGCACTACAAGCGTAAGCACAACAAAAAGGATCAGTGCCGTGACTTGGATAGCCTTGCCGCCTATGTTATTCTGGACAACCAATGGCATTATTTAGGTTCTTCCAATGTTGGTTGATCGTGGTGGAGAGTTGGCTGTAGTTTTATCTAGAGTTGAAAAAGTCACATGATGTAGGCGCCAACTTCTACTTCAGGAAATTTAGGAACACCAACCTGGAATAACGTCCCAGTTAGGAAATACCATCTGTTCTAAAAAGCACACCTACCAAGTCGGGTATAGATCAGCAACTTGGGGTAGGCATTAGATTTCGGCAATTGTGGGGAGTTACCGAAAACGTTAGAATTTGGCATATTTGTTACAATTTCATGTATTTCGATCTTAGTTCGCGGCTAATACCGTTAGACTCAACACCACCTCCAACATTTCATAGTCAAACACAATCCGAAGATGAACCAATACCTGAGTTTGCCAACCTTTCGATACGGGAAGATTTGATGTTTGTACGTTCACAGCTTCCCGTCAGCCAAATGTCTTCTTTCCAGTCAAAAGGTAGTGGCGGTGCGGACGAATGTCCCCAGGATGAAATTGCTGATGCACTTGGATATACCCAGAAAAGCAACAGCAACTCGCCCCAGAGTTCCAGAATCGAGATTGCTAGTTTGTTGCTTTCTTCAACCTCTCCCAAGAAGTTAGCTTCACTATTGGCAAATGAAGTATTTGCACCCAAAACTCGACCCAAGCGGGCAGAAGTGATCATGGCCGAAAAAATCCTCCAGGCACCGGGCCTTCGCAACGATTTCTATTCGAACCTCGTGAGCTGGTCTCGGAAATCTAACAAAATAGCCGTAGGGTTGGGGTGCCAGGTGTATATTTGGGGAATCGACAATGTCGTGGTACCAATCAATTTCAGTCAGTACGATACCGTCACGGCTGTTTCGTGCCATACCAGCGATTATCTACTAGTGGCAACCACTAATGGAACACTCTTGTTGGTCAATATGAGGGAGAACCGCGTTCGTCATGTCATGAGAAATAACGGCGTGTGTATCTACTGCTTTGCTTGGTACAGCAACCTGTTATTCTATGCCGGAGATGACTTGGGTCAAGTCACAATGTTTGAGATTGTCGATAGTCGGCTTGTTGTTCGTCGAATGTTCAAGAGTCAGCAGCAACAAATATGCGGTATGTTTCCACTATTGCGGTCCTGGACTTTTTTGCACCCAAATTAATTCCGCCCTTTTATTACGATACTAATCCTCTAGGCTTAGCGATCAACGCTACTAAAACCCAACTAGCAGTGGGTGGAAATGATAACTGTTGCACTATTTGGGACGTGGACAGCACCTTACACGTTTCCTTACGATGCGTGCTCCCGCATGACGCTGCTGTGAAGGCCCTTGCGTTCTGTCCTTGGTCAAGCTCATTAATTGCAACGGGAGGTGGCAGTAAAGACCGCAGAATACGGTTCTGGCATGCCAACAGCGGGACTCTTTTACGCGAGATCAACACCGAGGGCCAAATTACCTCGCTTGTGTGGTCCGTTTTCAAGAGACAAATCGTAGTTACGTTTGGCTTTGGCAGCAAAGAAATGGCCAGAGTATACTCGTATCCGGCCATGGAAAGACTAGTGGAAATTGTGGCCACCAGCTCCAACCTCCGAATTTTAAGCAGTTCTATGGGTCCCGATGACCTGAGAATGTGCGTTGCAACGAGCGATTCTACAATTCGGATATATAAACTATGGGAAGTTGGCCAGGCTCTCACATCGTCAGCCGGAGGAGCATATGGCAGCAAACTTATTGAGATGAACGAAGGTGAAACCACACCTACAGAAGGAATAATTCTCCGTTAAAGTTTCGGCTGGACCGTGGGTTCGACGTACAACTTCCTATTTTTGGGAACATTTCCTAAAACCGGCCCAGCTGCATGCAGGATCGGCTTTAAATCAATCATCCATGACAACCTCAACTTCGCCGCAATAACGACATAGTACTTTTTGCTCATCTGATATCAAGTATTGTGATTAAACATGTCTGGAGCTTTGATTAACCGTTCATTAACCACTATCCGTACTGAGTTGAAATTTTTGTTGGACTCTGAGGTCATTGACCAGCCTTTATACGATAGGCTCACCACCGCCATCCCCTTAAAGTATGCCAAGGACCTGAAGCCTTGGGGAGTTGAAAAGTTGGGTTTGTCAGAGTCTTCGGAACCAGCGGCTGCTCCAGCTTACGCTCCTCCAACTGCTGCCCCACCTTCTGGTGCTCCTTCTGGCCCTCCTCCTGCTGACAAACTTGCCAACGAATTCGCTAGAACCACCATCAGTGCTCCTCCTCCAGCAGAGTTGTCTCGTTCTTCGTCGCAAAATCCAGTCGGATATTGTAAAGTATCCTACGAATATCAGGCTGTTGAAGCCGATGACTTGAATTTGTCCAAGGGCGACAAGCTCGCTGTTACCGAACACTTATCCGAAGACTGGTGGAAGGGCCACAAAAAGGGTTCTACACAAGTGGGTGTTTTTCCCTCCAACTACGTCAGTGTGATCTCTCAGCAAGAGTTTGAACTGAACAGCGTGATCAGAAACGCCGTGGCCGCTCCTCCATCCGAGAAGCTGGAACACAACTACCAACCACTGTACTCTCCACAAGAGTACTCTCAACCACCCCCACAACAATACTCACCATACCAAGCTCCACAGCAATACCCCCCTCAACAATTGCAACAACAGCCATCCTACGGTGGTTACGCACAATACCCTCCACCATCAACCAACTACTACCCACAACAAGCACCACCACCTCAGCAAGAACCCCAACCAGAGCAGCAGCTGCAATCGTCGGGTCACTTGCGTAAGTTTGGTAGTAAGCTAGGAAATGCCGCTATTTTTGGTGCTGGTGCCACCATCGGTGGAGATATTGTCAACTCCATCTTCTAATCCATGACGTGACATTCTTTATATAGCTATTTACAAACACAGCCCTACTTACGGCCGTCCACAACAGTATTCAATAACAAAGTATCGTTATCCAACAAGATCTTGTTTGGAGAGTTGGCCAAAATGGCAGCGATTTCTCTGGCAGTGTCCAATCTCTTCAATTCAACGTAATCCTTGGACTTCTTGATGGCTTCACCAACCAATTCAGCCGACTTGGCTTCACCAGCAGCCTTGACCACCAACTGTTGCTTTTCTTGAATAGCCTTGTCGACAACGAAAGCAGCTCTTTGGGCATCTTGTTGAGCAATTTGCTTAGCTTCAACGGCAGCACTGAATTCAGGCGAGAATGTCATGAAAGTGAGCGAGACATCGTCCAAGTGAATGTTGAACTTGCCGGCACGACGGACCAAGTTCTCCTTGACCAAACGACTAACCTTTTCTCTTTGGGTGATCAATTGGGATGCGTTGAACTGAGCAACAACCGATTTCAACACTTCATTGACGATGGATGGCAATACCTTTTCATCGTAGTCGGTACCGAGGGTACGGTAGATGTTTGGCAATTGCCCAATGTCAGGCTTGAACAAAACTCTGCAAGTAATGTTGACCATCTGCAAGTCCTTAGTACCAGTCAAGGAAGCAACGTTTCTTGGTTTGGCACGGACATCGTACACCACGGGTCTTTGGAGCCACGGGATGATGAAATGGGTACCTTCAGGGTAGATCTGAGGTTGAACACCGTTCAAACGCGAGTATATGATGGCACGTTGACCACCATCGACGTTGAACAAAGCGTTCTGAGCAAAAATGGACACACCACCGAGAACCAATAAGCCCCCGATCCCAGCAAACATGCCGAAAGGAGAACGTGGAGCACCACCAGTCGTCTTACGGGCAGCAGTAGCCCTACGTCTAAGTTCGTTAGATAAGTTTTGCCAGTTCTTGTCGCTCATCTTGTAGATTTTGGATAGAAGTTGTGGGATGGCGTTGGTTGCCTCCATTTTGAGTGGGTAGGCGAAACGGGTGTAGACACGACTTTGCCTTTTGGTAGCGACAATGTAGAGTGTGGCTATTCCCAAAAAATAAAATGATATAAGATGCCTGCGTAGCGTAATGGTTAACGCGTTTGACTTCTAATCAAAAGATTGCGGGTTCGACTCCCGCCGTGGGTTCTATAAATGCGGTTTTAGCTCAGTTGGGAGAGCGTCAGACTGAAGAGATTCAGTCACAGTTAATCTGAAGGTCCTGTGTTCGATCCACAGAAATCGCATTCTTTTTTTGCTTTCAGAGTAGGCTAATAGCAATGTCTTCATCGTGGTTGTAGTTATTACCTTGCTTCTTATTATTTATTATTCATTATTCGTTAAACTAACTTGGAACACCCTCGTAATCGTTCTTTTCGTTGTACTCGTTAATCACCTTTCTCCAATGTCTTTTGCGGTTGCTCTGGATGGGGTTGGTCCTCAAGACCTTCTCCATGAAAATGAACAACACAATGACCACGGCTATAATGAAGTTGGGTGCGATCAATCGAACCAATGCGGAACTAGGGACAGTTCGTTCGTAGGGACACTGGGCATTTGGACCACCAGACACGAAACAGTCAGTCACAGTGATATCATTGAGGTCTATCCACACAGGATACGTTATATTGTCAGCACCTATGGTGTCTTTCAACGACATCATCTCAATGCTCAGGTGTGGGATGCTAAAGACGTAGCCATCGGGACACGAGTCTTTGGTGGATGCAGTAAAGTAATTCGTTCTGCCAAAACCTGCCAACCATTTATGTGGCTCTTCCGTATTCTGACAGGCGTAATAGTATTCATTGTAACAGTTTGTGACTCGCCATCCATCTTCAAATAAAGCAACACACTGGATTGCAGATTTGCTGGCATTGTTTGGCTCCTCGTCTTCACTGTCAGACGTCGGTTCCAAATTGTAATCATCGTTATTTCCATCCGGCTGTCCCAATGCCCACGACCAGAACGAAAGGTATATAAAGTTGTCAACAATATCTCCAAGTGAATCGCTTTCGTCAAACGCCACTTGAGAAAGCTCGTAATTCGTGGTATTTAAGATGGGTGATATTCCACACTGAACGTACGTCCTAAAAGTTTCATTGGTAAAGGGCTGGACGTCGTCGTCTATAACAAATCTAAAATGGGCATTCAACGAAATGTTGTTGAAAATATTGACATCAAAGCTGCTATCATTGAAGGAATCGATTAGTTCGAGACAAGAATTGTACAATGTATGGTTGCTCGACGAAGACACAGTGACCGGGAGATTTGAATCCAGTGTAAACACAGTCTGGTTATCTTGTGAGTTTAGATCGTAGGTATTTTCTGAAACATTATTATCCCAAACAGAAATCAATACTCTTCTCAAGCTTCCAAACACAAACGTTTCCAACGTGGGTAAGGTAGTCGACGACTGGTTGTAGTAGTTACTGAATGCAATGTTCAGTTGCTGTTGTACTCGGTAGTTAGCCAAGTCTTGAGGCGTGAAAAGTAGATTGCCAAGCGCAGCAAAGGATTCATTAAGTGTAGAGTTTCCAACATGCTGATCGGTACTCCCGAATTGATAAATGGACGAGTTGGTGTACTTGGAATCGATGGAATTCAATCGCAAGAACAATTCTATGATATTGACATCCGCATTGGAGTTTGTCCGGCCACAATAAGAAACTATGGTCTGCACGAGACCAGTAACAGTTAGGCCTGGATCACACTCATATGTATCCCCTGTCCACAGAACGTTAAGTGTCAGAGAAAGGGATGCCGTAGCATTATTAGGAAATGGTGCAGGACAAAGCTGCCATGTTGACGTGAAGTTGTTCCAGTATAGGTCAATAATAAAAGACTGCAACCCCAGGTCCATGAGAGTGCCAAAATAGCCCAAACTAGAAGAAGAATACCCATAAGGTCCGAATACCAATGAAGAAAGTGATACGCCTGTGGTACTTAGCTGGTCTATTGGTACATACTTCGAGACATCACGCTGGGCCCGACCTGCCACATCTATTTGGGGCGACATAGTGGGCCAGCTGGTCCACGCTGCCACCTGTACACTCAAAAAGAGGAACAAGATAAGCATCGGTAAACACGGGTGGTATATTGTATAGTGATTTAACTCAGCCATTTTTTGATAGTACGTCGTGCGCATTACCAATATCACCACCCATAACACACTAACAACTTGGTCCAAAGCGCCATTATTCAAATCAGTGCGGCCATGGAACTGGTTTTGCCAACGATTCTAGATGGTCTCAATACAGAACAACGACGGGCAGTGACAGCGCCGGCAAATTCGCGTCTCCAGATTATTGCTGGCCCTGGCACGGGTAAGACCAAGGTGCTCATCTCACGAGTGGCGTACTTGATGATACACGAAGGTCTCAAGCCACAACATATCATTGTCACTACATTCACCAAGAAAGCAGCAAATGAAATGACCGAGAGGTTGCTAACATTGCTTAAGGATACCGAAATAGACGTGTCAAAACTCCTCATTGGGACATTCCACAGTATCTGTTATCGGATCATCAAGATATACGGGAAAAAGATAGGAATCGCCGATTATACTGTGGCAGATGAAAGAGATAGTGGTCAGATATTGAAGGAGGTGTTTGAGAACCTTACCGATGGAGAAGTGGACTACTTGAGGGGACTCCCAGAGGAGGAAAGAGGCCCATTCCTTTCCCACGATTCTAAAAACCATGGTTATGATTTGAAGAAGATAAGAAGACAAATTTCTAAATTCAAATCTTCCGGTATCCTGCCTCAAGACTCGACGGGTAACGCGTTGGTCACTCTTATCTATTCAAAATACCAAACATCACTCCAGGCGAATACATTGCTTGACTACGACGACTGTCTAATGGTTTGCTACCAGCTCATTACAACCTTTTCCGTACTTAACTTTGTGCAGCATGTCTTGGTGGATGAGTTTCAGGATACGAATGAGATCCAGCTACAACTAATGTACGAGTTTTCCAGGGGCCACCCGAACAACCCCAAGCTCCAGAATAATGTTACTATTGTGGGTGACCCCGACCAGAGTATTTATGCTTTCAGAGATGCTCAAGCTGTTAATTTCGAGAAAATGAAGCAATTTTATACTGGCTGCAAAATTATCACATTAACAGAAAACTACCGTTCTACTCTGGCAATCTTGGAATATTCCGAATCTGTTATGAGACAACAAGAGGAAAGGTCAGGCAAACAATTGCGTTCACAAATGGGCAATTCATTCAAACCCGTATATGGGAATCTCAACTCTGCCGAGGAGGAGGCAAGGTGGATCTGTTACCAGATAGAACACTTGGTGACCCTTCCTAATTCAGTTATAGTTCACGGCGACATAGCTGTGTTGGTACGAACAGCATTCCAAACACGGGTGATTGAAAACGAGTTTGTACGAAGAAGAATACCTTATCGCATGGTACGAGGGAAAGCTTTCTGGGAACGGAAAGAAGTGGTTACAATTATCGATTACTTGCGAGTTGTCGCTAATGAAAACGATAGGATCGCTCTTTTAAGAACGCTAAACTTTCCCAAGCGAGGATTGGGAGAGAAGACGATGGAGGTGATAGAGGCAGAACTACAACTGAGTTCCGAACCAGCATTTTCAGTCCTCGAATCTATGGTTCAATCCTCGTCCAAACTAACCAATAATAACAAGAAAACTCTTGGGATATATTTGGATATGATAAAGGAAGCAAGGAGCTTAATGGATACCAGTATATCGAAGCTCTTTGAACTAATCCATAGCAAGTCTGGGTTAATGAAAGAGTTTCCCGATCCAGCTCAGAACTTAAACATCGAGGAGGTGCAAAAACAGCTCTGTGAATTTACTCCCAAGGAAGAAGAAATTGAAATATTCATTGGAGGAACCAAGGAAGACATTGGCGAAGATTCCAGGAACGTGCTTTCCAAGTTCATTCACTCTGTGGGCTTCTACGAAACGGAAGAAAGCAAGGACGAACACGGGGGAACAAGAATATCAATTTCCACAATCCATGGAGCCAAGGGCCTTGAGTGGCCCGTGGTGTTTGTTCCTGGGCTCTCAGAATCTATTTTACCAGCAGGGTTTGCACTAGCCGGCGGTGGACCTGAAGCAGTCGACGAAGAACGGAGATGTTTCTATGTGGCTACGACCCGGGCGAAACTCTTGCTCTACACGTCATCATATACTGAATCGGAAGGGAAATGGGGCCGTCGGCCCGTTGATAAAGTTTCCCGATTCATCAAGAACGTCACCAATCAGGTCATTGGATACCAAAGCGCATTGGAGGCAAATAACCTATCGAAATTGTATGGTATGACAGGGAAACCTCCCGGAAAGATATCGCCCGACTTCTTTGTCATGTACGAGAAGCGGTTGCAGGCATTTGTTGGAGGTGCCGACTACCAGATCGATGCAGCCACCTCCACTGCAATCAGTGGGTTCACCAGTGCCAAGTTGGTGCGGCCGATAGGTCTTTCCCGTGGACCACCACGGACCACGCCGCGGCCGGCAGCCAAGGTAGCGCCATCAATAACTGCCATGTTGACCACGACTACGAGCAAGCCATTGAAGGTCATGACGACTGCACCAAGATTGGCACCGAAAACAGGAAAGGCACCTGTTTATGTTCGAGACGGAATCAACAAACCCACGGGGAACCGTGCACCACCATATATACCCGACAGAAGGAAAAAATAGATATGTATATATATTAGAACAAGGTTTATTACAACAAACTGTCAAAAGAGCGCCAACCCCACCGTTGTGGCCGCTGTAAGACACTCACTTGGAAATAGTGAAGGACCAAGGCACAGTCAAATGGACGGTCTTGTCATCATCAACAAACTTGGTGATAGCAGAGTAGTTACCTCTAGCAAACGTACCTGAGGGAGCCTCGACTTCCTGGAATCTTTTCACGTAGAACGGGGTTTCCGTGGTGTTTGGCGCATACGAACCCAAAGGTTCTTCCAACTTCTCAACTCTGATTCCTGCTCTCTTGACCGAGTGCAAGTACTTCAAACCGGTGATGATTTCGTGCTGCACTCTGAACTTCACTACCAACTGGTAGACGGACTTCTCCTTGATGATGAACTTGATGTCCTTACCTGCAATGGTGTTCCCGTCGTCGTCTTCCAAGTTGACCACAATAGACTGCAAGTTTGGTTGGTCGGGGAATTCCAAGCCCATTTCAACAATCACCACCTTACGCTTGTCGCCAGCTTTGACTGGATACGCGTTGGTGTCGCTCGACAACCCCAAGGACGCCTTCCACTTGGCCAAACTTTCGTCTTCCGCGTCCAACTTGGTGTATTCAGCAATAGTTTTCTTTTCGCCAACTGTGTAGCCCTCAACGGTCTCGGGCACTAAATCATCTTCGAGGTTCGACATGGTTGTTACACTGATTTTTCTTTCCAGTTGTGACGTGGAATTGGCCTGGTAGACGAAACGAAGAATGGATTTATGGGGCGCGCGTATGCAGGAGACCACCCATTCCGAGGCGCATCGTCTGCCTACGACTACAGGTCGGAACACGACTGACTGAAACGGTCGACGGACATTTATTGGCAGCTCGATAGAAACCGGCACCCGAGGGATTGGTGTTGGAATTGGAAGCAACGGCTTTGGAGACGACAATATCAATTTGCGGCCACCCAAAAAATAAATTTTGCACCCAAACTGGCCAAGCTGAACTCAAACAATGTTTTGGTCCTAGTTAGCGTTGTTTCGGGTAAAACTTCTTCTTCGTCCGCTTTTTAGCATCTTCGGGTAATATGATGTATGGATTGTTCAACAACCGTCTTTCTGTTTCTTTGTCATAAGGTGGCATGGCGTAGGAGGGGTATGGATAGTAGGGGAGATACGGAGATAATGATCCAGGAGGAGCCGAAAATGAAGGTTGTCCTGGCCCCGGTGGATGTAAATATGGATGCAGAGGGTGTCCTGGGAGTGGAACGGGATGCTGGACCGGGTGCGGAGCCATTAGCGGAGGCAGAGGGCCAGGAATACCCACCACTGGCGGCGGCGGAGGCGGCAGAAACAGCAGAGGTCCCATTCCTGGCGGATGAATACCTCCCATCGGTATTGGAATAGCCAACGGAGGCGTGTTGGGATACGAATACGGCCCAAACGGCGGCGCAAAGGGGATATTATTGTCTTGGACGAGTCTGGGAGCGGGCTCGAGGGCCTCGTCCGAATCAGTGTGGTCGTCGTCGTGCTGGTCTTTAAAGATCTGTTCTCGCACCTTCAAATATAATGCTTCTTTCGATGCTCTTTCCGATTCGATCTTGCTCGAATCCAGAATATCGTCGGTGGAATCATTCCGCTGTGGGGGCAACACGTCGGTTTTCTTGCGGATAATCATCTTTGGCTTGACTACAGCAGCAACCGGAGGGGTTTCTAGCGGCTCCGGTGCCACCTCTATGAACTGGGCCAACGTGTTCAACAGTTTGTTCCTTATGGTATTGACCACGGCCTCGTAGTCATGGTCAATGGTTGGCGTTACTACAATCTCATTAGCAGTGTTGTTCCAGTGCTGGAGCTGGTAATATTGACACAATTGATGTGAAAGGAGTCTGTAGTACGAATTGCGAAGAAATGGCGCTCGTATCACGTATGGATCGGGGTTCTGCTTCGCGGCAACGTTGTGAATAAACAGTATTAGGTCCTTCTCTAGCTGGAAAAGATACACCCGCTCGGCAGGTTTGGCCAATGCCGTGCGTACCGAACTCGGAAGCTCCATCTCACTCTACTTTTCTCCTCGGAGAGCTTATCTATCTGGGCTGCCTCCTCGGGGCCCGTTGTTGGAATCAAAATTTTCAGTATGCCAGAATCCTGCACAGAACTCTCCACAATTCCGTGCGCCCTCCACCTCTACAAGATTACGTTAGGCCGAATCAGACTTCAAGAATCTTACTGCCAATTCACCATGTCTAGCGCTGATGAAGTAAGTATAGCGGAAGAAATTAGTCAGAACATGCTAACAAACCAGATACGTGCAAAGCGTTTGGCCCGTTTGAATGCTGGGACAGACCGTCAGCGGCCGCCACCAACACAAGATACGCCGACGGCAAAGGCTCCGGAACCAGTCAAGGCTCCGGAACAGGTAACGCAATCCGAACCTACATCCTCCCCAAAACCACAAACAGTGGCACAACAACAGCCATTGAGGCAACAAGAACTTGTCTCCACCGAGTCCCCCCAAGTTCACCTTTCCAAATGGCTCTCTCTCGAGATCAAGTCGATCTTTGGCGCCACTCTTACGGCAGGTGACCAAGGTATATTCCTTGAGACCTTGGCACTGGAACTCGGCTCGGATCCACTCACCGAAGACCACTTGGAGGGGGTGTTTATGGAAGTCCTTACTGATTTGGGATTGCCCTCGCCATACAAAACCACAATCGAATACTTGTACTCCATTTACCACGCGGCATTTAGAGCAAAAAGGACTCTACCAGTGAAGTCTCCCTTTTATCAGGAAAAGATAGCCATTATCAACAAGATCATCAGTTTTTCTACGTCGTATGGGTTCATCTGTTTCCAAATCCCAGATATGTTCCTCCAAAACAACCTCGACTTGGCAATTGATATATTTATTAAAAGGTACAACGTTTTGACCCCGTTCTTGATTGACATTGTCAAGTCCAGCATTGAACAGGAATCTTTGCTTGACCTTTTGAACGCGTTTTTACCTGCGTTGAGTTCTCGTCTTTACAAACTCAACTTGAACGATGCGACTTATGTCAATTACATTACACTTTTGGAATCTTTGGTATCCCTCAAGCCAGTGGCCGCAATTTTTTCTCAGGTCAACGGGTTCCAGCCCCCACAAAGAGATGTGGGGTTGGATTTTGAAAACAAGACTTTGTTAGGTTCGTTTCTCCGTTTGTCTCCACTTCATCCTTTAGTAGCTGCCTACTATTTTCCGGGTAATGCTAGTAATATGCCACAAACTCAGATTAAAAGCACTTACGAATCAATCCAGAACGAATATAAGGTTGTCTGTGACCGTTTGTTTTTCATTGTTGATAAATTGATTCGTGGTTCCGCCCAAACCCGTACTGATTTGTTGACCTGGTTTGCTGAACTCATCAATTTAAGTCACTTAAGAAGAGGTAGTCATGCCGATTTTGCCAAATTACCTTCAGACGGAATTATGTATAACATTACTATAATCTTGGTTAAATTGAGTTTACCATTCATGGACCATCCAAGCTACAGCAAAATCGACAAGATCGACATAGATTACTTTGCAAAGAGTAAATTGATCGATGTCACTGATGAATCGAGAGTCAACTCTTCTATCCAAGAAGCCGACGAAGAATACAAGGTCGACGAGGCCGAAGAAGTGAACTTTATCTCACACTGTTTTTACCTTACATTATCTTACTTGCAGTATGGTGTGGGTGGTGTTCACAATCACTTTGAACGTATCAAGAGGCAGATCAAGCAGTTCACAGAACGTATTGCCATGATACAAGGAGATAGATTGACGAATCCGATGTTGAGTCGTATGCTTCCTACTTTATTGAAGAGTGTTAACGAATTGAGCGGTATTAAACATTCAGTCCAAGCGCTTTTTAGTTACAGACCTTTGCAACTTGAAATTTTTGATTTTATTGTGGGTTCGACGACGTTCATCACTAAATTGATTGATCCCAATCATACATATCCAGCAACTAAGCTTTCTATTCCTATTTACAAAATTGAGCATACCTCTCAGTTGGATGACCATGACTTCTTAAAAACCAAGACACCTAAGCCCTGGAAATACTACCCAGAGTTTATTTTGGAAGGTATTATTAATTACTGCAAGTTTTCCACGAACTTCCCTGGGTGTCCTTTGGTGTTTAATCAAGATAAATTGCAATTGTTTGTTGAATTTGCCATTATTTTGTTGAGATGTCCCGAATTAATCGGTAATCCACATATGAAGTCCAACTTGATTGAATTGATATTTATTGGTTCGTTGCCAATGAGTAATGGTGAAATTGGATTCATTGCTTCTATTTTCAGCACCAACAAGCTTGTCCTAGACAATATTCTTTATTCCTTGTTGGACTTTTATGTCATGGTTGAGAAGACAGGTTCATCCAGTCAATTCTACGACAAGTTCAACAGCAGATATTACATATCTTCCATTTTGGAAGAGTTATGGAAAATCCAAGCAGTTAGAAAACAGTTGACTGAATATTCAAGGACCAATGTTGAGTTTTTTGTTAGATTCATTGCCAGAATGTTGAATGACACTACATACTTGTTGGACGAAACCTTTTCTGAATTGAATTCTATCCACAACTATCAACAGGAGCTCAAAAGCCGTGCACAAGGCAATGCTGCAAACGAGGAATATGGAAACGACGAGGAATTGGCCGAGAAATTGAACTCATCCGAGGGGAAGGCTAAGTCGTACATGCAGCTTTCACACAAAACAATGGAACTCTTCAAGTTATTTACAAAGGAGGTTCCACAAGGGTTTGTGTTGCCAGAAATTGTCGACAGACTTGCCAGTATGTTGGATTATAATCTTGCAGTATTGGTTGGTCCAAAGTGTTCCAACCTTAAGGTTGAAAACCCCGAGAAGTACAGCTTTACTCCTATCAAGACATTGACTGATTTATGTGAGATTTACAAGAACTTGTCCAAACAAGAGAAGTTCGTGATTGCCGTTTCGAGAGATGGCAGATCATTTAAATTGGCATACTTTGAAAAGGCCGCTCGTCTTTTGTCAAGCAAGACGTACACCGCAGCATCAGTTATAGATCAATTGGTCAAGTTTGCCAAGAGGGCCGAGGAACAACGGTTGGCCGATGAGAACGAAGAGTTGGAGTTGGGTGAGGTCCCAGATGAGTTCTTGGATCCATTAATGTATACATTAATGGTAGATCCCGTGAAGTTGCCATCTTCCAAGCTCAGTATAGACCGTTCTACCATCAAGGCACATTTATTGAGTGACGGTACCGATCCGTTCAATAGAGTCCCATTAAAATTGGAGGATGTGATTGATGATGTGGAGTTGAAACAAAAAATTGAGTCATGGATTTTAGAGATGAAGGCCCAGCGGTTGAAAGAAAGAGAACAGGAGGATACCGTGATGGAAGAATAGGTAAAATAGTAATTAAAAAAGAATAGAATACAAAACCGTACAGACTAAACTGCCATAGTATATTACAGAAAATTTGTAATACAGGTAATAGGTTAACAGAACCAACTCAAATTATATTAATTATACTATACTAACTTAAGCCTTGATAGCGAATCTTCTTTGTGGGAAAGCGATTCTGGCCTTTCTAGCCTTGTCGGTTTCGGCTCTCTTTTCGGATTTAGTCAATGCTCTTCTGATAGCTCTGGTCTTCTTAGCTCTCAAGTCCTTTGGTTGGTACTTCTTACCAGCGTAGAAAGCTCTAACGTTTTCTCTTTGGTTTAAGTTGATGACGGTTAAGACTCTGGCAATGTTCTTACGAACAGTGTGAATTCTTGGTAAAGAAGGCTTTGATAACTTTTGAACCTTCAAGTTAGCCAATTCTTGCTTTAATTCGACTAACTGTTGTTCTAATTGTTCCTTAGACTTGGTACGTAATTCAAAAGTTTTAACACCGGCCTGGAAGTTAGTATATGATTTCGGTTTTCAGGGGAACGACGGTTGGAGATGAAGTCAAGTCATATCGATAAAACGTAACAAGATACAAGCTGGGGTTGGGAATCGGTGTGCTTGTTATTCTCATGGACGGACAGACATCGTTGTCTTTGATCTCTCTGTATTCCAAGTTTGATGTCGTTACATACCATTTTGATTGTGAACTTTAGTGATAGAAAAAGAGTATCAACAGTATGATATAAATGGACTGAAAAATTTTCGAGGGTAGATTTTCGGATGCTGCGTTAGGTGTAGGAAAATTGAGGCTAATGTGTAAAATCGAGATTGGTGCGACGGCGACGTTTGCATGTTACCGCACAAGACAAAAGAGTGCACATTGGGATTTGATCAAGGCTCACGTGAAAGTAGGGTTCCAGCCCTGGCACCACAAGCCACCCCTAAATCCGCGCAAAAACCTGGTGTTATTTATAGATCATTAAAGATAAGATAAGTGACGGACGAGTGACCGAGTGGTTCGTAGGATATGGTAGAGTTGTAGGTGTAAAAATGTAGTGTTGGTGTAGGCAAGAGACTTGCCATACAGAATTACAGTGTTTTTTTTGTCGGAGAAACAAGTATGTTCCCCCGACGATACAATTGGACTTGCGTTGAAACGGTTTCTCGACTCCATTCGAAACACGAATCGGAGTTTTAAGACGACGAGGGTTCTACGGGCGCCCGCAAAGGTCAATCGTGTCAATTGCGGCCATCACGGCGGTTACAAACTGAAGCTCAATATGATCGTATATAATAGAAGACTGTCCCACAGGGATCAAATGACTGAGTCTTCTATTGGTCTACTTACAAAGTAACTAGCTAGAGACCTTTGAGAAACGATTCGGTAGGAGAGGCGGAGTTGCATGATTAAGAAGAATTCTTCAAGTTGGTAGACAACCATTCCAAACCTTCGTACAAACCGTCACCGGTGGTGGCACATGTAGCTTGGATGTACCAAGGTCTTTGACGGATGGAATGTAAGCCCAATTTTTCGGTTATTTCGGCGGCGTTCATGGCGTTTGGCAAATCTTGCTTGTTGGCAAAAACAAGGAGCAAGGCGTCTCTAAGCTCGTCTTCGTTCAACATCTGTTGCAATTCTTCTCTGGCCTCGGCGATACGGTCTCTATCATTGGAATCCACGACGAAAATGATACCTTGGGTGTTTTGGAAGTAGTATCTCCACAAAGGTCTGATCTTGTCTTGTCCACCGACATCCCACACGGTGAACGAGATGTTCTTGTACTCGACGGTCTCGACGTTGAAACCAATGGTTGGAATGGTGGTGACAATCTCACCCAACTTCAACTTGTACAAGATGGTGGTCTTACCGGCAGCATCCAACCCGACCATCAAGATTCTCATTTCCTTGTTGCCAAAGAGGTTGCTGAATAATTTCGAAAATGTCAAACCCATATTGTGCTGAGGTACAGTGTGTGGTTATCTGGTTAAAGTAAGGATCAAAATAACAACAAATCACTTTTGAACGTCAGAAAAAATGGTGGAAAAAGTTCAACGTTACACAAAATCCCGCCGGCGCGGGCGAGTGGCGCGAATACGACGCAGAAAAAGGCTCGGTACGTAGCGTGGGCGGGCGGTGCGACGGTTGCGGTCGCAGGTTCAACGGCGTCCACTGGACAATTTATGGCGTGAGCGCCGCCGGTATGGTCTTCAGCAGTGGCTCCGGGCGGTCTGGTCGTCATCCAGGGCGTCCTGGTGTATCTACGGGTGATTACTGGCGGGGTTCTGTCCGTACTCCGGTGTCGGTTTCTATAGAACGATGTTTGATTAGAGTGCCGTGGACGTGGGACGCGTCCGGGTAAAGCGGGTTATATGCAAGAATTAAGCGTTGGGGAAGCGTCGCCGGTGTAACTGGGGGTGTCCATAGCCAAAAAGAAGGGAAAAAAACAGACTGCAAAAAAGACCATGGCAACACCACCGTCACCTAGTAATAGTAATTGTAGTAGTAATGGCAGTAATGATGATGGCATCAATTACTTGCCTACGTTGACCTTACAGTTGGAGAAGCTCTGGAGCGCCCGTATGAACACGGCGTAGTTGACGTCGCGGTTGTCGGCTTCCCAGTAGAGCTCGGTCAACCTGATGTGCCACGGTGGGTAATCCTGTAAGTCGAGCGTCGGGCCGAAACTGATGAGCAAATCGGGCTCGGGACCCACCAACTCGACCAACTCTTCGTCAATCAAGTCTATGCTGATGTCTTTGACGGACAATTCCTTGATCTGGGCGAGTTCGCTCATGGTCTTGGTCAATTCGACAATGGTGGGCTTGCCGTCGACTCGCGATAACAACGTGATTTCGAGGTCGACCCGCTTGGTCGACAAGTTGGCCGCGGTGCCAAAGCCGCCGTCGTTAAGGCTGTCTTGGGCCGACTCGCCGTGGCTGTACACAATCATGTTCTTGTGAGGAATCTTGATGGAATAGTACGGGATCATGTCGGTGCCAAAGTAGTTGGCAAAGTTCCGCTCGATGTACTTGTTTAGCAACGGCAAGTAGGTCTGGTGGTTGTTGACCAACACCCCGGTGTATTCGTAGATGGTGAGGTGAGGGATCCCCAGCGACACGCTCCAGGCGCTGAGCTCACTGATTTGGTCGATCAAGCCGTCGACGCCACCGTTCTCGTCGTCGTCGTCGCGCAAGTCCAAGATACACGAGACCCGTTTGGGGAGCTTGGCCAACTTGGTGACGTCTTCCCGGATCACCTGGGGGGACTTGCTCGGATAGTACGTCAACGCGTAGTACTTGAGGACGATGCGGTGGTAGATGTACTGGAAGTTCTTGTAGATCAGGATGAAGAAGAACAACAGCAACAAGATGGAGTAGCACAAGTAGTCAACAAGCAAGGCGACGACCGACTTGCCGGCGGTGTTTCTCAGGACTCCCCCCGTCAATATATTGGAGAACATTGTCGATGACGGTTTGTTGGCGGCAGCATTAGGGCCAGCGGCTAGCGGCGAGCGTTTGGGCAACAACGCAGCGTTGGTTCCGTTGAGCTGCCCGGTGGCGTCCACTAGAGACGGACTGGTGTTGTTGCTGACACGCACGCGTTCCGAGACTTTGTGGGAAGACATGTGTGGTGGAGCTTATTAGGTGTACACTTTTGGTGATTTTTGTATATGGGGCTGTGTGCAGGATACTTGTCGATTTACGATTTACGATGACGATGACATCAATGAGGTGGCTGGATCAAGGGTCGTATTGATTTGAGGACGACAACAACAGTAGGGAACCTTGTTTTATGTAGGGCAGACTGCTGGCTGTGACAAGCTTAGATTTAGAGATAAATGTCGAAAATCGTCCGTATTTCTAAAAATTACCTAATTTACCCTAATCGAATTGTTCTTGTCACGATAAGGACAGAGATAACAACCTTGGTGAAGGTAACGTCGCCAAAACGGCAGCAAGGTTGCATTCTTGAGGAGCCGAATCCGTCAGCACGGCGCCCCCCGTTAGTATACTTTGGGTTTTTCTTGTCCCGCCATCGTGATTGGTCCACTGAGGCCGTCGTGGTGCCCCGCACTTTTGCGCCTCCACGATTAGTTGTTTTTTTTAATGTCTCACAATGGCCGAAGAAACAAAACGAACACCGATTGCATTGACACACACGGCTATTCCCCGTGCAACGGCGTCGGTTGCTGTCGTTTGTGGATGCGGCCATGGTCCCCTCTGTAATGTGGTCCGATTTCCAGCCTTATTTCGGCGCCCTGTGGCAATTTATCTTCTCTCTTGTGTAAGGGGGCATCCTCCCACTATCGGTGGGAAACCGGGTCCTCCACGTGAAGCCGGGCCCGCTCGACAGATTTGGCGGTGTTGCCCAAACCACCCCGTAGACTGCCCCTCCAAACCCCCAGCACCGCCCATCTGTCACCAGTACCGCCGTTTCTGGCAAATCTTATCTCTTTCCACCGCCGACACCGCCACAAATTCCCCGTTCCTCTTACCCCATACATCTCCGTGAGAATAAAATTTAAACCAACAAAAAATCTAATATCGCCAGATCCGGGGTCCTCGATACTATCACTATACTCACCCGCCTTCGCTAGAAGCTGCCTTGAGCCTGGCTAATATCACTGCACGCACCGCGATCTACCGCTCCACGCCGTTTCTCGCCGCTGCCACGCCAGTTTTCACCGTCTTTCTCCAGCGCCAAACCATCGACACACCTTGGTCACTGTCGTGCTGCCACCACCACCGTTTCCCAGCGCCCGATTTCCCTCGTCTTTCCTGACACCTACTTGTCACACGTAGGGTCATCATGAATCCACAACCCAAGCCAAACATGTGGTCGTTTTTCGAACGAATATTGTACGATAACACCATCGAGGAAGAGTACTACAAAAAAATCCGCCAAAAGTCGTCGTCCAACTCTGCTATTGTAGTGGGGCTTGTGGCGGCCGTCGGGGGGTTCTTGTATGGCTACGATACCGGGTTGATCAACGACATCTTGGAAATGTCCTACGTATCGCGTACCTTCCCCTCCAACCACACGTCATTCAGCACCCACGAACGCGCCCTCATCACCGCCATTTTGTCCTTGGGGACGTTTGTCGGCGCCCTTGCCGCCCCCCTCATATCAGACAACTACGGCAGGAAGTTCTCCATCATTCTTTCGGCCGCCCTCATCTTCAACGTCGGAAACATCCTCCAACTTGCATCTTCAACCGTCACATTCCTCTGCATCGGCAGAGCCATCTCAGGGGTCTCCGTGGGGATCCTTTCGGCTATTGTGCCGTTGTACCAAGCCGAGGCCTCGCCCAAATGGGTCAGAGGGTCCATCGTGTTTACTTACCAGTGGGCCATCACCTGGGGCTTGTTAATAGCGAGTGCTGTCTGCCAGGGGACCCGTAAAATTAACAACTCGGGGTCGTACCGTATCCCCGTGGGGCTCCAGTTTCTCTGGGCCCTTATTCTAAGCGTGGGGATGATGTTCCTCCCGGAAAGTCCCCGTTACTACGTACAAAAGAACAATATTCACAAGGCACTCCAAAGCTTGTCAAAACTTCGAAGGTTGCCACAAGACGATCCCGACTTGATTGAGGAGTTGGTCGAGATCAAGGCCAACTACGACTACGAACTCTCGTACGGCAAGACTACATACCTCGACTGTTTCAAGAACGGAGGGGGGAGACACAAACAAGTGTTGAGGATGTTTACCGGAATAGGCGTCCAGCTTTTCCAACAGTGTTCAGGCATCAACTTCATCTTCTACTACGGAGTCAACTTCTTCTTGAGCACCGGGATCCATAACTACTACATCTTTTCCTTTGTGACGTACCTTGTTAATACCATCTTTACCATTCCCGGGATCCTTCTCATTGATATCATCGGGAGACGACAGTTGTTGATCTATGGCGGAGCAGGAATGTCTGTGGCCAATTTCATCATTGCCATCACCGGTGTCAGTGTTAACAGCAGGGAAACCAGTGCCATTCTCAGCATCTCGTTTTCGTGTGTGTTTATTGCGTTTTTTGCATCGTCATGGGGTGGTTGTGCCTGGGCGGTGTCGTCCGATATTTACGGGATAAGTATCAGACAGAAAGCCATCTCGCTCACCGCGGCCACCAACTGGTTGGTGAACTTTGTGTTTGCCTACATCACACCGTACCTCATCGACACCGGGTCGCGGACAACAGCCATCGGCAACAAGATCTTCTTCATATGGGGAGGATGCAATGCCCTAGGGGTGGTGTTTGTCTATTTCACGGTGTACGAAACCAAGGGGTTAAAGTTGGAAGAAATCGATTTCATGTACAGCCACTGCAACAGTGCTCCTTCGTCGACCAAGTTCAAGTCGAGAAAGATCTACAATTTGGACGAGTCGTACAACGATTTGCTTGCCAATAATGGGTCGCTGCCGGGACACGGAGGTGACAGTGGCGATGGAGACGACGACGACGACGATGACATCACGCCGATCGGTGGAACTTCGACGTCATCACCACCCTCGACGTCGAAAGAAACCAACGAGAAACAGTTGCTGTCGTCGCAGATCACCAACGGCGACGTACCGACGATCCATCCTACGAGCAACGACTTTATGCCGTTGTACAACAACAAGGAAAACAACAACGAGGAGAAGAGCACCCCCATCACCATCGTGCCCTACAACAACGGGTTGTCGCCGACATTTTCGTCGGACTCGGACGATTCGTTGGTGGCCTCGACCCTCCCCAACACCTATTCATCGACGTCGGCCAACACATCGACGATTCCTCCGCCGTCGAACGACTACCAGGTCTACCTCGACAGTCTCAAGCAAGACTACCATGCCAACAGCGACCGGAGATATTCACAGAGCCAAGTGTTGACGCGGGACCGTTCACACAGCACCAACATGAGCCGGAGCAACGCGGCGTCGTCGTTGTTCCACGTCGATTCGTCCTCCAACAAGGGCTCCAACAACTCCAAGTTGTTCAAGGGCGACAACACCGAGGCCGAGCCCGGCGTCCCCAGCACCATCATAGCCACGCCGTTCTTCAACCAGCCGCCGAGCGACTCCGATTCTGACGACGAGTAAAAATGGCTGCGAAAAGTTGCAGTGCCATGCCGCGACGGAGTCTACGGCGGGGCCACCATCGACGCTCCAGTAGACATTAGTAATACACAATGCCACCAAACAGGAGTTGTAGGTCATCCGACACCGTATGGCCGAGCTGCTGCCGTCGCCACATCCGTCCCGGTGGCACCATGGTGTCATTCGTCAGTGGTTGCTTGGCTCAAACGGGAGTGACTCGACCACGTGACTTTCCCTCTCCCAGCCGCTCCATAGTTTAAAGAATCGCCATCGCCACTAAACAAACACCAGGACCACCACAGGCAGCGATGACGGAAGAGTTCCCACTACACGAAGCCATCAAGGAGAACAAAACGCTCTTGGCCAAGCAGCTCATCGACGAAAACCCCAAGTGGGTGCTAAAGAAGGACGCTGACGAGCGCACGCCGCTCCACTGGGCGTGTTCCAAGAACAACTACGAGCTCGTCGAGTACATGACACGCTCCGGCAACATCGACCTCGACGACGTCGTCGACTTGAGCGGATGGTCGCCGTTGCACATCACGGCGTCAATTGGCAACGTCGAGATCTTTCTGCGGCTCGTCGACACCTGCGACGCCGACGTCAACCACACCACCGACCAGGGCACGACGCCGCTCCACTTGGCCGTCAGCAAGAACCACCCGGGGTTGGTGCGCAAGTTGGTCGAGGAGTACGGGTGTTCGTGTCGGATCAAGGACAAGAAGGGCGGCACGGCGTTGCACCGGGCCGCCAGCATCGGGTCGCAGCCCATGGTGCGCTTGTTGTTGGACAAGGGCAAGGTCAATGTCAACACCAAGGATAACGACGGCTGGACGGCGTTGCACCACGCGTTGGCCGAGGGATGGGGAGACGTGGCCATCGAGTTGGTCAAGGGCGGTGCCGACGTCGACGCGTTGAACAGTGACGGCGAGAAGCCCGTCCAGGTCAGTGTTGATGAACGAGTGGGCCGGTACTTTCTCGAGCACACCAAGTAAATAGCGTTTAACGAGACAATGAAGTGTGATGTAAATCAATCAAAGTAGCCAAATAATTGCGTGGATAGACGAAGAATATTCTGGGTGAAGAAGAATCAGAAGCAAAAGAAGAAATAATATCAGAAGCAAGAAGAATCAGAAGAAAGAAGAAGCAAGAGAACCCAGGAATCATAACAGAAATCATAACAAAACCGTAGCAAGAATCAAATACATGCAGCCTACTTGACAGGCAATGTTGACGTTTGATGACGGGTAGCAATCTCGAAACAATCGATGAAACTGTGATAGTACAAACGCCGAAAGTAGACAAGCCGCAATAGTCAAAACAATTCCAAATAGTCTTTTGAGATAGTTGAAATAGTTGAAATAGTTGAAATAGTCAATTCAAAATAGTCAATTGAAAATAGTCAAATAGTCAAATAGTCAAATAGACAAACAGACACGATCGCCAACCAACGTATCGCCACAAAAAACACCACGCTCAACCGCCAATCCACCAAACTTTATCAAGAAAAAACCTAATCAGGGCAAAACTGTCAACATCGACAGAAAAAACTGCCACCGATTTTAGTTTAGCGCACAGTTTGTGATAAGATTACTGGCACAAAACAACAAACAGTAATGAGCATCGAACCGGTGCCACGGCCGGGGGACGGTGGTGTTGCGATTTTGCACCCATGACGTCAGGACGTCGTGTTCCGGACCGATTGGCCCGCCGCCTCAGGCAACAACGCCAAACAATCCGTCGACAATGCCGCCAATGGCTCGTGTAAATAATATCGAGTCGTGGTTGGGCTCGCGGCTTCGTGTAGGATGCCGGGAAAAAACTCCCTGGTCATACGGGTTGCTCTGTAGTCACGGAGCGGCGGTACGGGCGCCATTAACACCGAGTCGCCATGCCGGCCGTCGTCACGTCTCTCCTTACTGGCACTCACGGATCATCACGGTTGCTAGCGACCCAATTGCGCGGCGGGCCGTCCGCCCTTCGTCCTGCCTCCCCCAGACTTGGGTGGTCGTTCCACCTTGCTGTATACCTTCCCGAAACAGCCGAATGGTAAATTTGCTTTTCTGGAATATCAAAACAAGCATGACCGTTGCCTAATCGGGACGCTTACATAACAATAGCAAATTTTTTCAACCCCTGGCCCACGGCTTATATATGATGTTATCATCGGCCCTTTAATTTTTAATTTTGGTTCCGCCAACTCTACACTCCCGTCATAGGTCAATCTCATCCACAATGCTTGCAATTGGTGATACTATCTTACGTCTGTTCAACTTTGTCCTCCTCGTCATTGCCCTTGGGTTGACCGGCTCCCTTGCCGGTTCCACCAACTTTCAGTCGAACCCCCAGGTCAATTTCGCCGTGTTTGCCGCCGCCTTTGGCCTCTTGACCTCCTCCATCTACGGGGTCTTGGCCTACTTCATTGCGGCCTTTGCCTGGCCCGTCATCTTGGCCATCTTTGACTTTTTGAACCTTGTGTTCACCTTTGCTGCCGCTACCGCCGTTGCCGCTGCTATCAATGTCCACTCATGTAGCAACGACGACTACGTGCTCAACAACAACATCACCCAAGGTTCCGCTGGACGTTGTAGAAAGGCCCAAGCTTCGGTCGCCTTCCTTTACATCTCGTTCTTTGTGTTTCTTGCTTCCGCCGTCTTCTCCATCATCTCCGTCACCAGAGGTGGCTTGTTTGGTGGTTCCTCGAGAGCTTCGGCCCCAAGAGTCGGTGTTCCAACCATGTCCCAAGCTTAGGCTTATTAAATTATACAACAATATTCAGTTCTTCCGTCTATAACCCCACCAGTCCACGTTTGAAACAGCGAGGTGGTCGGCCGATGACGGAAGTCGCCGTCACATGCCATCATCACCACTTTTTACCCACTTGACCCCCCTCAATTACAACCACCACCACCACCAATTACTACCCCTTCCATTTTTGTTTCTAACGCCCTGTTTTATTTTTCGATTAATTTAATAAACCAACTATTCAGTTATACCCTCCATGTAATACAGCAACCATGTTATTTGTTGTTTCCTCGGGGGCTAAATGCGTCCTCCCAAACAGGAAATCGCAGCAACACTAATTTTTATCCCGCTGCATAACCTGCAAAGAACGTATGAAACTGACTCAAAGAAAAAGAAAGTTTACCATTTCCCTTTTGGGGCTTAGCTGCAAAAAAATTATAATAATGCCTTTTTTAATATACATCTAGCTAGTTGGACTAATTGGACTTGTCTTAGCGCTTTTTGCGCATCTTCTTTTCCCTCTCGTACTCGTTCTTTTCGGCACCTTCTGTCGTCGAAATCGTGTTGACAATGTTGGCCATCTTCTTGTGGTAAGCATCGTACATCAGTTTCTTCTCTTCGATACGTTGTCTGGCGACGAACTTGGTTTCGTGTCTGATATCCTTCAAGGCCGACTTTCTTTCCTTCTTCAATTCGTTCTTGACCTTAGACAACTCTTGTCTTTCACGGTTGACGTCGTACAGCTTCTTGTCTGGGTTGAAGTTCTCCTCGTACTTAGGGGCAAATGTAGCAATGGCCAATGCCTTGTGGTGTTGTAAGGTAAGCGGCATTCTCTCCCTGATCAAGTTGACTTTCATCTTGACCAATTTGCCCAATAATGTACCGACTTGTGGTAGTATGCTGGCGTAGTACTTGATCAAATGCTTCAAGATTACCACGAACGGATCGATGATTTCAATCAAAGATGACATGTCCTTCCACGAAGAAACGGCCTTGTCAACGATAGACACAATCCGGGCAAGAACCTGGAACCGGAACTTGTCGTCATCTCTACCAGAAACAACGTCGGAAAGGCTCACTTGTTTGTCGACGGCTGCAAATTTCACCGTCTTGGAAATGTTCAAGTTGCTCGTCAACACATGCGACGTGGAAACCAACTTGACGGTATCAATTTGGGTTGGTTCGGGAACCAACAACAACAATGCCTTCTCCAAGAAGTTGGCGACTTCGGGAATGTATCTCTTGGAAAACTTTTGGTAGTTCAACAAGGTGTCGGCAATTACCGCACCCTGGCTGATATGCTGGAATGATGCATCCTTTTTGTAAAGAAGCGTCGATAAGGTCTCATTCATTAAGATTAAGGTTGGTGTCACAATCAAATGGTAGTGATCCGAGGTCGAAAATAAGTATCCAATCAACACAAAGAATACAAGGTCTTGTTTGAGTAAGAGACCAGAGTTGGCCAAGATTCTTTCTTGGATCTCATTGATTTCTTCCCTGACGGTTTCAACCAACACTTGGTTGTACGATTCGGCCAACTTTTTGATGATCTTAACTATGCTTTCAATCGTGGCCTGTTGTGGTGCCTCTTCATTAGAAAGATGCAACACTTGTTGGAATAGTATGGCAACAAACGTGTTCATCTTGTCCTTGTTGCCCATGGCCAAGTTGGGCTTGTATAATTCTATGATTTTGTTGAGGTATGCAGTTTGTCTTTCTGGCTCGATTTCAGAAAGTGCTTTCGAGAGCTCTTCTTGGGTCGAAGGCATTGAGATTTGGATCTTCTTTGGTAAGGTTCTTCCCAAAGGTTTGGCTTCGGTGTCACTTCCACTTTCATCGTCTTCATCTGCGGATTCTTCTTCCTCTTCTGAATCCTTTATCGTAAAACCATCTTCTTCATTTTCACTTCCGGCCCAGAAATCTTCAACCAAGTCATCAGCTTCGGCATCTCTGTCTTCAACACCTTGCATTCTTTTGAGTCTGTCGGCCTCCAATTTCTTCATTCTGTCGTCGTGTTCCTTGGTAATTTCCTCTTCAGTCTTGGTTCTATCAGCAGGGACAGAACGTCTGTCGTAGGTCAACTCTCTCACCTTACTGTCGTATTCTATTTCTTCTGGTGTCTTGGTAGAGAATTGAGCTTTTTTAGTTGGTTGCACAGTCATCAAGTCACTCATGATGTCACCGAAATCCTCGTCCAAATCATCAATTTGGGTCTGGGACTTCTGGAAATCCTTTTGTCTTTGTTGCTTGTAGAACTTGGACTTGGCAATGACTTCCTTCATCACCTCAGCCTTACTCTTCTTACGAGCTGGCTCTCCTTCGCCTGGAAGTTGGTCTTCGTCGACATATCTAGTTTGAGTATCGTCTCCCAATCCTCCAACATCTTCGTCATCGCTCAAGGTTAAGGTTTTTCCGCCGTGTGTCAAGGCAAATCCACCATCGTCGTCTTCGTCTTGCTCATCGTCGCTTCCTAATGCAAACACATTTCTCTTTTTGGACGAGGCTTGTCTTTCTCTGGTGAATCTTTCCAACATCTTCTCTTCGGCACTCAAGTGTTTGTTGTTCTCACCGAATCTTCTGTCGACAACTCCACCTTTCTTTCCCTTCTCCTTCCTTTCCAAGTCGTATTGCAACTTCATGTTTTTCTCCACGTTGGAATGGGTTCTGGTGGCATCGTTGTGTTGCTTGGAGCCGGCTTTAACAAACTTGCCGCCCTGGATAATCGACACGTCGTGCTTGGTCCGGTTGAACCTCTGGTCAAACTGGTTGAACTCTTCTCTGATTCCACTCAACACATTGGCTTGGTCATTTCTTCTCGTTTCCGAAGGGGTCTTCGACTTCGAGTTTTTCTTTTTGCTATTGGTCTGTCCAATCAAGCCTTTGGCCTTAAGCGCAGCCTTCAACTGCTTCAACTGTGACCCTGCCATCGTTGTCTGTAACTTTTCATCTCATCTCTCATTGAAAAAGTTAACCTTCATCGTGCGGCGTATCTATATGCAGGACAATGAAAACACCAACCATTTTGCAACCTCATAATTTAACTACTGATTCAAACTGGTTAGTATCGAGAAAAAAATGCGAATTTGATTCATCTATATCTATCTGTTAATATCTTGCTTGTAGAATTGGTTCAACATCCCCAAGACACCCGACTTGCGACCCTTTCTTCCAGTTTCAAACTGGTCGGACTCATCAAACTTATAATTGATGTTGTATGTCGAGTCAGTGAGACTCTGGCTGACAATACTTTGACGATCGGCAGGGTCCGGGTCCCGGTAAACAAGGGATGGAGAAGGATCAAAGGAAGATTTCTTTGCCACAGAATGGTTTGAGGTTTGGGCCTTTCTCGGGGAAAATTGTGGAGGTTTCACCGACGTTTTGGCATTCAGCTGCTGGTGCTTAGCATTTGCCCCACCATAGCTTTCCAAAAAGTACATGTAACTCTTGATCATTTTGTCGTCCTGGTAATATTCAGTGAGGCCACCGTCACTTTCGTCGTCGTCGCTTTCCGATGCCACCAGGCGGTCGTCGGTTATTTTTGCCTTTTCTCTCCTCTTCTTCAAGTTCCCCAACTCAACCTCGCTAGCTGAATACACATGGGCCTTTCTCTTCCGCTTCTTCTTTTTGTTAAGATCGTACATCATGTTTTTGTCCTTTTCCTCAAAGTTAAACATGGCAAAGTAACAAACATACCCCAACCCATCAACGTGAATCGAGTGTTCGCGGAAGAAATCGATTATTGCTCCTGAATTGTTGGAGATTTTAAACCATAAGATGAACGGAGTGAGTATCAAACTCATGATTTCGTTCACAATGATAATGATCTTCAAGCTGTAGAGATCACAGAATTCATTCTTAACGTCCAGCGTGTGTAATCGCCCATTCCACGAGCTTGGCAAATAATGGGTAAACTGCGAGACATACCGTAAACTAGCCTCCGGGTCATAAACAAACGATGATGTATGAGTGTTTGCGTTTTCGATGGACGAAGACGAATTCGGATACATGGTTGACGACGTGATGGCCCATAGCGTACCAAAAATACTGATGTAAAATAAGGTTGATTTCCCCTCAGTTATCTCGAACGACCAGAACGAGTGATCCTCGTCTTCAAACCAAAGCCCCATAATGACCAATATCGCCATGATTGCCCCCAGGACAAAATTAGCTAAGGTCATCAAATTGACGACCACGAAACCACGAGGAAACTGGTTGATATAGGTGTTGGCAGGTCCGATGGAAAGGTGTAATCTTCTAAGGAAAAAATGGGGCAATTCATTGAATTCGCGTAACTTCCACTCGGCGAATGGGGTATACTGCCTTAAGCCTAGTATTGACGAAGGATTGGACTTGTACTCATTGAAATAACGGAAGAAGTAAAGCAAAACAAAGTAAATCACGATGAATGGACACAAGATCAAGTTTATTATGGCAGCCATTTTAAACCGCGAGTTGAGTCCGCTGGCGAGCTGGTTTCTATTGAAATCTTTCAAGATGGTGGAGTTTATTTGTCCATGATGGTTAAAAATAAAGTTGTTAATGCATAGCTTGAGATTCCATTCCAAGGTTTTGGTGAGGACTGACTTGCCATTAACTAAGGAAAGACGTTTGCTGTTCAAAAGGGGGATATCAAGTGATAAGTCAAGGACATCTTTGTTGATTAAGGCAATCATATAGTTTTCCTTCCTCATTATTCTATTTGCAATATCATGAGCATTGAGTCTGACCTTGGAATTCAAGTCGTTTAAATAATGTTGTTGGGCGATGTTATCACCAGCCGTCGAGGTGAGACTGTTATAGTCCTTCAAAAGCATGAGACGTTCCACGATAAGTCTCCAGGAAATGGTCATCAATTCGCTGTCGTTTGTAATTCCGATTAGTTGGAGGTAGAAGTTTTTGATCTCTTTGAGTTTGTAATTAAAGTCGTAGTACAACTGGATGAGACGGAGGACGATATATGCAGCAAAACCAAGCAATAAGAACTTGACGGAGAATGGCACCTCGTGGACAACAAAATTGGGGATGATCAAGTCCCTCAACGTGATGTGTTCCTTCGTTTGGAGGTGGGTGAAGAAGAGATCGTAGTTGACCCCCCATTTGAGAAACACCGAGAACGAAAGAACAAAGATAAGAATCAACAAATCAACCAAACGGGTTAGTACGATGTTTAGTATTCCCTTCCCGCGGTAATAGTAGTAGACATCGGTGAGAAACTCGTCCATGTTGGTGATGTTGGCCCAGAGATAAAGAGCGCGTTCCTTTGGTGGAATGAAGAACCTGCTTTTGCGTTCTTTATAGTTGGGAGCAATGGAAGTAGCATCAGGCGGTTTCCTAAACGTATCGTAGAGCGGCAACGAGTCATTGTTGATGTCGGGCGGCTCGGGGACGTTGAACTGTAACCGTTTGGGCGGCGGCGCCAATAGCTCCTCTTCTTCCTGTTGGCTCCAACTGGGAACGGAGGGCTCGGAATCGCTGGAAAGATCCA
Source organism: Teunomyces cretensis (assembly GCA_003706575.2). NCBI lineage: Eukaryota > Fungi > Ascomycota > Pichiomycetes > Serinales > Debaryomycetaceae > Teunomyces > Teunomyces cretensis. Next base: position 576,722 of record PPLT02000004.1, on the reverse strand, counting down.
GATCCGACTCCAGATCGAGGATTGTCGGTCTCGCTACCGAGGGCTTTGGTGTAGATGATGATGGTTGTGGCTCGAGGTTGGTGTGGGTGGCGTCTATTTGGCCCTGAACACTGTCGAATTCGGGGTCGTAGAACTGGTAGTTGTCCTGGAGCTGGTTGTAGACGGAATGGAGCCCAAACACCCGCAGGAGAAACGTGTCGTTGTCTTTGGGAGGCGTCGACATTGGTTGGTCATGAGTCGTGGAGTCGAGTCTTGTTGATGAGCCAGCGATAAGGAGTGTAGATAGCCGTAACTATTGCGGTAAGGGCTCAATTATCACAGTACTGCGGCGTGGACCTGAAGTTTTTAGTCCCCGGTTCCTTGTGTTCCTTGCCTGCATACACCCATCGACCCACGGATTTAAGCCGCCCTGGCGGCCCGCCGCACACCGCAAACTCCATGTGCCGATTGGCACCTCATCGTCGGCTGACATAAGCAGTGTTAAAGAGGGGCGCCATGCGCGGGCGGCTCCACCCCTCTTACAATGCATGTCTGTTTCCGTCCCCACCGAATCCCCCCCTCCTCGTTCCCCCTCCCACAGAGTAGCCCCCTCCCCACAACGGCGAACAGTGTCTTCATTGACGGCGGCCGGTAACCAGGCAGCCGAAGTGGAGTGGAGGCCGGCGGCGATTGGCCGGAAAACACCGTCACCGCAACACCGACATTATGTCACGGGTGCCCGGACGTTGAAACGCTAACGGCTCCGAGGCACGAAGCTTTTCCCCGAGCAGGTGGAGGTGGGAGTTTTTTTTTGAAAATGCGGGGTGAATCGTACACAAAACCACCCCTCCTTTGTCCCGGCCATAAAAAAAACTTAACATATATCAGTGACGGGGGTCCACCCGCCAGTTTCAGGCGAGCCAATTTGTTTGAACTACTTCTTTCTGGCCGTCAAATTTTCTCTAATGGACTATGATAGCAATATAACCGACGAGGCGGAGATCACCACCAACTACGGCACCAAGACCGCCTCTGGCAACCCCCGCATCTACAACTGCAAGCAGTGCAACCGGGCATTCACCAGAGAAGAACATCTCACGAGACACACGCTTTCGACCCACAACAAGCTCAAGCCGTTTACGTGTGGCATCTGCCAGCGTCCGTTCTCACGCCGGGACTTGTTGTTGAGACACGCCAAAAACCTCCACCAGGGCAGCGAGCTTGCTGTCAGTAGAATAAGGAAGTCGTACAAGCGCAGCGAGCTTGCGTCGTCGACGCCTGTGTCGCTCACCAACTCCACCTCACAAGAGTACGAAAACAGTCCTACGTCGCTGGCATCGTCTTCGCCCACCGACTCGTCGCCTCCCGCGACCCGTCGCAGTATCGACAACAGCGACCTTCTTTCGAAGATCGACGTGAGTCTCCACCAGAACCAGAACCAGCACCAGCACCGGCCCCAGGTCCAGCACCAGCTGCTTCCTATCCACCACCAAAAACACCAGCAACTCCCGCTTCAACACTCGCTCCAGCATCAACACCAGCTCCAGCACCAGCTCCAAAACCTTCATACTTCGCAGCAGGTCCCGCCGCCGTTACTAACATCTCCCGGTCTCTTGAACACTGAGGCGTCGGCGCAGGCATCGACGTTCTCGCCGGCCATTTCGCCCGATGGCTATGAGACCCCCGAGAAGAAGAGGTTGAAGATGTCGGTGAACATGTTGGTGAGCTAGGCTCGACAGCAGCACAGAATAAGTAAAGAGAAATATGTGAACGGCCCGCGGGGATGGCCATTGTAAACTACAGAGCCCGCACAGCACACGGTCTGGACGGACTCGGGGACTTTGTTTAATTATGGTTGTATAGGTTTTTACAGGAATACGAATTATGAAAATGAGTGCGAAAATAAAGTCGACTTGAACCCCGACTTTTAGGTACAAGTATCCATCGATGGCCGGAACCCCCACGCTCCAGTACCGGATCCCGTACGAAACAGCATCGCCACACGCCCATTGGCACGTAATTGTGACCGACAAAGCACGGCACTTTTATTTCAACCGCGAGACGAAGGAATCGTTGTGGCAGCTTGAAGACATCAAGACACGATATCAAGAGTTGGACTGGGAGGCGTTTGTGGCCAGTTTTGAGTATGAAAAGTTGGCAGTGATGTTTGGCAGGGTGAGAGGTGTTCAAGTGGGAAAGAGCAAGGAGAAAGAAACCAAGAAGACGGTGAAGCAGCAGGAAGAGGAGGAAGAACAACATGAGGATGAGGTAGAAGAAAAAGAAGAAGAAGATGATGATGATGAACAAGAAGAAGATGTTAATGATGACACTCAAGATCTGGACATAGATACGGAAGCAAGAGACGAATTCATCGCCAACATGCTCAAGGAAGAAGGATATCTTCAAGAAAAGACGACAGATAACGAACAGGATACGCCTGGAGACCCCAATTTGATTCTGGGATACTCTTCCAGTGAGGATGAGGACGACGAAGAGGAAGAAGTGAATGATGTGGAACAAGAAGATGAAGCAGAAGAAAAGGAAAAATATGAAGAAGATGAAGAAGAGGAAAAAGATGAAGAAGATGAAGAAGAATCGTCCCTCCAGCTCGACTTATCACTTGACTTATCGGTTGACTCGCCTTCCACAGACAACAATGACGAATTCAAAGCCGTTTTGGATACGTTAAAGTCCAAAATCTCCATCTACGAAACCTGGCTGTTTATAGAGGAAGAACTCATCAACGAATTAGTCACATTTCCCGGCTACTATCTGCTCAACAAGACAAGCAGAGAAAAGGTATTTAACGAATGGTGCCAGGAACAAGAGCAACAACCGGCCGTGGAGACTCCCACCGTCTCTCCCACCATGCATCTCCTCAATCTCCTCCAGCAACATAAAGATGCAGTCAAATCGCAGTTTTACCAGGAGTTTTCCCATGACCACAACACCCAGCTTGCAGCCATTGACTTGTCGAGTATGGATAAGAACAAGCTTTATGTCAAGTTCCGAACGTTGTTGGTGGACTTTGCCAAATACGAGAAAGAAACAAAGAAGCAGCAAAGGAAACATTCCACGTCTACACTGTCAGAAACCAAGGTTAATCTCAAGAAACTACACCTAGAAAAGTTCCTTGAAACAAACAGAAACCAACTCGTACGGCCCCGGCTGGTTGTGGCCCCGGTATTGGCCCTGGTTCCTCCACTAGCACCGTTTGAACGCTGGCTCTGGCTCGGCTCGTCGCTAAAAGTGCCCCTAGATCTTGTTGAGGACGTTTCCAACTTCATTGTTGGCGACGACAAGCGACTCGAAGCATACGTCCAGTTTTATAGCCGTATAGTTGACCCATAGACCAACGCAGTATTGCAATTGCAGCCTGGCGGCACGTGACTATACTAAGATGTAGAATTTAGCAGCCGATGCCAAAGAATGAAAAACCACCAATCAGGTTAGGATCAATGGCCAGCAGAGTAGTAATCACGGGACTCGGGCTAGTTACACCGTTGGGGCTCGGTGTCAGGACGTCGTGGAAGCGACTTATTGCCGGAGAAAGCGGGTTGGTTTCGACTACTACCTTGGCTGATTACGAATCGGGTGGCTGGAGCGGGATCCCCGCCAAAGTCATTGGCAAAGTGCCCGACGGCAGCAAAGAAGACGGCAAATGGAACACTGCTGACCATTTCGACAAGGGAGAAGCCCGCAGACTTGCGCTTTTTGCCCAGTACGCCATGGTGGCAGCAAAGGAAGCCATAGAAGACTCGGGACTCGACATGACCAAGGCCTCCCAGTACGGCGTGGCTGTTGGCAGCGGAATAGGATCGTTCCATGACATCTATGAGAATGCCGTGAGCTTTAAAATCGACGGGTACCGCAAGGTCCAGCCGCTTTTTGTTCCCAAGTTGTTGACCAACATGGCCGCAGGCAATATCTCGATCAAGTACGGAATGGAGGGCCCATTGCATTCGGTGAGCACGGCGTGTGCCACGGGTCTTCATGCCATTGGCGATGCCTATAACTTCATCAAAAACGGCTATGCCGAGGCCATGGTATGTGGCAGCACCGAGTCGTCCATCCATCCGTTGGCGTTGGCGGGGTTTGCCCGGGCGCGGTCGGTGACCACCGACTTTAATGACAACCCCGAGGCTGCCAGCAGACCGTTCGATGCCAGCCGGAACGGGTTTGTGTTGAGTGAAGGGTGTGGGATATTGGTGGTCGAGAGTTTGGACCATGCATTGGCAAGAGGAGTGACCCCAGACCAGATCTATGCCGAAATCAAGGGTTACGGCTTATCGGGTGATGCCCACCATATCACTGCTCCTAAAGAGAACGGTGAAGGTGCCTACAAGGCGATGAAGATGGCGGTAGCACGTAGTGGAATTGAGCCGGGTGCCATTGACTACATCAATGCCCACGCTACGTCGACGGTGATTGGTGACCGGGCAGAAAACAACGCCATGAACCGACTCTTTGCCAACAATAATGACAATGATATGACTAGGTTGTCAGTTTCTTCGACCAAGTCTTCCATTGGCCATCTTCTTGGTGCTGCTGGTGCAGTCGAGACGATCTTCACTGCCATGGCCATCAAGCATGGGGTTATTCCCCCAACACTCAACTTGGAGTCGCCAGGAGGACACGCTGATGATGACGAAACCAAGTTCAAGTTCGACTACGTCGCCAACCACCCCAAGGAGCAAGAGGTCAAGTATGCCTTGTGCAACAGTTTTGGCTTTGGCGGTGTCAACGGGACCTTATGTTTGGGGAAGTATCAAGAGTGAATATTGCCAATGGGATTAACCACTGGTTTGACAATAGATGAATATACGACTTACACAGAATTGGTGTAGAATTGGTACTTTTGGCGCAATGTTCTTATTAGAAAAGTTCAGTTAATTATTCTTCTTCCTTTGTAATCCTCGTTAAATGTCTCTACACGAATTGTTTTCCATTCAACATTTACGGAAAGTCTATTGTCTATACGCTAATATTTACTGGTTGGTGAATAACATCCGCTGCTGCTTCTTCATCTGTTTCTGTTTTCTCTTATCGAGAATAGGAAAGTCATCCTCGACAATCTCCCCCGTTGAAGGCTCGACAACGCCCCATCTGCTCGGATCTACCACCTCGACGGGATTGACACGAGGTATCACCTTCTTTGTCGACTTCTTCTCCAACGCAGGAAACTTGGACAAGTTGGCACTCGAACTGTTTCTCGAATTGCTTCTTGACGAAAGTGCTGAAGCCGGTGGAGAAGTCACTGGCGACTGGGATTGGCCTCCTAAAATAGGTAACGAGGATGATGACGAGTTTTTGTTGAGGTTATCAAGGTACGTTGGTCTATAGTCGGGAGATGCTTGCGAGGTGTTGATTTTGGGCTTGGTTGGTGCAACAGGTTTCTTGACGGTGGTGTATCTGATCGCTTGCTGTTGTACATGCGATTTAGCCACCTTCTTAGGCTTGGGCAAGGCAGGGAACAGGTCGTGTCCAGAGGAACCCGTCGATCCACCTTTCACCCACGAATTGGAGTTGAACGCCTTACCGTTACCCAATGCTGGGAACAGGTCACGTTCGTGCTTAAGCTTCAACTCGCTCAAAATAGGAACTAACGTTTTATACAAGTCTGATGATTCAGGGAAGAATTCCTGGAATTCCTTGACCAAAAAGCTCAACTCTTCACTCGATTGGTGCGAGAACAACTCGCGGTATGCAGCAAGGTATTCACGCGAATCTATTCTCTTGGATCTAAACCCGTTGTTAATGCTGGTGAATTTGGTAAATTCCTCTGAGCTGTAATTCAAGTAATGTCTGGCTCTTTCTTCAAATCTTTTCCTCTTAACCTCGGGCGAGTTGTGGTCTTCCTCTTGCTCACCAATAATATTGCTACGTCTGGAAGACGAAGATTCAAATGTCGACAATTGCGATTGGAAGTGTCTCGTGTTGGAGCCAATCACCACTCTGTGGCCGTTGCTCAATCCACCATGTTCCTTCAACATGTGAGCAGTCAAGTCTAATTCTTCTCTGAAAACCACAAATCGTTTCTCAACACAAAGAGGAACAGTACAAACGTAATGATCTCTTTTAAAATGGGAGTACAACGAGTCGTAGTTTTTGTAGTAATCAGCGGTTTTAGGGGTATATTGGTCGCAAATGTAACATCTCTCGTGGTTGTCTCTGATGTGTACATTTAATTCGTCTATCGAGTAAAACCTCTTGCCGTGGCAGTGCTTACACTCAGGATGACCTCTGAAACCGGAATCGTCGCCATCACCGTCGATCTGATGCTTGAGGAGCTGTTTGTGGGTGAGAAGCGGTAATTCACTGACGAAAGCCTTTTTGTTTTTGGAACAAATCATACAGTACATCTTGCTGTGATCAACCTTGACGTGTTCAGCTAACTGCTTGAAATTGTCAAACTGCTTCGGACAAATGGTACATCTGTTTGCCAATAATGCGAGGGTGTCAGTGTAAATGGAATCCTTGGTAAATTCAATGCTAAATGTGGCGTCAAACTTGGTGAAATCTCCCACAGAGAAGTCAACATAAGTCTTGATGATTTCGTCGGTGAAAACCACTTTTTCATTCTCACTACGACATATCAAACATGACTTCTTGGAGTATAATGCCCGCTGGCGAAATGTGCATCTGTGGCACGTCGTGTGGTTACACGGAGTCACGGCGGCGTATTCAATGCGGTTGGCACAAATAATACACTGTTCGTGCTCCTCCAACTCTTCGTCGTCCACAGAAGGTCCGTTTAAGCCCGGTGGAGAGGTGTTGTCGCCTGGAGCGTTGCGATTTCGCAGATATCCGCGTGGTTTGCCGCCAGAACGGCCGCCTCGAGATACTCTGGGTTTTTTGGTAGGTTCAGACATTGTGGTTTCGGGTATTGGTGAGGGTTGTATATGTCTAAGTGGCGTTGTTTAAGCTCTGCTGATAAATGCTGCTTTTAGCGCCTTGGGGTATAAATGAAAGATTTTGTCATTTTGAGCGGTACACGTTACGCGCCAGTTCTGCGTCAGGTTTGCAGGATTTCGACTAGACAAGAGACTCGAGCCAACAGCCCATTACAGTACCCGATGTTCAATGTCAGTGCCACGTTAAATGTGTCGAGGTTGCTTTACAACCCTGCGCTTTGCTTACCACACATAACCGTGAAGGCGTTTGACAAAATTCCCATCCCGTTCACCATCCAGGGCCACCCCGATGCGACGATCAAAGGCGTTGTGTTGGACAAAGACAACTGTTTCGCCAAAGACCACGACGATAAAGTGTGGCCTTCCTACTCCGAAACTTGGAAAAGACTTCAGGAAGCGTACCCCAAGGAACAGTTGCTCATTGTCAGTAACTCTGCCGGCACCAACGATGATATCGACTATAAACAGGCCCTCAAGTTGGAAAACGACACTGGTGTCACGGTATTGAGACATCCAACCAAGAAGCCAGGATGTTTCAACGAGATCCAGGCTTATTTTGACGAGCTTGACATCAAACCCCACGAGATTATGGTCGTTGGTGACAGATTGTTCACCGATATGCTTATGGCCAACATGATGGGAAGCTGGGGGTTATGGCTCAGTGACGGTGTTGAGCAGTCCCAGAAGGTGTTTCCCAAGATGGAAAGAACCCTCTATGCCCAATTGGTCACTAACAGGGAGCATGCTCCGTACCAAGCACCAGTCCCCAAGATTACAGGTTAGACTCGACTATTTGCACATTTTGTAATATAAAAGCGTTTTGCAGCTTGTCCTGTCGGATTTGGCTGTGAAATCACACAAGAACCAGCCCAGCTACCTGTACATCGTTGGATCTTACCACCTGGCATTATATTTTGCAGTACCAAGTAAGCGAGTTGACTCTTTTCCGATATGAACTACTTCAAGTACTGAGGGTTATATTTGTACGTAACAGGCGTTGGACAAAGGTACTTACATATCCACCTTCCCTCATGAATATTTTTCAACGAACAATAATATGAGTTTATGTAGTATGAATTGAAGGAAAGAGTTGACTGGAATCTGACAGAATCGCTGGATTACAATACACTGGTTGTCTGGTGCCCAGGTAACCCAAGACACTTTTTCTGGAGTTTGGAGTGGACTTACTGTGACTCAAATACAACAGCTGGTTGTTCCGCAATTGAACGGGTCAAAGCTACTTCTCTGAAGTTCTTAAGTTTCTGATTGACTTCATGTAACAGACGAAAATTTGAGCAAAGCTATTTTTTACGTTGAACAATTTTTCAGTTCCTTCTATTTCTTCTATTAACTGATGCAAGAGCAAGATAACAGTAGGACTCACATCATCAGTCAACTCAAGATGACCTTGAAACGTTTAGCACAATGAGGGAATTCTTCTGGCACCGCCGCCAATTCCTTCTCATCGATCCAACAAAAAAGACGGCACAAAGAAAATTTACTAGCCGACCCGTCGGTACTGGAGGGTCCTAGACCCGAGGCTGACACATGAAGTCTCACGCAAAAGTGAGACAATTTTAAGGTTGAGACAAATGAGACAAAATTAGTATGGTCTCACTGCGTCTTGAGACCTTTTTTTTCGATGAGACAATGAGACAGTGCAAAAAACGGTTGCTGCATTTCCCCAGTTTATTACTAACCATAGAAAGAATCGAATCGAAACCGAAATCGAACGTTTAACTCCGCCATCGGCCAACATGTGCGGTATTTAATTCCGATGGACCCTTCTATTTAAATAGAACCTTTTCAGACGCTAAATTGATTCTTTAAATTATTAACACTACTACAATGTCTTACACCAACACCCACATCGCTTTAAAGAACAAGGTCGACCAAGTCGGCAACTACGAATGGAACCAATCGGACTCCACCTTTGAAATCAAGGAATCCAAGGTTACTGCTGACAACCTTCAAGAAGGCCACGTTTTGGTCAAGGTCTTGTACATCTCCAACGATCCAACCCAAGTCGTCTGGATCCAAAAGAGTACCGACCCAAAGAGAGCTTACATTCCACCAGTTCAAGAAGGTGAAACCATGAGAACTTTCGGTCTTGGTGAAGTTGTTGCTTCCAAGAGTGAAAAGTACGCTGCTGGTGACAAGGTTACTGGTGTTCTCGAATGGGCCAACTACGCCGTCGTCCACGAAGCCCGTCTCTTCACCAAGATCGACGAAAAGGCCGGCTTGCCTTTGGAATACTACTTGTCCATTGTCGGTGTCACTGCCATGACCGCCTACTTTGGTTTGAAGGACATTGGTGAATTCAAGAAGGACCAAACCGTCATTGTTTCTGCTGCTTCTGGGGCCACTGGTTCTATGGCCGTTCAAATCGCCAAGCACATCCTCGGTGCTTCCAAGGTCATTGGTATTTCTTCTTCTGTTGAAAAGGGTAAGTGGGTCGAATCCATTGGTGCTGACGTCTGTCTTAACTACAAGGACGCTGATTTCAGCGAACAATTGGAAAAGGTTGTTGGTGACGACTTCGTTGATGCTTACTTTGACAATGTCGGTGGTAACATCTTGAACTCTATCTTGCCAAAGATTAAGAAGGGTGGTCACGTTATTGCCTGTGGTGCTATCTCTGGTTACCATGACCGTACCCAGTTTGTCATCTCCAACTGGGGTGAAATTATCACTAACAGATTGACCGTTAGAGGTTTCATTGTTTCTGACTTTGCTGCTAGATTCGGTGAAGGTGCTCAAGCCATTGTTGGTGCTTTGCAAGCCGGTAAGCTCGACACCTCGGGCTCCATCAACTTGGTGGATCTTTCCAAGGATGCCAACCCATTCGAAAAGGTCCCTGCTACCTGGAACACCTTGTACACCTCCAAGGCTAACGGTAAGTTGATCACCAAGATTGCTTAAATGTATTATATATGAAATTGTTACGAGAAAGATAGTCACAAAAGATTTTATTGTAGCTGTTTTGTCAAGCTCAAAGGAGCATAGTTAATTAGTGTTATAATAATCGGCAAGATAGTTTACATGGGGAAATAAAATAATCGTTTTATTTAACATATAATAGTTGAACTAAAAGTAGGCCATCCACAAAGTGTCGGCGGCCGCCAAGTTTCTTGGGTTGACTGCTTGAGAAATCAACTCCAAGACGTTTTGCGTTGCAACAGATGGACCAGAAGAAATATGTCCCATAGACACAACCCTCTTGATAATAAGGTCCACGTTGATACGCACAATATCTCTCAATTGCTTGTCTTGTGGGACAGCACGAGGAGGATCTTGCTGCAAACACCATGAAATTACTTCATCGCGGACAAACAAGGTCAAGTATTGCTCCAAGTCGGATTCTGGTTCGGTCAATGCTCTGGCAATACACAATACGTATACCGACAAAACACCTTCCAAACTTGTTTCACCAATTAACTTCTGAATATTAGGAGTCAACCGGAAAGGAACCATTTCAGCATTGTAGAACAATGGAGCTGGTCTACCTTGAGGGTTATCAATCAATGCACTCTTGCTAGCAATCTTGCATGGCAACATATCTGAGGTCCAAACATTACCAGATCCCTTGTTGACGTGTATCTTTTGAGGTTGTCTGGTGTTAACACACATCATATATGTGGTAAAAATGAATGAAGCATATTGAGAAGTAAATTGCTTTCTGAAAAGCCAGAAGTCTTCAAATTGTGGGAACAATTCAATAAAGTAGTTCTTCAACACGGTCGAAGGAACCAAGAGAGACTGGATAGCACTCAATATTTCCACTCTGATACTCATAATATCAGGCTTTGGTAAGCGCTGATCAAAGGCAGCTCTCAACTTCTCAATAGTGTAAATGAAAGGCTCATCGCGGCTCTTGCCATTGCGAAGACAGAAGTCTTCATAAATCTTCTGCATAGTGATGTCTCTGCTATCATCATTAATGATACGAATGTGTGGAGACAATGGCACGGCAATAGGCAAAGTGAATTGAATATTCCGGCGACGAGTTTCAACCTTTCTGGATATGGTGTCGTTGAAAATGCGGAAAATTTGGAACACACATTCCTCTCTACGGCAGTGACGAGCAGCAGGAAATTGAACAGCAAACGTATGTAAGCTGCCATCGTGTCCACGAATCTTCAATCTCTTGTAACAGGCATTTGTACCACGAGCAAGGTCAATTGTAGGCAAGAACCTCTCGATCTTGACAAAGTGGCTGTTGTTATCCTTGTTTAACAAGTATTGACCAGGCACTTCAATATCTTCAAACTTCTGGTGATGGAATTCACTCAAGTGAGGGCACAAGTTCTCGAGATTAACTTCGGAGAATCTTCTATCCAATTTATCCTCCAATCTATCTCTCCATTTACGCAACTTGGTAATGTAAGTTTCCAAGTTTGGCTTTCCGATGACGAGATCTTTTTCAAATTCAGCTCTGATTTGCTTTGGAAGAACCGTTTCAGCAAACCTAGTGATGTTGGCCTCAGTGACGGGTGGCAATTTGGCATCGTCTCTTGGGTTTCCAAGGCGGTTCAAATATTGAACACCGTCATTTAACAAAGCAACACCAAGTCTATAAGCATCTTCATCTGCAGTACATTTGAATCTTTGGTTGATCTGATCAACTAGAGATTCTAATGAAAGAGCCAATAATGGGTAAGCAGTCTTCAAAATTCCCATGATCTCTTCGACGTGTTCCAAAGATTGACGAATAGGAGTAGATGCGTTTGCTTTATCTTGCGTCTGTTGTGTTGTGGTGCTTGCAGCTGGCGTAGCGTTCGATTGTGGACTATCCTTGACATCACTAGTCGGCTTCTCTTCGGCACTTCCAATGACATCCAGAGTTTGGGTTTGAGAATCTTCTGATTCTTCCTTCTTTTCTGGTTCAGATTCCGTACTCTTGCTAGCACTGGCTGCTTGTTGGCGAGATACCTCCACAGCTTGACGTTGCTGGGCAGCAAAATCCTCTTTGGTAGTTCTAAGTTGGAAATGAAGAGCTTGTGGATAGCTCTTGGCAATTCTAACCAAGACTTGTCTTGCTAATTTGGCTTCCTTGTGAGACAAAGATGTCAACAATTGAGGAATGAAAGTGATCCAGTACCACACTGGAACCTCACCACGGAAGTTTTCAAAGGCCTGAGCCAATGTACCTGAAGCATCATCCAAACTAATGAGCCAAAGAATACGTGCCAACAATTTTCTCGTTTTGCCGTTTTTGTATAATCCAGCAGCTTGCAAGTAACAACTGATTGCGTTGTTTGCATAAACCATATCATTAGGATTTTCTTTAAAGCGACGATCATTAAACATACCCCATTCAGCCCATGCTTTTGGTAAGTTAAGGTCAATTTGTACCGAGGTTGCAAATGCTTTGTTCGCTTCATCCATTTGGTTCAACTTATTCAAGAACATACCCTTTAACGTGAAGAACTCAGCCTTCTGTTGAGTGGCAAAGTAAACCAAGTTTGTGTTGCTGATAACATCAAGACCAGTGTTTAATTCATTTGCATTCTGGTAATGACATTTAACCTGTTCCTTCAATTTCAAGAAGGCTTCTTGGATTTCAATATTTGGAAGTTGATAGATTCTGGTCAATTCCTTGATACAAACATCTGCCATATTGTGCTTTCTTGCAACATGAGCAAATCTGTTGATTACCCATGCAATTTCATGGAAACCACGGTATGCGTACGAGTTTGCATTACCACCAGAATTTGATTGCTGTAAGATTGGAATGAACGGCATGTAAACCTTGTTGATAACTTGGAATGCATGTTGACGCCAGGTGACTAAATCATTCCAGATATTAATATCATCCCATGTGTTTGGCAATCTTTCACGCCAGACTTGTAAAACCCTTTTAAGTTCTTGGGATTTAACATCCAAGTTCTGTGCGTTCGTTGTTACAAGGCTTGCATAAACTTGACTGGCCTCCATAAACTCGACATATTGTTGGAAAGTATGCAAGAGGGGAATATGAGCGTTATTGAACCTTTGTGGAAGTCCATGCCATTTTCTCAAAGCCAATTGAATACCTTCATCGCATAATCTGGAGAGGTCTTGTAAAGTTTCCTTTTCTTGACCAAAACCTTGTAAGCACAAGAATGTCTCGAACACTTGTCTTCTTGGGGTTGGAACATCCATGACGTTCTTAACAGTTTGGTCCAATGTTTCTCTGTCGTTGTACCAATCAGCAACTCTCCAACCACATTCCAAAAGTAAATCTGAGAAGCCTTCGTGTCTGGCTAAATCGGTAAGGATATCCCAATGTTGCAATTTCTCAGCGCACAAGATCCAATGATCTTCCCAAAGGGCATACTCGGATTCTCCGTAAGGTAAGGCACCACTACGTGCTTTAATTTGAGCAGTTTCGTATAACTGTTGAGATTTATCCCAGAGTCCGATCTGTTCGTAAGACAAAGCACTAATAGTTTCCGAATACTTTGCTCTTCTTCTCCATAAACCATAGAACATGTCATCTTCTTTCAATGTAGCATATAACTTCGCAAGAGCATCTTGGGTGATCTCCCGCACGTCAGCATTACCATTGACGGATTGTTCTTCGATGTTTTCAAGGATTTGAATTCCTTGTGGCCAAGAGTTAAAGTTTGCAGCAAGACATTCGACAGCAAATGGTGGTAATTGTAAGCTGTCACATCTTGCAATACCTTCTAATAATGACTGGATAACATTAGGTCTACTGTCAATTTGACGAGTGTGGTAGTCCTTAGACAACAAGATAACCAAAAAACGAGTGAAATCCAAATGCTCAGAGCGAGGTATAGACATGAAAGCAATAGGGAAGACATTTGCCCATGCACGGTGTATCGTTTCGCTGCTTTGGTAGAACATGTCCACAAGTGGCTCAAGAATATCACCAGCTTTAACATCACTAATTTTATTCAAGAATTCGCTATGTTGGACTAAGAGGGCCTGCAAACCTTCATTCTCTGTATCGATTTCCATCTTGCTATCGGTAGAAATTGGAAGCGTAGTGAGCGCAGGCAACTTAGACTCAAGATCAACGAGTTCTATACTGTTCTCAAAATTAAAGGACCCATAAAGAAGTTGTAAAGCTTGGTTTAACCAAGGGTAGTCTGCCAAATGTTCCCAATTTTGTTCACGAATAACGTAATATAATCTTTTGTTGATATCCTTTTCCAAACTGTTGTTCAAAATGGACATTAATTTACGTCTGATTGACACGTCTGCCGATCTGGTACCAACTAAGAAAGGTTGCTCCATCCGAACAGTTAATTCAGTACAGCTGAAAGTATCATCTTCAAAGATATCAACAATGATTTGATAGAATTCTTTGGACAACGTTGGTTCCCCTCTAATTTCAAACACCATCATTTTTGACAAAATGGCAGCCTTTTCTTTAGTCGTAGGAAAAAGGTCGGTTCTCGAAAAGACCCAACTCTTGACGATCTTAATAATCTTCTCAAGAGTATCCTTATCTAATGATCTTTCAATAAGCTGTGCTAACAAAGACAAAAAGATTCTTCTTTGATCACCCAAGCTGGAGATTCTCATAGACGACAAGTTAAGGATCTTCTCCAACAACTTGGTAGTCATCTTGGCTTCGTACTCTGAATTGGTACTATCCTTCGATGATTGAGATCCTTGGTGCGTGATAGTTATATGATCTTTGCACAATTTGCTAAAAGTCCTCATAATCAGTGGCAAAAGTGAGTCAAGAATAGATGGTCTGTAGTTGGCAAGTGTCCATGATAATGTAACACCTGCAGCAACAGAAGGCATGTCGCCCAAATCTTCGGAAACAGTGGTAGATAACAATAAAATAAATTCTTTGACACTTTCATCTTCTTCCTCTTCGTCGTCCTCTCCTTGCTTTTGATCGTTGATGGCTTGAAGAATGATTCTCAAAACACGTTGCAAAACTTCTTGGATATCGTGATTGTCTGATTTGATACATTTTTCCAATAACTTATGGAGGTATCCTAAGTTGGATAAAATCCATGCTGATTGTTTCCATTCCAAAACAACCCCCAAAACTTCTAATGCATTAAGGCAGTAACCCAACAAATTAGATGAGTTCAAGTCATTGGATAACAAAAACTTCTCAAAGAAAGAAAGTTTGACTGAAACTTCTGCCCAATGTTCAGGACTTAACAAATCATACAAGATACCCAAAGCTTTCTGCCCTAACTCGCTTTCGGATGCTCTTTGAGGACTGATACAAACGTATCTAATCAAGAAAGTAACGCAAGCTTCCCTCTGTCCAAAAGGAATGGTATAGTTTGGGGATGTGGTAAAATCGCTATCCTTCGAGTTTTCTTCTTTGATTTCTTCAGCAGTTAATGATTTGGCTCTTTTTTCCCATTTCAAAATGAGTTCGGCCAATTCAATAGCCAATACTTGATTTTCAATAGCAGGATTAGCTAAAATCGTCAATTTACCCATTGCGGTAATGATATTTGAGATGAAGTGTTCACGAGCAGCAAAAAACAAATCTGGATGCTGAACAATGAATTGATAAACGTTAAGAACTTGAGTGACGTTGAATCCGTCCTCAGAAATGACACGACGGGGCCACTTTATCCAACTATCAGGAGAGTCCACATCTACCATTCTCTCGGACATTACAGGAGCCAAAATATCCAATGCTTGTCTGGCCAAATGCCTGGAGTCGGTTTGGTGGGTACGAAGCAATGCAACAAAAACCTGAGTAGAGAGCTTGGCTGGAGTTTCAAATGATGAGATAAAATACGACGTAGTTACGTACGCAACCTGCTTTGCAATATTATCCTCCAATTTGATGTAGTTCCAACTGAATTTAATTATATCCTTTCTCAAATCACTGATAAATTGAGAGCTCCATTTCAAAAGGATAGACGTCATTTCAAGTAATGCGTATCTGTAATTATCGATTGTGCCCGAAGTATGATCTGTAATTATATCGTTGGTGGACTTCCAGATGTTGTCATTGATTTTATTCAACCATTCAGGAATAGATTCTTTCTCGAAGAAAGCATCAACCTTACCCTTAGTTTCTGCTTCATAGATCATAATGGAGTTGAATATCTTCTTTATGAAGAAGATTTTGGAATTAAGTTTGAATTCCGGATTACTAACAAAGTCGATACACTTGTCCAAGTATGTTTCTCTGAAAGTTACATCGTCCGAGCGAACAATGGTGTTGAAAATGTAATCCTCTAATTGGTTTGGAATTGGAAGGTCCAATTGGGAGTGGCGATCAACAATCGTGAATACCATGTCAAACTCATCCTTGTTCTTGTCCAAGAACAGAACCAAAATAGTTTGGAATTTATCAATCGATTGCTCAGCCTGGAAATGAGCAGACGAAATCAATGGTGCTTCATTCTTGATTCTAACGATATCTTCGATAAGCTCAGAAAGATTGAGTAATAATTGTTTCAAATCATTTTCGGGCCATTCGTCATCGTATTTGGTGATAGACGCAAGAAGGTCGATAACGTTGGCAAATTTTACCACCTTGGTTTCATCATTAGTTTCGTTTTTGACATTATCAAAGATTTCGGTAATCTTCTCCACGGCAACACTACGAATTTTTTCGCAACCCTCCATACCAGCAATCGAACCAAGCATATTACCCAACTTACGGTTCTTGAAGTTGGTAATATAGTATTCGAGACAGTTTTCTGCGAATCGGTTCAAGAATTTGGAAACTGGGAGTCTGAAGGGTGAGTCTTGATGACGGTCTAAGTGCCCTTCTAAGTATTGCAAAGTATTGATGATTTCTTCCATGAAGGTATAAGCCTTTGGTGGTAAAAGATGGAAGATATTCAAAATCGCCATAACAATCTGAACGGTATGAATATTTTCCAAGTCCTGACCTGCAATTTGTCTCAAGGTATTGATCTGAGCCCAAGCCATCAAGTGGTCCAACAATTTACGACC
This sequence comes from Teunomyces cretensis, assembly GCA_003706575.2. Taxonomy (NCBI): domain Eukaryota; kingdom Fungi; phylum Ascomycota; class Pichiomycetes; order Serinales; family Debaryomycetaceae; genus Teunomyces; species Teunomyces cretensis. The sequence goes on along the minus strand of PPLT02000004.1, from coordinate 559,923 downwards.
AATTTCTACCCTGAAGTATGAGATTAATAATTCAAGCAATCTGGCAAGGGCTTCAATTCCAGACACGGTCAATTTCTTATGGTCAGATAGATTCATGAGCATAGGACGAAGACCATTTTGCAACAATTCCTTTGGAAGTTTAGCGTTTTCTTGCAAACTTGATTTCAACCCAAGATGGGCAGCATTGATAATTTCAGTTGACTTATTGCAAAGTGCCTTAAAGAAGACTCCCAAAATACGGATTCTTGCTTCAGCGAGAGATCCCAACGAAAAGTCAGGTTTAGTGAGTGCCAATGAAAGTAATCTGATGCAAACAACACGGAGCTCAATTAATTGCTTTGATGTTCTGTATTCGTAAAGACGATGCACGTTGGCTAACGATTCATCCTCGGCATCAACCAAAGCTAAAGCTTCGAGAAGCAATCTATTCAACTCTTCATTGAAAGTCAAGAAGGTTTCTGGAAGGTCTAAGCAGAAGGTAATTGCATCAATATTTCCAATTTGCATTGGGAATGGCAACGCTCTCAAGGGTTTACCGAAGATAGGTGTTAACAAAAGGTGCTTCGAAGGACCCATCACAGAGGCAATTGGAACCCCTGTGGTTTCTGATAACACCTTCAAGGAGGCTTGCGATACTTCTCTGACAAGCGGGTTAGCACTTGCCAAATCATATACCAATGCGCCAACTAAGGTCTGAAATGGCTTCTCCAAAATTACTTCCTTCGTCAATCCAACGTTACAATCATGCAAAAGTTTCAAAACCAAGTTTTTAGCAAGGTCTCGCACTTCAAATGGAGCTGTTTCGGGTGTGTCCCTCAACACAAAGAAGATTGAGCGCACCAATTCAAATTGACGCTTAAAGAACCACGATGCCGGAATGCCAATATCTTCAAACATTGTCTTAAGTCCCAAGATACCACCAAGCTTCGAGTAATAGTATTCATTGTAACAACAGTGAGTAAACTTGTAGAACATAGTTCTGAACACTGGGGAAAACAAAGCGTTTTCGTCAGATCCAAAAACAATAGAAGTGGTTTTGAAAATAAGTTTGATGACTTCCACACCCTTGTTACGAACCTCTTTATCCCAGAAACTCAAAGCATAAATCAATGCATTTAAGAAAGAGGTTTCACTTATGTGAGCCTTGCCCTCATTGTCATTAACTGAGAATGGGCGTTCTTTCTTTACCTTCTCAATCACGGAAGTATTCAAATAGGTTAATGTAAAGTGTGTGGCGACACCATTGATTAATTCATGAGCTTCTTTTTCGAGTTCCGGAACTGAAATAGAAAAGAATAATATTTCTAACAAGCGAGTGAATAATTTCTGCTGGTTATCCAACTTCAATACGTCTTTGATATCTGATGGTTCAAGTTCCATTGCATCCAGCAACTTTTCTTGTTTCAAAAACTCGACGCTTTCTAACACATATTGGTTATATTTGTCAGGTACTGGCGATGTGTTAATGAAGAGTTTGAAGATACTCGATAAGTACTTAAAAGCACTGATCCGGTAATGCACCTTTAATCTAGGGTCTTCCAACAACTTAATGGCAGACTCAACTCCAGGGGTTATACTGAGAGGGACCTGGCCGTTCAAGCCATGAATCAGGAATAATGCCTTTATCTCTTGGTTAAGAGCAGTTTGAGACACCAACTTATTGCAAGGCTTGAAATGTTTGTGGTTCCTTCCACCCAACTTACCTAAGATTCTTATGGCAGTATGTGAGTGCTGGTGGTGGTATGGAACTGGTTCCAAATGTTTCCATAAGGCAGCCATGATTTCATCTATTACTGGTTCGATCATTGGGTCAAAGTACTCAGCTGTCAAGTTGTCAACGCATAATTCAAAAGTTCTTAAACCCTGACTGACTAATTCTTGTGAGCCATTGAGAGCATACACTAAGGGGCGTGTTAAGTAGTTCAAATGCGGCACTAAAACTGAAAGTCTAACCGGCACTGTTAAGCACAACTCCACATAAATGTCTCTTTCATAAACTCTGCGAGCATTGACGATCATTTTGTTCAAATTTTCAAGCAACACTGGCAAAATTGGCATGATTTCCTTGTATAGGTTTTCAAATCTTCCACCACTTATACTTCTGAATAAGATTCTCACCAAGTATGAGTAGACTATAGGCTCTTCAGCCTTTGTTGCAAGTTTCAACGATTCCAATATCAAGTGATTCAAGTGAGGTAAGATAACACTTTCATTTGCTGTTGGGAACAAGTTAACAGACATGAAGCATAACTTGAATAAACGAATCAAGATGTTCGATTTCACCAATTCAACTTTTCCCAATTGGTCCAAATTAGATTTTAAGAACAGTATCAAAATACTTGAGAAGTTGGCAGACGTCACTTCGCTGGCCAAAAAGAATTGAGGGAGGTGTAACAAGGCCGCATTATCCAACATAGCCTCAAACATGAGAGGCAACTCCGAACTAACAATTTCGTTGAAGGATGCAGGGTCGATATGAATAAAAATCGTAGCAAAGATTTCCATGAGATCTTTTTCCTCTTTTGAGGACGTGATTGGCAAGTTTGGACCTCCAGTTGAAAAATCAAAAGCTTTTGTTTGAACTTCTACCGGCTTAGCATTAGTAACAGAAAAGAATCTCAAACACGAGATACCACCTCTGAATAAGGATCTCAAGATGTTGACTTCCTCAAAAGATCTAATTCTGGCTGAATCGTTCCATTTGTCGTAATTTACTAATTGGCCTGGCTTGTTTGGATCAGTTTGGGCTGGTTGTGGTGGTACAGGAGGGTTACAGTTCTTCAACCCAAAAATCACGGACTTCAAGAAAGTCATCAAGGTACGGAACAAATAACGGGCATCTTTCAATAAGTCGGAACTGTTATTCACTGGTGAAGGAGAAATTGGAGAGAAGACATCAATGTTGAAGAGATCAATGAACTTTTCAGGATCATCCGATTCCAGATCGCTGGTGATCTTGACATCAATGTCCATAGCATCGTCATCACCGTTCTTTTCGACGATATCTCCTTCATCAATCATTTCCACGTCTTCCTTTTCTGACTTTGGAGCATCTTCAATCAAAGCGTCTTGCACCTTTCTTGAAGAGTATCTTTTTATGGCAACTTTGCCTTCCTTCTCCTTTACCGTTCTCTTTTTCTCAAACTCTTTATGCTTGTTTATGATGTAGTTGTACTTTCTATCCAAACTTTCAAATCTTTTGGCGTACGCATCAATTATTATCATAAATAATTGTCTGCCTTCCAACTTGTTTGGCAATTTCATGATTCTCTCGACTAAGTTAAGCAAAAGCTTTGCACTCATAATTTGAACCGTAAGAGCCAATGAATCGTCCTTAAGTAAGTCACAATATATCTTTACTGTAGACCATATTTGTTTTGGAGTCAATTCATTTCTTACATTATGAATAAAGTCTGCCACTGTGGAATAGGCCAATGGTCTTAAGGTCTCGTAGGACGCTAAGCCATCACCAATCAATATTTTATCGTCAAACAACAACTCAATCTTAGGGATAAACTGAGACCGGAATGGAGTGGATAAGATGTGTCTCGTAGCATGAAGTAATTCCTTACGGGCAACAGACAATTCGGCAGGACAATCTTGTAATAATCTTAAAATCACATCTGGGACCACCTTGGACTGTTCCGGAGATAAATGCTGGTTGGCATAACCTCTGATAAAGACGTATGCCACAAAAGAAGCAGCCTTAACTTGACCAAGGATGAAGTCGCTGTAGGCCTGTCTATTGGTTATTTTGGGTGAGATGGATGTTGTGATATTGCCGTCTTTGAGCGCCCCTTCTCTGAAAGATTTTTGTTCCTCTACTTGTAACTCAAGAAGAGTAATAATCCTTGGTAAGAATTCGGGCAAGGAGGTTCCAACTAACGACTTGTAAGACGAGTATAAGGACACCATTGTAATGGGACACTCTGCCAAAGTCTTAAACGAATACATTGCCTTACCTAAAGGTTTGGATGACACATCATCAAATGACGGTGGTGATTGTTCCTTTTCTTCGCTATCGTCGTTGTCTTCGTCTTGTGCACCTGTGGCAAACACGTCGTTGACTGTTTTGGGCATGTTGTCATAGATTTGGCTGATGATCTCGACAAAGGGTTTAACTTTTTCGCCCAACTTTGTCTTGTATGCCTTGTGCAAGCTGGTGATAACCTTCATGCACAATACCCCATTGTCTTCGTTCTCGTCGAGCAAGATCTTGGTCAATGCATCCAATATTTGTTCGGCGAATGGTTGGAAAGTCTCATTCATGATGGATCTATGGATAATTTCCAACACAGAGTTTCTGAGTTTGTGTTCCTGTGAGTTACTCGAGAAGGAGATCGGCACCTCCTCTAAGGTTTTTATGAAAATCGGCATCAAATTCTTAAGAAAATACTCGTACTCGGCAGCACCGTTGAATGTTTCTATCATATCAAGCAATTCGGATAACACGGAGTGTGCTGACCTGTAGTCCTCATTCTCTGTGAGTCGCGACACAAATGTGTCGAGTTGAGCTGTGTAGGACATTGTCTTGTTGAAGAATCACGGTACCAAAACACGGTAAATAAAAATTGGAAAAAAAGTGGGAATTGACTTCATCTAAATTTTAGATAGTCACGTGCATTTCACGTGTTTTACAACTTGGCAAGTTACCAACTACGACGTAGAGAGCTCGAGCCGAGTAAAAGATGGTATTGGGGTGATATTATGGTAAATAAGTAAATGTTGCAATGTAAAAGGGTAATAGACTATTTGATGGGTTTTTATCAAAATTCTTCAAATTCAGACCTTTTCATTCTGTTTCACCTTTTTGAAAACTTGTATAAGATCAAAGAAGTTACTGATAGCAACCAATAGGATAAAAGAAAAAGCCGTCCACGTCATTGCCTCAGCTCTATTTCCCAATTTAACCTTGATCAATCCCATTGAAGCAGGCGGAACGAGCTTTGTAGCAATTGTCACTGCTTCGTGCTGCAACATGGAACCCAATCCCCATAGGAGCACTAATGCCATTGAGAGTCCAAAGTTGCACTTCAAGATTAAGGTCTTTCCCGGAACGCCAGGAAGCATTCTGTATAGTTTCAAGACAAGTAGAATAACACTGATGACTATTGCCGTCATCAATACCCGCGGGTGGCAGTTATTATTGAAGGTTTTACCAATTAGGAGCAAGTTGAGTTGCGAGTTTGACTTTGATGTCGTAGGGATCAACAGAACTCCCGTGACGTTGGTGATGGCGTTGATATTGTTGTATGACGTGCAAGTTGACGAGCTGTTGAAATCGACGCAAAGGCCGAGATAACCCACCTTAATCGACATCTGAGACAACTGGTCGTTGTGATAGGCCGCCTTTACGTTAGGAAACAACTCAGACGTCTGGTTAAACAGGTACTGGGTAAGAAACACCTTGGAGTAGGTTCCGCCTGTATTTGTACACCCAACAAGGAGAAATGACAAGAGGAAACAGGTGATAAAAAGCAACACGCCAGCAAGGTGTCTAGGAATACTAAAAAGCAAGGAAAGCATGGTTGTAGAAACCACATCTACCATCTGCATCTCTTCTTATTTATAACCTTTCCCTGGCTGCTAAATTGTACGAGAGATTGTGTCAGGTTTGTGTGCGGGCAGCAAACAAATTGCAACATCCTACCTAATTAGGAAGGCGCATTTTGGCGTTTGTATCATATCTGCAGCTCGGCTGCAACAAAATTCTATTTGTCATATATAATTTATTAAAAGAACTTGATCAAGAAGTTCCAGGCCAACCGCAACAACAAGATGGAAGTGAGGGTGGTTACAAACGGCAAGAAGATTTCGAATTGCGATCTCAAACCGAAATCTGCCGTCACCATTTGCGACGCACCGGAATCCTGTTCCACAAACCTTCCTGTGTTGTAGAAATTAGCCATAAGCTTATCTTTGTCGTACCAAACCTTGAGCAACCAATCTTCAAACTTTTGTAAATCTTCGGCACTGGCATCATCGATGTCTTCTGTGTCTTGTCCCAAGGGGATCTCTGACAACTTCCAGGCACGAATGTGGAAATTAACGCTAGAAGGCCCGATTCCAAGTAAATAGGACCGTTTCAAAGAATATATTTCTTCGCCAATGTCGTCGGGCCCCAAACCGCCGTAACCGGTAGTGATATCATAGACAACTTCCACGGTACTACGTAACCGTCTCAATGTCAAGAACAACCCACGTACACGTGGCAAGAGAACATGATTAATAGGAGGCAAGTTTTTCTTTTCAGTATACTCACGGGAGTTCTTTCTCGTTCTGATCGAGGGGACGGTTCCTTCAGGGTACAAAATAAGCACGTAGGGCCATATCTTGTTGGGGTTTTCACCTTGGGGCCAGTGGCGGATCCCCGAGGTTGTATCCGAGGCGACAATCTGGACGCCATTGGCAGGACCCAAGCCACGGGCATTGGCATCCATCTCTAACAACTGGTTGGACAAATTGACTTTATCCTTTTCCCATTTTCTTGACAAAAAGAGGAACCTGAAATTGGTCATGCCGTAGCCGAGGACGGGGATCTTGGCCAACCCGTCCTTGAGAACAATGTGGATGTAATCACTGAGTCTCGAGGCGTACGTGAGCCACCACAAGTACAACCAATCGGTGTAGATTTGGTGGTTGGAGATCCACACGGAGTTAGGCGTCAACTGGGCCGTCAATCGGCCCAGCGCGTCAACGTGGAATGAGTTGGACGGGGGCAAATTGGTGGGATCGTAGGTGATTGTGACCTTGGATGAGCTGATGAAGGATGTTATGAACGTGAGGAGGATGACAAAGTGGGTTTTGGTCAAGTTGATGACGGTCTGGATCTGGTTTGGGTAGCCCTTGAAGACGTAGAAGAAGATCAAGTGGGTGTAGGTGGTGGCGAGACAGCCCAACACGAATAGAGGTGCTAGAACCAGCGACCGCAAGATGGCCACAGGATACGAGTTTCTAAGCGGGGCCATTTGGGGAATAGCGGGTATCCTGGGACGCGAAGTGGTTGCCTCCAGTGATTGTTGAGCGGGCCCGTAAGTATCACAGGCGGGCCGCGGGGCGTGCGGTGGCAAACAAAATGTCGATGGTTTCCGCGGTCAGGCAGTGAGGCGCGGGATGCGGCAACGCAGGAAGTTCCGGCCCATGGCGCACGCGGGTGCGGGCACGTGCTGTCAGGTCGGCACGAAAAGCTGCGACCCTCGACCGAGCCAGTGGGACCGCGGCGAGGTTCGAGACCACGCGGGTCTATGCAACAAGGTTCCAAGAAATTTAGCTGCAGCACCCGATGCCTCAACAATAATTTTAAATACCGGATGGGTCGCCGTCGGCTTTCTTATCACAGCCGTAGGTGTACGGGGTCGTAACTGGACGGAAACGGCGCCAGGAAACTCCGAGCCAGTCCCACCGGTGGTGGTTGCGGCACATTCGCAATCTGCTCGGCGCATTCCCGATGTTTTTTCCCTCGCCGCTCTCCAGTAGCCGATTGTGCAAGTCAGCCCCGCGGCCGCATCTGCTCAACTAGGCAACCCGGCCGAAAGTGTGGGTAGCCCGATACAGACACTACTCCGATGTTGCAGTGACTAATTCCTCACTCACCGCTTGGGGCCCTGCCAGTGATTTCGTCTCGCTTCTTTACTTGCTGCACCAACCCGTTGATCTGTTGCTTTGCCTATAGTTCTACAGGCTTGAGCTGCTTTACCCCCGTGCCCGTGCTTATACTATCTGCACAAGCTCCTCCAGGGCCCTCCAGAACCATATCCTTATCTGCACATCTAGATTCCGAAATTTTACTGCTGCGGCATTGACGTAAATCGACAGCTTCAGCACTTTTGCTTGCACCTTCCCATAGCCATAGCAACCTCCAGCTACTTAAATAGTCTGTTCCAGGCCCGTCATATCGTCCACCCATACCTCAAACATGGCAGATACAGACAGCCAACCGCCAAAACCGGACAACGCCAACACTTCTCCGGAGGCCTACTACGCAGACCTATCGCCGGGGCAGAGCTCCGGCTCACTCCAGTCCTTAGGCTCGAGCATATCCATAGACTCCAACGTCAACCAGGTCAACCCGCTACCGGTCACGGCTCCTGAAAAGGAAGAAGACGGCAACTGCTCGCAGTCGGCGACGCACATCTCGCCTACGTCGAGTAGGGTCCCGTTGAAACAACGACGGGGGATGTTGGCAGCACTCGCGATCTTGCCCGAATACCACGATGCCCGTGACTATCCCCAGTCCCTCAAGTTCTGCATTGTGTTTATCATTGCATTCGCAGCCATCACGGGGCCCATGGGTACGTCCATCATGTTGCCGGCCATTGATGATATCGTCGACAATTTGGACACGACGGTGTCGATGGTTAATGTTTCTGTGGGGATCTACTTGCTTGCATTGGGTGTCTTTCCCTTGTGGTGGTCGGCCTTTAGCGAATTGAACGGTCGTCGTACCGTCTACCTTGTATCATTCGTGATGTTTTTTGCATTCTCGATAGGGACGGCGTTGGCCCCCAATATTTCTGCCTTGATTGTGTTGCGGGTGCTACAGGGCGGATGTTCGGCCTCAGTGCAAGCCGTTGGTGCTGGGACCATCAGCGACTTGTATGCTCCCCACGAAAGAGGTACAGCCATGGGCTACTACTACTTGGGGCCGCTCTGCGGCCCGTTCCTTGCTCCCATCTTGGGTGGTGTTGTTGCAGAAGTATGGGGATGGCGTGCTACACAGTGGTTGCTTGTTATCTTTTCTGGCTGCAACGTCCTTCTCATCCTCTTTGCCCTTCCAGAAACCCTTCGGAAAAGTGACAACCTTGCCCAACTCAAGGAGATGTTGGGTAATGACGGCGATGATAACTTTCTGGTTTCCGAAGAAGATTTGGAAAGAATTGCTCCCAGAATAACGAGACTCAGCTCTCGTTCGTCCATGCACGAGGACGAGGGCCCTATATTGGACCCAGTCATGCCGTCGCTCTCGAGACTTACAACCAATAGGTCGACGTATTCACGCCGAGTTGCTCAAGAATTGATCGAAGAGGAACTCAGACGGGAAAAGACCGAGGCTTCCACCGCCAAAGTCGAACGTACGAAATGGCAAAAGCGTCGTACCACGCTCTACGACTGTATTATTCGTCCGTTACATTCGCTTGTGTTGTTGAAACATCCTCCGGTTGCATTGGTGGTTTTCTACTCGTCCATTTGTTTCTCCATTGTCTATTTCTTCAACATGACCATCTCATACCAATACGCTCGGGAGCCATACCATTTCAAAACCATTATTGTCGGTCTCTTGTATATTCCCAACTCCATTACGTACGTGATTGCCTCGATCTTGGGAGGGAAATGGAATGACCATCTTCTCCACAAGTACATGAAGACCCACAACAATGAAATCGTGCCCGAAGCAAGAATCGGGTCGAATATCGTCACGGCAGTGATCCTCTACCCACCAGCATGTCTCATCTTTGGCTGGACGTTGAAGTATGGCGAATTCTGGTTGGTACCGTTGATTGGCACGGCGCTTTTTGGATTTGCAGCCATGTTGGTCATTGGAGCCACCGTGACGTACTTGGTCGATTCTCTTCCTGGCAAAGGCGCCACTGGTGTTGCTCTTAACAACTTGTGTCGGCAGATTTTGGCTGCAATTGCTACGTTTGTCGTTGAGCCAGCACTCAGAGGCATTGGGCCCGGCATTTTGTTTTCGATTCTCATGGGGATAATCACGGTTTCATCGGTGACATTGTTGATATTGAAGAGAAACGGTGATTATTTCCGTCAAAATTACGATCTAGGTAAGTTGTACGACAAGCTTTAGACAGCAGTGAATCAGTTCTATTTAGCATACATCCAGGGCCGTCAGAAATCGAAGTTTATTGCAGACAAACCATCTGAATCGCTTTAGTTCTCCATCCACCCCCCGAGTTTATACACTAGCATTATTTATCAAAATACATCAACAATCGCAACTCCAACTGTGGAAAAGACGGAATTGTTGGTCCCAATTCCTTTTGTCAGCCACCGCACTTGGCACCGATGTTCGCAGCCGATCCCAATGTATCTGCCCGGCAGGGCTTAGCCACCAATCAGAGACCAAAACGGACGGGTTGCAGCCATTAGTAATCAGACTCACAGTTACCTACGAACATGGCCCTGACCCAACTGGGCACACCAAGGCCCGGCGCTATTCCCGTCGCCGATGGCATCGCCGCACCTTTGACGTAATGCCACGCCTGGGACCCACGGCGGCCTCCGCACGGTGACAGCCGTTAAAATGGCTTCGATGTGTCGCACTTTTGCATTTGTGCTGCCACCATGCTGCCAGGCGATTCTCAAACACTGTCGTGTGCCACTGGTTTGGATGGTCCCAGTGGACTCGATCACGACCCTGAAACAGCTGCATTATCATCGACGGACTCAACCACATCTCACGACACGAATCTAGACCAAATCAACCCGGTTGCCCACGCCGTGCCCAACTCCGACCCCGCACGAGCCTTACCTTCTATTTCGCAGACATCTACATCTTCAAAAGTACCGTTCAAACAACGCCGGGGACTATTAGCGTCGCTAGCACTACTACCAGAGTACCACGATGCCCACGACTGTCCCAACGCCATTAAATACTGCATTGTGTTTATCGTAGCAGTTGCAGCCGTCGCCGGCCCGATGGGGACTGCCATTATGTTGCCGGCCATCGATGAAATCGTCAAAGACTTGAACACATCGGTGCTTACAGTCAATGTGTCTGTCGGCATCTACTTGCTTGCATTGGGGATATTCCCCATCTGGTGGTCGGCATTCAGCGAAATCAATGGCCGTCGTACCGTCTACCTTGTTTCGTTCCTGATGTTCCTTGCATTCTCGATAGGAACGGCGTTGGCCCCCAATATCTCCAGCTTGATCGTTTTGCGGGTGTTCCAAGGTGGAGCTTCGGCTTCAGCCCAGGCCGTGGGTGCTGGGACCATCAGCGACTTATACATTCCGCAACAAAGAGGCAGGGCCATGGGCTACTACTTCTTGGGGCCCCTCTGTGGGCCCTTGATAGCCCCGATATTGGGCGGTGTTGTCGCACAAGCATGGGGGTGGCGTGCTACCCAGTGGACACTAGTGATATTCCTGGCATGCAACCTATTGCTCATGGTAATCGGGCTTCCCGAAACGCTTCCCCGAACCAAACCTCGGGTCCAATTGACTCCAAATTTAGCAGGAGCCAAAGAAAAAGTGGTTGCTGATGATCCACCACTTGGTCCCGTTATTTCTGTGCCTCCATTGGCCAGATTGGCTACCCCCAACTCTGACAATTCCCACCAAGTTTCCAAACATTGCAATGTGGACGATCTCGAACGTGAAATTACCCATGTTTCCGACTTACTTGTCGTAACTACAAGAAGGCAACAGCTCTATAACTTCTTCGTCCGTCCACTACATTCGCTAATATTGTTCAAGTATCCTCCTGTTGCCATAGCAATCTACTACTCGTCCCTTTGCTTCTCCATCATCTATTTCATTAGTTTGACAATCACCTATGAATATTCCCGGGCCCCGTACCATTTCAAACCCATCATTATCGGTCTCTTGTATATTCCCAACTCCATCACTTCTGTGTTTGCTTCGATATTCGGTGGAAAGTGGAACGACCATCTTTTAAAAAAGTATATGAAGACCCACAACAATGAAATCGTTCCTGAAGCGAGGTTTGGGCCAAATGTCATCATGGGAGTGTTACTATACCCACCGGCGTGCCTTATCTTTGGATGGACCTTGAGATATGGCGAATTCTGGTTGGTACCGTTAATCGGCACGGCATTGTTTGGTAGCGCAGTAGTGTTGGCACTTGGTCCTACGCTGACGTACTTGGTCGATTCACTTCCAGGGAAGGGGGCTACTGGTCTAGCCATCAACAATTTGATTCGTCTGATATTGGCTGCAATTGGTATATTTGTGGTTGAGCCGGCACTTAAAACGATAGGACCAGGGATTCTATTCAGCATTCTTTTGGGGATACTCATGATATCGTCGATATCCATCTTGGTATTGAGGAAGGGAGGTCCCTACTTTAGAGAAAACTACGATCTTTCCAAGTTGTATGCGCAACTCTAGACTCATTAATGCATTTATTCTTCATGGTTGGTCTTGTAGAACGAAAAGCTCTTCAAACAAGTAGCTAACATTCACCTTCACGTCACGAAGCTCGTTCAATTGTGGTTCAATCATACGAAGGAAGTCCAGGAACAATGTCGCGTCCTTCACTTTCAAAATTGGAAGCTCGGTTTCTGGATCTATTCCTGACGTAGTCAAAAGTGTTCCGTGCAAGTGTTTCTTAATCTGGGCAACCAACTTCGTAATCTCATCGATACACCAGTTTATCAATCCACTCGAGTTAACAGTACCATCCAGATGCTTTTTGAGGATGTTTCTGATCTTCTTGTTATATACAACAACAGCTCGTTTGATTATGGAAACGTGTATCACCACCAAGTTCGATAAGTAGTTCACAATGTCGATTTTGGTAGATCCCTGGACCCCAACAACCAACTGAGTCACAGTTTTGGAAAGGTGATGCGACATGGCTTCCAAATAAGACGTGATACCCTTCTCTAATTGATCAAAACTCTCGAAATATATCAACATATCTTCAATTTCATCATCTGTCAACTTGGCAATATTGTGCTGCAAATCAAACACCAAACCTTGCTGGACCTTGACTTTTCTATTGTTAATTTTTAACTTGATAACTTCTATGAGTAACTTGACCTCTTCGGATAAGCTGTTACCTTCGCTATTCTTAATTGCCGCATCAATATTCTTCAATTTCCCTTCGATATGAGCAATGAATCCAACAGCTTGAGAGTAATTGTTGTGAGCTATTTCCACGTCGACATCGTCAAGTTTATCCTCCAATATCTTCAATTCGTGGAAATAATGGCCCTTCTCAGTAGATGTTTTCTTCAAGGAACCAAAATCATGGGAACGGTTTCGCGAATGTACACGTACTGAAATATCCTGAAGAACCCCGTCTCCGCTATTTCTGTACGATCCACTAAGCCTTTTAGATATTTCATCACCCTCCAAAATACCCGAGTTTCTTAAGGACTCGCGCAACTGCTTCTTTTCGTCACTAGCTGCTGTAAAGTCATTACTTACCGCTCTATTGGCATCTAAGAGTCTCTCCTTTTGCAACAATTCACTTCTTCCCTTATTGTATGCCTCCGTTATCTTAATGAAGTGGTCATATCTGTCGGTTTGGAAGACGTAACTCAACGATTTAGATTTAATATTGATCAAATATGTCTTTGATTCCTTAGTTTGGGTAGGGGCATTAGGGCCCTTAATTTCGTTAAGTTCCACCTGGTCTAAAGATGTACACTGAACAGCCTGCAATCGAGATTTACTATTTCCACCGTCTTGGGAGCTCTTTTTCGTAGCCATTAAAAGCATATCATTCAAAATGAACAAGTGTGTGGCCTTTATAGGTTTCCAGGTCCCCATATTTATCTCCTGCCATCTTCCACTTTCTGCCAACACGTGTCTTCCTGGTAATGGTTGAATGAACTTCGAGGCACCTTCAACATGCTTAAATAAGGACTGCAACTCGCTGGCCCATAACTTTTCCAACACAAGAATAGAAGAGCGGTCTTTCTTCTTCTTGGTTTTAAGGTTCTTTTGTGGTTGCGGTGTATCCACTTCCAAGGCTAATCGACGTTGGGCGCTTTCTTTGAAATCGTCCAAAACTTCGTACAAGTCCTTCGAGGTGACTCTCAATTGGAGAAGTTCTTCTTGGGTTTGCTTCAAGTCGTTGGTCAACTGCAATATATTCTTCTGGTTTTGATTGATATTGGTTTTGATATCACGGTTGATGAGTCCCTTCTGCTTAATGAGAAGCTTGTAGTAATCGTCAATCTCAGCGGCGGTTCCGTTGGCCAAATCTCTAAAGATCTTTTGTTCGATTTCCTGAAACTCGTCGTGTTCTTTGGCCTTGTCAGGGACAGAGGCATTTGGAAGTGAAGGAAGTGCTGGTAAGTTACTGGCGTCAAAAGGTTGAGCCAGAGAAAACGACCGGCCGTGGGCATGGGCCGCAGCCGAAGCATGGATACTCATTCTTCGATTGTTCTTACGACTGTTGGCTGACAACATCCCGTATGGGTTCGGCACCGCAAGGTTGTTTGTAGATGGCGCTACCGATACCACGTCGGAGTTCATAGACGTGTTGGCGTTGGCATATGGATTTGCCGCCTTAGCCTGGGCGTTGGGATTGGCCCAAGCTGCCCGACTCTGACGGTGGGTCCTCTTGACTTCAAAAGCAGACATCAATCAATTAGCCTAGTTGTGTTCAAGCTGGTTGGATGTGTTTGTTGTAGTGGCGCCGGTACGATTGCCAATGTCGGAAAGTAGTTGTTGGTATATGGTGGCTTTTGTAAGTCTCCGCCCAATTTGTTTTTCTTTCAAATACTGTTGTAGAAAAAACAATGTTTAAAATCTACAAACATTCCGCCAGTTAACCATCACCAGTCTACCACCGTCGCCACGGCCCGCTTCTAATTACCAATCTCTTTGCTTGTGCTTCATAGCGAGTTTCTTTGTATCTACCTTTTTTTTAATTTACTGACGGCTGTTTATCCAGTTATCCGACAATGTCACTCACATCTAACGAGCTTAACTACCTCGTATGGAGATATCTTCAAGAATCAGGCTATGACCTCGCTGCATACGCCCTAGAGAAAGACTCGCAGTGTCTGGAGTACGAAGAAAACAACAACGGAGCCGTTGCAGCACGGATTCAACCGGGCTACTTGGTCAATCTTGTCCAGAAGGGTATATTGTATTCCTACGTTGAGGCAGAAGCGGAATCCACAACTGAAACGAGACAAGAGAAGCTTTCTCTTATTGGAACTCTTTCAGAAGACATCCTTCAAGAAGATATCAGCCAATATAAACTTAAAGCCGAGGTTCTGGCGTCGAATGGAACTACCGAACCAGTTCCAGATACCGAGATGAAATCCGAAGACGAAGTCCACAAACACGAAGACATCGTTCCTGAAGAGTTTTTGACCGAGAAATTAGTACCCACGATCAGTTTCAGCGAAAGCTTAGTGACCGACTGGCACCCACAAATTGCTGTTTTTGCATACGGAAAAAGTGACTCTGCTGCCGTTATTAATGCTTTACTGGATGGTTCTATCGCTGAGTCAGTAACATTGAACCACCCCACTATTCTCAACTCAAACAAGGAGATAAATATTGTTTCGTGGTCGCCTCAGGGAAATTTGATCATAACCGCAGGTTCCAACGGTGAGTTACGTGCGTGGGCACCAGATGGTAAGCTCAAGAACGTCGCCAATATCTCACGCGAAGATATCTCTGCAGACGAAAGATCATCTTTGTATGTGAGCAGCCTAAAGTGGAGCAGTAGCGGACAGTATGTGCTTTCGGTAGATAGTGATAACCAAGTGAGTCTATGGGATGGACACACCCTTTCGCTCCTCAAGCAGATCAAGTCCCCAGGGACAGAAGTATCTACCATTGATGCATGCTGGCTCAGTGACGACAAGTTTGCTGTATCCACAGCCAAGAACTCCATCAAAATATACTCCATAACCCAGGCTCCATACCCAACAAATAGCCAAACAGATGTGCAAACGATAGGATATCTCCATGGCCACGAGAACCCAATATCGATATTGACGTTCAATGACGAGTCCAAGCTTCTTGCTTCGTGCTCTGACTACGACTACGTGATCAAAGTGTGGTCGCGTGGATCGTCACATGAATCTATTGATTTGAATGTGGCCAAGGATAAAGATAGCAATTTCTACGCCCATGGGTCTCCTATAATAGGATTGTTTTGGTTAAAGAGTGTTGGAGAAGATCGTGTATTGCTTAGTGTGTCGATGGACGGCATTGTGAATATCTGGAACGCCTCAAGTGGTGCCAATATCAAGAGTGTCGAGTTGTACAAAAATGGACAAAATTTCAACATCGAAGAGAAGCCACATCGGAATGCATTACTCTTCAATGCTAGCTTATCACCCAACCATACTCACTTAGCTATTGGGGATGATTTCGGTACCGTGACCGTATGGGACGTATCGTTGGACCACTACAACGACCGGAGCCCAAGGGGATTCTTACGTTGTTTGGGGTTGTACAACATTGCCATCCCCGGGGAGCAACCAGCCAACAAGGAAGTCGGTATATGTGACATTCACTGGGACACCAGTTCGCAGAACTTGTGTGTGAGCTACAAGGGAGTTTCGAGTGTTATTTTCAAGTGGGGCGCTACGTCTGTGTAGCGCAAAAGTTTTGTATTATACTAATATATTAATTCAATAGAAATGAAACGTTTTAGGTAGCAGCAGCGGCCAAGGACGAAGCGGTGGCGGAGGCAGCGGCTTCTGCCAACTTCTGGGCAACCTGTTTGTGGTTATTGCCGGTGGCGGGGAAGATGAGGTCGATGTAACAGGTGATGACGGCGATAAGGGCAAAGACTATTCTCAACAACGGAGGTTGGGCCGACGAGTCATCCTTGGTGGATTGTTTGTTGATTGGTTCGTTCAAGTAGGCCTGGACGGCGAGGAAGAAGGATGTCCACGATAAGAGCTTGTTTCTCATGAACATGGCGGCCATGGGCAAGGACTGCGAGATCATACCGGAGGTGGCATCGTTACGTTGCTTGGCTGGGATGTGACGGTATGGAATGACCAATTGCTGGCTGGCTTTCGACATGGTTGGTTGGCGGAGTGAAGTTTTTGAAAAATGGACGTCGCGAAAATATCCCAGGTCGGGCGAGCCATAATTAGCGTAGCGGGGGGAAAATTACTGCGATAAAAAACGGTGCGGTGCGCTAGCGATTGCGTGCCATCCAGCGCCGTCTCACCACAACAAGTCCCGCTGGCCGTAGTAATTGCCCACCACTTCCACCACCATTTCCATGGTGAACCTGGACACTTCCGTGGTGGCCTTGGGCTGTAGTTTCAACGCCTTTTTGGCCAAGTCTCGCACGACCGATGTCTCGTTCGCGTCCATGACGTTGTCGATGCGTACAAAGAGCATCCATACCCATTTGGAGAGGTGTTCGTTGGTCGAAACGCTGAGCCACTTGGTGATGTAGACCACCAACTTGAACACGGTGGTGTGGTCGATGTCGTGGTGGAACACGCCTAGCGCCGGCGGGTCGTTCTCCATGATGTATTTGCGCCAGAGGTTGGCGGTAGCCGGGACACTAAATGGTCGTGGTTCCTTTGGGTACGGTTCCTGTTTCATTTTGAGAAGCATCGAAACAACTTCCCGTTTCCAATCGGCAAGAACGTCTTGTTGATCTTGGCCATTGTCTTGTTGTTGCCCGTCGTCTGCTCCAACGTCTTGTTGCTGCATCTCTTGTTCGGGCTGAGCGTCTCTTTCCACATAAAACACCAGCGTGTCCTGCTCGGCCTCTCTTCGTACTCGCAGTAGATATTCCAACACCTCGTCGGATCCTTCCAACGGGAACGCAGGCTGTTGTCCAAACGTATCGTCAACACTCATTGGTGGTAGTTACTATTCTGTCGCCTACGCTAGTCGCACACAAAATATCGCAACATCTACAATCATCCAAAAACATCCCGCTCTCCACACACATACACGAATGGGCCCTCGATTATCGTTGTTGGCTCCGTCGGCGCCTACCATCGCCATCAGTTCCTATGTGGATGTGCTTGACAACTTCCAGTACATTGAGTTGGTGAACAATTCCCGGTTTCTCAAGGCTATCAAGGCAGTCGATAGCAGGACAGGAAACTTGGTCATCATCAAAATCCTCCTTAAACCAACGACAAATTACACCCTCAGCCTTACAGAAGTCACGGAATTGTTGGCAAAGCAGCTGGCTCTACTCACACAATTCAACAACGTCTTGCCATGGCACAAAATCATAGAGACTGATAGAGCAGGCTATCTTATCCGCCAGATGATCAAAACAAACTTGTACGATCGTCTTTCCCTCCGGCCATTCCTCGAGCCAATTGAGAAGCTCTTTCTTGTATTCCAGATGCTTAAGATAATAAGCCAATTGCACGAGCATGATATCCACCACGGTGACTTGAAGTCAGAGAACTTCCTCGTTACCTCGTGGAATTGGCTCATGTTGTCGGATTTCGCCAACTACACCAAACCAACCTACATTCCGGAAGATAATCCCAATCAATTCTCGTTTTATTTTGATCTGTCCGACAGAAGAGTCTGCTACATTGCCCCCGAGAGATTCTACAACTCCAAGGAGACCTCGGGCTTGAAACAGAACATTAATGACGATGGGAAGTACAGTGGTAACGATTCCATAACAAACGAGATGGATTTGTTTAGTTTGGGGTGTGTGATAGCTGAACTCTACGCCGATGGAGAGCCTACATTCACCTTGTCCCAATTGTTTAAATATTTGAAGGGCGAATTCACCCCTGATTTATCCCTGGTAAAGAATGGTTTCATTAAGGAAATCATCACTTCCCTAATTCAATTAAAGCCCCTGGAACGTCCATTGTCATCTTCCTTACTCCAAAATTATAGAGGGAAATGCTTCCCAGACTTCTTCTATGATTTCCTTTTTGATTTCATGTACGACCTAAACAATAACGACAATTTCCCCATTCTTGACCAAGATGATAACATCACTATTAATGATTTAAAAATTGACAAGATTTACCAGAGCTTTGAAAAAATCGCTGAAGCTCTTCATTTCAACTACGATTACGATGGCGGCTCTGGTTTCAGTCCCATGATGGTCAAACTCCCAGGAATGAAGAAAAATTATAGCGTAAAGCCATCCAAGTTTCTTAATGATGACAAACTGGAGCAAGCTTCTCTCATCATCTTGAGCGTGGTATTTTCGTTGGCAAAATCTTTGAAACAATCGTCGTCTAGGATAAAAGCGTGTGAATTGATAGTTGCACTTTCGGAGAGAATAAATGATGAGTGCAAGCTTGATCGGTCGTTGCCCTACTTGTGTTCCATTTTAGATGAATACATTGAATCTGCAGCTTCTTCTCATCTCACTGGTCTGACCACAAGTTCGAAGGTGATTTGTGTTGCTCTTCGTTCCATCACTAGACTTTTGATGTCTTGCTCATACATCACACCTATCAATGTATTGATGTTTCCGGAATATTTGTTGCCAAAACTTTCAAGTTTATTGATACTAAACATTCCCGATCACGACAAGAACATCATCAAGGCAACCCTAGCTGGGTGTCTACCATATTTGTCTAGCGTTTCCAAAAAGTTCTGGATGATGTCAAAGACTTTTAAAAGCGATGCTCTTCGCGATTATCAGAGCAAGATTCTGGGCTTGAGTAAGACTGAAGATCTTAACCCCTACAACACATTTAGCATTCCAAAAGATCTGCTTGATGCAGATTTCGAGAATCTAACTTTTTCCCTTCTTACCGACTCCTCCCCCGTGGTTAAAATAAGCTTGTTGAACAACATTTTACCATTGTGTGAGTTCTTTGGAGTTGACAAGACTAACGATATCATTTTACCACATTTGATAACGTATTTAAACGATAGCAATTACCAGTTAAGGTTAGCATTCTTGTCAAGTATCATTAAAATTGGGCCCTACGTTGGAATTCTCTCCTTTGAGCAATATATCCTTCCGTTGTTGGTTCAAACATTGGGCGATCATGAACAATTCGTTGTCTTGAAAGTTTTAGAGATCTTTAATGAGTTTGTTCTGACTAAACTTATCAATCCAAAGACAGAATTTAATGCTTTGGAGATTTACAAGGAATTATTGGTTAACTCGATAAATTTGGTACTTCATCCAAACGAATGGATAAGACAATCAGTATTGCGCTTAATAATTTCTATAAGCGAGAACCTTAGTGATGCTGATCGTTATTGTTTCTTATACCCATTGATCAAAGGCTTCTTATCTTATGATATATCAGTCATCAATTGGAGAACATTATATCCTTGTTTAACCAAACCTTTACCGAGAAAGGTTTATGAATTGGCAATTACTTGGTCTTTGAATGCTACTAGTAAGTCTTTGTTCTGGCAACAAAAGAACTTCTCCGTTTTTCAGATGAACGATGCTAAACGGAGAGTAGTGTCATTTTCAAAGAATATGGGAAAGTCGGTATATTTACCTCGACTTAATAGTGATGTTAGTTTTTCATTATCGAATGGCAACACCTCTTCGGTGCCTTTATCGCCAGAAGACAAGCAGTGGCTACTCAAATTGAAATCAATTGGTCTCGAGGACAGAGATTTGTGGAAGGTGTTCATGTTACGGGACTATATTTATCACGTCAGCAGATCAGGAAATTTGAGTCAGACTGGCGGAAATGAGGAGAAAGAATTTGCTGATATGAATAACATAAATCTTATGCCCCGAAATGTGTTTTTTGACATTGGATACAAAGCAGAACCTCTCAATACACCAACGAGAACAACAGAGTCCAGTATCGAGGTTTCACTGAATCTTGGGGATTCAGTCTCTTTACAAGAATTTGAGTCCCGCAGAGGTTCTCAATCCCTTATTCTTCCTAACTTTGGTCGTTTCGTGGCATCCATACAAACTGTGGAAGCCAATGTGTTTGGTGAAATGGAATTGAGCAACGAATCACGTAAACATCATACGCCTCATACCAACGACCATGGGACACACAGAGTTTACAGTGTCAATGACCTGAAGATTATTACAGCCTCCATCAAGCATAGTTATAATGGGTTTAATCCTTTCATCTTGAAGTATTTGAACAGCATAGACTTTGAACCGACATTGGGCAATTTCCCAGAGTTTGGAGGGACCGTCAAGGCACTGATTAGCAGTCTGGATCTGCAGTGGAAACCAAAAGGTATCCTAGTTGCCCGCATTAATACCAATGAAATTGTGCAAGATGCTGTGAATTGCGTTGAAGCAAGTCCGACCTCTGAATTTTTTGTGTCCGGATCAGAAATAGGGTGGTTGAAAATTTGGGATACCACCAAGTTGGACAAGGTTATAACTGTGAAAAGCGCAAGCTTGCTGCTAAATCTTGAAAGCAGTATATTCTGTATCAAATTCGTTCCAAACAGATTCATCATAGCTGTGGCAACAGTTGACGGGCATCTTCGTCTTTTCAGAATTGAGGTGGCTAGAGCAAAGAACAAGAGGATCAGCAAGTACTCCAAATTGAAGTTGATCCGCAAGATCAAGCTTGAAGAAAAACATGGGCACTTGATTTCGTTTGACTTTATGATAGATGAAAACCAGATATTGGGAATTACCACTAGGTCGAAGATAGTTGCAGTTGATGTGATTCGCATGGAAGTGCTTTATGAGCTTCTGAATCCATTAATTCATGGTTTGCTCACCACGTTTATTGTTGGAGATAAGAAGAACTGGCTCTTGGTGGGTACTGACAGTGGAGTATTAAGTTTGTGGGACTTGAGATTCAAGATATTGCTCAAAAGTTGGCAAGTTCTGTATCAGGGTGGAGAGACCCATGTTGATCCCGCGGAAATTAGACAGTTAATCCTCTTGCCCAAATATGATACTGAAGAGGGTCAGAATGTGTCCAGTCACTTTGCCATGATTGGAGGAAGTGAAGAGGCAGATATTCTGGTGTGGGAGATTCCGAGCTTTGAGTGCAAGCAAGTGTTCAGTTCGCATACCGAAGTTCCAATTTTGAAGAACTACAAATTGAAGGAGATTGATTCTAAGTCTAGTATTGGTTCCATTTTGGCAAATTTGGAGATCAACATCGATGGTTCCAACTTTGAAAACGATAATAACGCTAAAAATAAGAGCTTTACGGCGTTGAAGTATAGTTCTGGTAACTATTTGTTGAGTTCTACGTGGGACAGGCGGTTGATAATGTGGAACTTGGCGAACCCCAAGGAATCCGTATCGCTTAACAGTGACCATGAGACTGGCTTTGCTGTCAATACGTTCAACAACCGGTCATTGACGTTGGTCAACGAGAAGTATGCCAAGGATAAGGTTAGTCCTTTGCACCCGTTTGGGTCCACGGAGTATAGGCTCGACGGAATTGCACACGAACAGCTCCCGAGCGTCAAGCGGCATCAGGATATTGTCTCCGACATCTGCTACGTTGCCAAGCCGTTTGGCATGATTATCTCCGGCGATCGGAACGGGTACATTCATATACTAAAATAGAATTGACTCGGACTCATCCCCCCACATATTTGCAGGGTCTGCGAAAATGAATAGAAAAATTTAAAACTTCATTAAAACTTTCAATTACCACATTTCATTTATACCTAAAATGCCATTTGACGACAAAAAGGGTATGCAGATTGCCTTGGAGCAAGCTAGAAAGAGTAAGTACCTTGATAGAAGACGTTGGCAACGTTTTAAACTGTCCACAGACCCTCAGTCCATTTACTAACGTCATCAGGTTATGCCGAAGGCGGTGTTCCTATCGGCGGTGCCCTCATCTCTGAAGATGGTACCGTTCTTGGATTTGGCCACAACCAGCGTTTCCAAAAGAACTCTCCAACGCTCCACGGTGAAATCGACACTCTTGAAAACGCCGGTAGATTGTCGGGTAAGGTCTACAAAAACTGTACCATGTACACCACTTTGTCGCCATGTAACATGTGTTCCGGTGCTTGTTTACTTTACGGTATTAAGAGAGTTGTGTTGGGAGAAAACGTAAACTTTATGGGTGCCGAAGAGTTGTTGAAATCGGAAGGTGTCGAGGTCATCAACATGAACGACCAGGACTGTAAGGACATCATGGCCAAGTTCATCGAGGAAAGACCTCAGGACTGGTTTGAAGACATTGGCGAATAAATGTGTCCCGTATCGAACCATCCGTAACAGTCACTGTTCCCCTTTTAGTTTTAGTATATACCACCCCATTGCCAGCATACATGAAAAATAGCCCCATTTTAATATAATTTACATATACAAACGTCTTTATTTACCTGCAGTCTTGCTCCACAACTCATCGCAACTCAATGAAGAGGGCCAGGGAGGATATTGGTGGAGATGAGCAGAACACCGGTGAATCCCGCGTGGCGTGCTTGGAACCGTCGTGTCGTGGTGCTGTGTTTTCCAGCTACGAGGAATATGAACATCACGTAATTGTCCACCATTGGAACGAGTGTACGGAGTGTCATCGTGTCCTTCCGTCGGAGCATTTCCTCCAACTCCACATCGACGAAAACCACAACCCGCTTCTCAAGATCCAGCAGGAACAGGGAGTCAAGATATTCCGCTGTTTCCAGGTTGATTGCCCCAAAATGTGCTCGACACCGAAGAAACGGCGATTACACATGGTTGATAAGCACGGATACCCCAAGGAATACGACTGGGGGGTGGTCAATCGTGGCGTACACCGCAAGAACCAAAGCTAAGCATCTAGACAGCTTCAGCAGCCGCATCTGTTTTGCGTTTCTTTCTCGAGATGACGACGGGGCCCCGTTTCAAGCCATCCAATATCTTTTCATCAAACTTGGAAGCACAGGCGGGACACACGCCTGTCTCCGGTATCACGCTCATGATACAGATGCACACGGAACACACGTATCCTAAATCGACCGACTTGCCGGTAATATAACAACTGGCACGATAGTTGACATTGGAGTTGGTGGGGAGGATGATATACGGCCTGATTGATGGCTCGACGAAAAATGCAGTGCTCAACACTTGGATGATTCCCTTGGGGTCTTGGATGTGGAGGTAGATCCCCTGGGTGGCATCGGACGCTTGTTGGAGGTATGACGAGTTGTTGTAGCCCAATTTGGCCACGTCTATAGAAACTTTCATCTTCTGCGCCGTAAATATACAGTTCATGATGGGGATATACTTGATGTCATCTTCGTCATTGGCAGAAACAATCATCACGCGTGATTTCATCGACGTAGACGAGTTGGATCCTGTGCCACTGGTTGAGTTGATGGCGGACGCTGTCGTGGTCGAGATCGATTGGTCGATTGTAAGCATCCGATTGGTGTAGGTGAGAGCCATGCTCAACGCGTTTGCTAGAGTCGAAGCAGTGTTGCTGACATCGGTAGCTATCGTAGCAATAAAGCTGTTTAACTCTTCAATGACTGCCTCGTCAACGACACGGAATTGTCTGTACATCCCGCGGCTGACCATGGTGGTCGAATCATCGCCCATCTCAACGTCGGTGTCTTGTGCGGACTCCTGGTCCTTTCTGCTAGGGTACAAGAACTTGGAACCATGAGGCCCACATGCAATGAATGCCACCTGGTTAGAATTGTTCAACGACAAGTGGGCATTCATAAACACAAGAAACGACTTGGTGAGGTCTTGGATGGTGATCTTGTCACGTAAGTTGTACCAGCCAAGCGGCGAAACGTCTAGAATCACCGTGAGAAGAGACGGATCGTCATTGGAGGCTTCCGTTGGGCCTTCTGTAAAGGTACGGTCGGAAATGGCGTCCATGTTGAAGTGTTTAAATGTGCGATGAGAAAATCCTCAACCGGTTTTAATAAATCCAAGGACAAAGTACAAGCAGTAATCTCCTACAAAATCGGGGTCGAATAAAATCTCCGACTGAATTCGATTCAGTCGCTATAATACAATATGTAAAAAGGTAACTATTAATTATTAAAAGAATTATTAACACACCTAGTTAACCAAAGCGGAGGCAGTAGCGGATTCGTACTTCCAGTTTGGTGGCAAGACAGAAACAGTTCTGTAGTATCTGGCCAATCTGTGGATTCTAGATTCGATCAAAATCAATCTGAACTTAGAGTCCTTGTCCTTTCTGTTTCTTTCCAAGTGCTTTCTGACGGAAACAGCCTTCTTGATCAAGTAGTAAAGATCTTCTGGGATTTCTGGAGCCAAACCGTTGGACTTCAAGATTCTCAAGATCTTGTTACCGGTGACAACCTTAGATTGGGAAACACCGTGAGCATCTCTCAAAATAACACCGATTTGAGAAGGAGTCAAACCCTTTCTGGCGTACTTGATGACTTGTTCGACAACTTCTTCAGTGGTCAACTTGAACCAAGCTGGAGCGTTTCTCGAGTAAGGAGTAGCGGAGGAAGAAATACCTTTACCCTGGAATATGTTAGTATTTTGTCTTATTAAAGACCTGGACGGCCAGTCTGGTATTCTCTAACAGATGAAAATTTTGCGATGAATGTATTCTGACAGCATAACGTTCTCAAAAAACAACTCCAACACAACACAATCATGTGCTAGCCAAACATAAAGACCCAATATTCATTTGGTCCTTCCGTCCACAGCTACACTTCATATTGGTATCGACCAGCATAAATGCAAGGGCGCAAGTAAAGTATCAAACCAAAAGCTGACGAACAGATTCTTGACCTGTTCACTCTTGGAAAGACCTCCACTTGTCTTGTGTTACAACACCCCTGCAACCGAATCGATCCTCATATCAAGTTTCATTATAAGCACATACGGCAGAATGCATACGACCCATGGTGACAGATTTTTTTTAGTTAATTAAGGAGAAGAAATTTGGTAAAAGGTTTTCACCTCCTTCTTATATGCTCGTGAAAATTTTCACTTTGGTGGGTGCACATCTTTGGTGTGCGCACGACTCTTCGACTACGAACATTTTGTTTTTTTTGACCGATACCTAATTCCTCGATTTACTTATGTGTGCGTAAATTCCGGCCCTATCTATCTATAACATCAGCCGCAGTACTTAATATCCAGCACTATTCCAATTGTTGTTGCAAATCTTCAAAGTCCTCTTCCTCTTCGAATTTAAGCACTTTGGAAACACCAGCCTTTTCTCTAAACTGTTCCAATGCTCCAGCATACAACATTCTGCTCTCAGACCCGGAAGTAGGAGGAATCCAATACAAGAGCACCAATGGAGTCTTCAATCTTCCGTCAGCCTGGTATGGATAAGAGAGCACGATGTAACGTGGAGAGTTGTCAGGCAATTCCTCTACCAATTCCAGTACGTCGTCAAATACCTGCTCATCTTCACGGATGATTTGATATGATTCCTTTTCGATAATATCTAGAGTCAGTATGGGCACAATGCCGATGTGTGGAGGGGATATCTTTACTTACAAATGATTGCTTGCATTTTGTCGATTCTGGCACTGCCGAATCTGAACTTGCGAAGACCAGTCAAGGTTTCAGAACTAAACGTGTATAAGGACGACTGTTGGTTAGCATTTGGTCATAATTTGTCTCTTGTTCCACTTACCATTTCAAACACAAGCTTGCTGGTATCTTGAGACCAAATTCCGCAGGTGTCTGTTAATTTAGAGATATATTGTTTCCTGCATATATCTGTTCTAACCCAGATTAGGAATCTGTCGTGCACAAATCCAAAACATAAACACCATTCCAAACAAAACAAGTTCCAAGTCACCTACATAAAAGAATACCACATCCAAGAGTTCTTGTGTATTCATAGCTATGCCCAAGTCGAAATTTGGAAGGATAGAATTCCTCAAAAGTAAGTCAAACCCTGTCAAAATTACATCCACACCACCTACTAACCCCAGACCGCATTTATCTCGGAGCCTATGACTACAAGCCCGTTGATACCCATGAGCTCGTTTACTTCACGGTGGAAGATACCCTTCCATACAATGCTTTCCATTTGGACTTTGGTCCACTTCACATAGGAAACCTTTACCGTTTCGCCGTTTGTTTGCACAATATCTTGAACGAGGAAGCAAACCAGGGCAAGGCGGTAGTTTTCTACAGCAGCACTTCTTCAAAGGAACGGGCCAATGCCGCCTGTTTGCTTTGTTGCTACATGGTTTTGGTGCAATCATGGTCTCCACATCAAGTTCTTCAACCAATCTCTCAAATCGACCCGCCTTTACAGGGTTTCAGAGACGCCGGCTATTCCAATGCTGATTTCGAAATTACCATTCAGGATGTCGTTTACGGTATGTGGAGAGCCAAGGAAAGAGGCATGATTGACTTGACGACGTTCAATTTGGAGGAGTATGAGCAGTATGAACGGGTTGACCAAGGTGACTTCAATCTGATATCAAAAGACTTTATTGCATTTGCTTCCCCACAACAGAATTCGCGTAAGACCTTGAATGAGCCATTCAGAAAGGTGTTGTCATACTTTATAGAGAATAACGTCCAGCTTGTTGTCCGGTTGAATTCGCACTTGTATGACGCTGCCGAGTTCACCAAGAGAAACATCCAGCATATTGACATGATCTTCGATGATGGTACTTGCCCTACCTTGGATTATGTCCACAAGTTCATTGGTGCAGCCGAAACTGTTATAAACCGCGGGGGTAAGATTGCTGTTCATTGTAAAGCCGGGTTGGGCA
The DNA here is from genome assembly GCA_003706575.2 of Teunomyces cretensis. Lineage (NCBI taxonomy): Eukaryota > Fungi > Ascomycota > Pichiomycetes > Serinales > Debaryomycetaceae > Teunomyces > Teunomyces cretensis. Next base: position 532,689 of record PPLT02000004.1, on the reverse strand, counting down.
GAACGGGTTGTCTTATCGGGGCCCACCTTATCTATACTCATGGATTCACCGCTAACGAATGTATTGGATACATGCGGATGATCAGACCTGGTATGGTTGTTGGACCTCAACAGCATTGGCTCTACTTGCACCAGCACGACTTTAGAGACTGGAGACATACCATGGTGTTGGATAACAGACCAGAAGAGTTCATCGGGGGATTATTCCCACTCTGTTCTTACGATGACTTCAAGGCCAGAATGAAACAGGAAGCCAAGCAAAGAAAGTTGCAACAACTGCAGCAAAACTCTTCCTTTGGAAACATGGACTCTTCATTCCAAACACCTATCAGACGGAGAAAAATTAGTGGCGCATTGGCAGCCAAGATCCAGACTGCCGTGCCAAACGACTCCCCAGGTCAGCCCAGGAAGTATAAGGATGCCGACAATTCGGGGGTTCTCGAAATCATCAACAATTCAGACGAGGAAAACATTATGGACATCCAGCCCGCCTCGCGAGAAGAAATCGACGACTCGCCTAAGAGAGACGGCCACGAATGGAAGGTGTTGCGGTCGATCTCGGTCAACAGCACCAACCAACCCGTCCTGCTTACCAAAACCACTACCACGACGACGACGCGGACCGTAAGCACGACGCTTTCGTCGTCGCCCCAATCGTCGCCCAACGGAGCCATCAAAATGCCCAAGTCGCGGTCATCCTCGAGGGTCAACTCGGGAATCAAGAGTCCTGGGTACCTGAGAGTGCTGTCTGGAGGCATCCGGAAGGTGAGCGGGAAGAAGTATTAGGGGTATTGGACTACGAGGCAGTTCGATACTGGTGTGGGTTAAAGGGAGTTGTACATTAGTGTTTTTAGAGTCGCTATTGTAAGACTAATGCCATCAAGCAGGAGTATCTTGGTGTATAGTTATTTCATAGGATCTCTGTATGAATCTGTTCATTTTTGTATGTTGGGCGTGGTGGAATGGTATATCGAAGGGAATTAGCTCTCTTCGTAGGCTGCTTCTATCACCTCAAACGGTTCATCTTCGGAAGCAAACGCCAAGATATCATAATCGGCAAGCTCTAACTCGGCGAGAATGTCGTCATTTAATTCTATCCAGTTGTTGTCGTAGGGAGCCGTCTTGTCCTTGGGGATGGCCAACTTGATGATATCGGTGGCGATCTCGGATTCGGGCTCGGTATCAAACTCGGACTTGGGTATTTCTACATCGTCAATCTCGTCCACCAATCCACCGGAGCCATTGATGGCTTCCACGAGCTTGTGTTTGAGGTTGTCCACCGTCAAGGCGCCCTTGATGTTGGGGTCTATGACGATGACATACGTCGATGTCTTGCGCTTGAACTTAAGAATAACAATGCTTGCAATGTTGCGGTTGAGTTTGGGAGGCTGTTGTCAGTATTGGGCCGTAAATGCGGCGGTGTGACACGTACCATTATTGGGTGGCTAAGTTGGTGATATCTTAATTCGATTTGAACAAATGCGACCGACTCAAAGCAGCTGCGTTAATGGTGGCATTTTCTACCCAACATAATTTCTACCAAATGTCCTCTATTGTACTTGTAGCTGTAGATTGTACCTCTTTTGTAAACTGCCAGCACTAATGGATAATCTCTGTTTCTTGAAGTTCTGGCGTAACTGTAGTAGTTGGAGTTCTGGACAATTGCAAAAATTGCAAAATATTGTAAATTCAAAACAAAAATTAATCACTGAATTCATCTACCAATTTTTCAAAAACTACACTACACCAACTACTTCTTCCCATAACAAATACTCAATCACTTGACTACACCAACACAGACTACACTGGCTACGTACACACAAGCTGTCATCATTTTTCTATATCCATCAGGAGCACTCCGCGCGTCCAACTCATCTCCATGAACCCATTCGATAAAGCCCTACACCGACCAGCAGTGCTCTCGCTCTACCGGGCATTGTTCCGCCATGCCTGTCGCATACGTCGGACAGAGCTCAAGCCCGTAGCCATACCGACACCGCCACCGCTGCCTGCAATCCACCACGAACTCACCAAATGCACGCGATACCCCGAGGCCTACTTGCGCCAGCTCAGCTTCGAGCTCGTCCACGGACTCCAAACAGAGTTCCGAGCTCAGCGCCTGCCTCAGGCGTTTCTTACAGCCTACCTCTTTGCTCTACGTCTCGAAGAAAACTTACTGTCTTTTATTGAAGATGCTAACGTTAATTCATTGATCACGGCCGTCGTCGAGCACCGCAGCCACCAACACAAGGTCCAGCAATGGCGGGCCAATTTGCTTGCCAACCGAACCGACATCGCTGCGGCAGTCAGAAAACAGACCGACGATTTGACGGTGCGACGGAACGACGCCAAACTCAAGCGGCCAGTCAAAAAAGTCGACATCTTCCATAAGCTTGGGCCCAAGGACCGCCACGCCACCATCACGGCTCAGCTCTCGGAGTCACGCCTCCATTCCGACCATCTTCTCCGTCGGTTCTTGCGCTGGCAACAGTACCAGCACAAAATCCCCAACCCGCTCCGTATGAGCTCGACGCCAGAGATCTATCGCCCCGAAGAAACGATGTATCTGGCCGACTTGCTGGGCTCGACCAGACAGGTCATGTTAGAAGCTGCATACGATCTCGAGTATATCGAGGCTGTAGTGAAACCGGGACTTGCGTTCGATATCAACAAGTACCACTACTTGGACCATCTCGATACCATTGTCAACGAAAAGGGTCCGTTCCGGGTCAAGGTCAAAACAACGGCAGCAGGAGCCACCCTCATGCCGTACATAAAGATGCCATATCCCCGTAAGCAACTCAATCAGGTGGCCATTGACGCAAAGAAGCTGTGGACCGCCAGCAGAATCAGGAATGTCTGGGAGTGTGCTCCCGATACCGTTCGTGACGAAAATGTCCTTCCCGATGGAAGCTATAGTATCCCTGGTTCACGAGGGCATGGTCCACAAGAATGCATGTATCCAAGATACCATTACCAAAAGTATGCTGAGTCTGAAGCCGTATGGGAGTACTTGTTGCAAGATACGAAACGGCCGTTCCTGGAGCATCTCGAGCTGTGGGTCGAGCCGTTGGACATTGCGTCGCGGCAAATCCAAGACAACCTCCAGAACTATCTCGATATCTACCAGCAAATGCGGGCCCCCGACTCGCCGGTATTTGTGGAGCGAGAAGCGCTTCAGGAACAGCTGCTTCAACACTACGACGACCTTGTAACCAAGTACAACCGGGTGTTAGAGAAGCTCAGACAAGATCAGGTCCACAAGCATTCCGAGATCATCAACAGTAACCGGCACGGTGTCAATTACCGTGATGTTCTAGAAACGTATTCGACGAGCAAGAAGGATTTCCCCGGACTCTTGGAAACAGAACGGGTTGGATTGGGAAAGACGTTGGGAGATTATTTAGATGAGGTGGGATACCGCAGTTTTGGATGGGGCAAACCGTTCTATAACCGGTTCAAGATCAAACAATAGATCCATGCCATGTCGTTTATACCACGTAACCTCCAAAGCTCTGGTTGTTTGTAATGTAGCCATCAACGGCCCGCGAGATCTTTTCGGTTGGATCGTGGTCGTCGTCATCCTCGTCGAGGTTGTTGTCGTTACCGTGTAGGTTCGATTCCTTTTCGATGATTTCAAAGTCTTCGATCAATTTGATGAGTTCGTTGGTGTCTCTTTGCTGGTCGTTGACGGTGAGTCCGTTCATCATGGTGATGACGTCGGACAACGACTTTCCGTGTTCCTTGAGTTCGCGGTGCTTGGCGATGACTTCCTCCAAACAGGTGATGCTCTTTTCGTACCACGACATGGGGGCGTTGTCCAAGAACGGCGGCGTCGTCAAGATATCTTTCCTGGCGAACACGGCTTCGTTGGAGAGCTGGTTGCGATAAAAGATGGACGCCTGGTAGTGGTCCTTGCAGCAGTACTGCGAAAGGTATGTGTTGGGCAAGATCATCGACGGTTTGCGGTTGTAGATCTGGAACCGGGTCGAGGCGCCCGGGTCCTTGAGCAGCACTGGTATGGTGCCGTTGCTATTGTTGGAAAGACGGCGGACCGACTGCTTGGGCGTCTTGTCGCACACCAAGTAGCCACACTGGTGTTCAATGTTGCGCTCCTCGACAATCTCATCGTACGACTGTTGTGTCAAGTAACGACTGAGCAATTTGAGAAGCGGGAAGTTGACGGCATGGTCGACGAGCAACTCGGTGATGGTCAACTGTAGGCGCGACGCCTCGGCGGGCGTGAGCAGGTCTTTGCCGGCAAGCGGCTGCAAGTGAAGAAGGAACAGCTCGATTGTAAGCAATTCCATGCTGAATTGGTGTGGTGATGGGTGCAAACGGTAGGCGTTGACTCGTCGGCATTATCATCGCGGAGTGTATGGTGGGGAAGTGCGGGTACCAGATCGGGAACGACCGCCAACTCCAAAACATCTTTACGCTTACCACCGCCAAACCACCACTCCAAGTGCGACTCGTGTTAATCTCGAGACTACCAAAGGTACTACAGCAGCACAAGGAACCCGATAGAATATCCAATGGGCCGCTCTCGAAGCAGTGAAGACCGCTCGTCGCATGCGCTGGCGCTGGGACTGGTACTGACTCCAGGACTGGCACTGTCAATGGCGTCGTCGTCGTCGTCACGATCACGATCACGGTCTCATTCACGCCGTGCGTCGACCACCACGGCCTTTCTCAACTACGTGTCGGGCTCTTCTGCCCATCGTGCAAGCAAACACCGCTTCTTCTCGCTCTACAAGTTGTTGATGGTGGAACTCAATTTGCCAGGCAACCACGCCAAAAGACCCAAATCTTCCTCATCTGTGGGGATAGAGGCCGACACCTCCTACGAGGAACTTATGAACATGGTCAAGGTCCCGCTCTACCTAGAAAAGTTCATGATCTTTGGCCTCATGGTCTGTATCAATTCGTTCCTCACCCTCTTCACTTTGGCCCCCCTCAAAATCTTCATCCTCGCCTACAGGAGTATCGTCAGCATTGTCCACGAATTTAAAGTGTCCCGGAGGTTTGTGGTGCCGTCCCATTTCCGCTGGGTCCGTCGAGATATCGTCACCCTCTCCATCATTGCATTGTCGGTCATTTCCCTCTCTTCACCAAGGTTGGACATCTCTAGGATGTACCACGACGTTCGTGGACAAACCGACGTTAAATTATACGTCATGTTTGGTGTTTTGGAGGTGGCTGATAAGCTTTGTTCGTCATTGGGACAAGATATCCTCAACATTCTCCACAAATCCCCCGTCAAATCAACCAAATTTGCCGTGTTTTTTGTTCTTTGCACCGTCTACTTGTCGTTCCACGCATACATCCTCATATACCAGACGGTTTCGTTGAATGTGGCTGCCAATTCATACTCCAATGCTTTGTTGGCACTTTTGCTTTCCAACCAGTTCTCAGAACTAAAGGGGTCTGTCTTTAAGAAGTTTGAACGCGAGGGCCTTTTCCAGGTTACCTTGGCTGACTTGACCGAGAGATTCCAGTTGACACTCATGTTGGGCATCATTTCCTTGCGTAACTTGCTCCAATTACACGGGACTCAATTGGGACTCATTCCAAATAGTTGGAAGAGCTGGAATACCTGGATTGGTGCCATTTTTGGGCCCGGTATAGTCGTAATTGGTAGCGAGATTCTCGTTGACTGGTTAAAACATTGCTACATCTCCAAGTTCAACAAGTTCAGGCCGCTGGTATACAGAAACTACTTGTACGTGCTAAGCTTGGACTTCTTACAGGTATTCAAATCGACCCCGGCATCGAACTTGCTGCACGAATTGACCGATTATGTTGTTCTTACCAAGCGGATTGGGTTACCCTTGTTGGCTACAGTTGTGTGCTTTCTTCGAATGACCATATCGGACTTCAAGCACTTGTTTATTTTCCCCGTGGTGTCGTCACCATTATATTCAATTCTTGGAAGCACTTCGCTTATCCTCGTGACGTTTTTCACCTTGTTACTCATTAGACTATTGCTCGGGTTAGTGATCTTGAAATTAGCCAACAATATCAAAAATGACCACAATGCCCACCAAGAAAGGCTCCAGAGATTGCAATTCAGAATCACCAGTCCTATATTGGATGCCACCGTTGAAGAGGTCGATCCCTTAGTATCATCACCCCCATCTATAGACGATGGTTCGAAGTCGCCAATCGACCTTACTTTTCTTCCAGGGATACCCAACTCCGAGGCATCTTCAATCAACCCAACAACCCGAAGCTTTTTGTACGATTTTGGAGAGCTGGTCCCACCGACAGTCGAAGAAAAACGCAATCAACATTTCAAGGCCGACGAGGAGCTCGAAAAGGTATCTCGGTACGGTATGTCCAGCAAACGCATATGGTAGATTATTCTATATACAAGAGAACACGAATGAGAGGATATATACACGATTATATTCTAGGTTTTAACAAGTAATCCTTCATCACCTTGTTGATGTAGGAAACGGTCTGTGGTCTTGGCTTCTTCAACTTGGCAGAGAAGGCAAGGGAGGCAGTAAGTAAGGCCAATGCACCGGCCTGGTGAGCAGCAGCTAATGGGATAGGAACCAAGTAGATCAAGGTAGTGATACCCAAGGCGACCTGGAGGGAAACAAATCCCATGACGGTATGGACCATCGTCAAGGCAGGCTTGGGAACAATGGCCTTACGCTTTGCAGCGTAAAGGTGGAGAGCCAAGACCGAGAAAAAGGTGGTGGTAGCAAATATACGATGGACGAGTTGGACGGTGGTTGGGTTTTCCAAGAGGTTTCTCCACCACAAGTCAGACTTGTCTGGACGGCGTGCGTAAACTGGAGACATCAACTCATTGGTGCTAGGAATGTAGTCATCACCCATGTGTGGGAAGGTATTGTAGATCAAACCAGCATCAAGACCAGCGACCATACCGCCGGACATAGCGGTGATGAAGGTGAGACACAACAACGCGTAACCAAAGGCACGGATTCTCTTCAAACCAGGGTTGTTCAATTGGGCAAATGCGGTCTTGACCGAGTCGGGAGACAATTTGGCTTCTTTAAGCCACTTGTTTTCCGTCAAAATCTCGAAACCAGTCCATAAAACCCCCAAATACATCAAGAAAGCAGCACCCAAGTGGGTAGTCAATCTGTATTGGGAAACAGTAGGCTTGGAATTTCTCTCAGCCAAGTTTTCTTCGTCCAAACCAGACTTGACCATCCACCAACCAATGGCACCTTGCAAACCCAATAAAGCAGTTAAACCAACAACTCTGCCAGTAATGTGGCGGCTGAAACGACCACTCTTCCAAAAGTAAAGCGCAGGAAGGATGAAAAACATCCCAATTCCTCTACCGACCAATCTGTGACCCCATTCCATACTGAAGATGAACTTGAACTCGTCAAGAGTGATGTGGGAGTTCAACTGCTTGAATTCGGGCGATTCCTTGTACTTGGAAAATTCTTCTTCCCACTCTTTTTGATTCAAAGGAGGAATGGAACCGGTGACAGGCTTCCACTCGGTGATGGACAATCCTGACTCGGTGAGTCTGGTCAAACCCCCAAGGACAACAATACCAAACACAAGCCCCGAGGTACTGAGCAACCACCATCCAACTATCTTGCTGGAGATGACCGTGTTCTTCTTGGCTGTTTTGGCAAGGAGTTCGCTTGACTTGGCGATGTTGGCTTTGGCAAACGCATCAGACTTGATGGATGCCGTCGTGTAGCGTCTCTTGAAAAGGTTGGAAAACGTAAAAGGCTGTTTGTGGATAATGTTCAACCGGCTGACCCGAGTTCGGGAAAGCGTGTTCAACACAAACGAGTTCTTCGTGAAGAAGAATTTGGACTTCGAAAGCATTTGCTGATTAATGGTAGTGTTCCCATTCCCTGACGATATATTTGGATCGGGCGATTGGGAGTGTACACAGGCAAGAGTGTATATAATTTTTTCTGGCCCACTTTGGAGTTGGTAGCGGCTATTGCAACTACTTTATTCAACCAACGACATCGTTAATTTGATTGTTTGATCGGTAAGACGTTGAGATTAGTCTGAAAGTATATACATAATAGGTGTGACTGTTTCTTCCAGTGATAACGTCAACTTTCAAAATTATTTTGCAGCAATTACGCCATGTTGCAAATCCCGTATAATCATCTGGTCCACCACTACTATCCGCTCCATAAACGAGATGTCGGACTTGTATTGGGGTCTCAGTCAATAGATTTGCCTTCAGATTACGGCCAGGTTGATTTGATTGCCAACACCGTTTATATTTTGTTGTGTCTTGTGTTTGGAACGGCGTTAGCTGCCGGGGCGTCGTTTGGGATCAGAGAGTATGTGCTTTCTTTAAAAGAACTCCGGTCGTCTTATGATGTTTGGCCGGAAGAATCAGCAAGAGAAGCTATAAATGTTCCAAACAAACCAACGGGGGAGGGATTGGTTCAGGAGATCAATTCGTACAAACTTCTTTCATCCCTAGGAGGCGACTCCTGCAATGGTGCCACTGGTGATACCGAAGAAAAGGAAAGCAACAACAGACTGAGTGGCAAAGATGACATGATTGGAGAACCCAAGGATCGATGGATAAGTGAAAATAACCGTTTATTACAAGAGATTCTTGACGTTGCCGAACTAGACCGGGTTTTCCCCCATCTCAACGTGTTTTACGATGAAATCAATACCAACAACAACTCGTTATCGGGTTTCTTAAAGGGGCAGTTTGAAGAAAAGAGTTGCCGTGGTTACAAAGAGATGTTTGACATTCGCGAGGAATTCATCTCGCAGACAGATATATTCACCACAGCTAAGCTTTCCGACCTAAAGCTATCACTGGTGATACGGTCCAACTACCATATTCCGGCCACCACTTGCTCCGACCCCAAGACAATTGAGAAAACGATTGCAACTGCAAGATCCGTATTGATTACAGAAGACAAGGCTACCAGAAGCATATACTTTTTGCAGCTATTTTCGCTTGGAACATCTTTTGAGAGCTTGGACAACCCAAACTATTATCTCCACTCGTTCAATGAGTTGATAGAGCATTTGGTAAATACGGGGGCGCTACTTGAGTCACTCGAGCATCTCAATACGTTCAACCAGAGGTTGCTAGTGCAAATGGTGGTGACTTATTGTTGGTCCCATTGGCAGTATAGAGACCGCGACTCTGTAGCCATCACCAGGCAGTTTGAGGCATGGGAACTAAAGCCAATTGAATGTACCCACAAAACCATCATCAAGTACTTGAGCAGCCTTGTGTTGGGAATTGGCAAGGTGGAGACCATGAGCACACGTACTCGACTTGAATGCGAGTTTAAGCTTCATATTGCCATGCAAGAGGCGGTGAAAACGAGCCGATGTCATGATTATGTCGGGGTCATTCCCATAGTGACACAGGCCGTTGGGAGTACAAATAGCTCCCGGATCAAGTACTTATTCTACGAAACCACCAAGATCCTAGTTGAGCGCCACCTGGAGTGTTGTATGCGGGACTACTTGAACGAACCCAACATCGACCTTCGGCTATTGCTACAACACGGCTTGTTTTACAAGAACCACGTCAAGGTCCGCAGCCGTGCCAGAGACATCCTAGAGTTTTTGCAGACTAGAAACGACGGAGTCCATAAGTGGAGCGAATCCATCAACGGAGGAAAGATCTACGTCAACTTGTCGAATTTCGACGCGGCTGAACCCGAACCCTCGGTTCCTTTAAAGCGGTCAATCACGCCAGGATCATGGAAGATCTAACCGAAGCATCCCTGCAACAAAGCCTAAGATTTAAGTCCGCCAACTAATCCGACCCAAAACTTGTCGACAAGTCCGTTATCACATGGGATCTCCAGGGGCGCGAGCAAGCTACAATTCCCTAAAAGCGGCAATGTCTTGACTGACATATGAAAAAGCAGAGCGGAGATGTCAGGCATATATAAATTTCGGGCTGCGACAGGTGGGCCGAATTTAAACCACTATCCCATACCGCTACAACAGCATGCCTGCGTTAGAGATAACCGCTGCCGCCGTCTTGGGCACCCAATTGTTGGATTCCAAGTACCACATCAAAGATGACGCACTTTTGATCCTGAAAGTGGTCCGCGGGACGGTTTCCTACCTCTACAACGTCTACCGTGGCAGAGCCAGCTATTGGTACTATTTTGAACAGGCTGTCCACAAATACCCCAACAATCGAGCATTGGCCTTTCCACGTCCACGCATAGACGCCGGACCCATGCAGCTCGACAGACATGGCAACAAGATCTACGACACCCGCTTCTCCCTCGAAACCTACACTTACCAAGAGTTGTACGACATTGTGTTGAGACTCTCCCACATTTTGAAGTATGACTATGGCATCACCTCGGAGCATACCATTGGAGTCGACTCAATGAACAAACCTTTGTTTGTCTTTTTGTGGTTGGCTCTCTGGAACATCGGAGCCACGCCGGCTTTCCTCAACTTCAACACCAAGGACAAACCTTTGGTCCACTGTTTGAAAATTGCCGATGTTACTCAAGTGTTTATTGATCCTGACTGTTCGGGTCCAATCAGGGACACCGAGGCAGCCATCAATGAAGAATTGCCCCATGTAAAGTTGCACTACGTCAATGAACCGGAGTTGCTCAAGGTATTGTCTGACAAAAACAGGCCCAAACACAGAGCCCCAGACAACACCAGGAAGCCTTCTGACACCGATTCTTCCTGTTGCGCCTTGATCTACACCTCCGGAACCACAGGGTTCCCCAAAGCCGGTATCATGTCGTGGAGAAAGGCATTTATGGCGTCATCTTTTTTTGGTTACATCATGAAGATCGACTCCAAGTCCACTGTGTTAACCGCAATGCCATTGTACCACTCGACGGCTGCAATGTTGGGAGTATGTCCTACTCTTCTTGTTGGTGGTTGTGTTGCTATTTCTCAAAAGTTTTCTGCTACGTCGTTCTGGACCCAGGCTAAGATCTCAGGCGCTACGCACATTCAGTATGTCGGTGAAGTCTGTCGTTATTTGCTCCACTCCAAACCTCATCCCGACCAACAGGCACATCAAGTCAGAATTGCGTACGGGAATGGGTTAAGGAAAGATATCTGGCAAGAGTTCAAGAAACGGTTCCACATACAAGCTATTGGCGAATTCTATGCGGCTACGGAATCACCTATCGCTACAACTAGTTTGCAATACGGCGAGTTCGGGGTTGGTGCTTGTAGAAAGTATGGGAAATTCATCAATACCATCTTGTCGGTGCAACAGGTACTTGTCAAGATGACACCCGAAGACGAAAACGAGATATGGAGAGATCCCAAGTCTGGATTGGCCGTGAAAGCCGCCTATAATGAGCCCGGTGAGATGTTGATGAAGATATTGAATGCCAAAAAGCCCGAAGAGTCGTTCCAAGGTTACTACGGTAACAAAAAGGCCACCAGCTCCAAGATTGTTCACGATGTTTTCAAAAAGGGCGACGCTTGGTTCCGTAGTGGAGACTTGTTGAAGATGGACAACGATGGATTGCTCTATTTTGTGGATCGTTTAGGAGACACGTTCCGGTGGAAGTCGGAGAATGTCTCGGCCTCTGAGGTTGAAAACGAGCTTTTGGGCTCCAAGGCACTTAAGCAGAGCGTTGTCGTTGGTGTGAGAGTACCCAACCATGAAGGGCGTGCTGGATTCGCCGTGGTTGATCCTGTTGACGAGTTGGCAGACCAACACGGGGAGGTGTTGCAGAAGATCTATCACCATGTGGCCAATTCATTACCACGTTACGCCATACCTCAGTTCATCAAGATCAGCTCGACCATTGAAGCTTCTCACAACCACAAGGTGCCGAAGAATCAGTTCAAGAACCAGAAACTCCCCAAGGGCGAAAGCGGGAAGGAAGTCATCTACTGGTTGAACGGCGATAAGTACGAGGAGCTAACTGAGTCGGACTGGACCAAGATTACTGGAGGATTTGCAAAGTTATAGAATAGAATACCAAAAACAAAAAACAAAAACATACTAAGATTGGTATGACAATATATAAGCTGTCGATTTGTTTTAAATACAATTTTATTAGTTAAAATACTTACTTGTCAGAGATAGCAACAACACCTGGCAATTCCTTACCTTCCAACAATTCCAAGGAAGCACCACCACCGGTGGAGACGTGGGACAACTTTTCAACGACACCGAACTTCTTGGCGACGGTGGCAGTGTCACCACCACCGATGATGACGGTGTTACCGGCTTCAGCAGACTTGACGGCAGCGTCCAACAAGGACTTGGTACCGGCAGCAAACTTTTCGAATTCAAAGACACCTGGTGGACCGTTCCAGACAATGGTCTTGGCCTTGGCGACGGTGGCAGAGAACAATTCTCTCGACTTTGGACCAGCATCCAAACCCATCCAGTTTTCTGGGATACCTTCTTCTTGGGTGGCAGTGCCGGTGTTGGCGTCCTTGCTGAAGTCGTCAGCGGTGACAAAGTCGACTGGTAAGACGATTTCAACACCGTTCTTCTTGGCCTTGGCAACCAAGTTTTCGACGTTCTTAGCACCTTCGGCATCGAACAAAGAGGTACCGATTGGCATGTTGTCCAACACCTTCTTGAAGGTGAAGGCCATACCACCACCGACAATCAAAAGATCGACCTTGTCCAACAAGTTGTCAATCAATTGGATCTTGTCCGAGACCTTGGCACCACCCAAGATGGCCAAGAATGGTCTGACTGGGTTTTCGAGGGCCTTAGCAAAGTATTCCAATTCCTTGGCCATCAAGAAACCGGCGGCCTTTTGTGGCAAGTCCAAGCCAACCATGGAGGAGTGGGCTCTGTGGGCAGTACCAAAGGCGTCGTTGACGTAGACGTCAGCCAAGGCAGTCAATTGGGATCTGAACTTCTTGACGTCTTCGGCAGAAGCCTTGATCTTTTGACCGTCCTTCTTTTGGGAACCTTCTTCTTCGATGTGGAAACGCAAGTTTTCCAACAAGAAGATTTCACCGTTGGAGCCGGCATTGACGGCCTTTTCGACTTCTGGACCAACGGAGTCGCTCAAGAAGTTGACCTTTTGGCCCAACAACTTTTCCAATTCGGCGGCGACTGGAGCGAGGGAAAACTTTTCATTTGGTTCACCGTTTGGTCTGCCCAAGTGGGAGGCAAGGATGATGGCCTTTGGCTTGTTTTCCAAGACGTACTTGATGGTTGGCAAGGCAGCAACAATACGTTGGTTGTTGGTGATGGTCTTACCGTCCAATGGGACGTTGAAGTCAACTCTGATGAAGACGCGCTTGTTGGCGACGTCGAGGTCCTTGACAGACAATTTGTTAGATAAAGACATGATGATTCGTAGGCGGACTGTTGTTAAACAATTGAGTGCTGGAGACAACTTTGCAGGCGGATCTGCCTCTTCTTAAATACTGTGCGCGAGGGGGGTCGGAGTTGGGTCTGGCTCCGAGCGAGCGGGCGAGTACCATCCGCCGGGGCACGACCTCGAGTCAGACCACTCGCTTCGTGCGCTAAGTGGTGTGTAGGGACGGCGCGGGAGTCATGTGAGCACCACATCTAGGGCTATTGTGAACGTTACGTGGTTGTGTGGGTCCACCGGCGATTGCTATTGGTCGAAAACACGCCATGGTTTACGGTTGACCCTGTTGGCCCCAGGTTGTTTCGGCTACGCGGCCATCACACCATCCTTCTCGCCGTAGAGGCCCGGACGCAAATGTCGTGGGTGGACCCGAGCGACATTTCGTCATGGGAAAGAGACATGTCGCAATGTCGCAGAAGATTCGAGAATCGTTGCCATCTCTGCCTTATAAGGAACGAGACATAGACGGTCTTGTCTCAGTAATTGATTACAAAATGGATAAACTTCTTCAGTGGTCCATTGCTCACCAGTCGGGAGATAAAGATGCCATCAATAAGATCGGCGGTCCCGATCCCAAAATGCTCAACCAGCTCTTTGGCGGGCCCGACGAACCCACCTTGATGAAACAAGCCATCACCGTCATCACCCACCCGGAAGCCACGTTGGAAAACAAGGAGATCGCATTTGAGAACTTCGAGATGCTCATTGAAAACTTGGACAACGCCAACAACATCGAAAACATGAAGTTGTGGCCCCCCATCATTCTGCAGTTGGATGCTTCCGTTGCCGACTCCCTCAGAGTGTACGCCGCCTCGGTAGTCGGTATTGCCGTCCAAAACAACCCAAGCTCACAAGAAGCCTTCCTCAAGAGCCAGGGCTTGAAGCCGTTGATTGAGATCGCCGCCGACTCGGCGAACTCGCGTGAGTTGCGCCTCAAGTCCCTCTTCGCTATCGCATCATTCATAAGGAATTACCCAGAAGCATACACCCAGTTTGACGAGTTCGACGGTTGGAGATCCGTTTCCTTGGCCCACGAAGACAGCCACAAGGTGAAGCTCAGAATCTTGTCGTTGGTCTCGGCCATCTTCTCCACCGGCCTTGATGCTAAGAAGGATGCCCATATCACCAAGGACAGATTGGTCGAGTACTTGGCCAACGTGTTGCAAAAAGATGGCCACTCGGGCTGCATTGACAAGTCTCTCAACATCATCTCCCAATTATCAACTTTGGGTTACAAATTCAGTGCCCTTGAGATTGCTGAATTAACCCAGGGTATGGAACGCATTGAAGTCCAAAGGGAAAACTTATCTCAGGAGGACTTTGACGCCGCCAGAAAACTTGTAAACTAGTGTATAGCATAATAGAAATAACTAATCATTCATTAATCAATTCGTTTGGATCATCAGCCAATAGCACCTTGCACATCGAAAGGTCTGTCGATGGGGGCAAGATGTTCTTGCCATTTATATCCGTCCCAAGTGACTTTTCACTCTTGAATCGGTCAAACAAGCTACGCATACTGGGATAGAGTGACCAGAGCTTATCAGCTTTCGGCTCAGTCATCAATTTGAACTGCCGTATCATTTGGGTATAGGTGGACTTTGTATCAGAACCCGACTTGACTCTTCCCAAGTTAGATAGTTTGTGGTTACGTTCAAATTTGTCGTAGAGAGAAGCGGCAATCGTGTACGAGAACGTATTCAACCAATCGATTCCTTCGTGACTTGTTCTGACTGTAAATACGTTGGCACCAAGCTCCAATTGTATCGTGTTGACCAATGTGTCCACCTCCTTAGATGTCAATCCGGTCTGTGCAGCAAATGTCTTGCGCTTAACAGTTCTGACCTCCTCGTTTAGGCCCTTTAAAACTTCATTCTTGTACTTTTGATTCTCGAGATTCTTTAGCTGGAGTATAAACTGGTCGTAACCTTCGACCATGAATATTATATGGTAAGTGACATCTGGATCTTCGCGTTGCGCTACCCGTATAGCCGCTGCATGTTCTGAAGCAATTGATTTCAGTTGGAGCTTCTCGATGAATTCCTCCACTTTATAATACAACACTAGGGTATTTTCTTGCAAACGCATGGGGGGACATGGTATGAATGTATCGGAATTGGGATCGTATTGGGCTTTAATGTTTCTGGTCCACATGATGAGAGGTATATAGCAGGCAAACTGCTCGATCTGGGAAAATTCAACAACCGATTTTGTATACTCTTCGTCAAACAGAGTGTAGACAATTGTTGGTATCCGAAGGACCATTTCGGACATAAGATCTTCCTTGGATCGCGTTACTTTATTAGCTTCTTTTAGTTGTTGTGGGGTATATGCATATTGTGGTGTAGATTTCGTGGGCGACGATGAGGTTATGGGATCAGATAAGTCCATTTGCTTTGCTTGGAAATCGTTCTTCAAAGGATGTAGTTCTAGCATAGGTGACAGTGGTGGTAGCGGTTGCACTGCTCTCTGGCTGCTAGCAGTTTTTGGTACCTGAAATCGCGGTGGTGCAGGTGCCTTGGCGAGGAAATCATACTTTAGGGGATCTAGTTCTCGCGTAGGAGACAGCGGTGGTAGCTGTTGTACTCTCTTCTCACTGCTGACGGTCTTTGGCACTTGAATTCGCGACGGCTTCGATGGTTGAGTGGGGATTTGGGTGCTCGATTCGGGTTCATCACTGTCAGAAAGCCAATTGGCCAAGTCTAGAAACGACGTACGTCGACTAGCATGCTTTTGGGAGTTGTGGAACGAAAATGACGAGTCGTCTATGGAATCTTCTCTAGTGAATAGTTGCGGCAGTCGTACGCGTGTATGGGCCGGAGTTTTATCACTGACTTCAATGATGCTGTCGTCTCGTCTTGCAGGTTCTGAGGAGCTGTTGTTAGTGCTGAAACAGTCATATTAAGTGGTTACGTACATTTCTATAACTTCTCTGTCTATTACTTCGACTATTTCCAAGCTGTCCATGGTAAGTAGCGAGGAGTTTGGTGTTTTGCAGTCATCCAGTTTGGATCACATTTGATTTGTTTACGGTTGGGACACGACCAAAAATAGGTTGACCATTTTAAATATTCACACCCAGGCAGTCAAGAGCGATATTTGACAGCAATGGTTACGCGAAGGCGCTCGTTGAGCATGTCGATGGCACTCGACCAGAATGAACAGAGCAAAATCAACGAATCGATTTTTGAGTTGAAAGAAGTCCACAACACCATCAAGTACGACTGGCCGCAGATACTTGGGGAGAACGCCAACCCCATTGAAACGGCCGTGGCATTGCTCGACGACACATCGGTAGGTATGGCACACCGCATAGACGAATTTGTTGCCATCAAGGACAATACCGAGGGAGCATTGAGAAATGTGGTCAATGAACACCACGAGCTCTTCAACAACAGTGTTGGTTCGTACCATTTGCTTTTGTCAACATTAAAGAACTCACAGGATGACTCGCTTGAGATCAAGGAGATGCTCGACTCCACCACCAGAGATATCCACGACCGTTCCGACATCATGAACGAATTGAGCCAAACCTCGACTAGATACTCCGACATGATCGAGATCTTGGATGCCATGGCGGATATGACGGCTATCCCGGACAAGATCGACCAATTGGTGGTGGAAAAGAAGATCCACGAGGTTTACGATGTCATTGCAAATGGGTACCTTACTGCTGAGAAATACAACCTCTGGACGTTACCGGCCATGAATACCATCCAGAACTACCTCGAGACCCAGTCGAATAACTTGTTCGACATGATTGTGGATGAATTACAAAATGAAATCTATCTCAAACTGTCTACAAGCGACGAGTCCGAACACCATTTCTATTCGTGGAAGAACCTTGTCAATTCCAGCAATCCTCAGTTGTCCTCGTTCAAAACATTGATCACCGAGCTGAACAACCTCGAACAATATATCTACAACTCAGCAAATTTGGACATTTCCGAGATTGCCGATGTTTTCACCAAACCGGTGGAATCATTCATAAAAACACAGCTTCCAAAGATCCACTCTCATCATTCAAAGAGAAACGACGGAGAAGTCGATTATGCCATTCTTTTGGAAGCCAGCCTGAGCTCACATTCCGAATCATTCAACTACATATACCAATTGTTACTCACTGCCTCAAAATTGAGCAGATTACATCAGGTCGTAGAGATCCTTGCAGCATCCAACCTGTCAGAATTACACGGCTTAGTCAACAGAACTACCGAAGAAATCAAGGTAAACAAGGCCGGCGTATTGAGTAAACTTTCAAAGTTACAAGGGTTTGACCATCAAGTTACGGTATCAGATATCATTGGGGTTAACAACTTTAGCGATTCGTCGGTGGTGGTTCTTCAAGACTTATTTGGTGCCGTGTTCATCAAGAGTTTGGCAGTGTTACAGAGACACAAGATTGTATGTGAGATTGTTGATCTCATTCAGTCAGGTCAAGCTATCAAGAAACCGGTTTCAGGAGACTCTTCACATACTGGGAACGGAACTGGAAATGAGAAATACAACTTGACCATTATCTGGAACAGTATGAAGAAGGAATTGTATGCCTTGATGAGAAACTATATCTATGATCCTGCGTTGGTTCAAGATGTAACTGATAACATAAGCAACACCAAGATACACGAAATAGTCAAGAGAAAGGATGCTTTCCGGTTTGAGGATGTCAGTTTCCAAAAGTCGACCAAGAATACCGAAGATCTCGAGACTATTTTACAAGATATGTTTCCCGGGTTTGTATTGTCGGACGAAAACACCAAAGACGGCGAGTCAACCTCACCGTTTATTTATAGCGAGAGCTTCAATGCTATGGTTGAAGTGTTGGTTCCAAGGAGTTTATTAAACATGAGAATTATCTTGGAATTCTTTTTGATCTTTGTGGCCGGATCCCAAAAGATTTTCACAAACTTTGATGAACAGGAACATGTTCCCCACAACACCGTCGCCCTTCAATTTTTCAATGATTTCATCAAGTTCCAGTTCTTGTCACACGTCAGAGAGAGCTTGAACTTTTTGTTTACCGAATATGTTGGAAGCATACCGAAGGGAGGGTCGAGTGGACTTAAGTTGGGATTGATTTCGTTGGAGCATGCCGAAACGGCCGATTCCCATATACGCGAAGTGTCTACCGACACCAAGTTTACTGTGATTTACCAGAATGCGTTGGACTTCAAGAGGTTATTCCTCAACTTATGTTCTGCTCTCAACACATCGTTGAGTTACCGTGACGAATTCAACAATACGGCATTGACGTTTTTAGACAATTTCTCGACGACATACATGAGTTTTTACCACGATTTGTTGGATTCAGAGGGAGCAGACATTACGCACTATAACTCTTCGATTATAGAAAGCAACAGACCGTCGCTGCAGATTAGTAAGTGGATGAGATCTCCCGTGTTGAACGAAATTTCCGGAGCCATCTTGCAATCGACCGGCAAACGTGAAGGAACTGAGATGGTGTTGGCCAAGGAGATAGAGATTTTGTTATTCTCTGGTCAATCGCAAGTGATCTCCGTGGGTAAGGATGATTTGTTGGACAAGGAGTCATTCAACCAGGTGTGCTACTTGTTGTTGACGACGTCGTGGATCTTGACTTGGTTGCCAACGGTAAAGAAGGAATCGAACTACAAGGCGTACGACCACGAAAATGTATCCGTTGTCGACAAGTTGCGGTACGACTGGTCGTTCTTGGAGAACGGACGGTCGAATATCGTGGTGACCACTGGAAACAATGATATAAGTCAACAAAACATCTACTTGGCGTTGAACTCGGAAAAGATTGGCAAGTTTGACGAGATCGTACAGAGATTCGCTACCATCAGAGACAAGACATTGTTGGCATTGAGGTATGACTTGAGATGCAAGGCGATATACTATATCAGCAAATCGTTCAACAATACCGACTGGATGCCGGCGACCGAGCCCGGAGACTGTGACCACTACATCGGGTTGTTGAACAAGGAGGTGTTCTCGATCGACAACAAGTTGAACCGGTTCTTGAGTGACGGCGAGAAAGAGGGCATTTTCATGGGGTTGTCTGAGTTTTTGAACGACTTTGTTATTCGGGGATCGCAGTTGGTAAGAAAGATCAATGCCAATGGGATCAAACGGGTGTTGTTGAATATCTATACGATGCAGCAGGTGTTGCGGAACTTATTGAAGAATCCCGAGATTGTCAACTTTACCAAGTCGTCGGTGTACTTTGATATGTTTGCCATGAACGAGTTCAGTTTGGTCAACAAAGTCAAGGAGAAGCAGTACACTTTGGACGAGTACAACAACCTTGTGCGGTTGATATATAGCGAGAAGTTGGCAGACGGCAAGGGGACCCAGTTCAACAAGTCCAAGTATACCGAGTTGATGGGCAAGGTTGCTGGAGTGGTACAGGCATAGCAACAACAATACACGAAACCTTTTTATTATTACTATTACTACTATTATACATGGATCAACAGTGTCTGGCGAGCGGCGTGCCCTTCATGCCTTGTCTCTCGGCCAAGCGTTCAAAGAAGAACCGGCCAATGCCCGAGCCCAACACCACGGCAAAGAAGTATGTCAAGGTGTAGGTCATGGCCACCAACATCAAGGCGTAGCCCAAGAGGTCGGGGACGATGCATAGTATGAGTCTGATGATGTCTCTGAACACGACCGAGGCCAACGGGAGTCCTGCCCGGTGGAAAGCGCCCTCGTCGACGGTGGAGATGTTGGAGGCGTCGTTCTTGAAGTCGTGCTCCGACACCGAGTCGCAGCAGTTGTCTTTCTTTGGTGGAGGAGCGTTGTAGACGGGGTTGTTCCAGACTTTCTGTTCCAAGTGGGTGCGGAAGTACTCCAAGCCACGGGCGGCAAAGGCGACAAAGAACAACAACACAAAGATGCCAAAGGCTTCGCCGGCGTTCTTGGCACTAAAGTTCAGGAACAACACCGGGTAGTTCTTGTAGTCTCGTGTGAAGAACATGTGCATTGAGCCCATGTCCATGTCCATGTCGCCCATGTCCATGGTGGACGAGGGGGAGGCGCCCGACGTGGGCGAGGCGGCGTCGGTCCCGGAGGACATTCCTGGCATTTGCATGATGGTGATGTGGGTGTAGTGGTGGTGGTGCTAGTGCTGCTAGTGGTAGAATCTCCACCCCATGGCGATCTCTCCTTCTTTATAGGCCCCGAGCAAATTCTTCGATGTATCGAGTTGCGCAAAATACCATTGCCTAATCGGGCGGCCGCAAATGAGGTGTCAAAAAAAAAGTCGGGCAACATCGAGACTCGGACAAGGTTGAACACGCGACAGTGCAACCCACGATCCCTGGCTCGCGGAGGGGATATGGACAGCGTGCCATTGGTGGAATCCGATGCAACGTCAATGGTAATGACGCATAATTCACCAGCGAAGGGGAAATGCTTCAGTGACAGCCCCAAAGTTGAATGCCGGGGAACGGCCGTGGCTCGTGCCCGTCACTATAAAGAGCCATTTAGTACTTCCCAATTGGCAATATCCGCCAACTGGCCGTATCGGGCGCCGTTTAGCGACATCTGCTCGCGTTTTTAGTCCAGATCCATCGTAGAAACTCCGCACTACTTGTCGCCGGCCCGTTTCTCCAACAAAGGACACCGGTCGTCGTCGTGGGCGGTGAGGATATGGTGGTCCAACCAGTCCTTGGCGGTGAAGCCCTTCTTGCCACAGGCGATACAGCTTCCGTAGAGCGGCAACTTGTCGCCGAGGGTGCTCGAGGTCTTGCCCTTGGGGTCGTCGAACTGGAAGTGGATGTTGAGCAAGTGTTTCTTGTAGTCGTACGGCCGGTTGAAGTTCTGCGTCTTGTGCTTGCACATGAACTTGGGGTACACACACTGGAACCGGCCAACTTCGTTGTGGATCCGCATGTGTCGTATCATGTCTCTGCTGATGTACTTCTCACAAACGGTACACACGGCGCCCTTGGAGTTGCGCTTGTTGCCCAGCGACGTCTTCGAGTTGACGCTGCTGGTGGAGTCGCGCCGGTCGTACCCGGGGCGTGGTGGTGGCATGTCGTACTCGGAGTCGTCGGCCAGCAGCACGCTGTAGTCGTGAGGAACGTTCAGCTGGTCGTGGGGCGCCACGGCCTCGTGGTCGTAGCTGGCATGGGGATCGTAGTAGATGGGGTCGTGGTTCGATGCGTGCGAAGCGTCGTCGCCCGAACCGCTGTAGCCGGGCGCAAAGTAGCTTCCGAGGTCGTTATTGTCGTAGTATTCATTAGGATTCGGTTGTTCAAACAGGCTTTTGGCAGGGAAGTCGAGGTACTGTTCGAAGGTGTGGGTGCTGTGGTTGTCGATCGACGATTGGTGGAGGGAACCGGCGTCGTTGTGGGTATTGATGGGCGGAGACAAGAACGTCGGGGCAAAGTTGACGGCCAGGTCAAGCTCAAAGTATTCCTGCTGGTTGGAGCCCGGCGGTTTCATCGACGGCGTGAGGTTGGTCGAGTTTATCGATGTCGTCTGGTTGAGGTCGGCGCCAAGATCGCGCTCCAAGATGCGGAGGTCGGCCTGGTCGGTGTCGTCGTCGATATCGTTGAACACGGGAAACTTGGGGTTGAAGGAAAAGAGCGATTCCGGCGGGTACTTGAGGTTCTGGTTGTCGATGTTGTCCAACTTGAGGAAAAAGCCCGGTTTCTTCTTCTTGTCCTTGATATCCTGCTGGGGCGGCTGTTGTTGCTGCTGCTGGTTCTGGTGGTGGTACGTCGGCGGCGACTGGCGGTACGGCCCTAACGAAAGATGGCTGTTGACAAACTGCGCCAGGTTGACCAACGGCGACAGCTGCTTGGGCGAGCCGCGGCCCTTGGCCAACGGGAACGAGTTCTGTCGTATGGCCTTGGGTTTCTGGAGCATCTTGATGCCCTTGGGCTGCGGCTGGCCCTGTTGTTGTTGGTGTTGCAGTGGCGGCGGCGGCGGTGTTTGTGGTGTTGGCATGATGGTTGCGCTCATTCGGCGCTTGGGGAACGGCTCGTCGTTGGTGTAGAGGTGGTCGATGCGGGACGACGGCACCGACACCGACGACGCCGAGTAGTTGAAGTAGTCGGTCTGTGGCGGGGCATAGATCGAGTAGTCGAACTCGGAGGCGGTAAAGGTCGCCGGCTGGTGGCTGTTGTAGGACGACGACGCTGATGCCGACAGGGAGTCGTGGTGGAGGTGGTGGAGGTGCGAAAGTTCGCCGGGTTGGTCCTGGAACACAGGGTTGAGTTCACGGGGAGGAAGGTGTCCTATGTACGGAGGGATGTGACGGTCGTCTTGGTTCGTCATTTCGCCATGGGCTAACTGATGCATGATATAATTGGGATACTTTTACTGTGAAAAACGATCCAGGGTGCAGTTCGAGAGGGCTGGGTGCAGGAGGGCGGTTGTGTGCAGAACAAATGCCAATTGTGGTCGTTTTGGGACGTTTGCGGCAGGGAAGTTGGCACAGTCGTGGAAGGAACGAAGGATTTGTAGGGAGCAGTAATGGCGGGGCTAATAGCGCAGCAACGAAATCACACAGGGAACGGAGATGGCCACGACGAAACAGGCCAGAAAAACCCCGACGTTTTATTAACAAAAGTGTGACGTGATTATAATCGAGGTCGATTCGGGAGGGTTGGCTGACGAGAGAGGGGCTATTTTTAGTGATGTTAGTAGCATTAGTTCGATTAGAACGAGATTAGGTAATGACTACAAAGGATTGGTGTTGCAGTGCTTCAATTGCACCGTCGAATTTCATTGGGGCGGCGGTCGCCGGAAGCGTGCAAAAATGACACGATTATATAAGCCTTCGCTGTGGTTTGCTGGAGGGTGCCTCCACGCTGCGACGTCGCCGCTGCCGCTGCCGCTGGGCACGCTAATTGTTTTTTTTTCCGGCGGTGCGTGACGAAGTGCAGCCGCGGATTATCGGATGGGGTTCCCAGACGCAGCGCCAGGAGTCTGGCGACGGATCGGCGAATTTCCTAGGGATTATTTTCGCAGCACCAATATTATTGACCATGCATGGGCACAGTCAGACAGGCCCAAAGCAGTAGGCCTGTGCCAAGTCGAAGCTTAAAACTTACATCAGTGATTTTTCCGCACGGTGGACGCCTGAGATGACGGCAGATCTGGCTAGATGGAGAAAGTTCCACATCCATGTGGTGAAGATCAACGATGGCGATCTTGAGATGCCAACGGTATTTTTTTTTCCTTGCTGGGATAACACAATTGCCAAGGCGGCCCCACCGATGCATCGAGTAGCAATAAGCGGTTTGCGGCAGGGCATGCCCGACCCAGGCCCAAGCGAAGCACAGCAAGCAACCGTGCGGATAGACATGCCGTGGTGCGTCCACCGCAATGGGCTCGACGCTTCCGACCGACACCGCACGCCGGGCCGGTGCCCCTCCCCCTCGCTCGTCTCTGTTTAGACTGTGTCCGCGTCGGGCGTGGATTGGCGACACTAAAGATGGTGCCATTATGCCCAGGCCCATGCCGCCATTCTCTCATCATTATTTTTTGCCAGTTATTTTCTTCCCGGTAGGTTTCCAGAAACACCCGTGGATAATCCCCTCGGTGGAAGGTTTACGAAGCCTTCCACAAATTCCACGAGTTCCATGACTTCCATTACTGCAATGGGGACTTGGATGCCATGGCGGGACTCACGTTCGTATACGCCACACACAAAACCTTAAACTTGGGTTCGTTTGCCAGGCCTACATGCCGTTGTGAAACTTCTCGCTGCGTAACCCGACAGAAAGGAACAACTGGGCGACGTCTCGTTTACTGTCCGCTTTAGTGGCCAATTTAAACTAATCCGTCCAGCTGCGTTAGACGCTGGTTACATGTGGCCATTGCCTCTGCCCCGGCACAACCAGATGGTGGTGGGTTTTGCCAGAGCCGTTTTCAAAGTGGTTTGCCAGTGACACGGAAATAATGTGGCGGTCCTGCACACGGAACATTCAGTATCGCTATATTATCCGCCATCCGCTGGGGTATATAACCACTCTTTACCTCCACATCACGACAAACACACATCATGAGTGCCTTTCTTATTGGTTCCACCGGTGTGGTAGGCGCACAGCTTCTTAAGCACCTTGACAAATCGGTTTATTTTGAAACCATTGGCACTGTCGCCAGACGCCAACCACAAACGCAATCTGCAAAGATCACCGCCATCCAGGAGACAGACAGCGAAAAGTGGGGTGACATCATCGAAGAGAAGGCCAAGGGCGCCGCTGTGTTCTTCTCCGCTTTTGGTACCACCAAGGCAGACGCCGGTTCGGCCGAAGCTTTCCACAAGATCGACTACGGCGTCAACTACTCGGCTGCCCAGGCCGCCAAGAAGGCCGGCGTCGATACCTTTGTGTTGGTATCGAGTGCTGGTGCCAATTCCAACTCGTGGTTCTTTTACTTGAAGGAAAAGGGCCAGTTGGAAGACGATATCATCAAGTTGGGCTTCCCCCGGACGGTGATCTTGCGTCCGGGCGGAATTTTGGGCGAAAGACACGGAAGAGGCGTGGCCCACGATATTTTTATGGGCTTGTTGAGATACACACACGGCCACAGATGGTTGTCCCACTTTGGTAACCCTGTTTATGGGGACGAATTGGGCCAGATCGCCGTCAACTTGGCCACGAAGGAGGTCACCTCTACGAAGCCTGTGGTGGAGTTCTACGGCCAGAGACAGATCACCGAATTGGCGTTTGACCTCAAGAAGTGATATCGACGTATTTAGCTCAGTGTTTATCCAATGTTAATCTATCCGTTGCAGAAAATAGCGTAAAACTAGTGGTATTAGCGTGAAAAATAGAACAAGCGGTGTCGATCGCAGCCGTAGAAACGGGGAAATAACCGACCCAGTGCCAGCGAGATCGCCAGCCGCTAATTGTTACCCATATAACGTGAAGAACTAAACGTATATTATACAAGCCATCCGATCTATGAAAAGAGAAAACCCAAACTACCCAAACTATTCGACAAAGCGACACTTGCTGGTTCCGTCCTCGGTGAGGATATGGAAGTCCAACCAGTCCTTGCCTTTGAACCGGGCACCGCAGGGACACGTCCCCCAGTGGTCGAGCTTTTCGCTCAAGTTGTGCATTCGCTTGATGAGCGGATCGTCAAACTTGAAGTGACGGTTGAGCAAGTGTTTCTTGAAGTCGTACGGCCGGTTGAACTTGCCGGTCTTGTGGCGGCACTGGCTCCGTGGGAACAGGCACACGAACCGAGACTCAGTCTGGTGCGTTCTCATGTGCCGCGTCATGTCCCTGGTGATGCGCCGGCCGCAGAAGGTGCACGTCTTGTGGTCGACAAACTGGCTCTCGACAGGCGGAAGCATGATGCTGGAGTTGGAGTTGAAGAGCGTCGTCATGTCGGGATACTGGTTGATATCGATGTTGGCTGGCAAGTGGATCGCCTCGTTGGTGCGGGTGACGGGGAACTGTCTGTAGCCGTACGCCGACACCACTGGATAGCCAGTGTTGCGGTTCTGGACTGGCTGGCCACGCACGTCGGGCAACAGCAACGCCATCTTGGGCCTGGCTCCGTCTTTCTCCTGCTTGACATACTGCTGCACCGGTGGCTGTGCCGGACCCTGTGCAACCGGTATCTGTTGCTGCTGGTATGGCTGCAAAAGGTGTTGGTACAGCACCGGCTGGCCAGTCTCAGTCTGGAAGGGCGTCTTGGCCGGAGAGATGTTGTCCAAGCTGCTTTCGGTCTGGGCCATGCTATAACTGTACGACTCACGGTAGTCGTATTCGGGGTTGGTGGTCGAGGTCGAGCTGTAATTCCCGGTGGTGTTCAGCTCACTGTCACTATGGTAGAACACATGTTGCGGTTGTGGAGGCGGAGCCGCGTAGTTGTAGGGCATATATGTTGTCGATGTGACACCAGAGCTCGTATTGGCGGCGGTGGAGTGGACGATACCTTTCAGTCCCTGTACATCAATCTCCAGGTGCAAGACGGGATTGGAGTTAACAGGCTGGAAGTTAAGCAATTCCATTTAATCTCGACAAGATTACAATAGACGAGAGACGCTCGAAGAAGGTGGTAGAGCCGATGGCTGTGGTCTTGTCAAAAGGGGTATAGGACCAACTGGTGTAACTTGGTGACGGAAGTGCGAAGTAAACCAACTGCCAACAGTGATATTAGTGTTTCTGAAACGGTTTTGCAAAAAAAATTCAGAACTTGAAAGTGCCGACGTCGAGAGGGATCCTCTCGTATTATATACACAAGTAGTAAGCGATTTTTAGTCTGTATCTGCCGTTCTTTAAACCTGTTGGAACACATGAATCACAAAACCACCCCGAGAAAAAATAACTTGAAGCATAAAAAATAGGAATCCACAGAAAATAATTTTCGTGATTTGCTAAAACTCAAATTATTTAATTTCTCCTCTAAAATATATTAGGAATTAAGCAAGAACAAAAAAAAAAAATCTTCCAGGCGGGTCCAGCACTATTCTTCCATGTGACTAAGACCAATACGGAACATTGAATACGAATCGCCTGTTAATGGCTCATGCATTGTGAATATACGGGCACTCTCCTCAATTTCCTCACGATACACAAAGAGATTATGTAAAGATTGCATGGAACGTTATTGCCTCGACTTGATGACAATAACCGGCAAAGGCTAATTGGTCATCTTCAACCCTATAAGCCATGGTACAGGACCGCGAGATCTACTGCGAGATGACTAAGCACGATGATTTCCACATGAAATGCCCTGTTACCCACCTGCTACGCAATAAGATTAATTCGTCAATGAACCTGAAGGATCAAGACATTGTATGGAAAGCGCATGTTCTAGTCAAGCCAAGTGGAACAATTTAACGTTTTAACAGAGTAATTCAGCAAATTTACGTATGAAACACGTCGATATTTACTCTCGACCGGCCGCCCAATAAGAAAATAAATCAAAACTCACAGGATGGAAAAATCAACCTTTTTTTTTCTCACTTCGACTGCATCAATATAGAAAAGTGCCTGCATGTATTTGATGTATGGAACAGGCAACACCTTGGCACATTGGAGTATTGAGTATCAAGTACGAACACAGTCAGGTACAGCAAGCGAGTTGTTCCTAAATACCTTAAAGCATATACTATTACGTCAACCAGATAAGACCTTATCGGGTCTGGCCTGATATACGTCAGCGGACCTACCGATACTAATCAATCTAGTTCTTTGAGGCGTCGATGTTGTCTTCGTGTCCGACCAGAATGCGTTAAACGCCGAATCTGGTAGCTATCTGGACGTGCGGAACGTTTCTGACACAAAGCATTTCTACCAGAACTAGGCCTTCTCCGAATTGGGGCGGTTTACGCAGTAATTACAACTAGATTGAAACGGGAATCTTCACAATCAATACGAACGCCAATGCACAGTAAGATTCCGATGTACGTCAGTAAACGGTTAAACTACCCGAAAGTTTTCGCAATTCAGATGTATCGCACCGCATGACCCAACATTTGCCGAGAGGGCATCGTAATTCATCGGGGTATTTTTGGCCATCAACTCCCAGGGACGAAATTGGTTGCTATGCAGATGTGCAGATTTTGGTCTAAATAGAGGTGATAAGCGAGGTACGATGGCTGTCCGAATACATGGGGCCAGAAATGTCATCGCCTAATAAAGTTTTATACAATTCGGGTGGTAGTTTAAATGCAAACAATAGGCAACGACCCCTAATTGGGGTAACCACAGCCTCCGCATGCTTGCTGTGCATATTAGAACTCTGACTAAAATTTTTCTTATATGCGCATCTGCTTATGCTGACTATGTGCGTCGTTTCACCCATCCCCAGACGTGGGTTCTTAGCACCTCTCCCAATTTCAGAAAGGTTATTTTCTCTGAGACCTCGAGTTCCAGTATATACAAATTGGTACTAACCTGTCTCGGCTATTGTTTATTTTTCATACTGTTAGTTATTTTATTAGGTATGTCCTCGGTTATGAGTGAAAATTCATTGTTCGTGTCAAAAGAAATCTCTGGAGGACCCTCAACCTTCTACCATCACCGCCATCAGCCGTACCCAGACCAATTACACGGTTCATGTGCGACTGAAACATTGACGAGGAACTAAGCAAGCGTCATGCATTTCGCTTATTGTAGATATCGTACATATTGTGACGCAGTATTGAAACATCTAGACGCACCGTGCCGGCGAGCGTCGAAAACACGATGCCGACAGAATCCCCAAAGGGCGGGAAGATCATCGACAGGGTCGGGGAAATCTAGAGTTGGGCGGAAACTATAATTCTATATTGGACAATTACTTATCAAGATACTTCACCCCCGCCTCTGACGGCATCCGATGACTTGTGATGGATATATTCACAGGGCAGTCAACTACTAAAAACCTTATTCAGCTACATTTTAACGGGGCAAGGGACGTCAGCTCCCCCTCTTGTTGATGAAACGAGCACGGGGTTTGAAATATAGGGCAAAACTTTTATCTTGCTACCATTGATTCTGAGACAATGTCGTGATATGAAAGTTTATTGACGAGCCCGAAGTCATTTAGCTCACCCAAGCCTCGTACGCTCCTGCGACATTGCGCGACATGTTTCCTCGCCAGCAGTCGGTAACACGCGGGGGGCTCAGACCCGTGCCGCAGTAGAAAGGTGTTAGCAGGTTTTTTCGCTCGTCGTCAATTCTTGGCTATTCCGAGGGTGGTGCCGGCAAACTAAAATACTGCGGCGTGGAAGTTCCCAATTTAGAAACAGCCAGGAATCCATTACCCCTTTTGAAACAAGCCAGACGTGCTGGCTGGAGACCCAAAAAATTATAAAGACTGGCAAGACGGACGTAGTGTCAAGAATGCCAACTAACTTTTGTCATTCTTTTAGTAAGTACTGTAACGAGGTGGAATGTGGGTGTTTTTTACTCGATATTTAGCAGCAGGGATAAGACTCCACCTTGGAGTGTTGCTCTGATACTCCGCCCTCGGTATTAATTCCGACTGTTTACATTTTCGCGACACAAAGTCGCGGTTTTGTTTACGTCGCGACGAAGGCTTGTCATACATAAAAAGCGCCGCAATCGCCTGCGAAAATGTGGCCACATCAACATAACTAACTTCCAGTCATTCCTTATGAAGTTCACGTCCGCTTCCGTGTTGGCCTTTGCTGCCCTCTCCATTGCGGCTCCAGCAGCAGCAGCCGACCCAGACTGCTCTACCACCGCCATCCACGCTCACCACAAGCACAAGCGTGAAGTCGTTTACGACTACGCCTACGTTACCGTCACCGTTGACGGTGAAGGTTCCACCCTTGGAAAAGCTTCCTCCACCGGTGTGTCCAGTGCCCAGACCCAAGACACTCTGGCCACCACCACCACCTCAGAGGCTCTGACCAAAACCAACCAAGTCCAAGCTTCGTCTGTCCCAGCCAGCTCCTCCGCTCAAGCACCAGCTCAGTCTTCCGCCCAAGCACCAGCTCAATCTTCATCTAGCGCTGCTCCTTCTCAACAGCAGCAGTCTGGTGGTTCTTTGAGCGACTACCAAAACCCATGGGTCCTGTTCCAAGATGGTGTGTTGTCTTGTTCCTCGTTCCCAACCGACCAAGGTGTCGTTGCCCTCGATTACTTGGGTTTCGGCGGCTGGTCCGGTATTGAAAACTCCGACGGCTCTACTGGCGGTAACTGTCGTGAAGGCTCTTACTGTTCCTACGCCTGTCAATCCGGTATGTCCAAGACCCAATGGCCATCCAACCAACCTTCCAACGGTGTCTCTATCGGTGGTTTGTTGTGTAAGGGCGGTAAGTTGTACCGTTCCAACACCAACACCCAATACTTGTGTGAATGGGGTGTTGACAAGGCCATTGTTGACAACCAGTTGTCTCAAACCGTTGCCATCTGTAGAACTGATTACCCAGGTACCGAGAACATGGTTATCCCAACCATTGTTAACGGTGGTTCTACTTTACCTATCACCGTTGTTGACCAAGAAAGCTACTACCAGTGGCAAGGTAAGCCAACTTCGGCTCAATACTACGTGAATAATGCCGGTGTTTCCCAAGAGGACGGTTGTATCTGGGGTACTCCAGGTTCCGGTGTCGGTAACTGGTCCCCATTGAACTTTGGTGCCGGTTACGTTAACGGTATTGCTTACTTGTCGTTGATTCCTAACCCAAACAACTACGATTCTTTGAACTTTAACGTCAAGATCGTTGCTAACGGTGGATCTACTGTTAGTGGTACTTGTGCTTACGAAAACGGCCAGTACACTGGTGGTTCCGACGGTTGTACTGTTGGTGTTACCAGCGGCAGCGCCAAGTTTGTGTTGTACAATTAGATTTAGTTCTTGGGTGTATATTAGATGGATATTTTCGTTCAACATACATCACTTACCAGCACAGCGAGTTTGTGAACTGTAGTGTAATCACACGTGGGAACCAAATGGTGGGCGCATTTACAACCACGCCATTTCCTGCCCAGACAAAGGAGAATAAACCCGGTCAACCTGAAACGACTGCAGGTAAACTCGGCTATAACCTTAAATTGTAAAGGCGTCACAGTGGGATGCAGAGATGCTTATTAGTGAAGCGTCACAAGGCCGATAAAATTATCGAGGCTGATAAACTAGCGATTAATCCCGCAGCCGGGTAGCCAATATGTCTCCTCTAGGTCACCTGAGCGATCGCCTGACGGAGGAACTTGTCGTCAATCAACGCTGGAAGCCACCAATAGCCCACGTAACGGAATGTACAAGATGCTTGGCAGCCTATTTAGTTGACGGAAATGTGTTTTATTCTTCCGATTGTCGTGTCTAAAATATTCAGTGAAATAGACACCAGCGCTTCATACTGTTGGCGTTAACCCGCTCTCGTTACATCACGTCAAAGTTAATTATGGTTTGATTGTTAGTTGGGCGCATTTATCTGAGTTTGGTAAGTTGTTTCTACAACCTTTCGTGGTTACAAGAAGTACAATTGGTAATTGAAACTTTATAGGTTAATAATAACGTTTGTATTGTCAAAAAGTGTATAGCGCCAACAGGCTTTCCAGTGGTTGGACAAGTTTACATTCCAGTTTCAGACAACAGTTGGCTCAACTATTGTCTGCTTTGTTCTGTCGAGTCTCGGACAAGTTTGTACTAGTCCATAATGTAGGTGGTTTTTCACTGATTGTTGCCGGAGCAACTTCCCCCCCCCCCCCATTTTACCATAAAAACTATTTGACGAAAGATCATACTTGAAATTCAAGGTTAAATCACATTTGTTTTTGGTATCCACAGTCAAGATTAATGGATTTATCTTCTGTTGGTACACCAAGGCCGTTTGGGCTAAGTGGGACTGGTTACGTATGAAGGTCCTGTCTAACATGTAGCTTTTTTGCACCCAAAAATTTAAAGTGTTGCTTATGTAAGCTCTTCCACGTCGAATTTACCTCAATTACAATGGAACCAAAGCTTCCTTAAATGGGCCTACAGTCACAATAATTAATTCATATCAATATTAGCATTACTATTACATATCTAGGAGACCCAGTCCCAGAATTTCTCCCAAAGGTTTTTAGGACCATCGTCTTCGTCGATGTAATCGTCCTCCATGGCACGGACCCCCGTGTCAATGTCACATTCTTCCAAAGGAACCATGAATGCACGCTTTGTCCATGCCTTGGCACCAAACCCGTTGAAGTAGAAGTGGAAACCAATGAAACACACCACAAAGAGAATAAGCGACACATAAGCGGTAAAGAACTTGGTAGCACTGAAGCTGAAGAACGCTTGGAACCCTTGGATGAAAACGATGATAAAGATAGTGATGGTAGCATAGTATGCATTGTAAGGCATCCATTTAGCCTTGTATGGCAACGAGTCTCTTGAGATATTTCTGGCCTGGAGAACATGCATGAAACGGATGTGAGTGATACTGATCCAGCCCCAGGCAATCAAACCTGCGGTGGCTGTGATGTTCAACAACCAGTTGAATGCTTCGTTACCTTGGGAAGAGGTAGCCAAGTAACCTAAAGAACCAAAGGCGGCGGTGAAAACCACCGAAACGTATGGGACACCGTGCTTGGTGGTCCAACGGAATGGTCTTGGTGCAACACCAGCTTCAGCGAGACCGTACAAAATACGAGAAC
The DNA here is from genome assembly GCA_003706575.2 of Teunomyces cretensis. Lineage (NCBI taxonomy): Eukaryota > Fungi > Ascomycota > Pichiomycetes > Serinales > Debaryomycetaceae > Teunomyces > Teunomyces cretensis. Next base: position 500,343 of record PPLT02000004.1, on the reverse strand, counting down.
CACAGTAGATGTTCGAGTTACCGGCGGAGATAATAGTAACCAAGATCACAGCGTTGAAGATATCAGGAAGGACTTTGGTACCAGAATTTTGCATGGCAATGATGAATGGCGAAGAAGCAGTATAGGAACCGTTGGCAGAAAGCTTGGGGTCGTCGAAAGGAACCAAGAGACCGATAAACAACATACTCAAGACGTAGAAGATCAAAATACGGAAAAGAACCTTTCTGATGGCAGATGGAACCGACTTGGTTGGGTTACTGGTTTCACCAGCAGAGATACCAACCAATTCACATCCTTGGAAGGTGAAAGCGGCGTTGATAAGGGAGGCCAACCAACCCAAGAACCGACCGGTATTGACATCGCTGACAAGTATACCTGGACCCCAAGGGCCAGGATTACGCCAGTATCTGAAACCAACAGGGCCAGTTTCTCCGGCACCACAAACCATGATGAATGCGTAAAGAATCCAGCCGACGACGGCGATAACCTTTAAGGAAGCAATCCAGAATTCGAATTCCCCATAGAACTTGACTGGGAAAAGGTTGATGATGGTCAAGACGACAAAGAAGATGGAGATCCAGGCGGCGAGCGGCACGGCGAATGTCCATTTCTGGATGATTTGTCCGACAACAGACAATTCTAATGCAAAGGTGACGGCCCACGAGAACCAGTAGTTCCACCCGTTGGCGGCACCCAAGGCAGGAGACCACCATCTGGTGACAAACTGTGCAAACGAGCCGGTGACGGGGATGAGGGTGGCCATTTCTCCCAACGATTGAGTCACACTAAACACAAGCGACGTCATGAACAAGAAGGAAATAAGGGCCGACACCGGGCCAGCGTCGGCAAGGGTGTTACCGGTGGAAATGAACAAACCGGTCCCGATAGTACCACCGATGGCAATCATCGACATATGACGAGCCTTCAAGCTTCTTTGGACCTCGGTGACTCCACCCAAGATGTTTTCTTTAGATTCGGTTTCGGTGACATATTCAACCTGCTTATCTTTGTTCGATATCACCACCTCGGGCTGGTACGACGACGAGCCAACAGACTTTTCAAGATCCTGTGACATCTTTATGATCAGATTAGTTATAAAGTTTTGCATCGACGAGCGATTCGGCCGCCTTTATATTTCCGATTTCAGATTATTAATTTCATGCTTTATCGCTATCGCGGTTATGACTTCGGGGCTGGGGAAAATTAGTAGGGCATTTTGCCCCGATGCGACGCCGTGACCCCAGTAAACTATTACATCGCGCGGACCGGGCGCCGTTCACCCCAGATGCGGAGTTGTCCGCTAATGGCTACGTGGTTTGCCGTGGACACCTGCTACTACAGCCGAGAGCACCACTACTGTGCCGGGTAGCTGTAGCCTTAAACCCTGACTTGGTGTCTTGTGTGTTGGTGGAGGAAGCCGAGACTAAATTTTTTCGCAAGCACGGCGTAATGAAATTAGGAAACGGCGCTCGAGGCCGCCTTCGTTGCCATCCCAAGCATCTTACTGGCCGAATAGCCTACCTTCGCTGCACCGCTCAGCGATACCCACAAACCTAATCCTACATGATCACGCCTACGCTAGATAAGCTTGGACGCCCAGATTACCCCCAATCTTATCAGGGCCCGGTATTATTTCGCGATCAACGCTGTTTCCTTCCTTTAGCGCCAATATTGCCCTGCGCGCACTATGCCGGTCGCTGTCTATAGCCGACTGATCGCTCGCGCTTGCTCCTTCCCAGTAGCGTGGACTTACCCCATGTTTCGGACTTTCTGATAACACAGGGTACTGTAAGCGAGCCGGACTACCATGCCTTGGGCGCGTGTGTGGGGTCGTCTCCGGAGTACCGTGCTAATGTTGCGGTGGGCGGGCCCAGTCACACTTTGGTTCTTTTTACCGTGAAAAATTGCCCGGCATCGGCGAATTCCGAATGCGGCACTTTGACAAAAGGGCTTAAATGTCGGCGAATATCGCAAACGACATTATTTTGCCCGACCGTCACCGTGAGACATTTGTCGTTTTTATTTAAAAATTAATGTCGCGAGTTTTTACCGCGTCCTGCAGGTAATCTGTTAGCCTCCCCTGCACCAACGCGTCGCACCTCATCTGCCACCTAAAGAATTTCAGACAACTACATCTCCAACAATACGTTCTATAGGACTATTTGGGTGTGTTCGTAACCAAGTACCGCGGTTCCTCCATCCAAGCAGATACCATTTCCATCCCGTGAGGTTTGTCCGCTTCCTACACCCCCACAATCCATCACTATTCTACCAAATGACCACTTCACAGAACGGTGTTAAAAAAAGAAAAGCGCCAGTGATTGATTCTGACGACGATACTCCATTGTCGCAGCTCTCTGCTCAGAAGAACGAATCTGACGATGAACCAATTTCCAAGAAGCGCAAGACTCCAAAGGTCAAGAAGGAATCTCTGACCAAACCCAAGAAAGAGAAGAAGGACAAGAAAGAAAAGAAGGAAAAGAAGCACAAGAACGAGCCGACAAAAAGAGTAAAGAAGGCCACTCCTGCTGTCAAGGACGAAGTCAAGGTTGAGCAAGACATCAAGGAAGACTCGCCAAAGGAAGACGAAGAAGAATCTGGCTACAAATGGTGGGAAGCAGAAGAACGTGACGGTGAACAGAAATGGGAATCGTTATACCACAACGGGGTCATCTTCCCGCCTGAGTACGAACGTTTACCTTCCCATATCAAGCTCTACTACGATGGCAAACCGGTCAGTTTGTCTCCGCAAGCCGAAGAGGTCGCTGGATTCTATGGTGCTATGTTGGAAACTGACCACGCAAAAAACCCGGTTTTCACCAATAACTTCTTCCAGGACTTTATTCAGGTGTTGAAGGAAACTGGTGAATCGAACCTTGGAATCACTGACTTTTCCAAGTGTGATTTCTCCAAGATGTTTGCCCATTTTGAACAACTTCGTGCAGAAAAGAAGTTGCTTAGTGCCGATGAGAAAAAGGTCATCAAAGCTGAAAAGGAGAAACTTGAAGAACCTTACAAGACTTGTATGTTGAATGGCCGTAAGGAATTGATTGGTAACTTTCGTATTGAACCTCCTGGCTTATTTAGAGGAAGAGGTGCCCATCCAAAAACGGGTAAATTGAAGAGAAGAGTTTATCCTGAGCAGGTCACCCTTAACTTGAGTAGCGATGCCCCAATTCCTCAAGCCCCTGATGGTCACAACTGGGGTGAAATCAAGCACGACAACACAGTGACTTGGCTTGCTATGTGGAAGGAAAACATCGCTGATTCGTTCAAATACGTCAGATTTGCTGCGTCATCGTCTGTCAAAGGTCAATCTGATTTCAAAAAGTTTGAAACTGCTAGAAAACTTAGAGATCACATCGATGCTATCAGAAAAGATTACACCAAGCAGTTGAGATCGGAATTGATGCAAAACAGACAAATGGCCACTGCAACTTACCTCATTGATATATTTGCCTTGAGAGCTGGTGGTGAAAAGGGTGACGATGAAGCCGATACCGTTGGTTGTTGTTCGTTACGTTTTGAACACATCACTTTGAAGCCTCCTAACAAGGTCATTTTTGATTTCCTCGGTAAGGATTCCATTAGATTTTATCAGGAAGTCGAGGTTGAGAAACAAGTTTTCAAGAATTTGCGTATTTTCAAGAAGGAACCCAAACAACCTGGTGATGACTTGTTTGACAGAATCAATCCTTCTATGTTGAACAAGAAGTTCCAGTATTATATGAAGGGATTGACCGCCAAGGTGTTCCGTACCTACAATGCTTCCAAGACCATGCAAGACCAATTGGACTTGATCCCCAACGAAGGTACGGTTGCTGAAAAAGTGGTCAAATTCAATGCTGCCAACAGAACAGTCGCTATCTTGTGTAACCATCAGCGTACGGTCAGCAAAGGGCATTCCAGCAGTGTCCAAAAAATCAACGATAAATTGCTCGAATTGTTGTGGCAAAAGATTCGTCTCAAGCGGATGATTTTGCAAATTGAACCAGGATTGAAGAAGAAGGACAAGAAGTACTTTGAAGAGATAGAAGATTTGTCAAAAGAAGACGAAGGACGCGTACATGAAGCTATCATTGAAAGGCAACGTGAGCTGGCTTTCAAGAAATTGGCTAGAGACAACGAAAAATTGAAGGCAGAAAAGAAACCTCTACTTTCTGAAACAACCATCAAGGACAAGTTGGATAAGATTGCTGAGTTGGAAAAGGAATACGCCGATGAGTTGAAGGCCCGCCATCCTGAAGTCAAGAAGGGACTGACGGTGGAAAAACTCAAGGTCCAGATCGATACCATTGAAAACAGAATCACCAACACCACCTTCCAATTGAAGGACAAAGAGGACAACTCGGAAGTGTCTTTGGGTACATCCAAGATGAACTATATTGATCCACGGTTGACGGTGATGTTCAGTAAGAAGTTTGAAATCCCCATTGAGAAGTTATTCACCAAGACATTGAGAGAGAAGTTCAAGTGGGCCATCGAGAGTGCCGACGAGAACTGGAGGTTTTAGCTTTGCCTGAGTTGCTACATAATTAAAGTTTAGATGTAATATAACGAATTCAAGATCCATATCCTGACACAAGATCCCGATCGGGCAAACTCTAATTCAGGTGCCATCGGCGGGATATCAGCCGCCAATTAAGATGTAAGTGAAGCTTGGAAGGAGATGTTGTTCCTGCATGTAGCCTATTTGTTTATGTTTCTTGCAGCACGACGCGTTGCGACGCGACGCCAACTTTGAGTTGGTCTGGTGATGGAAGCTCAGTGTAGCACGTCAGAACAGCGGGAAAAGGAGAAGCAACAAAGCCATGAGTGAGTCTAGGCAATGCACGGTAGTACTGGAGACACAGCGGTTTCAAAACACCCAAAAACACCGAGTGTTTCACCATTGTATAAACACGCTTGCTGCCACCAAATTATTATCTGACACGCCTTTCGCAAATAAAATCGAAGCCCATCCCCATATAAAGATGTGTCAATCCGGAACTTATAGCTCCAGTAATACACTGCAACGGGAAATTAAGCTAAAGTGATGCTCTTCTTGACATTGTTCACATTATTGACAGCTTCTGGCATCGGTGCTACTCATGTTCACCATAACCATGTTTCCATAACGCTTGAGCCACGAGCAAAGCCACTCCCGACGCTTCTGGGATTAGAGTCGTCCTCGTCTTCTTCTGCATCTTCAAACACATACACATACTCCATCGAGATACCGGCGGGCGCAACCAGAGACGCGCTGTCCAACTCCGCCGCTAACCCATACATCCATACATCTTCATTGCCAGAGGGCCTTTTATTCATTATTGTGGGGAGCATCTTGGGGTTCATGTTCTTGGGATTTTTGGCATACTACCTTGTGATGTTTGTTATTTCACGCCAAAAAGCCAAGTCGGAAAAGGAAGTGTACTACAATAACGGCTTGTTCTCGTTGCCGAACTCCAATGCCAGTAGTATCACATACGCGTCATCCATGCTCGAAAAGTCGACGCTTTCTACGAACTCAAAGTATGACGATGATACGTCGAGCTCCGACTCCTCACAGCCGGGCCGTACTTACCGTGACACGGTTTACGGTAATAACAATCGTGGTTCCATGTTTGTGAGTCCGGTCTTGGACATCATGAACCGCAGATCTACGTCACAGCTCGAATTACCTTTATACCACCAGGGAGTCAATGGTCTGAGTGGATCGTTGCTTTTATCTTCAGGACTGCCAGCCATGGAGCTGCCCCAGCTTTCCCTGGATCTGCCAGCACAATACAAACACCAGAGACGACCCAGTCAGTATTTGGAGGATTTGATCAACGAAGGATTAGACAAATATCAACTGTAATATAGTAATAGACATTATAATAACCAGCAACCTATATGAGACGCAATTGAAGCGTTAAACCACGAGATAGCAGCATATTCAAGCAGCTTTGAACAACACCGAAACCATCGGTGCTTGTTTAGTGTAATGAAAACACCATCGTCCAAAATGACACAATTGATGGAAATTTACCATGACGTCAACTGTTATACTTTAAGACAAAACTATCAGCACAGTTTTGTCCGTCCATATATCGTCTTGGAACCGCCTCTTCCGTATACTCTACCTATGACGTGTATGGCTGCAATATACTTGGCCCGGGCACTACCTTGCGCAAGCGCGTGACCCCGAGCACGGTACCCCACGTCAGATAAGGGGTCGTGTCGGAACCCGACCCCTCCCCACCCTTCAAGCCGACGCCTATAAAAGGCAACCGAAAATCCCCCGGCAAACCAACGACTTTGATCAATTGCGATGTTGCGTACAGCTAGATTAACTACGAAAACCACCCAGACGCTCTGCTCCAGAGCCTTCCACCGGTCCCGCGTAATTAGGGCCAAGGGAGATGAATCCACCATTGATTCGTTCAAGCTTCCTTCACAAACCTCCATCAACGAATGGGAGTTCAAGTACGATTTCATCCCCCGTACCGAGCCCAAGGTTCCTCCTGTGAGTAAAGAAGCTGTCAAGCAAGACATTGCTCAAGAGAAGGCCAAACACATTGAGCGTGAATTGTTTGCTAAGGAGGCCAATTCCTCGGTTAAGGTCGAGGCCAACAGTGCGACCGTGGTTCACGGCGGTGAATCGGTTTCTGAAGAGCCCGAATTCTTGCACGACCACGGTTCGACTCCTGTCGACTCGTCCCTGCCATTGGCCAAAAAGAACGCTGCCCGCAGCAAGCCAGCCAACAGAGACCAATATATCCAGACGTCAATCAACCCCAACATCAACCAAAACGATGTCATCAACTTAGGTGAACGTGAAGTGGATCACAAGACTGCATCTGTTGACAAGCAGACGCCGGTTGTGGAAGATAACGAGCACGAAGACTCGAACCACCAGGGACAACCGAAGCAAGATGAGCCCTTGGGCCCAATACCCTTAGTCGTCGGACTCTTCGGAGTGGGTGGTGTTGGATACTACTTCTACAATAGACAGCAAAGGCAGGCGTGATTTGTGTGTATTTACAGAAAGAAGAATAAATATATAATGCAATAGAAACGCTATTTTTTTCACCTACGATGATGCTTGTATGTATGACAAGAGTTATCCATAACTCGACAATACAAAATGACCACCTGAAAGTCCAACTGATAGATATCTATCGGAGCGTCATCGACAGTCGGTACTTAGGCCCTGTGTCTTTCCCTCTACGTGGGGGGAGGGGACAAGTACGCTTAGTAGAGACGAGCGGCTTCTTGACATGCCTTCAACTGTTGCAAGTAGTAGTCACAGATTTGCATGTTACCATCGTTTTCAGACAAACACTTGGTGAAGCTTCTGGCATCGGCATCACATTGTGCTTGGCCTTGGAACTGTTGTTGGCCTTGTTGGGCACCAACCTGTTGGTCGATCGGAGCGGCGGGTTCAGAGGAACCACCAAACATCGAGGTGATACCGGCACCCATGGTGTGACCAATGGTGGAACCAACGGCAACACCGGCGGCGGTCGAGGCCATCTGGGCGAACATACCTGGTTGTCTTTGTTGAGTTCCAGCTTGTGGGTGGGCAGCTGGGTGGTGTGGGGCCTGGGCGTGCGATGGAGCAGCGGCGGTGTGGGCCGATCTCGATTGGGTTCTGGCTGGAGCAGGAGCGGATCTTCTTTGTCTAGGCATTTTATTCTACGTGTGTTTAGTTGGTAGTTTGTAAGTGATGGTTCTATAAGTGATGGCGGGGCCAACTGCTTTTATAGTTTTTTCAGAGGGGCGAAAAAAACGTGCGGTGGCCAAAAGCGGCTGCTGGGACACGATCTGCCGGAGTTAGGACGGAACTTTGGTGATGCGGAGGTGAATCTTGACATCCGCCACCCAGTTTCGGGTGCGAAAGTACACCGGGGAGTCATGTCTGCGGTGCTGGGCCAATCATGCTTTGAAACGCCGGGGAAGTTCGAGAAAAATCTGCGGGTGTCCCAATCTGGAATTGGTTGTCACGTGGACAGATTTTTTCCTCGATTCGGTTCGTTGCATGTTTTGGGTTCTGTTTCAGCGATCGGATAGAAATCCTGCAGATACCCCGATTGTATTACGCTTTCGCCGTCTCGTATTGGTTGATTAATACGAAGGGAAAATAGCTCACCCTAACGGGAATTTTTTTTGCAGCTAAGTGGGTTTGACATCTGCCTATTGGCTGGAAATCACAGGCTGCGGCCATTTTCAAATGTCAGCCGTCCGCGGTGCCACGAATTCGTACCCAAAATTTCCCCAGCAAACCGTCGCAACCCGTCACCAGATCAGGCGCTCAGATTGCTTTGGCTATCTGCAGGCGGCCAGATAACCAATATTTAAATCAACGAACCCCACCCGTATAGCCGCTAGCCCCAACCATCCACCACACACACACAAAAATGGATATCGAACAACTCGAAAAAGCAGAAAAGTTGGACACGCCGTCGTTGGTCGGCGCCTCCATCCGTTCGGCAGACGACTCTGACCACAAGAACTACATCCACCCTGAAAAGTACGCCTCGTCCAAAGAAAAGAAGAAGAAGACGAAGAAGTCGGCATTGAACAAGACAATTGTCACTTCATTGGACGATTTGATTAGCGAGGGTGCTTTGTTGGGTTCGGAAGAGGATTTCGAACGCTTCTTGGACGAATCGGGAAACGTCAAGGACCACGTCAAGTATGACGCCAGAAACGACGATAAGAAGGAAGCTTCCATCAAGGACGAAGAACCCGTCGAAATCAAGGAATCAGATGTTAGTCCGATTGATACCAGCGAAGTTGACTCCAAAAATGATTCCGAAGTACCATCTGAAATCGAAGCAGTTGAACCAGCTAAAGAAGAAGCCCACCTCGTTCCGGATGCCACGACTTCCTTCTATGAACAGGAAAACTACTCCACTCCTAACTTATCAGAATACCAGTTGGAGCATCAGATCAAGGACCACAACGATTTGTTATCTTCAATCAAGTCGGAAGACCCTCACCGTTTGCCCAAATCGGACGATGTCAATTCTTCTTTCAAAACCGGCTCCTCTCCAGTGAAAAAGAACACCGGGTTTTCGACGCCTTCCAAGGAATTTGCTTCTCCTTCTGCACCTGCTGCACCTGTAGTCCAAACCACTTCTACAGAGGGATTGATCTCCACAGGCGTTAAAGACGGCATCCACACGCCATATTTCCATACTGAGAGAGAAAGATCGCGTTCCAGATTGGGCAGCCAGCCTGTTATCAATCGTGAGAGATCAAGATCGCGCTCCTCTGTAGGATCCCATTCGGCTGCCAAACCTCACTTGGCCAGAGGTGACTCTTACAAGAGCACACATGTGGAAGACCCTCACAAGTATGAATTGCCAGCAGACTTGGCTTCTACCAATGATTTGGAAGAAAACGATGTCGCTGAAGAAGAAGAAGAAGAAGACGATAGAAGAACGAGAGCGTCCAAGCCTACCATGGGAGAATCCATTGCCCGTGCTGAGGCGGAAGCTGAAGCCGCTGTGGAAGAAGGTGACCATTTCCATAGAGCCAGTATCAATGGAGAACCGCTCACCAGAGACCCATCGTTAGTCACTACCGGTGACTATACCAACTTTAACGTGGATTCGCCCTCTCATGAGTTTAGGTCTAGTGGGAACTTGTATGCTACAAGATCATTGGCTTCTACCAACTACTTAAGATCTATTTCTCGTTCCAGATCAAGAGCGAGACCTTCGATTGATGCATCTCACGACAACGAGAAGAACGATGCCAATCCAGAAGAATTGGTAAGGGAAGGTGCATTGGTTAACGAGGATCCTTACGATACTATCAATGATTTGGATACTATGGTTGAAGAAGTCTTGCACCCCAAAAAAGATTTGGAGATCAACAGTAAGCCCCAGCCTATTGTTGACGCTTCAAAGAAAGAATTGGAAGTGGAAGATAGCCGTGATCAGTCGTTAATAGAGAAAGAATTACAGGTGCCCAATACTGAAGATGACCTGAACCAAGCTGTGGCTGCTGATCCTGTGGTCACTGCAGCTGATATTTCCGTACCAGTTAGCTCTTTACCTGAAGAAGTGAATAATGTTCCCACTGCTAAAGTTGTGAATCCTGAAGAACTTGAAACAGATAAGACGGTAGACGATGGTGAACCCGAAGCACCCGTTGTAACTGCTGGTGATATTAAATTGGAAGAGGAAGAGGACAAAATTGACGGCGTCCCTGTTGAAGAAACCTCTGAAAAGAATACTGTGCCTGACAAGGAAGTTTCCGTGACGGAAACTGATATCGCAGAGGAAATAGTCTCAGACAAGGAAGTGTCTGATGATAAGGAAGTATCTGACGATAAGGAGATTTCAAAAGACATCGAGGTTAAAGACGAAGAAGCAGTTGCTGAAGAGTCTTCTGAATTGGAAAACACTGAAGTGAAAGGGGTTTCTGAAGTTGAGGATGTCTCCGAAAAAGAGAAAGTCGATGAACTGAACGACATTGCTGAAGCCACTGAACCGGCTGAAGAAACTCCTCAAGAAAAAGAGTTATCTGAACTTGGTGAAACACCAAAGAAAGATGTTATCTCTGAAGATGCAGAAAATGAAGTACCGGAAATTGAGAAGGAAGACATCAAAAATGACTCTGACGTAGTTCCGGAAGCCTCAAAGGAAATCAAGGGCGCACTTGAAGAATCCGACCTTGCTCCGCAGCAAGATCTTCCCTTGAAAACAGAAGAGTCTGAGGACTTGGATTTTGAGGTCTCTGCGGACGATATTCGCAAACATCTCGAAGCACAACCGGTGTATATCTTTACGTCATTGGCAGGAGGGATGCAAATCATGCAACGTACTAATCGGTTGACCACGATTCTCCAAGGAAACCAAATTAAGTTTGAGTACCGTGACTTGGGTACCGATGAGGAAGCCAAAAAGATCTGGAAAAGACAAGCAGGCGGCAAGCCATTACCAGGAGTCGTCCGTGGCGATGACTACATTGGTAACTTTGCTGAAATTGATGAGGCCAATGAGGAGTACAAACTAAGAGAATTACTCTACGAGACGTTGTAGGAAAGATTGTGTTAATAAATAGGCAGATCGTAATACACTACTACTTGGTAATTGGAAAATGTAGGATTTTGGAGGATTATCGTATCAGACTTCACAATGGGAATTTATACAATTCGATTGTGTTGCCGTTTGCAGGTTGCTTGATTGATTAATTGATCTATTGGATACAAAGGGAACTAGTGTCTGATTTTATAGAGAATATACTCAGTCCAACTCAGATATTGGTTGAGGGCCATAATATCAATTCAACTGAGTCGCCTTCGCGATGCTCTGGCCCGAACCTGCATTTGATGTACCCTTTATTTCCATTGAATTGTTGTGTTATATCATTATCGGTCAATAAAGACTGCAACAAACTTCAGTTACAAATGCTACTAGGCGTTTCAAAGAATTCTCTAGACTAGAAAGGTTGGATGATATTCCCTAGTAGTCGATATCTGGAGTCTGAAGAAAATATTATGCCTTTAGTTGAAGTAAGAGAGAATGTTCTCAAATGCCAACAAACTACCACAATACCTATCTCGAAAAAGATTGAGCTAAAGTTGTTTCCAGAAGATGTCATTTAATTTAAAGTAACTAGAGAGGGTGGTCTGAGAAAGACTATCATCACCATTAGCTGCAGTTCATGAAATCGTGTTTGTGGATTTGCAACCAATTTTTCTCTTCTTTAAATTTTGCAAGCGAGTAATATCTAATTTTTACAAACATACTACTAGCTGGTTCTTGGCCGACATGGCTGCAAAATTTTTGTCCGATACAAATCAGTTGTCTGGCCTTAATACGTATTTTCATGTCCTTAACTCTAATATGTTGTGATTATGCGGATGTATCTGCTGGTCACAACAATGTAAATATCTATGCTAAGCATGGGACTTACTTTGTGATGGGCAGTATCCTTAGCTCCAAGTTTAAATCGGCATGTTCGCAGCAGAGTGTTCTCCGTTTGGAAAAACCATATAAGCAGGTATTTTCACATACATCACCACTTAGCCTTACTACTATATGGAGAGACCGCCCATGGTTATCGAACTTGTGCAGCCGCAACGGATATTATCAGCGGCGTTTAAAACCGCTGACATTGAATTTTATCATATAACTTTAAATGATCCGGAGATTGAACAAACAGTCCAAGATGACCCTCCAGCATACGCCTTGCATGAAAACATTCCAAGACGGAGCACCATAAAATTCCCTTCTGTCCCAACCTTTCTTTCTATGGCATTTGTGTTTTTGGCAGAAAAATATCCCCTTTTAATCGGCGGAGCAGCTTTAGGTACCTCGATAATTTTGTTTGCGCATTTGATACCACGGCCTTTCTCCATCTTGATTGATATTCCAAATCGAATAATTGTGACACTAATGGTGATTGCTTGCCAAGGTATCTCCTCAAAAAAATACAGTTTTATGGTTGTGTTATGGTTGGTTATTGTTGGATCTTTGGTGGTAATTCCTATTCAATTCCTCGTACTTGGCATAAATGAGCAAACCCTTGACGTCGTTTGTTCGTTATTAGAATACGATTGTTCGGTATTGGGTATCTTGGTTGTTTTTGACTACCATCCTCCACCGGTCAATATGGTCGCTCCTGAGTACGGAATACCCCGAAAAATCTCCAAGTACGGTTTGCATAGCCTCTTAATAGTCACTATTCTTACTGTTGACATATTTGCCCCCGTTTTTATTACTACCCATGAGAAACTGATTGGAGCCAACAAATCAGACTATTTGGGGTTAGTTATTGCCCAGTTGTATTTTGCAATACCTCATCTTGCTTGGAGATATTCCTTCTTCAAGATGAATCCCAACCAAGACCCACTATTGAATGAAGAAATGAAAGAATGTTGTATTGTTGTACTAATGCATGATTGTGCGTTCCGGCTTACTGCTATAATTATACTCCGTTTTTTGGGCAAAACTACCCTGAGCAACATTTGTATAATAAGCTTCGTGATTCTTTTTGTGATAGAGATATTACCAGATGCCTTAGTTTTGTCCATATTGTGCCTCCTCAATTTCGGAAATGGAGATTTACCTCCCGCCTTCCAAGAGGTGTAAGAATTAATACAACCTATTGGAAGCATCGATCACTATAAATGGAATTTGATTAATCGGATATAATTACTATATCTAACCTGATATTTCAATAAAACTAATTGAGCATTAATATAAACCGTGTGCTCCGCGAATGTTACATTTGCTTATATACGTCTCCTTTTTGTCATCTTGAAGTTGCACCAATGGTGCTGGTTCTTGGCCGACATGGCTGCAAAATTTTGTCCGAAACACCCCAGTTATCTGGCCCTAATTACGTAGTTGCATGTCCTTAATTCTAATATGTTGTGATGCGAATGTATCTGCTGGTCACAACAATGTAAATTTCTATGCTAAGCATGGGGTTATATTGTGATGGACGGCGCAGCACCCTTAGCTCCAAGTTTAAATCGGCATGTTCGCAGCAGATTGTTCTCCGTTTGAATAAACCATTTTAGCAGGTCTTATCACATAGATTTGGCCGTTCTACAATACAGAGAGACCACCCAAGGTTATGAAACTTCATAGCCGGTACGGGCAATAACAGAGATGTCTAAAGCCAGTCACAGCATATTTTAACGTATGGATACTTATGAACTGAAGCTTGAAAACATAGTGTCTCCTTTTGGTTGTACCAAACTTTTCTATCTTTCCGAGGCCCAAGTAGTATAGTCTTAGACATTCGGCTAGCAGTTTCCTTCTGCCGATAAACTACCGTACATTTGGGATTTGTATCCCATAAATATTTTACCTTCCCCCATTCTACCGGTTTCCGATTTCCTATAGGCATTATCCCCAAGGAAGGTACCATGCATGACTTGCATTCACTGTTGACTGATTTTGAATATTATACCGAGAAGAAATCGGGTGTGAATTGGTCTGTTTTGCTCTTTGAACATGGTTATTTGCTCTCGATCATTCTATTCAGTTCCTTAGTGGAGACTTTAGTCGGTCCGACGATTCACTTTCATCTTGCATTTGATGTATGTCAGGCAATCTTGATTGATGATGGGCAAAACATTGACAACTTTTTGCTGAGTTGGGATGGGAGTTGGTGATTTAACTCCACATAGTCATGTATGCAAAGTTTTATGATTAATGACTACAGGCACTAGTAGAAGCAATACCTGTCACCCGTGCTTCAACGTGCCCCAAGATTGCTTTGGCACCACTGACGGGTGGGAAACTCAATTGACCGTACACCGGGCCTGTGGTTGTTATGTTCCATGATATACGCCTGCTACATAGATAAATGTACGATCTCCCGGAGGATATGTATCGCAGAAGAGCAACGTCGCTGCTATTACAAATACAACGATCGTATAAAGTCGCGATATTTCTCCAGGTTTGATTTTGCAACTCATCCCATGTTTCTCCCCCAACTCCGTTTCGTACGCCACGGGTGCCGCGGACCCGTCCTAAGGCGGCTTCTATCCACGTCCCCGGTGGTACTAAACGCATTGGAGCCCGGCCCAGATAAGCGCGAGCTTGAGCGGAAGGCCAATCTCGGCAACATGGTCGAGCAAATCAAGACGCATGTCCCGCTGCTTCTCACCACATCGCTTCCCAAACCACTTGTGCTGCCCGACATCATGTTTCGGGTGTGTCCCAGCCACTTTGACGAGATGGCGGCGTATTTGCCGGTGCTCCTGGGCCATGTTTCGTACTACGCCGCGTGCAAGACTATCCTGTTGGTGCTCACGTCGGTGGTTATTAGTCCTAAGGTTCAGCTCCACATCGAATCCATCCGGACTTCGTGTGGCCTGGACCCGCTGGCGGTGTTCCTGCTGTCCCAGAAGATTTACGTTCGCTGGCGGACGTGTTCCGAGGGCTGTCCCCACTTGGCAGCCTCGGACGAAACAACGTCGCGGGCCCATTCAACTTCCGACGCCAAGTTGGGAGCCCACCGCTGGTCCAAGCTTGATACAATGCGTTTTGTTGACAACAAAACCGTTCCTTCGCTCACAACAACCCTCACCCAGATCTCGTACGCCTTGGTTGGACTCACCAAAGACGGCACCAAGTTGGAGCGGGTCATTTCAGGCATCTTTATCTTTGAGTTGGACGAAAATAACGAGTCTATCATTGTGCATACTATAGAGGACGTCCAGTTGGCTGAACGCAGCGAAGATATTGATGTCCGTTTAGCCCTGTGACCCTTTGGGCCGCCCAACTTCCTCCCTTTACCCCCAAACCATACATTTCCTTATGTCTACACTTCTTGTCATATCATTATCATTGTACATAGCATATCTATACTGTTCCGTATTTTTCCTGTAGCCCCCTTACCGTGCGTGCTGTCTCGGTTACCGTTGTCAAGATCCGGAGCTGTAAAAGTATCACCACCAAGAAAAGGACCACAAACACAACGTTCCAGTCCAATTTGAAAGGGGAAGATACTGTAACAGGAGCCTTGATTGCCACCACGGGTTTTGCTGTCAGTTTTTTCACCACTTCTGCTATTTCCTCCACTTTAGAATCAATCTGCGCCGTGCCGTCGACCAAGTACGTCCATTTGGAGATCTCGGCCCTGGTTTCCAGAATCCAGTCCTTGGCCGCGTCCATCTGTCCCAGAAATGACTGGTTCTCAATCACGGCACGAATCCACGACCGTCCAGTCCACTGGATAAAGTACGACATCTTCACTCTCGTACGGTTTTCCAGCCCCCACGTAAACACGTACCGTGTCATCACGGTGAAGGCGTCACCCAGCGGTACATCTGGTGTCTTTGTTGACGACACAACCACGATGTAATCAGCCAAGTTCATATGTTCGACAACCTCACTCACAACACATCTCGTCGACTTGGGTCCGATAGAATACAGCAACGCCCGCCGGTAAGTGTAATTACGCTCGAGCTTGGTCGGATCTTCCTCTTGAGGATGGAACTGGTCGTAGTCGCTGACCTCGGAGCCGTCGTGATTCTCCAAGAACCCCCGGTGGAACGTGGTATTGGTGCCACTGAACATGATATCAAAGACCACGCCCATAGGTGCGTCAATAAGTTCATCTATCAAGTCCTTTTCGTTGGATTCTGGCGTATATCCGTCGTTGGCCTCAGTAGGCGAATGGGTATCGGGGCCCAGGTTCCTATATTTGGCGTCGGGTTTGAACTTGACGACTTTAATGGTGTTTTCTTGTGGAGGCTGCTTTTCTACTACATCCAGGTCGTCCCCATCAAGAGAAAGGATGTAGGATTCGATTTGGGGCGATTCATCGTCGTTGAGCGACACTTCTGACAGCGGCCGGTTCAGTCCTTCGCTCTCGGCTGGGTCGGGATGCTGATGGGTGTTCCACACCGTCTTGAAGAAGTCATACGTTATGTCTCGAGATACGAAACTGGCAAAGTTGTGTTTACAGTCTCTAGTCTCAATGGCAATACCATTGGGGAAGAGACCCGCAGTTGTTTTCTTCTCGAGATCAACGATATCTGTGAACGGCACCACCACGTTGGTTACCCAGCCCAACAAGTTCGAATTAAAACACACATGGTGCTCACTAATGTACAACCGGCCTTGAAGCAAGATCTCTCTACTCAAGGCACACAGGAAATCATCAAGGAGTCGATCTGTGAGGTCCAAATTGCGGAAAAGCTGGTGGAACTCGATGTTTCTTTTCATGGTGGCATACCTTTGGGTAGTGTCCTTGTAGAATAAATCATCATAAAGCTTAGGGTCAAACTTGTCGGTCTCCAATGCCTCAAAGTCGCCCTCGCTGATCGACCGCTTTGATTTCCGGTACGAGATCACCTTGGGAGACTTTTGCAACTCGGCCGCAGCTGCAGCTGCCTCGTTTTCCTTATGTCGTTCTTCAATGCTCTGTATATTGTTGAGGAAGTTCCGCTGGGGGGTGATGGTGGTGCTGGAAGTGATGTTGGCTCCGTCTTCTAGGCCGGACGAGATGATCAGCAGAGCATCTTCCTTTGTGGTTAATGGGTTCACGGGTGCCGCTTTCACGATGAAAGGAGACTGGAGTGACACAGAAGCCGAATTGGATGACCGTGACGACGTTCGTGATAATGCAGCAAGTTTCTGGTGGCGTTTCTCCATCACTTTTCTGCCGTAGGTGCCGTGACTGACTTCGTTCTCGGCAGACGAGGATGATGACGCAGTGTCGACGGCCAAGTCGGGCTTCTTCTGTTGGGGAAGCTGTAACGAATCTGTCGAGGGCGGGAACGAGTACGACCAGGCGTCTTCGTCATCGTCACTCATGGTTCTTTGCTATATTTATGGGGTAAATTCTCATTCGTATACTTAAACGATCGAAAGAATGTTTTGATATCTCCTGCATGCAGCCAGGCGTTGCTCGTACCCCTCGCCAAAAACTGTCAATTCCTACATGTAAATCTGTTTCATTATTACATTACCTAAACTACAATACTAAACTTGTTCCAAAACAACATCCTTGAAGCCAGAAGAAACCTTCTTGCCCTTTTCGTCGGAACCAGCTTCACCGTGCAAGGTCAACAAAGCACCTAAGTCGAACTTTGGTTGCTTCAACAACTTAACCTTTCTGATGTGAACGTTTTGCAATGGGAAGATGGATTGGGTAGACTTTTCAATTTCACGGCCAATGACTTCTGGAATCAACTTGGAGGTCAATTGAGCCAAGGTGACGTTGGAAACTTCTCTTTGCATGATTTCAATCATCTTTTTTCTGACTTCTCTCAACTTGGAAGATTGGGCGTAGGTGGTCTTCTTGACTTGGTTGGCTTGTCTCTTGGTGAAGGCAATAGCAAAGACTCTCAAGACGTAGTCGTCAGAGGTCTTGACGGTGACATTGGCTTCAACCAAAGATTGCCATTTTCTGACCAAAGATCTCAATTTGTCGGAGGTGAAGTCTAAACCGTGGAAGTTGGTCAACAAGTTCTTACCTTGGACTTCGTCAACTCTCAATTTGATCTTTCTGTGGGAGTGGTCTTCGGAACCTTGCAAGTCAGCAAGAGAGACTTCGACAACACGGCCCTTCAAACCATCGGCAGCGTTCTTCAAACCGGTAGATCTGTTGATCAAGGTCTTACCAACGTTTCTGTTTTCGAAAGTGGATGGGGCTTTGATGTCAAACCAGTCCTTTCTGGTGAATGGGTCAACGACCTTCTTCTTCAAACCCTTCTTACCCTTGGATAATCTCTTATTCTTACCAACAGCCATGATTAATTACTATGGAAAAAACAGTGGTGGAAGGAGTTTTTTTCTGCGCTTTTGTCTGGTGGTGAAAAATTTTAGTGATGCGATTTCCGAGGGTCCATGTCGCGTGACTGCATACTTGGCGCCAAATCCGACCAACCGGTGGTGGATATCACGTTTCAAGGACTAGGGCTCGGCCCCCGATCTATTTTTTTCTCATTCCCGCAAAATCTCCACGTTTCGACAAACTCTAAATTTGCACCCAATTTCGTTATCCAACCCTTCAACTACTAAGCTTTACTCTTGATTAATTAAAAAGACTTGTTTATTCGACAAACGATGTCCTATATGCAACGATTTTTTGTTTTTAAAAACCAACCCAGAAATATTTATACAGATAAAAAGTGGTAGAATTGAAATAACAAAGGCTATTCAGTCATTCATATGACCATGGTGAAAGCCTTGTATTGTAATTGTTTTTGAGAGTGGGAAGCACTTAGTTGTTTTCTGGACGCAACTTTCTGACTTCCTTACCGACTCTCCAGATTTCCATACCTCTGATAACCTTCAATTCTTCTTCCAACTTTTCACGGTAGTCTGGTTGGGAGTTGAAGTCCAAGGATCTTTGGGTTTCGGAACCGTTCTTGACAGATTCGTACAAGTCTTCAAAGACAGGCTTCAAGGCGTCCTTGAATCTTGGGTACCAGTCCAAAGCACCTCTTCTGGCAGTGGTGGAACAAGCATCGTACATGTAGTCCATACCGTACTTACCAATCAATGGGTACAAGGATTGGGTGGCTTCTTCGACAGTTTCGTTGAAAGCTTCAGATGGGGTGTGGCCGTTTTCTCTCAAGACTTCGTATTGAGCCAAGAACATACCGTGGATACCACCCATCAAACAACCTCTTTCACCGTACAAGTCAGAGTTGACTTCTCTTTCGAAAGTGGTTTGGTAGACGTAACCGGAACCAATGGCAACAGCCAAAGCAATGGCCTTTTCTTCGGCCTTACCGGTAACATCGTTCCAGACGGCGTAAGAGGAGTTGATACCTCTACCTTCCTTGAAAAGGGATCTGACGGTTCTACCAGAACCCTTTGGAGCAGCCAAGATAACATCGACGTTAGCTGGGGTTTCGACGTGGGTCAAGTCCTTGAAGACTGGGGAGAAACCGTGGGAGAAGTACAAGGTCTTACCTTCGGTGATTTGTGGCTTGATGTGAGACCAAGTTTCGGATTGGGCGGCGTCAGACAACAAGTTCATGATGTAAGTACCCTTGGAGATGGCTTCGTCGACTTCGAACAAGTTTTCACCTGGAACCCAACCATCTTCGATGGCGGCCTTCCAAGAAGCACCGTTCTTTCTAACACCAATGATGACGTTCAAGCCGTTGTCTCTCAAGTTCAAACCTTGACCGTAACCTTGGGAACCGTAACCGATCAAAGCAAGGGTGTCGTTCTTGAAGTATTCCAACAACTTTTCTCTTGGCCAGTCAGCACGTTCGTGAACAATTTCTTCGGTACCGGCAAAGTTGATGGTCTTGAGACCACGGATAGCAGCTGGGGCCAAGGTTTGCTTGGAGACAACTGGACGCGAAGCAGCAGTAGCAAGGGCAGACAAGGCTCTCTTGGAGGCAACTTGAGTACCGCGGGAGGAGGCAATTCTAGCCATACGAATGGAAGCGTTTCTAATAGACATGGTGGATATGTTTGTAGTGTGATAAAGAAGAAGGAATCGAAAAAATCAGGGGGATCCGACACATATAAATAGTGAAAAATTTCGTCGACCTTTGTGAGTCAAACTGGCGAAAAGCGGGGCGTGTCCGCACCGGGATTGCCCACGCCCGCTTCAGGACCGGTGCCGGCTCTTCGCGGACGGCCGGCGTTATTTATCGACGGCAGCAACTAACAGCGGGCCTGAATGTAATCGACGCCTGTGTGTGGATGCCGTAGATGTAGACATATAGGACGACGTGACGTTGGCCGATGTTGCTGCAAACGGAACATGTATCGATAATTGCAGCATTGACTACGTGTAAACTACCAGGGTGAAGTAAAATGGTTGAAGAATATAAGATAGAGGTAAGACGGGACTAGATCGGTCTGGCTCGTTTTGTTCATCTCTTGCTGCCGTCTGCAACTTCAGTCATACAGTTTGCCCGGTTACTTGGCTTCCATGCGTCGACTTGATACGGCGCTGAAGCGCACTAGGTTTGCGCACCGGTGCGGAGCGGTCGAAATTCACCGGTGCGGATCTCGTCACTACCGTCGAGGCGGTGCGTTGGCGTTGGCAGAAATGACTCGGAAACGCGGTGGAAATCGCACCGGCAATTTGGTGGACAGGCGGCAGGGCGGCAGCAGGGCCGTCTCGATAAGGAACGGTGTTGTCCACCGCGGAAACCTCGACATCCAAAGTATCTACTGTTTTGTAGTATACCATTCCTAACACCTATACTGGCGATTGAGTTGTTACTTTCTCCATTTTTTGTTTTACAACTTCTTGTTCTCTTTCTTTTCTTACTAATGTCATTTACCAATGGCACCACTGTATGTTTTACTAATGCTTCACGCTATAATTTCTTACCAATCTCATTTACCATTTTCTTTAAATTTTGCAAATATTCTATAATTTCACTTTTGCATCTACAATGTGTTTTGAGGTTTATTCATTATCATAACTCTAAATGCACTCCTAGCGGTCAAACCAGTCAACCACACGGTCATTATTCGTAAAAAGCTCGTGTTCAATCACACGAACCGGTTCCTCGGTCTTGCTTACGGGCTTGTCGTTCAAACTCAATTGCGCAACAGGAAGCTCGTCAGCCTCGTCGCCCAAGTCGTACCACGAAATGGTCGACCGGACAGACGATTCTACAAGTGAAGGAACCTTCATCGAGTTCTGTGCGACGGTGGCAGCCATCTTCACAGAAATAGGAATGTTGCTCGATGCAGGGTGATATTCTTGCAACCCACCATACTCGACTTCTTCAATCTCTTCTTCAGGGTACATCGAGCTGGCCTTGGTGTTGTGAATATCGTCGTGATCCAAGTCAAAGAGTCCATTGTTATCAATGGTCTTTTCGTCGTAATCATCAAACTCGTCATCGACTGAAAGTCCGTATATCCAGTTCGAATCGAGATCATCAATGAACTTGACGAGGTTGCGCGATTGCAACTTGCGCAAGAACGTCTCGGGGTCGTCCTCTTCGTTACCGACCTTCAAGAGGTTCGAGAAGATCTGGAAGCAGTTCGTGTTCATGATGGGGTATATGTCATACAAGATCTCCGGATTGTTCAAAAACACAAAGTTCTTAAAGTTGTTGTCGGTTTGGATCGAATGTTTAGCGTCGGCCTTGAATGGGCAGGTTCTAAAGATAGCAGAGAGAAGCATGATGCCAAACGACCAGTAGTCCGAGTACTGGCAGTCGTACTTGTCAACAAGATGCGACGACTTGTGGGTAATGAAGCATTCGGGCGCCATGTACTTCTCGGTACCGACGTTGAACTCGTCGCAGAATCTCTGGGAAGTGGCCAAGCCCCAATCACAGAGCTTGAAGTTGTCGTTCTCGTCGATCAAGATGTTCTCGGGCTTGATGTCACGGTGGTAGATGCCGAGAGAATGGCAGTGTTGCACGGCGGCACCCAATTGTTTCGACAACTTGAGGATCTCGTGGATGGTCAAGTATCTAGAGTGAACCAAGTCGTAGAGATCACCCTTGGCGCAGTATTCAAGCACCAAGATGATGTGGTCTTCGATGTCGAACGACTCAATGAGTTTGCAGATATTGTTGTTGCCAAAGTCTGACGTGGCGGCAAGTTTCTGGAGAACGGCGATCTCGTTGCGGGCAATCTCGATGGACGACTTCTCGTGGGTGACGGGATTGGCGTTGTCGAGTTTGGGAATGGCCTTGATGCTGACCTGTTGGAGGGTGTGGACATCCAAGGCCAACGACACCTTGCCAAACGAGCCATCCTGAAGCTTGCGGATGAAACGGTAGCGGTTCTGGAGGAGTTCCCTCGATTCGTAGGCAGCGTAGTCCATATATATGCGAGCTGTACAGGGGCGGAGAGCAGTGGGAGGAAGAAACCAGGGACTGACGGACGAAGACAACGGAACCGGCGACGTTAACTGGGGCGCTAAATCGGGCGGCGGGTAATTGTGGGGAGGAGGTGGAATGGGGCTACCTGACAGGGAGAGGGTCAGGAAGTATGACGTGGAGGGACAGGTACTGTCAAAGACAACAAAAAAAGAACAATCTATGGGGGTGGTAAGATAAAACCTCTAGGGGATTCAATGGATTTTTATATATAATAGGGGAGATCTGGGGATGGAATATTGTGGAAATGGAAATAGTCTTGTGAGGAAAGCCATTTTTGGTGGGTGGTGCGGCGCGACGCCCATGTCCCGATCAGTCATGCGGATGGGTGCAGGAATGTTCTTATCGGTTCCATTGCGGAAACGGAGCGCCAGCCAAAAAAAGCGGCATGGGCGAGTTGGGCGCGCGCACGCAAGACGTGGTGAACAATGGCGGTGTGGAACGGCGGCAGAGATAGGGCTGACGTTAGTGTGTGGGTGACGTGGCTGTTACGGGAAGGTGTGTGGCTGGTCACCTGATTGCGATAACAAACAGGGGATCAAGGGGGCGGCGGACGGCGCTGTTAGTGGCCCTCTCCAGGCAAGAGAAAGCCCTGGCGCCAAACGCTCAACTAAAGGCCGCCAGATTAGCAGCACGCCCAGCGCCGTTGCCCAAGCCCGCAACACTACACCAATTACAGTTGGGATGACGATTTCGCTCATAATTGTTTATAATTACATAATTATCGCCCCATAAACAGGGATTCCGGGGGTTGGGCCCGCGCGCAGCCCACAATGGAGCTGCGGTGCTGGTGTTGGATTCGAATTAGATGTTGGTGTCGTGGTGTTGGACCAGGGTTGTGGCCGGGGGTGTTGGGGGTCAACAATTAGACAATGGAGTTTGGATTAGGGTTGCCTCCCAACACACTATTAATACCACCGACTTTACTTCAACAATTGGTCAATCTTTTCGCCAATGGAGCTGGGCTTGGTCAACGAACTGTATCTTTCGACAACCTTACCGTTTTTGTCAATCAAGAACTTCTCAAAGTTCCACTTGATTCTGTTCAAGCCCAAGAGACCGCTCTTTTGGCTCTTCAACCACTTGTACACGGCATCCTCGTCCTTACCGTTGACGTCGATCTTCTGCAACACGGGGAAGGTGACGCCAAAGTTCAATTGGCAGAAACTGCTGATTTCCTCGGACGAGCCTGGTTCCTGGCCACCGAACTGGTTGCATGGGAATCCCAAGATTTGCACGTCCTTGTCGGCGTACTTTTTGTTCAACTCTTCCAATTCCTTGTATTGGGGAGTGAACCCGCACTTGGAGGCGACGTTGACAATCAACACAACTTTGCCCTTCAAGTCGGCAAATGGAAAGGCTTCGCCCTTGTTGTCCTTTGGTGCTAAATCGTAGAAGGCAGACATGGTTTTCTCAGGTGTATTGGTGTTGTGAATTGATGAATTGTCGTTACACGGCGACCATTCCGCACCTATTTATACTAGGCGATGGGGGGCTGGGACCTTACCACGTGACCAGCCAGCCCGCCGTCAATGACCCGCTGGTTATAGCCGATCGCCACTCGATAGTGCCGATTCTCCACCGTTGCTGCCGGCCGTTGTGGTCTGGCATCGGCACAGCCACGCCTGGGATGCAGCGACGGTGGTAGATGGACCCAATACCGAGGCATTATTACTAATCTGTCTGCCGTGCGCACTTCTAGACCTCGATCGCGGCACCAAATTTGGTGCGTAATGCGACACCACGAAGCAAAACTGGAGTGCCGGGGCTTTGTCAGCGTCGGCTGTCCCGTGCAGGCTCCCCCACTTGGACGAACGCTTTCCCAAGCACTTTCCCGAGCAGATCGACTTATTTTCTGTCGGTGGCGCCAGCCCGATGACGTGGCTGTCTCTTTCGTAAACGGTTCGTAGTGCGACACCACGGACCAAAACAATGCCTGGGGCTATGGCAGCGTCGGGCTGAGTCTTCCCCACAAGGACCAATAATTCTCCGAACAGTTCGGCTTCATTTGTGTCTGTGGCGCCAGCCCGATGACGTGGCCGTCTCTATCGTCAATGGGGTTCTACTCGATTTCTCGCTGGTCTCGTTTAATTACTGCAAAAAAACTCTGTTTGCATTTCTATGTACACTGATTGGTCTTTTATTATTTACACCGGGCCTAATCCGTAGACTCAAACTTGACAACATGGTAGTTCTGCTTGCCGACTCTCACCAACAACAACTTGCCGTCGAGCAAGTGGTTCGTCTTGTCAAACAACACTACGTCTTCCGGATCCTCGTACTGGTCTCTCTCCAACCCCAAGTAGATCCCGCCGGCCTTGATCAAGTTCTTGGTCTCCCGCTTGGATTTGCCCATGATCGTGGCCAAGAGCGTGCTCATCTTCAAGTCGGAAATATCCTCAAAGTCGCTGTCCTTGATTTCGACGAGAATGCCCGATCTGCCAAACTTCTGGATCAACTTATCGGCCGAGATCTCGTCGTCAAACGGCTGGTCTGGCGTCGGAAAGAGGAAACTCGTGATATACGCCATCTCGTCCCCAACACCACCACCGTGTACCAAGTCCACCACCTCGCGGGCCAACACACGCTGGGCCAACCGTAACCCGGCGTCGGCTTCGTGTTTGGCAATGACTTCGTCAATAGACGGTAACGGCAAGAGCGTGAACGTCTTCAATAACTTGCCCACCATATCGTCTGGAACGTTGATGAAGTACTGGTACAACTGGTACGGCGTCGTCAATTCGTTGTCGATGAAAACCGCGTTGCCAGCTGACTTGCCGAACTTCTCGCCAGTAGGCGTCGTCAACAACGGTACCGTCATTCCGTAAGAGGCGTCACCGTCACTGTCTCGCAACCGCGAGATCAAATCGATCCCGGCGGTGATGTTGCCCCATTGGTCGTTGCCCCCGATCTGCATGTTGACGTTGTGTTCCTTGTACAAGTGCCAGAAGTCGTACGCCTGCAACACCTGGTAGGCAAATTCGTTGAACCCAAGCCCGTGGTGAGTCTTTAATCTCGACAGAATCGAGTCACGGCCAAGCATCGACGATACCCGGATGTGTTTGCCATAGGTGGCCAAGAAGTCCAACATCCCGATAGAACTCCACCACGAAGCGTTGTTTTCCAGCGTAATTTGGCCCTGCTTCAATGGAAAGTTCCGTGACTTGGCATACTCGACCCCCCGGGTCAAAAAGCCCTTGATTTGATTCTGGATCCGCTCAACATTGGCCACTCGTTCTGCCTCTTCCAACTGGGTTCTTTCGGTCGTCCTGCCGCTCGGATCGCCGACAGCGCCCGTAGCACCGCCCACCAAGCCCACCACGTCGTGGCCCCGGAGGTTAAAGTGCAATAACACCATCAACGGCAACAAGTTGCCCAAATGTAACGACTTGGCCGTCGGATCAGCTCCACAATAAAGCTTGAACTTCTTGGAACTACCGGCCTCCGTGAGCTTGAACAAGTCGTCGCTGGTGACAGACTCAACCAAGTACCGTGCCTGAAGATGGCCCACCAACGAAGTCTCCAAATCGCCCTGGTGGAGCGCTTCCGTCACGAGGTCGCCCACCGTCGGCACAATACTGATGGTATCTGGAGGCCGTTCGGGCGCCGTATCGTGCGGAGAGGCAGCAACAGTCGAGTTGAGTCTCGCCAACCTCCACACCGCCATGGTAGAGCGCGTAGCCAATCTGAATGCTAACATTTGTCCTCGCAGGGTGTTGTAAGGTTGTTGTTTCTCGATTATTGTTTAGTAGCTAAAATAGTCTGATATCGAAAATCCTGCACACAACCCATGGGCCCGCCAGATGAGCCGCCAGGATAGATTGCAATTTTTCAACTTTAGCTTTAACTCCAACCATGAGCCAGGAAGTAGCCAAGAAGAGAAAGAGAAAGAGAAGTAAGAAGGAGAATGTCGAGGAGGAAGTTGCACCGGTGTACGTGCCGAAGGTGAGAACCAACAAGAAGTTGAAGTTTGGAGACGATGAGCAGCCTGTGCCCGAAGAGGTACCGGTGATTGAACACCACGTCGAGGAACCCGTCATAAAAGCACCACAGCAGGACCAGCAAGTCCACCAAGACCAGCAGAATGGATTGCCAGCACCAACCAAGCATACTAGAGACACACACGAACCCAAGAGGCCCAGAAAGCCCAAGACCGTGGCCTTCCATGATTCAGACGATGAAGAAGACGGCAATGATTTCCACATGGGTAAAGACACGTCGCGGTCACAGCTTATCCTCAAGGCCCAGGAACTAGAAGAAGTCCGTAAGCAACTCCCCATCTACCACCATAAGGACAAGATTGTCGAATACATCACGAAAAACCAAGTCACCGTGATCATTGGTGAGACTGGTTCGGGTAAGTCGACCCAGATCCCGCAGTTTCTCATGCCCATCAACAAGAAGCAGGTGGCCGTGACCCAGCCACGTAGAGTTGCTGCTGCGTCGTTGGCAGCAAGAGTCAGTGAGGAATACGGCTGTCAGTTGGGCCAAGAAGTCGGGTACCAGGTGCGATTTTCCAACATCACCCACCCCCACAAGACCAAGTTGAAGTACTTGACCGATGGTATGCTTTTGAGAGAAATCATGCTTGATAACCGGTTAACCAAGTACTCCACCATCATCCTAGACGAAGCCCACGAAAGAACCATCTTGACCGATCTTATCATGGGGTTCTTGAAACAATTGTTGGTCTCGAAGAAGAGAACCGACTTGAAGATCGTCATTATGTCGGCCACGTTGAATGCCGAGTTATTTAGCAAGTTCTTTGACCATGCCCCCATCTTGTTTGTCGAAGGTAAGATGTTTCCGGTTACCCAACTTTATCTCCACGAGGAAAGTGAAGATATCGTTGATACCATGGTTCGTACCGTCATCCAAGTAAACCGTTCTGAACAGGGTGGTGATATCCTTTGTTTCTTGCCCGGTCAAGAAGAAATCGACAATGCCGTCGCCATTTTGCAGCAATTGGCACCGGAATTGCCCAAGGATTCTCCCATGATCGTACCATTACCGCTTTACGCAGCATTATCTCCAGCGCAGCAGGCCAAGATCTTTGAAAAGACGCCTGCTAGAAGAAGAAAGGTTATTCTTGCTACCAACATTGCCGAAACGTCCATTACAGTCAGTGGGGTCAAGTATGTGATTGATTCCGGGTTGAGGAAGGTCAAGGTGTGGAAGCATCAGCTCGGTTTATCGACATTACTCACCACCCCCATTTCACAAGCCTCGGCAAAACAGAGAGCTGGTAGAGCTGGTAGAGAAAGCGAAGGTAAAGTGTTCCGTCTTTACCAGGAATCGGTCTACGACAACAAGTTCCCCAAGCAACAAGAGTCCGAAATCATGAGAAATGATATCATTCTTCCTATTTTGACGTTGAAGAAGGTCGGCGTTGATGACTTGTTGAACTGGTCCTGGTTAGAACATCCAGGTAGAGACGCCATCTTGGCAGCTTTAAACACGTTATATGCTCTTGGTGCCTTGAACGACTCGGGAAAAATTACATCGTTGGGTTACAAGATGGCCGTGTTGCCGTTACCACCTCAACTTTCAGTGGTGTTGATCACTGCAATGCAGTTTGGTGTCCTTGCTCCCGTTATCGACATTGTTTCGTGTCTTTCCGTGGACAACCTTATCCTTAATATAGGAGGAAACGGTGAGTTACGAGACGAAATCAACTACAAGCGTCGTCAGTACACCCCCATGGGTAACCGATATGGGGACCTTATTACACTCAAGGAATACTTTGACCATTTCAAGTCGATGGGAGCCGAACTGAAGTCGTGGTGCAAGGAGTTGCACTTCAGTTACAAGGGCTTCAAGAACGTATTGAAGGTGAGACACCAGTTGCGTGAATACATGGTGGCTACTATCAAACAAGATGATAGCATGAAGCTCCACGAACGAGATGCAGCATTGAAGAACTTACGGGCTCAGTTGGATGAACAAGACGAAGACTTGGACGAAGAAGAGTTGAATGGCGTCAAAAAGGAAACCAATATCCCCCAGATCCTCAAGGCGTTCTTGAAGGGCTACATCACCAATACTGCCGTCGGAATGCCCGACAGATCGTACCGTACGTTTAGCACCGGTCAATTGATCAGCATTCACCCTTCGTCAAACCTCTTTGGCAAGGCCAATTTGGATGCTATCATGTACATCGAATATGTATATACTTCGAAGGGTTATGGACGGAACTGTTCCACCATCGAGTTGGCATGGTTACAGGAGATAGCCCCACATATCTTGGGGGCTTCCAAGGTTAACGTTAATGAATAGTTAGATAGTTATAGACACAGTTTTCCCTTTTGTTAACCAATTTATACACATTTTTGCAGCCCTATTGGTTCGTGACAGCAGCGACGGCCTTGATGACCTTGTCAAAAACGGCCCTGTTACCGGCAATCACTCCCTTGGAGTCCAAGTATCTTCCGTTACCGAAATCGAGAGGCTTTCCTGAAACATCTCCAACCTGGCCACCACTTTCGTAGATAAGAACGTTACCAGCAGCATGATCCCAGATCTTTTCCCGGTAGGTGTCCGAGACCGGCAACCGCAAGTAGATATCGGCCTGGCCCTTGGCCAAAACACAGTACTTGACTTGGGAGTCCAAGTTGATTGTCTGTCTGTGGACGGTCTCACGGGTGAAACCGAGGTAATCCTTGATTTGGGACTGGGTAGAGTGTGACGAGTGGCCCTTTTCGACCCCTTCAACCACTCTCAACGACGCAGGGTCGGACGACTGTCTCATCTTGATGCGTTCTTGCTGTTCCAACGGAACAAACCCGGAATTGTCAAAGAGTGCTGTGTAGTAAGATCCTACACCAGCCACGGCCGAGAATAACCCTCCAATGATGCCGGTTTTGTCTTCGTTGGACAAGATGACTTCGGGCAAGTTGGGACATCCAATAACTCCCAACACAACCTTGCCGTCTTCAATCAATGCCAAGCAGACGGCAAACTGGTCACCACGAAGGAAACCCTTGGTTCCGTCAATGGGATCCAAGGCCCAGAAACGGCCCTGGCGTCCACCTTCGGAGTTGCCCAAGTCGATGCTGTCGTAGATCGATGGCAATTGGCCAAGCGTGCCAATGGTAGCGTCCCAATCAGGGGTGCTCTGTTGGACCTCGTCAATGATGCTCAATATCTTGGTGCTGAGGTTGGTGGCCTCGTCAGTGCCTTCACGGAGAGTATCTGAGTCTTCCTCGCCGACAATCTCGTCCGTGGGGAAGTTGAGCTTGATGGCATGGTTGATAATTGCCTGGGCAGCGTAGTCACCCACCGTGACGGGCGACTTGTCGTCCTTGGTGTGTGTTCCCGACTTCTGGGTGGCGGCAATGGTATCGCTAAGCTTCTTCGTCAAAAGCGACGCTCTCTTGACGGCCAAAGTGGCGACTTGCAATTCCTTAGCGTAAGCGTGGGGCATGGTAGAATATCGTTTGCTAACTAACAGTACAATGCTAGATCGTACGAGAAATAAAGAAAACAAACCTACAACTATCGCCAACCACGGACGTTTCATTATCTGATCGTGTATAGTGCAAGAACATGTGATTTGGTTGCACAAAGATGGGTGGCTTGAGATTTTCCTGGCCCAAAACGGCGGCCCTGCATACGGCCCAAGATCAACTAAAAACCCGTTCCCCATAAGCCAAAATCTGCAAGTAAGTCGTGCCAATTTTAAGCAAACGGAAGTCGTCCAACTATGAACAAGGGCCTCCTAGTGCTCTGGGTTTTAAGCATACTATGTCTCTTGCTCCAGATTTTTCCCGTGATATCGGTGCCGCTCACCAACCCCAACCACAATATCTACCTTTCGACCTATCGGAACTATACGTTCGGGGTGTTTGGCATCTGTGACCTCCAGACAGGGGTCTGCTCGGACCCTAGGATTGGCTATCCTTCTATCAACAGCACGTTCTACTACCTGGCCGACGATAACGACTATAATGTGGGCGGAGTCCAGCTTCCTTCGAGCGCAACCTACACCATCTCCAAACTTCTAGTCGTCCACGTCATTGCCTTCTGCGTCAGTTGCTTGTTGGTGTTGTTGATGCTGTTCTTGAACTTTCTAGACTATCTTGACATGAGGAGACTGAAACAACTTCGCAAACTACAGTCCGACGACATCAGCTTACAAAGTCTCAACCGACAAGAAGAACCACAACCCAAACCTCCACAAAAGAGAGACATCACGCCGTACATAAACTGGATGTTGGCTCTCTCGATCATCTCGTTCATCTCGACGTTGCTAGCATTCCTCGCTGACCTTCTCCTCTTCATCCCCAACTTGAGCTACATCGGCTGGATCCAACTCTTCCCCATCATCGTGTTGTGTATTATAGCCACCATGTTGTGCTTCATGAAGAGAGCCATCACCTCCAGAAGATATCTTCAGGACAGACACGAATACGAAAACGACGACATGAGAACAAGACGTCACATTGTCGAGGAAGATCGCTGGGACGACAGCGCCAGTGATGACGGGTTCTTGGTGTACACCAACGGTTTGCACACCACCAACCGAAAGCCCGACGACAACGCATACATTCACGAGTTGTCCCGCCCCTCAGAGGCCAGCAACCCACCAGAACTCGATAGAGATAACATGTCACCCTTCCAGAACAACGAGAACCTATCAATAAATTCCCACCATTCATAATGCTGGCTAATTCTACTTATTTATTATTATATTTGCAGGCGATATTTGCTAATTGTTTGGACGTCCCAGTGTACAAACGAAGTTTGCAACAATGCAAGCGATTTGTCGGATAAAATTACCGAGTTGTCAAGCAACTTCTTGACGAGTGATACAGCAGCCAACTCATCGGAAGAAACCGCCACAAACTTGTCCAAAATAGCGTACTGGTACTTGTTCAACAATGTGTTCGACTGAGTTTCGGCCAAGTTGACCAACTGCTCGAGATCATGGACATCGCCGACTGTTTTCAATAAGATCTCAAATGCAATGGGACTCAAACGGTGAAAGAATGCTGGTTTGAGAGAAGCCAACGTTTTGATGATCTCTGCCGGATCCTTTGCTTCGTATGTCGAAAGGTACGCATTCATGGTCTCGCTCGAGGGACAGGTCTTTCTGGTAATCAAGAGTTTCAACACTGCGTTTGCGGCGTCAGTATTTCTTGCCAACGTCAACAAAAGCGCCAAACGATCAAGACGGACCGAGTCCAAGTCATCGAGACTCAAGCCCGGAATTTCTGCAACAAATGTATTGAATGCAGTGAGTTTTGTTCTGGCAGAAGCAAGCTTCGACCCGTACAAGTTGTTAATGAGTTGCACTAATATGTCCTTCAAGCCAGAAGTAGTACATGCCTCAGTGTGTTGTAAGATGAAGGCAAGAAGTACCTCAAAGTTCTCGGCGCTGGTGTCTCTCGCAGCCAAGTATACAGAAATAGCCTCGAACGTAATCAACAGTCCATACTCGGTCGGCAACACAAGCCCCTGTGCTTTCAGTTCGCTGTTTTCGAATGCCTTTAATAAGTTATAGAATGTAGTCAAGTTTTCCTGGGTGTAATTCGTCAACTGGGCAGCTTCATATGCTTGTGCTATACTTTGAGTCAAGGCCCGATTTGTGAAACCTAACGGCGCTTCTGTTTCAACAAGTGGCTTTAACTCAGCAATAAGACCGTTAAAGTTATCTATCCAGCTTGTGGCCATGTTTGTGAAGTGGAGCTGGACGTTTTGGGTATCGGAGTCCGAAGTTTTCACCAAGCGATGGGCGTTGTCTCCAAATAACGGCTTTCTGTCTGCCAATACCGTCACCACCACATCCTTGGGCTGGAACTTGGTCACAACATCAGCGATATTCTGTGGCGGTGTAATTTCGTGGTGGTATTTGGTTACTTTGGCCGTAACCCGGCTTGGTACTGCTGCATCGTTCTCGGCATCGGTGAGTCTTTCGCCATCGAACAAGTGCTTTTGATCATTTGGAATAAACAGAAACGCGGAATAGAAACGGTACAAGTTCGTGACCGCCCTTGTACCCCTCCGTGCTTGTATAAGAACCATGATTGACTTCCAAGTTACTAGTTTGTACGGTGGAGAACTCTGGATCTGTTGAAAAATTGAGATTATCTAAGATAGCAAGCGAGCTTATGTAATGGTTGCAACTTTACCATTTTGCAACTAGTCTCCCGGAGTGTAAAAGACAACAGCTACGTTCGGGTTAGGTGTCCTTGATAAGGTTGGTGTAGATTGGTTTGTAATTTTCCACCAACTTCACCAGTTTCAAATTATGTTTCAAAAATGTTTCACCTATTCCTATTAATATAGACATCTTTGGCGTGACAACATCGCTATGTTTCGTCTCCTTGTCTTTCTTTTACCAACAGTTATACTTGCAGTAAGATTGAGTTTGGGTGGAAATCCTGAGGTTGTCTCTGTCCAGCGATCAACATGCATCCAAGGAGCACTAGAGGATATTCTTCCGAAATGCATGTACCTGGGTATTGAGGCCCTAAATCCTCACGAAAGACGGTTGGCGGCAGTAAGGCTTTCTGTTTGTGAATTTGAAGCTTCTGGAATAGTTTTCCCAAAGTCATGCAACGATGACATTACAATATGTATTGCAGAATTGGAAATATCACCTCAATACTGGACCACGTTTAGTGGATACTATCGAGAAATCCAAACAATTTGTCACGAGGAATCATTGCCATACGAGAAAGACCAACTACTAAGGCTCTTCTCCAATATCACAGACAACTATAAACAATTCTACCAAGACATTCAACAGTCGAGTAAACTTTCGCGTCGTGTCCAGGAAGAATTGGCTTCTAAACTTGAACAACTCCAGCGTGCGTTTGATATCATAGAAAAGGCAGCTCATAATCTGCAAGATCTGGCAATAACATATGACAACGTAGTGAAGGAAATTATCGACAACAGTTTAAATACCATGGAACTCCAAACGGAAAGGTATGAATCAAAGATTGACTACTTTGAGACCCAGATTTCGCAGCTTCTCGCTACCCTCCTGCAGCAGAACTTTACTGAGGAACTCTTCGTCCAACAGGAAGCTATCCTCGATCGATTTTCAACCTTTTTTGACGAGTCAGATTCCGTTCTTTCCCGAATATTGTCCAACATTGATGTTATCGAAGAGTCAATCGATCAAGGCGAGAAACTGGTGGATCAGCTTAACGAGAACTTGGAAACGGCCAATGAGGTGGCCGCAGGATTAAGTGACATCATTATTCACAACAAGAACGAGTTACAACATCATGCCACTGTGTTCAAGCTGGAGTTTGAATTTGTCCTTGCTGAAATAACGTATGCCATGGATACCAGATTCAATGCTATGATTTCCGCAAGAGACCACCAGTTGGACGAATATGTCGAGAGTATTTTTGAAAAAATCCAGCAAAAGGTTAACGAAACAGAAATCCGGCTATCAAATTTTGATACCAATGTGGCTTTATTTACTCAAAGAGTCACAAACGTAACTGGTTTTATCTCTCACGGTATGGTGCTGGTAAAGAATTCAATCTTAGCGAAAACAGTTGGGTTTTTCCTATTACGTTTGGCACCATTTTCGGGGCCCCATCTCATGGTAAGCATGGGCTTGTGCGGGGTCTGGGCACTACGCAGTTATAAAGAAAGCATTAAGCGAATATTTCAAGATTTAGCAGCGATGTTGCTAATATTCAGCGGGATAACCGTTGCATTTATTGCAATCAACATAATTGATCGTCTCAACAATTTGCAATAAAAAGAATCTACATTTGTTTTGGCAGCTTCTCCACAAAATTCGCGTCACGGTTAAAGATAACAATTACCCTACGGGTTTCCAGATAGCCACGATGTTCTGGCTATTGGTGCTTATTGTAGCCATCTATGTCTCACAAATACAAGCATCACACCTACCACTACCAATAGATAGAGAAATATACTCCAATTTATTCACCTACGCCCATCTCATTGACATTGCTTATTGCATCTCTCCTAGCCACGGAATCGAGAAGCCATTCAAATGCGATTTGAACTGCGAAGAACGGTTCCCCAATGTGACATTGGTGCTGCAGTGGTGTGAGGATACTTCCTGTGGGTACATCGCCACGACACACTCGAATCTTTTCCATTACCAACAGGAACCCACCAAGAAAACGGTTATTGTTTCCATACGAGGAACCCGTTCTCTCTACGACTCATATACAGACATGAAGGTCGATATGGTGAACTACTATAACCCACAATATCAACTTCCGTTCTGTGGTGCTAACTGCAAAGTCCACAAGGGATTCTTTTTTAATTACCTAGACACCCTATCTGTGGTCAATGAGATTTTAGACCAAGAATTAGATACCGAAGAGTATGAATTGTTGATTGTGGGACATTCCATGGGTGGTGCAATTGGACTATTGCTTGCACTCCAATATCTCGACTTGGGATACGACAAGTTGACCCTCGTCACCATGGGGCAACCAATGGTGGGGAACAGACCGTTCGCAAATTGGGTCGATCAAGTCATGGGCAGTTACAACACTCCCATTCACAATACTTATCATCGTAAGTATTTCAGGGTGGTTCATAAAGGTGATATCGTCACAACAATCCCCACCAATCACAACTTTTTGAGCCGGTACCATCAGTTTGATAATCAAATCTACCTCAATTGCTCAGCAACCACTTCGGTTCCAGAACCTGACCAAGTGGTTGATTGCGTAACTGGAGATAATGAAAATTGCATTGCCAAAGATTTCAATCGCTTTGAAATTTTTAATAATTACTTTCAAGCACACAATACTTACTTCAGGAGGCTAGGTCGCTGTGGAATTCCAACGTAATCACTTCCTACTGAAACCAAACTTTGGTTGATCATCGTCATCGTCATCATCATCATCTTCGTCTTCAATGGCGTAAGTCGGCGTTTCCTTTTGTCTTGCTTTTGACGGCTGGAATGAAAACTGTTCTTCGTCACTGTTATCGTCAACAAACAAACCTTCCTTTTCGACCTGGTACCCTTTAACATCATTCATTAGGCCATTGAAGTCTTTTGAAAGTTTATCCTCGTCATTAACGGAATTATGGACGGCCTTTGAATCCATAAATTTGATATCATTATTAATCGTCACAGTACTCAATTCCACAAATGTCCTAGTAACATTTGTTACTTTCAAGTTTTTCCTGAAGTTCTTGAAATTTTTACG
Organism: Teunomyces cretensis; assembly: GCA_003706575.2. NCBI lineage: Eukaryota > Fungi > Ascomycota > Pichiomycetes > Serinales > Debaryomycetaceae > Teunomyces > Teunomyces cretensis. Next base: position 464,910 of record PPLT02000004.1, on the reverse strand, counting down.
ATCTTGGTATTGTTCTATTGGATTGTGAACTGGTGGAGCTCTTAGTTTAAACTCCACCTCTTCCACAATCGCCAAGTTACGCAAGTTTGCATCGAATTCGTCAATCTCGTTTAGACCAAGCTCATCGTTGGTACCTTTGGTTGCATTTTCTTTCGTTGATATGATAGCATCTGCCAACGAAACTTTTGGTATGAATTTTGGAATCTTCGTTGGTCTTGTCGAAGATTGCTGTTCTATCTTACGTTTGGAACGATCAGTGACCACGGGTTCCTCTTCCAGTAAGGAATGCAGGGTATTTGAACTTGAGGAATCTTTGTTTTCGTTAATCAACTCATCTATTGGATCCGAAGGATTTGGAGATACGGTTATACTGTCCTTTTTGGGTTCTGAAATGATTTCCTCTATTTCGGGCTTTTTAGATGATTCTGATTGTTCAGTGGGGATTATGGATCCAGTGACTTGAACTTCTGAATCTTCTGAAGGTTGATCTTGTGTAGGAGGAGTGCTAAAGTCAAAGAAATGCATTTTATCGACCTTTTGGTACTTTCTTCTCTTTCTGGCCGATGTTTGTGTTTCCTCCAATTCTCGTTTGAGGTTGAGTAGAGGGAGATTGGATAAAGAGCAGTTTTTAACGGCTTCAAAGAGGTCTGGCTCCGAAATGAGTTTGCTCCCACTTTGTTGAGCAAACTGCGCCAATATGGAATCAACGGAACTATCCTTGGTGCCCCAAAGGAGAACTTTCTGGCCCTCCTTTTTGAGATCATTAAGTAACTTTGGTTCGTTTAAACCATCAGAAATATAGGTTTCCTTGTTGAAATGTACAAACTTTCCCGAGAGACTATTTATCCATTCAGATATATGACTGTTTTCAAAACTAGCAACAGTTATTCCGTTTAGAAGAATAGGCCTCTTGTTGTCAGGGATCAAGAATTGAAAATCTTTAGGTAGTACCTTGTTGTAGTCAATGTCCAAGAACCAGCCTTCCACATTTTCCGGTTCATTTTCAATAAACTGTATCCATTTCTTTCCAAGAGCGGGGATTGCATTCAGTAAGGCTAAATTGATTGTCATTCCCGATTCTTGTGTGGTATAGCAGTGTGTTGCGGATTGTGGCGACTCTGATATTCTGAGATCTATGCTTTTTGATAATTTCAAGACTGGTGCTGTTTCGGTAGTGAAAATGGTGAATTCTTTCCATAGAAGAGTCGTGGCAATCTCTTCATCTGCATTGAGTCTGAAACTCATGTTGATAGTATTTTGTTCGGTCAAATCCAACTGAATCGGGTCAAGATCGCCCTTTGAGAGCTTATAGACTGAACCATCTATCACGCTTCTTGCTCGAGAAAGGACTCGGATTTCTAGTCGAGTACGTTCCAGATCCGTAACATTGACTTTCCCAGTAACTATCTCCAAGTGGTTTCTGGAAACAAGACTGCTGTTGACGATGAAATCACAGTCCACATCTCGACCTAAAGTATACTTGTGGTTGGGTTTCAACGGAGTGGCTGCGGTTAGTATAGAAATTAAAGATTCGAGACAACCTGCACTATAAATTGTCCCTGAATTGCGGCTAGAGAAACATACTAGAGCCCTGGTGGGTAATAATCCACATGAATGTTTCTGACTTTTATGGACTACTTGCAACTTATTTTAGTTGTGCAGGAATGAACGATTGGAACGGGTCGTGTAAACCTACCAAAAGGCGGCAACTGAGTGAAAGAAAGCTAACTAGTGTACTTGAAGGTGAATAAAGGGCACTTAAACGTAGACCCTATGCTTCTGTCATTGTTCTGCGTTGAAGAGGAAGTGATTTGACGGAATTCAAAAAGATAAAAAAAGAGCTTCCCCACCAGGAGTCGAACCTGGAATCTTCTGGTTCCACAGAAGTAACTACTATCGTAGCCAGACGCCTTGACCATTGGGCCATGAGGAACGAAGCTTGCTGTTGTTGAAGAGCTGGCTCACTAGAATGTTGAAGCAAACACTGACCTAAGTTGCAAAACTATGACAAATATTAGATCAATGTCACCAGTACAGCCGTGTATTGTACGACAGAGTAAGAGGACCAGTTAAGAAGGACTCATCTTTGAAAAGATAACCTAGACAACATAATTTACGAGTGGTTCGAGTACGCAGATTCAAAGTCGGAGTGAAGTCCAGTTGTGGAAGCATTATAAATATGGTCAGGCGGCCAAGTCTGATATTCCTCGGGTTTTTTAATCAAAAGGGTCTTACCAATTCCTCGCAGAAATTATTACAGAAAGCAACCAATTCCACCTTTAATTAAGGGACAAGACTGCAATATCTGGTTCTCTGGCTCAATCCTGAACGTCACCATTAAGACCACAAAAGGAGGCACCGATGAAGCCCTCCTCGTAGTTTCTGTTGCCAGGCGAGGACTAGAAATTGTACGTTTACCATAAGTTGGTCCTAATCATATACTAACGAACTTCTTCCTTCTTGCCTACAAGTCTTCAAATATCAATGTACAATGCTCTAACTAGTTCTACTTCTTGTGAACCTTATACTTGTTTTCCTTGTCAGCCTTTTTACCGATAACCTTGGAAACTTCTTCAGCAGCACCCAACTCTAACAATCCTCTCTCGAATGCAGTCAAGCCATCGGAATCGGTCTTGTCCTGTTGTTCGACGTTTTCAGCAATGTCAGCTTCGTCGTACAACTTTTCAGCGTAGTACAATGGCAAAGATGGAGACTTTCCGGTCTTCAACAAGATACTCTTTATGGAATCAGCTTCGAAGGAGGCAACGACGTCCTGCAAGTTTTGGGCCAACTTCTCTTCGTCAAAAGTGCTGGTTATCGAACCAATCTTCACCACAACGTTATCTCCCATTGGAGGAAGGAAAGATGTGCTTGATAATACCTTGTTCAACTGGTTCTTGAGGGTAACAAAGGATAATTCCTTCATGTTCTTGGAAGCAGTGACTCTGACAGGTAAGGCGGCCTTCTTGGCACCGTTGTCGTAGAATGCCTTACCCAACAAGGAAGGCATCAAGTTCAACACAGCGTCATCGACGATGAACAAGTCATATTCTTGGTACAATTGACGACGTTTTTCGAATGGCTTGTATTCGGTCTTCAATGTCTTTATAGGAATGATCTGGCTGACGGTTGGCAAGTTTTCGTTTTCGAGGCTTTCCAATTGTTCGTTGGTAGTGACAAGTTGATCACGAATAATCAAACAGGACTTGACGGTGTCTTGGTTGTGAATAGCATTGGTTACTTGGATGAGCTTTGGTTTGAAGTTACCTCTGTCGGAGTAGAATTTCTTGGTGTTAATTTGGACGTAGAAGGTGTTTTCAGCGACGGCATCGTCTTCATCGTCAAAGAGCGAGGCCTTTTCGGCTGGCTTTTTCTCATTCTTATTGTATTTAATCAATTCAGCAATGGCCTTGGCTGCGACCTTGCTTGGTACCACGGGACCAGGAGCCTTTTCCTTTGGTTCTTGTTTCTTTACGACCTTCTTCTCCACGACCTGCTTGGTCTTCTTGGCAGAAGGAGAAGCAGCAGGAGCGTCAGTCTTGACAGCACCCTTTCTGGTTCTGGTAGAGACGGGAGCTTTAGGGGATGCAGCAGCCTTGGTTGTTTTTTTGGCCATTTTGTCTATTGTGTGCTATTGATGCTAATGGTAAATGAATTTTTCAATGCTCATCTCCATATCATCTCAAAAAAAATCGGTGGGACTGCAGATAACCACTCCACTTATACCGATATCAGTTGGAACCACAAGACTTGACTAAGGGTCTACTGGCGGGGGCATGGCGGTTTTGGCGATGGTTTTGGGGTTGGAGTCGTTGACGCTTCCGTTTTTCACCGAGTCGAGCATAATCGCTGGGACCCCGTTGTTTATGTCCTGGAACAAGATTGCCGGCTTCGAGATGTAGTCTACTTCGTTGTCTTCCTCTTCGTATTTGCGGACTGTCGAGCCTGAAACACCACCCAATCTCTCCCAGAGCAAGTGGGATAGCTCCTCGGGCGAATGGAAAGGCTTATCGTTGGGTCCTTCTTCGGCACGGTTCCAATGGTCCCATTCAGGTGGTGGCGACAACGGCGGCGAGATGAGGAAACGTCGGCTTCCGCTTTCAGAAGGAAGCTCCAAGTATTCCATGGTGTCTGCTTCCTCAAAATCAGCGCCATTTTGTTGCATCAATTGAGCCTGGAGCTCAGGACTGAAACTGTTATCTTTGATACTGTAACTTATGCTTGCGGTGGGCCATTTCTGTAATACAAGCTCCAGCATCCTCTGCGACACCTCTTTGTTTTCGCATATAAGTAGCACCCTGTCGAACTTGGGGAGTGCCACCAATTCTACGACGTGTTTCTCGGGTGCAAGATGTTTGATGATGTCGGCGGGATCCCGCACGGTTTCAGCAGCCAATTTGGTAATAATAAGAGTATTGGTAGGACCACGAGTCATTGTCTGGATGGATACGATTTGCTGACAATTATCTTGATGAAATCTGACGTTTGATGGTGGTTTGATCCAGAGAAATAGAATACGCTTTCGCAAGTATAGCCTGGATATCGCGTTTATGTGCAGGAGATTGCAAAAAAAACATGATGGTTCCGTCACTAACCAGACCCTTAGAACAAGTGGAGAACCAGCCCTTTAAACGGGCAGAAGTAAATGAAGTAGGAATTTCTTGGGAAATGATTAAAATACGTTGAGATAATAACCTTGCAACACTTTATTTTGGGTAAATTATTGCGCTAATAAATCTTTATAATTGTAATACCCCAATTGGGCCCTGAAATCAGTTCCTCTACTTCGGTAATATGGTTATTGCGGATTGGTTCCATTATGCTCTATTGTCTATAATGCTATCTAATATTCATCATTTTGTTCATGGAATTTTCGTCTTTGCTGATGACACTGTCATCACCGATGTCTGAACCATTGCGTCTAGTCTTGAATAAGTCAAACAACGACCAGAACTTTAGGTTTTCATCTCCTGCAACTGTTGCCAACGTCAAGCTATCGGGACTCAAACACCCACTCAAGATTCTTGAGTCGTGGGCACCGGAAATCTCGCCTGTCTTTTGCAACGTAGGATAGTTGAAGAGAGAGATGTTGTTTGTAGGGAATCCATGAGTCGCTACTATCTCCATACCAGTACCGGCGGCATATCCCCAGTTCAAAGAACTGATTTGGGAGCCAGTTTCGATGGTGTTGACACGGGCACCAGTGGTGGTGTTCCAGAAATGGATAGTCTTATCGCTGGAACCACCGCCCGTAGCCAATAACGATGGTTGGTATGGACACCAAGACAAAGCCTTGACTGCGGCACGGTGATTGGACTTGGTGAACAATGGCTGCGAATTTTGCTGGGAATTACATTGACGAACATCCCAGATGCATACAAGATTGTCATTGCCTCCACTTACAAATTGCAGGCCATCTTGTTTATACTCGAGACCACAGATCTCGGCACTGTGGGTGTTTTCCAACTTGCCAACGACGTGCGACGCTATTCTTACGTCTGAGTGATAGATGTTACCGATGCGTGAGCCACTGGTCAACACATGTTGATTCCACGATTGTGATGCGATTCTGGTGTGATGACTGTCACAGTTGAGTGTTCTGAGCTTGGTGTTGGTTTCAATGTCCCAGATTTCGATGAGGCCGTCATCCTTCCCAATGGAGATGTACGACCCGTCCTCTGACCATCTTAACGATGTGACGAGAGTCTTGTCGGGGAACTCGCAGAGGAGGCCTACGGAGCCTGTAGAGGCGTTCCAGACGTAGACAGCGTCCTCGAGTCCGATAGCCAACAAATTCGTCGACGACCATGCAAGAAGGTTGAGGTAGAAGTCATCCACCAAGCCAGGAGCATCAAGCACCCTTTCTGGGGCTGTGGGGATTTTTTTAGCCCTAGCCGAGGCAATGGCTGGGCGCAATGAGGTTTTGTTGAGCAATTTGCTTTTGGGGTTGGAGTTATTGCCAGAGATGTGGCTGAACAAATCAATGGGTTTCTTTCTTTCGGGAGGTAACGGTTGGTACAACAAAACTCTCGAATTGACCTCCAAACCGCAGGCTTCGGCAACGTGGTGTTGATAGATACGAGAAGTCTGCGCCTTGATATGGGTCTCTGGTGATGCATTAGGGTGAGGGGTGGCAGTTTTCGTTTGAAGTTTGCCGGATGTAGAGTTGTGACGTGATGGAATAAACCGGTCAGAGGAGTTGGATGCCGATTGTTGAAGGAGGTCGGACGACGACGTGATCAACGAGTTTGTTCTTCTCAACTTATGTTTGGGAGAACGGTGGGACAAATAGACCGAAGATTTCGATCTTGGGTTGCCCAATGGTGCCTGAAGAAGTGGTGGACGCGAGAAGTTACCAATTGACGGCTTGAGCTGGCGCTGGGGCTGCTGCTGCTGTTGCTGCTGAACGACGGGGGCAAGCACCGACAGAGCCTCCGACAACACTCTCAGATCCTCTTTCTTCTCCTTTGTCTCGGGCAAGTATATTGTGGATCGTGAGACATTGGGACTCATGCTGTGGAGATAGAGCCTTTTACCAGGGGAAGCGGCCACTTCCTTCGACGGCGAGTGGTAGTAACTTCGTTTCTTGGTGTTGGGGTTCTTCAAGATGTCGAGAGTGTCCTTCTTCACTGGAGACGTGGGCGAGTCAAAGTAAAGAGACATGATGCAAACACGACGAGGGGGTCGTCTATTATTTCTGGAAGGTGGAAACGGATCCAGTTAACGGTTAAGCGCAGAAAGCAACGAGGAACAAGGGTGTCTCAACCGAGGAATGGTGGGAATGCAAAAGGGGGCGGGAAGCGCAACACAGAAATGTTGGAGAGCAATTCAGGGGGGACGAATCAAAAAGCTGGTGGTGTTGGTTACGGTCGTGGGTGAAATTGTTCGACAAATACACCTTTGGAATGGTAATTAGAATACCGTTTTGGTAGATGGAAGATGTTTATGATTTGGCCTAATCGGTCCACAAATGGAAAAGTCGTGCTGCCGCACCAAAAAAATAGTTCACAAACAAAGATCGGGTGCCAAACGTCACACAAAAAGTTGCTAAAAAAACCTGGCGGAATTCATACCAAGGAAATTAGTCAATGGAGAAATATGGAATCTTGGGGTATGTTGCTTAGTGTGTAATTTCAAGGTAACGACACTGTGGCTTTCATATACCGTAATATTTTTTTTTTAGAGAGAAAATGCCGAATTTCGGGATTTATTGCCAATTTCTCCAGCTCTCCACCATTTATTTCATTTATTTTAGTGACTCGCGATCTTATCTTTCAAATATATCCCTTCGTATTCTCCACAGTAATGGGCCAACAGTCGTCGACCCCCACAATCTCGTCTCATGACAAGGCCATATTCCAGCTCAAGCAACAGCGTGACAAGATTAAGCAGTACCAGAAACGGCAGCTCCAGCTCGTAGACCGGCTGTCCGAATCGGCGAGGGCCGCTATCAGCCACAAGCAGCCCGACCGGGCCAAGTTCTATCTCAAGTGCAAGAAGCAACAGCAGGCACTCTTGACCAACACCTACAGTCAGTTGGACAACTTGGAGACCGTCATCGGCACCATAGAATACAAGTTGGTCGAGAAGGATATCGTTTCCGTGCTCGAAAAGGGTAATGTAGTGTTGAAGGGATTGAATACTGGATTGTCGGTAGACAAGATCGACAAGGTGATGGACGACTTGGAAGAGGAAAGAGTCAAGGTCGACGAGATCAGCGACACCTTGGGATTTGCCCTCGAAGATACAGAAGTAGACGAAGAGTTTGAACGATTGGATGCTGAGATCAACGGCAAGGTTCCTGAGTTGCCCAATGCGCCACCGGCCGTGATTCTTCCTGATGCACCCCAGGACGTGCCCGAAGAACAGCAGCAAGAACACCAACCACTGTCATCGCATCAATACCACGACAACAGCACACACAAACAACGTCAAGAACCGGCCCTTGCCTCATAGAACTATATACAACTTAATTATCTAACCATTCCAAGAACTCGGGCGTAAAGTAGGATATAATCAACCGGGCGCCTGCTCTCAAGAACCCCTGGTGGGACTCGAATGCAATAGCCTTCAAATCAACAATGTTCTTTTCGGCAGCAGCATGGAGCATGGCATATTCCCCACTGACATGGTAGGCACAGATGGGGTAGTCGTGGCACAACTTGGCGGCGTCGGCGATGATATCCAAGTAGAAGGTCGACGGCTTGACGATAATGGCGTCGGCACCTTCGTTCATGTCTCTGATAAGAGCTCTGCGGGCCAAACCAGCGCCGCCCGGAGGGAGCTGGTATGCCTTACGGTCTCCATGGCCAGGGACACTTCCGGCAGCGTCTCTGAACGGACCGTACAAACCACCACTGAACTTGGCCGAGTAAGACATCACCAACACTTTGTGGGCGATCTCGGCGTTGATGAGACCTGTCTTGATGTCCTTGATACGGCCATCCATCATATCGGAAGGTGCTACACAATGAGCACCGGCCTTGGCGTAGTTGACGGCGACTTGTGCAATACGGAGCACCGAGCGTTCACGGTTCAAGGTTCCGTCTTCGTACAATACACCACAGTGGCCGTGAGAGGTGTATTCACACAAGCAGACATCACACATGACGTACAAGTCTGGAAACAGTTGTCTCAACGCCTTGATGGCGACGATGGTGGGGCCCTCTGGATCATCAGCAGCCGTACCAACAGTGTCCTTGGCGCCGTCAGCGAGCGGCACACCAAAGAGAATAACTGCTCGCAAGCCCTTCTCAACCAAGCCCTTGACGTACGGAAGTAACTTGTTGATTCCGTACCGCTTGATGTTGGGGAGCGAGGGGATCACGGTTTCTTCGTCGGGCTGGTCCGATACGAAGAGCGGGAAAATGAACATGTTCTTGGTGAGCTGGCGCTCGTTCTGCCACTCACGGGCAAGAGGATGATGGTAGCCTCCTTGGAGAATGGACGAGATGTCTGTCCCGGTAGCAGGAAGGTATTCGGCGGTGTGCATTGGGGAAAGAGGTGGTGACTGGGAAGATGCGCGACGGAATTTTGGGTTTATGTGGGTTTTTATACGGCGGAGAAGTCGTGCCGTACGGTCGTATAAGTAAGCAAGGATCTGGGGCCATGGCGTATTAGTTGTGATGGTTGGGATGTGGAAAGATGTAGAGAAGTGATGGTTCTGGATTGAAATGGAGTATGAATCAAGGTTTGGCCCGGTTTTCCGATCGTGGAACCGCGATAGAGTTGACTAACGGTACGGAATTCGTTATGACAACGCAAAAACAACAAGACCGACGCTAAATTAGACGAATCTCCTCTTTAGGAAACCTCGTCGACTAATGGCGACATTGTTGGGAGTTTTTGTTTGTTTCCGTCTGGTTAAGGTGCTACAGTTTCGCTACAGATGTTGCTACGCTCGGATGGTTGTTTTGCTGGGTATTTTTCGCAGTCATTAAGTCAATAAATAGTAATAAACGTGCCATGAATCAATCATGGTCGGCAAGTCATAAAGTCATGAAAGTCAATTACTTCCGTTTCTTTCTGTCCTTTTTCTTTTCTACCTTTGGTTCTGCTTTTGGTTCTGCCTTTGGCTCGACCTTTGGAACAACTGGCACAACTGGCACAGCTGACTCGACTGTTGGTTCCACCTTCTCTTCAGCCTTCTTTGCTCCCGCCTTCTTGTTCAATTCTCTCTTTTCCGTGACACTTTTATGGATCCTCTGCTTGAGCTCCTGGTTCACCTCTCTTTCGACCTGCTCAAACTCTTCTCTGACGGTGTCGACGGCTTGTTGCACCTCCTGCGTGACTTCTTCCACTTCTTGCTTGAATTCCTCAATTTCAACTTCAACTTCGCCCTCATTCTCATCTGCCTTGGAATCTGCAGCCTCCTGGGCCTTCTTTCCAAAATAGAACGATTGCCCCACCAACACCGAGTTAACAACAAAACTGGCAGTGTAGCCGGCCAAAAGTACAACATCACCCGACTTGCCCTTCTTCGCCTTGGAATTGGTCTTTAACTGCTGGAACGACGTAAACACCCGGATCAATGCACCAAGCATGTTGGCCCGGATAGTGATGTTCGATAAATGCTTCGTAGACTGCAATTCATGGTTCTTCTGGATCTGCGGGAGCTTGGAGATGATGGAAATGGGGATTCCAAACACTTGCAACAAAGAAACAAGACTCGATGGTGCTAACTTGGTAAGGAAAATCGTTGTGCTAAGAATGGCACCGATAGGCTCGGCCAACAAACGAGCAATCTGGCCCACGTTATCGCCAACAGACCCTTCCAACTTGATCTGGCTAACCTGTTGCAACCGGTAAAACTTGATAAGAAGAAGGATCACGATGTTCTGCAATCCAAGCAATAAGCTTTCTCCGTAGTTAATGAACGGGTTCTTGTTCTGGGCATTGAACACGACATGAACCAATTGATTGACGCTCTCCAAGCTGATTCCCTCCAACGACAACCCGTTGACAACGGCAATTCTCTCTTCCAACAGCTTGGGACCCAAGATCTTCTTGATCTGCGGCACTTTGATGAACAGCGATACGCCAACAATGATGGCTCCAAGGACCGAGGCTAGGATTTTGGCGTACCCGGTTTTCTTTGCGTTTTGGAGTGCCATTCGGAGCAAAAACTTGTTCGACACATGTTTGTTGAACAAGAGACGGATAAGAACAACAAGCTGTGATGCCATTGCTAGAAATGTTTGTCGGTTTTGGCAGGTATTTGGTGATTTCTACTCGGTTTTTATAACCCCACAAAAAATCATGTGCACTCTTGCTGTTGCATCTTTCTCACACGCACACGCTATTCTGGTGTTATATTTCAGCAACTATGTAAAATCTACTTATATTGGCCCTTCTGGTTCTTCTTCAACTTCTCTTGCAACTTTTCTTGTGTGGTCTCGACGTACTTCAAGTTCTCCAAGTGTAAGTTCAACAACTTGACGATCTCTTCGATAGGAGTCTCTGTGCTCTTGTCATCGCCGTCTCTCTTCACCAAGTCACCCTGGGCAAACTCGTTGATCCAATTCTTGTTAAACACATCACTCACCGAATTCACTTCGTTGATCAATGTGCTCAAATTGTCTCCGAGGTTGTCCAATCTTTCGTCCAACAATTCGGCATTATGGTAGGCCTTCTCACGCAATCTGTCTGTCACACTCAATGTACTGTTGTGACCCAGGGCACCACCGGCGTCCGCACCTTCAGCAACAACATTCTGGCTAGAGTTCAATTCGACGTTGTTCAACAAGATATCGGCCTGTTGTTCGTAGTTATCCAAGAGCTTCTCCAATTCGTCCTGCTGGTTTTCAACGAAGAACAAATGTTGATCTATTCTGGACTGCATGGCATCGGCTTCAATGGCGTCTTGGTTGAGTTTGGAGATTTCTTCGGCACTCTTTCCCAATTCCATATCCCATGTCTTTACTTTCGAAGTGTAGGTGTCGAAAATCTTCGATGTAGAGGTCAATTGTTTCGACCACTTGGTTATTAAGTCGTCCAAGGTCTTGTTTTCAATAGAAACAGCCTTTGGCTCAAGTTTTGTAGGTTTTAATGTTGGCTCAATTGCAGTAGAAGCAGTGGACGTAGCCCCCGCAGAGGCAGGAGCCGTACCAGTGGGAAGAGGGGCAGCATCGGCCTTCTTTTCTTCGGGCTTTGCCCCAAAAGAAAATCCACCCAGTGGTTTAGCATCTTTTTTATCAGCATCTTTGGTTTCTGTTGGTTTACCGAATGAAAATCCAGCAGACTTGGCTTCTTCTTTCTTTTCTTCTGGCTTGCCAAAAGAGAGGGTTGGTTTGGCATCTTCCTTCTTTTCAGCAGGCTTTCCAAAGGAAAACCCTCCTGCTGGCTTGGCTGCATCTCCTGCTGGCTTCCCAAAGGACAATGTTGGCTTAGCGTCATCTTTCTTTTCGTCTGGTTTTCCAAAAGAGAATCCAGCTGGTTTGGCTTCTTCTTTCTTTCCTGCTCCAAAGGAAAACCCTCCAGCAGGCTTATCATCCTTCTTTTCGGCTGATTTCCCAAAGGAGAACCCACCACTTGGTTTATCACCTTCCGTCTTTTCTGCTGGTTTACCAAAAGAGAAACCTCCGGTTGATTTGGTTACATCTTCAGCTGGCTTGCCAAAGGACAATCCGGCAGGCTTGGCTTCATCTTTCTTTTCTTCGGTCTTTCCAAAAGAGAAACCACCCGAAGGCTTGGAAGCTTCAGAAGTCTTTGCTCCTCCAAATAACCCTCCCGTAGCAGCAGGAGCATCTGTCTTTGGGGCAAACAAGCCTCCAGTTGCAGCAGGAGCATCAGCTTTTGGAGCATCAGTCTTTGGAGCAAATAAGGAGCCAGAAGGAGCGGGTGACTCTGCCGGCTTTCCAAAGGAAAAAGACGCAGCAGGTTTGGCTGCATCCTCAGCAGGTTTAGCAGCGGCTGGTGCACCAAAAGAAAATCCAGTAGCAGGCTTGGAAGCCTCTGTCTTGTTTCCAAACAAGCCACCAGAGGCAGCAGGTTGTGAATCGGTTTTTCCCAAAGAAAATCCAGCAGCAGGAGAGGGCGAGTTTCCAAACAACCCCGGAGCAGGAGAAGCAGGCTTTGATTGGTCTTTGTTGCCAAACAAGCCACCTGTCGATCCGGCAGCAGAGTTGTTGAGGGAGAAGGCAGGTTTGCTATCGGTAGAGGTACCAAATGGAGAAGAGGCTGCATTATTTGATGCACCAGCACCAAAGGCCGGGGCGTTGGAAGAATTGCCAAAGGCAGGAGTGTTGGAATTAGAACCAAATGCTGGAGTGTTGGATGTTGAACCAAAGGCTGGAGCGTTAGAGGCGGAGCCAAAAGCAGGAGCGTTAGATGTGGAACCAAAGGCTGGAGAAGCGTTATTTGAAGTGCCAAAAGCTGGTGCTGCTGTGTTATTGGAAGCAGCACCAAAAGCTGGAGCAGTGTTGGAGTTAGAGGCAGCGCCAAAGGCAGGAGCAGCGTTGGAGTTGGATGCAGCGCCGAAGGCAGGAGCAGCGTTGTTGTTCGAAGCAGCGCCAAAAGGGGAAGCAGCGTTGTTGTTGGAAGCACCAAAAGCAAAAGCATTATTAGCACCAGAACCAAAGGCAGGAGCATTGGTGCTGTTTCCAAACGCCGGGCTAGCGTTGTTACTGGCATTGGTGGAAGCACCAAACGCAGGAGCGCCGGTGTTGGATCCGGCATTATTGCCACCAAACAAGCCGCCACCGGCATTGTTTGTGGAGGAATTAAAACTGAACGCCATCTTCACCTATTGTAGCTATTCAGAAATTCTTTCAAACGTCGATTTGCTGGGAATATCACCTAGTTTGTTGTGGTGGATGTGATTGTGTTTATTCTCTTCGATTTTTTTTCAGTTTTGTGTCACGTTTTGCCCTATACAAAACCATACTACCAGAACCATATACCGACGCTACAATGGTCTGGCGACGGAAGTCAGTTGTAGTTTCGGTTCAATTACAGCCAAGTACGGCTGTTTAGTGCAGTACAGTGGTGTCTACAGGCAAATTTAATCGTGTCGGCTCAGAAAACGGACAGGTTCATTACGATTTATTATATATTAATTCCAGTAACACCATGTTTACTTCTTGGAACCTTGGGCAGCAACGGCGGCGGCACCAGCGGCAGCGGCTTCTGGGTCCAAGTAGTAGGCTGGCTTGGTTGGTTGCAATTTTTCGTCCAATTCGTAGACCAATGGGATACCGGTTGGAATGTTCAAGCCGGCGATGTCTTCGTCGGAGATGTTGTCCAAGTGCTTGACCAAGGCTCTCAAGGAGTTACCGTGGGCAGCGACCAAGACGGTCTTACCGGCCAACAAGTCGTTGGCGAGCTCGTCTTGCCAGTATGGCAACAATCTGTCGATGACCAACTTCAAGGATTCAGTCTTTGGGATGACAGCAGGGTCGATGTCGGCGTATCTGATGTCGCCAACTTGGGAGAATTCCGAGGCGTCATCGAGGACTGGAGGAGGGATGTCGAAAGATCTTCTCCAGGTTTGGAACTTTTCCTTACCGTATTCTTCCAAGGTTTGGGCCTTGTCCTTACCTTGCAAGGCACCGTAGTGTCTTTCGTTCAATCTCCACGATCTCTTGACTGGGACGTACAATTGGTCGGCGGTGGACAAAGCGAGGTTGGCGGTCTGGATGGCTCTGGACAACTTGGAGGTGTGCAAGACGTCGACGGTGATGTTGGCTTCCTTCAACAATTCACCGGCTCTGGCAGCTTCCTTTTCACCAACGGCCGACAAACGGACGTCGACCCAACCGGTGAACAAGTTCTTTTCGTTCCATTCGGATTGACCGTGTCTAACTAAAACTAACTTTGGCATTGTAAATATATTTGGTGTGTGTGGTGGTGTGGGATTCCAGCAGAAAAGAATTTGGCGATATCGATCGGCTTAAATAGTGTCGAGCCACGGCCGCATCCGCCATCACCAGTCGCTCGGACTTCGGAGGGCCATGGCAGTCACGTGAGTTTTCCTAAGGTGATGCTTATGTAAGGGCAACACCACCACCAGCACCCACACGTCGGTGGTGGCGTGTGGGTATCGGTGGGCACCACAGTGCTGGGTGTTACTATGGCCATGTCGGGACGGTGGGAGTGGTGGACTGGATATGGCCGGGCTGGCGCCGGGCTCCGGTCCTTTTCCGAACGGCCGGCGGTGTCAAGGAATTAATGAGAAAAATGAGACTTAGCGAGGGACGAGAGACAAGAGACGAGAGACAGGAAATTACACGATGAAGAACATCATGCTTTGGCCATGTGCTTGTAGTTGGTCTAAAGAGTTTCGTCTGGTGATATTTGTTGCTTCACGTTAGTTATGGCTCGTTTATTCATGGTAAGTTGTGGCTATATTGGTTGTGGTGTAGACTGGCACGTTTTTTCGTCCCGCTATTTTAGGTTTATTCTCGTCCCTGACTCCATACTTTGTACATTGGTTAAGGTTCAGACTGTGGAGACTCTTGTTGAGTAGATGTTTCCAGTTTTGTTTCACTATCCAGTCTTTTTTCAGGTTTGGACACTGGTAGGGATGTAGCTCGTAGTATAGCAAGACGAGAGAGGTATCAACTCGTCGTTTCATCTCCTTCAGTACATCTCCTCAGTACATCTCCTTCATACATCTCCTTCAGTACATCTCCCTCAGTAAATCGTGTCTTCCTCAGTTCTTCAGGTAGTTCCTCAGTTCATCAGGTAGTTCCTGGTCTCCGCCTCCGTCATATTCTTATGGTCGGCCGGATTTGCAGCCAGTTCATACAAGGCAATCACCGGATCCTTGGTCAACTCGGTGTACTCGCCTCTCAACTCGATGTAATGCAAATGACTTTCATCTTCATCGCCCCAGACGTCCTCAATAAACAACGTCAACTGCTGCACTCCGGTAAAGATGTGACGAGGCAAGTAATGTTCAACAAAGTCGCCGTCGTCCACAATCTCCTCTGGAACCTCGTCATCGCTGTACATGACGCCCACTTGGGGATTCTCCAACACCAAAGTCGGCTTCTTGGACTCGACGTTGTCGAAATCAATGCTGGTGTCGTTCTTGAACAACCGGATCTTCTTGGGACAGTAGCCGTCGCCATTGGTGCGTAGAATGAGCGAAAAGAGCTTGACAGACGCATTCAAGAACGGAATGTTGAGCAACACTTGTGCATCACAGTCACTCTTGACCACTGGCTGCAACTTGTACTTGTCTTCCAGTGTCCGGAACAACTTGTGCACCTCATCGGGGGGATTGGCGACGTTCAACGCCGTCACGTGCGGGATATCGATCTTGGACAAGAGTGACTGGGCCGAATTGGTGGGGATGGGGGCCACATGCAGATGCGCATGGTGATGGTGTTCGGATTCACAAGACATTTTATGGAGGTTGTAGCTTGATTTCGTGGGGGAAAATCATCATTACTTTTCGGCCTTGGGGTGGTTGTGTATTATGTAAGCACTTACCTAACTCAAAAACAAACTAGTATACAAGCACACGACCATAACGACGAAGCCCCAGATGGTCAAGCCCAACGAGAGGTTCTTGAAGATATGTTCAAGAGTAGAAGGATCGTCCAGTTCGGACCCAATCAACTTGTAGCCAAACAATCCGGGAAGAATGAACGAAATGGCCGTCGAACCCGTAGCTCCAACAATAGCCAACACCAATGCAAACGATTCGATAGAAACGGCAAGTCCGTATGCTACCACCAAGAGAACAGAAGTGATGACAATAAAAGTGGAATCAGGGAACGGGACAATAAACCCCTTTGGCCTGTCGCTCTCTTCGTCGGTCAAGAGAGTAGCCGTTTCTCCCAGTTCTGCTCTCTTGAACCAGTTGGTTTGGGTCCAGTAGTAGATGTTGTTGACGCTGATTCTGGCGGGGTGCAACATCAATGGGAACGAAAATATCACCATAAACACAATCGAGAACCGTCCAAGGGTCGTTGTCCAGTTGTTAGGGTACGAGAGGATAACATTCCCGCCAACACTGTCACCGAACGTCAAGTAACCCGACAACCCAACAACGATGAAGAACGCCGAAGATAACGCAATGGCCAAATTGACCAACTTGGTGAGTGCCGTTAACGACTTGTCCTTGGCTTCGTTGACGATGGAGAACATGTTCTGGTGGCCCGTGAACGCAAACACGATAATGGAGAACGTTGAAAACACGCCGGTGAGTGTTGGGGGTGTGAGGGTCAATTCACCTCTTTCCGTAATGTCGCCGATGAAGTAATGGGCAATCACCAATAACGACATGTAGAGAATGGCGACAAGGCCAAGAATGGAGGTATATTTCAACGAGTCGAGGTTTTTGAGGAACGACAACGGCACACAGATGACGGCCGAAACCAACACCCAGAAGGTACGGTAGCTTGATTCGTCCAAGAAGGGAACAGCCGCTATGGTAGGCATGATATCACCAACAAGCACGAGGTACGACAACGCACACCCGAAACACTGGATGGCTATAGCGATATCAAACACGACGGAAAGTGTGGGGTATGTGATGGAGCACAAGTTGAAGAAGGTGGCGCTGCCTGGAGGAACATATTTGGACACGTAGGCCTGGAGAAAGAGTCCGTAGCCCGAAGTAGCGGCTGCCAACAAGATGATGACCACGCCAAATATCAAGCCATCCGTCGAGAATGCATACGGCATCGAAAGAAGACCGGCGCCGATGATGGTTTTGATCAAGGAAATCGCCGACGAAGTGGTGGATGCGCCGCCGCCGTCTATAGAGGGCATGATTGGGTGGTGTAGTGGTGTTGGGGGGCAAAAGACGCTGAGAACAACGGGATGGTATGTGGATTGGGGCTCGTCACATCCACTTTTATTATGGCTGGGATTATGTGATTCGGGGTCCTGTATGTAGTCTGGTTGACCCGGACAAAAAAAACCAGGTGTGGAGAGGAGTGCATACAGCTACGTCTCTTACAATCCACCCACTACGGGCCAGATAGCCCAAGAGGGTATAATTAGCGGGTTATGACCGGTGGAGATTTTGTGGGTCCGATATGGCCCGAATGCCCGAGGCCGCCGCGTTCTGCTCAGCTTAGCACAAGTTGCAGCCGCCATCCGATGAAGAGACCGATGGGGGCGCCGGATCGTACGCCTAATTAGGGTTTTTTTTGTCAGCCCCCAACGATGGCCCTTTTGAGCACCAGTGTCCTGTGCGCGGCCATGGGAAACCATCGGACTTGTCAAGGTTGTCCCGTTTGGGAACCGTCACACACAGCAATCTTAAATGTGGACGATTGATTTCTCATCACTCAACAACGCCGTTGCACACCAGCCTAAAAAAACCCCAATTAGCGTGCCTTTTTTGCACCTCCGGAAACTCCTTCTTGTATTTTCCAAACTTCGCCATCCCAGGAAAACTCTGGTCGTGGCGCTGTGCTCATAATTGGCGTTTTCCCGTTTGCCTCGTCGATTTCCCGCACACCTTAGTTCGCACACTACTCCTCCACAACGTTTCGCAACAAAACAATCTTTTATCGACAAAACCCAGTGAAGATAGATATCCCTTGAAATCCCAGTCACTGCCGGATCCACAGCCCACCACTCCCGTTTGCCTCCCGCGTCTCCACCCCGCTACCCCCCCATCCACACACCCACAAATGTCCGACGGAGAATTCACCCGCACCCAGATCTTCGGCACGGTGTTCGAAGTCACCAACAGATACACCGACCTCAACCCAGTAGGTATGGGCGCCTTTGGGTTGGTGTGTCTGGCAATCGACAAGCTCACGGGCCAGAACGTGGCCGTCAAGAAGGTCATGAAGCCGTTCTCGACGTCCGTCCTCGCCAAGAGAACCTACCGTGAGTTGAAGTTACTCAAGCACTTACGACACGAAAACTTGATCACGTTGGACGACATCTTCCTTTCGCCCCTCGAAGACATCTATTTTGTCAACGAGCTCCAGGGTACCGACTTGCACCGCTTGTTGACGTCCAGACCGTTGGAGAAACAATTCATCCAGTACTTCACCTACCAGATCTTGCGTGGGTTAAAGTACATCCATTCTGCCGGCGTCATCCACCGTGACCTCAAGCCTTCCAACATTCTCATCAACGAGAACTGTGATCTTAAGATTTGCGATTTCGGCCTTGCCAGAATCCGCGATCCCCAAATGACCGGCTATGTCTCGACCAGATACTACCGTGCCCCTGAAATCATGCTTACTTGGCAAAAGTACGACACCGAAGTCGATCTCTGGTCGGTTGGGTGTATCTTGGCCGAAATCATTGAGGGAAAGCCCTTGTTCCCCGGAAGAGATCACGTCCATCAATTTTCCATCATCACCGAATTGCTCGGCTCGCCCCCAGCAGACGTCATCGCCACGATTTTGTCGGAAAACACCTTACGTTTCGTGCAGTCGTTGCCACAACGTGAACCAATTCCGTTCAGTGAAAGATTCGCCAACTGTACACACGTTGAGCCCGAAGCCATAGACTTGTTGGAAAAGATGTTACAGTTTGATCCCAAAAAGAGAATCACAGCGGCCCAAGGTTTGGAACATCCATACATGGAACCATTCCATGACCCCACCGACGAACCAGTATGTGAATCCAAGTTTGATTGGAGTTTCAACGACGCCGACTTGCCTGTGGATACCTGGAGAGTCATGATGTACAGCGAGATCTTGGACTTCCACCAGATCCTGGGCGTCAATGGCCAACCACCACAACTGCAACAACAGCAGCCAGACCAACAACAACAACAACAACATCTCCAACAACCGGCTGTTGCCCCAGAATCTGTACCTGATGAAGCCGTTTAGGACGTTTCGCAGCTTTATAGAGTAACCATATTATGTATCGCACACTACGCGCTAAATAAAAACACATAAACCAAACCTTGTTTGAAATCTTACGAGTCCACAAACGTCTACGCCATTGAATGTCCAACAAGCCTGCCCATCTCCATCCGGTTCCGGCACTAACTAAGCAGGTTAATGACCGTTTGGCAGTGTCACTTACATCCTCGGGCGATAGCTACTTGCTCGCTTTCCACAACACACTGTCAGATACCGTTGTTGTCAACCCCACCAATGGCGAGCACCACGAACCCCAAAGCGCTGCTACCGGGTCGTGGTTCTCGTTCTTTACAGACGAACCGGCTCCCGTGCCGAAACAACAGTCTCATATCGATATCTTCCTTGGCTACGTCCAATTGGCCGGATACGTGGTCTTAAACTACCGTTTCTCGTTGGGCAATGCCGTCAACCCGTCAGAGACCAACAATTGGTGGAAAAACTCCGAGTATGTCCACCATTATCAGGAGGAAGACCCTGATGAACTTGTATCTTCAAAACTCGACGCAATTCCGTTTATTAAAGATAACTCAAACAAACCGCTCGTTATTGGCGGTAAACTTGGTGGAATCCACGATTTGCCCAAGGAGAAAGACACCCAGGATAGATACAGACACTTGGTGTACGACTTGCTCTATCTGTTCAATTTGACAAAGCTTGCTCCGCCGGAAAAGATCCCCATTGACGAGTTGACAGAATCCATCATTCCTTTCTACACCACCAACCAAAGTCTTTTATTCACGGACATAACCCTTCAGCCCGGTGCCTCCAGAACATTCCACATCAAGTTCCCACAGCGCCATGACCTTCCTCCCTCTTACAACACCCGCCTGTCAGGAATCGTTGGTGATCAAGGTCTAGTCTCCATTAAATACTCGTTGATCGTAGGTTTACTGGAGAAATCGGCCAACACCCTCGTTCCATCAGCAATCTACTTTCCTCTAGAAATCAAGGGAGAGAAGGTAGGCACCAACGATAGATGGTGTCAACAAAATTACTTAAGAAGTACCATCACTGATAAGGAATGGAGCGCAGTGGAGGTACTGAAACATGAACCCAAACATACAGAAATGGTGTCACCCAAGGACGAAGAACGTGAAACCTTTCTCCAGGACTTATCAAAGCTTATTGAGGCTGATCTCTACAACATGCCCAAGATTTCTACAACAGAAAGGAGAAAGAGTGTCCATGCAGTGGAGGACGACGAAGGTTTGGTTCCTCAACTTCCGCACCATCTCAAGACACAATACCAGCTTCGTGTAAATAATCAACAGATGTGTCTTATTAGTGTTTCCAAGCCGTACTTCCATATTGGCGACGACATAAACTTCATTGTCGACATCAATCCGTTGGACCATTCGGACACTACAAAGGTTGTGGGGTTCCTTGTTCACATGGAAGCCCATGAGATATTTGGTGACGAAGCATTTGAAAACGTTTACCGAGTCACAGCCAACTCCAAGTTCAACACCATTGGCAGTGCTATGTTTGATTCTGCCACAAAAGACAATAATCACTCGTTAGTCAATGGTTCTGTACACATATCTCGTCATTTGACACAACAATTCCAATCCAGCTTGGTTAGCTTGAAGTATTTCTTGGTGTTCAAGTTCAATCTAAACGAATTTGACTTTTCACAAGAGATTCCACAGCAAACGTCCGAAACAAACGAAACCTTATTACAACACGAGGAAGACGTTTACGAGGTTGTAAAGGCGTGCAAGTTTGATAATGGAGGCACTGAGTTACGGTTCCGGTTACCAATTGTACTCCTTCCTTAGATGCAACGTTGTCGCTTCTAGTTAAGCATTAGTCTAGACCTTGGTTTTGTTACTCGATACGGAAACGATGAAGATGTTTTTCATATAAAAAATTTCCCAATCGGGAAGTCCAATTAATGAATTCTCCCAGATCGCCAATTTCCCTTTTGGGTAATACGTGGAACCCAACTCTTCCTAATCGAGCTATGGCTTGAACAAAATGGGTTAAATAAACAATACTAACAAGGGTTCATAAGGTAGACGGGCGAGAATTATATATAACCGCTTGACAGCTTGCCAAAATATAGTTTCTGCGTATTTTGTTTCCCAATTACTTTCGTTATACCCTCTAAAATGAGATTGTTCAAGTTTGCAGCCGCGTTCCTAGCTGTCACAACGGTATCAGCCGTCGTAGTAGAGCCATCATCAGAAGAATTTGAAGTGGACATTACTCAAAGAAGTATCGGATCGGTTGTGGGCACCCTCCTCCACGATATCGACATCCCTAAGATCTTAGGATCCATCAATTTCGAAGGAATTGCCGGATTTACCAACAAGTTGTTGACAGAAAACGACCACATCAAGTACTTGGATGACCTTCTTGTACTTTTGAAGGATACACACATTCTCCCAATTACAGCCAAGTTCATCGTTACCCATAACAAGACCAGAGAAATTGCCAAATCGGTGTTGGTCGACTCCTTGAAATACATAGACAAGGTCAACACAACTACACTCTTCGTGGCGTTGGACCAATCTGGATTGGCGTATTCAATTGTTGCCGGTGCTATCGAAGACCCTCAATTCTTGCCTGCGGTGTTAACGATTGTGAAGAAGTTTCTTTCTTCTGGGCAGATTTCTATTGGATCGATTATTGGTGGAGCACTCGGCGGTGGAAAGGGATCTACCGTGGTCAAATCCACAGCCATTACCTATGGCAGTGTTTCTGCAAAGGCAACTGCAGCCTTGAAGTTGTCTACAAGTGGTGGAATTGTCACAGCTCGCACCACCTCTGCCACTATTGCGGTTGTGGGAAAGTCGGTAGCAACTGATACCACGCAAGTTATTACTACCAGTGCATCATCTGGCGCTGGACTACTTGTTAAAGTGGAGTCTTACGCCAAGGCTGAGCCCAGCAAGCTCGGTTACAAGAAAAGATCAGCTGAGGAAGAAGCCTACTATCTTCAAAAAAGAGATAATATTCAAGACTTGTTGGTTACGATTTTGTCATCCGTTGAAAGATCGGGCTTACTACCCGCCACGATTTCAGCTGTGGTTGAAGATCCAAGTTTCCAAGATGAAGCTGTGATTTTACTTGGAGGTGTATTTAAAAATTTGGGCAAGCAAGTTGGCCATCTTAACTATGGAGCCATCAAACCACTTTTGTCGTCTCTTCTTCTGTCGGGATTGTTGCAGCATACTGTGGAAAGAGCCTTAGGTGATGCGCAATTAAGAAAGGCTATACTTGGCGACTTGAGTAACCTTTACAAGAGAGGAGTGATCACCGATGCTGACTTGGGCATCGAAAAGAGAGAAACTACATCTTCTGCAGCTTCTCTCGTTACTAGTGTCAGACCGTCTGCCACCGAAAGCTCTTCTGCATCGGCTCCATCAGCCGCTAGCTCAGCCAGGTCTACTGGAGCTGCTGCATCTTCGGGAAAGATCGGCCAATCGTATGTTGCTTATGTGTTGGGCGCAATGGCCGCTTCAGTAATGTTTGTAAACTGAATAATCTGTATACCAATTTGATATTGTATGAATTTACCACTCGCCAGTTTGAACCTATGACATAAATCCGATACTTTATTTACCATGTTTAGATGGTCTTTAATAGAGTACACCGGTTCCTTACCCCTTACAGGGACATTATTAACCAATTGACCCTTGCACCTCTTGCCGAGGGTTTCTCGGAAGCGGAATTCACCTTTTTAATAAGTATAAACACCAGCAAAAAAGCTAATTAAATATGAGTGTGCCTACTGCTAATTTATCAATTCCTGAATGCAATTCTCCAGTACCAGATCTATATATTGTACTCTACTAAAATGTTGAAGTTTGGTTAGCTCAATTCAATTTTGTTCCATCAACATCCTAAAACCAACACTAAAAAACCCATTTTCTCTGTGCAACGTTCCATATTCAACGTTAGATCAGGAGTCGCTTGAATCACCCTATGCCACGACATCACCTGTCAACTGGGGCCTAAACCTGTACGCAGTCCGCAACATCGTTTAGACCTGCACATAGACCGCACGATGGATGAATTATGTAATGATTACAATCGAGTTGCGGACGGATTGGTACCAGCCGTGCAAGATGAATCTTGACATCTCCGACGAAGAACACTCCGACGAACACCAATACTACAGTGACGACGACGATGCAGCCAAATCGTTTGCCTCCACTCACTACTCCACCACCGAGGACAGGTTCATTAAGGACCATGATTTGAAGGTGAAGGCGTTTGAAGCGTTACACCTTGGCGGCCATAACCAGAACCACCCGTTCCATGCGCTTCAAAGTGGCGAGGTTACTTCTTCTCCACGTAGAAGACAGTCAATTATTGACCTTCCCCGTAACCCCAAAATTAACTACCATCCGACTCCTTCGACCGCGTCTCATAACAACAACCACACCCAGAACCCCACTGCTAGTGCCAACGCCTTGCCAGAGGAATATCCTTCAGCAGAGCTTATTGAGTTGTACCAAAATGTTAGTACTTGTCTTGATCTCCGCCACAAATACCTCAAGTTATCGATCCAGAACGATGAGATGAACCCAAAGAACTCTGATGACTGGACGATTTATCCACCTCCTCCCAAGCCAACGTACAAGTCTAAGAACAGATTCAATCAGATTGACGTTACTGATGACGAAGAGGACGAATTCGAGTTTGACAAGTGCCATATTCCTCCGGCCACTACCAAGTATTCGTTCCTGGTCGATGCAGAAGATCTGTACCATGTTGTGGATGAAAACGGCAAATCTTTAGTGACAGTCCCTACCCTTCATGACTACTATTCCGACTTGAACAAAATTGTCAAAGTCTCTTCGGATGGGCCCTCGAAATCGTTTGCTTTCAAGCGTCTCCAATACCTTGAAGCCAAGTGGAACTTGAACAACTTGTTGAACGATTTTGAAGAAAACAAGCAGTCGAAGCGGAACCCTCATCGTGATTTCTACAACGTTCGTAAGGTCGACACCCATATTCATCACTCTGCCTGTATGAATCAGAAGCATTTACTCAGATTCATCAAGTACAAGTTGAAGACTAAACCGGACGAACAGGTCATTTTCAGAGATGGAAAGATTTTGACGTTGCGCCAAGTATTTGAATCCTTGAAATTGAGTGCTTACGACTTGAGTATCGATACTTTAGATATGCATGCCCATACCGATACTTTCCATCGTTTTGACAAATTCAATCTCAAGTATAATCCTATTGGAGAATCGAGATTGAGAGAAATCTTCTTGAAGACCGATAACTTCATCAACGGTGAGTACTTGGCCGAACTTACCAAGCAAGTTTTTGAAGATTTGGAATCGTCCAAGTACCAGATGAATGAATTGAGAATCTCCATTTACGGTAGATCTATCGACGAATGGGACAAACTTGCATCTTGGATTGTCGACAACAAATTGTTTTCTCACAATGTCCGGTGGTTGATTCAAGTGCCAAGATTGTATGACTTGTACAAGAAGAATGGTAATGTGTCCACTTTCCATGACATTATTAAGAACTTGTTCCAGCCATTATTTGAGGTTAGTATCAACCCTTCTTCACACCCTAAGCTTTTTATTTTCCTTCAACGTGTTGTTGGGTTTGATTCAGTTGACGATGAGTCCAAGAGCGAAAGAAACCAACAGAAGAAGTTCCCTCCTGCTGGAGCCTGGAACTCATCTACCAACCCTCCTTACTCGTACTACATTTACTACTTGTTTGCCAATTTGACTACTTTGAACAACCTTAGACTCAAATTAAACTACAACACTTTTGTTTTGAGACCACATTGTGGTGAGGCTGGTGATCCTGAACACTTGATTTCGGCGTTCTTGACGTCACACTCGATTTCCCACGGTATTCTTCTTAGGAAACTTCCGTTCATTCAGTACTTGTACTACTTAGATCAGATTGGGTTGGCCATGTCTCCGTTGTCTAACAATGCTCTTTTCTTGACCTACGACAAAAATCCTTTCTACAATTTCTTCAAGAAGGGTTTGAACGTTTCGTTATCTACCGATGATCCGCTTCAATTCTCGTACACGAAGGAGCCATTGATTGAGGAATATTCTGTGGCAGCGCAGATCTATAAGCTTTCTGGTGTTGATATGTGTGAATTGGCAGGTAACTCAGTTAAACAATCCGGTTGGGAAAACTCGATCAAGAAGCACTGGTTGGGTAAGAAGTTTGCTTTGGGTGGTGTAGCAGGTAACGATATCGAGAAGACCAACGTTCCAGACATTAGAGTCAGCTACAGAGAAGAAACTTTGAAGAGTGAATTGGAACTTGTTGATTACTACACAAAGTTAGGGACTGCCAACCCCCACAAAACAATTATTGAATAAATAGAATGAATCAATAGAATGAATATTAAAAAAAGATTGGCTGCAAAATGTTTTTCCCTGTAGAAAACCTCTCTTATTCGGCAACGGTGATTAGGGAATTTCCGCACTGATTTCCCTAATGGAGCGTTCGTCCGACAGTCGCAGCCAAAAGATGCTAAAGTAATCATTAGCGCATTTTCCTATATGCAGCGTCATGCGCTTAGGGTCCTGGGGCACCTCCAGCGAAATATATAGTAACTGCCAATCCCCCAAGTAATTGCTTCTTCTTCTTTATAGAGATGACTCGACAAATAGTTAAGCTTCGTACCGTGGCCCCTTCCCCGGTGCAATTGGCCGCCGTTCTCACCGTAGCGGGTTCTGACCTGTCAGGCGGTGCAGGTATTGAAGCGGATCTCAAGACATTCTCGGCCCATGGCATTTATGGACTCACAGCCATCACTGCTTTAACGGCACAAAACACCCAATGTGTCCAGAAGGTGGCCAAAACTTTGGCTGAACAGTTGCGTAATATCATCCAGCTCAATTTAGATGACTTCATGTATGGCCACGAGCCACTCACCCAACCATTAAAGGTAGTCAAAACTGGTATGTTGACCAGAGAAGCGGTGGAAATATTGACCTTTTATTTAGAGGACTTGCTCAAATACGGTGTCAAGCTTGTTTTGGACCCTGTTATGATTAGTACCTCAGGATCGCAACTCTGTGAACAGGAAGGAATGAAGTTGTGTGTCGAAAGCTTGGTGAAAAGTGCATTTTTGGTCACTCCTAACTTTGAAGAGGCCAAGGCGTTATTTGAAATTGCAACCGGCAAGAAGCTGTTTGTTTCGGTTACTTCTCTAGACGAGTATGTTGCGTTTGTTCAAAAGTTGCAAAAAGCCTTGGGCTGCAAAAACATCTTGGTGAAAGGAGGCCATATTCCGTGGGATACCACAATTGATGGCTTGGCTGCCGATTTGAATCATGCCCAAGTACTTGATGTCTTGTATGAGTCCAGTACCGGAAACGTCACGGTGTTTGAGTCTGAATATATTTCCACCAAGAATAGTCATGGTACTGGATGTACGTTAGCATCCGCAATCAGTTCCAATTTGGCTAAAAACACTACATTGAAAGATTCGGTGGCTCTTGCCATTGACTATGTCCATTCTGGAATGGCCTCTATCAAAAAGTTGGGGTTTGGAAATGGGCCACTCAACCACAATATAACTCCTAACGCTAGCCTTAGCAAAGTGGTGGTTCCAAAGGACCAAATAACTTATGAAAACTTTTTTGAGCTTCTCAAGACCCATCCAAGGGTGAAGGACAATTGGAAACTCTATGCTGAACATCCGTTTGTGGAAAAGCTTGCCACTAATCAACTTCCATTTGATCGGTTTCTTTACTTCTTGAAACAAGACTACTATTATCTCATTAACTATGCGCAGGTTCACGGGGTTGCTGCTTCGATTGCCCCCACATACTATCAAACCAACGCCGAAGCCACCGCTATTGCCAGCATCACTGAAGAAATAGAAAGACACAAGTTAAAGTTGTGCAAAAAATACGACATTGACTACGAAAGAGATATGGATTTGGACATAGAACTTAGTCCAGGTAGGGCATGCATGGATTACTGTGACTACTTACTTGATATTGCCAAAAAGGAGGACTACTTTGGAATCAAGGTAGCTGTTGCACCTTGTTTGCACGGCTATTTTGAAGCAGGTTCTTATGGACTCAAGATCAGAAATGAATATGAAGGAAGCTTGGGAGTATTAGAATCTCAAGACCATTCAGATACCTACGAGTCGTGGCTTGGTGATTATTCGTCTGATTGGTACGTTGAAGCTCACCAAACGGGCAAGGAAGCTTTACAAGATTTGGCTGCGACTCATACAATCGATGCTTCTAGACTAGATGAACTTATAGATATTTTCAACAAGGTGACGCTCTTGGAAGTTGCATTCTGGGACGAAGTATTGGCATAACTATATATAGAATATACAATATACCAGAAACCGAGTCGTCATTTTTGCACCCTGAGATATTTGCTGGTTGGTGTCCAACCTGCAATTCTCCTTTTTCCACGTGACCGAGACTGATCTCGTTGAACAAAGCGCCAGTCACACCTCTCTCCCACCAGCATCAGCCATGTACAATCCGTATCAGCAGGCGGGCCAGGGTCAATCCCAGCCGCAGCAGAGCTTTCAACCGCAGCAGACCGGTTTTGGATTTGGACAAGCGCCGCAGCAATTCAACCTGTTCAACCCGCAACAAACGGGGTACTTCCCGCAAGGTGGCCAACAAGCTAACCAAGGCCAGACAGGAGCGATGTACCAGCCTCAATTACAGCAGCAGCTGTTTGGATACAATCAACAGTATTCCAATCAGCAAGGATTCCAGCAGCCTGCTCAGCAACAATTCCAACCGCAGCAGACCGGTTTCCCCCAGGCTCAATCCATCCAGCCTCAGGCTACGGGGTTTATCCAGACCCAACCTACGGGATTTGGTAGTGCTGCGCCAACGGTTGTTGAAAACAATGAGATCAAAATCCCCAGTATTCGTCTTTCTTTCATCACCGTCGATGACCAGAAGAAGTTTGAGCATTTATTCCGGACTGCAGTTACCAAGGGCGAGCAGGCTATTACCGGCGATGCTGCCAGTGGAATTTTGTTGCGTTCAGGGTTAAATCCAGTCACCTTAGCGGAAATCTGGTCCTTGTCGGACACCAACAAGTCAGGCTCGCTTCTTTTCCCCGAATTTGCCTTAAGTTTGCATTTGTGCAGTTTGGCTAAGCGTGGTGAGCCACTTCCTGGCTTTTTGCCCGAGAAATGGCAAAACGAAGTCAAGAGCTTTGTGGATGCTATCAACTTCAGCGTCCCAGAAGATCCAAACAAGATCTTAGCCAACACACCCTTTGCTCCGAAGAACGACGAGTGGATGAACCCGCAAACTTCTTTCCAACCCCAACAAACTGGTTTTGGTACATCCTTTGGCCAAGCACCAGCAGTGAATCCATCACCATTGGTATCTCAAAGAACCGGTGGCGGTACTTTGATTCCATTGGCTCCTCAACAAACTGCTGGCTTGATTCCAGCGCAAAAAACTGGTCCTTTACAACAACAGTCAACTGGATACCAGCCTTTGCAGCAGCAAACCACTGGGTATCAACCAGTTCAGCAACAAACGACTGGCTTTCAACCGTTGCAACAACAAACTACTGGTTACCAGCAGCAGCAGCAGCAGCAGCCACAACAATTCCTGCAACAATCCAATTTCCAGCCTCAATTGACCCAGCAGAGGACTGGTAATGGTGTATTACAAGCTCAAGGCACCGGTTACCAACCACTGACCAGCTTTCAGCCCCAGACAACCGGTTTCCAACCACAACCAACAGGGATGTTGCAAGCTCAGCCTACAGGAAAGCCAGGTGAATGGGGATTTGTTAATATTCCTACTGGTGGCTTACCAGGTTTGAATGCCATGCAACAACATTTCTTGCCCAATGCTCAGTTGAATAGCAACAACTTGCAGAACGTCATGGGCGGTTCGTTGAAATCTAACGTTACCTGGGCTATCACCAAGCAAGAAAAGCAAATTTACGATGGTATTTTTGGAGCTTGGGATACCCAAAGGAGAGGATTCGTTGACGGTGACGTTGCCTTAAAGGTATTTGGTAAGTCCGGCTTAGGTAGACCCGATTTGGAATCCATTTGGACCTTGGCTGACACGAGCGATAGAGGTAAATTGAACAAGGACGAGTTTGCTGTGGCCATGCATTTGGTCTATAGAAGATTAAACGGTTTGGAGATTCCTATTCGCTTACCTCCTGAATTAATCCCACCCTCAAACAAGTATTTGCAAGACACTGTGGACAGCATGAAGAATTCTTTAAGAAGTAACCCGTCTAAACAAGTTGCCTCCAAACATACCAAACCTGATGGCACCAGATTTAAGAACGACGATGACAATGTTGGATATGTTGCATCCACTCGTCACAGAAGCCGTGGTAGTTCTAGTGCTGGTTCCAAGAGCGGTGTCAAGAGCTCTTCTGACTCTGACTTATCTATTGACGATTTGCGCAAGTTGATTCGTGAAAAGAAAATCTTGTTGGATGCGTTGGATGCCGAGGATCAAGACTCAAACTATTCTCAATCTGATTCTAAATCTTTACAAGAGATAGAAGGTTTAAAGAAGCAAATTCATGACGTCCAGGGTAAGTTGGGCGACGTGTCTAGTGGTTCCTTTGATGAGAAAAAGACTATGTTGGATTCATTGAATCGTCTTACTCGTGACAAGGTTCCAACTTTGATTTCAAGCATCCACGATGTCAACCAGGAAATCTCGAGGAAAAAGGTTGAATTATTCAAATTGAAGTTGGCCAAGCAACATCCAGACTGGAAACCAAACAGTGTAGATGAAATTGTCGGAACAGGCCCTAACGGACAAGTTACCGACCTTGATAGAAGAAAGCACGACTCCAAACAAAAGTTGAAGCAAAGAATGGCTGCTTTGACAGGTAGATCATCAGGATCTAGCTCCAACTCAGACTTAGACTTGAAGGTCAAGCAGGAATCCGAAAAAGCCGGACAAGATAGAGACGGCCAGTCTGCCATTATCCAAGATATCGAATCTAGTATTAAGGAATTAGAAGATGGTGCTGCTTCCAACTTGCAAGTTACAAATAAGGAAGAAGTCGGTGCATCTAAATGGTTGAACGGCGATGGGGTGTCGCAAGAAGTTGCCCAGTTCATTAGAGAATTGAATGCTTTTGCCAAGCAGGCTAAATCTACTCAGCCTGCAACTGCTTCCTCTGTGGCCGCTCCCTCTAGAGCTGCTCCTGAGTCTGTCAGTGCATCCCCAGTTCCTGCTTCTTCTGGCTCCAGCTATAATAGCTACAAAACTCCAGAAGAAAGGGCTGCGTACATTAAGGCGCAAGCTGAAAAGAGAATGAATGAAAGATTGGCGAAATTGGGAATTTCCCGTAGCAGAGGATCTTCTGTTGTCTCCCAACCAGAACCGGAGAAGCCAGTGGAAACAAAGCCAGCACCACCGGCCCAAAAGGTTGAACCACCACTCCAGGAAAAGCCAGTAAAGAAATCAATTACGCAACCGAAAGAGGTGAAGCAAGCAGCCCCAGAATCTTCGGATGAAGAAGACGATGCTGAATATGCCGAATTATTGAAGCGTAAGAAGGAATTGGAAGCTCGTGACAAAGATCGTGCAGCCAAGAAACAACAGCAAAGAGAAGCAAAGTTGGCCAAGCTCAGAAAGGAAATGGAGGACATTGAGAACAAAGCAGAATCTGATTCAGACGATGAGCCTGTTACCGCTGTTCCTACATATGGTCCTGGTGCTACTAAAAAGGCAGAAGCTCCTAAAGAGACGCAAAAGGAAGTTGCCCCAGTTCAGGAAGCTTCAAAGGAAGCTCCAAAGGAAGTTGCTCCAGTACAAGAAATCCCCAAGACTGTATCCGTCAATGGTACTCATGAAAACAATCCATTTTCAAGACCACAACCTCAAGCCCATAACTCGTACACTAACACTAATCCTTTCTTTAAAAAGACTTCTCAGGCTGCCAGTATTGATCCAAAGAAGGCTGCGTCTCAAAGAGCGTCCCAAAGAGGATTGGGTGATGATGACTGGAGTGACCAAGAGGATAACTCTAGTGATGACGATGGCCCTAACCGTGCAGGTGCTGCTCAGTTGGCCAACTTGTTGTTTGGAGGAATGTCTGCCCAACCAACTGGTGGCGTGAAGGCTGAACCTGCCTCTCAAAAGGTTGAACCACCGCAAGTTGAAGCTCCAAGTGTTGAACCACCTCAAGTTGAAGCTCCAAATGTTGAACCACCTCAGGTTGAAGCCCCGATCCCAACATGGCCAACATCTGCATCTCAAGATGATTTGGGGTTGATCAATGAATCAAGACACGATGACGATGTCTTGCTGATTCCCGACAGTTTGTCGTCGACCGAGTTTATTGATGCTGACCAGACGACTCCGGTTCCCGAAGCTCCTCAGATCCCTACAGAAGCACCACCTATTCCAAGTGGCGGTGTTCCACCCCCACCTCCACCTCCATCTTTTGCACCACCAATCCCAAGTTCCATTCCACCACCACCGCCTCCCCCACCTGCCGGTGGTCCACCACCTCCTGCTCCACCTCCACCGTCTGCAGGTGCTCCACCACCACCTCCACCACCTCCACCATCAGTCGGTGGTGGTGCGCCCGCTGCTGCCCCTAATTTAGGGGCTCTTTTGGGCCAGATCACCGGTGGTACTTCGTTGAGAAAGGTTGACGCTAGCGAGAAGAGAATAGCAGAAGGTTCTGTTGTCGGTAAAGTGTTGAACTAGACGTTGATTTATAGTAATAAAGTTCTAATTGTTATTGTTGATATTCAGAAACCAAGCGAAGCTTTCGACTATCGTAAAAGTGATGGGTTATTGCTTCTTGTACACTGAATTATGGTAAATATAGCTTGAGGCTGGAATAATTTAGCCTTTTTGGGGTCACAATATTTGGTGTTGGCAAAACCTACCACGCTTGAACGTCAAGCAACGCTTCAAACGTGGTCCGAACAACCTATACTAGTGTACAACATGAACTATTAAGTTTGCCGACTTCTTGGACAAAAGAATGTTACATACAATTACTGGCTGCAAAAACACAATGGTTAATACGTCGTTTACTTGGCTTCTGGGAACCTTTGCCAGTGCAATGACTAATTAATCTTGATCGACCGTTGGCTGCTACATGTGGTTCATTTAGACATTCATTCATAGTTATTAAGTTCTCAAACATATACAAGAAATAGATATTTACATTAATGGTTTTGTTGGACGTGGATCTTGCCATCACGAACATTCACATGGACGGTTTCGTTTTCCTTGACCAATCCCTTGATCAACAACATGGCAAGCGGGTTCAAAATTTGTTTTTGCAAAACTCTGTTCAAAGGACGGGCACCAAAGATTGGATCGTATCCCAAGTCGCAAAGCTTGATTTTGGCATCGTTCGTAAGTGCCAACGTGATTCTCTTGTTCGTCAAACGGTCGCCTATCTCCTGAAGCCTGATTTCCAAGATGTTCTTCAACGATTCTTTCGAAAGACGGTTGAAGATCAATACTTCGTCCAATCTATTGAGAAATTCCGGAGGGTAGTACTGTTTGAGAAGCTCGGAGATGTTTTCCTTCGTGGTATCAGCGATGTGGCCATCTTCACTGGTGTTTTTATCGGCAAGAAGAAGTTCTTGACCAATGTTGGACGTCATCACTATAATAGTGTTTCTGAAGTCGATATGTTTGCCATGACTATCGGTCAATGATCCCTCATCCAACACTTGAAGCAAAAGTTTAGAGACGTCCAGATGGGCTTTTTCAAACTCGTCAAACAAGACAACGGAGTATGGCTTCCTCCGAACTGCCTCTGTGAGTTCGCCGCTCTCCTCGTAACCAACGTATCCTGGTGGAGAACCAATCAACCGAGAAACAGTATGCTTCTCTTGGAACTCCGACATGTCAAACCGGATTACCGACAGCTGATCATTGAATAAAAACTCGGCAAGCGCTTTTGTCAACTCGGTCTTCCCGGTACCGGTAGGTCCTAAGAAGATGAACGACGCAATGGGCCGTTTTTCACTGGTGAGCCCAGCTCTCTGGAGTCTTACGGCGTCAGCAACGGCATGAATGGCTTCGTCTTGCCCCACAACCTTTTGTTTCAACAATACTTCCATGTCAAGTAACTTGTCGACCTCGCCCTTGATGAGGTTGGTGACAGGAATACCTGTCATCTTGGAAATTACGGCAGCGATATCATCAGACGTCACAGAGTCATGTAACAACGATTCGGCACTAGATTCTCCTGTCAATTCGTTGACTCTCTTTTCCAACTCGGGAATCGCAGCATATTGCAACTCCGATGCCTTACCGTAGTTACCGTCTCTTTGGTATTGGTCTAAGTCGAACCTGGCCTGTTCAAGCTCCAGCTTCGCATTTTTGATGTTATCAATCAGCTGTTTTTCAGATTCCCACTGTGAAGTGAACTCCTTGAGCTCGGCTTCCTTGAGATGGAGCTCTTGTTCCAACTTGGTACGACGGTCCGTCGAGAGCTGGTCCTCTTCCTTGCGAAGCGACTCCAACTCAATCTGGATCGTCATGATTGATCTGTCTAATTGGGCAATAGCATCTGGCTTGCTTTCATGCTGGAGTCTGAGCGTCGAACATGCTTCATCCACCAAATCAATGGCCTTATCAGGAAGAAATCGATCGGTAATGTATCTGTTGGAGTAAACTGCAGCAGTAACAAGGGCACCATCGGTGATTCTGACCCCATGGTGTACTTCGTATCTTTCCTTTAACCCACGCAAGATCGATACTGTGTCAGGGACGGTCGGTTCATTGACCTGGACTGGTGAGAACCGCCTGGCCAAAGCGGCATCCTTCTCGACGTATTTACGGTACTCTTCAATGGTGGTAGCACCGCAGAGTGACAACTTTCCTCTGGCCAATGCTGGCTTTAACAAGTTGGATGCATCAATCGAGCCCTCTGCCTTCCCCAACCCCATAAGAAGATGGAGTTCATCCACAAACAAGATCACCTTGCCCTGTTTCTCTTCCACTTCCTTCAAGATCGACTTTAACTTGTCCTCAAAGTCACCCCGGAACTTCGAGCCCGAAATGATGGCTGCAAGATCAAGGGTGATGATTTGCTTGTTTTTCATCGATTCAGGCACCTCACCCTTCAAGATCCGCTGGGCGAGGCCCTCCATAATGGCGGTTTTCCCTGTCCCAGCGTTCCCAATCAAGACAGGGTTGTTTTTGGTTCTCCTCGACAAGATCTGGATGGTTCTGCGGATCTCTTCGTCACGGCCGATAACGGGGTCCAATTTGCCGTCTTTAGCGAGCTGGGTCAAGTCCAGGCCAAATTTCTCTAATGCCGGACGTGTGTCTTCCTTTTCTTGAGTCATCAGGAGATGCTTAGGTGTGGAAGACAGGAAGTGGCGGCGGAAGCTAAGGGGAGTTGAATTGGAGACTATGGCCGCCATCGTTGATGGCAAACCCGTTCTTGCAGCACCTAACGGCATGCGCAGGAACGTGGACAAAGAGGCAGACGCAACTGCCGGCCGAACATGGCGCAATGCAGTACGTACTGTGTTCCTTGTAGAAATCCTGTGTATGTTGCCATTCAACATGTTTGTCGTGTACAACTGGGCACTAGGGTGCTTATATGTTAAGTGGTTGCATTCGAGAAGATTCGGGAATGTTCTGAGCAGGATCGGGTATATGCAGGATGCTGGGGTTTGCAACTTTCTAACCTCTGACCCTTTGATTGTTACGTTGTTGGGTTTATGAAGACGGAAAGGTTTCATTGGCACGGAAGATTGATTTCTCGTGCTGGTGATGTTATAATAGAGCCTAGAAAAGCGAAGTAGGTTTTTTGCTGCTGCCAAATGTAAGAACTGAATGGCTGCAAAATATTAATCAAGGTGTGAGGTGTACGATGGAATAAGTTGATTTAAGCAAAGATCGTTCGTTCTCTTTGATTATACCACCTAAAGTACCGGATTATATTGGAGCTATTGACGACGGAATTTTAGAGACTACTTCACATATCAGTAGCACCAAGTTTAACTTGAATCGTCGAGAGATATTGCCTGCCACAGGTATGAACCTGCAATGTTATTTTGAAAACCTATCCACAAGAACAAAGCATCTCATATATCCAAAGCCTAAATACGTTCTAGCGATGGAGAAACACCAATGAACGTGTTACAGCAGGATAGTTCCGTATGGTAATCTATTTGTATGCAGTAACGGCTGCAAAATTGGTTTCTGTCGGCATACGCTACGTTCCTAGTACTGATCCTTCCGTGAATCCCCGTGTAGTATTTCCTATACTTTCTATTAATTTTTGTTGTCGTGCCAATAATCGTCAGCAGAATAGCCCGGATGGGGCTGGAATGGCGGCGGCGCAGACTGGCCCTCAGTGGGCTGGTCGTCGTCGTCCCAGTAGTCGTAATCAACGTACTCATCATCAAAGCTGCCAGCACTGTCAAAGTGGTTCGTGGCAGTGAGATTTTCTTCCGTTGGGTCGTGGACTTCGTGTATTTGCACCGGCTGCTGTATGGTTTGGTGTACTGTTTGGTGTATGGTTTGATGTACCACTGGTGCTATTTGTACCGTTGGTGGTGCAGCTGTCAGTGCAGATTCTATTGGTTGGTTTGGTTCCGATGATTGTGTAGGGTCCGATGCTTGAGTGGCCTCCACGCGGATCAACCGCATTTCTTCCTCTTTCTCGTCTTCCAACGTACGTACCCTCATGGTGGTGCCATCCGAGAACGATGAGTCTGATGGCTCCTTGGCATCCTCTACTGTCAGACGCCTGAACCAGCGGCGTTTTGGCTTCTCTGGCGCTGGGTGCAAACTCAACACATCGTCGATGGAAATTCTTCTGCCTAGCACCCCCATAAGCTCGAAACGCTTCTCCAAGAACTCGATGTTGAGAATCCATTCCCACACGATGTTGACAATGATGATTTCCAAGAGAAATGGGAGAAGCGAAAGCCAAGTCTTGACAAGCCACTTGTCGCGGTATAGGGAGAGGGCAAGAATATTGATGATGGCGTGAAGTGCAAACACCAGCCACACAAATATGGCTAGCGGCAAGAGCCGCCGGGAGTAGCACACTTTGCGTGGATTCTTGATGATGGTGGTGTAGTAACCTAGCGATGCCGCGACCCACGCCAATATCGCGAGCTTGAGCGCCGAACGAACCGCTCGCCAATTGACGGGCTCGGGTTCAATGGACAGATTAAAGATAGACGAGTTGGAGTTGTATTTCACCTCGTAGTAGGTCGTGATGATGGTGTAAGCCAAGACGAAGGTTGCGCCGACTGCCATGCTGTGATAACGGAACCGATGTCGCGTAATGTGCCACACCATCTGCATCCATGCCAAGTGGGTCAAGATCTGCAGCAATATCACCAACACTCTATAGGTATTGCCGTTGTAGAGCTGGTCGTGGAGCTTGATTATGTCTAATGTGTCGTTGTAGTATTCATCACGCGAACCCTCGGTTATCCGACTCAACAAGACCGTGGCCACGACCGAGTAGAAAATGGTAGCCAACTGTGACAACCATGTCCGGCGCTTGCTGCGGGGCAGCAAGTAAAGGAGAAGCGTGAGCATCCAGCACGAGACACACGTTCCACAGATGGTGAACAAGAGTGCCACGAAGGTGTCGCCATTATCGCGTTCGTTATAGGGAGAGCCAACGCCGGGGCCATCCAGGATGGTATCGCTGATGTTTTGTGCCGAAACCAACTCGATCAAAAGCGGTATCAGGCAGTTGGTGACGTAATATGCTGGTAGAAAGCCTGCCGTCTCATTGGTGTCTCCGTTCAACAACGAACCTAGCGGCAACAGGTATACCAGACAGTTGATGGGAAGATCACTTTTCTGTAGATACAAGAGCAGCAGGTTGCCCATAGTTAAGAAGTCGGAAGACT
The DNA here is from genome assembly GCA_003706575.2 of Teunomyces cretensis. Lineage (NCBI taxonomy): Eukaryota > Fungi > Ascomycota > Pichiomycetes > Serinales > Debaryomycetaceae > Teunomyces > Teunomyces cretensis. The sequence continues at coordinate 427,806 of PPLT02000004.1, read as the reverse complement.
CCATGGGTATCTTGCTATTTATATTGTTTGGGGGTTGTTTTCTTGGTTTTTCTTAGCATTTGATGGTAGCTGGATGTCGGGGTGCTTGGCGGAAAAATGTCGTGGGATGTCGGATCAATGGTAGGCAATCAAATGTCGTCGTCAACAAATGCCGGAAAATCCTCGATGCTCACGATGTTCCACCCCATGTGTAAACACTTTGCTCCGGTTCAAAAATCTTCTTTTCTACATCAACTTTGGACTCTGATGATCGCCAGGGCGGTGTAAACCGAAAGTTTGCTGTTGCGAGCCCCGCGCTCTCCAACAATTGCCAAGTGAGATGCAGACACCAGTAGAATATCGTGACATAAAAAGTCGCTGTGCGTGAAAATGTCGTTCCGACCGTTGTTTTTTTTTCAAGTCGTCAAGTTTGACCGGAACATGTTTGAGGGGTATGTGCCCTGGGACTAATTTTGACGTCCTGCATATCACTCGAGCCTTGATCAAATCAAGCTTCACCAACAACCTCACAACACCACCATACATGTCGCTTCCACCACCACCGGCGCCAGGAAGTGCCTACGCCTCTCAAAACGGCAGTCGTGATAATTTATCCGACGGGTTCCAGAACCTTGCTCTCGGCAGTCCGCGTACCAAGAAGAAGCGGGCTGCTCGTGCCTTTCATACCGATGTCACTGGAACACCATTACAAGACCCGGCTACGTTTCCACCAACTCCAAACTTCCAGCAGCATTCTAGTCAGCCTGTAACTCCGTTTCAGCAACCATCTGGCTACTTTCAGGGCTCTCCCGCCGCCCAGTTCCTGCAACCACCAACGCCGTTCCAACAACCTCCTACACTGTTCCTGCCAGTCCAACAATTTCTGCCAGGTCAACAGTTTCCAGGACAGCAGTTTCTGCCCGGCCCTCAGGAGCATCAGCAAGCAGTTGGAATAACCGAGGCTGGACCCAGTGGCAGCGCTGACCTCTCGATTTCCGATTTTCGCTACAATAGCCAGATTGAGTATTTGTCTGAAAAATCGTTTCTTACGTTCCAGAACGTTTCTCCGCCAGACTCCACCACCCAGTTCCATGCCGTCGATCAGGGTACGGCACTGTCCAAGTTTATCCGCTCGTCGATGTACTATGTTCCCGAATCGGAACAATTGCGCCAGGCGACAAAGTTGCCTGTTTCGGTGACCATCAGGCCATTTGCACCATTGTTGGACACTGAAGACCCCATTCCTGTTGTTGACATGACACGCGACTTTCATAGCGATGATCCCCTTGATAATGGACCTATTAGATGTCGTCGGTGCCGGACTTATGTTAATCCGTCGATGCAGTTCCGTCCCAACGGAAGATTTAGCTGTAACATCTGTCAGTTCCCCAACAACATTGTTCCAAGTGATTACGACTCACTCCTTGATGTGCATGGTCAGCGTTACGACAAGTTTACCCGTCCAGAACTCCACCGCGGTGTGTATGATCTCGTCGTGCCCAAGGAGTACAACTTTGAAGAGAAAGATGCTCACCCACTCCACCACATCTTCTTGGTTGACATCAGCGAGCAGAGTATCAAGCGGAACTTGCCCGTGTTGGTAGCGGATGCCATCCGTGCAGTTTTCAGCGAAGAAACGGCCACCAAGTTTGCCCTTATTGCCTTCGATAAAAGGCTTCACTTCTACAACCTTCTGCCTGAACTTCAAAAAACTCAGATTTCGATTTCATCTGATTTGGAAGATCCATTTGTTCCATTCAGTGCCGGATTATTTGCTGATCCAGAAGAATCTCGCAACATCATCGAGGATGCTTTGAACCATTTGGAACTGTTGTGTTCGGGCGATTATGTACCAGATGCCGAGTCTGCATATGCGGTAGCTCTCCGCACGGCAATCATGTGCTTAGACCAGTACGGCGGTGGTAAGATTACCTCGCTTGTGTCGACATTGCCAACTTGGGGTCCTGGTGCTCTCAAATACAAGGACAACAAAGCTGTTGGCAGAACCCCAGCTCCTGAAGTTGAACAGAAAGTATTCCTCAACGATAACGACTACTACAAGCTTCTTGCCAAGGATGCTACTGCGAGAAACGTCGGGTTGGACGTGCATGTAGTTTCTCCAGCGGCCGTGGACTTGTCAAACATTGGATGGCTCGCATCAGTGTCTGGAGGGAACATATCTCGTTGGGCCCATTTTGACTACGAGAGAGATGCCCGTGCTCTTACCGCCAAGATCGTAGCTAGCGTGCAAAGGGTCGTTGGATACCAAGGACAGTTGAAGTTAAGATGTTCCAACGGTCTTCAAGTTTCTCAGTATTACGGTACTTCATCTCCTGCTTCTGATGTTACTGCAGCAGGAACCCCTCGTGACCCCGTTGTTCCTGTTCTTACAGAGGACCAGACGTTCACGGTACTTCTTGAGTACGACGGCAAGCTCAACACCAAGTATGACTGCCACTACCAGGCTGCATTGTTGTACACCGATGTATATGGAGTGAGAAAAGTTCGTGTGATTAACTTGGTGCTTGCAGTGAGCGAACGCCTTGAAGATGTGTTCAATTTCGTTGACGAAAACGCTGTTGTTGCTGCCATTGTTCGTGATACGCTTTCGTTTATTGGTAAACAGCCATTGACCGAACTCCGTGAGTCCGTCAACCGCAAGTTGGTTGAGATCTTTACTCAGTATCGCGCCATGAGCGAGTTGGGCCACAACAGGAACCGCACCTTGACTAGTCAGTTGCTATTCCCCGACTCCATCAAGCACTTGCCGCTTTACATGTTGGGATTCATCAAGTCCAAGGCACTCCGTAACACTTCGGGCCTTCCTGCCGATGCTCGACTTGCCGATTCATTCACTATGTTGACCATGCCGGTGGACAGATTGATGTATCACTTGTATCCTGCATTGGTAGAGCTCCATTCTTTAGGAGAAACCGATGGTTTCCCCGAACAGTACGGTCTCCGGTTACCACCATTCAAGGACCTCGCTACGTCAAGTTTGCAACAAGGTGTGTATATCCTTTGCAACGGTACACAGGTCTACTTGTGGGTGGATCCTTTGGCTAACATTCTTCTCATCAAGGACCTTTTTGGTGAGCACGTAAACTCGGTGGAAGAACTTAGTCCTCGTCTCGATGAGTTGCCGGAGCTTCCCACGCATATATCTGAGCAAGCCCGCAACATTGTCGCTTATTTCCAGAAGGTTGTTGGCTCTCCTACTTTGGGTAGTGCCGGAATCCAGATTGTCCGTCCAGGGATAGATGGAGCAGTTGTTGAATTCAAGGAGTCGTTGGTTCAGGACGCTCTCGACAACTCGATGGCCCTGAATGGGTCGCCAGGATACGCCGACTATTTGACCAATTTGCATAAGGCTATCCGTGTCCAGCTCGACAACGACAAGTCGTCAAACAAGGTGAAGAAGTCTGTGGAGTCTGCCAATATGCATGACGACACGTTAGCGCAGAGGTTGATTCATTTTTGAATGTAGATAGGGCAAGTCATGGTTGCACATTGCTAGTAGTATAATGAGTACCGTTAAAGGTAAGTAATCGACAGCATAATAAAATAGTGAATAATAAAAGTGTAGAGGTTCGTTAGCTTTGTCATTATTGAGGCTATGTAGATTAAAAATGTCGATTGGCTGCAAAATGTATTTAAATATTTCAGTAAATCCGGGACGAATCTAGTCTGTCTATATAAACTCTCGTTGCAAAGAAAGTGCTGTTGTATTAATCACTTTATGACTACCGGCCGTTAATTTATCACCTTTAAAATATCCTCTATTATCTCCATGATCTCCCCGTCGCTTTTCACGCCTTCCAAAACACTCTTGATCCTTGCATCCAATGATACGCCAGCATTTGCAGCCGCATATACTATGTTTAACAATACGTAGCTCACGCGGAGCAAAAGGCTCTGGTTGTCCTGGTTTCTGTATATCTGTAAGATCACGTCGACCAACGTCGTTGCAATGTCTTGCTGGGTGGCCACAATCTGTGCGATCATGTCAAACTCCGTGGCATTCGCCAACATTCCGGCAAGAACTATCTGCAACGCTTCGTCCTTCGAATCTAGTAATTTCACCAACAACACCAAGCGCTTCTTGTTATCGTTGCTTTCGAGGTTAAAAAACTTGGCAAGCATCGCCGGCTCCACAATAAGATTACTCACAAGCTCCCATGCTGCTCTTTGAACCACGGGCTCGTCGGAATCGATGATCAAGTTGTTGATATGATCGAACGCATGCTGGACCAAGTATCCACGACAAGAAGCGTCGGAAGCAACGTTGGTTAAAGCCAATAACGATTCAAACCGGTCCAACCTCGTCATCTCGTAAAGGTACTGGTCCTTGTCATTCTGGAGCAACCCCGTGTACTTGGTGATATCGGGGCCCAACAACTCTACCAAAAACGGAATGCACGTCTTGATATCGTATTTCTTGAAGGCAAGGGTCGGATTGATAGCAATTAGGATCTTGGCTAATGCCCTGAGTGCATAGTTGCGGACTTCTATCAGTTCAGCAGCGCTATTGGTTGGTCTTGTGACTCCCTCCTTTACACTGCTGTTGTTGACCAAATAGCCAAGCAATGCGTTCAAAGCACCTTGCTTCGTGAGTTCCTGTTTGACCTGGCGGTCCTGATCCGTGGATATCATGTAGATAATCATGATGTATTGTATGAGAATGTTCTTGGAGTCTTGCTGAACCTTGGAGACCACGTCGATCACGTTATGGGTGATCAAAAGCGATTTGTTGAATAGATGAATCAGTTTCTGGTCTTCGGTAGGTTGTTTGTTGGTATTGGCAACATTTTTGAGTTGTTTGGCCGTCGTTTCGTTCTCTTTGATCTTGCAAAGGTTGGAAATTGTCAATACCAACCCGTAGAGCGATGTTTTGGAAACGTCTTGTTTTTGCAATCTTGTCATGATGACTTCTATTGCTTCCTCATCGTTGCGGATCTGGTTTTTCACCGTCACATTCAACGTCAAGTATGCCAATCCTTCAATGACAAACTCGAGCTTCTCTTGTTTCTTCAAGTAAACTAGTAAAGTCTCGGTAAGATCGGAGACTTTGACGTCGTTGTTCTTTTCCAACAGAATGAAGTTCCATAACTTGACAAGAACAAGCGTTGAGAGTAACTTGAGCTCGGTATCTTGCTGCTGGGCCCCCATTTTCACCAACCCGACGTAGTTTTGCGTGTTAAACTGTCGACATTCGTCGTTGATGCACGACGCGGCAATTAGCCCCAAGATTTCCTTTGTAATCATCTTTTGGTTGGGATAGCCGGTATTTTTGGCAATGATACGGTCAATCTCGTTCAATATATGCCTTTTGGTTTCGTTGTTGATATAAATTGGAGCAATAACTTCTGGTAGTATCGGAAAGAAAATCTCGAGAACCTTGACATAATTCACAAACTGCGATATTGACGGATTACTGTCTTCATAGATAAGCTCGAGGAACTCCGTAACATCGTCTACTGTGGCCTTGCGGTCGCTCTCGAGATGTTTCACAATAATGAGCAACGAGAGGGAAATGACGTCTTCTTTTTGCAGCAATGGATTCAACAACGGAAGAAACAAGCTCACGTGGTTCTTCTTGCAACCATAGTTTGTTATTAACAGGAGATACACCGACAAGTAGAACGTTGTCACCGGCTCGTTGTTGGTAGTCTTGAGCAAGGTTTTGATTGTATTCACCAAATTGTCGATCACTTCTCCATTTTTGGCAATGTTTAAAATCACGGCACCATTCAAATCCCCGACCTTGTATAGTCCGGTTAAGAATCGTTCGGCATTGTCTATAAGTATCTCGTAAAGTGCCTTCGACGTTTCTTGCTTCTGAGATGCTGATATGAGTTCTGACCGCAATTGTTTCTGGATTTCGTCTGAGACTTGGAAATCCGGGTCAAATATTTGCTTAAGATCGTGTGAGATGTTTAAAGACTCCACCTTTGCTGTTATTGCATCGATATCGCCCATTTCATTCAAAGTAAGATGATTAGGTGATTGATCCGAATATCCTGTATATATCTCTTGTAAAAAAACTGTCTGCATACAATTGAACAACTGTCTGCATATTGGAACCAGTTCTTGAAATCACATCAAAACTAATCAGGTACACCATGGATACTTCGACTGTGCTCGAGAAGTACACGCAAGACCTCTCCAACTTGCCGTTGGAGGTCAAGCATCTATTGGAGGAGATCAAGACGAAAGATGTTCACTTGATGGAGGCCCGCAAACGGTACCAGGCCAAAGACAACCAGATCCATCGATTTATCCGATCGAACGGCACACTTACAAAACACCCCAAGGAACAACAATTATACGCAAAGATAGAAGAGGAGATGCAGACGGTGCAAAAGTTACAGAAAGAAAAGATTGTTTTGGCAAATACGGCGCTCTTTTTGGTTTCGAAACACCTTTTCAATTTTGAGACAGATATAACCAAGCTAGAGCGTGACGAGCTCTTGCCTCCAGTGGAGGAGACGTTGGATAGCGAAAGGAACGAATTGGTGTCTGTTTCGGGCTATTCAGACTCAATTTCGGGGTCCACCACTCCCCGGAACGGCAGTGCCAATGGAAATACGCCATTTTCCGACAGTCTGGCGCTCAAACGACTCCAGAAACGCAAACAGATTGGTTTACGCAGTGTTGGAGCCAGTGTGGGGTCGCATGCAGCTGCTTCACGACCGTTCAAGCGCCTCAAGTCAGAGGATCTTGACGATTTGCCCAAATCACTTGCATCTATCGGTTCGCTAGGTATTGGTGGCGACGATTTACAAATGGGTATGGGAATGAATGAACACGGCCCTGGAAACAACGGGGAGGACGCAGACAATAATCTCTACTGTTTCTGTCAACGGGTATCGTTTGGCGAAATGATTGGGTGTGATAACGACGATTGTAAGTTTGAGTGGTTCCACTGGAGCTGTGTGGGCATTACTTCGCCTCCAAAGGACGATGATATATGGTACTGCCCTGACTGTGCACCAAAGATGGAGAAGCGAAAGAAGAAGAGAAAGAACTAGGTTTAGTTTTAAGTATTGTATCATAGGAAGGTTGCAGCCAGGTCTGCATGTAATATAAAACGTTAGTGTCTGAGATGATGCCCGATGTGGCTAGCACCCGCAGTGTTCTCCTCGAGTTGTACATGTCTGCAAAAGTTTGTGTCTGAAGCAGTTCTTATCCGAAGTATCTTTAATATGTAGTCCACTCGTACTGCTTGTTCTATACGTCTAGGCTCATTATTGACTGGGCCCCTGTGCGCATGTACCCCATATAATCTAGGCTCATAATTGAAACAAGGAGTGAGGCAACAAACTTATTTACTTATTTGGAGAGTTGATAGGACTTTGATGGGGGAAAATGATTGGTCAAACATCAGACATCCGACACCCGATATTGGACATTCTGACACTGGTGTCTTATTGTCTGCATCTGACCCTGGAAAATGACACATTCTTGTCCCGGAAACAGGCGGGGATAATAGAGTCCTGTACACACCATTTTGAGCCTGGAAGGCGTGAGCCGCTGATTTGAGGCAACAACAGAAGAAATATCGTGGTCGTTTACAAAATTATACCCATCGCCGACCACAGCTTATCCCACGCCAGACACTCTGTTTGAATAGAGAGAAAAATTGCGTTATTCTTCCGTTTAAAAAGTCTGCAGATATTTTGTTGTTGATCCAAACACAAACGTAAAAAACTGCATCAGACAATTGTGTCAGATCCATAACTGTCCACTCGCTTATCCTAAAATGAAGTACCAAGTCTTGCTCACGGCGTTGGTCTTGAATGCTGTGTCAGTAGCTGCTGCCGATCCCGCTCCAGCTGCTCCTGCTGCTCCTGCTGCTCCTGCTGCTGACGCTGGCGCCGCTACTCCCGCTGCTGGAGCCGGTGCAACTACTCCTGCTGCTGGGGCCGGCGCAACTACTCCTGCTGCTGCTACTCCTGCTGCTGCCACACCTAATGCAGCTACACCTGCTGCTGCTACCCCTAATGCAGCTACGCCTGCTGCTGGAGACACAAACACTCCAGCCGTCCCCACCACGCCCACAACGCCTGCTGCCGGCGCTGCTGGCAAAACTGGCACTGGAACAACTGGTACAGCCAAAACGCCAACAGCTGCTGGTGCAACCGGAACTGGTACCGGAACCGGCACTGCCGGGATCATCGACCCCAACCAAACCACCGCTCCAGCTGCTGTGCCTGCTGGAAACGGTATCGGGCTCGGGGGAGCAGGTAACGGGGTTCCGGTCGCAGCTCCACCCCCAGGAACCCTTGTTTCCAACGCCGCTCCAGTACCTACTGACAACGGTTCTGATAACCCTGCCACTGTGGGCGTGACGTTTGTAACTAGCCGTGTGTTGCGGTCGACCGATGCTGTCGCTGCTGCTGCCAACGGAACGACACCCAAGACCAAAGCCGCGGGTTCTTCGTCAGGCTCGGGCTCGGACTCCAACACCAAGTCGGGATCGTCTGTCAAATCGGGGGCTGCTGGCCAGGTGGAGGTCTACGGCTATAGTTTTGGTTTGGGGCTCGCCGCTGTTGCCTTGGGGTCGTTTTGATTCTTTGTAATAATGTATGATATTGATTAGGGTAATCCTGTAGAATCCTGGAGTGATGGAAGTGTTGAGTGAGTCAAGTCTGTTTTGGGTAGATTGTCTGGTGGATCGTATCGTAAGATCGTATCGTAAGATTTGATCGTTTCAATGTAATGTAGAGATCTGATTATCGAAAACAGAAATTTTGCAGCTGCTCTTCTATTATTACAGACATTAAAGCGATGGTTAATCGTCTCTTGTGGATATGTACAACACAGCACTACAATTCTAGCCTCTATGACCTCTGTGACCATGATCTCGGGATTTTGGATGGTCCTGATTAGGCAATACGATAACCACTAATTGATTGGTGAAGAAAGCTTGATTTACGGTACATTCTCCTATGAACTTTACAGCTGGAGAATTATTCTCGGTATTGTATTTCGAGCCTCAGTAGGGCTAATTTTGCCGCAGAAGACCGAATGCATCCATAGAGGGACGAGTGAAACACTCGAGTATTTTTAGCTGTCAACCATACTTTTCCGTATTTTTCTGTCACCTCCAATTACACTTTTGACATGGGTGCTGTCACGCAAAACGTGCTATCGGTAAGAATTAAGGTTCAGGTTGCCACCGGTTCCAGCACACTCTTCTGGAACTACCTTCATTATTTGAACAATAATGAAGTAGTGCCGCAGGAATGAACATCCTGAAATAATTAAATGTATTACTCGTGGAGTACAGATTTATTTTTAGATTGTCGAGTAATTGTACTGTGAAAGGTCGATTTCGATTATCATTGACAGAACTCGTGAAGTAAGACAAGAGTAAACAAGAATGTTTGATAATACCAACACTTCTTGATTCCTTTCGATAACCACTCTTTATATTTGCTCTTAATAGTCTCTTGATATCTTGGTAATACTTTTGAAGTCTACTCTTGATAGTTACACCTCATCACCTCCATTAAAACCTGTAGCAAGATAAATTTCTTTGAGCTGATAGCGATATGATTGAGTATACTAACCGGTTACATTAATTGTTTGAAATTAATACATTGAAACTGTTTTGCCCATGCTGCATCTGTACCCCCAGTTTGCATTCAATTAGGAATATGCGCATTTCATCTCTTCGCAGGCTGCGGTCCATCTAATTGTTGCAGCTATCACGTAACATAACCTCTTCGTCTTAGGACCGTTCAGCCCTGTTTGGCGTTTAATTGATATACCCCAGTTAATGACCGGTGAGATGGTTCATTTTGATGAAGCATGAATGGGCTTCAAATGTTGCCATGCTCCAAGTACATTTAATGCTGAATCACTTTCTACACCGATAAAGGAACCGAAGTTCCAGCAGATATCCTCTTCGATGCAACCAATCCTCATTTGAAAGACAAGATGCCTGCGCCAAGTGCTACAACGATCTGAATATGGTATTCACTGTGGATAGGGATAACACAGTACATTGTCGAAAATGGTAATTAACCCCAATCACATCGGGGGTTTAAATACTGTACCGATGTATCATTTTGGCAGTCGATGTATTTATTGTTCACTGTTTGTACGTAATGGGTAGAAGTACATATGCCAATTACTGCTACCGGTTTGTCTCTAGTCAAGGGGTTTGGTGTTTTATGTGTAACAAGGAAGTTTGCAAAACCGCCCATTGTTCTTGAATTATAGTACATTTGGTTGCAAATTGTTTCCAGTGAATGTATCCTATTAAAATAATGAGAAGTTTTCAGAAATTGTCTATTTGGCTTCAACCCTTTGCTTCTGACCTTCAAACTCAATTGAATAAGAAACAAAGACAATCAACAGTAATGTTAGGGTTGGGGGGTAGCAGGGTACCATGTTGTACCTCTGTGGAAGTCACGGAACCCCAATTCCCGTCTCGAGAAATAAAGTACTGATACACGTTGAACGGCTAAGGCTCGGAAAAGGTTCCCCCCGTTTCCGAGTTCATTTGCATGATTGCTTGGACAATAGAAGAAACCATGTCGCAGGGATGAAGAATCCTGAAATAATAAAACATGAATGCTCGTGGAGAACAAGTTTATTTTTAGACTGTCGAGAAATTATACTTCGAGTAGTTGTCGAGATGAAATTCGGTGATTATGCAACAAATCGGTTCCCCTAACTAAGCAAGACATCATGCTGGCCACTGTCAATTGATATTGTAATGATGAAGCAACTCCTCAGTGATAACCACTGTAGTACCACGGTATCGCATCTATTTTAAAACCCGTAGCAAGAATGAAGTTTAAACGCACGTATCAAAGACGTGCTCTGGTCGAGTATACTAACCGGTTGCATTGATTGTTCAAAGATTAAAACTCTATTTGTAATGGTATTTAAGTTATGCTGCATGTATAACCTCGACGTCTTGATAATTGAGTATGCGCATTTCAGCACACGGGCTCAGACTCGGCTGCACCTGTCAATTTGTTGCAGCAACTGGGCATATCTTGACTATATAAGGAGCCATCTTTGGTACTCAATTGATATAACTTCAACTAAAATCAAGTAATTAGCAATGTTGGTTGCAGTCGGTTTAGTTTGGTTACTCTGTCTCGCAAGAGAAGTTGTCGGGATCTCTCTCTACTTGAGAGAAAAGTCCCCTGCCGCCAATTATACTCGTTTGACTTCTAAAATCGAGGTTGTGGAAGGTGAGATTGAAGGTTACTACTACGCTACCCAATTCTTCTTTCAAAAGGGCGGCTGGACGGGTTACATCGGCTTGCAGCCCAGAACTAAGGACCCTCAACACTTGACATTCAGTTTCTTCGGTACGGCAACCACCGATCACCCCAACTGTGGCCAGGGCGCTGATGCCGGTAGCGGAGTCTCGTGCAAGACAGAATTCCCATGGAAATACAACCACACCTACACTTGCGAAGTCGACCTGTACTACAACGCTACTGCCGACACCAACACTTGGGTTGGAACTCTTGTTGACGATGAAACTGGAGAAGTGGTTGAGATCGGAAGATACACCACTGCTGGATCTATTGGGGTATTGAACGGTGATTTGATCCATTTTGACGAAGCATACTTGGGTTTCGATTGCTTGCCATACGCCAAGTACATTCAGTACTGGACAACGTTCTATACTCACGATGGAAAGGAAGTCCCCTCTGAATTCCTCTTTGATGCAACCTTGGCTCAATATAAAAGACAAGACAACTGTGCCAAGTACTACAACGAGCTGAATATGGTATTCACCGAGGATAAGGAAAACAGACGGTATATCATCGAAAATGGTATTTTACCACCGATCCCATCGGGTGCTGTTTGAGTTTATTACTTGTGTTTTTTTGTTATCAACTATGTTTCTTATTGTTCAACGATTTGTAGTCTGACCAATATGTAGAGGTGGGAGGTTGTAATTGTCTTGACCCTCTATCTCTCTGGCCGTCGTAACCATCGGTAATCCTAAAACCTAACTCCAGGGTATATTCGTTTCAATTCCATATTTCACTTTTCCAAAATACCAATACCTTTCTCTTATACAATACCAACACCACCACCCTCGCTTGTCCCCTTTCTTCTTTCTCTTTCCTTTGGCTGCAACTTTGGGGCTAATTTTATACCTGCATATATTATTATCATATGCACGACCTTACTGTATCTCGGTCGCCACACGACCAATCATCGCTCACATACTAACACAGCATGCTTTCGATATTACGGCGTCCCGGCGTGTTCCGTCGCAGTTTCCATGCCGGAATCATCCGTTTTAACACCACCAACCCGTTTCTGTACGTTGGAGACTACAAACAGCTCCAGGAAACCGTCGCCAACCAACTCATCGTGTCGACCGACCGGGCCCAACTCGCCGTCCAGGCGCTCAGAGCATGTGCAGAACTCCAGAAACACGACGCTGCACAGGACCAACTTGATTCGGCATCGAGGTCAAACGTGGCGGCAATCCTGGTGGCGAACTCGCTCTTCCAAGACGGGGCCGTCCCGCTCACTCCAGAGCTTGTTCGCGAGCTCTTGCTCCTCCAATTGCCTACAGAGGTCACCATACATGTGTTGCAGCAGTACTATCTCCAGGATCCAGCTGCCATCGTAGCCAGAGACACGGCACTCGTGGCGTTGAGAAAGGCGCTCTGGGACAGCGATTTCCAGCGGGCCGTCGCCGTCACCGACTTGACGGTGGCTCATCCCAACTACATTGCCCGCAACAACTCGATCATGCGGTCGGGATTTGGTAAATTGGTGGCATCGTCGTTGTTGATCACGGTGTTCACCAAGTACGGCATCAACGAGATCATCGAGCTTGGCGGACTCTCTGCGGGCTGGCGCCATCTCGGGGCGCTCAACTCGATGATCTTGACGTACATTCTCAATTCGTCCTTCTTCGTCACAATTGTGAGGTTTGGGCGCCAGTTGGTGAGCTCGGGAGGCGATTACTTGACCTGGCAAAAGGGGACTTTCTACACGCACTGGTTCCGTCACGCCGACGAGATGATGTTTGCGTCGAAGATCATGGAGGCAGACCGTAAGCGGAACGGCGGTGAGTCGACTCCGGAGCTTGTTCACGAGCTTTGCCGGACCAACGACGACATGTTCCAGAACCAGCACACGTTGCAGCCGGGCCACAACCGTCATGGAGAGAAGATCCGGTTGCTCGAGGCCAAGGACAACTTGGAGGACTTGAAGCTCCAGGCGTACTGGATGAGTGGAGGCGATGGTTTTGAGTGGGTGGAGCCCGACCAGGACCCGGCCGAGTTGTTGTGGAGACAACATTTGGATGGGTTTAGCAAGCCGGTGTTGCAGAATGGCGGACACAAGAGTTTGAAGTGGGCCGATGAGATCATAGAGAGCTAGCCGTGCATTATGAGTGGTGTGTGTCTGTTTTACTATGAATCCAGGCGTTGTACAAAGAATAAATAAGAATAAAAACTAAGATAAACAGAAGAAGATAGAAAGAAGAGTAGAACAGCAAGTTTTATGGAAGGCAACAGGGCTATGAACTGAAGTAGAAAGGCTCCTGCAACATTTTCAGCTACAATCGACGTTTCGATGTCAATTGGAACAGTTCTGGTCTGCATGATTTACACCGATTGCTTGTACTCTTTGTGCGTTCTGTGATTTCTTGAACTCTCGTACTCTTAATCTCATTACATTCTTTTATTATGTTGAGGTTGTAGATTCTATTACTGTAACTCTAAGTATGCTATATTGTCTATAGAATTAAGCAAGGATGCTAAGAAACAGTACCGAACAAGCATCACCACAATTTGATTAAAGAGTTTGATTGCAGTTTTACTTAGATGTAGTGCTTGAAACATACAATGACCATAGAAACATGCTATAAATATATGTATTAGACATTAAAGATATACACGGCTTCGTAACTTGAGGTTCACCTGATCCAATTGAACATCTCCAAAGGGTGTAGCTTCACATTAGTGACTGATAACGTTAGTGGTGGGGTGATATAGCACGGTAGATAAGAGCTTGAAGAACGAATTGACGTTATTATGCTTAGTTCGGCTTTGTCACCGGTATTGATCTTCTCTCTTGTCGTCTGACTATCATCTGAAGTTCCTGATTGTTTCTCCTCCGAAATGAGCTTTATGGCTTCAGTGTACCTACACGCCGCCCTCCTCTGCACGAACCTCGCTCTTGCGTGGAATCAACCGGATATCATAGTCGGTCTCCAACTTCAACTCGTCCCACGGATCAAAGTTCATCCACACCATGTCGAACTCGTCGTCGTTGTCGACGGTATAGTTGCCCAATTGGATGTGAGGCTTGGTGTAGTTGGGGTTGACGTATGGCGACTTGCCCTCCAAGATGCTGTCGATGCGTTGGGCCTTGTTGAGCTCGGTGACCTCCTTCAACTCCGCCGTCAAGAGTTCGTGGCGCCGTTCCGTATTGGACTCCACAAGCTTTCCGTAGACGTCGGAGTAGTTGCCCTTCGAGTTAAGCTTGCTCAAGAGCGCGCTGTTGGCCTTGTTGTCGCCCATTTCGACCAACTTGATCCAGTCGCCGACCTTGGTGGTCCATTCGGTGAGGTCCATGGGCCGGTAGTACGCGTACGCGCCAAATAACGCGCTGGGCCTGTCGCCGTTGCGAGTGGCTAGCCGCCGGAAGTGTCTAGCCTCGTCGGCCCACGGATCGTATGGCAAACTCAACCTTCCAAGCTCCAAACCGGCACCAAAGATCGTGGCGACGCCCACTGTGCCAGGAAAGAGCGCCCTCCACCGCGACCGCAGCGGTCCAAGCGTATCTGGCCGCAATATGCGGTGGGTCCGCCGCAAACACACAAGACCCACGCCGATCTGGAGCGCCACGGCTCCGCAGAGCGCAGGGTAGTTGTCTGCGGCTGGGGTGAAGAGGCCCAAAAAGAGGCCGACGCTGGGGTTCTGCGGCACAAGGTACGCCGGGATGGTGATGGTGGTGGTGTCTCCGGCAGGCTTTCCTGCCTTGTTGTCGGATCCGTCTCCTGCTGGTGGTATGTACATGGTTTTGGTGGTGGTGGAGAGTTTTGGAGTCGATTTTGGTATGTGTGCATGGATTGTGTGCAGGTGTGTTTGTATGCAGATGTTCTTATTTGGAGGAAAGGAAGTTTACCAGTGCTATAGGGGAGTTAGAGAGATGGGGATGTTTTTATTGGAATGAGAAGGCTTTAGAGGTAATGATGGTGTGTTTTTAGAGTGTTTTCGGGTGATTTTGGGTATATTCGAGTTGTAATGATTTTATCGTTCAGTGAGCACTCGTCTACGGGAGAATGTGAGTTGATGGAGGTTTACACGTTGAAGTATGGTCAATTGGTCCGCAATTGCGCCTAACTGGCTATACGGCAAGATTTTGGCAGTTTTTACAGTTCAATTGGGTTTTTTGGCGGTGGAAAGACGTCAATCGATGAAAATTAAGCAGTAATAAAGAACCAAGCGGTTTTGGCTCGAGAGTTGGAGTTCCGTGGTTGGTTCTAACAATCTTCGTCAATCCAATTGTACTTTTGTGTGTTGTCGTTGTTTGCAGACAAAATTTCCGTTTGTTTAGACATTTTTCATTGGTAATTGCTTCTCTTCGATTGGCTAAGTTTGAGAAGAGATGAGTTGGTAAAGACAATGGTGAAGAAGTTGTTGCTGAAAGTAACATTGGTCTCTCAATTGATGCCCCTAGGCACTCATTCTTTCTCCATTAACTCTCGTTGACTCATTCACGTTCCAATTAACCTTTACCAATTGCCAGTCATGATATCAAGCCCAATCTTTCTCGACTCCCAGTATTGTTGTCGCTTGTTGTCGCTTGCTTTCCTTCTCTTCTCTCCACATCTCTTCCCCTTTCTTCCCTCCCGCTACATCACGTAAAATACTTTGTGTATTACTAGCTAACTGCTCAAGCAGAGTCGGCGTACAAGTCTTCCTTCAAGTCAATGCCCAAGTCCTTTCTGATGTCCTTTAATTCGTCCAAGTAGGCTTGGTATTGTTCCTTGTTCTCGACCTTGTGTCTCAAGGCTTCGAACGTTCTGACGGCGGTGGGGTAGTCGTTGACTCTTCTGCATGCTTCCAAGGCCTTTTCGATGACAACAGGGGCAGGGACCAAATCGTACGAGAAACAGTTGTTGAGGATTCTTTGGACTTCAAACAAGTCGTACGCGGTTTCGAATTCCTTTTCGTATCTGGGGTTAGGTTAGTAGTGGACGCATTGGGACGGAAAATGTCTCAAGCATGGGCCGTGAGCAATATGGGCATGTGAGATGGTGATGTGGAGATGAGTTCCAGATATAACTTAATGTTCTTGTTCTCTTCTTCATATGTTTCTGTTGTTCTTCTCTTTCTTGTTGTTTGTCTACTTCTCTTAATGTTCATCCCATCACATCATCATCATCATCATCAACATCAACACTTCTTCTTCTTCTTCCTCCTCCTCCTCCTCCCCATCATCTTCTTCATGCTCATCACGTCGTCATGCTCTTGTCTCATCTTCCTCTCTTCTTTACTTACCTTGCAGTGAACTCTTCGAAGGTCTCTTCGTGGTGGTCGCTCGAGTACATTCTCACTTGTCTGGCCACCGGTCTGGCGACAGAAACAACGTTGCTTCTAACAACGTTGCTTCTCAAAACAGTGCTGGATCTCAAGGCGGAACGAATGGAGAACATCGTGGTGGTTGCTTACTGGTTACTAAAGCGTGGTAGCTTGTAGAGTTATAATACTGTGTCGTTTGATTGGTGGTTTTTTTGCGTGGGCGTGCGCCAACCAATATGCCCCGATTTCCAGGCCACAAAACCAATCGTATGATTCTGGTGGGCCTACTTTTACCAGCTGAAACCGCCGGTTCCAAGCGGCAAGACAGAGCTGGCGGCTAAAGTGTCGTCTCTTCAACGCAACTAAACAAGATTCGGCGTGATTTGGCCACGAATTGACCACCTCGGCGTTTTTGCAGCAATTGGCTTGTCCCACACAATTGAAGCGCAATTTGAACGACAATGTAAATAACGAAGCGCTGCAGTATATAGCCAATGAGATACGAGAATTTAGAGAGGGAGGGAACCATTTCTGGGAAAAGATCAGGACCGCAGTACATAAATTAAACATCCTTACCACACTATAAACAAATTAGTTTCTAAAAATATCCGTGCCGCAGTACATAACACTACAAGCACCCTGACCGCAGTACAGCTTCAGACCCCGGCACACCGTGCCGCAGTACATTATCTCAGGCCATCGCGTCTCTTCTTCTTGCCCCGTTTCTTCGGGTAAGCGTACGACGACACGCTATTGTGGTGGTTCATGTTGATGGGTTTCCACACCGGCAACTCACGGATATCGACTTTGAGCTTGCGCACCAACACGTCGTCGTCGGCCGGCACCTTGATCTTGAGCTGGACCCACGATTTACCGCCCGTAGTGTTGACCTTGAGCGAGTTTGCCGGCTCCTTGATGAACATGTAGCCGTGGGCGTTGCGTTTGTAGAACTTGGAGCAGTAGTTCTCGCCGTACTTGTTTGTGTCGGCATTATTGCCCAAAATGCCCGCAACAAACGCCAGGCGATCGTGGAGCGGCGGTTTGAGCGCAGGAAGCTTGACAACAACGTTCAGGGCATCAAGGGCCGGTGGCTCAACGTACTTCTTGGTGGCCGTGGGGTCGAGTTGGCGGCGGCGGCCGTATTTTGCGTCCAAACGACGGATTCGCGTCCAGGGCTCTTCCTGGGGCTTGGGAGCCGGCGATTTGGTCCGCCGCTGCTTCCCTGCCGGGTGTGCCCGCAAGAACTCTCGCATGCGGTCACCGCGGGCATCCAGGTCCGACCTCTCGAGCTCGGCCGGCACAAAAACCGCCTGGTTGACCCGTTTGGCGTAGATGTTTTCCTTCTTGGTGTCGTCAAACGGCGAGAAAAGAAGCTCGTCAGGGTAGCGCGCCACGGGGAACTCCTCGCGGTCGCTGAACGGGTCGCGGAAGCGTTCTAGGGGCTCGAACGTGGCGTCGTCGAGGCGTGCTGGCGTGTTGTAGCTCCATATCGACGCTGGAGGTGCCGCGGGAGTCGCTGTGCCCGTCGACGTGGCGCCGCTCGCCGTGCCCAAGCCCAAGGCTGCCGGCAGCAGGACGAGACCGGCGGTGAGGCCGGCAGTAAGGCCAGCACCCGGCGACGTGAGCGAAAGATTGGCAAACGTCGCGAGTTCGTGGCCGAAATCTTGGCCGAGATCGTGGCCGAGATCGTGGTTTGACGGCTCAAACGGTTCAAATGGCCGCTGGAGCGGCGTGTGCTGGAACAACGGCTCGCTGGCGGTGAAGAACTTGGACGTGGCGGTGCTTGTTGGCGTCGTTCCGGCAAACGACCGGGCCCGTTCGGGTTCGGGCACCACGTCGGGCGCCGGAAAGAAGTTCGACGTCTTCCTCGTGGTGTGTGGCACGTACGGCGGTGACGAGAGGAGGTCTATCTCAGACATGGCGCTGGATCGGATGGTCGGGGACGGCCGGGCGTTGGATCGGGGTATAATGTCAGTGGTTGACGGAGAAACAACGGGACGTCAATGGGGTTTTGCAGTTTAGGAGATGGTTGACAGGTATTATTAGCGGGTGCATGCATGTACATGCGTCAGCAGCCGGTTCCTTCAATTATTTTCAACGTCCTTGACGGGGTTGGGATATGGACTAACCTAAAATGGTTGATATGGGGTGCGGCACGTGCCGACGGCTCGTGATGCAGCGGTGGCAAGAACCACGTGATTATGTTTCAAAAAAGATGTATTTTGTCACGTGATGCAATCCTCATCATCAAAATCTTTGTCATCAACAAATCCACCACTTACATAATTGCTTATCTTCCAGCTTATATAATCTACCATGAACGCCAACAGCTACTCCTCGTGGAAAGAAGAGAGTGCCAGCGACGAGAAGTTTGACCCGTCATTCACCCGTGAAGACGGCACCGACTTCCCGTCGGTCGAAGACGTCACTGCCGCCGCCGTTGCCAATGCCCAGCAGCAACAACAACAACAACAACATCTCCGCCACTCCCATGCTGCGCAGCATGCCCCAGGCGGCCCCAATGCAGCCCAGGTGGTCCATGCCACGCACCATGCGCCGTATGTGCCCGACGGAGATGCGTCGAAGAAGTTGGCGTCGCCCACGTCCGCCACGGGCGGATCACCTACGATAATATCGGGCTCCGACGCTACCGACCTCAGCAAGGCCGTTCGCGGTGTATCGCAGACCAAACGGGCGGCACAGAACAGAAGTGCCCAGCGGGCATTCAGACAGAGAAAGGACAAGTACGTCAAGGATTTGGAGTCGAAGGCCGCCGAGGTCGAGCATTTGCAGCAGACCATCGAGGAGTTGCGCAACGAGAACATCCAGTTGAGAGACTATACGTTGGCGCTCCAGAGCCGGGTCATTGAGTTGTCTCCCGGCGGCGGCAACGGCGCCACGCCCATCCCCGGCCACAACGACAACGGGGTTAATCCGGTGCCACCAGCTGCCGTGTTTAACGGCAACAAGTTTGGAGAAAAGTAACCCCGAAAATGGGGTTGACGTGAGTTTGACGTGAGTTGTTTTTGACTGCAGAAATAGAGTTGTTTTAAACTTCTGGTCCCGTCGTTTTGGCTGCAGACAGTTTGGATGGCTGCAGACATTCCGGCCAGACGCAGACTTTTATTTTTTTTTTATTTTTGTTTCTGCATGCGAATAATCCGGTGGTCCTGCCGGAGTTGTAAGATATTATTATATGTGTGTACCAATGTATGACCGGACTGTTGTGCCGAGAAATAACCATATACGAGAAACGGGTCGAGACTCTACGGGAAAGTGTGGATCTGCAGCCAGTAAAATCACGACAAACCGGCGTTAACGGACCAACAGGGCCTAGACAACGACAAACCGGTATACAATTGCTACCTGCGCCGCCCCGGCCCCCCAGTTATCAGGGCCCCAACTAGAAGATCGCGAGTCATCGGTTGCGGGCCCCAGCTTTCCCCGAGCCAATGCCGCAGCCGTTCCGCACGGACGGCGGTATCGGGACACTATCGCCTGCACATACCGGAGCGGCATTTTGACATCTGGGGCATTCGTCACTGGCGCCGTGGTTGAGGGCCACCAATTCCGTATCTGGAGACGGGGGGGGGATCAGGGGTTTAATGGCAATGAACTTTGGTAGGACGATGTAGCTGCCTGCCGAGTACTGCCATGTACGCTCCGGCACGCTAGGTCGATACCGTCCGCCGTAACCTGTAGTTTTCCTCCGCGCCGCTTGCCGCACCACCAAGTCCTGCCGTGAGGCCGGCCTGCATGCGCCGCAAATATATATGGCACCTTTTTGCAATAACCGCAATTTTCCTAATCCACCACTTGTTTCTTCCACACCTCCACCATGGATCGTGTCGAGCTGTACGAACAGTTCCTCTTGCAGATGGAAGCGGGCCAGTACGACAAAATCAACGTCGCCGCCCCGCCACACCATCCCCCGCCCGTACGACGCCGGTCGTCGTCGCTCCTTGGACCTGATCACATTCTTCGGGCGCCCGATGCGCTGTGGCACGGAGTCGTGGTCAAGTCCGCTGACCAGCAGCTGCTTGTGAAGCTCCCGGCAACGGTGCCCGACTTCCACACCGACCGGGCCGACGACGATGACGACGACGACGACGAGGAAAACCCCGTGGCGCCAGGCCTCTTCCCGCGTATGAACCTCCACACCGAGTTTCTCAACTTTGACGTGCTACCGCTAACGCCGGCGTACGTTGTGCACAAGTAGGAGCTGGTCTCCGAGTGCTGTGAATGGGATTTAGGTTATATAGGACATAGGAATGGATAATACGGAATTTTGGACGTAAATGTGAGAATGGGGCAGTATATCTGGGCCTGGTCTTGATGTATATCTCAGTCCTATCCCGGTAAATTTCAGTCTTGCTTTTCTGGACGTAAATTTCAGCACTGGTGTGCGTACTTTTCAGTCCTTGGCTGTCCGCGTAACTCTCAGCACCCGCATTTCCAGCTACAAATTTTCACAAACCAACCTACAACTACTACAACCACCATGTCTAGAATGAACGCGGGTGTGCGCCGCTTATCACAACAGAGATGGCGTTCGTCGGTGTGGAATGACTTTTCACAAAGAAGCGCCAGTTTAAAACTCGCAAACCCCGAAGCCAGAGCCCAAGTATTGGGCCAGATCGGCGCCGAGGGCCCAGCATCCATAGGCCACTACGGCCGCAAGTTGGCATACCACTCGCCCGTAGCCATTGACAACACCTTCAAGTCTGCGTACGAGTTCCTCGAAGACGAGAGTCTGCAAAAGTACGCCGAAATCGAACAGACACAAGACAAGGCCACGGTCGAGTCGTTATTGGTGGAGGCCGAGATCAACAACCCCGAAGTGCTCTACAACGCCGAACACTTGCCCGCATCCAAGCTCGACAAGTCGCAGCCAATCTACCGCCATCTTCTCCGCGAGAAATGGCAGAACTTTGACTTGATGGTCACCATGCAAAGAATCGAACAGCTCGGCGTCATACCCGACACGTTACCTACGTTGGACCCGCAGGTCGACGTCAAGGTTAAGTTCGCTCACAACGTTGATGCCGAGTTCGCCGATTGGGTCACCCCTGGCGAGATCTTACCAGCCTTCGCTGTGTCACAGCCTCCGACGATCTTGGTCCAGGAATTCGACCGTGTCGACGCAGACCAGTTGTACACCGTGTTGTTGGTGAACCCAGACACGCCAGACCTTGCCACAAACTCGTTCTCGACGTCGCTCCACTACGGCTTGGCCAATGTGCCCCTCAACAACGTCGACAACACCATCAACCCGCACAAATTGCTCCAAAACAACTATGCCTTCAAGGAATACGAACCTTTGGTACCGGAGAAGAACGCCCAGAACCAGAGAGCGTGTCTCTTTGTGTTTAGACAGGAGCAGAAGTTGTCGTTTGCCGGTGATTTTGTCCGGGAAAACTTCGATATCCGTCATTTCGTCGCCGAAAACGGCTTGGTTCCCGTAGGTGCCCATGTATGGAGACAACACTTTGACAGAAGCGTCAATGCCGTCAGAAACGCCTACGGCTTGCCTGAGGGAAGAGTTTTCCGCAGAGTTAGAGGAACGAAACCAGTAGTGTAAATAGTGTAAATAAACTGCAAAGATATCTTTTACAGGTTGTTGGGGTCACGTGAATATTGACCCATCTGGGTCCCGCACGACCAATACCATTTACAGTCAACTCGAGTACCGGTACACTAATCCACAAACATGTCTATAGATGGCCGCCGACGCGAGCTTCGAGCGCTCAATCTAGCGGCATGGGAGGGCGAGAGCGTGTTTCAGACCGCAGGCAAGCTCGATTCGTCGCTCAAGAAAAACACGACGTTTATCAAGAAGATCAAGGTGTCGCTAACGTGTGAACAGTACGCCTCGATTCTCAAGGATATCGAGACTCTCTCGCTTGAAAAGTATCTTTCCGAGATTATTGCAGCGTGCTCAGAGGGTTTGGTCCGGGTCTCCAAGCGGGACAACATTTTGCCGACGATGGAAGTCGTTTCGGCGTTGCACCAGCGGTTCACGGCGCAATTCAGTCCGTTTTTGTTAGCAAACATGTTGGTCGGGTTGTCCAACCCTGGCCGTGGTGCCGCTGTGGAGCCTGAAGAAGAACGTCAGGCTCGCCATAAGAACCTTGTCCGACTTTTGGGCGAGTTTTATCTCATCGGAATCTTTCTGACCGTCAAAGATGCCCAGCACGCGATGCCCGACGTCATCAGTGCCAAGTTTGGCGGAAAGATGGCTACGCAACCGGTGGTTGTTGCTGTTTTGCGGGACTTGTTCAGCTTCGAGATAACTCTGGGGAAATCGCTCGGAGTCGCCCAAGCGTTCTTGCGCCGTTTCCACCACTTGATCTACAACAACGACGATGATATGCTCCTGTTTGAAACCCGCAATCTCTTGCAACAGTTGTTGAACCGGTACGTGCAGTATTCGATGGAAAACTTGGCTCTGATAAATACCCGCGTCCAGAACTTGACGGAACGCAACAGAAAGGCATCGATCCGCACAGGGAAGTTCTTGGAAGAGATCACCGACTTGTTGGAGCAGGAAATGCAGTTGCTTGAAACGTTTCGGACCGGTTGTGAGTACTTTTCCACCACTTTGGACATTGATATGCCCGTTTTGGCCAGCAGCGCCAGCCAACAGCTGGGCGAATCGTCAGCCATCGAGTTGGTCAAGAACAAGTCGCTCAACATGGACGAATTGAATGGAATTTGGGAGGACGAAAAGGAGAAGCGGTTTTACACCGTGATTCCCACTCTAGCAGATATCGAGGCCGAACTGAAGCTGGTTGTCCAGCCCACTGGTGCTACCGATGGAGAAAAGGTCAACGAGTTTCTTGCCCGACTCGAAAACGTCCTGGACAATAATCTCGAGCAGTTGGTGCTTGAATTCAACCAGCTCAACCTCAATAACACCGCCACCATTAACAGAATTCTCAAGTTCTTCTCTGAAGAAGCCAGCATGGGCAATCTCAAGTACTTTGCCCGTTTCCTCAAGATCAACAGAAGTAACATGGAAACACTCATCTCCATCCTTATCACTGCCCTTGACAAAGGTTTCCGATCCCAGATCTATCATACCCGGCTCGATTTCCGCAACATCTTCTTCTTTTCCGAGTTGATCATGTTCAAGTTGGTTCCTGACCATATCATCTTTCACAAGATCCGCAGCTTGACATTGAAGCTCACTGACACCAATAACATTGACATTCTCGGGGTTTTATACGAAAACGTGGGTCGTTTCTTGATGTACGAGCCCGAATACAAGGACTTGATGATCCAGATGGTCGACTTGTTAAAGGAGAAACAGAAAACGGTCAATCTTTCAACAAGATACGTTATCAACAACTTGTTGACGATGATTGATCCTCCCACCACCAAGATCAACAAATTGAACGCCAAACCAGCGCTCACCATCTTGCAGAAGTTTGTCAACCGTTTACTCTGCGTTGAGTTGAACAGTTTGACGGAAAAAACCGTCATTGAACTCTTGCAAAAGCTTCCATTGCACGGAGATGAGTTGCGTCCGATGCTTCTTGACTGTTTTGCTAGTCCCCAGCTGTTGAACTACGACAACATTCCTTCTCTTGCGATGCTCTTGCGTGTGTTATCGCAGGGAAACAAGTGGATTCTTGTGAGAACTATCGACACGGTTGTCGAGAACATCTTGCGTGGGCTTGAACTAAACAATTACCGCATGAACAGAGCCAGAATGGCCTATATAAAGTACTTGGGCGAAATCTACAACTTGGACATGATCAACTACAGGTTTGTCATCGATGTGTTGTATAAGATTATCTGCTTCGGCCATCCTAACAACCAGCCATTCCCCAACAACCTCGAGGTAGATATTGACCTTCCAGACAACTATTTCCGCATCCAGTTGTGTTGTTTGTTATTGAACACTATCAAGGAAGAAACCGGCAACAAACGGTCAAAGAAAAGCGGAAAGAACCAGGCGGCCAACCTTAGAAAGAAAGACGCCTTCTATGACCTGATTGCGACATTTTTGGTATTCTTTCAGTACTACTTGTTCTGCAAGGAACTCCCCATTCCCGTCGAGATTGAGTTCAAGCTCAATGATGTTTTTGTCAAGTATCACAAAATTCCCGGTCTCGAGCGCTATGTGGACTTGAGGCAGGCTATTTCCAAACTACAGGAAGTAATCCAAAAGAAAGGATTGTCGCCTGAGATTGACGAAGACGACGAAGACGACGAATTGGACGAAGAAGACTTGGTCCAGTTTGAAAGCTCGGGGTCGGAGTCTGACGAATCTGATTCCGAAGACGACTCCAATTCCGACGGAGAAGATGAGGAGGAAGAGACCACCGAGAAACACGAGTTGGAAGCTTTGAAGGAACTTGAAAAGTCCCGGATTGAAGAACAGAAGTTTGTCGACGACCTAGATCGTGAATACCAGCGCATGATCCATGACTCGTACGGAGGAAATAACGACCAGTCCCGTAACAAGTTGAATATGCCTATTCCTTCCATGTCTTCTCTCTCCAAGAGCGAAACCATCTCATCCAACACCATTTCATTTGGGTTGTTAACTAGACTGGGCAAGAAGACCAATGTCAAACAGCTCCAGCTTCCAAAGGAAAACAAATTCGCAGAAAGTTTATTGAAGGCAAAGGAGGACCAGAAACAGCACCGGGAAAAGATCATGAATCTTGTCATGAACATGGATTAAACGTTTATTTGTTGAGTTTCTCCGATAAATCCATTGCTATGTGAAAATCGTTATGCTCCATGATATCATCAATTTCTTCTTTACACTTAGGACAGAACTTGTTTGCAATCAATGTATCCAAGAAAGTCTCCTTGGGTGGTGTATTTTGTTTCCGCCGTTTTAGCGACTGAAATATATCCACCTTGTTAGAAATTGGTGGGTTTCGGGGCTTGGTGTGAGTAAGCTTAGTTTGGGGACGTTCATGGGTGATTTCCGATTCATATTTCGTAAATTGTTCTTGGTTATACCCATTGATATCTGTTGAGCTGCTCTTTTGTACTTGCGGCGGGGGCAGTGGTGAATTACTCGAACGAAAATCCTCAAACATCTTTGCAATATATGCTGGATCGGGTTTGTTGCTCTTTTCTGGCGCCTTGGGAGTGGGTTTTAAAGCTGGCTCTTGAGCAGTTGAGTTGAAATCGGAAAACAACTTGCTGATATATTCTTTGTCGACGCTGGAAAGCAGTTTCGGTGGCGATGGGAGGGTTTGTTTCGGCACTTTTTTCTTGCTAAACTCCTGATTAACTTCGTGTAACATTTTCTTGATGCTATCGTTGTGATCCGTCGTATTTGTTCCCGCGTATGCGTCGATCAACAGCGTATCGGAGGTTTTGGTAAAGTTTGAAACGACCAACCCCAAAGTTGCTATAGGCGCTATATTTATTCTGGAAAATGGAACTTCATTCTCGAGTTCTTTCAAAGTTTTGCCGTTGTTCAACTTGGGGATAGAAAATGACGCCTGCACCGCCTCTCTGAGTAGACGGTATCCGTGCTGCTCAAATGTTTCTTTAATTTTGTCCAACGACCTGACCACGGGAAATGTGGTTTGTTTCGAATGCTTACTGCTTTGGATGGTGGTGAAGTGGATACTGATGGTTTTGGGCCTCCTTATGTCGCCCTTTTCTTTGGTCTGGTGCTGCAGCATCGAGAGATTCAAGCTCTCGTCGTCGAGTTCGATCATTCTATTGTAGAGATCCCCGGCAAATACCTTGATCCAGTCGAAAGCATCGCCCAAATTGGAAACCGGTTTCTTTGCCATGAAGTTCTTGCACGACATCATCGATTTAATCTCAACTTTATGGGTCAAACCTTGTTTGTGGTTACCATTGACCACTTCAATGACCTTTTTGGTCAATTCTTCGTCGCGAAGCTCTTCCTGAAGGGCTTCGTAGGTGAAGCTTTCTCGTATATATGCAATGGAATTCTTGCCTAGCGGCACTTCGACCTTCTGTAGCACCATGTCGCCGATCTTGCCACCCAATCCTGTGATATCGTTGAGCTGGAACTCGTTCAAGAACCGAAACACCAGCTGGTTGCGTAGAATGGTCTGGTTGTCGGGTTTCTTGAACCCACCGGCAAGTTTGGCAAGGAGCTTGTTTCTAGCAAGACCGCCCGATGTGGTGTAGCCCAACTCCTTGTAGACGATCTGACGGTAATGAAACAACATCTGCGACCCGATCAACATACAGATATCGTCCCAGTCGGAGATGACTGGTTGTAGATCGGGGCCCTGTTGAGAGCCTGGAAGAAGCTCGCGTTCGCTTATGGCCGACTCCTCCGTTTCAGATAGCACCGTATGGCCAACCCATTGGAGTTCGGCGGGCAAGATCTCGGGAACGGGTGGTAACTGTTCGTTTTCAAGGACCTGCGGGAACAATTTGACCAATTTTTCGTATACTGGGCGACCCAAGTCCATGTAACATTCGTCCACACTGGCTTTCTGGACCAAATCACAATTCTCCTGGAACAAATTGAAGATCTTTCTGCTTTCCCGTCGGTAAGGATCCAATGAAACCTTGTGGATGGCCTGGTTGGGCGGACAGTTGAGATATGCCCAGTGTGACTCTCCCCGTTTGAACACGGCAGCATGGCCGATGACGAGGTTCGGGCACTTTTCTCGGGCCGACGCAATGGTGTCCATACGACTGATGCCGTACTTTCTGGCGGCGTACGACACGGCAATGAGCGACTGCCACTGGGCACACACGACGGGATCGTCGCTGGTGAGTCCCAAGCGGGCTGTCTCGACCTGGGCAAAGAACGCGTTCATGTCGATGAGGGCAATTACCGCCAACGGCAGAAGGTACGCCTGTTGGACGTCTGCTAGCGCCGTGATGTGCTGACGCGTGTACTGCGACGGACGGGGCGACGTGTGTAGCGGGGGCAAGTCGTTCGTCTCTCCGTTGGTACACGACATGAGGGTTGCAGTTGTAGATAGACGTCACGTTTATAAGGTGTTGCTATAGAATGTAGGGTTGGAGGGCTATTAGTAAGGTTGGAAGTGTTGATGTTTTCAGAAAAACTGCAAAAAAGCGAAATTAAAAGTTACAGACATGGTTTAATGTGAGATTTGGTAAAGCCTCAAGTAACAGTATTAGGAAACAGTGAATTCAGTAGAGACACAAGATCCAGAAGACACAGATCCAGAGATATAGAAGATACAGAAGACTTGCAACCAAATGGCCCCGTGGTTTGGGTGCATTAGTTAGAGGACTTGTTCTTTCTGAAACAGGTCAGTTCCTTATGGTTGGACCTGTGGCAGAAATTACAGTACAATTTCCGTTTCGTGACCCCGTTTTTTGCCAGTCTACCTGAGGACGTCAGGGCGGAAGACTTGGCAGGTTTGGTAGGATCGGCGTCAATGTCAAGCAAGTATTCGCTGAAATCAAGCCAGGTGTCGTCGCCATAGGTAAACGGAGCCTTATAAAGTTCCCCCCGCATCAATGGATAGAGGCACTCCACGGCCAGAGCGACAAGCAACTCCTGAAGATGCAGAGGACAGCCGAGGGTTGTAAGACGACTAGCCTCACATGCATGGATGATTTCAGTAATGGAAGCACGATTAATGATGGCGTTCATAAACGGAACAAGTTGATGGGAATAGTGCGTGACCTTTGAGGGGGAGTAAGTGGTCTTGATATGTTTAAAGAGGATCAAACCGTCAATACCTCTAACGTAAGACTTTGAATTGAGTTCACTAGAGACAGATCTCCGAATAATGTAGTCAAGAGTTTCATCGAGACTGTTTTGGAGACGAGTATAGTTCTGGACTGCAAAGAATTCCTTACCCAGGACAGGAAGTTCGGCAAGTATCTTGATAGGATCGTGGTCAGGGTGTGGATCCTCATTCATGTAGTAGAGGATGGCCGGACACAAATTACCGATCTTCCGCTCGAGAGTGGAAATCCACAAGTTATAGTTGTAGGGACCCTCGAGTTTGACCAGGGATAACAAAGTATCTTTGCTGAAAAAGCTCATGATATGCTGAAGCGAGTCCTCGACCCGTTTTCGTGCAGCAATGATGTCGTCTTCAGAAACACTAAAGTCGTTGGTAACTTTAGTTGGGTTGGGAAGACCAGCAGTTTTCTCAGTGTGAACAGTAGAGTCACCAGTAGCAGAGATGACAGCAGTATCATAGAAAACTTGAGTGGAAGCGGTCATGATTGATTTAGGATAATGGTTGATTTAAGCCTTTTCGATCTACTGCTAAAGGTCTTCTATTTATAATGTCGGCTGCAAATAATACTACGGTGTAGATACTGTATTATTGGGAAGGATCTTGGATAGAATATTATCTTGTTTCAGATACCCGTGCCGACATAAAGCCACCTATCAGGAGCTCCATAGAGTTACCACGGCATAATTTGAAGCAAGATGTAGCAGAAACATTAACACATTTCCTGATTGGGAATTCATATTCATCAATTTCAATTTGAAAAACCGCGCGGCTTTTTTCCCCAGAAATAGCTTGTATGGCGCAGTGGTAGCGCAGCAGATTGCAAATCTGTTGGTCCTTAGTTCAATCCTGAGTGCAAGCTTTTCTTTCTTTATTTTTACCCCTTTTTTGATCCGGTATTTTTTTTAAGAAATTGCGCTTGTGGCAATTATGCATGTCTGCGTTTTCTGGCCGGAAAAAATAAAAATCAATTGTGGGATGTGGCGAGTATTCAAGCACCACGGATAAAATGTCGCTAAATAATCTTACATTTGATAAACTTCGGTGAAAAACTGAACCTTATTGGCGGTGGCCCACTTACGGGAGTCGTCGACCAACAGCGTGGGCCCACATGCCACAATCCAGTTGGCAGCCGCCGGGTTGTCGAACTGGAAAACCGTGGCCAAATCGGGCCGGCCCAGCTTGGATGTCCCGATCGGGAATCGGGGTTTCCGCTCCGACGTCATCGCCTCAAGCTCGATATCGTGGGTGTCCCCCAACAAGCCGTGTACCTCGTCATCCGCCACCAGCACCGCCAATCCCCCTGTGACGTAGATGTCGATCTGTCCGAGCACCGCATTGTCCACCTGAGATAATATGTGCGTGTCGTGTTTGCTCCTGACGCACCATGACAAGCGGACGGCAACGTTGGGATAAAACTGTTGCAAAAGGGGTAGTCCGAAAGAGATGCCGGACCCGCCACAAATTAGATGTACCTGAGCAACGGCACCGAAGAACAGTGGCGAGAGCGACGGGAACGGGCCCGACACCGAGAAAACCCCGTGGTCAAACGCAAAGTTGCTCTTTTTCACCACCAAGTCAAACGAATCGCCGTCGGTGGCAGCTACCGTGTACGGGTGAGTCGGCAAGAACCACGACTTCCAGTTGTTGGGGGTATATGTGACACGAACGTGCGAGCCCGGCACCACCACGAGTGGCGCATGGATCTTAACGTACAGCAACGAAGCGCCCGGGACGTCAAACACGTCGATATCGGTGCTCGACACCGTGAGTGCATGGGCGTAGCGCTGGTAGAGCTGGTAGGCTATGAGGACAAAGCCCAAGCCGGCAAAGAGCCATACGCCGGGCCGGGCATGGAAGCCAATGGCCACGACGAACAACCAGCTGACGACATTGTGGACGATGTAGAAGACACGGTAGTTTTGCGTCCGCAAGTATCGTACCGACACCACCAACAACACCACCGATGCCGTAAACACCACGAGACCCAAGAAGTTCTCGAAAAGGAGCACTTTCTCGATGAACAACCGGTGCGAGAGCCATTTGACAGCGAACCCGACGGAATGCACCGCTGCCAACGCCAAAATGACCCGGGAAAGCCACTTGTGGAGGCCCACCGTGTCCAAGTAGTAGCCCCAGCCCGATGTAGCCAGACTGTCGGGTCGCCGTAACACCAAGTAGATGTCGAACGGAACAAGGGCATACGCGAGCCGGCCGAACCGTTTGAGCAAGATGCCGTAGTTCTCCGAGATCTGGTGGAGGTCAAACAAGCACAATCCCGCAATGATGGCGAGCCAGACCGCGATATGGATCCACACGGGCCCGTTCTTGATCTGGTTCAAGCGCAGGTTGCGGTAGCCGTGCTTATGGTACACGTATGCAAAGACGAGGGCCAGGACCACGTAGGCGAGGGAAACGCCAAAAATGACATAGCCATACTTGACATTGATGTAGTGGGTATGTCCATGGCGCGGAGCCAACGCGACAGTATCCATTGTGTTGGAGGTAGATGAGTAATTGGCAGAAGGTTATTTGGAGATGGATAGTGTTGGTCACGTGAATGACTTACAGGTTAGGGGCGGCATGTCTGGGATCGAATGTTGGGGCAAATTGCACCCGGGTGCTTCTTGCAGGTTACAGTTTTTTTGTTCAGCTCTGCAGGTTGTGCCACATCGGGCCCCATCGCTATTTTCAACGTCTACGTCATACATACTCCTATCATCTCCTGGTTCCGGAGTTCAACCGCCACATGTGGCAATTATGTCCGGCCGGACACTGTGCCCGATGTCTGACGTAGGAACTCGTGCCTCCTGTCTGCCGTTTTCGGGTACATGTACGGTTTTCAATGGGGAAGCCGCATGTCCCAAGTGGGAATGGCTTACGAACTACGTCACTGGCCGCTGGTGCCGTTGAAAAATTTTGATATGTACAGTCAGCCAGGCCGGGAGTAACTGCCCTTTATCATGCTAGATCAATGTGTTGTCGAGGCCCAGGGCCACGAACGCGGAGCCAACGCCGCAAAAAAAATCGATGGGACATACTTGTAGCTGCCGTAAAGGGTGTATCCGTGGCGAGGAGTCAATGGGGCGGTGTTGGTTGTGTTGGGGAGATGAGTAACGACACGACGTTTTTAGGAGTAAATTGGGGCGAGTGTCACGTGTACCTGGGCCTTAGGTTGGGTCTACATGTTAGGTGGCTCTGGTGTTGAATTGGCGTTTACAGGTTGGACGCCATCATTTGCCAGGTTGGATTACCCGGTGGGGCGAATTCACATGGCGAGGCATTACATGTTGGCGCCGGAGGTTTGCATGTTGTGCCGCATGGAAGTCCGTCCGCTCCCCTCGGATTATTTTCCAGCCTACGTCATGCATCCTCCACATTCACCCGCCTCTCAAATCAAACCGCCACATGTGGCAATTTTGTCCGTCGGGCCCTGCATCCCATGTCTGACGTAGTGAGCTATGCCTCCAGCCTGTCGCGGCTTCGCCTACGTGGGCTAGCTGTGGGGGGAAGGCCGCGCTATTCCGTCCAAGATTTGCAACTACGTCTCTACAGTTCGTTTTTGCTGCATTGAGGTTGCAGTAAACGTTTTTCGCTGTGTCAGCAACACCGGCAGTAACTGCCCTCGATTAAGCTTGATCGATGGACTTGATTTCCAACGTCTCGATTCTGTCCGCCGCTGCCCCAAGAAAGTTTATTTAGGCCGAGCGAACAAAAGACAACTTTTGGCGACGCCAATTTCATCGCCAACAATTGGGTTAGGGTTTGGAAGACGTGGTGGCCACGTAACTTAGTGTTTAGATACATGCAACCTGAATTAAATGTGAAATTAGAGTTTATTTTCCGGACAGGACAATTACAGCGTAACCATAATTGGCATTGAGGCGAATGCAGGCTCGGGACGGTGGAATTCAGCAGGCGACGGTACTCCAGCGCCACATGCGGCACATGCTGGCAAAACTGAGCCCCCTGTTTGGGCGTGTCTAATAGTTGCCGCGGTCGGCACAGTAGTTGAGGAACGGAAAATTCTACAATGTTCCCTGGGCCTGTACACAACTGTAAAACTGACGTCATCCTCGTCCAAACTTCCCGGTGTAGCAACGCAATGGTTTGACACCTGGCGCAACGAGGATCTCCAACGGTCTAGACATCCAGAGGGTTGCAAACGGTGCAAGGTAACCTAAAAGTCCCTCATTGGGACGGATCTTGCCTAGCCACGCTGCGTCCGCCAGGGTTCTCCACGGCGTGGCGGTGATAGGACGGAGTTGGAACGGCGCCCGGTTGTTGGCCCTTTTTGTCGGGGATGCTGAAACTGCACTTGTGGCGAATCACTGTTTCTGGTCTATGTCGGCCAGATAATATCTGCAGACAAAATCCAGGTGCATGGTGGAATTCCGTTGTTTGAACGAAGAATTGTGTCGGGTCTAGAAACGGTGCTTTTGGTGCGACCCTCGCATGAAGTCGCCCTTTCCGAGCCTCAGGGGTTCGCTTCGTCATAGTCGCCTGATCCTGACATCAGATCCAGTGTCGAGTTCCCGGATCGGCAGTGGTAACGCCAGAGTATGACCAGGTATGACGTAGTGGCCTGCGGAGGCCCGTCGATTATCACGTTCGTAACCGGTGTAATTCAGGTGGGAAAAATCCCCAAACCGAATTGTTTTTTTTCGCCATGACATAAATCTACCTACATCAATATTTTAAATTAGTTCTGTGGGATTTCATTTGGGGAGTCGAAATAATGCAGTGACATTTCCCAATCGAGAAAGCGTGGCGAGTGAGCCAGGAGTGGCCGAGGCGGTGCCGTCTGCTGGGCCCTGCTGAGTTTACTGCTCCTTCCCGTGTCGGCATCAGCAGACGGTGGGCTGGGTGGGTGTTCTTTCCGGGCTCCAAGGGCCAAGATTTGCTTGCTGTCGGAACCCCGGCTCGACCACCCAAGCATTACGTGGAGGCGGCACCGATAATTCTGGAAGATTGTCTGAAAAATAAAAA
The DNA here is from genome assembly GCA_003706575.2 of Teunomyces cretensis. Taxonomy (NCBI): domain Eukaryota; kingdom Fungi; phylum Ascomycota; class Pichiomycetes; order Serinales; family Debaryomycetaceae; genus Teunomyces; species Teunomyces cretensis. The sequence goes on along the minus strand of PPLT02000004.1, from coordinate 394,613 downwards.
TATATGCGTGCAGAAAATTAAAAAAAACCACAAAAACCTCCCGTAAAAAATAATCTTGAGAAGGGCTGTAAGAAATTGCATCCCCCTCATATTTTTTACCACTTACATAATCTTCGTGGCTAATAGGTCAGTGTACAGTCTATTTTTTTCATATTTAAACAAATGGATATCCCTTGGTCATACACCTTTTGTTACAGTACAGATAACCACTACTGATCTAGCTAGTGCAACACCCTGACTATTCACTACCAAATGGTTTATTCTACAGAAAGCACCAAGTGGAAGGCATACGAATTCAGCGACCCGTTCTCCGCCGGCCTGTTTTTTGTCTGCAACAAAATCAACAAGTTCTTTTGCCGTCCCGACTGTGACATCAGGCCCATCACCAACTTGAAGCTGGAGATCAAGTTTGTCGACCACGCCCAGGATGCTTTGGCGTTGGGCTACAATGCCTGCGAGTACTGCGACCCGTTGAACTTGCCGCACATTGACGTCAACCTCCTCGTGCGCTGTGTCGAGTCCGTCAACCACAAGATTGGCTTCCTTGCGCCGCTCGTGGATGACAACGAAGAAGTCAACAACCAACACATCAAGGCCAACATTCTCGAACTGAAACGGGCCAACGAAGACCATATCTTGAAGGCCATCAATGGGCCGGGCGGATTGGGATCGCAACTGGCCGCTAATAGAAGATCCTCCGTCCCCATCATCAACTTTGACGGCAAGCTCTCGAAGGACACGACACTTTCCAAGAACGACCTGGACCATTATAGAATCGTCGACTTGGCGTGCCGTCACTTGGCGTTGGCTGCAGCCATCTCGTTGTTCCAGCCTCCAGCCCCTTCGAAGCTGCCTGAGGACGCCGGTAGTCCTGGAAGCAAGAAGCGCAGAAGAAGAGGCGGTGTGCTTGGGTTTAAGGAATTGGCTGCAAAATCAAAGCTTTCGGCATGGCACTTTCACCGTGTGTTCAAATCGGTCACTGGCTTGACCCCCAAGACATACGGAGACAAGTGCTGGGAGTTTGTCAAGGCGTTCAAGAACTCGGGCGAATACACCAGCTTCAATGCCAACCTCAACCACAATATCAATGCCAACACCTACGGCTACCAGACCCCGACGCCCGTGTCGTCGACGCAATCGGTGCACGAACTGTCGGTGCCTACGCTGCCCGAAAATACCCAACCTCCAGCCAAGAGAGTCAAGTTTGAGCACGACGCTTCGATTTCGCCTTTCCTGAGCACACAACTCGTGGCCCCCAACATGAGCTACCAAGTGCCGCAACAACAAACATTTGACTTGAACCAGCCACTCATGAACTCCAACTTTAACTTGTTTGACACCAACCAGGACTTGAAGATGGTGGCACCACTGTTGATGCTGAATGACTCGTTTACCAGGGCGTTTTCGGCGCCAGACTTGACCAAGTTCAATTCGCGCGACATTGGCACCTCTACAGCCCCTTCTTCCCACACCACGTCGCTCTTTGCCCCCACGGGCAAGTCTGAAGATGACTTTTTGAATGAACTTACGAACACCCCTGCCTCCACCATGGCACCTTCTGTTTCTACTAATAATATCGACAATGCCACGGACTTTTCGCGGATGTTGGACGTGACGCTTGGCGGCGACTTGGCACCGCTTGCATCTTTAGGCGACTTGGGCGACTACGACTTTGATGCTGCAAAGATGGACTCGGACCTTGGTCTCATGTGGCAGCCCGAAGTGTTGTCGGCCAACATTGGCATGATGTGAGTGGGGCCTCTTGCACTGGTGCACTGGTGTACCGCCGTACAGCCCCCACCCCCCGATCCTCACTGTTTCTGTGATGTTTATAGTTGCCTAATTTTACGCTTGTATTCCCACGCCGATTATTTTGTATGTTTGAGGAGATATTTGTGGCCAAAAAATATTCCAGATCTAATTAGAGTTGAAAAAGTTACAGAAAAGAGATGAATGTTACGAATTAGAGATGTAAGTTACGAGAAACGGACGGAGTGAGGAAAGTCGAGCGGCGAAAGTGTCGTTCTGTTGACGTAACACCACGTTCGCGTCTGCTGACGGGTTCCCGTGGGTACCCCTGGACGGCGCTCACCTTGCGCCTCCATTAACAGTGGCCGCCCATTTCTGCCCTTGTAGTCTTGCGGCAACTTTAAGAGAGCGTAAAAAATAAATCACGTGACACATCCAGCCCGTGGCCGCCGCCGCGACGTCTCCCTACCCCCCCCCCCCCGGCATGATACGAGTTTTGTTACACATGCTGCAGCGGCATTGTTCCGAACAGGTTGTCTTGAAATCGAGCTGGGCCTCGGATTAGCACTGCCATCGCCACGTCGTGCCCGTCGCCCGTTTGGGCCACGTTGGCTTACTGTCTGGCGGTGCAGCACCACTGGCTCCTGCAGGAAGTCACATAATCTTACGAAACTCTAAAGCAAAACTTTATCGTGGCCGATCCCACACATTTTAGTGTGTTTGGCCATTCGCCACACGCCCCAGTTTTGATCATGGTTTTTTTTGTCGGGCCTGTCCCGTGCCCAACCCGGCGTGCCCAGCCCGGTTAACCACCACCGCTCCCACATTATTTGGTTAAAAATCCATTTCACATTATTTTCTGGCGTCGGTCTTTTTTCCATGCATAATATCCCTGACATCACCGCCCCAATTCGGCCTATGTGCACCCTGGACTTTTGTGAGCCGCAGGCTTTTCTGCAGGCCGCCGCTCCTAGTGCCTAAAAAATTACTCGTTTCATGTATCTAAACCTCTCTAGATGTCAATTTACCAACGTGTTAAGTAACTCTATCGCTCTCATTAAACCTATACGCTCTATAAGCCCAGTAACCTATACAGTAAAATATTTTTACACCTTCCCCCACGGGCCCATTGTCGGATCTAAATGGCCACCGGCACGAAATCTCATTCTCTCACATGCCAATTACACGGATTACTCTCGCTGCATAGCGCCAAACGGGGGGCTTATGGATGGTGGCTCATCCCTCCATGAGGCTCAACACCAAATCGGAAAGCTTCTTGGAGATCTCGCTGGCCTCGGTCGCCGGAAGCTTGAACTTACTCCGGCCGCTTTCCACCGACCCCGAGTTGTAGTAGTCCACGTAGTTCTGCTGCTGTTTCAGAAAGATCTCGTTCATCTCGTCCAACACGCCCTGGATCCTAAACACAAGCGCCCGGTCGCCCGAGAGCTTGTTCGGCGTATACATCTTCTTGATCCTGGTCTTGTACCGGTTCTTCATCTGCGTCCCGGTGCCGAGGTTCGAGTACGAGTCGCGCCGGCCCGTAATCATGTCGTTGGCCGACTGTAACGATGCCGACAACAACGACGGCGTCGATCCGGGCATAGAGACGGGTTCTGTATTGAGAAAGCTATTGTTGGCACTGGGGCCCTCGTTGTTGATGCTCATCTCAATCACCTCGATCTCCCGCGCCCGCAAGCTCACAAACACCGACCTCGTCACTATCTGGTCATACCGACAATTGTTCTGATAAAACAACAAGTCGTTTTTCATCGAATTCATCACCTGTTGCTCCAACTTGGGGTTCATCGGACAACTCTGCATGGTGAATTCGGGCCGGTACTCGTCACTGAACGCTACGTTTGGCGGGAGTGCTTGGTACTTGAAGATTTGGTTCAAGCTCTCTGGTTTTTGCATCGGAATGCTCGACGCTTTCCCGAGAGTCGACGTGATCGTACTCTGGTCGTTGACAAAACTTTCAGCGTCGTCCGTATCGTCATAACGGAGACTGGTGTCGTCAGCATTGCCCAACTTTAACGGTGAAACCTCCAACGTACGTCCCTGACTCGCGATGTCAAACTTGGACTTCTTAATGATCTCAGCACATTTCTGCTTGATGAAACTGCTGTTGTGTTCTTGGATGTTCTTCACCGAGTTATCGTTGATTAGCGGCGTCAACAAACTCGTCTTGGTTCTCTTGATCTCCAAATTGTTGTTGACATTCGAGTTCATGTTTTCCGTATACGATTCCTCATCGACTGCATTGGCAGTGACCCCCAAATTATGTGTCTTGGTGTTCATGTTGTAGAGGTCAAACATCGACTGTGTTCTCGACAATTTGCTAGGGGTACCAAAGTAACCTGACGCCAAATTGGTACTTCCGCTTGGGGTCGTCACAGTCGAGCTAATTGACGGTGGTTGCCATAAAAACTCCTCCTGTTCCACGGCGGGGGAAGGAGTCCTCAACGACTGGATAGAGTTCTTCTTCGACAAACTTCCAAACGTTGCTGGAGGAACGTATTCACTACTGTCGTAATTGGAAAAGTTGGAGCCACTCTGGAGGCCAGAAGAACCCTTGTAACTTCCAAGGGAGTTTTTCCACTTCTCCATGAAACTCCCTCCAAGCTTCGAAAGAGAATAGTTGGAAGTTGAAGAAATAGAAGAACTCAACGATGATGAAAGATACGAAACTGAGGTGGACTTTGATAAAGACGCAGAGCTCGAAAGGTGTTCCCTGGTAACAGGACCATTCATCGAGGCCTGAATGGGGATTCCCTTTGTGCTTGTCTCGATTCTTGACTTGCTGGTTGGCGTCGTGGTTATGCTAGCAATGGACTTGCTGGGTATCTCCCATCCCTTGTTGGACGGTGTGGATCGAGCCAATGAATGATCAGAAGAGCTGACAGAGCTCGAGAGACTCGGGTTGCTACTATTCTTGATGGGTATTGGTTGTGCCGAGTTTATCGGCGACGTAACGTGCTGCTTGCGAAGTTCTGAGCTGGGCGAAATCAGCGATCTGATATATGGGTTAGGTCTTGCTCTGGAAGGAGGCGCCTGCAAGTCATCGGTGCTCAAGGACTTGGATGATGTGGAATCGTACTCATTCTCGTTTTCAAGCTTCAGCTCTTGGAGTTCATCGGTGCTCTTTATGCTAGAACAAGACTGGCTCATTTCAACGTGCTCGAGTGTCAATTCCATGCCATGGGAAGGAATAAGGGCGTTGATGATAAATATCAACTTCTTGGCCACCACCGGGTTACTCGTCATAATTACCACCCTCGTGATTTCCCTGACCTTGGTGTTCGTCACATTATGGAAAGGTTTGACGCCCAACAGTTTCCTGAACTGGATGATGAGGGCCATAAGACTGGCCAAAAACGTCACATTATTGTTCATGGCCGAGAGCTCGGTGTTGGACATCGATTGGTGGAACGAGGACGAGAGATGGTGCGGCAAAATCGGCTTGCCCTCTTTCAATTCCAACCAACTCAACACCTCCAATATCCAGTTCAAGAGAATGCTGTTGTTCTTGTTGGACTTGTGTTGGATCGACTCTTTGATCAAGTTGTTAGAGGTGATAAGCTTGGGGATATTAGAGTTGTAGTAGATCAACTTGATAAGCTTGACTCTTTGGTGATTCAATTCGGGGTCATTTTGTAAAATGTAATTAGGGAATTGGATCCGCTTGTTGATGATGTAGGTGTTGCATGAGTCTATAGTGGGAGATAAACCGCCATTGAGAAAGGTTATTAGCTTGCGGTTTATGAGTTTCTGGAGAAGTATTAGGTAATGGGAAATCTCGTCCCAGTTATTAAAGATCACGTCATTGATATCGTTTAACGAATCAAGGGGAACAATAACCCCGATCGAGAATCTGCTGTTAAGGTTATTCCCCGACGTCTTGTTATTCTTGAACGACGGGAGGTTTTTGATGGGCGATTCACGAATGGGGAGAGTAGGTGTGGGGTTCCAGGATGCAGACGAGTATAGCGAGGATAAATTGGACGATTTCAGCGGCTCCGGGGTGATTTCCATGTCTGTGATGGAGAAGAGGCGCGTAAACAACACCGAGTGGTAAGATCCATAGATGGAGCTGTTCAACGGCGGAAGGATATGGATCTTGGTTGAGTAGTGGGTCTCGTTCGACGGGAGGCCGCAGCCAAACATGTAGTCGTTCAATTCGGAGGTGTTGTGATGGATCTTGGAGGTGATGATGTTTTTGTTGGTGGAGTGGTTGGGGCTCCTCTTTGACAGATCCGGGGGCTTTGCCAATGATACTGGCGGCGTCGGGCTTTCGCTGGCGGAGTCGTAGAGGATCTGTTTGCTACGCAAGTTGCCGCCGTCTTGGGATATGATGATGCGGAAGAGCTTCTTGTTGAAGTTGTAGGGCTGGAGCGGGTTGGAGTTGTAGGTTCCGTAGAGGATTTCCCTTGTGTACGAGTCATCGAACGAATTGGCGTTATTCGATGGGCTCGTAGGCGGTCCACCGCCGCCCTGATGGTGTGATGTGGGAGTGGAGTTTTGTTTAAACAATCTTCCTAGCATGTCGCGTTGAGGTTTCAGTCTATATGGAGGCAATGGTCATAGTCTCTGCACGGTGGAGGGTGGTGGAAACGAAGAGAAGCAGTTGGAGTGAATGTGATGGGACGGTAGCAGGCGTAAATTAACTATTAGGTCAGCGTGAGTTTTGTGTTACCGGTTATGACCACGGACAATAGGAAACTTAAGCTCTGGCACTGGCAAAAGCAACGACGTCCGGTTGTTGGGAGGGTGTGGGCTTCTGGATGGACACTAAGGGGAATATGGTGTGGTGCAAACTGAGCGGCTACGTGGGCGGCTACGAGGGCGGCTACGCGGGCGGCTATATTATTGTTGTTTTAGTAAGGCGTAGGTCATTCGCTGCGCTGTTATGCCGCATTCGGGTTTTTGTCACCAGTACTACGTGGAGACACCAACGGCCTACGGCTTGAAGTGGGGTTGATTGTAGAGGTGTAAGTGTTATGTGTTCTTATGCGCTGTTATGTATGGAGATTGGCGGGTAACCAGAATTGTCTGGCGTCTACAGTGCCGATGCCGACATTTGTTCCCGTTGTGGTTTGCATACGTGGAGGTGTCAAAAACGCCCCGAAACGGAAACGGCCGTTTTTTGCGCTCGCGCCCGAAACAATAACGAGGCTGCAACTTGTGCGATTGCAAAATTAATTGATCGTGTATTAGCGTAATAGTTTTATGGCTACTGTTTTACAAGCCGTGCAACACATCTTCCAAGACTCCCAATAACACATCGGCATGGGACTGGTTGAAGGTCAACGTAGGTCTCAATCTAATCGAGACATCGCCACAACCCCCGATATTGACTCCCCTAGCACGACATTTGAGCAACACCTCGTTTCTTACAGCAGCACTTTCACAGTCCCAGGCAATGAAGGTACCGAAGTTTTCCCCTCTCAAGTTCTTGGCCTTGCTGGGGAACCTGCTGAACAAAGCAGCCAAGTTCTGGTACAAGTAGTCACCGACCTTGGCAGTCTCGTTGACCAAGTCGTGCTTGACGACTTCCTTGTAGATGGTTCTGGCAATGATGGCCTTAGATGCATCACCGCACCAGGTGTTGAACTGTCTATATGGCAAGTTTGGCTGTAAGTTGGGGTTGGCGAAGTAGAACCCGGCGGCCTGGAACTTCTTCGAGAAAGTGACCATATCGGGAGGAGTGGTCAAGTTCCAGTGTTCGTGGGCCCAGAACTTACCAGAAGCACCAACCCCGGTCTGGACTTCGTCCACAATCATCAACACGTCGTGCTTGATGGTGATGTCTCTCAATCCTTGGAAGAAACTGGCGGATGCGTGGTTGTCTCCACCTTCAGATTGCACTGGTTCGACAATCATGGCAGCGATCTTGTGGGGGTTCTTCTCCAAGATGGCCTCAAACTCCTCCAAGCAACGGGCTTCTTCCTGTTTGTTTTCAACCGCAAACTCGTTCAAAGGGTACTTTAATTCGGGGAATGGAGCCTTTGGCCAGTCAAACGCAGGAATGTCCAACTTGTGGATGGCTTTGGATCTGGTGGTGGACAACGAGCCAAACAATCTGCCGTGGAACCCCTTATCGAACGAAAGGATCTTCATGTCGGAAGCACCAGGTGCCTGGTTCTCCATGACCGAGGCCAATTCTTCACTGGTAAAGTCCAACGAGCCTCTCTTTTGGGCATGCTGGTACATGAATGCAGCCTTGTAGGCGGTTTCATTGGCACATGAGCCCGACAAGGCGGTCCATACTCTGGTCATTCCCGGAGGAGCGGCTGCCAAAATCCCTTCCTGCAAGATATCCTTGTAGTTTGCCGAGGGGAAACAAGCTAAAGCCGGTCTGTTGATCAAGGCGTCGACCATTTCGTCGGACTTGGCGGCCTTGATCAACTCAGGGTTGTTGTAGCCGATAGCGATCGACGAGATCTGGGCATAGACGTCCAACAACTTGTTACCGTCAACGTCGCTGATGTAGTTTCCGACAGCCTTGGAGTAGTCACTGACAAAGTAGGTGGCACGGTTGTCGAAAATCGAACCGAGCTCTTCGTTGAGGGCCTGGGACTTGGGGCCGGGAACCGAATCCGACACCAAAACGGGGGCCGTGGGCTCGTTGGGGAAGTATTGCTGGGCAACGGTAGCGTAGGCTCTCTTGATGGCTGGAGTTTTAAGAGTTCTGGTAATGCGAAGCATGGTTGATGGGGAACGCCAGGACCTGGGTCCGGCGCGTATTTAAGTAGGTGTCGACGCCCATCCACCGTTCGATGGGGTGGTGGATGTCGCTTCCCGGACGTTAGCGCGACTGCCCAAATAGGCAACTAATCGCAACCGATGGTGTGTCACGTGACCATATTCCCTGACGCCAACGTGATTAGAAGGGAGACGGTTTCCTATAAGTAGGGGACGGGTGTCCGTGCGGGATGGAGAAGGGATTCCGTCCTCTGTGGTTGGGATGTGGTGCCTGGGTTCGAAATGTGAGCCCCGAGGGAAAGCAAGCGACGATTCGGGGTCACAAATGTGTAGCCGTAACTACACTGTAATCGACACCGACAATTATCATTCACAAACGGTACGATTACAATCTACATTTATGTTCCCGTCCTCCAACCCCAGTTTTGCACCGACCCAATTCCGCTTTATCGAGCCCCACACTGTGATTGGCCGTGTCACCCGCCCCCAACAGTTCTCCTCAAGGTACAAGCGGAACAAAAGAAACGACGATAAGAGCCACGCTCATAGATTAAATTTCAGTCCCACATTCTCTTGCAGAAAATTATCCACTAGTTTGATGGGCGAAAAGACTAATCGTCATGGATGGTGAATTTCGCTATCTGATTTGGACGATAAAGCTGCGGCTCAAAGCGATTACGAAAAAAAGACTGAAATAGGAGACAAAAAATCCGGGCCGCGTCCGCCAGTGGTGAACTGGCCTGGCGGGGGACGAACGCAAACCTTGCCGGCTCAGGCCCGCAACAAACGCTCCAGGGTGCAACTACACACGCCAATGGAATGTCACATGAATTAGTATGTGTAGGAATTGGACCATGCGTCTCGACAGCACGGCTATAATTGAAGATATTGGTGGATGCTCCACCAGGTTGTAGATTCAGCTTGACCGTATTCATGCAGACATTATATTATTTTTTAATTGTGTTACAATTATTATTTTTATTTTTATTGCAAATGGGGACTCGTAACCCGATAAATGTATTTTTTTATTTGGCTCTGAGGCGGTCTCCCCAATGGAAACTGGCTTCAGGGTGAGGAGAAGCATGGCAATTTCATAGGTTAGACTTACTGGATCTAATCACACGTACTACTGTGTGTTGGGTCGCGAGCTCATAGTCAGCCGTTCCCATGACAATATTGCCAAAATCCGAGGGCCAGAAGCCACTTTTCCACCACACTTGCTCTTGCTCCAGGCACAAACATTCTAGACTCCCTCGATGCCGCCAACAACCCGCCTTAAACGGGATACAAAGACGTCGTGGACGGAGCAGACGCCATATTGTCTACAAAATATTTAGCAAACCTAATTCAATCCCTCCACATCACCTTCTTGTCCGCCAGTCAACGTCAGACTTTTTTTTTTTTCCAATCCCAACCCGCCGACAAATTTTTTCTTGCTACTATAGCGTTCGATGGGGGTTTTTTCCCTAGGTTTCTACCGGAAGCCTTGGGACCGTTGGAATGTAGGACCTAGCAAATGGACATGCATGCGCGATTAAAAGCCCGGGGTGCAAAGAAATATCGCTTCTGACATGTATGGGGCACTGGCGGAAGTCTATTGTTTCCCTCCAAGCCCGCTGGCGTCGCTATGAAATCGCGTACCTTTGCAATTTGGATTTTCGACAAATACCTTCCTATCGGCAACATGAATCCTCTAAACAAGATTTAAACTTTTTTGAGTTGTACTACTACAAATGTAACTAAAGGGCTACAACGCAACTGGAAAAGGTGCAACATCCCGCGCGCTAAATTCATGCAGACACCAGTTAAGGATTCCCGACTACAACAACTAAATCTCAACCGGTCAAGAAAAAATGTGTCGGCGGTGTTTTATAGGTCGATTCTGATTTAGGGATATGCGAACTTGCTTAAATTGACACTGTAACCCTGCTTTTTATCAGTCAATCCTTGAGGCAGCACAGGCCACGCTGAACCCAGGAAGTCCGCCCCTCCTTCTCACAAATTGATGACTGGACCCGATGCTCTTGCCCCTCCTTCCACCCCCCTCCAACAAAAAAAATCCATGGACGAAATGACACCCACCAAGCGATCTTGCTGCATATGATTTTTTTGTTTTCAAATTGGACTTGATAGTAAATGTTGACCACCATCGACATTTTTTCGTCGGAATAAAAAATAATTTGGCCAAAAAAAAATAATCCGTAAAAATAAATCAACCACTCCAGCTTATATATATTAGCTACGGTGGAACATTGATCCTCGTAGTATTCCTAGCAAACTGTAGCATACAAAAGCCAGATATAATCCCGGTTGATGCATTCCCAAGTTTGACGGTTGCTTGAGGTTCCCTATCTAAAGCATTACCCGTAAAAAATAAAATTTTCATTATTTATCGCTAAAAAGCCAACGAAGAACCGATGAACGATGACAATCCCAATCTCCAGCGGTATCAGCAAACTGGCAGTGCTCTACGTCCAAACCAGGACACTCTTTCCAAGGAAATTGACAAGCTGAGAGGTGACCGAGCCATTGATAACACCACCCTTCCCATATATCAGCCCAACGCTCACCAAATACAACAACAGAATCAGCTTTATCAACAAGACCAGCTCTACCAGCAGGATCACCAGTTCCAACTCCATCAATCGGCACCGCAGCATCAACGGGGCCCGCCTCGGCTCCCGGGATTCCCGAATGGCACCAACCTCGACCAGCAGTACACGTATGGGAACCAGATGATGTCGCCGGCCGTCCAACAATACTCGGGCCAGCAGGCGTCCATGGTACAACAAGCACCGCAGCACGTCTCGCAAGTGGCATACCACGCCGGTTATGCCCCCACGCAGTTCCAGATGTCTCCGTCGATGCAATCTCCACCGACCATACCGCAGAACACTACCACGCCGTCGGAGAACCTCATGAGGCAGGGCCTACAGGTGTATCCCGACATCACGACTTACGTTAACTCCAACCCCAACCAGCCTGCTCCGACAGTAGATACGATATTTTACGACCAAAGCACCTGTCCCATCTGTGGCAAGCGCAAGTTCAAGAGCTTGAAGCGCCACATCCGGATCCACGAACAGACACCCAAGTTCCGGTGCCGATTCCCCAAATCAGTGTGCAACTTCAAGACTAATTCGTACAACCGGCAGTTTGACTACAAGCGGCACTTGGTCCATAAGCACTTTCGGTTTGAGGACAAGACCATCCGCAAACTCTCGGGATTCGAAAACAAGTTGGATTATCCTGGCGATTGTCCGTGTGGGAAGAAATTCGTGGCCAAGGAGTGGTTGGCAGAGCATATATTAACGGACGACGACACGCTACGGTGTCGGTTGTTCAAGAACTAGCATAGATAGAACCTCTAGAGTTGATATGCATCGAACATTGCCAAAATCAAAACCCCCACCAAGTACCGGTGTAGAGCCCGTAGTTTTTTCTGTTTCCATGGCCCACCCATCGCCGCCTGACACTGCCCAGGTGTTCCATCGAGGATTCGACGGAATTCCATCAGGGAGGTTTCTTGGCCAATAATATACGAAAATATCCCACCATCTCGATTAGGCGAGATCAGAGCCTGCTGGATGGACCCAAAATTTTTTTGATGCGTTCTCCTTGGGAGTACGGTTGCTTCTGGCTGTCATTCTGGGACAGGCGGCAAAAAAGAAATGGTTCGTAAGCCACGCTCAGCGGATGACCATGATCCCATACTCCGCAACCCTTTCCGCCCCATGATGGGCCCCCCCATGCCTCACCAACATTGTGCCGATTATGTGTTGACTTATAATATTTAGTGGCTGACCGTTCCCGATCGGGACACCACTGCAGAAACGCCAGGTCTTCTTTGCACCCAAAAATGGATACTTTTTGCCTTGAGGGCGACTGTGCCGCCCGTGTGCAGGCCGAGTCGGCTGCAACAACAATACCACACCTGCGCTTCCATGCAGTCAATTCTCGCACAATAGTCTGAAACAGGAAAGGCCTCGATATTTTTGTCTGATGAAACAAATATTTTTTCGTCGACTCCGACGTGAGTTCCGACAAAAAAAAAACATGGTCGGCGGGCGCCAGGTTGATGTTACAGAAGTGACAGAATGCCACCGGGTTTGGACGAAGTGGGCAGGGTTTACGGGAAAGAAGTGGCTCAACACCTCATGTCTGGGAAATAAGCTTCTGACGTGGCGGGTTCGGTTGTAGTTTCGCCTGCCTCGGGTGTTGTTTGGTGTTTCGTGTCCGTTTCGGCAACAACTACGGACGTCGGGGCTAAGTCCGTAGCCGACATCATCATGCCTGAACAATAAAGCTAGTCGGGTATTATTTGTCGAAAATTCCGCCTACCTTTTGAAACTACGTCGGCCCCTCCTCTCCCCCAGCCCCAAGATCGGCACTACTTGTCGCTTCACGATCAACGGTCGTGATCTTCAAAAAAATACCTCACCTCCTTGCACGCCTAAAAATATCGCTTAACATTTACGCCAACTCCAACTCGACGACGAATCGTCCGAACCTTGGTCATTCCACCGTCGCCAAAAACCATGCTGAAACACTCGCCCGGAATATACGGTGGCCTGAAATCACCCAATTCTCCAAATTAGGCTTTACATTGTGTTAAGCTTTCAAATGTAAATACGAACCAGCTCAGGCAACATCGAACATGTTCAAAAGTTACTTCTGAACTGGCGGTGCGTTTTTGCACAAGCGTGTTCACAGGCATGCTATATTGTTTGTTACAACAACCTTTGGTGGCTGGCCATTGTACACTGGTAAGGAAGTTTGAAGCGGGAGCCGCTTTTTCCGGTATATTGAACCGAAAAAGAAAAACTCCAACAATTTCCGATATAGTGTAATGGCTATCACACGACACTCTCCATGTTGTGATCCGGGTTCGATTCCCGGTATCGGAGCTTTCTTTTTTTTTTAAAGTATACTCTTCATCTACGATAATGGTTCGATCGTACGGCGGTCCTGATCTTTGTTGTTTCTACTGTAAGGTTGCTCTGGCTAACGGATTATCCATTAGACTGTCTATTATACTACCTGTTATATACCAGAAGGAACATCCTTGGCTTTCATCTCTTGTTCATACTGTTGCATGTTGTAAGGATCGTCGCCGTGGTTGATGTTGTTGAATAGTTCCTCCATCGCAGGACCAAAATTGCCAAGAATACGGTTGGTTTTGCCGTAGTTTGCACAATAATCGACCGATCCCTTCAAGGCACAAACAACGTTGTCGTTGTTGTAGCCCAAAAGCCTGTTGGAAATGTCGGTGGCGGCCTGAGGAACCTCCAACGTCAGATTGTCGGCCTGGTTCCTCAACACCAACATGGGGTTCTCCAATTGCAAAATCTGGTCCAACATGCCCTTGACATTGACCTTGCTGACGGTATAGTCGGTGACCGATAACATCACCGACATGTAATCCTCCGATCTCCAGTCGCCTTCCTTGGTTCTTTCCAAGGAATTGATGTTCCAACTCGAGATCCCGTTGGTGATCAAAACGTTGGCACCTTCGTTACACACCTTACGGGGATTGTTCAAGTCCCATCCGACAACAGGGACTTCAAATGAAACCGACGACGAAACGTGTGACACCTTGTACACGTCCTGGCCGTCAAAGTGGTCCTTGAGAAGCACAACCAAGTTTGGTCTGTACATTCTGTCACCACACCCACAGTCGACAATATGCGACCGGGGCAACCCGACCCAGATTTCACGGTTGGGTGGAATGATGTGGGATAAATCGGTGCCTGTGGAAGAAATCAATTCGTTGATGTTGACCATCTGGGTTCCTCCACGTAATGGGCCGACAGAGGCGCCGACTGAAAGGGTTTTGTTCAATCTGTACTCGAAATCGCAAACGCCACTTTCAAACAGACACTTCAACACTTCGAGGTTGGCCCAACGGTAAACAATGAGGACTTCTTTGTCGTAGCCGTAGTGTTCACGTTTCTGTTGCAGAAACATCGGCACCCAATTCTTCTGCTTCTCCTGGCGCTCGACGTCCTTGAGGGCCAACTCCAAAGTTCTGGTGTAAACTTTGTCATCGAACTTGGGGTTGGGTGCACCGTCGGTTCTCTCCTTGCCCCTCTGGGTCTGCCATGGCCAGGCTAAAAACATCGATCTGTAGAATTTAGCCTTTTTGGAAAATTCATCATCGCTGTCGTCGTTCTTGGCGTCGAGGACGTATTTACGGTGATGGGCGTTGTATATGATCATGGGCTCGTCGAACCCCTTTTCGTTGCGGACCAACGAGATATGGGCATCTTCGGGGCCGTAGAACTGACCACCTTCGAGTTCAAAGTAGAACGGGATGGGCACGATGTTTGGTAATGATACGGGGATGAAGCCCTGGTTGGATGGAACCACCAACGTAGTATTTTTCAACTCGTTCCAGTTCTTGTCGTAGACCTGGGCATACACCAAGGAGAACTTGGGGTGGTTGCGGATCCCCTTGGCCGAGTAGACTATGCGCGAGATCATGTAGTGGACCCCGTGGTCTTCGAGCCAGACCGACGAGCCAGCCAACCGGTACCAGTACATCTGGGCGACATTGTGTTTAAGTTGGAGCTTGAGCTGGGCGTAAAAATATGGTGCTATGTCCTGGAGGTAGTGGTTCGATCCGGTTTCGATTTGTGCAACAATGTCATTGAGGAGGTCACGGATGTCAATTTGTAAATTGCGGACGTCGTCGATGTACACGGTGGAGTTGTGTTGGATCTTGGAGCAGTTGTTGGTGTCGAGGTTGATCGACTCGTAGTTATTGTAGAGCGTAATGTTGTGCTCGTGGTACTTGCTGTTGAGCTGGTCGACAATAGACTTTTCCTTGTCTGCGCCTGTCACGATGCGACGATGGGCCAACGAAGGGTTTTCCTTCAAAAATTGCTTGATCTGGCCCTGGGGGTAGCCCCTGGGGAAGATGATCAGGTCGAGGTTCTTGACACGGTATGGCGACGGCGACTTGGACGACGAAAAGTAGTTGTCCTTCAACTCGCTGACAAAGCCGTAGCTCGACGTGTGGACCTGGTACAGAAGCACAAACAAGAGCACCACCACCGCGGCCAGAAGCGGCACTAGCACCTTGCGTCTCAAGAGTTGTCTGAGGGTCATGTGGAGGAACAGAAAGATGGCAAAAACAAAAAAAACCGCTGGGTGTCTGTAGATGTAGTAAAGAAAATAGCAAGCAAATCCTCTGTAGATCGAATTTATTTTAAAAGCCACTTTAACAGATTATTTAGGCCCAACCGCCGCCCTGCTTCTTATCGGGACTTTGGGGGCTGTAAACGCAAACTGAACCGGTGGGTCAGACGGATTGCAGGTTAGGCGAGGAGGCTGGGACGCCCATAAAAAATATCGGTGGTTTGCGGCGCCCAGGTGCAGGTGCCGTGCATGCAGACAGTTTCGCTCCTCAGACAAATTACCGTCTTGCCTTGTTCCGATTACCAATCGATTATTGCCACCAATAGAAAAAAACCCACCGCCCTCAAAATATTTCGTAGTGCCAAAAAATGCCTCATTTACGGCAGACGTATATCGGCCGCCAGCGTAAGCCCCGATTTAGACGGCCTATCAACTATGGCAGTTGGTGCGCGGCTTGGGGGCCCCTTAGATCCTCGGTATTATCCCGTGACAAACGCTGTCCGCGTGACAACAAACGTGCTCCGTGGGCTAACCTGCAAACACGTTGCTAGATTACGGACGTTGTCACGTCAGGGAGACGAGGCTGGGGGAAAATTGCCAGTATGGGCCCGGAACAGCCGTCGTGCGTGAGGAACCAGATTTCAAATTTGGTCCGCCGCACACGAAACGATCGGCGGGCTATTTTTGGCTATGAAAACACCAGGACCGCACAAGCCCAAAAATAGTACCACCATCACCGCAGTAATGGCCGCCCCATTCCCAGTAGCTACAGATCGCTCGCTACAAACAGTCGTGCTACAAACAGTCGTTGCCGTGGATATGTCGTGACGTTAGTCTATATTTTTACAAATGTAGATCCTTTTTGTCTTCGTTCTTCTTCTTTTCCTCCTCCTTCTTCTTTTCCTCCTCCTTCTTCTTTTCCTCCTCCTTCTTCTTCTCCTCCTCCTTCTTCTTCTCTTCCTCCTTCTTCTTCTCTTCGTCTTCCTTCTTGTGGAATGGATGCTTTTTGCCGTAGTCAGCACAGAACTTGTAACTCTGCTTGAGAGCACACTTGACGTTGTCGTCATTAAATCCCGTCGACACCGTAGTGTTGCCCTCAAACAACTTGTACTCCTGCGATTCCCGGTCGTAATCGATGCTGACAAGCGCATTCAACAATCCCCGGACGTGGAGAACATCGACCGTCTGGTCCTGCTCCGACAACGAGATCGTCATGTAGTCGCGAACCGCCGTCGAGCCATCGGGCAACGTCGTTTCCTGCAACGACCACGCCGAAATCCCGTTGGGAATCAACGCATTGGGGATCGTGCCGTCACACCGCTCTTCGGGCTTGTCAAAGTTCCATGCCCGCACGTCCATGCCGAGCGACATGAACCCCGACACTTGGTTGACCTTGAACTGGTTGTTCTTGTCCCGTGTGATCACCACCATGTTGGGACGGTAGAATCCTTTGGCACACCCACAGTCCGAGATGTGGGCACGGGCAAACCCGACCCAGATCTCTCTTTCCTTGGGCAACTTGTCCAAGATGGGCACGATGGCCGGCAACTTGTCGCGGTAGTCGTGAAACATTCCGTTGATACTGTACATTTGGGTGCCGCCTCTCAAGGGACCGACACCTTCGTTGACATCGGGGTTGAGGCGGTAGTCGTAGTCACACTTGGCCACCGAGTCGGTGTTGTCGGCGAGCGAACACTTCAAGATCTCGAGGTTGGTCCACCGGTACACCACGTAGATGTACTTGTCGTAGTTGTAGATCTCACGGTCCCTGGCCGAGAGCAACGGCGACCAATTCTTCTCCTGGCTCTGTCTCCCCGTGCCGATCCGTCTCAATTCCAACACCCGGTTGTATAAGTCGTTGCTGTGCTTCGACTTGAGGTCATCGACATTCAATTTACCCCTCTGGGTCTGCCACGTCCACGACATAAACACCGACCGGTAATACTTGAACTTGAGGGTCAGCTCGTCCTGGTTGTTGGCGTCCTGCTGGACAATCTTTCTGTGGTTGGCGTTAAACACCATGAGGGGCTCTTCGTAGCCCCGGGGGTTCTTGACCAACATGACCCGCGGGTCCTCTGATCCATAGTAGCCGTCGCCGTGCACCTTGTGGTTGTGGTACGTCGGCGTGTTCAATATCGACGGGTACAGCACGACGCCGTACATGTCGTTCTGGTTGTAGACCGACTCCAACCCAACATCGGGGTTGTTTGTCGGCACCACCAACTCGACGTCGTTGAGTTCGTTCCAGTTTTCGTCGTAGACTTGGCCATAGGTCAACGAGAGCGCCGGGTGGTCCTTGATCAGCCACGGCGAGTACACGATTCTCGAAATCATGAAATGGACCCCGTACTGCTCCAACCACACCGACGACCCGAGCAACCGGAACCAGTACTTGTCGATGGTGTTTTCTTGCAATTGTTTCTCGATGGGGTTGCCCTCAAACACATCGGCGAACTCGTGGTAGTAGGGCGAGTTCGAGTTCTTCCACTCCTCGACGATCTTGGTCATGCTCTTGGCACACGACTTGGGTTTGGCCACCTCGACCTTCAAGGGCGTGTGGAGTTCTTCACAGCGGTCCTCGTTGCCGTCGATGTCTTTCTGCGAATGGAACAAGTCGATGTCGTAGGGCTTGTACTGTGAGCCAGAGACGGCGTCACTCAACGGATCCGACTTGTAGTTGGCGTTTTCCTCGAGGTCGCCCAGCTTGTCGTAACGGTAGCTGAACCGGAACATGTCGTAGGACTCGTGGCCATCGGAGGGCACGGCCTTCTTCAACGCATGCACGTAGTAGTCGAGAAGGCTCTGGTGGTCGGCCAAGGGAAAGTGACGCGGAAATATCACCAACTTCTTGTTGTTGTCATGGGCGCTTATGGGCTCATCGTAGAATGGATCATGAAACTTTTGCGGCGGGATGTGGTCGGAATGGCTGGTCGATCCGTGGACGGTGTCCTTGACCCGGTCGAGGAGACTGTATTCGTCGTTGTGGAACACCAGGAGCGTCACTATGAGCGACAACACCCCGAAGAAAAGGATGGCGATGGTCAACTTCCGCACATCGAATGACGAGGGGAGCAACATCGTGTGGTAGTAGCAAAGGGGATGGACCACGTGTGGAAGTGGATGTGGAGGTGTGTGGTTACGTGGCGACGTTACTGGCAGCTAATAAACCCTGGCTGTGTACGGTACCAAAACTCTGCCTAAACAACTGTGTAGGGAAAAGATTCGCCGGCCCCACTGGTGGGTTTTGGGTTGTTTGGGTACGTGATTAGGGCGCCTCCTGCATGGGGGCGGGCCCCAGCGGCTCATGCTGTCATATATTTTTTACGACGTTAAAAAAAAAATTGAGCTATTTATAAGTAGCGGGGGCAAGACGGTGCGTAAATCTCAGGCCGCTGGAGTGTGCTCGCTAAACTGGCCTAGGCCAACGGCGCGGAACGGGCTCGTGAATCTGGCCAGGCACCAGGCAAAGTACAGCATGGTTGAATGGTGGCGGCCATGACCACGGGGTGCTCGCGTTCACATTCAGCCATTTCCCGGCCCCTATCGCTATCGCCACCACCGCGACTTCCACATGGACCATGTGGGCGCACAATTGGCTAATTAAGCACAGTGAGTGTTCGGCGGGAAAATATCCTGCATGGCCCCCAAAATACTTTGGCGCCACAAAACCGACATTTTTTTTTTTTGTCGGAACGTTTCATAAATAGAAACTCGTCGTTAGATCGACGATGTCAGAACGGTAAATGGCGACTTGGCGCACGGCTAAGGTTTCGTCGGGATCTTGCCGTCTGACCCTGGCAGGGCGATGGATGTCTGCCGACACCAGCAACCGTTTTCTCCCCTCAGGCAGACCAAACGGCCCGGCGCCAATCTTCCACCGCCGTGCATGTCCGCGCGGCATGTCGCCGCCAAAAAAAAATGCCTCGTAACTCTGGGAATGCACTAGCCAAATCAGACAATGGCCTAAACTCAATTGCACCACCTTTGTTCAATCCTTAATCGTGAGTTTTTCCAACTCGCGTGCAGTTACAAACCCGTGCTGTCCCGTGATGTGTGATTCGGCCGTGGCAGACGTCGACGGAGCGCTGGCGCCATCGGCATCGGAATGGGCGCCGTTGCCATCGTCTTTGTGGAACTCGCCCTTGAGCTCGGCAGGAATGCCGTCGTCGCCATAGTCCAACTCCTCGGCATCAACGTCTTCATCCTCATCTTCTCCAGCTTCATCTCCATCTCCATCTTCGTAGTCTTCTTCACCGTCAGCATCCTCATAATCATCTTCCTCTTCCTCTTCGTCATCGTCGTAGTCTTCGTCGGTGTAGTCGTCGTCGTCAACATCGTCATCGTCAGTGTAGTCACTATCGTTGGTAAGTCCGCTGGCATCGGGATTGTCCCACGGTTTCTGCGACGTTGCATTCAAAACCGAGTCTTCATAGTCATCCTCGTCGTCTACGGCCTTCTTGCCGCCAAACGTCATGAAACTCTTGAGCGGCGACGTGAACGACGACATCGACGTAGGCCGCTCCTTCTCAATCGTCGACGCCCGGCTCCGGCTCAGTACCAACTCCTCGCTGATCTCTTCGCTCAATTCCTTGAGGGCCTCGCCGCTTCCCTTCATCGAAAGCAACCCGGGCGACTTGGGCGCCGGCTGGTTGTCGGGCTCGTCCGAATCGTCCTCCAACTCGCTCAAGTCACTCATGTTCACCGGCTCTCTCCAGTAATTGACATCGTTGTACCGTTCGTCCGTCTTGAAATCGGGGAACATACTGTCGTTGAAGCTGCGCGGTGAGCCTATCGACCGCGGCGACTCCGACGTGCTGGCCAGTCTGGCCCGGTCCTCGGCAGTGAGCCCCCCTTGCTTCTTCATGTATTCGTGGAACTGGTCGTTGTTCCATCCTGATGTCAACCCGTCGACCTTAATTGGCGGGAAGAAATGGTCAACCAACTCGCCAATGTGCACGTACGACGACCGGTACCCAGCAAGCTCCAACAATTCCATATGGACCTCGCCATTGGGGTTGATGGTGAAGATCCGATGGCTGGGGATCTTGACCGACCGATAACTAATGGCATCGGTGATTCTGTTGCCGAATCCAGCATAGAATGGTGTCCTTTCGTCGTCCTCGTCACCCTTGGTGTAGGCATCCTTGGCAAAGTATAAGCTCTTGATGTCGTTCAAACACGCCATCTTAAACACCTCGGGTTTCTTCAATATGACCTCTCGCCTAAGGGCAGCCATCGTTCTATCGGGACTCAAAATCACCGGACCCGGCGGTAATTTCGTGCCACGCTCCTGGCTGACTCCTCGCAAGTACTGGCGAGTGGTATCGGCCTGGCCCACCGACCGCGCCGTCACATAGACGATATTGTATCCGTTGGACTTGATATCTTGGAACAACGTCGCCACGCCCGGATGGGTCCAGTCACGGCCGAGTAGGTTGAGAACATGGCCGAGGGCATCCGACTTGGTGATGGTGCCGTCGATGTCCGATATGACAATGGGGGTATGCGATTTCCAGAGGTACAAGTTCGATTCCACCTGGGACGTGCCCTCTGCCAACTTAAATTTTAACGAATTCTCTCCGTAGTGCAAGTCCATTTTCAGGAGCTGTTCCGACGTCAACCGAAGGGTTTTGAAAAACGTCTTCTCCAGGTTTAACGTGCTTTCTTGCTTCAGGGCATCCTCGCCGTCGCTGGTTAGGCCCTCGGTGTTGGTCAAGTCGTCTTCCAGCATCAATTCGGGAAGGGGCGAAGTCGGATCTCGGTGCAAGATGCGGATGTTGCCGTCCTTGTCCTTGCTGATGAGCTGGTCCCAGATCTTGGGGTTCAGGTCGTCGTCTTCGTGCCCGTTGTCGTTGTTAGGGTTCAGGTGGTCGATCTCTTCGGCAAAGATCTTTTTGAAGTACTCCTCGGAGTTCTCGATGTTCTTTTGCGAGTTGGGCTTGTACCCGTCCATGTCCAACACCATGTCTCCGTTAAAGTCTATCTTGGAGGGGATGTTGAGTTTCTGGGTGATCTTGCGGGCTTTTTCAAACGCCGTCAGCTGGATCGACGACACGGCGGGCGAAGGGGTCGAGTCGGTCAATTTGATTTTCGCCTCCAAGTCGTCGTCGATGGTGGCGCCCAGCTGGTCCTCGTTCAAGTTCAATGCTTCAGGCTCGGCCTTGTTGAGGTCAAACGTGTTGGGAGACGTCAATGGCGACCCGCCGGCCGAGCTCACCGGCGAGATGACGGGCGACGTCAACACCGACTTGGACAAGTCGTTATTGGTGTCGGTTTCAAACACGAAAAACGCCTCGCCACCGTCGCCCAACTTCATCGGCAAGTCGGTCTTGATGTCGTTGACGTACAAGTCGATCTTTTTCTGCGACGGCTTGAAGATCTGGAACTTGCCGAACCGAACATGCCACGGCGAGCAATGGAGCGTGCCGTCGGGGTGTTCCACGACGATGATGTCAATGGCGCCAGAAAGCGTGGCGGGATTCAACGAATTCCATTGGTTATACACGTAACCTCCGACTTTCCCGACGTATTGCATGGTGTAGGGAAGAAAAGGTGTGGTCTTTGGCGGCACACATTTACTTGGTTTTCTCGTTGCCTAAATGGGATCGGACCCCGCGCACGACTTTATACCGCCGCGGCGCCCGTGATATTTGCCCAGCCGCAACGTTACACCAACGACGAGGGTTGGCGAACGCAAACTCAACTCGTTCCCGTTTGGAGTGGCTCTACACTGTTTAGGCGTTACATAGAAACCGTTTCTTCAACACTATACCTCGCTCGTCATAAATATTATTTTTTTTTTGCAGCCATTCAACGGACAGTTACCGGATCGGTAGCACTGGCGATGTTGCACTGGTGCATCAAGCGTCTCTCGTCGTTGCCGTCGTCCTTGACGCCCTTGAACTCCCCCGTGACAGAATGCCACACTCCACGGTTGTAGAAGATCACCAAGTCGCCCTGCGACCATGCGTGCGCCAACACTTGCTTTGGGGTGATGGAGGGTCTCATCAACGAATGGGCCCGGTCACGGGCATCCGCAAGGTCGAGCGTCGACACCGTGCCGTCGCTGTTGGTGGTGTGCAACTTGTACAAGCAACAACCGTGCACCTGCAAGTGGTGTTGCTTCGTGACGGGATTGGTCCATACCATGGGCAACTTCTTGACCTTGGCCGCTTCCCATTCGGGCAACTTGTCAAACGCAAACTCCTTGCCCTCAGACACCATGGTCAACCCGTCGGACGTGGCACCGGCGGGCGAGATGAAGATGTATGGATGTGGCGCGTACTCGACGGTGGTGTTGAGGACAAACTGCTTGTCGGCGTCGCTCAAGTTCTTGAATGCCTGGGCGCCACTGACAAAACAGGTGGCCCCCTGCGTCAACTGCAACTCTTCACCCGAACCATCATCATACGAGATCTTTTGCATGTTGTTGGAGGGAGGAACCTTGATTCCCAAAAGGGTGGTGACCTTGGGTGGAGACAAGTCGTACAACGCACTGTCGATGTGCCATCTGTAGAACCGCGTCTTGTGTTGCTTCTTGATCTCGTCTTGGGTCAACGGCGTGTGGTGGAACGTTGTGTGCGACGGGTGGGTCAAGTTGATGGCCTCGCCGTTTTCGTTGCCGGGCTCGTCGGCTTCAAACCGGCCCTGGCCCAAGATTTGCACTTGGGGCTGCGATTTGACCGTGGTCCCGTCCTTACGGAGCACCGACTGTTCGTGTCTGAACTCCTTGCCGTGGCCGTAGCCGGCAAACCCCGAGTCTGGCTTGGGTTCTGGGAGAGATGGGTCGAATCTCTTGGTCAAGATGTACTGCGATTTGGGAGGAAGCTCTGCTTGTTCGGGAATGACGACAACGAGGTGGGTCAATAACGCATCGTGGAGCAACTGGAAATCGTCGTCGTTAAGTTTGGAAGGGTCGTTTTCGGCGTAGCTTGGAAGATGCACGGAGGCACCAAAGGGTGTGTCCTTTAAGGGGGTAACAGTGACCGATTCAGCAGAGGGCATTGTTGTTGTTGTTGGTCGAGTCGTAGCAATCCAAGCACTTTAAATAGATCACCGTCCTTATCAGTAATCTCGGCTTGTGTGCAGGGATCTGGCACTTTCCGGGGAATTCGCGGTAACCGCACGTACATTTACGGAGATTCCGGCGGAGATTCCGGTTATTACTTTTTGGCCGATAAGAAAATTCAGGACCAGAACCGCAATAGTTAGGTTTGAGTATACACCAGGACCTCATTTACTATAAGTCAAAGATATTTCGGGTACAGCCGTCGTAATCTCAGTTGTTAATGTTTTTATGAGTATCTAGAAGGTTTCTTAATATCTTAGAACATTTAATAAGTTCATATTTCAAGTTTATGTGATTATAGTGGGAAATATCCATATTATTTGAAATTTACCATCATTTCTGTATTATAAAGATATTGGATACTCAACTAAACAGTTAACTACATCCACAGAATCCTTAAACAGCAGAACTGTAGAACTTCTTTATTTAACGGCTTTGTTTAGCGTCTTTGTTTAGCGGAGTCGGTAACCACTAGCCTTCTCTCCCTACGAGCTAGCGACGGGTGCGAAACGTCGCTAACTTTGTCCCAACAATAAAATTCGCACCACCAAAACTAATTTATTAACCAAAGTTGTCTCCGTAATTATGGGCCACTTCATCACCATTGCTACATGCAACCTTAACCAATGGGCGCTTGATTTTGAGGGAAACCGCGACCGGATCATCGAGTCTATTTGCGAGGCCAAAAAGCAGGGCGCCAAGTTGCGTGTCGGGCCAGAACTCGAGGTCTGCGGCTACGGGTGCTTGGACCACTTCTCAGAGAACGACTTGTACGACCACTGTTGGGATATCTACGGCCAAATCTTGCAGCATCCAGACACCCAGGATATCTTGTTGGATATCGGGATGCCGATCATCCACAAGTCCATCAAGTACAACTGTCGTTTGATCTCGTACAGCGGCAAAGTGTACCTCATCAGACCCAAGCTCTACTTGGCCAACGACGGCAATTACAGAGAAATGAGATACTTCACCCCTTGGAACAGACCCAAGTACCACGAGGAATACCAATTGCCCAAGAACATCGCCAAAATCACCGGCCAATCCAAGGTCACGTTCGGCGACTGTGTCATCCAAACCTTGGAAACAAGATTGGGCTGTGAGACCTGCGAAGAGTTGTTTACTCCCGAGTCGCCCCATATCGCCTTGAGTCTTGATGGTGTTGAGATCTTTACCAACTCCAGTGGATCCCATCACGAATTGAGAAAGTTGGATACGAGAATGCAGTTGATCACCGAGGCCACCAAGAAGTGCGGTGGTGTCTACTTGTACGCCAACCAGAAGGGTTGTGACGGCGACAGACTATACTACGATGGGTGCGCCTCCATCATCGTCAATGGCAACTTGGTGGCACAGGCCAGCCAGTTTTCTCTCAAGGACGTCGAAGTGGTTTCGGCCACCATCGACTTGGACGACGTCCGGTCCTACAGAAACCAAAAGTCGGCGAGTGCCCAGGCAGTCAATCAGAAATCCACCTACAAGACGATAGAAACCGATGTCGAGTTGTCACCTTCGTCCCACGTCTTCAACCCCGCCATTGCTCCAACCAAATCGAGACCAATCAGCTACCATTTGCCAGAGGAAGAGATTGCCTTGGGTCCTGCCTGTTGGTTGTGGGATTACTTGCGTAGATCCAAATGTGGAGGGTATTTCTTGCCCTTGAGTGGAGGTATCGACTCGTGTGCCACTGCCGTCATTGTCCATTCCATGTGCCGTTTGGTGGTAGAATCCATTGACGACGAACAGGTATTGCTGGACATTAGAAGCTTGACCCACACGCCAGACTTTACCCCCAAGACTCCGCAGGAAATCGCGGCAAAGTTATTCTACACCAGTTTTATGGGCACCGAGAACTCTTCGAAGGAAACCAGGTCGAGAGCCAAGGAATTGGCCGCCAAGATCGGGTCCTTCCACGTTGATATGAACATGGACACTTTGGTGAGCGCCGTGGTTTCGGTATTTGAAGTCGCTACGGGCAAGAAACCGATTTTCAAGATCTTTGGCGGAACCCAAACGGAGAACTTGGCTCTCCAGAACATCCAGGCCAGATTGAGAATGGTGTTGAGTTACTTGTTTGCCCAATTGCTCCCATGGTCGAGAAACAAGACCACGGGTGGGTTGTTGGTGTTGGGTAGTGCCAATGTCGACGAGTGTTTGAGAGGGTACTTGACCAAGTACGACTGTTCGTCCGCCGATATCAATCCTATCGGGGGCATTTCCAAGACCGATTTGAAGAGATTTATTGCATGGGCCGAGGTCAAGTTTGAGTTGCCGATCCTCAACGACTTCTTGACGGCGACGCCGACGGCCGAATTGGAGCCCATCACGGAAAACTACGTCCAGAGCGATGAGATTGACATGGGGATGACGTACGACGAATTGTCGCAGTTTGGACGATTGAGAAAGGTTGACAAGTGTGGACCGTTGGCGATGTTTGTCAAGTTGTACCACGAATGGTCGCAGCCTCCGTTGAGCTTGAGTGCAGAACAGGTTGCCGAGAAGGTCAAGCGGTTCTGGTTCTTCTATGCCATCAACAGACACAAGATGACGACGATGACGCCGGCGTACCATGCCGAGCAGTACTCGCCCGACGATAACCGGTTTGACTTGAGACCGTTCCTCATCAACCCGCGGTTCCCGTTTGCCAGCAAGAAGATCGACGAGATCGTGGCATTGATCAACGAGAGACAGAAGGAGATAGAAGCCAACAACATTAGTGTTGATTAGAATAACCAAAGTGACATAGATTTCATTATATACGGCCCATAATACATACGGTACATGGCAGTACTGCCAGAACACTCGAAATCCGCGGCTGCAAAAAACTGCAACATAACATGGATTTAAGACATCTTCAACAGGCGAATCAAACGATACGTGCAGCAACGGCGATAATTGGACACAGAAACGGCCACGTACAATATCACATACAAGCAGAAGGTTGTTCCCTGGTTTCCGGGGATTAGACGGGGTTATCTCCGGACCCCCACGTACTAAACATGAAACTTGCATGGCTAATTATTAAGCGGCCCCAGGATGCATTGGCCACCGCATGATGGCGGTATTAATAATCACCGTCGGCTGCAGTCGTCTCGACCATCTCCAACAACCAACTCATTCCACCACAACTAACCATGTCTTCTCGCGCCGTTTTCGTCTCCGGAGCCACGGGCTACATCGCCCAGCACATCGTCAAACTCTTGATCCATGAGGGCTACAGCGTCGTCGGTGCCGTCCGTTCTTCCGCCAAGGGTGACCGGTTGACGAAGCTCTTGCGCTCCGACAAGTTCTCCTACGAAATCGTCGAGGATATCGCCGCCGACGGTGCTTTTGATGCGGCCGTCAAGGCCCACCCGGAAGTTTCCATCTTCTTGCACACGGCTTCGCCGTTCCACTTCAACAGTCACGACCCCGAGAATGAACTCATGATTCCGGCCGTCAACGGTACCAAGAACGCGCTAACGGCGATCCAGGCATACAGTCCCCAGATCAACAAGATCGTCATCACCTCGTCCATCGTCGCCGTCACCAACATTCTCGACCCCGACACTCTGGTAGTCGACGAAACCACCTGGAACCCGATCACCTGGGACGAGTCCAAGGCCAACCCGTACGTGGGGCTCTTTGGGTCGAAGACGTTTGCTGAAAAGGCCGCCTGGGACTTTATCAAGCAAGAAAACGTCAACTTCGACCTCTCCACTGTCAACCCCGTGTACGTGTTCGGGCCCCAAGCGTTTGACGAAAGTGCCAGCGGTACTTTGAACACGTCTGCCGAAATCATCAACGCCTTGTTGAAGCTCAACCACAAGATGACGTGCCAGCGACCGCCGGTGCTTACATCGACGTTAGAGACGTGGCGAGGGCCCATCTTGTTGCCTTTACCGACATGGCCGCCAACCAAAGATTGATCTTGGCCGACGGCAAGTTTAGTGCCCAGTACATTCTCGACTTGATCCACAAGAACTTCCCACAATTGCAGGGAAAGTTGCCCGTGGGGACGCCAGCCACCGGCGAAGATGCCAACACCAACGACACCTTCATCAACAACAAGAAGACGCGAGAAACGTTGGGGTTTGAATTTGTCCATCTCGAACAATCGACCGTCGACACCGTCGGGCAAATTCTTGCCAACTACTAGATAGACGAGTAGAACACGTTGTATAGACACCGATGTACGATTATTTCTGGATCAGGCCGCCCCACTTGGGCACGATGCCCAACTCGTCCCTCATGTACTTGCCCGGCGACTCGTTGCGCTTGACGAAATCAACAATGCAGATGGCTGTTTGTTTCGGGAGGTCTTCGTGGACGAAATGGCCCGACTGGTGGTTGTTGTTGAATGCCACGAGCTGGTACTTGCCCTGCATCTGGCCAATGATCAACTCCTTGTCCAAGGCCTCGTGGGTCGATAAAATCAACAACTTGGGCCCCTTGAACGACAAGAAGCTGTCGGACAACCCGGCAAACCACGAGTCCCAGAACGGCCGCGTCGAGGTGAGGTTGGTTTTCCAGCGGAGATCGGGCGTCAAGAGGTCGGGAACACTAATGGAGGCCGAATCGCGGTTGAACAACAAGAAGTCCATGTGCCATTCAATGGCGGCGGCCACCGATGCGAACGACGGCGGACGGTTGGCGATGAACTGCGGCATGGCGACGAGCGACTTGACGGCGGTTTCCTCGACGATATCCAAGAGCACAAGCCCGCGAACACGGGCGTCCTGCGTCTGGTGCAAGTAGCGGGCCATCACGGCGCCGCCCAACGAGTGGCCGACCAAGTAGACGGCGGCGGTGCTGGCGGTGTCGTGGCGCGACGTGAGTTCGGCAAGGACAAAGGCGAAATCGGCCACCAACGCCGCCAACGAGTAGTCGTCAGTTGGTGATGACGCGCCGTGGCCACGGAGATCGTAGGCAAACACTGCTGGTTCCGTTTCCGACGCGACGAGACACTCGGCCATCCTGACAAACGTCAATGCCGACGAGCCAGCGCCGTGGAGACAGATGTAGAGCGGAGCGCCGGCAGCACTGGGCCGGTAGTAAGTCTGGAGACTGATGTTGGCGTGGGTGTATGTTTCCTGGACGGGAAAAAGCGACGCCACGGTGTGGTCATCTTGGATGTTCAGCGGGATGTTCAGCGGGATGTTCAGCGGCGCGTGTTGATGGTCATTCCACCTGCGCTGGCCCTCCTGCTCCACCAACTGCTTCAACGAAACATCCTCACCAACCACACCCAACGTGGCTGGTGTTTTCTTAAAGAGCGCCCTGTGGAAGTCGGACATGTGTGGGCGGTAGGCGCTATTTAAAGATGAGAATGGCGATGTTTTTTGAACAATAAAACGCACCGCGATTTTCCACCACTAATCATCAAACATGGACCTCACCAACCACTTCAGGATGATGGCGACGGCGCTCTTTATTGGCTACAAAGCGTTGTTGGCCAACGAGACGCCGGTGCTGTGCTTGTTGGTCGAGCGGGCGTCCGGGCGCATCGTCAGCATCGGGTACAACTACACCAACCACACGCTCAACGGCACCAAGCACGCCGAGTTCATTGCCGTCGAGCGGATCCGCCACGACCCGGCAATTGCCACCGCCGACCTCGTGCTCTACGTGACCGTCGAACCGTGCATCATGTGTGCATCGTTGCTCCGCCAGTGCGGCATTGGCCTCGTCGTCTATGGCTGCGGCAACGACCGCTTTGGCGGCAACGGCACGGTTCTCGCCGTCCACAACGACCCCCACCACCTCCAGCCGCCGTACCGCACCATTGGCGGCATCTTGCGGACCGAGGCCATCCAGATGTTGCGCAACTTCTACATCCAGGAGAACGAGTCGGCGCCCGTGCCCAAGGTCAAGAAGAACACCGCCATCGACACCAAGACGTATCCCGCCAACGAGTTCGCGTGTGGCCATGACGACTTCGTGGAGTTCTACGGTCACGAACGCGCGGACATATACGACGCCCATACCCACGAAATCACCCCGGTGCCCGCCACGGGCTACCTGGTCCGTCAGTTGGTGGCGATGGATACGGTGCGGGCCGTGCCCGATTTGGAAGCCGAGTTGGGTCCCGTGACCCCCGACCAGCTCGCCGAGTTCTACGCGTTGTTCCACGACATCGACGACGCCGGCAACGTCGTCTACACCACGCCCATCGCCAAGTACAACCCCAAAAAGCGCCCGTTGGAACAGTAGCACTCGCGATCAAATGGCCGTTGGCGTGATTTGATTCATCGGCGCCGCGATTCGCCCGTTCGCGACTTTGGTTGCGTCGTGTGCGCGCCCACGGCTGCAAAATCATCAGCTGATAAATGAGTCGACTTCTATACGACGCGCAAAACGTTATAAATACCGGCGGGCCACCGCTCCATGGTCGCCCACCAACCACCATGGCATCAGCAGGCATCATCGGCACCGTGGTGCTGTCCTTTTTCGCGCTCTCCACCGTCCAGCAATGGCTCCTTCTTGTGTCCCTCCCGTTCGTCTACAGCCGGCTCTGGCAGTTTGTGTACTCGCTCCGCTCCGACAGGGCGCCCGTCGTGCCCTACTGGATCCCGTGGGTGGGCTCCGCCGTGGTCTACGGCATGCAGCCGTACCAGTTCTTTGAAAACTGCCGCAAGCAGTACGGCGACGTGTTCTCGTTCATCCTCTTTGGCCGCGTCATGACGGTGTACCTCGGGCCCAAGGGCCACGAACTCGTGTTCAACTCCAAGTTGGCCGACGTGTCGGCCGAGGAAGCCTACCACCACTTGACGACGCCGGCGTTCGGCAAGGGCGTCATCTACGACTGTCCCAACTCGCGGTTGGTCGAACAAAAGAAGTTTGCCAAGTACGCCTTGACGAGAGATGCGTTCAAGTTGTACGTGCCCAAGATCCAGGAGGAAATCATCGACTACTTCCTCAACTCGAAGTACTTGAACTTGAACCGCGACCGCGGCGTCACCAACATCATGCAATCGCAGCCCGAATTGACCATTCTCACCGCGTCGCGGTCGTTGCTCGGTGACGACATGCGCAAACGCTTTGACGAGTCGTTTGCCCAGCTGTACAATGACTTGGACAAGGGCTTCATCCCCATCAACTTTGTTTTCCCCAACATCCCCATCCCCCTGAACAAGCGCCGTGACGCTGCCCAAAAGAGAATTTCGGGCACCTACATGGACTTGATCAAACAGAGACGGGCGACGGGCGATATTGTCGAGGGCAGAGACTTGATCGACTCGCTCATGCTCCACTCAACTTACAAGGACGGCGTCAAGATGTCCGACCAGGAAATCGCCAACTTGTTGATTGGGATCTTGATGGGCGGACAACACACGTCGGCAGCAACGTCGTCGTGGTTCCTCTTGCATTTGGGAGAAAAGCCCGAGCTCCAGGACGAATTGTACCGCGAGGTCACCTCGGTGTTGGACGGCCGCGAAATCACCGACTTGACCTACGACGACCTCCAGAAGATGCCGTTGGTCACCAACACCATCAAGGAAACCTTGAGAATGCACCATCCGCTCCACTCGATTTTCAGAAAGGTGATGCGGCCGTTATTGGTCCCGGGCACCGAGTTTGTCGTTCCCGACGGCCACTACGTGTTGGCGTCGCCCGGTTACACCATGACCAGCGACAAGTACTTCCCGTTGGCAGCCACGTACGATCCCCACCGGTGGGATTCGATGAAGGTCAAGGTTGAGGACGGCGAAACCGTTGACTATGGATTCGGCGCCGTTTCCAAGGGAGTCGCCTCGCCTTACTTGCCGTTTGGCGGGGGCAGACACCGTTGTATCGGCGAACAGTTTGCATACCTCCAGTTGTCCATCATCTTGTCGACGTTTGTGTATAGCATGAGATGGGAGCTCCAGGACGGCAAGGTTCCACCCGTCGACTACCAGTCAATGGTGTGTTTGCCCATTGCTGACCAGGCCGTGATTACGTGGACCAGAAGAGAGTCGGCAAAGTTCTTGTTTGAAAAGAAGTAGAAAAGGTTTTTAGATAAATAGTTGGGACCGGGAAATAGCACAAGTATCTTGTGTTTGCGGTGGAACCCACCGACATGTAGTAGGAGAAATGGCAGGATCTCGATCGGGACCTGGTGATTTTGCAGTCATTGGTTGTTTTGCTACGGAATCAACAGTAATTTGACAACAACACCAATTAAAACAGTGCAAAATGCCACATAACTAGACCAAACAAACCATCACTGTTGCTGGCTCCTCCAACCATTACTATCCGTGCCATATTCCTTTGCTGCTGCTATTTTTGCTGCTGCTATATCTTTGGTGATAGCGCCCGCGCTCACAACCGCGCGAACCCACTGAAAAATCATCTACTGATTATCTAGTTCTTCACCATGGATGATTCCGACGAAGAATACAACTCGCCGCCCCAAGGCAGCACCTCGCCCTCCGGCACGCCAGTAGAGGTGCTAGGCGACGGCGTTTCGCGAAGAACGAGATCGAGCGGGCCCACGAGCGAGCTCAAAGGGTCGAATGGGTATTCGTGGGAAGACGAGTACCAGCGGTCGTGGGACATCGTCAAGGACGACGAGGACGGCAAGAGGTCGATCGAGTCGATCGTGCAGACCATGATCGAGAACAGAAAGAAGAAAATCATGAAGAACCCCACCACGCCGTTCCAGAGAGGCATCATCAGAACATTGATTGTGATCATTGACGGGTCGCTGACGATGTTGGAGAAGGACTTGAGGCCGACGCGGTTCTCCATGACGCTCTCGCTCCTCCAGGAGTTTGTGGTGGAGTTCTTTGACCAGAACCCCATCTCGCAGCTCGGGATAGTCATGATGAGAAACGGCGTGTCGAACCTCGTCAGCGAGGTCAGCGGGCTGCCGCAGTACCACATCGACAAGATCCGCCAGTTGAAACTGAGACAGCACAACA
This sequence comes from Teunomyces cretensis, assembly GCA_003706575.2. NCBI lineage: Eukaryota > Fungi > Ascomycota > Pichiomycetes > Serinales > Debaryomycetaceae > Teunomyces > Teunomyces cretensis. The sequence goes on along the minus strand of PPLT02000004.1, from coordinate 362,069 downwards.
AGTTCGAGCCCAAGGGCGACCCGTCACTCCAGAACTCGCTTGAAATGGCCCGGTCGCTCTTGATGTACAATTTCGGCAACAGTTCCAACGATTCAAAGAACTCGAAGGAGATCTTGATCATATTCGGGGCGTTGTTCACGTCAGACCCGGGGGATATCCACAAAACCATCCAGAACCTCGTCAACGACGAAATCAAGGTCAAAATCATCGGATTGTCGGCCCAGGTCGCCGTGTGCCAGGAACTCGTCAACCGAACCAACCACCAACAAAAGAACATGTCGTCGAAAAACTACGGAGTCATCATGAACGAAACCCACTTTCGAGAACTCTTTATGGACTGTGTGGTGCCGTTGCCCGTGGCACAACGGGACAGCGACCAGGTCGATATCGACCGTGGGGTGCCGTTGATCAAGATGGGTTTCCCCACCAAGATCCAGCCGACCCTCACTTCGGGACTCAACAACTCCAACTTCGCCATCGAGTTCCCCCACTTGACGAGCTCCAATCCTACGCAGGGACTCGACCAAAAGAACGTGGTTGACATCCAGAACAACGCCACCAACACCGACGCCCCCAACAGCGTCATCGGCTACCAGTGCCCGCAGTGCATGAGCAAAGTCAGCAACTTGCCGACCATCTGTCCCGTTTGCGGGTTGATGTTGATTCTTTCGACCCATTTGGCCCGGTCCTACCACCACCTCGTTCCGCTTGCTCCCTACAGGGAAGTGCCGGTGGCGGCAACGTATGCGAGCCACCAATGCTTTGGGTGCCTACTCGAGTTCCCCAAGGGTATAGATCTTGCCTCGACTTCCAAAAGCACCATCGAGACGCTTACAAGCTCGCGGTACCAGTGCCCCAAGTGTATAAACGATTTCTGTATTGACTGCGACGTGTTCATCCACGAAGTGCTCCACAACTGTCCTGGTTGCGATACCAACTAACTACAGTCCCCCCATCCACGTTATAGAAGTTATATTAATGATACGTACAAATGAGAAAAAAACGAAGCTAAAATACATAAACTAACGTATGACCAGCAAAATCATTGTTTCCCCCACGAGCTCCGGCCGCCCTTACCCCAGGCGGAGTTGCCTCCGTTGTTGTTGTTGTTATTGTTGGACGAGCCCCAAGTAGAGTTACCACCACCACCAGAGCCCCAGGCAGAGTTACCACCACCACCAGAACCCCACGTAGAGTTGCCTCCATTACCACCGTTACCTCCCCAGGTCGAGCCCTTGCCATCGTTTTTGCCCCACGTAGAAGCATTGCCACTGTTGCCAGCACCCCACGTCGAAGCACCTCCTCTACCCCAAGTAGATGCGTTTCCGGACGGGGTCTTGCCTCCATTATGAGCCGGTGTCTTGGCTCCACCCCAAGCAGTGGCTCCTCCAGAGCCCCAGGCAGATGCAGCACCGCCTTGGTTACCTCCCCACGATGAGTTGGAACCAGTACCTGGTGTAACACCGCCGTTCCAGGCCGAACTGCCGCCAGAACTGAAGGCGGGTGCGCCGCCTCTCGACTGCGGAGGACCGTCTTGTGGTTGGGCACCAATGAAACGCAAGTATGGCACTGCTTCTCCACGAACCATCACGTTCAAGTTGGTCTTCGCCACCTTGATCTTTTTACTCTTGGTGTGCAATTCGATCCGGGCAAACACTTCGTCGGTTTCGACAACTTTGCCCATCAATCCCTTGTAACTTCCAGTCGTCACAGTCACATCCTTTTGGATCAACTTATCACGTCCACCGACCCTGGTCTTCAAACCAGACGTGAGCGAAGGGTTGGGGAGCTTCAAGTTAGGATTCATCCGACTCAAGTCAGGACCCAAGTTCTTCGACACAATGGAATCCTTGGTGGTAATGGTGCTAACATTCATTCTGTTGGTCACAAAGATACCCAAGTTTTCTATTATTTCGTTCGACTTGATGAACAACGAGTTCTTGTATATATGCAAAATCACACCCTCTCTCTTCTTCTCACCAAGCGATTCTCTAACGGTATCGCCAACCTTGACAGTAAGCCCGTTTTTATCAGTGGCAATCTGCTCACGACGGCTCAACTCTAACTTGGAGGCAATACCAGATGGCTTTAATGACAATAACCGGCCATCGGATGAAAGAATATCAAACATACCCTTGTCGGCACGGACGATAACACCAACAGAAGAAGCATTCAATTGCACCAAGTCCTTAATATCGTATTTGGAAGTGAAGGCGTCGATGTTAGAACTAGAGTCGGTGGCCTTGACCAAGTAGTTGGCAAACACACGCACATCCTCCCTGGTTTGATCACTGACAAGAACGACCGAATCACCATCAATTTTGATGACTAAACCAGTCTCGTCAAAGTGCTTACCTTCAACGATTCTGACGTGATCACCATCGTTAAACACTTTCTTCAAGTCGTTGGCGGGCACCGTCAATCTTTGGTTGACAAACTTGGGATCACCGGAATCGGTGACTGTTATGGTGATTTCGTTCAAGGAAGCTTCCACAACCAAACCGACGGTCTTGGCCTGTTCCCCACGACGGATTTCCACCTTGTCTCCAGGTTGGAATGCAGTAGATTGCTTACCATCACCCTTAGTTTTACCCTTCAAGGAGGCAGCAATAGCGGCCAAGTCCAAACCATCTTCGTCATTGCCAGCTTGGAACTTGTCCAATTCTTCTAAACGTGGATGCACATTCTTCGTTTGAATGTATTGCAACTTGAAGTCCTTATACAAGAACCCTTCCGAGTATTCATCTCCTCTGTAAATGTAGTTACGTGGGCCTCTTCCTGGTTGTAAAAATTCCCCATCGTACATTCTTGCCTCTTGTTCATTGAAAAGTCTGGGTAATGGTCTTGCCTTCAGCTTGATTTTCTTACCATCCTTGTCGATTTCATCGTTTCTGCCGTAGTCCAATCTAGGGACAAGCTTACACCGGACGTCCAACCCGTTTTCAGACAAGTTATCAACAATGGCCAAGTCAGTCTTGTACTTACCTCTGGTGATTCTGACGTAGATACCGGGAACAAGTTCAACATCGGACGACTTGACTTGCTTCAACAAATCTGGGTATTCCTTCACTGGAACCAATAACTTGTCTCTGACATAGATGTTGACCATACCTTGTAATGCCTTGTCAATGGCATCCGGTCTCTTGGCTTCAATATAGACGTAACCTTTGAAAGCATCTCTTTGGAACACGGTAAGGATATCCAAAGGTCTGTTCAGTCTGTCCAAAGTTCTCTTTTTTTCGTATAACTTACGCACCAATTCCTTTTCACGGCCAGGAGTACATCTGATGGCGTAAATGGAAGGATCGTTAATGGAGGGCATCAACAACTTTTGCGAAACCGTTCCACTGGTAGCACTGTCGCCTCGGTAAACAGCATGGGTCTTTCTGTATCTTTGTTTCAAGGTTTCTGCCAACTTTTCGGCGTCTTGGTCTTCGGCTTCTTGACGACGACGGTCAAAGTCTCTGTGTAATCTATCGTCAGTATGTTGTCTTTCGTTTCCTTCCAAACCTTCACGGTCATCAGAAATAAATTGTTCTCTCAAGAGTTCGGCCTCTTCGTCATCTTCATCCAATTCATCGTCTTCTTCGTCGTCGACTTCGGCTTCGATATCAATGAACTGGTTGGCACCTCTTCTTCTCTTACGCTTCTTGCTGCTGACTTCGTCATCTTCGTCATCTTCATCTTCTTCGTCTTCTTCGTCTTCATTTTCTTCGTCATTGGCTCCCTCTTCCGGTTGTTCTTCCTCACGGGGACGCTTCAACGAGTTTTCCAACTCAACTTCGTGCACATTATCAAGCTTGGCCACTTGCAAGCCGTCAACTTCGTCTTGGTCGACGTCGTCCACATCGTAGCCGTCCGAAACGTCCGAATGTTCATGAACCACAACATCGTCGTCGTGACCAACGATCGGTTTAGTTTCTTCGTCTGACATCCTGAGGTGTATACTGTGTCAGTTGTGAGTTTTGGATGGCTGTTCTTCGGTCGGTGATTTTTTCATGGATTTGTTGGCACTGCAGGTAAAACGCGGGGACTGTACATAAACAAAATACTGCATACAACCATATATTCCTAATTACTGCAAAATAAACTACTCTTCAACGCTGATGTGTACCAAATAATCCAAAGACTTGGTGACTGCGCTGATGTGCCAAGGAACAACACCACTGATAACATATTTCATATCCAGCTTGCCATCGTTGGTGATGTTTCCTTCCAAGTCTCTTAATCCCAAGACATCATTCAACACCACCAATTTCTTGTAATGATTCAAGAGCAACTTCATCAACACATCCAAGTCCCAGAAATTGGAACAACTCAAGAGATTCAACTCATAGACAAGACAATTTCCCTCATCGTTAGTAACACATTCCTTCATTAAACAACCAAGCTTCATACCTAACCTCGTGGGCGAGTTGAACAATGGGAGTGGCAACCTCGGTACAATGCCAATCAAGTCAGTTCCTGAGTCATGGAGAATTAAATCGGAATCGTTCATATTGTTCCTGGTCGAAATAATGCCACTATTACTAGGCACACTCGACGGAATATCCTGAGGCGACAACAAGTTTCCTGGTGCATTCAAAAACTGCTGGGGGGAGTGGAAATTCAATCCATTGGATGGAGAAGCAATCATGCCCCCCCCTGTGGCCGGTGACGAATTATTCGAACCAGAAAAATTCTTGAAGAATCCCTCTCGGTCATACGGTTGCAAATTCGTCGTTGGGACCTGGAGATTGTCTTTATTGGGCGACTCATCCAAATCGGTTGACGTAACCTTTTCTTCCGTCGGCTGTATGTTGTTGAACAAGAGTTTGGGCAAACTGCAGACTGACAACACAATCAAGGAAATATCTTTATGTTTCACACTTAATCTCTTCCAATGTACCAATTCGTCGTCAGGAATAATACTGTTTATTCTTGTGAGTACCAAGAACTTCTTTCCACCCAAAGTACCTGCCTTATTGTTTATTTCATCGTTCAATTTCTTGAAAAGGTCACTCGAAATATTCCAGATATCGTCACTGATAGATGCCAAGTCCTTGCTATGGGTGGTAATCCCGGGTGTACAGTACCACGATTTGGTATAGGTGACAATGCCAATTGGATCAGACCAAGCGGCCGAAATCCATTTCTTATCTATTGATCTCTCGTATGCCAAGTGAAGGAAAACATCATCGTTGAAGTTACCGTCTTTCAAGCTGTTATTCATAAATTTGAATTGGATCTTGGTTGGTGGCTCCTTAACCATTTGAGTATAGATGTTTTTTGTGACCTCGTTACTAATCAGTCCGTTAGGACACTGATTATACAAGTTGAGGGCAAGTTTCGAGATCTGGTAGTTGGATAAAACCTTCAATTGACTCTTACCCCGGACTTGCTTCACGATAAAAGATGCAGGAATGATCTTGGTAAAAATATTCACCAATGGCAATTGGTGTTTGGTTAACGAAACCTTAAAGTTTCTGATGATCTTTGCGATCTGCAAGATCGAATTGACCTTATCGTTGAAGTTGACAAATAATAATAATAGTGGTCTGTCAAATTCAAAATTGTTGGTCTTGTTGATCAAATCCAATCGAATCAACTCAACAAGCGAATCCAATTTCTTGTTGATTTGCTTGTACAAATCGTTGTATGTCTGTCCATGTTCCCGAGGCAATATCATCAACCCATTGTTTATGCTTTCCAAATCTGTTCTTGTTTCCACAGTAGACAAATTGACCTTCATCACTTGCCCAAGGTTGCACTCGCTATAATTCTGTATCAACATGTCCAAGAATGAGTGGTTAAACGAGGAATACTCTCCTCCACGCTCACTGATGAGTAAAACTTGGAAGTTCTTGGGTGAATTAATTGGACTGAAGTTAAGATACTTCCAAAAGTTTAGCCCAACGTTATTCAAGTTAACAATATTGTCATTTTTCAACACTTTGGTCTTCACTATGGGAAGCTTGAAATAGACTTCGTCGCCAGCAAACAAGTTGCTAACAAAGTTATCCAATACTGATTTGTATTTGGTAAATGTATCTTCATTCCTTTCGTTCACATCTATTGAATCCCAATCCATACTATTCAACTTTTTGTACTGGGCCTTAGGATTAAGAATATTTTCATCGTTGGTTATATTATCCAAAAAGTTCAATTGGTTGTCCAATTCGTCGTTGCCCTCGTACTCCTTCAAGTCAATCAAAAACTCCATCAAGTTCACCTTATATGAGTGCGGGAATATTTCAAAGAATTTCGACTCAAAGGAAGACCCCGGATAGTGATAATCAACGGAATCTTCAACCATTGGTCCCTTAGCGTTATCAATACTGGTATTACTCACGTAATATGTGAAATTGTTCTTCACCTTGTTCAAGCCTAAGTCAAAAATTAAATTGGGAGTGATGTATTGCAAGAATTCATCAATATTATTCATTTTGATCATCATTTCATTGTTCTTGATCATTTCCAAACTATCATCGTCGTCATTAATTGTGAAATTTGGGATATGGGTATTGTTAACCAAGTTGTTCATCAAGAATGTACTCGGAATAGTAGTAACATTGATGTTACGTAAGATCAATGGCAAGTAGTTGGACGATTCTGAAATTGATTTCATGCTCACATCGGCTGGAACCAACGATTTAGCCATTACTCCAGATGAACATGCATTTTGTGGGTGTGAATTACCATTGCTGTCATAATCTATCGGCGAATTGGCCGACTGCAAATCACCGGCAAAGAATGGAGACTCGCCCTTGATCGGTGGAAATCTCACCGTCATGTTATTCGGAGATGCAAAGCCTCCCGTATTCATACTACTCGTATGGATAGATGGCTTATCTGTCTGAGGGAACGGACCATTGGAGCCATTGTTTTGAAATTTAGGCAAGTAACTGATGCCGTCGTTATGCAGAGCCGATCCGTTGTAGGATTCTGGTAGTGTGTTTAACTTCAACGGAGGTGATTCATCAACCATGTAGTCGTCAACATCACTTTCTTCACTAGATGCCGATGATGAAGACACCTCTAATGCAACGGAAAAGGTTCCTTGCTTGGCCAATTCATCCCTCAAGTTGTCCTTATGCAGCACCTCAAACCCGCTAACACTGGTAGCACGGTACTGTTTGTTTTTCAATGAAACCTCTGGACCAGCGGACACCTCTTTGTCAACGTAGAATTTCCCTCCCTTCCCATACTTTGTATCAATATTACTCTTAATAATAGGGTTAAACATTATCGGCGAGAATATAGACTTTTGAGAAGCCTTATCATCCAGAACTTCTGTGTTAGGAGCCGAGGGGGGCATGTTATTGCCAAAAGTTCCATTATACGATTGTGGAATGACAGGTGTCGGCATGATTGGAAGTGGAGCTCCTGGGTCATTGTAATCTGGAGTGTTCAACTTTTTCATCATCATTTGATCTTTTGGAATGTCTATAAAGGATACCGGCTGTTTATTGAAGAGTGGCACTTTAGGCTCAGATGGTGCCTTTATTTTATCCTTCTCAAGGTCATTTTCAAGCTTATTTTCCAATATGTTAACATCTGGAACGTCGCTGCCAATAGTCTCCGCGAACAAGTCATCAATCTTGCCATCGGTATCCAACTGTTGATCATGATTGATCGATATATCTGGTTGAACGGTGTTGTTCTCCTGGCCGTCTAATTCGAGAACACTGTCGTCTATATTGTCTTCATCTTCGCTGAGTCCATCGTCTCCACCGAACAAGTCATCTATTTCCATATCATCTTCCACTTTTTCAGTTTTGTCTTGTTCTTCAGAGTTTTCAGAAACAATTGCTTCATTTTTGGCATCGGAATGTACATCCTTGGAAAAGAAGTCATTGGTAAAAACGGGGTTCTGGAGAGAAAACAAATCCAGTACGATTGGTGTCGTGGTGATATCGTGCAATTCAAGGCCGTTGATATCTCTATGCTGGTCATTATTGGTAGTTGGACCGTTAGAACCAATACCATTGGAAGACAATGCGCTGAGAGCGCTGTAAGGTTGCGTAGTCGACTGCAGATTTGCTCTGTGCAAATGGGTTTGGTTATTGGAAATGCTAAAGTCAATGAAATTGGAGATCAACCCCAAGGGATCATTGGCTTCAGAGTATTGGTTATGGAACACGTCATCGACATCCTGGTGCATTCCAAACTGCAATAAACATAATACCCAGGGCCACAAGATAAATTTCTTGTTGTCAACGGAATGGACAAACTTTGAAACAGGAGACGTTTGGTTATTTAAATGTTTCAAGTTGGGGATCAATTTGATCCAAATGAGGTCCTTGTCGCTGGCACAATCTAGCCCTGTGCTTAGTTTGAGTAGATTGATCAAATTCTCGTTGGAAACCTTGGAGTTCTTGACAAGATTCTTTTTGAAATCGGTTGGATCAAAAAGATGACATCGTATGCCCAGGGGTACTAGATATATGACAAAGTTCAAGTCGTGGTTTTCGCTTATCGATAATACATTCGACCCAAAGAGGGTAATTTTTGATTTTATCACCATGGAGAGCAAGAGATCTCCATTGGGCAATAGTATGGGGTCCAAATACAAAATAGAATACCTGTAGTCGCCCTTGCAGATAAGGGCATAGTTCCCAAAGAGAAGGACACTATTATTGCTGGAAAGATTGAAGAGGGCCATTTTCTTGACTGCTTTCAAGAAACTGATCGATGCGTAGGGAAGGAAGTCGTCGGAACTGGGGGTCGTTGAGTTTCCGTTGAGGGAGCTTGCCGTGGACGGCATGTTGGAAGATTTGGGTGGATTAGACAAGTTTTCGGCCGACACCTTGCTTTCGTGGGTGAGGTGGAGATTAGGGTATTCCTTGGCCGGATCAAACAGATCGTCGGGAGTGTGGCCCAACGTAAAGTAGTAAAGACTCTTATTATAGTAGGTAATGAGTATTCTGGGATGGTTGTAGCGGATCAACAACTCCAATTCCAAGAGGGACTGGTCGTTATTGTTGGCGGAGGAGTAAATGGCGTAATTGATGGTGGTCAAATGGGCCATTTTGTAGTAATGTGTGGACATGTTGGCAGGCGCCGTGGATGAATTGAGGTCCGCCATACTGGCCATGTTTGATGTCTATGAATTCGTTGATATATTTGCCGCCTTGTGATGGTTCTAACTCGGTGATGGTACTAGGTGGTTCCTTCCTGCGTAGAGCGAGAGCAAAAGCGTTGGGCCTGTACATAAACAAATTACACAAAATCCAATCGGGGAAAGTGGTTGTTCCTGTAGATAAGAAGCACTGCACATAATTTGCTACGGGGAAATCCTTTTGTGCCTCCCTGACCGCGGCGACACGGGCCGAATACGATGGCCGCGAAAGGCATTACGGGCCCATTGCCATGGGATGACAAAGACTATACGGTGAAATACAGGCGATTAGTAAGATTAGTAATGTGTAGCCGCCCGTAGTTACAGAAACGGACGAGCATGTAGCCAAACCCCGGCCATTCTGCTGGGGTAAATGCAACCGGTGTTTATTTACGGCCCTGGCAGGCAAAAATCTGCTGGCCCTAAGCCCCAAAACCTGGTCTGCCGCCTATGCCGCTCCTTACTCCGCTTTTAGTTGGGCCCACTTGCATGAGCGCGGCTACGGGCCTCGATCCAGCGCCGGCAAATGTACTTCTAGATCGTAAACGCTGAATAATCGCTAACTCCGATCACGTTTCTCGCCGGTGCTAAATGCGATATAAGAGGGGAATCGTTTGCTACCAGAATTACAACATTTCATTCCCCGTTAGTGTATCCAGTTTAATTTCCTAGTGTCCACCAATGTCTACCCACGGATTCGTCAAGATCGCCAGAGATGTCAAGGTTGCTATTCCCAACCCCAAGCAGCCCACGGCCCAAACCAGCACGCAATTGCCCTCGTCCCCAGTGGGCCAGTTGGTGTACGACTACGCCAAAGAAAAGTTGCCTGCCAAGGTGTTGAACCACTCGTTGAGAGTATACTTGTACTCGGTTGCCATCATCAAGGACCAGTTCCCCGAATGGGACTTGGACCTCGAGGTGGTCTACGTCACCAGCTTGTTGCACGACATAGGAACCACCGACGAAAACATGGCGGCCACCAAGATGTCGTTTGAGTTTTACGGCGGCTTGGTGTCGAGAGACTTGATCTTGAAAGCCACCGACAACCAGGACTACGCCGAGGCGGTGTCCGAGGCCATCATCAGACACCAGGACTTGGGCGAGTCGGGCTACATCACCACCTTGGGATTGATTTTGCAGATCGCCACCATCTTGGACAACGTCGGCTTGAACACCCACTTGATCCATGCCGACACCTTGGATGCCGCCAACAAGAAGTTTTCGCGAGACGGCTGGACCGGCTGTTTTGCAGCTGCCATCGACAACGAGAACAAGTTGAAGCCATGGGGCCACACGTCTGCCTTGGGCGTCGACCAGTTCAGAAACGACGTCTTGGCCAACAACTTTAGATACGAGAAGTTATAGTTATGTCACGACCAGCCGTTTTTTGTATCCAATTGCCCGGTGTAGTAGTAGTAGTAGTGTTGTGGGTAGCAAAGTTTGGCGATTTTTTTTGCAGTTATTATTTTGTGCAGGTTTCAACGACAATCGACAAACAACTTCACCTCCTCCACCATGGCTGACCATATTGACGAGCGTACGTAAACAGCAGAACCGAACGGGTAACCTCGGTTGTTGGCACGGGAAGCAATTGCCTAACCCGAAAAATATACGAATTCCCCCCGGCAACAGAAACTAACAAACGCAGCTATCTTGAAGGCCTCAGACCTAGCCGAGGAAATCCAAACCAAGATCTTTGAGTTGGCGCAACAGGCGCTCACGTACAGAGTGGAAAAAGATATCGCCACCTACTTGAAAAAGGAATTGGACCAAGTGTACGGCCCCACGTGGCATGTGATTGTGGGGAAGTCGTTCGGGAGCTACGTTACCCACGAACAAGGATACTTCATATACTTCTACATTGGCGAGTTGGCGTTCTTGATCTTCAAGAGCGGATAGCATTGAGCGAATAAACATTATCATCTAAACAAACTTCTCTTCCTGGCCACCAAACAACGTAAACACTGGCGCATCTAATCTGTCTCTACCCTTCAAGAAATCCAATTCCATCACGAACAAGTACTCAACGATGTCACCCTTGCTCAACTTGACCAACTCTCCGGCACCATAAGCACTGCCTCCGGTGGCCAAGATGTCGTCGACAATGACGATCTTGGCGCCCTCAGGAATAACATCTTGTTGCAACTCGAACTTGTCGCTACCGTACTCCTTCTGGAACTCGACTTGGTGGACGGGGCCGGGCAACTTACCGGGCTTTCTGACGGGGATAAAACCGGCGTTCAAGGCCAAGGCAAGAGCTGGACCAAACAAAAAGCCTCTGCTTTCTAAACCAACAATGTAGTCGACCTTCTTGTCGCCAAGATGGAGCTTGAATGCCCTGACCAACTTGTTGAACAAGTCGGGCTTGGTGAAAATAGGCAAAAAGTCCTCAAACAAAATGCCCTTGGATGGAAAGTCCGGGAATTGTTTAAGGTTGGCCTGGAGTTCTCTGGCTAATTCGGCGATTTCAGACATGGAATGCGATGTGGTTGTTGGATTGGGTTGGTCCGTGCGAAGACGTCAAAATTAAGTCAACCATTTTGGATGCGTCCTGTACATAAATAAATACTCTTGTCTCCTCGCAGGGCACGCGTTGTTTACAAACAGATTGGACCAGCAGGTACAGACCACCAGGCCTTATGATGGAATCGACACAGGAGTTGTTGAGCAACTATACACAAGGAGACGATATCAGCGTGTACTCGGTGTCGGATCAGCCCGATTTGTCGGACTTGTACGACTTGTTGGACGACGATTCGATCGAAATACGAAGGGCCACTCTCACGACGACGCCGGCCAAGACGCCGACACGCGCCAGAATGAGTCCGGCAAAGATCAGAAACGATTACCTGGACCAAATATTTAAGGCAAGAGGCTCGCCCAAGAAGCCAGACTTTGGTCTCGACAGCTACGATACCCTCGAGCACAATATCGACAAGTTCTTGGACAGACTGAACCGGGCCGACTTGTTTGACGGCGGCGATAACACGGAGCCCATCATACGCGAGACCCATAAGTTGATCAAGAACGTGCCGCGGTCGATCACCAGCAGCAAGGAGGGCGAGATGTACTCGAAGTTGTTGACGTCGTCGATCCACAAGCTTATATCGTCGTACGAGGCGGTCAGGCGAGAGAACAGAGACCACGAGAACGTCGGATCGGAGAACCGGGTGTTGGCGGAGAAGAACACGACGCTTGCAAACGATAACAGGAGGTTGAGGGACAAGATCGCCGAGGTCAACCAGGAGAATTCGCGGCTCCGCGACGCCGTGGAGCAGGCCAACCGCCGGGCCAAGCAGGTGGTCCCGCAGCAGAACAGCCAGTACAAGCGCGAGAACGAATTGTTGCGGGAGAAGTTGATCAAATACAAGCAATTGGCCGAGGTGAGGCAGCAAGAGAATGCCGAGTTGAGACGGGGAAGGGACAACGTAAGAGAGAAGCCGGTATACGTTGAAGACAGGGCGAGGGATGCAGGACCAGAGGACCAGGCGAGGTCCGAGACGGTGGTTTCTCGGGCCAAACACGGTGAAAAGTATAACATGCTCCCATTATTTGAGCAATTGGTTGAGGAGATGAGGCGTGAAAGCGAGACCAACAGTGCTGACGATCGGAAAAGTGTCGAGAACGAACATGCTGCCGGTGCCAGCCCCATCACCACCACCGCCACCAACAAGGGCCCGCTGCGCGACCTCGTGGCGAGCCTCCACAAGAACAACGAGCTCATGGCCGAAACCAACGCCAGGCTCACCAAGTTGATCGATAAAGAAAAAATCGTGCTCCAAGTGGTATGTTGCAGGGATCACGAAGAATCTGGTGCTGCCACCAATAACGGGGCGAGCGAACCCCAATCGCCGATTACAATTACGAAAAAGAACGAACCTAAACAGACGAAAGCTAAACCGGCGACGCCAGCGCGGGCGAGCTCCCAATCGGTGCATGTTCCACGCCCGGATAAGGTTTGTGTGCGTTGCAGCGGGATGGAGGCCAAGAATGAAACGGTCAGCTTGATGGGAGAGTACAAATGGGCCATATAGAGAAATAAAAACACAACGTGTAAAATATGCCCCCAAAAAAAACAAGGTTTGTACCACGACACCAACGGCGCGCACGGAGCGTTGCAGCCATGGCGGCACCACGAGCCCGATCTCCGTGACATCCGCCATACATAAGCCGTAGCCACTAGCCGTAGCCACTAGCCGTAACGTACGATCATCCCCAGCCATCTCGAGACACCGGTGTTGCAGCCGCGGACCGCCCGTGTGTCTTGCACCCGGTTCCCAAACAGGAAATGTTATTGTTCATTCCGTCGCAGCCCCCCGAAGGTTTTTCTGTACTAGCGCGAGTTTTAGCGCGGGCGTGGGAGCCTGGGTTACCGCGGCGCGACACCAGACGTAGGCAGAAGTGGCCACCGCGAAACAGCCTGCCAGAGACAAGAGAGACGTGCGGTGATCAGGACTTGTATGGTGATCAGGGCCACTGGAATAGGCAATGGAGTTTTGGGACAACAAACACCACTACACAAACAACAACACCGCAACATGCAACACCACACCACAAGTCCCACATCGTGCGGTTGTTTTGGTTTCCCGTCCCGTTTCCCGCAGCAACATTGCAGTTTCACCGGCCACTGTTTGGTTGGCGTCGCTGTTTACCACTTCCCGTTTGGGAAAATGTGCGAAAAAACTACGCGATGGGAAATTCATCAACAAACTAAAACAACGTGAAATTGCCAGGAATATAAACATTGGTTTTGCATTTTACTCGCGGGTTTTTACAAGTTAAAAATTTTGTCGTTCAAACAAACACCAACCCTAACAAAAAACTCCTCCCTACCACCCATCCATCCTGTCTGTTTCCTTTTTGCACGTCCCCCGTCCCCCACTCCACACCCGTTTCCACACTCCACCCCCCTGCTCATCGCTGGCTGCATCTTTCTCTTTCTCCCTAGAAACTTTCCCTCTCCTCCCCCACCTACAACCATGCCCCAAACAGTCAATAACGAAAACGAATACAGACTAACCAGATCGAAGGTAATCCTAGACAGAGGCCCCGGGCCTGAATCGGAAGACGACCCTTTTGTGGTGGACGACAAGGACCGCCAATATCTCGGCGACGTTTCCAACCAGCACGGCGCTACCGGCAAGCAGCCGCTTCTCCACAACAACAACGTCAAAAGACGCCCATTGGGCGGTGATAACGGGCCATTGGCACAGAAGGTGGCTAAGGCACAGTCCACGGCCCAGTCTGGTGCCGGTGGCACCGTTGGCGCCCCCTCGAGCAACAATAACAACAACAACAATCATAATAACAACATCTTTGCATCAAAACCTCAAACATCCGAACACTCTGCATCTAACCCCCCCACCATTGCATCACACTTGGTTCCGTCCCGATTGCCCCAGAAGAGGCATGCCACCGAGTCCTCGACCAACTTGGTTGAAAAACTCCACATAACATCGTCGTCGTCGACATCAACCACGACCAAACAAACGGCGTACAAGAAGAGCCGGCTCGTCGACTACGAATGGCAAGACTTGGACGAGGAAGACGTGGACGATCCGCTCATGGCCAGCGAGTACGTCACCGACATCTTCACCTACTTTTACGAGCTCGAACAACGCATGCTTCCCGATGCACAATATCTCTTCAACCAGAAGCACTTGAAGCCCAAGATGAGATCGATCTTGGTCGACTGGTTGGTCGAGATGCACTTGCGGTTCCGTCTCTTACCCGAAAGCTTGTTTCTTGCCATCAACTTGATGGACAGGTTCATGTCGGTCGAAGTGGTCCAGATCGACAAGCTCCAGCTTCTTGCGACGGGGTCGTTGTTCATCGCCGCCAAGTACGAAGAGGTGTTTTCGCCGTCGGTCAAGAACTACGCTTACTTCACCGACGGCTCGTATACCGAAGAGGAGATTTTGCAGGCAGAAAAGTACATTTTGACCATCCTCAACTTTGACCTCAACTACCCAAACCCCATGAACTTCTTGAGAAGAATCTCGAAGGCCGACGACTACGACGTTCAGTCACGGACGTTGGGGAAATACTTGCTTGAAATCACCGCCATTGACTACCGGTTCATCGGATTCAAACCATCGCTCTGCTGTGCCTCCGCCATGTACATTGCCAGGTTGATCTTGGGCAAGCTGCCGGTATGGAACGGCAACCTCATCCACTATTCGGGAGGCTACCGTGTCAACGACATGAAGGTCTGCGTAGAGTTGATCTTCCAGTACTTGGTATCGCCCGTTGAGCACGACGAGTTTTTCAAAAAGTACGCCACGCGTAAGTTCATGAAGGCGCTGATCTTGTGTCGCAGCTGGGGCAAGAAGTTCCATGCCGAAGACAAAGACTTGTTTGACGAGTCGCTAAGCACACATAAAATAGCGTTTGATACTTGAAAACGCCATTTTCGACCCCTTAAAACTATACTACACCCGCTTATAGATACGAGCTAATACAAATCCATCGACGACCGCACTCCGTAACTGAAAATGGCGATGTTATTTCGAACGCGTAATTTTATTTAAACCCAAACAACTCCACCAACTCCACCAAAACCCAGCACCAACACATCACGATGTTCCTGGACCATACGTTTCTTGTGGTGGAATCTCCAGAGTTTGCCCATGACGGGGTTGTGGAAACCCTTGAGAGCAACGGCGCCACGGTCATCACGAAACAGATCCACGACAACACCACCAACCACGTCGCGTCGCATCCCATTACCGCCATCATCACGCGGTCAATCGAGTTTATCGAGTATGACGCGGCCCGTGAAGCCATGATCCCCATAGCCACGCCCGAGTGGATCTACGAGTCGTTGGACGAACGCCGTATCCTCAACCACAAGGCCTACAACCCCGACCCCAAGTACTTCTTCAAGAACTGTTTGGTCTGCGTCGCCGACAACTTGCCGGCGGGGGACAAGGAGGTCATTTACGCCGGTGTTAGGGCATTTGGAGGCAACTACTTGGACGTACTCACCAAATACACCACCCATTTGATCGCGGTCGATATGTCCAACGAAAAGAGCATCATTGCCTCGAGTGCCATAGGAACAGACGGCAACTCGATAAATATCAAGGTAGTTCTCCCCCACTGGATTGACCATTGCTTGACGGTGGGCAGACAGTTGGACGAAGCTCCGTACTTGTTACCGCATCCCTCTATCCTTCACACCGAATCACTCACCCCCGACGTCAACGCGTTGATCAGTGCCGAAAACATCCCGGCCGTCACCGATTCCGACTTCTTTGCCGGCAAGAAGTTCTTCATTGCCCCCGACTACAACTTGTCGCAACGACTTGACGGTTCTATCCGGACCTTGATCGAAAGCAACGGTGGTCATGTATCTGCTGGATTCGACCCTTCCATCGATATCTACATCGGCAAGTACCGAAATGGCGATTCGTTCGTCGAAAGCTGCCGCTCAGAAAGGATCATCGTCGGCAATTTACCGTGGCTCTACGATATCATCGTCTCGAAACAATGGAAGTTGCCCACTAACTCAAACCTTCTCCATTTCCCATACCCACAACAGCCACTTTTCAAGGACATCAACATTTCGGTGACTAACTACAGCGGTGACGCCCGCTCGTACTTATCCAAATTAATCACTATCCTCGGTGGTCACTTCACAAAGACCCTTACGAAGGATAACGATTATTTGATTGTAGCCAAGCCCGAGGGCAAGAAGTACCAGACGGCCAAGCACAAATGGCTTGACAGCTCGAGCAATCCTATAGTGAAGGTGGTCAACCACCTTTGGATTGAAGAGTGCTATGCAAAGTGGCAGGTTCTCGACGACTCTCTTTCCAAGTACCAACATTTTGGAAACGGAATCTCCCTCCAGCTAGGTAGAACCAAACTAGACAGGGCGGTTTTGGAAAGGTGGTACGAGGATGAAGAGAAATCAGAAGCCAACATTGCCGATAGTATGAGTGAAGACGAATCTACCCAGAAAGCTCTTGAAACAGAAAGACAACAACTGGACGAGCAAGAACCAGAGACATTAACTCCTCCAAATACACAACAAAATGGACACAAAAAGGAACTAGTTCAGGAAGAAGAACAAGATCTTGAACTAGAAACAACACCTATTCCTGAAGAAAACAAAGAAAACAATACACCCAGATACGGCGGAAGATCCGCCGCAAAGAAGGCAGCACAGAAGTTGCACGACAATATGGCCGACTTGATCAAGTATCAAGAGATATCCAAGAGTTCTCGAAAGATGAAAACGTACATGGACGAATTGGAAAAGACCGCAACCCCAGTCAAGAGGTCACATTTACCAGACGTGGCTGATAGCCCCATAGCCAAAAAGAAAATCAAAAAAGCCGATTTGGACGTGGTTGCTATCATTACGGGCTGTGAATCGGAAATAACTTTATCAAAGGCAGATAGTGCCAGTTTATTGGCCAGTGGGATAAAGGTGCTATCGGATATCCCCAAGCACAAGATTGATACATTGATAGCCCCCAAAATACTAAGAACCGAAAAGTTCTTACGGAGTTTGGGAAAGGTCAACAGGATTGCCCATCCTAAATATCTCGTTGATGTGTTGGCTCAATTGAATGAAGGTCCACACGAGACGACCGTCAATATTGATGATTATTCACTCGACAAGATGATCTCGATCAAGGAGATCAACAAAGAACTTGGTGTGAAAGGTCCTGCAAATGGCCTCACGGCAATCCTAGAAACGGACAAGAGGGGAATCCTCTTCGAAGGAATGAACTTTAACCTTTCCTCCAACCTCAACGGTGGTGTTGGCGTCATTGCCAATATCTTGAAGGATAACGGGATGAACTCGTTTCAGGAAGTCAAGAACGCCGCTGGGTTGAAGAAGCTTTTGGAAACTGAAGACAACAAGATCTTGATTGCCCACAAGTCGAAGGATACCAAGTTGATATCAGCTGCCAAGAAGGTTGACGGCGTGGTTATTCTAGATTGGGACTGGTGTGTCAAATCGATATTTAAAATGGCGGTGGAGCCATTCAAAGACTACAGAATATAAGTAACGGTGTTTGCTTTATATTGGGCTCGATGCCGTTGGATAATCTAAGAAAATGAATTTTCCTCCACCAACGTACGGAGAGGAGGAAGAAGAATCAAAACAAATGAAAAGATACACACTAAATATCAATCAAACTGGGGCCATCATTGCCGTTTCTTTGTTGTTGAGGTTGTGCGTTCCCAAAGCCATACCCGGTGTAAGCAGGGTTAATAGCCTGTGCCGGTTGTTGATATTGTTGTTGCTGCTGTTGCTGTGGTTGCTGGTAGCCGATGCCTGTATTCAAGAAAGGATTACCCGTAGCGTTTGAGCTCAATCTAGTTTCGTTGCTAGCCTGTTTATAGCCAGTACCGCTTGAATTGATAAAGTTTTGGGTTTTTGTATGTTGATGGGGGATTCTCGTAGCACCAGTGTTTCCGAATGTATCCAAACCGGTACCTTGTGACAACAAGTCGTTCAATTCCGAGTGTGTACCGTCGTTGAACTTGCCGGCTGTGTTTTGTTTCTTGACTGCTGCTGGTTGCTGTTGCTGTTGTGGTGGTTGAGTGAAGAATTGCGGCTGGGTCTGCGTTTGGGACTGCTGTAAGTTGTTTAACGTAGGTTGTTGATTTGGTTGTTGCTGAGTTCTGTTATCGTTCAAGGCAAATGGATTGTTGGAGCCAGTCTTGAGTGGCTGCAACTCCTGTTGTTGTTGTTGTTGTTGTGGCTGTTGGGGCTGGCCATAATTGAAACCGGTGAATTGCGGTTGTTGGTCTTGTGGTTGGAACAATTGTTGTTGTTGCTGGTACAAGCCGGTGGCCATTGGGTTCTGTATTGGGTTTCCAAACATATCATACTGTTGACCGTAAGCTTGTTGTTGCGGCTGGAAGAGCTGGTCTTGGGGTTGGTAGAACTGCTGTTGCGGTTGTTGGTAGTAACCCGTGTTGAGGTAATATTGTTGTTGGGGCTCGTCGTTCAAGTCCAACAAGTTTTCGTTTTGAGACTTGCTGACTCTTCTCATTTCTTCTTCTTCAAGCGACAACTTGAGGGCCGCTTCCAAGTCGGCGTCGGTTTCGACCGGAGCCGTGCGTTGTTTCTCCTGCTCGGCGGTGATCTTGGACATCTCGAGCGCCCGCTGCAAGTCTTCGTCATAAGGTTCGCCGTCGTTTCTCGTGGCGGTATCTCTTCTGTTTCTTCTAGGTCTTCTTTCTCTGTCATCGTCTCTGTCGTCACTGCCACGGCGGCCGCCACGGAGGGACTGGGCGGCCAATTGTCTCTCGTGTCTCAATCTTTCGTCGTCTCTCAAGAGCGAAACCAATTCCTTGGCCTTGACTCTGATGAGCGCACCCTGGTCCACGTCCTGTTCGTCAAAGTGTATAAATTCCCGCAACGTTTTGATGATGTACAAGTTGTCCTGGGCCCAGAGGGCACAGTCCTGGGCGCCAAAACGGACCAAGTAGTCAAGCACGGTCAAGGACTTGGCAACATGGCGCCAGTTTTTGCCCTTATCGTTGAGTCGGCGGTCCAACATGTCCATGATTTGAAAGAATTCGGGCTTGTCGGTGGATGCTTGGGCGATTTCGTCCATTTCTGACTTGGTGGGGCCCGACGGGTCGTTGGAAGTGGCATTTCTGACAAGCACCTGGACAGATGAGTAGCCGTTGGTGACGTTCTTGATGGAACGAACAATACCCATGATGATTAGCGGCGGATTAACGTGATAGCTGACCCCTAAAGCCCGTGGATTTTTTTGGATTTGAAAGATCGGTCGTTCGCGGGGGGCTGTGTGCAGGGTCAAAAAAACAAAAGCAAAATACCCCAGGACCGCAGTACATTACTCTGTTTTTCCCACTACCTAATCCCACAAAGAGTCACGGCTTATCGGTGCGGATTTTCCACGGCGAGGAATTTGGGTGGTGGGCGCCGCTGGGAACGGGGGATGCGAAAAATGGCCGAGATCTACGATTGTCAGTGTAGTGCACCTGCCTGGCCCGCGAATTGCAGCAAAAACTTTAGAGTTGCAGCTAATCATTTTGGCCAATAGGAGGGCCCACCCGTAGAACACCGGAGATGTGGCGGGGGATAACGAAAACCCGTCAGGCCGCCGGAAATTTTGGAGTAATTTTTGCCCAGACAGGATCCGGGACACGTGACCCGTCGACTAATAATGTAATGAAAAACAATTCCTCCAGAAGAAAAGGAAAAATTTTCCCATCCCCCCCCAACTATAGCCCGTCGATTGTTGCCGCCATCAATCCGCCGTCGCCGTAGAACCAACCAACCGCCACTCCATACCCAGCAGCGGCGCCCGCGAACCACGCCCCGAATTTTTTTTGTTTTGGCACCTATTTTTTTGCTGCGAAACCACCGAGTGTTAGTGAGCGTTAGACACCGTTGACGACGATGAATGACTTTAGAAGATGCCGTCGTTGCAAGCGGAAGAGACTCGAAGATGAGCCTGCCGAAGTCCGCCAGTACAAGACGTGTGCCAAGTGCCGGATCATTGAGCGCAACAAGAAGAACCTGCGCAAGCCGTTGGCCGAAGAGACCATGCTCTACGGATTGAAGCAGTTCAAGGAACAGAGCGCCAGCGGCAACTTTATGGAGGAAGAAGGCTTGTTGAAGGACGAGTTTTTCCGCCGTTTCCACAACAAGCCGTTCAACTACGAGGCCGAGATCACCGAGGTGCTAAACAGCCCCAACTACCTGACGCCGCCCGCCGCCGTCCCCCTGGCCGCCCCAATTGACCACACGCCGTCCCAGGTCCAGTACACATTCAGACAGAGCAACATTTCCATGCAGGGCCTTCCAGCTCCACCCGCAGCCTCGTCGAAACCCGTGTCGTCGCAGCAGCTCCACCAGTTCCACAACTACCCTCGTCCGTCCGCCACGGCCAACACCCCAGCAATGTCATCGAAACCGCCAGTGTCGTTGCCGTCCAAGACCAAGACACCCGCTGCCGCTGCTGCCGCCGCATACTACGATGACAGAGACGACGATATCTTTGCCGAGTTGGACAGCTTGGGCAACAAGGCCGAGATGGCAGACACAAACCCGTACGCCTACCTGAACGTGTACGAAGACTTCCAGCAGTATTTGTTGACGGTGCTCCAGAAACGGACTGCCGACGAAAACATCGCCAACTTGGTCTACTTGAAGGAATTCAACGAGGAGTTCACCACCAACTTGGGCAAATTCGACTCGACCAGCGCCAAACACGAAAACGGTCACCAAGACTCGGCTGCTGCTGCCGCTGCCGCCGCCAACTTGGGCGAGAAACAGATCCGGACCCATTTGTTGAACAACTTGACGGCGCTCTACGTCGAGCCCATCATCGCCATCATGAACCTCGAATACAACCACGTCAGCTCCAACTTGCACGACTACCGCACGTCTTCGGTCAAGAGCTTGCACAACTTTGCCTATAACGAGGCGTCGTTGTTGCGCAACTCCCACCAGGAACACAGCAAGTTCCTCAAGATCCAGAAGTCGTCGATCAGCGTCCATTTCAACCGTCGGTACAACTTGTTGATAGTCAAGGTGAACCATTCCACGTTCAAGCCACTGGGACTCAAGTACCCCGAGGAGGTCAAGGCCAAGGTCAAGGAGATCTACAAGAAGCTCAAGTACGAGCGGTCGATGCCGGGCCAGTTGCCATCGGGCAGTGTCGACTACAACCTGTCGACGGCGCTTTTGTTGTTCAACAAGGTGTACACGATATTGGACATGTTCACCGAGGGGTCACAGGCGTTTGTGAAGCGCTTGAGCCGCGACGATTTCGTAGGAGACTTTATAAACTTTGAGAAGGTGTTTAAGCATGATCATGACGAGGAGGAAAAGCACGATGTCGAGATTGAGGATGTTGAGGAGGAAGAAGAGGAAGAGGAAGAAGAAGAAGAAGAGGAAGAGGAAGAAGAAGAAGAAGAGGAAGAAGAGGAAGAAGAAGAAGAAGAAGAAGAGGAAGAAGAAGAAGAAGAAGAGGAAGAGGAAGAGGAAGATGAAGACGATAGAGATGAAGACATTGCAGAGGCCGACGACTCGGTGGTCCACAACAGAGAACAATTGGTGGCCAAGGAGTCCACGGCCGAGATCTTGGATCCGGTTTTCAAGCCGAACTAGCAGTGCTGGGCACTGAGCCTCTGTATAGAGAATGACATCACGAGGCTGTATCGATAAACGCGTAGATCGTAAAAATAGATCCCCGACGATTGTAACGAGACAAAAGTGCGACATGGTCATCACTATGGGAGGGGGAAAAAGGAGCCATCACCAAGGACAAGTTAGTTGGTGTAGACCGTTTTGTTTGGGCTGACCATATTGGCAAAGTGCTGGCAGTTCCCACTTGCCTGTTTTGTATAAGCTTGGTCTTTCTTGTCGCCGGTTTCTCGTCACTGGTTTGTTTCCTCCTTCCTCTCCTTGTCTTCGCTCCTTCCTCCGCCAAGCCTCGCGTTACCCGCCGAAAAAAATAGGCACAGCTCCTGAAACCATTTGATTCCAACAACAACTACACACCAACACTCAGCAAAGATGAAGTTGTCCTTGCTATTAGCGTCGCTCTATGCTGGCGTTGCGCTGGCCATCTTCTTTGACCCGCAGAACATCACCAACTTCAAGGAAGTCACGTCGTTGCTCTCGACCGGCCTCCTCGATTACTACACCGGCGACAAGTACGGTGGAACCATCGGAATGTTCTCGTGGCCGTACTACTGGTGGGAAGCCGGTGGAGCCTGGGGCTCCCTTATCGACTACACATACTTGATGGAAAACGACTCGTTGGTGCCCACCATCAAGGCCGCGTTGGAGTTCCAGACCGGGAACGACAACAACTACATCCCCCTCAACCAGAGTACCACCGAAGGTAACGATGATCAGGGGTTCTGGGGGCTTGCCGTGATGGCCGCCGCCGAA
This sequence comes from Teunomyces cretensis, assembly GCA_003706575.2. Lineage (NCBI taxonomy): Eukaryota > Fungi > Ascomycota > Pichiomycetes > Serinales > Debaryomycetaceae > Teunomyces > Teunomyces cretensis. Next base: position 339,063 of record PPLT02000004.1, on the reverse strand, counting down.
AGAAACTTCTCCAACCCCACCGACCCCGACAAGGCGTGGCTCTCGCTCGCTCAGGCCGTCTACAACACCATGACGGCCAGATGGGACGAAAACGAATGTAACGGGGGCTTGAGATGGCAGATTTTCCAGTGGAACTCGGGCTACGACTACAAGAACTCGGTTTCCAACGGCTGTTTGTTTAACATCGCCGCCAGATTGGCAAGATACACCGGTAACGACTCGTACGTCGAGTGGGCCGAAAAGGTGTGGGAGTGGATGGAAGGCGTTGGCTTGATGTCCGACGACGACTGGTGGTTCATCTACGATGGTGCTACCGTCGGCGACAACTGTACCAACATCACCCATCTCCAGTGGTCGTACAACCAGGGTCTCTTTTTGTCGGGATCCGCCGTGTTGGCCAACTACACCAACGACCCGATCTGGTACAACCGGACCATGAACTTGTTGAAGGGAACAGGCGTGTTTTTCAAGAACAACACCATCATGTACGAGGCCGCGTGCCAGGGCGAAACCGTCGTCACCTGTAACCAGGATCAGCGGTCGTTCAAGGCGTACCTTTCGCGGTTCTTGGGCCTCACGTCGGTCATGGTGGCCGACACCAGATCCACCATCACCGACTGGCTTACCACTTCGGCCCAGGGCGCTGCTTCGGCGTGTTCCGGGGGTACCGATGGCCATACCTGTGGTTTGGACTGGCTCAAGGGGTCGTGGGATGGATACTACGGCTTGGGTGAACAGATGGCGGCGTTGGAAGTGATGCAGAACTTGCGTGTCCATGACTTGCCGCCACCATACACCGCCAACACCGGAGGAAGTTCCATCAGTAACCCTTCGGGAGGCTACGGGGTCTCCAACACCGGTGCTTCGCCATTGAAGCTCGACACGGGCGATACTGCCGGTGCTGGTGTGTTGACTGCCATCATTGGTGTTTCCTTGGTTGCCTCAGGAATCTGGTTAGTGATTTAGTGTATATTAGAAAAGTTAGACAATGTATGTTCAGCGGTACATCGAGAGTAAAACTAGCGTAGTGAAGTGTCAGTATTGTGTTGTCGCTAATTTGTCGGTAGTTTTTCTGAGCTGTCGCTAAATTCCCACTTTTTCTCGCTACGAGCTTACACTTGTCACTAATTCCTGCCTGCGCGCTCCCAGTTCTCACTTTTCCTGCCTATTCTCATTTCTGCCGTTCTTTATCTTTATCTACACCACACCATGAGTGACGACCAATTTACGTCCGTCCAGTGGGACAGAGAAGAACAAAGACCCGAAACAAGAGAACCCACCATTGTGGAAGAAGAAGCACCTCCTGAGTACCAGCGTGAAGTGTCTGCGGTCCCAGAAAACACCACGGACTCGCCACTGGACTCGTTGCTCCTTGCGAAGGAACCAGCCGCCACCGAGCCAATTGTGGCCGATAAGAAGCAACAAGCAGTAGATATTGACCACAGCACCAGTGTGACCAAGGAACTGACCAAAGATGGCGACAAATTGCCTGCCGCCTCCACATCCACCGACCAGGCGTCTCCACACCTCCCTCCACAGCAAAACGAGTCACCGCCAGCAATACCACAAGACACCCCGGATCTCTTTGCCGTGTACCCGATCAACACCACGGTGACGGCACCTATCCGCGACTTGGACACGTCGTCGAAACCATACATCTCGTACCTCCTCACCACCACCACCGAACATCCGTCGGTGTTGAAGTTGACGTCTCGTAAGGCCGACCAGCCCCAAGACACCGGTTCCACCACCACCACCTCTGCCACCATCGAGATCAGAAGACGCTACGGCGACTTCCGGTTCCTTCACGAATGTTTGTCCAACGACTTCCCCACCGCATTGATCCCGCCATTACCATCGAAACTGAACTTCAAGTACCTCACTGGTGACACCTTCAGCATGGAGTTTGTCCACAAACGGCTCCACTCACTTAACCGGTTTGTCAAGTTCATCTTGCACCACCGTGAATTGTCCCAGCTGCTGATCTTCCACCTCTTCATCAGTGACTCCAACGACTGGGCCAACTTTACCCAAAACTTGAAGTTGAAGGAAATCAGTGCCGACGAGGGCTCGACGACGGCCGGAAGTGGGTTTGTCAACAAAGTGGTCAACGAAGACTTGATAACCGAGACGGTGATGAACTTTTTGACGCCGTCCAAGTACAAGCGCGAGACCAACAAGGATATCTTGGAGATCAACGACAAGCTCAAGAAACTCTACGAGAACTTGCTGAAGTTGGACAAAATCTTTGTCAAGCTCAACAAGAAGAACCACGACTTGAGTGTCGACTATGACCAGTTCCTGACGCAGATCTTGAAGTTGTCTGCGGCGCAGCAGGAGTCCGAGTTGGACGACGCCGCCATTCTCAACGACTTCAAGGTATTTGCCGATTCGTTAACGTACTTTTCCAACAACTGGAGCAATCTACACAAGTACATCGACGAACTGTTCTTGGTAGCCCTCAAGGACTGTTCCAAGTATATTGCCGGATTGACCAACTTGATTGAACTACAACATAACAAGAAAATCGATTTGCAGGTGCTTCAGGATTATCTAAACAAGGCAAGAAACGAGTTGATGAGCCTTGGTGGGGGCGGCGGCGACCATGCGGCACCCAACCCCGTGATACACGCCAACCAATCGGGAGGGTTGGTCAACAACACCACCCAGTTGATCAAGGACACGTTATCGACGTCGGCAACACCACACATCGGCTCGGCCCAGACCGAGAACAAGATCCATCGCCTCCAGGTCAAGATCCACCAGTTGGAGGACGAGATAGCGACGCAGACCAAGTTGAGTACCGATTTGACGAGCAAGATCATTAATGATGAGTACCCCAATTGGGACTGGTTCAATCGGGCCGAGTTGAAGGAAGCGATCTTGGGTGTGTGCGATGAGGAGATCAAGTTCTATAAGGGGTTGGTGGAGAACTGGGGCGAGGCCGAGCAGAAGTTGGTTAAGCGGTTGGAGGAGTTGAGCCATTGAGCCATTGAGCCATTGAGCCCTTGAAGCAATGATTTTTTGATTAGGCAACAAGCAATAGTATGATTAGGAGGCAACAGTAGCCAGGAATATTATTTTATTATGGAGATGCAATGGAGAAGGAGTTTGTTGAGTCGGGAACGGACTTGACGGCCCATTGGTGGGCCGGATTGTAGCTTTCGTGGGGGATATTCCAGTCGTGGCCCATAAGATTGGCGACATGGGAGATGACGTCGTCGCAGTACCCCAAGAGTCTGAGATCAAAGTCCTTTTCGGCGATGTCTTCCTTGTTGATGAGGATGCGAGGCACGTTACGTGGGACCTTGTCGATGATGCTGGCGACGGGCTCGACCTTGAGCGAGGTGCCAACGACAATGATCATGTCGCTGTTGAGGCAGTCGGGCTTGATGAGATTGTGGTAGCGGCGCGGCAAGTCCTCACCAAAGAAGGTGATGTCGGGCTTGATGACGCCGTAGTTGATGGGCACCTCGTCGTCCAACTGGACGGTGCGGTAGCAGTTCAAGCACCGCGGCACCTGCTGGTGTCTGATGTGGCCAAAGATCTTGTCGCCCGAGAACTTGCTGCGGCAGGTGAGGCAGGTGGCCAGGCCAAACGAGCCGTGGCACTGGATCAAGTGTTCGTCGACGATGCCGACGCTGTGCTCCAAGTTGTCGATGTTTTGCGTGTAGTTGCGCAACAACTTGTTCTTGTTCTGTAAGAGCTTAAGAAATGCATGTAAGATGGTGTACTTGCCGTCGGGCGGGATGATCAAGTGGGCGATGCTGTAGAAGATGTCGGGGTGGCGCTTGAATGTGTTGATGTCGAACGCGTGCTGGGGGTCCTTGAGGTTGAGGTGCGCCAACTGGGCGTACAACCCCTTGAACGACCGGAAGTCGGGGATCCCCAACGACGTCGAGATCCCGGCGCCGGTGATGACGAGAATGCGTTGGGCCAGCGCCAAGTCGACGGCGAAGCGGTCGAGCGTGTAGTTGGCGAGCGATGGCGGCCGCGGAGCCTTGGTGAGCTGCGTGGCGTCGGGGTGGTATGCTGCCTTCTGGAGCACCTCGGGCTGGACGGTGACATCGTCCAACAAGAGCCGGAGCAATAGCTGGGCGATGCTGCTGATCGTCATCGTCTGGTACTCGGCAAGCGCCGTCTTGGGGTACCCCAAGTCGAGCACCAAGCGGCAGAGCTCCAGCTTGGTGATCTTGGGCGGGATGTACGCCTCGAGAAACTCGATGATGCCGTTGTTGTTCAAGAAGTCCCGGTAGCGGCGCTGGAGCAGCACATCGGCCTGGTACAGGTGGAGGTTGAAGTCCTCTTTGGCGGGCATGGTTGGTGGTGGTGAGAAATTTTCGCGCTGGCGTCGTTAGTATTGGCACGGTGGGACGGGACCGAGGGTCCGAGTCCGGCGCCAGCGACGGGTGCCGACGGTGCGGAAGCGTCCAACGGTGACGGTGGGAACGTGAGGGTGAGCCTGGCGGTGTGGATGTTTTGGGAGAGATAGCGACGGTGTCGTGGTGGTGGACGTGGTGGTGGACAGTGACGGTGGTTTTGCACCCGGTACGGACTACGGACTACGCTGGGCGGTTGTATAGCTAGGAACGGAGTTGGGGGAGTACAGTGTAGACAAAGGATGGTGCGAGTCTCGGTGGTGGTACTGGTACACGCCTGGTGGTGGTGGTGGTGGTGGTGCTTGACACTGTCAGTGGTGGACCGCTAGTCTGCCAGTGCTGATCGTCAACACAACACTGTTTACACCGGTGGTTCCAGGGCTACGGTTCTCGGACCAGTTCACAGTTACGGTAGAGGAGAGTTGAGCAGTGTTACAGTCATTGTAGCGGTGCAGCAGTGGCAAGAACAGTGCTGTAGCCGGTGCAGAAGTGAAACGGTCCTCCCTACAGTGCTACAGTTGATGCACAGATCAGTGATACGATGAGTTCTGCGTCAGTTCCCCAGTGACTCTACAGTGACATCCACAGTCAGTTCATTGCGTAGTCCGCTCTTGAAACTGAGACAGATACACTGACTATTCACTGGAATTCACCAACTGTTGCTACCAGACCACCGGTTCCATTGCCCTTAAATCAGTTCTACTGTCACAACAATATCCCAAGAATTGCTGCAACCAGTGTGCCATCACTCTACCTATTGCACCACTACTGTCCTCCCCACCACCGTAATTCTCACTACCTCATTTAACCAGCGGAGCGATTCGTGGTCTTGTAAACCACTGCCACTACTGCTTGAGATCCAACAGTAAACACCACGGAGCCAGTGTCATACTGTACCGAACCTTCTGTCTAAATCTCGTTACCACCACTGCAAGCTGTACCGCTAAACACTGCCTTTCACTATAAGGCGCCATTATCTGACACTTCTCTTGCACTAAACACTGCTTAACGGTAACCACCAACACTGCTCAATGGTACCCACTATATCACCAAATATAGACAACTCACCCCCATACCAATACCAAACGACTGATGCTGAACTGATATCTTTTCCCCAATCGACCTTCCAACTGCTCTCCACCACCTACACTTACCTCTGTCACATAATATATCATTCTACGTTTTATACACCTACTCGGCTAAACGGTCGTCGGTTCTTTCATGATCGCTCTCGTCACCATCACCAACCTCAAACAACGTGCCGGAAGCACCTTCGCCATTCTCGGCCTGGATCTCGTCGTACCCAGGAGGAATGTCGTTGGCCTCCTTATCCTTGTTGCCAAACGTGGGCTGGGTATCTCTATCTAATTCAAAACTGTCGTGTTCGTGGTTATCCTCGTTGTCACTATGGCTCATCAACGACATATCGTCCAATTCAAACTCGTGGCCCTGGTGGTACCCAGTACCGCCATCCTCGCCACCTTCTTCCAAGTCGTCTCCACCCGACAACTGCTGCGAGATCGCCAACATATAACTGGTCTCGGTGGGTCTCCACAACCACGCAATGCCCATAAACACAAAGAAGAACACGACGGATGGCCAGAAGTCAAAGATAAAGTATGCACCCTTCCAGTGCTCCTCAATCATCGTCGTCGTCGACATGCTGAGGTATACAAACAGGGACAACACCAACCCGCCAAACGTCAATATCACCGAAAAGAAAATGATCCGGAACAAGTTTTGGTACAACTGCAACTTGATGATCTGGCGCTGCTTGTGCAAGTTGGTGGTGGTTCTCCTGATGGAAATCAACGTGGCCAAGTAGTAGGTGGTCAACGTGATGGTCACTGGAATCAACGGAATCAATCCCTTCCACACACTCAAGCTGCTCTCATCGATCTGGGACGTCGTCGACGTGGCATTCGACGAACTGACATGGTAGGTTCCCAAGAGGTAAAACAACGAGGCGGCAAATTGGAATCCGGCGAGGATCTTGCACTTGAGCATGGTTTTCTTGTTCAACTTCAAAAACACCACGCCGTAACCCAAGGCAATGCAGAGCAACAAGAAGAACGAGAACGTGATCTTGGCGGCGTTCAAGAGCGACAAGAACACCATGTAAAACACGACAAACTTCGAGCTGGGGTTCTTGTTGCGGTTGACCAAGTCATAGTACGACCACACCAGCAAGGTATCGAAGGTCAAGAACCCAATCATTGCCAACAAGTATCTTTGCAACGGCAAGATCTGGTTTTCCTTTCTTCTCTTGAAGAACTGGAACCCAAACAACGCGAGGGCAATGGCGTAGCACAAGGTAAGGATCCCGTAGCCCGGCAACTTGGGGATTTCGCTGGCACTCAATTGGCCAAACGAGTTCTGGAAATTGATGAGCCCCTTGTACTTCTTGCCGGTGTTGGTGGTGAAGGTGGAGAGACAGTAGTAGCCCGTGGTCTTGATCTCGTAGTCAATCAAGGTCTGGCCCAAGCGGGTCAATTGTGCCGTCATGATCGTGGTGTTGGTCAGGTTGGTGTTGAGCAAGAACTTGCCACGCTGAGCTTCGTCGCAAACCCCGGCGCCAATGGTGTTGTCGTTACAGATGTAGTGGCGTCTGTCGTCGACAACAATGCCAATGTTGTCCAAGTCCTTGTATTCAAAAAGGATCCAGCTGACGGTGATGTCTTCGGCGTGGGCCTGGTCCTGGTGTTTCAACTTGGGCTTGTAGACGTCGGCGCCAAACTGGTTCAAGTACAACTCGATGTGGGGCTTCAACGACCCGCCCCAGTCGTGCTTCGAGTACATCCCGGAACACACCTGAGAGTAGTTGTCTTCGTCAAACACAACCTTGTTGGCTGTGGCCACCGTGGCGACCGCAGCAGCGTGGAGGAGCTTGGCAATCCGCATGATAAAGTGTAGTGTTTGAAGGTTCGCGATCTTCGGTAATGAAAAGAGGTGGTCAAATTGTCCGCTACATAAGTCTGCCAGTGCGCAAATTATATATAGGTTCCTATGGAGGCAACGTCGGCGCCAAGGTTGGCGGCCGTCAGTCATGGTGTGTCGGGTTAGTTTAGGCACTGGCCCAAAGAGAACCGCCGTTGTCATGGACCGACTTGGACAACTGGTCGACCTGGGAGTTCCACTGCAACAAGTGGTTGTACAACACGTTGATCTGGTCCAAGTTGAGGATCCGCGGCTGCAACCAGGTCACGACAAGCACCTCGTCGATCTGGTTGATGTGGCCCTTGATCAAGTTCAACGAAAAACACTTGATGATCAAGTGCTCGACGTCATTGGCGGGTGTTCCGGTGAATTCGCTGATCTCGGAGAAACTGAGGTGCTTGTCAGTCGTTGACTTGATAGAAATGAGCTCCAACAACGCCATAATGATGATCTTTTGCTTCAAAAACACCTCCGACTTGGCCAAGAACGGCGACTTCTCGAACGCAACTACAACCCCACGGTTGAACTCCGTCAAATTACCCGAATTTAAGTTGAGAATCAACGTGTAGAGCCAGTGGTAGGTGCTGTGTTCGTCCTTGATCACGTTCAAGATATCGTGCAAAATCAACTCACCAAAGTTGTAGATCTTGTCGCCCAACAAGGCGGCAATACATAACTCGTAGCACAACTTCAACCGCGTGGTTTCAGAGATGTTGTTCTCCACCGACGACAAGTACAATAACCCGTTCAAGTAGTACAAGTTGTAGTTCTCGTGGATCTTGTAGAGCTCGCACTTGGCCAAGTAGAATGCGGCGTTGATCTTGGGGTTATCAAAGTTGTTGGTGGCGTTGGCATCAAACTTGTCTCCCAACTGTTCCAAGATGGTCTCGGCTTCGCCCGTCTTGCCCAACAAGAGGTAGAAGCGTGATATCTGGAGATTGACGTAAATGGCCGATTCCGACGAATGGACCAACTTCTGGAACTCGTCGTCGTCGTCACTCTTGATGTTCGACTCCTTCCTAAGCTCACTGACGAGCTGTTCCTTGTATTCCAACAACTTGTCCAAGGTTTCCTGGGGCTGGCCGCTGAAACTCTCCAAGAGGAAGTCAACCACCTTGATGGAGTTCAACTTGGACGAGAATTGCGTCACAAACAAGTTGTAGATCTTGAATTTGAGCTCGGGAGTCACACCGTCGACTTCGTAGTAGAAACTATCCAACGCCAACGTCAACTGGTGCCACAACTTACGTTCGTAGTAGTCTTCCAATTGGTAGAGGATGTTGATGAGTTCGGCCGATTCGGTCTCCAGTCTTACGGTGGCAAGAACTGTAGACACGTCGGTATCAATTTGCATTGCCGACATGGTGTATGGTATTTGATGGGGGTGGGGGTGGATGTATACAAGTGTGTCTATGGTAGTTGCCACCATTAAACGCAGTTGGGAATTTTTGGAGCGGTGGGTGGCTCGCTCGACTGCCTATTTGGGAAGTCTGTGTCCATATTAAAAATTTATTATACCGAGTATTTACTGTGCGCCGCCCTCGTCGGCCAAAAACTGTCTCAACTCTTGCCAGTTGTGGAGGTTTTCGCCGAACAACTGCTTGCCATTCTTTATGTACGTCACCATCAACGTGAGCCACTTCTTTTCTAGTTTGCGCAAGAAATCGCCGTACGTTGCTGCCAACTCGTTCGTAAGGTCGACCATATCGCTGTTGGCAAGCTCGATCAACTGGTTCAACTTGTACAACTCCTTTTCGATCTGGTTCAACTTGAACTTATAGTGGGACAGCACACCGCTCATGCCACTGACACCGCTGGCAACACTGACCCCGTCGTCTTCCGTCACGAGCGACGCCGTGTACTGCTTGTTGTAGCCATTGTTTCCGCCAAAGAGCCCGTACCACGACTTCTTGGGCCCAAGGGTGCCCCGTTTGCGACGAGACTCAATCCGCAGAATGGTGTTGTTGATCGTGGGACTGTTGAGTTCTTTCAAATGGTCCAAGGTCCCGTTGGAAGTGGTATCATCAGCCTGAGCATCGGTGGTGGCAGTGAGATTCAAGAGCTCCTGGAACTTGGTAAACTTAAGCTTGTTCAAAAGCTTGAACTGGATGATCTTGTACTTGTAGAACTTGATCAAGTTCAAGCTCGACGTGTAATACTGGATCACTTGCTGGATTGGTTCTTGCCAATCGGGAATTAAACTATGCATGATGAACCCCTCAAAGTTGAGGAAATTGCTATCTATGGTAGATCCAAACTTCTCTATGGTCAAACTGAGCGTGTTATCCTGCCGTTGCTGTGCCTGGCCGTGGTTGGATGTTTCGTATATCTGGAGAGAAAAGTTGTTGAGGTTGCCTCCCAACTCAATCAAGTTATTGACGACGGCCTTGTAGTTCTTAACCGACCGTGAGTTCAACTTGCTGAGATCATTCAACACTTTTATGATATGATGGAACCTGACTTCGAACTGGATGAGATGGGGAGGAATCTCGTCGAACTGGTCCTCAAGAGAATGGAAGAAGTCATCGTGATCGTCTTCCGGGACGCCATTTTCGTGTCTCCTTCTATTGTAGTCGTTGCCCTTGGCCTCAAAGAATTTAATCTGGTCATTAAGTTTGGCCAAGTCGTCGTTAAGCTTCTTGAGCGAGCTCAAGTTGTCGATATTGGATGAGTACTCGAACCCATTTACCACAGGCATGATGGAGTAGAGGCCGTTCTGGTTGGTGGGGTCGATGGGGTTGGCTAGCAATAGATTGTCAGGTATCATGTTGACAGGAGGTTCGTTTATGGCGTTGTACCAGCAGAGTTCGTAGTTGGGGTCCAAGAACTTGTGGACCAACGCACAGTCCTTGAGCTGGGGGTCGGAGTTGAACACCAAGTCTTCCAAGAAGTGCTTGAAGTACCGTTTTCTCATTTCTATGATGTCGAGTTCGTTCGAGTTATTGATGGAGTTAACCAAGAATGTGAACAACGTATGCTTTTCGGGGATAGGTGGAACAATAAGGGTAGGGAATAGCTTGAGGAGGTGATCGCGCAACGACTTGAACTCGCTGTACCTTCTCTTGACGACAATAGACTCGCTACCATCGAGAGAGAGCTGTATTGAATATACAATGACCGACGAGTTAATGAGACGCTCGCTCGAAATGACGTCGATGACCAACTGGGGGTCTTGGAGAAGCAGATGGATCTTGTTGGACAAGCCAATTGTGCTGTTGACCAAGTCAGTTGCTCCTACTGCTTCTGGGATATGATGCTGGCGAGGTTCCCGGGCCGCGGACGCCTGGGGTATGGGAGGTGGCGGGATACTATGGGAAGCATCTGGTGTGTGTTGATGGCCGTAGGGATCGGTCAATATCGACTGGTTGCCGTAAAAAGACGGGTTGTTATCTTGTTCTATATCTTCAAAGAGGTTACTCATGCTTGGTTAAAAAAAACGCCTGCGTCACCCGCTGCTGCCGTGTAATTGGTCCTTTACCGCAACACTACACCTCGTACCTCCAAACCATGATGGCTTTTTTTTGGGCTGAGACGGCCTGCACACAGCCATGGCCCTTTCTTTTGTTTCCGTTTCCCGCGTGCGATAAGTAAAAATCCGAAACAGGGCGAAGGTTCTGGCGGTCCTGGTGTTTATTACGTTATATTGTCAGCGACACGACCGTTCAAGGCTGGGGAGTCCATTACCAATTCGGAAATAAGTCGTATACCCGAGTAAATGCGAGCGCTATCGGGAATGGGCGGTGGGTACCGTAGGCGATATACCCCACATAGTACCAAAGAGTGGCAAGCGTGACGGTCTTGGCTATGTATAAAGACGGACTCCCGTGGTAACGTATTTTGTAGTCATTCATTCGCCGTCCGGTAGTCGTCAGTAGCGCCTGCCAAAAAAACCACGTTAATTGTGTGTATTTTTGGTGATTGGTGATCGGAAATATTAGTAAGTTTTTTTTCGGACTTAAAAGATTAGTCTCCTGCACTTCTTCCCGGAGTCGGATGGTTTTTGGATTTTCGATTACTGATCCTAAATCCGCATTCACTACACCCCATTTCTTCCTCCATCAAAGCCTGAATATACCGCCAACACAGTTCGTTCCTGCTCATAACAATGTCCAGAACTGAGTATCAGATTCAAACCCTGCTCCAGGAACAGGCCCCGCCTGCTTTGCACGCCACGACCAGTTCGCAGTCGACCCATTCGAGTCCAGATACCTCCAAGTCATCGTCTCCGGCTCTACGCAGAGGCCTGGTCTCTAACACCCTGGAAACAAACACAGTCATTTCTCAAACCTCTGCTACTCCGTCCTCGAGGTCTTCTTTCAGCGCCGACTCGCCCAACACCAACGGCGGAGTCTCCAAGAAGCCTAGGAAGCGTCAGCGGCTAACACTAGTGTGCGACACTTGCAAGAAGAAGAAGATAAAGTGCGACAAACAGTCACCCTGCACCTCGTGTGTCAAGTCCAACCAGGCAGACACCTGCTGCTACACCACCGGTCACACCGCCTCACGCTCGTTGCCCTATGTCGCCAGTGCTGGGAAACCCATCCAACTCAACCCAGTTGCCCAAGAACCATCATCCCATACCAAGTCAAATTTGCTGCCCACCCAGCTGCGGATTCCTCTTTCACTGCATAGATCGTTGTCGGTATCCCACCCAACGACTCTCCCACCCGTCAACTCTCTCACCGCCGCAATCTCGGACTTTGCCGCCAAACCTACCTTGCATCCCCGTCCCGACCCCATTTCTTCGGCAATGGCCAGCATATTCACTCCAACGTTTGCCCCCACCAAACTACCCACATTGTCTTGGAAATTCAAACAATCCATCAACTTACCCACCATCATAAACGAAACTACATTCTTTCCCAACCAACTCTACAAACCCAAGGAAAGAGGGGTCCTGAACTCAAAGTCCTACATCACGCCGACCATCGGAGTGAACCCCGTTTATGAGACCAACGAACAGCTCAACTTTTTCAAAAATTCTGAACAGGGACCATTCTCGTGGTCGTCGCTAATGAAAACCGACCTTGCCCTTGTTTGTCTCTGGGATTTTGTCAGCGTACAAAAGGATGTAAGCTTTGACGATCATATCAGTTTACCAAACAGTAATCCGATTCGGGTAGACGTTAAGAAAATGGCTCTCATCAAATATGATCTCGATGACGTCCCCAGACAAAAGAAGACTCCATACCAGTGCATTTTAAAGAAATCCGTCCTGAAAATGAAATGCCACAAGCCCTTGTTGGTTGAGAGAATTTTACAGGCTCTCCCCAACAGAAAGACCATTTGGCTTTTGATAGAACGGTATTTCAAATACCTATACCCATTTATTCCAATCATGGACGAGGAAAGTTTCATAGCCGATATGACTGCTGTTATTGGCGAAAGAAGCGTAGAAGATGAAGAAAAATTGACCCTGTTGAACATTAAGCTCAAGACTGACTTTATTACCTTGGGTACGATGATGGTCCTTTTGCGTTACACTTACTTAACTTTGTTCAAAAATAATGACGTTAAAAACGTCAAGGCTTTGGATTTTGTTACAACCAACCCTTTGATTGTCGAATGGCAATATCTCTTGAAGAGCCCTATTCTGATTGATATCATCAAGGTTGCTTCAGAATGCCGCGATTTATTTGAAGGAGATGCTCCAGCTGACGGCCTTACTTTAATGCAATTGACATTGATGATAAAGCTTTACCATAGACATTCGCCTGAAGATGGTCATAGTGCAGTTGAATCATGCAGTATCTTTGTTGACGATGAGTTGTTGAAATTGGCATACTCTTTGGGTCTCAACCGAGACCCCGATTTGGTAACCCCCAATGAAAACCCTAGAGTCAAAAACTTGAAACGGAAGATGTGGCACTTCATTGTTCTTGCAGACATGTACCATTCATACACTTTTGCAAATCCGTCGAGACTTGAAAATGTATACCATGATACGAAACCGCCTGTGACTACTGCCGAGAATAGCAATTTGAGAAACAAGGAGAGAGATATAAAAAGCACGGCGAACTTCTTTAAAATTATGCCATATACCGATTCGTTGAAACAGTTGTTGCAATCTGTGCTAGATAGGCAACGCCATTTCAATATTTCGGCTTTGGCAGAGCGCTTGAGCAAATTTGAAGTGTTGTTCTTCAAATACATTGGTGATTTTGAAAACATCATCCGCCAACGTTACTCGCATGATTTAGATTTCAGCAATTTTGAAGAACACGACGAAGCATTTTCTTTGTTTGTTATCAATAGAAACTTCCAGGTGAAGTCATACCTAGGCATGGTGTGCTTCTTAATTTCAGTCTACCAACACTTTTACTTGTTTTACTTGGAACACGAGAATTATAATCTTGCCTTTTATTACTTGAAGAAGACTTATTGTTTTATGAGCGAAATCCTTCCATATTACTTTGAGTTGTTGGTTTCTTCCGAGACGTGCTGTGATTTTGTCTATAATCCTGTCTTGCAGTCAATGATTCATAAGTCCATTCAAATCAACTTGGCAGTTATCATCAGACTCAACTTCATCTTGATTCACCAAAGGAAGGTTAAGCCGGTACTAGATGAAGAAGACAGAGAATACTACACATTGGTAAATGAGTTGAAAGACTTTTTAATGAGATACAGCGAGGTCTTGATCAGCTCTATCTCAAAGCTTTCTAACCGTTACTACTTCAGTTGGAGAATCACCAAGGGACACAATTTCTTCCTTGCGATCATCTCCAAGGAACAATTTTATCAATGTGTATGTGATATGTGGGGCGAGAAGTACGGTGATTCCCTTTGTATTTCGCGTTTCAACATCTTGCAGTTACGGGAACTCCACTCCCTTGTGTCCGACGCATTGTCTAGGACCATTACTTATGACTTCTCGACGGAATCGGTACGGGACTCGTACGATACCGATTTCCGGTTCAATTTCGAGAAAAACGAAACCGGAGTAGATCAGCAGTGGCTCGATCTATTCTTTGACATCAACGAAGCCAACAAGGAGATTTCATTGTTTGAAATATTCCAGGACTTCCAAAGTGATTTAAATTCATAGTTGTATTATTAGTATTGTTTTTACCCTCTTAATATTTAAGAACGAGGAATTTATCAAAAAAGTTCCAAATTAATTCGCAGCCATATTTAGTACACAAAACGGAAATCCAACCGTTTATTACCTTCATCGGTGGAGTTTTTGATATAATCATCACGTTCGTCAGCACTCAACTTCAGCCAGGCTGCCTCTTTCTGTCTGTTTCTAAATTGGTAATAGAACCTGGCAAATATACAAGCACCAAGTGCACCGAAGGCACAGCCAATCAATACAACGTTACCACGGTGGTAGAGTGGCGCATCATCCTTGCGATAAATGTTACTGGCGATAATGGCGGCAGACTGTGAGAAGATATTGACAACTGCGGCAGAAACTGCTCTGGTCCGTACCGAATTTGAATTTGAAGAACACCAGCTGATCGACAATGGCCAGTATGGCGAGTGACCCAATGCCACCGTCAAAATTGCAAATGTGCCCCAAACATCCTTCTGGGCCAACGGCCAGTATCGTAAGGGGATGAGCGTCGCCACTATCCATATTGGAATGGTTGCAATAACGAATGCCCGAGAATTGAGCCGTTCAGAGAAGTAGCTCGTCGAAAGCATGGTGATGACGGTGATAATATTATAGGGAATCGTAAGGGCATTGGTCTTGAACGTGGAGAATCCCATTTTTCTAAGCACAAGCTGCAAATAATTGGCAATTGGGGCCGTACCGATATCACCAAGAATACGAATGGCGTAAATAGGAAGCAAGTCATAGTCCAATAACGTCTTGAGCAATTCACGTGGTCCGACTGGTTCTCTGTTGTGCATATCACCTTTAGTTGGATCGTCACGCAAAACCCTATTAACGACAATCTTCTCTTCTCTATCAGTGTACCAACCCTTCTTTCGGTACCAGGACTTGGTTTGGACAGCGGAAGCCGGCATCTTGAAATAAGAAAAAATACCAATCACCAAGGTGAACACACCTTCTATGATGAACAACCACTTCCATCCCTCCGGAAGTGCCATGGTCTTGATCTTTAAAAGAGCAAACGCGAGCAAACTTGACCACACAGTAGTCATGGGGTTTGCAATATAAAAGATTGAAAGTCTCATGGGCAATTCCTTCGAAGTGTAAAAGTAACTCAACCATAAGCAGACATCACAGATAAATCCACCTTGTAATGCACCCAAAAGAGCTCTGGTAGCATAGAAGCCTTGTTTGTTAGTGATTGCAGCTTGTGACACTGAAACAACACTCCATAAGACCATCTGAGTAGGAATCCAGATATCGGGTCCAATTTTCTTGGAGATCAACTGCGAAGGTAATTCGGCAGCAAGAAAACACACCAAGTTAATGGTGTTTCCAAGATTTAACTGGTTGGTATTGAGGCCAAGGTCGTCCAAGAAATTATCAGATAAAGCCTGCTGTAAGTTACTTCTATCAAAGTCCAACGCCGTGAACATAATAAGTGCCCAAAAGGTAACGTAGTAATCGTTTTTCCATCCGACCTTCTTCTCTTCTTCCTTGGTCCAGGTGAATTCCGGATCAAAGTGGTGGCGGCATTCGTACAGGGTCCTTTCATACATATCTCTGTAATATTCTGCGACCACTGGATCCTGGAAAATGTGAGATTCGGATTCGGACGTCGAGGACTCAACGTCCACCTCTGTCTCCAAATAGTATTGCTTTTCCTTGTTGTTAGCCATCTTTCCTTACAGATTTGATTTCCTTCCGGTTTGTTCTGGTCCTATATAAGTTCATACTTGCTTTAGTTGTATACCAGGGTTGCACCCAAAATTGCGAATGGTTGCATCATTTTTGACAGCCATACTCCACAGTTACTCCCGACCCGAGATCTGCGTTAGTTATTACGCGAGCAATATAACCCATGCATGTGACACATATTTTGGGGTTAGGGCCGGCTTATCAGGAGCAAGGGATAGGATCCTTATTAGTGGAATGCAAGTTTAATTCAGTGTTGGCATAAATATGTCAAAAATGCGTCTTGTTTTTAATTACACACAAGGCGTTTGGGGTCTAGAGGTCATGCATGCTGATAAGATTAGGCAAAACTGGTTTTATCAAGGGTCTGAAATCTAATTTAACCGTTATCTCCAGTGTTCCGTGGATAAAAAACGTACGGGGTCGGTTGCGATAAAATGAGTTATATTGCGTATCGATTACGTTCTGCGGCTTGAAAATAAGCTTTTTTGCATATTTGAAATTCATTCCGTGCCGTTTCCGACCCGGCCATTACTTGGTCAGTATATCCGGGTAATAAAAGTTTCCAGATATTGGAGGGTTGGCCGAGTGGTCTAAGGCGGCAGACTTAAGATCTGCTGGACGTTGTCCGCGCGAGTTCGAACCTCGCATCCTTCATTATTTTTTTGTATTTTGTTCAAATTGCACCTTTTACCTACTTAACCCTTCTAAAAGCCCTTTTTGTCAAGATGGTACGGTCTGTATGTCTTTACTGTTCATTTCTATTTCACATTTATTGAATATATCGCACAGATAAAATATGGCACACTTGCTAAACCATTCATAGCCTCACAACTTGTTGTCGGACCGCTTAACAAGACCCCGGAACTGGTTGATGTCCTTGTATGTCGTACAAGAACCTCCACAAACAACCACCACCACTATGTCGTCTTCCTTCAAGTGTTTGAAGTTCTTGAACAACAAATCTACCTTGTTGTAGAGTACCGCCAATGCAGCTCCGCATGCTGGCTCGACGATCTTGTCAAAAGTGTCGTAGTATTCAACACAGGCCCGCAAAGCATCCATATCATCTATTAATTCAAGCTTGGTGGTTATGGAGTCGACGTTCTTAAAGTTAGTCATTGATTGTGCTGTTGTGTAGGAGCAAGCCAACGAAGTGGCCAAGGAATTGACACTCTCGAGGGTAATCAACTTGTCGGCTTTGATGCTTTCGGACAACGTAGGTGCTTGTTCCGTTTCAATCAAGAGTACATCAGACTTGATATTGTTGTTGGCCAACCCTTGGTAAATCCCGTTGTATAATCCACCTCCTCCGAAGGAGCACACCATACCTTTTAATTTGGAAATGTCTTGTTGGGGCAACTGGTATTGAACTATCTCGTCTACCAAAGAAGAGTGGCCCTCCCATACTAATGGGTGCTGGAAGGGATGGCAATATATGGGGGTTGTTTCGTTTAAGTCAATGGACATCATAAGGTTCTTCAAGTGTTTGTCGGCTTCGTTGATGCTGTTACCAAACAACACAATCTCGGCACCGTAGTCCTTTAACTTCTGTCTGACAGCAGGCTTGGAAATGACAGGCAACACAACGGTGCATTTAACCTTGTAGTAAAAGGCCAGGTATGCAGCGGCCAAGCCGGCATTGCCCCCACTCGAGGCAAAAACATGGATTTGGGTGGCAGGGGCATTGACACGGGCATCCTCGATTGACTTGTGGATCAAGTGGCCGATGCCTCTCAACTTGAAGCTGCCCGAGGGTTGCTCCAACTCATTCTTAAACAAGATGCGGCATGGTGGCTTCATGGGCAACTTTTCTGTGACATCAGTTAACGTGGTGGTGATGTAAGGATGTGGCAAGGATTCATACGACTGCAAATCTAACGACATGATTGCGAAAACGGTTGCAACCCAAAAACTGTTAGTTGGAGGTGGTAATTTCAATCAATTAATTACCAAATTACAAATCTTGACTCCTTTGGCACTATATATAAAGCAGGAACCCCTCAGCCATCGGCCACACATCATAGGGCTCCTGGACTTGCAGTGTATGGCATTTTTAGATGCCCGCCGGTGACTTCGCACTGACTCGGTTTTTTGGACTATGTACGGAGTCACGTTTGCACCGCGACGGTAGACTCGGGTGCGGCACTATAGAGCCGTCGTCAGTTCAAGTGCGGGACTAAATGGGACTTGAACCGAGAATAGTCATGTGACAAAAAATCACGCGAATTATGCTTTTTCTTTTGGTTGCGGTACGTAACTTTAGTCTTTTTCTCCAGGGTGGTGCAACCCTTGGTAACGAAGGGGCGACAAACATCGGCGTATTTCTTTTCTGGATTGGGTTACACAGTCCCGTTACCTATCCGTAGTCAACGGACCACGAGTCACCACGCACACTGGTGGTCCACGGGCCTTCCGGCATTTGCCGATCTTGATTGCTCTGCAAAACGTTTCTTGCCCACGAGATGACCTGTACTGCATACGGCCATGACAGATTACCTGTTTAGGCAGCAACGTTTCTCGAAAGCATACCCGATTTATACCCCAGATCATCTCACTTCTTGGATTTTTTGTGATTAAGTTATGTTTTTACCTTAGGTCACATTCTTTAGGGGTATTTTACATTATTAGCATCAGCATGGCATCGCCTATCTTCCTCTCCAAGCCGTCCAGTTCGTTTGCACCTTGGATCATTCTTCGCGGCATCCAGTTCTCGATACTCGCATCGTACCGGTCACTCCAAAACCCTGCCGTCATCTTCAACCCCCACTTGGTGTTTAAAGTCGTACAATATTCGCTTGCAGTATTTTGTATTTTAAAGGGTCCACTATATTTGCTCCAGTTTGTACTATGGAGCTTGCCCTCATCGTGGTTACCGGTTGATGGCTCCGCCGTGGTAAACAGAGCCGCAGAATTCACCCATACTTTCTTCAACCTTAACATCTTCTTGATATCGTTGTACGGGTTTTTTGGTTCCCAGTACGATAAGCTATTCTTGGACAACTTGAGATTCACCGATTCAGCTCTCAATACCGATTACTACACAAGACTAGTCGACATCCCCAACGAAACCTTTGTATCCCAGAATCATACGTTCTTGCAGAATTTCCGGTGGCTTCTCAAGAACTCACCACGCTTCAAGTCATTCGTATCACGGTACTTGAAACATCATATATTTACCGTCTTGGTATATTTACTCGTAACGGTACCACACAAACTTACAACAGTTGTCCTCAGCTTGCTTTCCCTCCATGTTCTATTGGACAAATTCGGTGCTGTATCTTCAACTTTGGCCATTTTGTTGTTGTCCATGCTTCCCCATCACTATACGGCAAATGTGTTGATCACATTCCACGCCAGCGCCAACCTTTCCCAAGACTTACTCGTCCCGTACTTCAACAGAATCAACTTCACCAAATACGAAAAGCAACAATGGCTCAGCTCGAGAGACGGAGTTCTCTTTGGCTTTGGGTTATGTAATTACTGGTTGATTCACACCTTCCCCTTGTTTGCTGGTATATTCTACGCTTTGGCCCAGTTGAACATCGCCTATTTGGTAACTAAAATCTCGGATCCTCCTCCGTCTAAAAGAAGTCTGCTCATTAACTGGACTTCCACCCAACTCATTTGGCATGACCAGATGGCCTTCATTGATGGAGACTTTGTCGACGATTCATTCAAGGCCATCCCTGGTTCGTTTATATTTATTCCTTAATGTAACTTATAAGTTTTGTTACCCGTGAGAAAACAGTAGTCGATACTTTCGAGCAATTCCTCGGTGAACCTTCCCTCACCTACTTGGCTGGGATCATAAATTATGTAGTTGTACAATCCAAGCTCGTCCTTGCGGTTGTTGAGTTGAAGTAGTGGCAAACCAGTTAATCTGCAACTAGTCCACTTGTGATCTGTGGTGGATGTAACCAAGTTAGCACGACTCTTCTTCTCATCTTCGTCTATACTAATATCGTCAACACTGACTCGAAACAGCTCCTCAAAGAACTTGGTTTTAATCGTAATTTCCGATTCAGAGGGGACAAACTTTTCAAATTTCGATGATTCCTCGGGGAAGAACAGTTTAAACCGCTGAAAGTGTTTGATAAACAAGAATTTATCGTTTTCATCGAGAATTTCAATATCCTTGGTATTTTTCAAGAACATCAATAAAATTCGACTCAAGTGATTTAATATAAAACTTTCGGCATCCGTAATCTCTTGTTCTGTCTGCTCAATATACTTCTCGATAGTCTCGTTCTGTTTTTGACCTTTTAATGCGTTAACAATGATCCTGTTAAAACTCGATAGGATTTGAAGGTCTTTGATTACGGAATTCTGATTGAAAGTGTTGCTAATTGTAGTCGAGAACAGATGGAGAACGTCGTGATCGTTAACATCCAATTCTATACCTTTAATAAGAATCAAATTATTGGCTTTAAAAGTTTGGAGATCCTTAATTAATGCTTTTAGAATCTCCACTTGGTGGTCATCATGTGTGTCGCTTGAGGGGAAACTGGGTAGGTCTGCAAATCTGGTCAACCAAAGATTTGCCAAATATCCTATTGAAGTGGTATTTGGTGTTGATGCTCCAACAGTTGCAAAGTCTGGCAATTTAACAAATGCTACCTGGAGTTCACTTCCAGAAGAAATTGTGTAAGTCAATGAATTTTTGGGCACTATGTCAAAAACAATTGTCAATAGTCCTTCTTCAGAAAGGGAGATACCGTAGTTAATGAAGCGACCAGTCACCGATGGAGCCTGTCCATCGGCAACTGAACCGTTATCTTCTTCCTTTTTAACTTGTGTTCCTTCGTCGTCATCAGGAGAAAATGTCAATTGGAAGGAATGCAAACAATTGTTCACAAAAGAAGCAAGTTGGTTTGGTAAGTTTTTAACGGTCAGCGTTGATAAATTTACTTCGAGAAAGTCAAACTGGCCATTAGCATAAGCAACTATTACTTGCAAGTCTTCATCATTCAATGCAAACGAAAGGCCGCTTATGTTAGCGGGAATATTGTAGCTTATACTTTGCAGGTTTTCAATCCCAACAACTCTTAGCTTACCTGATCTGGCGAACATAAGAAACGGGCTCACAGAAGGTACCCATTTGAGTTGACTTATCGTGAATCTTGATTTCTGGGAGATTATTTGTTGGTTTTGAAGGGTCAATGTATGATTCACGGCATCAAACAAGGCATTAAACACAGTAATTGCATTATCACTATTCACAAATGCAACATGGCTTGTATAAGTAAAGTTTTCAACTTCGTGCCATTTGGACCACAATTGCTTGACTATATTTGTTGATGATTGTTCCTTGGATACGAGTTGTAGAGTGTTCCCTTTGATTGAGTAGACAAGAATGATATTACTGTTGGTGATTATACTCAACAACAAGGTGGACTCTGAACCGAGAGGAATATGTGAAAATGAAAAGCTTTTTATCTTGATCGAATTGTACTGGTGTAAATCAGCAATGATATCTTCGTTGTTTCGTCTCAATCCGAACTCTTCAACTAAGGTATCAAAAACGGGAATGTAAACGTTGTACTTGGTGACAATGGTATCTCTCTTTAGAATTAAGAGCTCTCCAGTATTGAATAGCACACCAAGCAAGTTATCCCTCGAGGCGATGCTCGAAGGTGTCCATTGGTGTTGGATTATGATGGGGTCAGTGATATTTCTGAAACTGAATTCTTCATCGCTTGATGCTAAAGTGATGGCACTAAGCTTGCCAAGGGGCAAAGTATCAATGTTCTCAGGATGCAATATAGGCGTTATTTGAAACAACGACCTCGGGTCAAGGACTTTGACTGTGGAAGTCTGCGTGATAAAGCTGGGGACCTTGGGCTCCAATAACGTCAATTGCACCCGGTTATTAAGGGCTAATTGCTGATTATCAGACCATTGAATAGGGTCATTATGAGTAAACGCTGCTTCTACCCTTTGTAGTGTAAGATTCCTGATAAGTGAAGTAGACATTATTGGTTTGATATGGTTAGTGGTGGTTTGTTTGTTGATAGTTTCGAAAATTCCTGCATGCGTTTACAAACCACCCTCTTAGGCCTGGAGAGATATGCCCGTTTAGGAACAACCGACTAGATGGACTAGACATAGTATGTGGTTTGTTAAGGTGATGTATGCTTGCACGATATGGTTGGTCTTGGTGAATAAACTGTGGTATTGTGGCTATGTAGTGGTGATACTCTATCATAATTCGATGATAACTACGTAGAGAAACTGTAACGCCTCATCTATGCGAAACATTTAGGATTGTTCAAGACATTGGAAGTTGGTCTTGTTGTCAAACTAGTTGAAACTACCGCCATATTGCCACATTAATTCTAATCACTAACTGAACTCATCACCACGCGTCTCCCAAATAGGAAACTTAATGATTCTCCACCACTTATGGCAAACAAGTACAATCACCCGTACACGCCGTACGAGATCCAAACCCAGCTTATGGATGCTATCTATGATACCATAAATGGCGACTATAAGGTTGGAATCTTTGAAAGTCCGACAGGGACGGGGAAAACCCTCTCCATTATCTGCTCCACGATGACATGGCTCCGCAACTACAAGAAAGAAAGCACGTTCACCGAGGATACTGACTCTGAAGATGAACCTCAGTGGGTTAAAGACTCGTTCCGCTCATCGATAGTGCAGCGATCCAAAGATAGAATCAGACAATACGAGCTCCATCTCGATAGGGTCGAGAAAGATTACGCTAACAATATCCAGGAAGTCAACAAGGTAGAGAGCAGGCGTAAACGGCCAAAGACGAGTGAACCCAACGGAGATGATCACGAATTCTTGCCGCAGGACTATACTAGCGATCTGGAAGACGTCAATGACGCCAATAGCAGAATCAAACAGGAAATATCACTGTTGTTGGACAAAGTCAACCCCCAAGCCACAACTCACGCCATCAACGAATGTCCCATAAAGATTTACTTTACTTCAAGAACCCATTCTCAACTCAATCAATTTGGAGACCAATTGAGGCTAACGCATTTTGATTCTTCCTTTGAAGATCTCGACGAAAGGACCAAATACTTGCCATTGGGTTCAAGAAAACAATTGTGCATAAATACCAAGGTGAAATCCGTCTCCAAAAACGATCTGAACGTCAATGATGCATGTCTTGACATGCAAAAGCTGAAAGAAGGCTGCGAATTTCTTCCCAAGGACTACATGAATGCCAGCGTCACTACCAAATTCTCGGAGTTATCCATGACAAAGATCCACAATATTGAAGATTTGGGGGATATGGGCAATAATCTAAAAGTGTGCCCTTACTATTCGGTTCGTAAAGGAGTGGAGATGACGGAAATCGTATCTTTACCGTACCAGTTGCTATTTCAAGAATCTAGCAGAAAGTCAGTCAATCTAGAGATAGAAAATGCCATTGTCATAATTGACGAGGCCCATAATATCATGGATGTCATAACCTCACTCTACTCAGTGTCAATTACCATAGACGAATTGAGCAGAATCATCGATTCCTTGAAGGTGTATCTTAACAAGTTTTTGAAGCGCCTTAACAGTGGAAATAGAGTCAATTTGATGAAGCTCATTCGTCTCTGTCAACTCTTGAAACTGTTCACGGAGAAAAATCTCAACACCAAGCCTGGGACCGAGCTTTCTGCTGAAGAAATCTTCGCCAATTCGACAGGGGACACCTTCAACATCCACAAGATCGAAGAGTTTTTAAGCAAAACCAAGATTGCCCATAAGATCGAATCATACATGGAATCCACCAGTGAAACATCGCGGTCAAATCCATTGCTCTTTAAGATTATAAAATTCCTCAAGAGTTTGACCCATCCTTCTAAGGAGGGAAAGTTCTTTTGGGATGTGACCAACGGTGTTATTTCTATCAATTACATGTTACTAGACCCCAGTGGTGTGTTCCGAGACATTGTCGATAAAGCCAAATGCGTGTTATTATGTGGTGGTACTATGGAACCTGTTTCTGACTACTTAAAGTATTTGTTTCCGTCGGTACCATCAAGCAAGATTAATATTTTCAGTTGTGGCCATATTATTCCCCAAGAAAACTTGAAAGTTTTCCCCATAAGTAAGCATAATTCGACATTTGAGTTTCTGTTTGATAAGAGGAACAATGTCAACTTGTTACTAGATTTGGCTCTGGTGATTGGAGATATAGCCGCGAAAGTTCCTTACGGTATGGTTGTGTTTTTCCCAAGTTACAAGTACTTGGAGCAGGTAATCCAAGTATGGAAGAAACACGACAAGTATCGCCAGATTGAGGTCCACAAGCAAGTGTTTCAGGAGCCAACCGAGTCGACCAAAGTCGATCTTGTATTGCGTCAATATACCAGTATAATTCAGACCCATCGCAAGGGAGCCATCTTATTTTCCGTGGTTGGTGGTAAAATGTCTGAAGGGATCAATTTCTCAGACGATTTGGCCAGAGCAGTAGTGATGGTAGGCTTGCCTTATCCTAATGCATTCTCCGGAGAAATTGTGGCCAAACGAAATTACATAGAAACCCATACCCTCGAAAATGGGGGCACCAGGCAAGCAGCCATGGAAAACTCCAGAAATTTCTATGAAAACATTTGTCTTCGGGCAGTCAACCAGAGCGTGGGGAGAAGTATTCGTCACATAGGTGACTATTCCATCATTTACTTGATAGACCTGCGGTATGAAAACAAACGGATCCAGAATAAATTGAGTCGATGGGTTCGGGAAAGGGTAGAAACACGGCCGTATCAACAAATGTTAGACGAGACGGAAGAGTTCTTTAACTCAAAGTGGGTCCAACGTGGGTGAGACATTACTTTGGATACACGACATCACTCCTAAACACCCATTTTTCACCTTCTGTCACCATCTCACCTTCGTGTAATAAGCAGTCGTCTCCATGTTTATGCAATAACGCCATCCCCTTGCTTGGGTGAATATTCAATGGTTTCACACCTCTGCGGTCTGAATGGAAGATGGTCCCCCCTCCGTTGAACTCCGCTCCTCCGGTGAGATAGATCAACAAAGTCCACTTGGTCTTTCCCTGAATAGATCCGGTTTCGTTGGCAGCACAAGTCACTGACTCATCATAATGCTTGTTAAAATGATGACCCTTTTTGTATCTGTATATACGCAACTGTGGATTCAATCCACAAGCATCTTCGAAAGTAGAAGAAACATCATCATCCTCGTCATATGTTGGTTGCAACAACAACTTTTGTAGGTATGTCCAGAGCGTTTGCGTAGAGTGCCAATCGTTCAAGGCAATTCTATCGTTAAAACGTACTGCATACCCCTTGCTTTTCCTCATAGGTGTTGTTTCTAACTCCAAGTCTCTTTCAAAGGACTTGATAAGCTCATCGCAGAGTTCCTTGCTAAAGAAGTTATTGATAACGACAATCTGGCCATCCACAATGGTCTCAGGTGTTGGCTGGAAGTAGTTTGCCAGAGCCTTGTTAAGATTTGTAAATCCACTGGGGAATTGGTACGTTGTTTCCTTTGCTTTACGGGCCATTATCGACGTATCTGGTGCAACTTGAAATTTCGCATCATTTTATTTTGATCTTGATAAATACTCTATGTAGTGACGTCTATTCAATAAGCCAACAGCGATTCTAAACTAATCAACAAGCTATAAGTCTCTCTAGGCATCTTATATTGCACCATACCGGCGTATATCATGCAGTTCTTGGAGATCTTTCTCAAATTGGCCAACTCTTCCCTTTCATTGCCGAGAACCTGGTATCTCTTGGTTACAATAGCGTAGTTGAGCAGCGACAAACTCGTCATCACCATAATCAAAAGCGATGGAATAACCTTGATAGTACTGTCATCAAGACTGTTTTCTTGGATCAACTCACTGAGCTTTCTGATCTTGATTAAATCATCGCTAGCATTGCTTGGAATCAAACCCAATCTGTCTACTTCATGGATAACTAACTGGAAGTCTTTGTTGATAAACTTGTCTCTGATGCTGATGATTGGCAACAACAAGTCACAGGTTTCCTTTGTTTGTGACGAGATTTTGCTCAAGATGAAACTGTTGTTGCTGAAAAGCTTCATCAAGTGTTGTGCGAGCAATATAATATTGTTATCAATTGTGTCAGCCAGAGTGGAGACATTGCCGGTAGACAATGTTTCGTAATTACCATACTTGATGATTGGCTTGTCCAACTCAGTGGTGGCTAAAATCTCTGCCAACAACTTGTTGAGCAACGAAACAACCGTGTTGAATTCCTGGCACAATTGGTACAATAACAAAGCGTCAAAAATTCTTCCTTCTTCCTCGCACTTGTTAGCACTCAATTCAGTTATCTGATGGTTGAATTCATCCAAGTCATTCAACCGGATCAAGGACCTTTGCTTTTCTAAAATACCTGGAATTTTGGTACCATTTGACTGATCCAATTCTCCCAACAACATGGAGAATTCACGAGAAATCAAAATCAATTCTCTCAAGGCTTCGTGCGAGATACTGACCTCTTCCTTCGAATTCTTGGACATGGCAATTAAAATTAAGTATTGCGATGCCACCTTTGGGTCACTGACCTTGAACGTTCTAGTGTACGAGCCAACTAATCTGCTAAAGTTGATTTCGTAGCTGTCTTCCCTTAAAACCAATAACTCATCTTTAGTACTACTGGATACCTTGAGTAAACCATAATAATGCAAACCAATTGCCAAATGCACGGCATCACATTCGTTGATGTAGTCGTAAGCGTACTGAACCGCCAATTCATACAACCCGACCATGATCAAGGTTTTGAGATATAATGGATTGTTTGACGACGAGTTGAAATTCTTGGAACCAAGGGATACAATTTTGTGTTGCAAGTTCAGTAAGCCATAGTTTTCAAAGACTAAGGATGATTCATTATTTGGTTGGTTCTCGTTAATGATGGATAAATGGAACCATAACCAGTCTTCGATGCTGAAATTGATTGATTGTGGAAGCGATTTCTTGCTTAAGTCACACTTTCCTATGATCTTGTAAACGGAGTACTTGAAAGGATCGTAATTCACGTTTGCGTCACCGTCAATGTCACTGACAATAAACTGGAACTGTTGGTTGAATTCTGAGTGTAATTTCTTGTTCAATTCCACTGGCAATGCATGGTTCTCATCTTCGACAAACTTCTTGATATATGCGGGAAAGTTGGAGTCAAATTTATTGAACAATTCTCTATTGTTCAAAGTCAACTCCAATGCATCTTGGTAAAGGCCTGATCTTAACAAGTAAAAGACGAGGGCCCAAATGGGGGTGCCATTAACTGACAAAGTTTTCTCGAGCAAGTCGGAGTCATTCTTCAATATAATTTTGTGGATGAAGTAAGAAATCTTATTCAAGTTAGTGGCTGGCAAAAACTCTGGTTCCTTGTTGCTTTCTTTCAAGTAGAACTCTTCCATGTATCTAAAAAATTCAGATTCAAGATAGTTTTTGGAATTGTTGACTATTTCCTTGTGTAAAGTTCTGTCTCCATTTGATATGCTGTGGTAAAGATCATGAAACTTTTGTTCTTGGTTGATTTTGGAAAAATTTTCGTTTGTTAAATCAATCAAGATTTTCCAAGTTTCAGATATCTGCTTCGACTTCAAGTCATTTTGTAATTTGTTCAACTCGGCAAAGTTGAGACCTAATGGGAAATTTCTGTTATCCAATCTAGCATCGTTGAGTTGATATATTATTTTGGCGTGGTTTTCGAACTTCTCTCTCGTCAATTGCTTCAACGAAGACACAGATTGGTTGGATTTGGCCTTACCATTGAGAGGAGCCAATATGTTATATGAACCTGGAAGAGACTTGTTCCACGAAATAGAGCCCTTCAAATCGGACGCAGTATAGTTGGGGGTGTTTTTCAATCCAATTGATTTTCTCAATTCATTTCTTCTGACCTTCCAGTCAATTGAAATGTTGGAGTTGATAAAATTGTCAAAATCCTTGGAAGCTACACTCAAGGACTGTTCAATGGTATTCAAGATGTTTTCATCCTTCTTTGAGTTCAAGTAGCTTTCGAGATGGTTGTAGTGTCTGGTTGCTGCGTCACTCTTACCTGATCCAACAACATTGGTGGAAACGTGGGGATCTACGGCCGGCACGTCGATGGAACTTAATTCATTTTGTATTTCCTCAGCATTGATCCCGCTGGATGCCAATAAGTAATGGGCCTTGGTGAAATTGGTGTCTTTCAAGTCTTGTTGCTTTCTCAACTGTTGAGATTTTCTCTCCAACTCTCCAAGAGTCAAATGAATCGATCCCAAGGCATGGTTATCGGGTTTGGGCAAGTTGTGGGCCGATTCCAACAAGTCCTTCAACAATTTCGAGGTGGTAGACGAGCTCAAATTGGCAGTGTTGGCGAGTGTATCACTTTGTTGTGTGTTCGTAGCCTGCGAAGCATTGGCTGCTGAACCAAACTGCTGGGAGTTCTGGTTAAACATCGTGATTCTGGTATCGATATGGACGTATGTATCGAGGTTGTTTACACTAGTTTGGATGTGTACAGTGGTAGGTTTGGAAAAACAACAAAAAACTCGAATGTGGTTACCCGGACGCCATCGAAAATTTTTTGGTATAAAAGTAACGATGAATCCCATATTCTCAATTTCCTCATTAACTTTGTCCAAAAGTAATCCATCACTTAGACAGTGCATTAGAATGGGTTTCATATGGTTACCTGAGGAACCGGTTCCAGTTCTTGGCGTCGGTACCTTGCTTTGTGTGTAACTAATGTTACCAATCTGTCATTATATAATGCGATTGTTGATGGAGAGATAAACTGTGTCTTTAAGAACCTGTCTGGAGTTTTCAATGAGAGAGAGGTGTCAGTAGAACCATACATTTTAACTGTAGTTATGTCTTTAACGTTTTGTAAGTGATGCAACTACTGCATTATATTTACATGTCGCCGCTGACCATCTTCTACATGGTCATCTGCGGTGAGTGGCTACGACTGTTTGATTGAAAGTTTTCTATTACTTTTTATCTATAACTTTTTACCCACCTATAAATCCGTAAGACAAACTTCTGGGAATTCGACTTCCTCGTCGTTACCCAATCCTCCGGCAAACGATTCTCTGCAAGACCAGCCCTTGACAGGGAACCACCAGTAAGCCAAGGCCCAAACCAAGTAGACGGCGGTGACCGCACTGGCGTAGTTCATAGTACCACTGGTAACGGGCATGAACGAAGGGAACGAAAAGAAAACAAGGGCGAAGACGGCCCAGAAAATCGTCATAATGTTGCAGAACAAACCAAGCTTGCCCAACCAGAAAGGTCCGTGCTTGATGTTGTCTCTACCACGGTACAACAAGGAGACTGTAGGCACCATGTAGGACAAAAGAAGGAAAGTGATACAGCCCACCACCATCGAGTTGAAGGCGGCGTCACTGGCCAAATAAAGCAAACCCAAGAGGGCCACCACAAACGAAGAAAAGAGATGAGCGTTGACAGGCACTCCCATCTTGGGGTCGACGATGGCCAAGTACTTGGAAAATGGCAACCCGTTGTCTCTAGCAAACGACCAACAAAGTCTGGTTTGCCAGGTGTGAGAACTGATAGTGCAGCCGGAAGCCGTCAAGAGAACCAAACATCCAAGAACAACGGCACCTGATCTGTTGCCGCCCAAAGCCTGGAGATAGATATCGAAGATGGGCATTCCGGTAGTCGAGTTGATGATACTATCAAAGTTACGAATGCAAAAGAACATGGCGATGGAGTAGGTGAACGAAGTGACAAACCCAATGGTGACAGTAGAGATGATGGCCTTGGGGATATCAGTTCTTGGTTTTTCGGTTTCTTCGGCCAAGTGACAGGCGGAATCAAGACAACTGAACGACCAGTTGGGGTTGATGAGACCAACAATAAAGGCGATACCCGAGCTCGACCAGCCAGTGTTGTTGTCAAACTTGGAGAACACAAACGAGGCATCTTGGTAGTTGCCCCGCGAGCACACCAACACGGTGATGGTGATGGTGATGTAGGAAATGATCGAGGTGTACAACACGGCCGTACCCAAGTAAGGCAACCATTTACCGTAGCAGTTAAAAAGCATAAGGACAACGTTGACCAACTGGTAAATGACAAACAACTGCCACTTCTTGATGATGTGGGCCGGGTGCATGAGGACCCAGAGACCCATGACTTCCTGGGCTACAGCAAGGGCCATCGAGGCCGAGGTAAAGAGGGCCCCGGCCCAGGCCAACGAGCCACAGAGGTAGGCTAAAAACGACGAGTACTTCTTAGGGGCCAAGACACGCGACCACACGTACTGGCCACCGGCCGAAGGGATAGCCGACGACAACTCGGAAAGAGTAACACCAATACAGTAGGAGATAAACGCAATGATGATGATACCATACACAATCAAGAGGGGGCCACCCGACTGGATACCGGTGATGAGCGACGCCGAGATCCCGAGCCACGAGTTGGTAAGACCAAACCCAATGGAGATCACCGACCACGTCGAGAACGTCCGCTTCAACTCGCCAAACTTGGCAGCGTTTTCGTTGGTGATGGACGTTGCCTTACTGAAGTCTTCATCTTCGGTCTTGAAGACGCCAAAGTCTTTCTTTTCGTGCTCAAACTTCTCCATATTTATGCCGCCAGTGAGATGGGATGGTTTTTCAGGAAAAAAGTGGTGGGGGATTGCGTTTTTATAAGGTCTCGTGAGATAAAGCCCGAAGCACGAGAAAATATCGTGCATATGGATCGTAGATACGACGGTGTGGATTTGCATGTGATAATCGGCAACGATAATTTTTCACTCACTTTAAAGTTTCGTGCACGCCTCATGGGTCAATCTCAATCTTAACGGGGTAGGACGACGACGACGACGTTGAAGCCCCGATGGTGGGGATTTCCAGGTGGAGAATTGCAGGAGTGACCTGCAGTTGTTAGATGCTCGCCGTGCTAAAAGTGCTAAAACGACCACGCCCACCGCCCCAGCGCCATATACAGTGCCCGTAAATTGTATTGGTCGAACGCGCACAGCACATTAATTATGGCAATAGGGTCAAAGAAGAAAAAAAAAGTGTTGGGGCCAAAACGATGTAACGTTCCACCCACTACGATGACTACGAATCGCACACCAGAAATTATCAACTTTAATTAGGCGGACGATTTTGCTGGGGCAGGCCGAATGACACGATTCAGCGACGTTCGGGCAACTATTCGCGTATACCGTTGGAAGTTACCCAATAGCCCCAACGACCTCGACCACCCAATAGAAAAAAGAAATAGTAGGCCCGATCCCCCAATTCCATTTCGGCTCCATTGGGCCCTGGTGCCTCCTGAGGAATGTCTCGATTTGTCTCTCGAGCCTGCCGCCGCTCCCATGTCGCCCGCCAAATTCCTGGTGCTGCCCGGGCTAATCTCATCAATTCTCCACATTATTTATATTGCGCACTTTGACTCCGATGGTCGTGTCCCGGCCGCCCACGTAGGTGTAGTTGCGCCGGCACTGGAGGTTTTGGCGATCTGTATGCACACCCTGAGTGACTTAAAAAACTATAGTCAACATTCTGCTTGTTAGTTCCTGACACCAGACGCCCACCCCCTTCGTCATTCTGCTACATTACCGCCAGGTAAAGCCCTCTTCTGTATAGTGTACATTCATTCAACGCATCCGGCGCTGAACGTTCCCCTCCGCAAATCCCCGTTTGTCTCCACGTCCGCCCCCCTGCTACACAAACTCACCCAAAAACCTATCCCATCCAATTCGCCAGGCAGTAGAGGTATTTTATCCCGCATTTTGACTAATCCATCGCCTGGGCCTCTTCCGACACATATTACTGCTCACGGCACCTTCCCACGACTCTTGACCCAATGTCACATCCAGGTGAAGTATTTACCGGTGGGGCTACCACCTCCCAGCACGTTGAAGCTGAGGACGATAGCCACTTTGAAAATACCACATTCAAGCTCAAAAGAACCCGCTCCATGGGACTCTTGGACGAGTTCATCCAACCGTCCGAATCAGAGCCGGCCGGTAACGAACCTGCGGTACCCCACCCGGGTTCTTCCGCGGCCAGCGAACCTGAGATCCGGTCCCCAGGATCACCAGAAGTCATATATAAGAGCCCGGAGATCTTGCCCCATGACGATACCGACATCGTAGAGGAGCCCTCGCAGCACGTTGACTATCTCTCCCATCAGTGGGATGTGTTTGAAATTTCCAAATCGTGGAGATATGTCATTAACAAGCGTAAAGACGTCGCCAACTCGGCCAGACTCGAAAATGCTAGTTGGAGAACGTGGGCCCAACGAAGATCAAACTTGAAAACCATCAGCCCCGAAGTCGTCAACTGGTCCAAGGATAGTGATGTCACTTGGCTCTACGGACCAATATTGAAAGACGATGATTCGGCGTTTGCCGACCACTCGGACCACCGTACCCCAACTACAACGACGTCTAAAGTGGCAGGAGACATTTCTTTACCAAACAAATTGGGTACTTGCATAGATGGCCCCAAACCCATTTTGAAGAGAAGAACGGTTCACGACATGATGATCAGTCACTCGAACCTCTTGAAGTTACAACTGGCCACCACTAGAATGCACCAGAAGCAACGTGAAAAACAATTGGAGACCTACCAAGCCTCCATCCCTGCTCCTGAAGTGCAACCCACAGATAAAACCCCTGACTTTGCTGACTACGACGCAATATCAGCCAAATTGAACTCCCAATACGCCAATGGTAGCAACTCGCAATCTAACTCCTTGGCCAATTTACAGAGTCTTTTAAATGACCGAAACTCGACCACCAATTTATCAGCAATCAAAGACTCATTAAAGCAAGTAAAGGGAGTACAAGCGCCCGATACTGAAGGCTCTGACGAAACCAAGAATCAGGGCGAAACCCCCGTGGAAGCTCCCGAAGAAGAGCCCAAGGGCAAGGCCCGTCATATCCACTTTAACGAAGAAGTTCAACAATGTATCGCCGTAAATACCTACGATGATGATGATGACTATGATGAGGACGAATACGACGATAGTGAAGATGATTACTACCATGATGACCTGGACGAATCCGAAGACACCGATTACATATATGAAAATCTGCATGGAGCAATGGAAGCATCTGTGTATAATAGCAACGAAGATGAATACGACGATGATGATGAAGAAGACGAAGATGAAGACGGAGGATTTTTCCTCAAGGTCAAATCTTCGGCTCCAAACCTTTCTGGACCCGGATTTGCATCGTCGGCCAATAACAAGAGTAAGGAGCCTGAACAGACTGACGATACTGCATCCATTTCCACTACCAACAGCAAGGTGTATCGTACTATTCAATTGTTACCTTCCACTAACATCAACTACGGATCTTCTGATGAAGACAGTGACGAGGAAAATCCATATACCTCGAGTTTATCACACAATGTCAACAACAGCAGCAGCAGAGGATACGACTACTACTACGATTACAATACGGTGTATACAGTTGATCCCAACCATTCAATCTATGGGTCGAATAAGAAAGCGCCTGACGTTGTTGACGTACCAGAAAACATCGGTATGGGCTCAAATATTGAATATGATGCAATGGAGAATGATGAATATAACACCACCAGTTTACCCGAAGTGATCAGTCCTACATTGTATCCAACATCATACGAACAACCAAACTCAGCCCCCGTACTGGAACAGGCAGCAGTCCCACCTCCAGCACCAAAATCGGGGTTCCAGTTGCATGATGACGATGATTCCGATGACTCGAGCGACGACAACTCCGATGAAGGCTTGTCAATTTCTGCCAGAAGCTCTAGTCATTCGTTGGCCCAGCAAGTATTTGGAAACACCAGCATGACCCCATCATCGGGTGAAACTCATTTCCCAGAGGGCTTGAGTCATCCACAGCCAGTCAATGCCCCAGTGATGGCGATTAACCCACGCCACTCGTCCACATCTATCTCGAAACAACCACATTCGTCAAGCACGTTATCGCAACTGTTCTTTGGCGGCGAGCCATCTACCGGGCTCACTAAGCAGAAGGCGTCTACCAATTCGCTTTCCGATCAGTTCTTTGGCGGACCTTCGACTGGGTTGACGAAACAGAGTCTGTCCTCGTTGTCGCAGCAGTTCTTTGGAGGCGACAAGACTACTACATTGTCGACTCCTACAACAGCGCAGAACACGTTGATCAGTTCTCCCGATTCGTTCTCCAGCACGCAGCGTAAGTCTTCGCCGTTACCTCCACATACCACGTCGATGAATGCCTTCCTGGGCAATACGACACCGCCTCCAGTCGCGCTTCCAAGCCGTAAAAACACCTTCTCGTTTGAGGACTCCGACTCCGACAGCGATTCAGAAGCCGAGGCCGTTCCCTTGTCCATCAGAGACGGTCCAGGTGCGCTGGGAGCAATTCCTGTAGCACACAAGGACGCCGACTACACACCTAGCTATGCAACCTTGTCGCAGGTTGCAGGAAGAAACGGAATAAGCAGCCCGTCGCCGGATGTAGATCATCCCAGCAACGAAAATTATGATGAACATGACGCCAACCTGCCACACAAAAACATTGTGGGGCAGGCTAAGGGTTTGGCCAACCACTTTTTGGGTGGCTGGAAGCACAATGTCAATAACGATAGCTCATGATTATAGATATAATGGAGATTAGTTAACCATATAAAATACAACCTGTAATTAAATGACCCCAAGACCAAAACCACCCGTAACCTGTAATCAGACCCCTCTCCCAAAAAAAATCCTGTTTGGGTCCACGCCAATACCCAAATGCAGAAAACCTGCAAGTATTTTGTAAATTATAACCTGTATATCTAACCCGCATTTGCCTCTTCGCTATACTTGCTTATCGTTTAGCATCCCTATGTTATCACCCACAGACTTCCTCATGAGCCTTCCTGTTGCGTTGGTCACACTGGTGGTGTTGCCCCTACATGTTTCCCGCAAACCCAAGAACGATAACGACGGCAAGTGTGAACTTATCGGCACGTTTTCCTTGATCACCCAGGCGCTGTTGGGTCTCCTCTGCCTCTCGTCGTTGATCATCAAGCGCTACTACGAACATCCATTGAGACGGACGTGGCCAGTGTGGCTCTTTGACGTCTCCAAGCAGCTTATTGGTGCGTTGGGCGTCCATATATTTAACGTCATACTATCCATACTAAAGACATCGCCAGCCGATATCCTCCAAGACGACCCTCCGGCATCTGACGACCCCTGTGACTGGTACTTCCTCAACATTGTGTTTGACTGCACGATCGGGGTGTATATTCTCTACCTTGTCTTCAACGGCCTCACCAAGGTGTGCAAGCAATACTTGGGGATCACCCAGATCGACTCGGGAAGGTATGGCGCTGACCCCAACAAGCCGTCCAAGTTGGCGTTTATCAAGCAGTTGAGTATCTACTTTACAGCACTTATGATCACCAAGGTCTTGCTCTACGGTGTAGTCGAGTGCTTTGAAACTGAGTTGCTCTGGCTTACAAGCCATGTGCTCCTTCTCTGGCTCGACATGTACCCGGAAGAACTCGAGATCTTTATTGTGATGTTTGTGGTCCCTATATTTATGAACTGCTTGCAGTTGATACTTATCGATAACTTTATCCAGAACCAAGCGTGGGTGAATGTCAATAAGCGTATCAATCACGAACACCACGACGGCGAGACCGAATCTATACTCAGAGGAGAGATCAATACTTTATTGGAAGAAGAGGGGGATAAAGATATGCCGACATACGGCAGTTTCTAATCGGTGTCGAACAAACCACGAAAGACCTTATCCTCATAGTAGAATGCCATAGAATACAAACTGAACGTTGTTCTCGAGCTGCTGCTTCCCTGCCACATACAAATACCTCCATTGAGCCTTTTATGTCTGCTCTGCTCTTTTACCTTTGGAGGACCCCTGGCACTGCCATCCATTTATACAGCTACGAATTAATTTAGATATACGAATACAAATAATCTTAAAAACATCATATATTCTATTTACATCGGAGACACCAATCCTATGTACAAGGTGCTAACTCTATTGTTGGAGCATGTTCATAAACTGCAATTAGCGAGTCTCAAATCCAAAGCCCTTCATACAGAGCTTATACTTGCCAATCAACTCGTCACACTTACCGCCTTCCTGGCCGTTGAACAACAAACATTCGTCTCTAAGCTTCTTCTCGTCCAAGCAAACACAACAAGGCTTTGGCTTATCTTCTTTCTTAACTGGGCAGGCTTCGGCTTGGGACATTTTTATAGCTTATTAATAGGAATGGTTTGAGAAATTTTGGCAAGAGCATATTATAAATAGTTGCGAGACTGGCGACATTTCGTGGTGCGACATTCCAGCTCAGTTGGACGACATAATAGCACCACAAATCTACCCGCCAAATCAACTGCAACCTTCAATCAACCGGACGCAAGAGCCCACACTCCCTCATGTCGCTAGCCCAGTCAGCCTCAGATTCAATTACCCCGGAACCCCCGATCGGGCAGGCTCGGGCTTCTTACGACGGCAGCGTCAGCTTGAACGACGACTTGGCCGCGTCGGAGTACTCGTCCGAGTCGTTCCCGTCGCAGGTAGTTCCTGGCGGCCAGCGTGGTTCTGGTGCGTTATCCTACCGCAACAGTATGGACGCCGAGAGTGTGTTTCTGTCTTCTGCATACTTTAATATCCTCAACCGAAACCAGGAAGATAGTATCAACGGGTCGAGCCAGGAGATCTTTTCCCCATTAGGGCCCAACTCCATCTACGAATTGACCATTGCTTCTGATACAGCAAGATCCAAACGTAACAGGCCTCCTAAGAGCTCTATTACCATTAACGGTGGCACTGTCGTCGCAAATTTGATTGCTCCTTCAACGAAAGATATCCCCCAGATCCAGTTGCTGAAACTCAACAACAAGGTTTCCAACAAGGAATTGCATGAAAAACACGTCAGCGAAGTTGTTCCCGAATACAAGAACTTTGAGCTGAGCTACAACAGCTTGACTGAAGATACTTTAAACAAATTCATTGAGCAGAACCGCCGGGGATCCGTGGTGAATGCCAACGAGGACGAAAGCATGACAGCAGTGCCGCCGGTTTTCTCGAGCGACGACTTTCGTCTTGATGATCCAAGAATATTCAAACAGGTTATAGAAAACGCATCCATTCTTCCCAAGGAATCTGACGAACCACAGTCTCACTTGGTGAACAATACCGATATCCAGGATAAATTGTCACACTACTTGGACGTGGTGGAAATTAACTTGATCAAGGAAATCTCACGTTCATCTGAGTCCTTCTTTAGCACCATCGGCGATATAGAAAAGATTCAATCACAGGCCAAAGATTGCGTCGTCAAGTTTGATGATATTCAGAAGAAACTTGAAAACATGGAACGCGACCATTCCCAACGAGGATACGATATCCTTCATAAACTCATCCGCAAGAAAAATGCTGAAGCTCTCGAGTCTTCCTTGCTCCAACTTCAATACATCGTATCAACTTTTGAGTTGGCCAGTAAATCTTTCAATAACGCAAAGTACTCAAAATGCTTGAATGAAATTGTCATTGTTGAAGCCTTGATAAACGGTGTGTCCTTTGAGGAATTTCCTGATAACGAGATCAAACCGCTTTATCCCAAGTTTCCATACCCTCCGACGGATGTTTCTCGTCTTCCAGCTCTAGTACACTTACGGAACGATCTTCAATCGTTGAAAGACGAGTGTTCCAAGGGTTATATTAATGATTTCATTGACCTTCTTATAAGTGACTTGAGATCACACTACGCAAACGTTTCAACTCAAGATACCTTGAACAGAATGTACGTTGGAATGAATGGAGGAAAGAAGCACTTGCTGAAGAAAATCAATAATTCATATACCACAATTAGTTCAGACAAGAAAGAGAAACTTACTGGATTTATCAAGGATTTAGTGAAGGCAGACTGCTTGACGCAGGCTTACACAACTTACCAAGACAAAATCATTGCTGAAATCAAGGATATTATTAAGCAAAATTTACCAAGCTCTTCTCATAATGGCCAGTCTCTGTTAGACACTTCCACTGCACCTTCAAGATCATCATCAGTGCCGCCAGATTCTGGAAGCAGCGCTCTGACAAACCCAGGCGGTACCCTTTCTAGCAACATTAAAAATTTGACTCCGAAAGACTTTGAGGAAATGCTAACATCCACCTACACTAATTTATCAGAATGTTTGCGTCGTCTCACGGCTCACCAAAAGATCTTGTTGGACTTGGCCTTGACTGCAACACCTCCTACCAGCATGATTGATGTTATGTCGTTGGATATCACCGTTTCCATAAACAAGGCGATCGAATTAACCCAAATTAGAATAACCAAAGTTATCAATGTCAGACTGGAACAAACAGCCGATCTTTCAGTGCCTTTTTACTTGAGATTGTACGCTATCACTTCGGCTTACTTGCAAGAATGCGAATTAATCAACCCCGGTTATGCAGCCACTGGGGCCGGAAGTTCGTTAAGCGAATGGTTTAGACATCATATCAAGTATTTTATCCACCGATTCCAACTGAACTCCTTGAAAATACTTAGCGCAGACTGTGATAGAGAGGTATGGAAAGAAGTGACGCTACCCGCGACCATTGCTGAGTACCAAACTATTGTTGACGAAATTACAGGTTACGCTGAATTTGTTGAAAGTCGTGGTGCTTCAGGGTTCTCTGGTGAAAAGTGGCTTTCGGTATTGAATTTCTACGAAGTTGACGAATTGCCTGAAAATCCTGAAGCTACAGCAGAACTGTCCGAATCCCGCTTGAAGGTTTCTCAAGAGTCGTTCTTAGTTCCGTACTTGATACTCAAATCCTTGAAGCAAGTAAAGGATTATGCCACGCTTAGTAAAGTTTTTCCCAACGCTGCTGCTAATATTGGCACTAACTTATTAAATTATTTCAAATTAATGAACTCCAAGACTTCGCAGGCTGTTTTGAATGCGGGTGCAACGAGAACCGCTGGACTTAAGCATATTACTACCAAACATTTGGCATTGTGTATCCAGTTGGTTGAGTTCAATATTACTTTCCTTGGTAAGATTAAACCAATATTTCCTCCTGAGGAATCTAATCCAAATCAGCAACACGAGGTAACGTTCGATCGGATTATCAGCAATTACAAAGATCACGAAAATGAGCTTTTCTCTAAGCTTGTTTCAATCATGCATGACAGGACTGTTACACATTGTGCAGCTGCCTCCAAAATTGAATGGTCTGCTCCACTTCAACACACAAATCCAAAAGAGCCCAAACAATGCCACCAGTATATGGAGACGCTTGTGAAGGATACACTAACTGTGTCGAAGGTCTTGTTCAAATATTTACCTGAGTTGAAGTGTTCGTTAATTCTCCTGCAAATCTTTGATAATTACAAGAAACTCTTTGTGGAGTGCTATTGCACTCAGTTGCCACAATTTAAGGACTTTAACGAAAAACATTCTGTTCTCAGAGATATTGACTATTTCCGGGTGAAACTCTGTGAGTTGCCGGGGTATGGTAACTCCGGTCAGGTTATTTGGGAGAACGTGAATTCAATGCCAACTGTTGAAGATACGCGAATGGAGGAGGTCATGAGACATAACATCGAAGGCGAGAGGAAGAAGTCCATGGAGGTGGTAGCTGAGAAGAGAGCAGAAAACAAAGATCAACCGGCCGAACCAGAGATCATTCCAGAAGAACCTCCCAAGGATGAAGGAAATAAGGATTCCATACAAGCAAAAGAAGCAGCGTTGAAGGATGATACTCCAAACGAAGAAGCACCAAACAAAGAGGCTCCAAGCGAAGAGGCTCCAAGCGAAGAGGCTCCAAGCGAAGAGGCTCCAAGCGAAGAGGCTCCAAACAAAGAAGCTCCAATTGAAAAGATTCCACACGAGGAGACTCCAAAGGACGACAAACCAAAGGACGACACGCCAAAGGACAACGCAACAAAAGTTGATATCCCAAGAGATGACATTACAAAGGATGAAACTCCAAAGGATGAAACTCCAAAGGATGAAACTCCAAAGGATGAAAATCCAAAGGATGAAACTCCAAAGGATGAAACTCCAAAGGATGAAACTCCGGTTGAAGTGGCTTCAAACGATATGATAGTAAAGGACGAACCTCCGAAGGAAGATGCCTCGAAGCCCGAAACTCCAAAGGATGAAGCTCCGAGGAATACTCAGAATGAGAATACTCAGAAGGAGAATACTGGGAAAAATGACATTCTGAAAGAGCAGGTTTTGGAGAACCCAGCAAAGCCTGATGAAACGACGAAGGAAAAAAAGGATCTTCTCGTGAACGAGCCTGTCGATTC
This sequence comes from Teunomyces cretensis, assembly GCA_003706575.2. NCBI lineage: Eukaryota > Fungi > Ascomycota > Pichiomycetes > Serinales > Debaryomycetaceae > Teunomyces > Teunomyces cretensis. The sequence continues at coordinate 298,731 of PPLT02000004.1, read as the reverse complement.
TGTTACGCAAATTGACGAAGCTGTACCGGAAGAAGAGGCTGAAGATAAAGAAGACGGAGAACTCGAAGAACTTGATGTCTTGAAGGATGAGCAAGACCTCACTGCTATTTCAGCAACAGTTGATCAGGCCGCAAGCGAACTGGATGATAGCACAACGAATGACGCGAAAGAAGAGGCGGAAGATGTTCTACAAGGAGCCAGAGATTCCTTAGAGTTAGATGCATAATGTAATTTACATGTAAAAACTTAATCTAATTTGTAAATGCCATCCGTTTTGGTCAACACGGCATCTTCAGTAACAATACTGTCAATCAAATCATGGGGAGTCACATCGAAGGCAGGGTTCCAGACCTCAATTCCCGGGGTAGCAATTCCCACCGTGAGCTTTTCACCAACACCGCTTTCGGTAATAACAGGACCCTTGAGGGTTGTCAATTCGTTGGCTGGTCTTTCTTCGATAACGATATCGTCACCATGTTCGGTCTTTAAGTCAATGGTGGTTCTTGGAGCTGCAACAATAAATTTGATACCGGTGTCAAACTTGGTATTAAAGTGGTTGGCAATGGTGGAAAGCTGGAAAGTACCGATCTTGTTAGCGGCATCACCGTTCTTTACCACTCTATCGGCTCCAACAATGATGAACTTAACAGGGGCAGTCAGCTGCTTGACCTTTCTGTTGTTGTTCAAAGTATTGATCAACGAGGAGGCCATGTTGTCACAGATCAAGGTGAATGGGATGTTTTCATACTTCAACTCATAAGTGGTCAACTTGGCACCTTGATTGTAAGGTCTGGTTTCACAGGGGTAGACGTGCTCCAAAAAGAACTCGCCCGATGGGTCGCTCAATTTTTGGTGAACGGTCCTGATTATTCCCAATGCGGTACCGTGACCCGAAGTGGCAAGAGATCCAGTGTTACAGATAGTAACAATGGAAAATGGCCCCTTGAAGTTCTGTTCCCTTAAGGTATCTTTGATATATTTTAAACCGTTTTCACCGATCTTGAAATTATTTTCCAAATCATCTTCATACAAGCTGACCGAGTAGTCGTAGATGATCTTGTACACTTTTTCGTCGACAGCATCTTTAGGACTGAAACCACTCAAGAGATTCTTAATGTCATTCAAGGCGTTGGAAAGGTTTACCGCAGTAGGTCTCGAGGTGATCAAATAGTCTAGGGAAGCAATCAATTCTTCAACCGATTGTGATTTCCCAGCCTTCAATGCCTCGTGGGTATTGACAACAACAGCAAAGGCACCAACAATTGCAATGGCGGGAGCACCACGCACGTTCATCAACTTGATGGCTTGGTACGCATCTTCAATGGTATGAATGTCGATGTAGGTACTAGAATATGGAAGAACGAGCTGGTCGAGAATGCTCAAAGTTACGGCAGCCTTGTCAAACTTGATTGCTTGAAGGGTCGACATGGTATTATCAATTAGGTACAAATCAATTCGCGTCCAAACGAGTAGTAATTGTCGGAATTCATTGATATTTATACTCGTTTTTTTATGCTATAAAACGTGTTTCTGTGTGCAGTCCTGTGGCTGCAAATTAATTAGCCCCATTAGAAGATAAGTCTTCGAATGCCCTCGATTTCCCATTCTTGCTTAATTGCGTTCCATTTGCATCCCAAAAGCTTTCTCCCCGTCACGGGACACCTCCCGCCCTTGCTTATATCGATTTTGGAGACAGGTTTGTCTTGATCATCGTCGTCATCGTTATCAGAAACATCTGAAGCATCTGTATCGTCGTCGTCATTTCTGCGCAACTTCTGATCCACGATAAGATGCGATTTTTCAAGGTAGTTATAAATACAGGCATAGTCAAACACGTACCCAGTTTCGATGATGGCTGGGTTGCTCAAGGGTTCTTTGCAAAGAGGACAGACATTTCCCGATTTAAATAGTTTCTTTGCTGGTTTTCTCTTCTCTACTACTTCCTTGGATCTTAATGTGTCATACAAGGTAGAAGGTGGGGGTAAAGTGAAGTCCAACACATTTCCCTGGTTTTTTGACAATTTGGACGAGAAGTCTGAGTTGTTCCACCACTCGATAAACTTTAGAGAAAAGATGGCCAACGGGAAGAATGTACCTAGCAACAACTTGATCACCTTCCAAGTTGGTCTGGTGAAGTTCCTCGTTATAATGCGGAGCAAGTACTGTGATAAAGTGTCTGGTGCGATTCTATTGTGTCTCTTCTTATCCGAACGCTTTGGAGGTTCGTTCTTGGTATAATCATACTGGTTCAAGCGTGAATAGTTAATCTTGAACAAGAACGTCAACAACGACGGTGACTTACTCTTGCCACTAAGGTACAACAACGTCGTCAAGAAGTTGCTGGCACGGTAGAGACTTTGAAGGTACGGATATATCTCCACAAACTTACGTTTGAACTCGATACGGAGCTTCATCTCCCGAGTGTGGCCCTCATTGGGGATAAGCTGGTTGGTGATGTACTTGGTGTGCCATACCTCGTAGCTATAGTTCAATTTTTCAGCAAGATATGAAGAGCCAGTTATCTCGAACATCGACACTGCCAACTGAAGAGACGACAAGGACCGTCTATCTTCGACCATGGATGGTACCAATTGGGTTAGCTTTGAACTGTTGTAGTTGCCCTTGGAGAGGGGGGTCTGATTCACCCGTTTGAGACCATAAAAGTTTTCAGTGAACGACCCTTGCCAGTACTTTAAGAAGTACCATTCGACAAAACTTCGAAGAACGAGATTTATCTCGTCGAAACGATTGTTGATGCGGAGCAAGTATGACGGGAACCGGTTGGTGTAGTACACCAACACATACCGCAAGGACGGTGACAAAAGCGATTCTAATTGATTGGCAGATATAAGTTCAAAGAGTGTTGGTGTCTCTGAGTCCAACTGGGACGCATCTAACGACGAGTAATATTCCATGATGGGTACTTGAAACTGTTAGTTGAGTCTGGAGCTGATGTATTTTGTGGAGAGCCTCGGCCTCGTGATATTAATACAATGTCGTGTATTTACCGATTGTTGTGCTACGTACATACACTCACTTGGTGTGGCATTGGAAACAACCAAGACCTCTTCTGATATCATCTTAGCGTTTTAGACGTAATTGGATTAGTTCACTATTGTTGGTGTGCTTGTTTTGGTATCTTGTAACACTTTGCACCTGTTTGAAGCAACTGTTCCTCCAAACTTACTGGTTGCAAATGGAACATTTTGAGAGTATAGCGACCATCACTAAAGAGTTCAAAGTGAAGGCAAGAACATTCCAGTTGTTTGATATAGAGCTTGGAACTTACCAACAAGTGACCGAGACGAAAGAGTTGCCAACTCACATGCCGGTATTTATCGACAAGTCGGAAACGTTGACATACACAAGCAGGAACCCCATTCTCCATCAGCCCAGTCTGAGTCCACCTATGTCTTCTTACTTTGAGAAACAACCTAATTTCACACAGACCCAGAATATCCAGGAGCAGGCTCTTACTAGTGACTCCATTCTCAACTCAAGTCTTTACACTGACTCGATGATTGTATCGAGTGATAAGCTCAAGTCGGAGCCGTTTTGCGAGATCTAGACCTTTACTAGCTGCGTCTACTAACCTATTTATTAATGAAAAAGTGACCTGGAAGGTTCAGATTGACTCAACTTGTGTTCAAACTTGAATCCAAACTGAGTGAAGATTTCCCATGCTGTTAAGTCAAATACTTGGAAATCTCCAAAATCAAACTCTGCTGACTCCGACAAAAGCTTGACACATCTGAACCATTGCGAGCAAGTGGTGGTGCTATTTCCCAGATCTACGCTTTTGATGGCCTGAATATTGTTTGTCTGGTTGGCTAACAACGCCGAGTTGCTCTTGTAAGGCTTCCAGCCCAATTGGTACAAGTACCATTCAGCAATAACATTTTCGAGAGGTGTTAATCCATAATAGTAACCATAAAACAACACTAGCACCAATTCATTGGCAATAGCACTGTTATCAAGGCTCAATTGATTTCTGATTTCATGAGCGTACTGTTCAAACTGTTCTTGGGCTCTAACCTTATTCCAGTACGACTGAAACTTGAACAATTGCATAGGTGGTTTGAATTGATTCTTTCCAGTAGATTGGCTCGACAAGTTCTGTATGGAGGATGGCAAGTATGGCTTGTTGATCGGCGTGACAAACTGGTTGTACTCGTTGGAGTCGTATAACAAGGCAAAATCGTGGGAGTAATTTCTCTTTGACGTGAATGAGATAATCAAATCTTGAATTCCTGGGGGCAATTTCACGAGCTTGGTATCGCTGAAGAGATTGAATTCGATGTTCGACAAGCCAGAGTTTTTCAACACCTCCACGTACTTGTAATCGGGATGATCGGGTGCAATCATCGTTTTTGACACTGCAGGAGAACCAGCCGAAGTATTGCTGTTTGTTTGGGTCATATGGCTTAAGATACTAGATTCGGGAGAGTCGCTGCGCTTGTTGAAGGATGATTCTTTGAGTTCAGGCTCCGGCACACCAGCGGCAGCTGCAGTTGACCATTTCAATCCACCAACAGGCTTGGACGGAGTTGATGCTGGTTTGAGGATCTTAATGATGGCGGGGCTAGACATCTCGGGACTAGCCATCCTTCTCGGCAATGGTGATGACGGTATGTGGCTGTTGTCAACAGCAGACACGGGCTGAGTATGAACAGGATTTTTGAATGGATGGTCAAGAACAGTGCTAGTATTAATGGTGATAGATGATGGGTTTGCTATCTGTATATCAGGCATAGATTTCTTCGGAGTTGAAAATATCTCTGAGTCGTCAACGTTGGAGTAATCGTTATCGTCCCCAGTTATCAGGTTGAAGATATCGTCATACAATGAGGTATCGTTTGATGGAGCAGATTCACTTCCGGAGTCCAAGTGTGCCTGTATGTCATCCTGGAGGATTCTGATCAAATTGATATCTATGATGTTACTTGCCATTAATAGCTTGATGAGTTTCAGGATCTTTTTGGTATGGAACTTGTTTTGGTCAAGGGTTAATTTGATCTTTTCCTTTTTGCTTTCAATGATGGTAATGTTGTTCTTTCTTATTTTCTTATGGGTCAACTTTTCAAACTCTGCTTCAAACTTCTTCAGCTGATCCCTAATGTCAACTAACATTTTCTTAAGCAATGTTATTCCTTCACGAGATTCTGGGCTCAACTCAAGTCCATCATCGGCATCTTCTTCGTTCTCTTCATCGTCGGAAGTACCGTTGTCAAAATCGTCATCCCAATAGTCACTGCTGTCGTCTTCGTCGTCGTCTCGGTTCTGTTCCCTGGCGGCCATCAAGATGGACTGGTTGGAAAAGGTTTTGAGTTTGGAGGACCGCTCCACGTCTTTATACACTTCCATTGCTTCTTCAATGAGCTTTTTATTCTCATTGAGTCGGTTGGATAAGGCGGATGACGCTGAGTTCAAGGTCTTGAGTACATCGTTCAGCTGCCAGATCTTGATTTGTTCCCTGAACTTCTGCAATCGCTTGATCTCCTTCTTGAGATCATTCTCAAGCTTTTCCTTTTCTCGCTGGTTGTCGCTGTTCTCATCGGTATTGATGCTTTCATATCGATCATAGTGGTAGTTGAACTCATGTAGCCCTTCCTGGATCTTTTTGAATATTATATCTATGTCCCTAGAAGGTTAGTGGTGTTCTTCAGGTATCACAAATTACCGTGTCCAATTTACTTACTTTTGCAACTTCCTGTTCGACATGTTTCCATTGGGTGTGCCTTTGACTTCAACTGTTAACCTCTACTTTTCAGTGGTGGTTGTATGCACCGAAAAAAAAAATTTTTTGTTCCAGATGGACGCGTGATTCGTTGCACGTTTAATACTCGAATCGACTGGGGTACGGGCTTTGTTGTAAATATATCTGCCATGCCATCACCTTTTGGGTGTTTTGTTGGCTTGGCTGGTTGCAGTGCCATTCTGATTGCTTTATATGGTGCCTATATCAGTTGCGACGTAAATCTTTATTGTCTTCTTGTGGGGACAGGCCCTGATCGGCAGTGACGTAATTCCATCGTGATAATGCCCTTCATTCAGACTTAAGACATTACTGCAAAAATATGGATTCTGTCGGTTCGGTTAAATGATCTTTGTCCTTTTTTCTATGTTGAATGTGTTCACTCAACCCCACCCGAAGATGAGCCCACTGCCATGTTCTCTTGTCCATGTAGTAAAAAAACGAATTCGCTAATCTCCCCAGACTCCAGATTTGACTGCGAATAATTGCGAAACATACGGCAATATAAGCCTATGAATGGTTTTCTACTTGTTTCAAATGTAACAGCCGAAGTAGAATTATAAATATACACTCTATCGTTATAATGTTACCTCCACTGGTTAACGTACCTTTTGGTGGCGATATTTCATCAAATGGCGGATTTTAGACGTTTTCTATGTACATTAGATACCAAGCTTGCAAGGGACGGAGGTCCGTGTGCAGACGAACAATTTTCCTCGATGAATACGTACGTTTCCACCAATTGTCCAATCTACAATGAATAATGTGACGATACATAAGCAATTATTTGCATTACTATACTCAACTAGTAACTCTCCACTCAGACTATTACTTTTATTAATATAAATACTTCTAAGATCACAATTCGTCGTGATCGATTTCGTCATCTGAATCGTCGTCACCAAATTGAGCTTCACCAGCAAAATCATCTCCAGCAGCACCTTGGTACAACTTGGAAGTGATTGGGTTGGCAATATCGATCAACTTTTGCTTTTGTTCTTCAAACTCTTCAGCAGTGGCGGAGTCGTAGTTTTCCTCGATGAATTCCAAGGTTTCCTTAACGGCGTCATCCAAAGTTTCCTTGTCATCGTCATCCAACTTGGAACCCAAACCGGTTTCAGACTTGTCAGCTAATTGACCCTTCAAGAGATGGGCGTAGTTTTCCAAAGAGTTACGGGATTCAATCTTGGCCTTCAATTCGGCATCTTGTTGAGCGTACTTTTCAGCTTCTTCCACCATCTTGTCAATTTCATCCTTGGATAATCTACCCTTTTCGTTGGTGATGGTAATGGAGTTGGACTTACCAGTACCCTTGTCAGTGGCTTCAACCTTCAAGATACCATTGGCATCAAGGGAGAAGGTGACTTCAATTTGTGGGACACCTCTTGGAGCTGGAGCAATTCCAGACAATTCGAACTTACCCATGGCATTGTTGTCTTTGGCCAAAGCTCTTTCACCTTCGTAGACTTGAATCAAGACAGTTGGTTGGTTGTCAGCATTGGTGGAGAAAATTTGCGACTTCTTGGTAGGAATAGCAGTGTTTCTCTTAATCAAGGTAGTCATGACACCACCAGTGGTTTCAATACCTAAGGTCAATGGGTTAACATCCAACAAAACAATGTCATCAACACCTTCTTCACCGGACAAAACACCGGCTTGAACAGCGGCACCGTAGGCAACAGCTTCATCAGGGTTGATACCCTTAGAGGCCTTCTTTCCGTCAAAGAACTTTTCTAACAATTCTTGGACCTTTGGAATTCTGGTAGAACCACCAACAAGCACAATGTCGTCGATTTCGGACTTCTTAACACCAGCATCCTTCAAGACTTGTTCAACAGGCTTCAAAGTCTTCTTGAAGGAGTCAATGTTCAATTCTTCGAACTTAGCTCTGGAGAGGGTTTCGGAGAAGTCGATACCGTCAACAAAGGAGTCAATTTCAACTCTGGTGCTCATTTGGGAGGAGAGAGTTCTCTTGGCCTTTTCGGCTTCTCTCTTCAATTTAGAGATGGCCTTGTTGTTACCAGAGATATCAATACCGTGCTTCTTCTTGAAGAGCTTGGACAAGTGTCTGACGACCTTGAAATCAAAATCTTCACCACCCAAGTGAGTGTCACCAGCGGTAGCAAGAACTTCAAAGACACCGCCTTCAATAGACAACAAGGAAACATCGAAAGTACCACCACCCAAGTCATAGACAATGATTTGCTTGTCGCCATCGGTCTTGTCCAAGCCGTAGGCAATAGCAGCAGCAGTAGGTTCGTTAACGATTCTCAAGACGTTCAAACCGGCAATGGTACCGGCGTCCTTGGTGGCTTGTCTTTGGGCATCGTTAAAGTAAGCAGGAACAGTGACAACGGCGTGAGTGACCTTCTTGCCCAAGTATTCTTCGGCAATGGACTTCATCTTACCCAAAATCATACCGGAGATTTCTTCTGGCGAGAAAGTCTTGCTTTCACCGTTGAAATCAACCTTAACGACAGGCTTACCGTCCTTCTTTTCGATGGTGTAAGGCAAGTGCTTAATTTCCTTTTGGACAACCTTGTCACCGTATTTCAAACCAATCAATCTCTTGATGTCGAAAACGGTGTTTTCGACGTTGGAGGAGGCCTGGTTCTTGGCAGCGTCACCAATCAATCTTTCGTCAGCGGAAAAACCAACGTACGAAGGAGTGATTCTGTTACCTTGGTCGTTAGCCAAGATTTCAACCTTACCGTTCTTCATGACACCGACACACGAGTAGGTGGTACCCAAATCGATACCAATGACAGTGCCGTAGCTGTCGGTAGAATTGTCATCGTCGGCGGCAGCAAGAGCAACAGGAGACTTAGATCCCAACAATGGGATCAAGATGGCAAGAGCCACGTAAAGCAAACAGATTCTTGGAAACCAAGAGTTTACCGACTTCAACATTTTGAGTGCTAAAGAAATAAAAGTGTTAGGCAGACCACCGAGCTTTTATTTTCAACAAACGCTTGACGTGGAGGTTTGAAAAATCGAATCGGCCTGCAGGCAACGCCACCGTAGAAATTCCAAGAAGCATGCGAAAACCAGGTACTTTATGACGTGTCACAAAAATGCGAGAGAATGCCCCACGCCCCCGGAAGCGGAGGCGCTGACAAGGTCATGGATGGGGTGGGTGTAGGCATGTGCCATTGCCCTTGTAATCAATATATAGGAAACAATGGGGGCCAACATCATCACCAATTTACCAAAGCTTAAACCTGCCAATTACACCCGAATCTGTGTAGCGGGCATATTCGAGATCCTACGCGTGGCAATCAATTGTATGCAGTAAAAGATCAGAAGCAGCCTCCACTTCGTGGACGTCGACGTCGACGACAAACCTCCAGGTTCTTGCTTGCGGGTGAGTGTTGGTCATGTGACCTCCCATATCAGACATTTGTCCAATCATGGAAACTTTACCCCTGACGTAGGGCGTAGTGCCATTCAACGTAGCTGCCATAGCTAGTTTGGAAGGTTGAAGGTGGTCTATGCTGGCCATGGTTTCCTATATGTACTAGAGACATCGGTTGTACAGGCCACATCCCCTCCCCTAACCGTGTGTAGATTTAACGTCTGTCTCCCCCCGATTATTAACCCAAACACTACCCCTACCTGATAATGAGCGACATTTTTTCGACTGAGACTTCAACTCCATTCCACCTCCTTACATCTTATCCATTCCTTGTCGCCACCATGCCCCAACAGCTAGTCACAGAAGAATTGGTCCAATTGCAGAGGGAAATCACCTCAAAGAACCCCACCGACATATTGCAGTTCTGTGCTAACTACTTCAACTCCAAGTTACAGTCGCAAAGAACTCAGTTGTGGACCCAGCAACATAAGGCAAAGGCTGCTGGCATCAACTTGTTCCCATCTGTCGATAACAACAACCAGTTCGGCGGATTGGTCCACGACAGACAACCTTCCTTTAAGTCTCCCTTTGGCGACAACGATCCACACTCTAACCACAGCGACGATCCCCACAGCACACCTGCCACGGCTGACCCCGCCGGCCACCATGAAGTCCCTCCTCACCATGAACCGGTCCTGGCTGACTCCGCCGGCTTGTTCAAGAATAACTTCAGTGTACAAGCCCCCTCATCGCCAAAGAATAACGAAAGCATAAGTCCAGACACTCCGGCCTCTGCCACCCCTGCTGCCGCTTCCACTGCACCTGGTTCCGCCAAGGCCCCAGCCAAGATTCCCATTGCATTCAACGCTAATAGAAGAACATCTGTGTCTGCCGAAGCTTTAAATCCAGACAAGTTCAAATCGGACTCGTGGAAACCTCCTCAGAACAACTTGACCCCGGAACAAAAAGAGGACTTATCGAAGACATTGAGCTCGAACTTTTTGTTCCAGCAACTTAACGAATCCTCTAGAAAGACCGTTCTTGAAGCATTATCGAAAAAGACTTTCAACAAGGACGACGCCATCATTACTCAGGGTGATGAGGGTGACTACTTCTACATTATCGAACGGGGTACCGTCGACTTCTACGTCAATGGTTCTAAGGTTAACTCCAGTAACGAAGGTTCGTCCTTTGGTGAATTGGCGTTGATGTACAATTCTCCTAGAGCTGCCACTGCTGTCGCCGCTACTGACGTCACCTGTTGGGCCTTGGACCGTTTGACCTTCCGTCGTATCTTGTTAGAAGGTACGTTTAACAGAAGAATTATGTACGAAGATTTCTTAAAGGACGTGGAAGTGTTGTCATCTTTGACCAGCCACGAAAGATCCAAGTTGGCCGACGCCTTGAGCACGCAGATATTCAACAAGGGCGACAAGATCGTCACTGAAGGCGAAAAGGGTGAAAACTTCTACTTCATTGAAGGTGGAAACTGTCAAGTCTCTAACAAGAAAGATGGATTTTTGAAGAAGTTGAATAAGGGTGACTACTTTGGTGAAATTGCCTTGTTGAACGACTTACCTAGACAAGCTACCGTCGAAGCCCTTGACAATGTGATTGTTGCTACCTTGGGCAAGTCTGGGTTTCAAAGATTATTGGGCCCAGCTGTTGAAGTGTTGAAAAAGCAGGACCCTACCAAGTCCAATGACCCTACTTCGGGTAACTAGCTTACGATATTTGTTGATTTATGTTTTATCTATGTTCGTTTTCGTTTAGTTTCAATATATTGTGCCTTCTGCATATAAGTGGCCTAAGATCAACTTTTCACCATTCCACTTCGTTTATACCGACACATCCACCATGCTTTCAACAATTCTTCCCCCACCTCTGGGAGGTGCCCTCCCATACTGGCTTTTGTTTATCTCTGTTGTATCTAGTTTCAATTCCGTGCAGAACTACGTCTCCAAGGACTTGAAATTAACCAAGCAAGTCTACGAATTGGAAGCTTCCAAAGAACAGCCAGCTCCTCAAGTTACCCATTTGAGTGCCAGAACTTTTGGCACATGGACGTTTGTCACATCTGTTATTAGATTCTACGGTGCCTACCACATTGCCAACAAGCAGATATACGAGTTGGTTCTCTTTTCCTTCTTGGCTGCTGGTGCCCACTTTGTCAGCGAATGGTTGATTTACAAGACAGCCAAGTTTGGAAAGGGTCTCCTTGGACCTTTGATTGTTAGTTCTTCCAGTATTGTCTGGATGACCTTGCAAAGAGACTTCTACTTAGGCAACTAAATATTGCGGCAAGGATGTTTACTTGTTGCACTTTGAAGAAATACTTTTATCTCGATATAATGATAAGATTCAGGCCAAATGTTTAGTTTACTGGAGAATATAAGCTATGAATACAATTTCTGTAGTTTTCAGCTAGATAACCGTGTAAATATATTGATTGTTGCAAAATATTTTAGAATTAAGATTTATATGAATAGTTTACCAAATTTGTAGGATATTAAAATGCTGTAAAAACCTAAGCAATGGTGACGTGATAAAGCTTGATTGGAGTGAGCTTCTAAAACCCTAAGTATTCATGGTTTTAGCAAATTTCAAACCATAGCGAAGAAAAAGCTTTTCATCGGATTCAAGGATTGGGCATCTTTATAGAAATAAAAAATGTGGTCTTGTAAAACCAGAATTGTTAAAGAGATATAAAGGGGCTCTGTGGCCGAGTGGTTAAGGCGATAGACTCAAGTTCTATTATCGTAAAGATGCACGCGTTCGAACCGCGTCGGAGTCACCATTATTTTTTTTTGCAATTTCTGTATTTCATTTTCATATTCCTACCTATTCTTACGGAGTCCATTACTTTGTATCACTTACAGACGTCTATTATAACAAGATTATAAATCTAGCCTTCCCAAAAACTGCTTTTGCTGGTTATTATTGCTTATGCCATCCTTTATCACGTTTCTTGCAATTAATGATTTCAATCCCTCTAAGGCAGCAAGTTGGTCAGTTAACAAGCTCAAATTAGACGTTTGCAAGCGATTGACATATGCATCAGGGGACAGCACATCCTTGTAATTAGCTATTTTGTTAGCAAGGTGGTTGAGCCGACGCCCCACTTCGTCGTTCTTCTCTCCTCTGCTGACATATTCTAGGATCTTAAGCAACTTGTCGTGCAATTGAAATGTCGAACCGGCGATATTTTCATTGTGGGCCTTCAATGAGACGTCATGGGAATTGTCGTCAGACAGATTGGAATAGTATTTGCGATGGTTGACCACCGTCGTAGTGGCAATATATTCACTTTCACTGGTACAGATAGTTGTGTGTAGCACCGTTCCGTGTCGATAACTCCGAAAGCACCCCTCGTAGCTTTGGTCAGTGGCGTTTTCCAACTCCGATATATCAAAGATGGTGAACACCAAGTCCTTTTTCATGTATGATTGCAACTGGTCAAGAACGGTGTATGTCTCTGTTGAAGGGTCCAAACTCTTGGCAAGTTGATAAAAGCCAACCACACTATATTGCGGATACACTGTATTAAACTGGGCCATCCTTTTCTCGAGAAAGATCCAGTCGATCTCAGCATCTGGTTTTAAGAGGATTTCATATGAGCCAAACACGGTGACAATCTCACCGTCTGTCGTTCCCACAAGAATACCAAAGTTGGTGTTGGAGCTTCGAGTGACATGATCCGAGATCTTTAACAAGGTGACGGAGTGTAATTGTACCGACATGGTTTGGTCTTGTAAGTCTTGTAAGAAGTTAAGTGTATTGTAGATTTGTGTGGAGTTTGTGCGACATTACTGTGATAAGACAAAATTGCGACATTTAAAAAAAAGGGAGAAAAGCATCTCTTCTCGTTACATAATCTGGTATTACTACTCACCAAGCAAGGACCAACAGGGAAAATACGTGAACTTATAATATGATAATGTCCTTGCACGACCCTCTAGTAAGAAAACGCTCCATCCCTTCAAAACCTAGCGACGGAGGCGTCATGAGTAACAAGAAGATCAAGACCAGTGAAAATTTTGAGATGGCCCCAACTCCAACTGAAGACAACGTCTTTTCAGAAAAGATGTACTCTGCATATGTCAAGGGAGCTCTTGACTCGTTGGACAAAGTAAGTACAAGACTTTTAATCTTTCTAGAGACTTTACTAACCAGTGACAGAACGATTCTCTTCAAATCAATACCTTAACCGCTAAAGTCGGTCTTCCCCACTCCCACAACGATGCCATTTCTCTTCTGCATTTCAACATCGTGTTGAATGGCTGCATTGCCAACATCTCCAAGTTGGATAACAAATCTTGCCACAACTTAACTTCCGCCATACTTGCATACGACTGGCTCGCCATCGCCGTGAAGAGTGATGACTCGTACGGCAGATTCATTGAGTTATATTCTCATTTCCTTAGTGTCTTGGTCTCATCCTTGCCCAAGTACTTATCGGCAGTCACTAATAAACTTGTTAGCGAGTTTCCGTTAATAGATACCAAGGACGAACTCATACAACACCACAAGATTTTGCTGAAAATCATGAGATACATCCCCACTTGCATAAATACCTTTCCTCAAACATTACAGAGGAACTTCCCTCACCACCTATCGACTTCTTCTTTGGAGTTATCAAACTACGTCAACAATTTGATGAAGATCATCGAGTACTGTCCTGACTTACAATTCAGTATCTGGCAACTTATTATTGAATGCTGCATCAAACTCGACGTCGAGTTACAGAACGAATTGGACGATTTGGATGACGACGAGATTGAAGAATTAATTAACGGGGATGACGAGGATGAAGAAAACGATGAAGGTGAAGACGAAATCGCAAACAAAACTGACGAAAATGTCATTGCCGACTTGGATGAAGATGAAGGTGACGAAGATTACTTGATAAACCCAATGACTTCAACCGTCAACATCAAGCGACTTCTGACGAAGTTGGATTCTATCATCAATTTGCTTTTGACCAACACTGCTGGCTCGTTCTCAGAACACGAACTCATTCACGGAAACGGAGTTTCTCTTTTCAACACTATTACGTCATTGTTTAGATCTCACATCTTGCCAACTCACTTTACCAAGCTGATTCAGTTCACCCTTTTCCACATTTCGCAATATCATACAGATTTGTCGGAATCGTTCTTGGTGTTACTTATAGATGTGGCTTTCAACACCAACGAGATCTTGGAAAAGAGATTGAAGGCAATGCAATACTTGTCTTCATACGTTGCCAGAGCCAAGAACTTAACCAGACACCAAATTGTGTTTGTGGTGACATACTTGACTGGTTGGTTAGATAAGTACATCGAGGAAAGAGAATGTGAAGTCTTAGACATAGGGTCTGCCAGGAACAATTCTAGTAACAAACAAGTTGGTGGTATGGAAAGGTTCAAGCTCTTCTACGCCGCTTTCCAAGCGTTGCTCTACATCTTTTGCTTTAGACACAAGTCTTTGTACAAGGAAGATTCCAATATTCAAAGCTTGGACGAAGCCGAATGGGATTGTAACTTGGACAAATTCTTCCAAAAAGTCATTCTTGCCAAGTTCAACCCATTGAAATTCTGTGACGAGACTGTCGTTGCCATCTTTGCCAAGATCGCCACCAAACTTAATGTTTGCTACCCATACTCCATTATAGAACATAACAAGCGTGAAAGAATGTTACAGACAAACGGTAAAATAGCCATGCCCTCGGCCGTGGGGAACTTCAAGCAAAAGCAAGAGTTTTTGGACTTGGAGGCATACTTTCCCTTTGACCCATTGGTGTTACCTACCAGTAAACAGATTGTCAGCAAGAACTACGTGGAGTGGGCTGAAGTCAACCCAAGTACAGAAGATGACGAAGACGAAGACAGTGCCAGTCATCTTGATGAAGATGGTGATGAAATAACCAGTGACGAAGAAATAACAAGTGAGGAAGAGGATGATGATTGAATAATACATCTATATAGTGAATATTAAGATAGATTAAATGTTACGTTCCAAACCTACAGAATAAAAGACAGCATATAATTTGCAATCAAAAAGTAGACGTTGCACTTCAAAAAAATAATGATTCCATCGAGGATCGAACTCGAGACCTTCTCTGAGTGAGAGAGACGTCATACCGCTAGACCATAGAACCGTTTTCTGATGATTGAACTTTTCTGAAACTAGAGACGAAGACATTGCAATGTCAACTCTAAAAAGAGATTTTGGGTGCAACTACAGGGTTCTTTGTTTTAAAGCTTACATTATAAACTAACAACATCATAACTAACTGCTCCAAAATGGCCAGTCAACGCTACTTGGATAGTTTAAACCGAATGGAATGGGCGACATGGTAGAATAGGAATAAATCAATCAATTCTCGGGATCTAAATAAAGCAAGGAATAACCCTCAAAGTTAATTTTTTGTGCTCAAGGTTGCAAGAATTGAATGCATTAACATTGGACAGCCTTCAAGATATCAATTTCGATAGGAGAACATTGGCTACCAATGCTTTGGTCGTACAAGTTGTAGAAGTCACCGGACAAACACTTGTAGAAGATACTGCTGTTACCCAAAGCCAACTTGTAACCACCTGGAGTACCAGAGGCAACAAGAGACCAACCACCGGCGTAGATGGTACCGGCTTGAGGTGGAGGACCGTCAAATTGGAATTGTCTGTTAGCAACGATAGCTCCAATTCTTCCCTTGGAGTCACGGAGTTCACCGCCCTTCAAGGTAACAGTCAAAGCGTCAGTGTCAACACAAGTTTCCAAGATGGTGTTACCGGTAGAAGAGCCGTCAGTGGCTTGGAGTTGACCGTCAGAAACTTGAGAGGCTTGACCAGCAGCAGTAGTCTTGGTTTGTTGGATTTGACCATCACCGATTTGACTGGCGACACCGGTGGCAGTAGACTTCTTGGTTTGTTGTTGGGCTTGACCGTCACCGATTTGGTTAACGACAGAAGCAGTGGTGACTGGAGCCTTGGTTTGTTGTTGGACTTGGCCGTCACCGATTTGGTTGACAACGGAAGCCTTGGTTTGTTGTTGGACTTGGCCGTCACCGATTTGGTTGACAACGGAGGCCTTGGTTTGTTGTTGGACTTGACCGTCACCGATTTGGTTGATAACGGAAGCAGCAGTAGCCTTTGGTTGTTGTTGGACTTGACCATCGGTTATTTGGTTCAAGACGGAGGCGGCGGTCTTGGTGGTTTGGTCTTGGACTTGGCCATCACCAATTTGTTGAACAGCTCTCTTCCCCTTGGAGGTGGTAGCGGCAGCCGAGGAGGAAGTGGTGGAAGCAGCAGCAGAGGTGGTGGCAGCAGAGCCAGAACCCGAGAGAGTCTTGATAGACAAAGCGAACGATCCATCAAAGTCAGTCAAGGCCGAAGCAGAGGCTGGCAAGGTGGCAGTAGGAGTCAAGGTGGTCCATGGCGAAGTAGGGACGGTGGCGGCTTCGGCGGCGACCAACAAAGCGAGGGCAGAAAGCGAGTGAGAGAACTTCATCGTCAAGTAGGCTTAAGTATGTAGTAGAAGTTCAACTGGTGGGTATATTAAAGAAAACCTGGTAATGCAATTAAAGTGTCGACGGCGACTATAGTTTTGATAATTACTACAAACGGGAAAGTAATGATATTATATATTATTTAATTCCACATGGGGGTCACCACCTCCAACAAGGAAGGGGTGGAGTAAAAATAACTTACATAAACATACTTCCAGATGTGTATGTCGGTACGGTGTCAACCAACGTCAAAGGGGGACAAATCATTCGAAGAAAGCTTATTTTGTCCCGGTAGTAGGGGAATATTGCTTAATTTTCTATAAATAACACACCGGGTTGTGCCAGTTTGGATCCGAGCAAATAGGAGGAGGCGAAAGCCCGAAGGGATGAAGCAGGGATTTTTTTTTTTAGGGTAAAACACAGCCTGCAACGTCGAATAAAGTTGGTGAATCGGGTATAAACATATTTCAGTGGTGGACGCGTACGACAGACGCGAAACGCACCGCGTCTGTATGGAACCAGGTTAGCCGAGACGTGGTCAACGTCTAGGTGTCAATGCCAAATGTGTCGGCATTCTACAAAATCCTTGGGGGCTTCAGGGCGCTTGCGTATATTGCGTATTATTTGGCTGAGGTGAAAAAATACCAGTGCTGCACAAATAATTTGCCGATTTCGGTAAATTACATTTGCACCTCTGCAAAACAGGAGACAGCAACAAGGATGGCGGTCATACACCGGCCGGAGGGGCTTTAAATTGCCAGTACGAGCTATGGGCTGATCGGCCACAAATCTCCATCTCTACTAAACCCAAGCTAGGTTCGGTTCGGGGTTCCATGCTACATCGACGAAGGGGAGGGGGGGGCCAAGTCAAACCCCCTACGCGTTTTACCCATATTGCACCATATGCGCGCCACGTCACGTCTATTCGTGTTTCAATTTCAGCCTATACAAAACTCAATGCAATCAGAAAACTCTATGCAATCAGAGCCGTTTCTCCAAGAACTCGGTAACGTGATTGTAACTGAATTTGTCTTTATAGTCGCCCTCAAGAGCCTTGACCGCGCCCGCGTCTCCGATGTAGTCTAAACTTTCAACGTAAACCATCCCGGCGTGGATGCCTCCTTCCTCAATGTAGTGAGGAACGTTGCCATTGGCGTTGATAATGGCGTGGAAACTTTCAATACTGTCTCTCAAGATCTCACGGCCGCCTGTAATCATAATGGTGTTACCATCGGCGATGGGCCTGACCAGTGCCCAGTGATCGTGGTAGTTGGTCTCCGTATACGTGAGGTAATCGCGAATAAGGTTTTTGTCCAAAACGCCGACGTATTCGTCGCCCATGGTGGTATCCAACGAGCCAAAATCGCCCCAAGTATCGTTTCCGTGTAAGGGAGGGTAGATGGGCTTAGTGCAGGGTTGTATCCAGGCACTGAGCAATATAAGCGAAGTGGGCTGGGGCAATTCCGACGAGAACTTCCACCCAAACCGACCAAACTGGGAAAAGTGATGGTATGATTCGGTCCGATAGGCCAAAAACCTAGCAACTGACAATGCCAAGTGTGCCCGGCCGAGTCGCCAATAAGATGAATGTTGCTGTAGCCTTGGCTGACCAAGGTTTCGTAGGAATTGATTGCTTCCCACACCTGGGTGGGGTAGGTGTGGTCAAACAAAGTTAAAGAATAGTCGACCACAGCAATCGAAAGCTTGCTCCGCTTTGGCTCGGCTATGGCGTAGTACAACGCCAACATGGCAATGAATTGCGACTCAAACATGTTGATCAAGTAGCCACCGCCATGGTAGTACACCAACACGTCGCCCTTTACGTCTGAGTCGGCATCGTTCTGCACGATCCAGTACGAATGGTCGTCAATCTTTTTGCCAAAGTTAATCAAGTCCCTTGTCAACCGATGGCCAGCGAGTTTGGCAAAGATTTTCGTGATGGGCTGGTAGAGGACGGCCTTGACATTGACCTTGTCTAAGCAGGTGGTCAAATGGTACTCGATCCCGACGTGGATGTTCTTCCAGAGAGAGTGTCTGAACTCGTGACTGGCCCGTGAATACGGCGTCCCAATGGTGTAGTACTGGACCGTCATTGAAAGGGCCACAAACGGAATGGTGACGAGTTTCCAAATTAACTTCAAGGTGACCATCTTGCTAGTTTGTTTAATGGGGTAACAAGAGTAGTTGTAGCGGTAGCAAAAAAGCCCTTACTAGTTATATGGTAAAGTGGTGGTGCACAATGGCCTTTTTCAAAGCAACCCTGTAGGATCTGCCGGATGTGTGTGTGTGTGTGTTGTTCGTCTATCCAGGCCTGTTTTCACACGCAACCACTGCTATATCCGAACAAAACGGTACTCCTGCGTTGCGAGCCCGCGCACCATAAAACGGGGAAAGTCCCAAATCAGCTACAGGTTGCAAAATATTTTTGTCGAAAACGCTATGCTATTATACAATTATAAACGGGACTCCTATAACTTGAAATTGTTAGAGGACTGGGTGCCCTGCGACTTCTTGATCTCACCTCTGACATCACGCAACTCACCCTTCTTACCAATAACCGTGATGTTCTTGGCCTTCGACAAGGTGTCGATGACTTCACCGACCTTTTGACGCTTGTTGGCAGATGGAGGCTGTTGTTTCTGTTTTTGGTCTTCGGCCTCCTTTCTGTCGCTGAATTGCTTCGATCTCTTTCTCTTGTTGGCTCTTCTCAATCTCTGTTTGTCGTCGGTAGACAATTCGTCCTTCGAGTACGACAACCCCGACTTCAACTGCACTTGCGACTTGCCCTGTCTTCCATTGGCCTTGACAGCATCGTCTCCAAGCTTATATATTTCTTGAGGAGCCAATCTCGACTCACTCGACACGTGTAATGGCTGAGCATCTTCCATGTTGATCGAGGCCGCAGTGTCGTTGACCTTGATGTCAATGGACTTGTACTGGTGTGGCTTTGGAATGAAGTGTGCCGAACACAAGGAGTCCAACTTATGGTTGATTTGGGTGAATAACTCGGTTATTTCGTCATGCTGTTTTTTGATCTCGTCACTAACCTCTTGGTTAGTATCAACCCCCTTATAATCGTCCTCGTACAAATCAGCCAAGGATTTAGAAGACTTTTGTTCTGAAAGCTCAAACTTCTGTCTATTATGGAACCTCGAAACGTCGGTTATTATTCTTTTGGGTAAATCATTAAACTCATCGGTCTTAATTCTACGTCTGATCATTTCTTCCAAAGACTCGGTCACCTCGTCTGTTATCACTGGAACGGGTTTCGATGTTCTGTCAAACTCAAGATTGGCAGTTTCAGCATCGTCCAATAACGAGTCCTGGGGTCTGTCCTTTGATTGAACTTCCCCCTTCATGGTCCACTTCTTGTCGGCAACCAATTCTGCTTCTAATTTGGCAATCTCAGCCTGAATCAGTTGCTGTTGCTTTTCAAATGATGACATTTGTTTGTTGCTTTGCTTTGGTGCTACTTCTTCATCAGCGAACAAATCCAAAATGGCGGATCCAACGGCGTTGTCGTAGTCTTTTTCATTCAACTTGGATTCAACTTCTTCTTCTTCTTCACTTTCGCTTTCAACTTGAGCCTTTTGAGGAGCAGATTTGGCGCTGACGGATCCGGGCTTGTCAAAGATATCATCATAGTAAGCCATATCTTCTTCTTCTTCGTCCTCATCACCACTCAAATCACCAAAGAAATCAATTTCTTCTTCGTCGTCGTTATTGTCAACGTCTTCAAGAGCCAACACTTGCTTATTGTAATCGTCAATATCAAAGAAACCGTCATTTAATCCAAAGGCATCTTTTTTGACCTCGACCGGCTCTTCTTCATCTTCAGATGGAACTTGGGTTTCGGCTTCTGATTCTTCTTCCTTCAAGGTTTCACCATCGCTTCCAAATCCATCAAATCCTTCGCCTTCTATCTCTTCCTCTTCTTCGTCGTCTTCATCCTCATCTTCATCTTCGACTTCTTGTTCGTCTTGTTCTTCGACATCGTCTTCTTCTTCGACCTCTTCGTCGTCACTTTCGCCTCTCAAGTCGGCTATTTGAGACAATAATGCCAGTCCAACCCCGTCCAAAACCATCTTGGTCTGGCCATACACTTGTGATGAATCCAATCCATCGACATAAATCTCATCGAGAACAGAATGGTCCTTGGTGATGGGGTCCAAGAACTGTTTGGTCAACTGGTTGAAGTAATTGTCAAAGTCAACATCTCCAGCCTTAAACAACGTAAAGATGTCCTGCGGCTTGTCCTTCAATACTTGTAGGAAATCTGTCATCGCTGATGGTAGATGTTAGTTAGTAGTGTGAAAAATAGAGAAGAGATGATTAAAATTTTTTTACCTGCAGGAATCGAGAAGAGGTTACTCCAACCACTCCACCACCACGACAAGTCCATGATCAAATCGCTAGGAAGACCAGTGGTGCTAAGACCATGGCTCTCATCTACAAGAAACAAGTCTAATTCTTCAAACAGATGGCTTGAAAGGCAAACGAAGGACCCCCATACCAAACAAGCCAAATCACAGCATTATCGTTCGAGAGCAGCATACAAATTAATCGAATTGGATGAGAAATTTCGGCTATTCTCAAAGAAATCGGTCAACATCGTCGATTTAGGGTTTGCTCCCGGAGCCTGGACCCAAGTGGCCATAGAAAGAATGAAAAAAATCAACGTCAAGTCCAAGATACTTGGAGTCGACTTGATTAGTTGCAGCCCCCCACAGGGAAGTCACTTCATACTGGGAGATATCCTAAGTAGGAAGACTCATAAAGAGATCAGAGCCTTCTATGGTGACGAGATCGAGACCGAACAGTATCCTGTAGATCTTGTTTTGAGCGACATGATGGCCAATACTTCCGGAATCAAGGACAATGACCACTTCGCCAGCATGGAACTCTGTGACGGAGCCATGATCTTATCGAGTCAATTACTCAAAAAGGGTGGAAGCTTGGTGATGAAGTTTTACACGGGCAAAGAGGAACAACTACTTCTTGAGCGGATGCAATCCTTGTTTGAGAAGGTCTACAGAACCAAACCAGAAGCTTGCAGAGATGAGCTGAGAGAAATGTATATCGTTGGAATTAAGAAGAAAACAGACGACGTTAACCTAAGCGAGTTGTTTACGTGAATGGATTTACCGGTTGCAATTAATTACGATTTCTATATTGATCTACTCTCTACCTATGATCTTTTTAAACAAGCTCCATATCCCATGTCTTGCTTCTACTATAGGAAGCAAGACGACAAACGTGAAGGAATAGAATAACCAAATAATGATGATGATAACAAAACCTTTCAAAAACCCAGGAGAAAACACATACGGACTAGCACCCAAAGGAACAGGTATAACAATTGTGGCGATAAAAGCAAGCACTGCAACCATTCCACAATACTTTTTAAACTGTTGATCCAAGTGGACATGATCAATCTTTGCATTCAAATTCATGTCCAAGTCACTGACTTTATCGACGGACAGCAAGTCCAGCTCGATGATGTCTTCGGTAGTTTCTTGAAAATGGATTTTGGATCCATCAAGCTTCTTTTCAATGTCTTCTCCATCAGTGTTATCCTTCAAGTTTTCAACAAGAGACGTTCTGTTTCTAGTTTCTTCAAAATCAAAATTGGCCGGCCAAATCAACGAAACTGTGATGGAGATGAAACCCCCAAAGAACAAAGCAGCAACATTTCCAGCAAATGAAACCCATTGACTCGACAAGTTGGTGACGTTGATCTCGCCCAAGTAAACCTTACACGTAACAAGCCAAACAATAAAAGCAAGGACCATTCCACCAATAGAACCTCCAACGGCACCTGCCTTGTTCAAATCCTTCCAAGTAAAAGCAAGAGCAATTGGGAAAACACCCAGAGCAGTTGCCACCCCAAGGAAATTAAACAACCAGCCCATCGAGATCTTGGCCGCCCCGTAAAAGATTGCAGCCAACGAAGAGGCAAATGCAGCCCAAATAAACACGGATATTTTGGCGACTCTGACAACTTGCTTGGGGGTAGCACTTGGATTAATGTATCTCTTATAGATATCGTAAGAGATCAAGGTGGAAGTACCAATAAGTTCTCCTGCAAAGGAAGACGTGACGGAAAAGAAAACCATCACCAAGATCATGGCCAGTCCAGCTTTGCCCATCAAATAAGTGGCAGCAGCAACGGGCGGTAAACCAGCACCAATATCAGCAGGGGTCAACTTGGGGAAATCTGGGTATACACTCAATGCTCTGGCAGCGAGTCCCAAGGAGGCACCCATGGCAAAGGGAATGACAAACCAACAAGTTGAAGCAAAGAAGTAAGCACGGCTGGTAAATCTTGGATCAGCAGCAACGGCTCTCGAAAGATAGGCTTGGTCATTGACAACCAAGCCAAACCCAGTGATAACACTGATGACACTAAAAATTGCCCCCTGCTTAGATCTGAAGGTAAGATACGAACCATGGAAGTTATCCTCAACTGGTTCCAACTGGTCTAAGAGCTCCCACATCTTTTCTGCCGATCCAATTTTATCATTGGTAACATATACCTCCAAGACAAACACGATAATGAACACAAGCAAGATACAGGTATGAGTAGCGTCCGAAATGAAAGTGGCTCTTAACCCTCCGAAGGATACGTACACTGCAACACCAAAAGGGATTAAGTAGAGCGCAGCATAGTAGTTGATACCGGTCACAGCAGTGAACACTGAAACACCACCCAAGAGAATACACGCACTGACAATGGAGTTACAAACAAAGCCACACCACAAGAAGCTCAAATGCCCCGCCCTTCCAAATCTAAAGTAGCCCATTTCGGGGAAAGTTGTCACAAGATTGGCATTCTTTTTGACCTTACTAGAGATCACCGAAAAAACCGACACCTGCAACAACCCCCCAATTGCATACCAGTAACTCCCCGAGAATCCAATGTTGTAAGATTCAACTGCCGACTGCAACAACGTCAAACTCCATGTCCAATTTGAAAGAATCCCACTAAGGAGCAACGCAAAACTGACCGATCTACTACTCGAAACAAACTCATCAATCTTCTTCGAATCGTATCGGGTATACTTATTTTGGATATAAGTGAACAAGTTCATAAAGATTGCAAAAAAGGCTCCTCCGCCCACAATTAAACCGTAGCCGACCCCCTGTGATAATGTTGGCTCCATGTTTACCTAAAAAAGACAGTTTTTAACGTTTTCCCGACGCCCGATAAGCAGGTTTATAAACCGGGTGCAAAAAAAATGCCGCTAAATGACTCGCCCGAGCCGCCGTGCTTATTTGCGGTGACACGTTATTAATCATGCAAGGTGTGGTGCATTGTGGTGCTAACAAGGTAGTTTTAGATCGAATTATAGTAGGTTTTACTTTCAGCCCCGTTTACCATCTATTGTTGCAATCGTCGGGGCCTGTACATACGCCGATTTTTAACATTTATTATCAGTTGCGACATCAAGTGTGGCTGCAAATGTTGCCCGAGCCGAACCAATTTCCGATTCTCTCCACATTGTCGGGATTAATTAACTAGTTCTGGGATTTCATAGTGTTAAAGGCGCAATAATCGCAAACATTCGAGTCAACATTCACAAATCCACATCTTTTACCATGCCATCAGTGGAAGAAATCGACAGAAAGTACAACGTCCGTCCCTTCGTCGAGGCCAGCGCCTCTACGGCCGAAGTGGACAAGATCGAGCTTGACTCGATTGATCTCTCTCTCTTTCAAGAGGGACCAGAATACTTGGAGCAGAGACAGGAATTGGCAAAGAAGTTGGAAAAGTCGCTCTCGACCGTGGGGTTCTTCTCTCTCATCAACCACGGGTATGACGAACAAGAATTGGCAGAGTTGAGATCTATAGCTCAGTCCTTGTTGGAGTTACCAGAGGATGTCAAGCGGGAATACTTGGCTGGAGCTTTGACATCTGACTCGGAAGACAGAACCGTTTCTCTTGGTGGTGAACGGGGCGCTGGGTTCAAACCTAAGGGGTACTGGACAATGAAAAACGGGGTCAGGGACTCCATAGAACACTACAACTTTAGGGATTTACAACAAAAAGAAGTGTTTGACCCCAACAGAAAGTACCCTGAAATTGCCCGTGCCCATTTACCGGAGGTAGTCAAGTACTTTAGGTATTTACACTCGGTGGTGCTCCGCAAGTTGACGGTATTGTGCGATATTATCTTTGAATTGCCAGAAGGATACTTGTGGGAAAACTATTTCAAGGTTGTTGCCGGCGACTCGTTCAATTCGGGTGGAGGGTTTGGAAGATTGATGATGTATCACGGCATGAAGCCAGAAGAAGAAGCAAAAACCGACAAAAACTGGCTCCGTGGCCATTCTGACGGCACTGCCTTTACCTTCATCACGTCGCAGCCCATTTTATCGTTGCAGATCCGCGATTACTACTCCGGCCAATGGAAGTACGTGGGCCACACCCCCAACGGTATAATTGTCAATATTGGCGATGCATTGGAATTTATTTCGGGAGGATACTTCAAGTCATCGATCCACCGTGTTATTGCTCCTCCAGATGACCAGAAGAAGTTCAAACGTTTGGTGATCATTTACTTCTGTGATCCTAAAGACTCATCGATCTTGGATCCCGAACCTTTGAACTCGCCTAAGCTTAACCGTTTAGGATACACCAAGCCCCAGGAATGGGACAAGATCACCTTTTCCCAGTGGGATGATGAAAAGGGCAGACTCTTTGGAAAGAAGTTGGTCAATGATTCCCAAACCGACGAGCCCAACTTGGTCTTGTTGTATGGAAGACTCCACGAAAGATGGCACCAGGCAGAAGCCAACTTTTCTCTTGAAGAAGCAAGAAAGAAGTATCGGATCATCGAGGTCTAGAAATTACATTAGCGATATTGTGTATATGAGATATATGTTTTAGTATTTGTGATCTGTAGGACCAAGTGTCGCACCACAAGAATTGAAAATCAAGTTGAAATGATAATGATGTCTTGATGCTGAAGACGTTTTTGAAACATCCTCTCTTGGTAAACCCAACGCAATGGTATAAGGGACACAAGGTCCACGTACCAGAATTGTACAGAACTGAATTCTACGATACCGAAACGCTTGCATCAAACCCATTTGCCAGGGCATTGCTCGGTACCAAGGCCGATGGTTCAGGTGTGCGATACCCACAGGGCGACATGATCCATCTCACGATCGAGGAAGCGCCGAAACAACCAGCTGGATCTGCTTCTGAATCACAAAAGTCCAAAAAACCAAAGTATTGGCTCATCCCCATCATTGACCGATCGGTTACGTTAACCGATTACTTCTTCACGTCGCACTACATGATGAATAATCGCAAATACGTGGAAACCATGACGAGAGATATGAAGAATGGACAACGGTTCTTTCCCCGTAAACTTGTTCAAATGAACGGGAAGAGCATGAAGGGAGAAACCGGGTTTATTCCTGAATGTGCAGCCTTTGTGCAAAATAAATACGAAGAAAACATCCGCAAAAAGCTACTGGAGGCCAAACTCTTGCCCCGAGAAGAAGGAAGAGGGCTTGTGATATCCAACAGTGGACCATTAATGACTTTCAACGATAACACCCCCATAATAAACTTGAAGGCACTTATTCCCGACCTCGAGGTGAGTGAAACATACCTTGACTACAAAGCAAACGAAAGTCTATGTGAGCAAGTGATTCAGCTACTTAATTATAAACTCTAGATTTGACCAGCCACTCTGCTTGCTTGATAAAATATCTGCGTCAACGAACCATAGTTCAATAAAGTATTGAATGCACCGACACTGGAGCAACTGTTGGAATTAATCACCGGCGAGTATTCGTCGTAGAGATGTCTGGTTTCTCTGATCAATTCACTTTTGAATAAGGCGTAAGCACTACTTTGGTACGAGGAGGAGGGCGAGGTTAACACGAGCAAGTCGGCCAAGCCAGTAAAGAAATTATGCGAATGGTCGACAGAATCATTAATGTACCCGTTGGAGAAGAATTGGGAGTTTAGGTTACCAGCACCTAAAGCTTTGACCCCGAAGGTAATTGCAATGTTCTGCCAATCATTGGTGTTGTCCCAAAGCGATAAATAAGCCAAGGTAGACATGGCTACCCCAATTGTATATGTCAATTTGCCCTTGTTTATGGAACCATCAGTGCCCATTCCATCATAGATGAAGTTATCCTTGGGATCTACCAAGTTGTCCAATACCCAATTGATGCAATACTTGGAAAACGTCAAGTATGCCGGGTTATTATCGACTTTGTATAGTTTTGCAGCTGCCAATGCTACTTCCAAAGTCGAAATCAGGGCAACGTATTGTCCATTGTAATCCCAAGATACGCCACCAACGGCGCCATTCTGTTGAGTTTGGAGGTAATTGAGCAAGGCAGTGGCATTTGCAGCAGACGAGCCTGTAAGCTGGGCACCGTCTATCAATACCCAAAGGGCTTGGGCATCGTCATCATTATAAATATCGGAGTCGCCAGCATTGGTGGCAGAATATCCGCCAATCTGGTTACACTTGTGTGTTCCAATGGCATTGAGAACTTGTGCCGTGTTGGCCTGATTGCCCGTATTGACCACGGCCATGGCAGCAACCGAAAGGTCCCAGAGAACGGGCGACGTTGAGTTGTCGCACTTATCGGTAAACGTATTGGTCGACTGAGACCAAAAGTTGTCCCACAAATTCCCAGCCATCTGATTGAACACCGATTGGGCCGATACAACGGGTGCTTGTGTCAGTACGGCAATGATCTGGGTTGAAAATGCCCCCAAATTGGCCCCATTTTGGTTGGATGCAGAAGAGTCTGGGACGGCAGCAGCACTCACGGTTGAGAGAGTCGTTGTTCCTGGAACCGGCGCCGATGGGCTGAAAGCGGAAGCAGCCGCACCAGTCAGTTCGGCCGCAGGAGTAACCGCGGGAGTAGCATTACTGACAACACTAGTACTAGTAAATTGAGTTCTATACCTCACCAAAGTAACCGTTGACGTGAGAACCAGATCGTCGGCGGGGGCCGGAGCCGGAGCCACTGCCTCGGCGACTACCGGAGCCGCTACCGGGGCCAGAGATGCAGCTGCCACCGGTGCCGCTACGGCCACCGCTGTCGGAATACTGGTACTGTCTGTAGTTGGAGCATATGCCTGAAGGAAGGACGAAAAGAACACGAGTAAACCGGGTTGCTGCATGAAAAGAAACGTTTATGGATCGGGGTGATGTCTTCTAATAACCGCCAGACCAAAAGCAAGGGCCACCGTGGCCCTTTTATAACCCAATTGTGGCAGGGTTTGCGCAAAGCATCGAGTTCCACCGGTGGACCATGAATCTAGAAAGCTGCACAGCCAAAAGGTTAAAAAAATACCAATTTACCGAATCGGGCAAACGCACCTGAATTTCCCCCGATAATATTGCAGGAACGTAGCGGGCTTGACACAAGGTGGGGAATGCAGTGCGACATAGCGCGGTGCGACAACGGAAGCATTATGAACACGCTAGAGCAACCCAGGACCGCCAGACAAAGCGGCAAAAGCGTCCTCCGCCCATCTACGTCGTGCCTGTGGGTGTGGTGCGTTGATCGGCCACGAAACGTGGATCTTCATGGCTGTTACCAATTGGAGCGACGCCGTTGGCAAGGAGTCGGAGCGGGGGGGCCAAACACTTTCCTAATGCAGCCGCGTTTTGCAACCCAGGCTGATTGTTGCGAGCTTAAAACCAACACTTTAGTCAACGTTTCATCGCTGCCGGAATAATAATTGCCCAATCAAGCAGTTTTAGAGTTTGGTTGGCGGTTACGACTTTTAAAGTTGGTTCTACCATTGCAGTTTTTCACACGGGTTAAATATTTAATATACACTTGGGGGGTTAAAGAATTGAAACTCTCACAACACACAGAGCACCAAGCCCACAGCACCAACCCACAACTTGGTCATGAAGGACTGGGCGTTGTTGCTGAAGCCCGCACTCTTCTTCGACGACGACTTGGAGGATGATGGTGCCAAGCTGACCGAAGACAACAGGTCGGTGACCTCCTTACCGGCACCAGAGATCCACGAGTTCAAGTCGGAACCGTCGATGGTGGCGTCAAAGGTAGTCGAGTTGGAAACAAACACAATGGCGTTCCCGTCAGAGTCGAACGTGACCCCGCCCTTGTAAGTAGCACTGTAGTCTCTGCTGATGTAGCCGGGAACTTGGAGACCAAGCTCAATGTCTCCGGTACCTTGATAGTCGTGGATGGTGGCATACAAGTTGTTGGCCAAGGTGGTGTTCTTGACTTCAAAGATATCAAACTCACCACATCCAGATCTCCAACACGAACAGTTGGCGTTCATCGAGTACTGGGCGGTTCTGGGGATGTTGGCATTCAACAACCAGATGGCCGGCATGTTGTAGTTGGCGATGTCCGAGCTGGCGGACGATTCCTTGGGCATCTGGAACTCAAACAAAAACATTTTGGTGGCACCGTAGAACCCGTGGTAGGCAGGAATGCCATCTCTATAGACACCACAGTCGTTGCCAAAGCCGGACTTGCCGCAGGTGATGTTGGAAAAGATCGAGTACTCGTCGTTGGACTTGATCAAGGTGTTGTCAGCCAACACGGTGGCCAGGTCAGCAGCCGAAACCCCGTCGGTGTCTGCAAACGTAAGGGCCTTGCCGAGACACGACGAGTTGGCGCCGGCCGTGGTCAAGAACGTGACGTTGTTGGTGGTCCCCGAGCTCGAATCGTAGTAGGCGTTTCTTTGCCAAGTACCGTTGTTTGTTCCGTGGACATAGTTGGGGGAGACGTAGGCAGCAAACTTGCTCAAGACAAGGGGGCCTCTGAAATGGACCGATACTTCACCGTCAAGGGGCGAGGTGGCGCCGCTGAACTCGACGGCCGACGTACTGAGCTCACACGTACACGAGTCGGAGTCGACGTTGCTCAAGGATTCGACCAAGTTGTACCTTCCCAGGTATCCAAAGTTCTCGAACTGCAACACGTCGGCTTGTTGGTCAGCAACAGCTCTCTTGTAGCCTGCTGCATGGACAGTAGCCAATAATGCTAAGAAAGTTACTCTCATTGTGGGCGTTTAGGGTGACAGCAAAAACAGCGGATCAAAACCGTTTTATACACACAGCGCAGGGACATCCGGTTATTTTTAGACCGGTCGCATCGCCCACATTAAGCGAGGCCGAATTCCCGCGACAGCGACACCCCGAGTTCCTGATGTGACGAAGACTGCCGCGGCCACAGTCATCGATAAGAAGACGGCCACATGTATCTAGACACAGTTGGCAGAGGAAAAACCGTGTACGAGCCCATCTGGTGTACCTGACGGGAAAACTATGAGCCAGTATCTCCGAGTGGCCGACGGGGCAGTGTTGTGGAAATGCGCCAAATCATCGTATACCAAATCGGGAAATGGAATCATCATGCAACCAGGCCCTTCCACCGGCCATTGCCGGATATACACGGCGACGTTGGGCTACCTGAGGGTCTATGCTGTCAATCGAGATATCTCCAAACGTCCTGGTTCCCTTGGAGAGCACCAGCCCCAAGATCTGGGTTGACATCATCACTACCTAAGCCATGCTTCGCAGTCGATAGTATTCCGGCATACGCCGAAAGTGGCTGGTTCCGAAAAAAACCATGCTCAGCCCGCTCCACCTAAAATCACACAACGTTCCTGACATATCCATGCACCCCCAGGAGCCATCGAAGTAACGAAGGAATGTCGCGTGATCCGTCACGGGGTGTACGCTCGACGCTACCAAACATTTGTAAAAATCCGTGATAGTTTAGTGGCTAGAATTACCGCTTGTCGCGTGGTAGACCGGGGTTCAATTCCCCGTCGCGGAGCTTTTCCTTTTTTTTGGCACCATTGAGTTTCCATTGCGCACTGTCGATGAAATATTTCGGGTACCGAATGATGGCCCGTTGAATAGATCTCGTCCACTTTTTTACCCCCTGGCTAGGCCGTCTACCTCCCATATTCTTTCCCACCATGAGGCCGCTGCTAGCACTCCGGCAATTCCACAACAAGGCTGTCTCGGAACTCTTCCGGTCGACGATGTCTCGTGTAGCATCGCAAGCCATGATACTTACGTCGGCAACGAGCAACACCAACGTCGATTTGCATGGAATGACCCTTTCGTCGGTGTGTTCGCTCTCGGTATTCCCCGAACCGTTGCTTCTGTTTAATTTGCATTTACCCTCCTACACCTCACTGGCATTGCACGAGCACGGCTACTTGGCACTTCATCTCTTGCCTCCAACGCCCAAGTCGGTGTTCTTGAGCAGGACGTTTGCCAGTGGCATCAAGAGAAACGAAAAGAGCAAGGCCATCCATCTTGCCACCACCCCTGAGGAATTGAAAGATGGCGAGCCCTTCCATGAAATGACGACTCCCTTTACCAAAATAGATCGTGCCGACTGGGAGATCCTCCACATTAACGACTCCACCGGCATCCCCATACTAAAGGAAAGCGAACGAATATTGATATGCCAAGCCCACAAGAACTTTGTCGTCGACGACCACGAAATATGGGCCGTCAAGGTCAAAGATATCATCGAAAACAACCACTATGCCAACAAGTCCGGCGGATTATTGTACTTTGACCGCGGGTTCCACAAGATAGGCAAGTCCCTCGCTGAATGAGAATGGGGTTTTACAATCATCTACACTGTACATAGCAAGCAAAAATACTATTCATTCAATACTCTACTACACTCTTCTAATAAGATTTCGGTTTCCTGCGTCACCTTGGGCAATATCGTCTCGAACTTCTCGTTGGTCTTTTTGATCTTCTTGGTGAATTTGTTGGCGATCTCGTTCTTTTTGATATTCTTCAAGTCATTCTGCAACGTCTTGATCTCCTCGGCACGGCCCAGTTCCTTGTTCATGAGCTTGGCATGCTTCATGCTCATCGACTGGTACTCGGCCTTGGCATCCTTGAGTTTGAGCTTGACTTGAGCAATCCGGGATTCGTAATCTTTCAATACTTGTTCTTGTTGAGTAATCTCATTCAAGAGCTCGAGTTCATCGGTTTCAAATTGCTTCCTTCTTTCGTCTTCATCGTGAGTGACTTGTTCGATCGAATTATTCAATTGTTCAATCTCGTTTTCCAATTGTATCACCGAATGCTTGAGACCCTTTAATTTGCCAAACACACGGTTATCGTTGTTCTGCTTCGAAGTATATTTCGAAATCTTACTCTTCAAATTATCAATGCTATTCTTGATTTCGGACAATTTCTTGTTTTCTTCCTTCTTGAGCTTCTTATACTTGGCTTTCAAGGAATTCAAGTTCTTCATCGTCGAGATCAACGAAATTTGCAACGTTTTCAACGAAGACGTTTCGGGCAACGATTTGTTCAAAACCAAATCGTCGTCGTTTGTAGTATTGATAACAAAATGATTCAAGATACGTTCAGAGGTTCCTTCAGCGTAAATGATATCGACCTCATACTGGAACAACGATGTCAACCCATAGATCACCAAGTAATCATCGATGACTTTAAAGTAGTTCCAGTTGACGTTGTTTAACTTGATCTTCAAGTTATTGAGATTCAAATGATGGACATTGTCCAAGAAACCAAAAACTATTTTAGAATCGTCAATCAACATCGTCGTCATCTTGACATTGTGGTTGATTTCATTTCTAGAGATGAATTTGCCGCCATTATTCTTGCACCGGGTCGATTCGCCGTTAAACAAATTAGGGTTTCTCAAGATAGCCTTACATGCGGCCACTATTGACCAGAATGGTTGAATAATGATGGTGTTTTCAATGGTAGTAATGTGAGGAGACACGGTGGTTGTAGTCAACGAGGTCGAAGTGAACGTAGACGTGGATGTAGTGGTAGTGGAGGTAGTAGTTGCCGAAGTTGGAGGCAACACCGGGACATTGGATGGAGTGGAATTTTCATTAGTATTGATTTTGAGCTTGTTTTTCAATATAGTCAATTTGCTATTAAACGGCAGAATGATAAAGTTCTCAAAGTTCTTTATAGCAACCGACTTTGTTTTTAAAATATGCTTGGTACTTTTCTGGAATGACGACCGGTCCTTAAGATCGACGTCCAACGGTTTATTGGAATCGCAGTTAATGGATATGTCGTCAAACGTGTTGGGGATGATGTTGTGTATGATGGTGGACTTTTTAAATACCGAGGAATTTATGATGTGGATGGATAATATGAGGTAAATCTTTTTGATAGGGCTGAAATTATAGTTGGTGATGTATTCCAAGGGATTATATCCATCAAAGAGACTGAAGGACAAATTTATGCGGTTCATTAGGTAGGTGATGTAGTAGATGATGACGAAGCAGACGGCGGAGTTTAGCAAGTTTCTGTTGAGGAACTTTCTATTTTCGTCGTACTGGATCTTGGTGGTCATTTTCTTGTTGGAGATGGTGTTGATGTGGTTGATGGAGGACGAGCCTAGTAAATCGGACGAGATGATAGTTTTGGAGAGGATGATGATGTAGTTGAAGTAGTCCTTCTTGTGGATGAACAAGTTTAGCACGTAGAACACGCCCGAGTTGACGAGAAATATCTTAAAGAAAGACACCAACACGCCCCTATAGTTGATAAAGTTGGGGTTCTCTCTCATGAGACAGCTGAGGATGATGAACTTCCCCCCCATGAAGTTGGAGCCCAAAAAGATGTAGAGTAACAGGAGACCCAACGACACGGAAAGCGGGAGGGACAAGAGAACAAAGATCAATGCAAGGATGTCTCTGAGCGAGGACGAAGGGAAT
This sequence comes from Teunomyces cretensis, assembly GCA_003706575.2. Lineage (NCBI taxonomy): Eukaryota > Fungi > Ascomycota > Pichiomycetes > Serinales > Debaryomycetaceae > Teunomyces > Teunomyces cretensis. Next base: position 265,418 of record PPLT02000004.1, on the reverse strand, counting down.
ACTGATAATGACGGTGTGAGCGGGTTATTGCTGTGGAGGTGAGGTTGGTGGTAGTACTTGTGGCGGTCGTCGTCTGCAGGCACAACGGGGCGCACTGGAGCCGGAACCACGACCTCATCGTGGTGGGGTTGGTGGTCAATTGAGTCCTTTGGTGCCAGGTGTTTCGATGGTGGGAGTTTTTGCGTCGTGGTGGTGGTGTGCAGTTGCTGGAGGTGCGGAGACGACGGGCTCTGCGGCCTGTTGCCAGGATGGGCTTGAAGATGGGTCTTCAGTTGGTGGTGCATCCTGTTGTCCCTACAAAGAGCATTCTTTAGACCGACGGGTGGCGAAAAACTGGGTGTTGGTGTTGGGTACGGTTATGTATGGGTAACTGACTTGTGGTTAAAATTTTTTTTCGCTAAATGTCGCGATGTCTCGCAGCAAAGGGTAATCACAAGACAATAGGGACCTGTAATTGACGTATGGTTGCTCGTGCCTGGCAGGTCAAACAATGCAAAGACCCGTAGCAATAAGAGAGGATGAGAGAAGGACAACAGATAACACTGGCGATGTGAGATGGTCGGCTCTTGTAGTGGTGAGAGTTGGCCCACTGGCGCCTCGATTCGCACCCAGTTGCCGCAACGGGGTGTCGCAACGGCCGCCACGTCGTCCCGCCCGTCGCGGCCCTAAGGCGACGTTTGTGGCGACGCGCCGCGACAGTTGCCCCAAAGGGCAAAACCAGAGGCCGAAGGGCGTGCGCCGACCCAGTCGAAAAAACCCGTCGACGAAACGGGCGGGCGGTCTACCTGCAGTCCGCAACGCCCGGCACAAGTGCCAACTTCAACAAATACACAAAATAGATCATAGCACAAAACTGAACTCCACTATCAGTACCCTGGAGAATACGCAGCAGCATCGTGGAGACAACGTTGCAGCGAGTTTTTTGCCGTAGATCCCCGAGCCCACCACCAACCTGAACGCCGAGGACCCCTACGACCCCTACGCGCCGCCCCCCAGCCCCAGCGGTAAACAACCCACCACCATGATGACGATATCGAACGACGAGCCCATCACCGATGAAGATGCGGCCGCTGCCGTTGCGGCCGCCAACTCGGTGGTTGCCAACATCTCGCAGCTCAAGGACGACGAGGCCCAGCAGCTCCACCAGCAGTACGTCCAGCACCAGCAGCAGTTCCAGCACCCCCACCACCAATCACATCTTTCCCATTTGCAACAGCAGCAGGTCCAAAACACCCAGCAGCAGCATCCACAGCGCCAGCAGGTGTTGCACGGCTCGTCGGCACAAGTGCAGAGCCCCCAGTCGGGCCAATTGCACCAGCAGCAGCTCCACCACCAACACCAGCACCACCAACAACAACAACAACAGCAGCAGCAACAACAACAACACCAGCCGCCGCTACACCACCTGCAGCACCAGCAGCTCCAACACCACCTTGCCCAGCTAGCCCACGAACAACTGCATGGCCACTCGCAACACGACCAGGACCATCTCAGTGCCCAGATCACCCAGCAGTTGGCCCAACAACACTTCCACCAACAACAAAGGCAGCACCAGCACCAGCACCAACAGCCGCAACATCTCCAGCAACACCAGCAGTCGCGCCACCTCCACCAGCAACTTCCTGGCCAGCAGGCGTCGCCCCAACTGCTCCCTCACCAGCTCACGCACCCCCACCATTTGGAGATGCTCGCCCAGGCCAACGAGAACGAATTGCTCGAGTCGGCCAACAGAAAGGTGGCTCCACGGTCGAGCGACTTGTTCCGCGTCGGGCCTGGTTTCAGCGAGACCAGACACCACCAGGACATATACTGCAAGCGCAACGACCTCGATGTTAACCCCGTGTTGGAAGCCCGCATTGATCGGGGGTTCGAGGTTGGCGAGAACGGAACCTGGATTGGATACAAGCGTAACTACTTTACGTTGGTCGCCGGGTTCTCGTTGGAAAACTTTGACTTTGACCGGTTCATTTCCAACAAGTTCTACACGTTTGAAAAGGCCTCGCTGAACAACGGCGAGTTGGTGGGCGAAAACAAGGTCGAGATCAGCTACTTTGCCATCCGACTTGTCGCCAAGTCGTCCGACGACGAAGGCTCCATTAGTTTGGTCCAGCACACGGCCAAGAGAGACAAGGGCCCGCAATTCCCCCCGCCAATCTATCCTGCGGTGCCCGGAGACTTGCCCGACCACGAGACCGTCAAGGCGTCGTGTAACAAGAGAAACGGCAGCAAGATCGAGAACATGAACAAGGTATTTTACTTTGACCGCGGTGAATATTACCACGAGACCAACCTCGATACGTTGAAAGACGAGCTGATCCTCAAAAACTACCCGAGCGACTCGATTGCCCGCGTGGCCCGGTTCGAACGGATCCAGTTCACGTCTTCTATCCGGATCAAGTCGTCCTCGGCCAACTCGCGCTACTTTACCCTCCACGTCGAGTTGTTGGGGATAATCGAGGACGAAGACTTGCAGATCCAGCCGATTTTGTTGAGTTCGATCGAGACGCCGCCCCTCGTGATCAGGGGCCGGTCGCCGTCGAACTACCACAAGGAGCGGACCTCCGGGTACCGTGGCCATCTCGGCCACTAGCGACGTCGCTTATCGATGTACTTTCTAGAATGATATGTTTAAAGACGGCGGTGTAGATAAAGACAAACGAAAAAAAAACCAAAAGAAGCTATTAAATACTATAATCACCATGTCCATTACTCAGCTACTTGGCCACGACCGTATTAGTCCTCCATCGGTAGCTGTGAGTAATGGCCCGAGCCTGATTCGGTGGGCGGTCCTGGTGTTTCTTTCCATCACCAAAATATCGAGATCTCCGGCACGTGACCCAAAAACGGTCTCGCAAAACCTAAACCAGCGAGCGGCCATCAGTGATTATTGTGTGTCACTAGTTCCCGGTTATAGCATGGCCAAGGAAGCGAACAGCACAGCGTCGACGCTCAAGGCCGTGTTCTACGACACAGAGAAGGTAGAGCCGTTGGCCAACTGCAACGACCAGTCGACGCCCATCGAGCACGTTCGCGTTATCGACAAACAGTCGCTCGAGTACGTGCTACGGTCGGGAATGGCCGGGGGTTTGGCGGGCCTGGCGGCCAAGACGTTGATTGCCCCGCTCGACAGAATCAAGATCTTGTTCCAGACATCGAACCCCGAGTTCCTCCAGTTCCGCGGCACCTTCCTGGGGCTCTTCCGCGCCTCGCGCCAGATCTGGGTGTCCGACGGCGTGTGGGGGTTGTTCCAGGGCCACTCGGTGACGCTCTTGCGGATCTTCCCCTATGCCGCCATCAAGTTCGTGGCCTACGAACAGATCAGAACCATGTTGATCCCCACCGACGACCACGAGACCGCCGTCCGCCGCTTCCTCGCCGGGCTGCTCTCGGGCCTCCTGCTGGTGTTCTTTACCTATCCGCTCGACTTGATCCGGGTCCGCATGGCGTTCGAGACCCGCAACTTGGCCCACTTGGCCAGCCACCCGGCCCACGAGCACTTTGTCAGCCACCACCGCGGCCGCGTCCCTGCCACCATCGCCTCGATCTTCCACGAGAAACCGCCGCATCGCCTGGGCGACCCGCGGTGGCTCAAGTATTCGAGGGAGATCTTGCCGCCGCTGCTCGTGTCGGTGTCGAACTTCTACCGGGGGTTTGCTCCCACCATCATGGGGATGATTCCGTACGCGGGAGTGTCGTTCTATACCCACGACTTGATCCACGATATCTTTCGCCTGAAACCGTTGGCCAAGTATACCGTGCGGCACGCCGAGCCCCAAAAGGCCGCCAGTGTCGTCAAGAACAAGCTGCAGATCAACTCACGCGATGCCCGTGTCCCCCTCAAGGCATATGCCCAGCTCATCGCCGGCGGATTGGCGGGCATGTGTTCGCAAACGGCGGCGTATCCGTTCGAGGTGATCCGGCGCCGAATGCAGGTGGGCGGCGCCGTCGGCCAGGGCCAGTTCCTCTCGTTCAAGGCGACGGCCCTCCTTATCTTGCGCGAGAGCGGGTTCCGCGGGTTCTTTGTCGGGTTGAGTATCGGCTACATGAAGGTCATTCCCATGGTGGCATGTTCGTTCTACGTATACGAACGCACCAAGTTGATGCTTGGGATCTGACGGTATGATATTTATTGCATAGACTTTGTACATATATGGATTAGAGGTTACTTCAACCATAGTTGGCCGGCGGTTCAGAAGAACCAGCTGAACCACTTTTTGCGGGCGGTGGCCCGCGTGCCGAACTTGGCACTCAGCGCCGTCAAGTCCTTGATCTGCTCGGTGGCAAGTGCTGCCGTCTGTGCCAACTTGTCGGTGCCGATCTTGAACCCCCACCGTCTCAACACGGCGACAACGCCGGGGGTGATGGCGGCACAGATGGGCACGCGGATAAAGATCAACGACTTGTGGATGCCGTAGGCGAGGGCAAACTCGGTCCAGGAAAACTGCGCCCGCACGTAGCTGATGATTCCCGTAGACTTGGGCTCGACCGTGCCCTCGTTCTCGATGTCTTCCTCGATCTTGTTGATGGCCTGGCGTTTCTTCAACTCGTCGTCGGAAACCCCGTAGCCAAACTGCTGCTTGGCCTGGTTCTCGTAGTACTCGATCTTTTCCTTGCCCATCGAATGGACAAACACGTAGCACAACGGCAAGTCGAACGCCGACAACGCCAAGTACACCCCCAACGCCGAGTAGCCGTACTCTTTGACCAATGCCTTGAGGCCGGTGGCGGACTTGGCCGAGGCCTGGCCCGACTGGAAACGTACAAACGGTGACCGGAACAATCTCATTGGCCGCACACGGCTCCCGAGCCCGACGGAGCCCACAAAGCTTTTCCACGTTCTAAACATGTTTGCCGCTGAGAAGAGTGGTGATGAATTTACCTTTGGTCGATACAGGATTTTCGCAGCGCTACAAATCTGCTAGCGGTTGGCGTAAGGTGACGGTGTGCCTTCTGGCGTATCCCGTCCAATGTCTACTACAAATGCTACGAATATCACGAATAGCACGAATGTTACAAATACTACAACTACAAATGCTACAAATACTACAAATACTACAAATACCACGCTACGATTGTCATCCATTCGAATTTGCGTTTTTCTCAATTGTTGCAAAATTAAGCAACAATTCAAATCTTAATTAACTGCAGACATTGGTTTGTAACTATCTAGTCTCTATGTATAGTCATCAAATCCAGGCTCAAAGGGTACGGCTGCACATGGTTGACACTGGGACAGTGGCTTGTTGGCTCCACCGGGAACCGTACCGGTATACTTGACGGCACCACGCCGGGCCATATCGTTCTTGCCGCGGCCCCAGACAACGTCGGCGACGATGAATTCGTTGCTGGCGTACCCTGTTCCGATATCAAGCTTGATGGGACTCCCGCTGACCGGATAGAGCGTCAATATCGATCCGGAATAGGTATATGGGTTGCCCGTCGCCAACGGCGTGGCCAAGCCAATGGTGTTCCTTGCGCCGAACCCGGCCACTGCCAACTCGGTGTCGTTAGTACCGCCCCTCACCACAAGTACAGAATCAGCCCCGGACATCCAGATGGTGTTGTTGACGGCGAAAGTGGCGTCGATGTTGATGATACCGGCGCCGTCCGCAGTAATACACCCCGATCCTTCGACGGCGCACGCTTGGTAGAATATCGTGTTGTGGAAACATACCAGGCCGTTGTTGGTCACCAGCGGGCCCGATCCAAGCCGGACCAGCGTGTCCTGGACGTTTTGTTGCCCCAGGTAAAACTCCATCGCTCCCGTGTTTGTCCATGGATAGGCTGCCACCGTGAACGTAGTTCCCTTCTTGGTATACTTTTGTCCACTGGTCCCCAAGAACACCAGGCCGGTATTGATAAACGTCTGGGAAGTAAGGGTATAGGTTGGGTCCGATTGAGCCACGTACGAACTATCAAACACCATGGTGCCGTGGTTCTCGATACTGGCAGAGGTCTTTGCCGTAGTCACCTGCAAATCAAGATAACTCTGGTACGTCTGGACAAAGTAAAGACCGGCACCTTCACCAACAGTGATTGACGACTTGAATTTATTCACCTGGTTGTTCAACACGCTCCAGTAGACCCCTGGGTTGACAATGAGCGCCTCGTTGGGAATTTTAACGTCGTTCCCTTCATGAATGGTGTCCTGGTATATTCTTAGGGACACGGCGAACGTGGCGAGCGCAAGCACGGCGAGATATTGAAGGTACATTTTGATCCAACATCTGTCCAACATTGATTTGGCCTCTATTTAAACAAGGCAGAGGACTCTTCAACGGTAACCATGTAATGTTGCAATGATGCATGTATAAGTCAGCGTTTCTCCATGCCAGTCGGGCTATTGCAACGTATGGTCAGGCTACTGCAACGTATGATCAAACTATTGCAACGTATGGTGCCAAACTATTAACGGCTGGTTCCAGAATTTTGCAGCAACATTTCTTGAATTGCAGCCATTATTACATCTACACAACACTCTCCAGATGGCAATACGCTTCAATTCTGTATTCAAGACCCGATGGTAACATCATGATGGAAATCGAGGCGTCGCTCTTGTCTTTGTCACTTTATTCCTTCCACGTCACACGGTTAAAAATGCTATAATTAAGTCTACTTGAGTATATGCTTGGCTTTGGTGCAAACGGGCCTAAATCAGACACGTCGAACGTCCACGGCGGTCCTGAACTTTGTCTATCTGAACTGAGAAAAGTACCTGTCGTCGGCGAAACGGGCCTCAACCCGGTCGATGACGTCCTGGGGATAGACATCCTCTGGAGCAGCACCGGCCTTCAACACCTTGTCCTCGTGGTCGCGCTGTTCCTGTTTGGTCATGACGACGATGTTCTGGGTCAGGAGTTCACGGTCACCACGCCATCTCGACAACGTGAGGCGGGTGGAGTAGTTGGAGATGGGCGACTTGCCGCGGTACATCTCTTCCAAGATATAGTTGACGTCAGAAAGGGCAATAGGAACCCGCTGGTCGGTCTCGCCGATCCGCGACTGCTGTCCGGCCAAACTCTGGAAGATATCGTCGTAGATCTTGTACCGGTTCTTGCCCTCGATGGGCTCGACGGGGTATCCCGACACCAGAGTGAGGAGGTAGGTGGCGATGGTGAGACCAAACATGCCGGGCACCGTTCCCAATACCGGCAAGATCCGGACGCGGAACCGGTTCAACGCGGCCAACTGGTCAACCAGACCTTTGGCCACCTCTTCCTCGGCAAGCGGCAACAACTTGGCCTTGCGAGGATCGGGTTTCTCGGCCGAGAACACCACGGGGATGTTGCCAAAGATCCCACGCTTCTTCAACCGGACGCGGACCGATCTCGAGAGCGGATCCTCTTCTGTCTTGGAGATATCGCTGATATTCATTCTGGTGGGGTCTGATTTGCACGCAGCACCACCCGACGAGATCACGGGAAGCCCGCGGGTGTGGCAGAACGTCAACAAGTCGACCTTGGTGTCGATGTTGTCGATACAGTCGACGACGTACGTAGGTTCAAACCCGTCGCCGTAGATCAAGTCATGGGCGCTGTCGATGTTCCAGAGCTTGTTCTTGACGTCAACATGGATCCACGGCGCTATCTGCAACAAGTGGTTGCGTAAACACACGACCTTGGCGATCCCGACGTCTTTCAACGTCGCCACGGCGTGGCGGTTCAACGAGCTGAGCGACACCTGGTCGAAATCGATGATGCGGATATGTTCGACGCCGGACCGCGCCAACATCAATGCTACCCACGATCCAACACCGCCAACACCCACCACGACCACGCGCTGCTTGCGGACCTTGTCGAAGCCGTCGGGGGTCAAGAACGCGATGTTCCTCGCCATTTGTTCTTCAATCAACTCTTCGGGGTAGTTCTCCACCGTTTCGGGGCGCAGAACCGCCTGTGACACCGGTTTCTTCTCGACATAGCCGTGGTACAACTCGACGAGTCCCGCAGTCACGCATGCCGTGGCCAAAATGGCCGGCCAAAGTCCCCTTCCTGACATGATAGTTGCAATAAAATTTTCAGTTTGTATACAGGTGGGTGCAAAAAACTAGTCACCACGACATCAATGCTACACATGAACTAACGGTGATTATCATATTATATGGAAGAACTAAACTAGAAGCACAATGCAGAAGCAACCGGAGCTACAACTTGGTGGCGGCCTTTCTGCCGACGGTGCACTTGATCAACCCGTTGGGGTCGGACGCAGGGTAGTACAAGTCGTCGTTGGAGTTAATGCCCTTCCATTCCAAATTAAAGAGAATGTAGTGCTTGTTGGGCAACTCGTAGGTCACGGTGGCAAGCTCGGGCACCGTGGCCAAGATCTTCTCCGACATGTTGTACATGGTGGCCTGGACCGACGCCGAGTTTTCCAAGGCAAACAACTCCAAGGTGACGTTTCTGGCCGAGGTGTATGCAAAGTCAAACAACCCCTTGTCGGCGTAGGCAAACACCGACTCGAACGTCGACAACGCCCGGGGGTCGTAGGTCCACAGGGCAAACACGTCGGTCGACAACACTCTGTCGGTGGTGGGCTTCAACGTGGTGTAGTCACACACGTTGTACCCGTAGAACATCGAGCCCGTCGACTTCAACACCGTCAAGTCCTTGATCGACGACGTGATCAGCAACTTGTTGCCGGCCCTCGTGTACAGCAAGAACGTTCTTCTGGTCTCGGGACCTTCGTGCTTGAACGAGTGTTCGTGGTACTTGCCGTCGGTCAACTTGTACTTGGACCACTTGGCCTGGACAATCGACACCTCGATGCCGCTAACGTGGCTGTATTTGGACGTAAAGTGCTTGGCCAAGTGGGCAGCAAAGCGTTCGATGGGCCAAACATCGGTGGTTTTGGCCTCGACCAAGATGGTGTTCTTGACGGTGTCGGTAGGAACAATCGACGAGTTGTCGGCGTGGGTGTACGAGCGGTCGAACGCGCCCTTCAACAACACTTGGACGTTGGCTTCCAACACTTCCTGGTCCTTGGGGTTGGCGGGGTTCTTCTTGACCTTCAAGAACTTGACGTTGGCTTTACCGTACGAGGAGGAGACAATGGTAGACATATTGGTTGGGGGGTTATTGCAATGGTTGCGGGCTAATTGATAAGTTGCTTCTCGGCCGTCCGTTTTATACGATTGGCAAATTCCTTATCAGCTCGGGATATCCCGCCGACGCGGAATCGTCCGCGCGGAGATTTGCGAAGGGGAAAAAAACCCGGGGTTGATACCGATCTAACTCGACTCTACACAAACAAACCCCGATTACCAGCGGTATCACGCCATATTATCGTGTGATCGGACTGTAGGAAACTCATTAATTTAAATATCGTAGCTATTTGGAGTGGTCGTCGGCGTCTTCCGGCTCGGCAAACCTTAAGCTCTTCCGCTTGGTGGCCCTCGCGTTGTCGTCGCGGCCCAGGCCCCTCGTTTCAGCGACATCGTCGAGCTTATCTTCGTCGGCTTCTTCTGCAATAGTAGCAGTGGTGGTGGATGCAGCAGAAGGTGCAGGAGCAGCAGCATTGGCGTTGAACACCAACTCGGCCGTCCTGATCCATCTTCTTCTCCGCGTGTACTTGGAGAAGGTATCGTCGGTAGCCGGTTTCTTCCAGGTATTGTCGTAGTAGATGTATCCCTCGTCCGACGACGGGTTGGCCGTGGTCTTGGACCGCTTGTTGTTGGGCAACGTGATGGCGCCGTCGTTGGTGAGATCGAGGCGCCATGCCTTGTCGACCCATCTCCACGACGCCCCGTTGATCTTGCTCGAGCTTTCCAACGGATTGTCAAAGTTGGCGTCGCCGGTATTGGGGAGCTTGAATGCTTCGATCGACAGCGATTCGTTCAAGAACTCGTCGGTCCACGGCGTTCTTTCGTACGAAAGCAAGTTCAGGGTCCATCCGATGGCCAACCACCGTCTCTGGTTCTCGTAGATGACATAGGTGAATCTGACGGGCTTGCTCGAGGTCTTGGAGTCAAACACGGCGTTCTTCTGGACCTTGGCAAACGCAGCGGCAAACAACGAGTGGTTCTTGGCCTGCGAGAAGTCGAGCCCCGTGAGGTAGAAGCAGAGCAAGCGCGCCAACTTGATCTTCCAGATCATTTTGCGCGTAACGCGGGCGTACGCCGAGTGGTAGGTGAAGAGGTACAACCCGGTGATGAGCAAGATGTAGCGGGGCCTGATGACGAGAAACGTCACGATCAAGTAGATCGGCGTGAGAAAGAGCGTCGTGAAGAGCAACCGCTTGATGTCGTACGCCAGGAGCGAGAGCGACGTGATTGGATTTAGCAACATGTCGGCCTTAATACATGTAGCAGTCAATGCCTGCACGACTTCATCCAAGGTGGGGTGCAAGTTGGTTTCTTGCACGATTTTGTTGTTGGCGACGGCGTAGAGGGTGATGACGCCGACGATGATGATGTGGCCGAACCACACCACGAGGTTCTCAAAGTAGAGCACGGCCAACGAGAACACACTGAGCACAATGATGTTGATCCAGTAGTCGTCGTTGGTCCAGGTGGCGATCGACAAGAGCTTGTTGACGATCAAAAGATAGGGATACGCCTTGATCAACGCCTTCGACACGGTGGGCGGCGTGGCCGAAAGAAGCGGCGATGTCTGCGGCTTGGTCTCGGTTACAGGCACCTCAATTGGCCGCGAGAACTTGGCCCGCAACTCGGCAGTATCGTCATCGGCGTCGACGTCGATGTCGTCGGCCGTGGTGTCGGCGTCGTCGCGGGGTCCACCGGCAGCAACCACAGCGGCTGCCGGCCGAGAAGCGTCGTTTTCCGCCAGCACATCGGCACCGGCGTCTACCGCAGTGTTCACGGGGCCGGCCGTGATGGGATCGTGCTCCGGGTCTGTAGACATTGTACCGTAAACACTCGTAATAGGCAGGGTCGCAGTTGTATGGCGGCGGCGGCGGTCAACGAAAACGCAGCGGGGACTGCACACAAACCAGTTCCACCAACGTCAACTTTCACATTCATCTGGGGGAATCACGGGGAACCCAATGGATTTCTCGAGTGTTTTGAGTCGGGAGATCGACAGGAAGAAGAGCGAGGGCCACAAGGTGCGGCGGTTGAGCCGGAGGCACACTGGGAAGCAGGAGGTTGAGCCGCCCGCCCAGACGACTCCTGGTGTCGATGAGACGACTGCGAAACATCGGCCCCACGTCGCGACGGACGAGCTCGTCGAGTCGATCTCGGAGTCACGCCTCAACCATAAGCTCGCCGAGTTTAACGAGCTTGATAACGAACCACATCTCTCCAAACTCGAAAAGATCACCAAACTCCAGGTGCTCTTGGCCGGCGAGTCCAAGAAACACCAGTACAAGGTCCAGATCGAGAAGGAGGCGCCGTTGTACAAGGATCCGGAGCTCCAGACCATAGCCTTGTCCAGTATCGCCGATGTCAGCACCCACAGAGACACGCTATACCTCCAGATCCGCGTAGTTCTCAAGGAAATCATCCGTCGATGGGAACTCGAGGCCGGCGAGGCCGACGACACGCTTCTCGTCGAAACCAAGCGCGATTTGGTGGTGCTTCTCTACAAACTACGGGCCCACAAACTCTCCGACGACATGCTCACGTCACTCGCCACCATCGTCTACTACCTCCAGCACCACGACTACCGCCACGCCAACGAGAGCTACATGAAACTCAGTATCGGGAACGTCGCGTGGCCCATTGGTATCCGTGACGTCGGGATCCATGCCCGGGCGGCACTCCTGAAGATCACTGGCGAGTCCAATACCGCCAACATCATGCTAGACGACCGTACCCGTCGCTGGATCACTAGCATCAAACGGCTCGTTACGTGGTGTGAACATAATCTGGGGGGATGAGTGGTGCACGTGACACAAGAGGGCCTCAACCCTAATATTAACCCTGGCATTTTTCCTGCACACGCCCCATCTGCCAAATCTCAAATTTTTCATTGACCCAAAACTACAACTAAATTTCTGCTACTTTCTCACACCAACCACTAAACCTATACATAATCAAAGATGGCTCGTGAAATCAAAGACATTAAGGAATTCGTCGAATTGGCTAGAAGATCCGACATCAAGTCCGCTGTTGTCAAGGTCAACAACAAGCTCAACGCCAACGGTAAGAAGTTCAAGCAAACCAAGTTCAAGGTCAGAGGTTCCAGATACCAATACACCTTGGTCGTCAACGACGCTTCCAAGGCCAAGAAGTTGCAACAATCCTTGCCACCAACCTTGACCATCAAGAACTTGTAAGTCACTGGGGGTATGATTAATCTTTTGTATATTTAATATATAATAAGAGTCTCATGGGCATCTTATGAAAGGAATTTATTACAAACTAATATAAACAATCAATATGTAAAGAAATTTGGATGGAAAGAAGAACAAGGAATGGAGAAAGACTAGACAACATCTTCCATATCTTCGTCTTCATCCTCGTCGGCATCGCTGTCCTTGTCATCGGCAGCATTCAAGCCCAACTTGGCTGCTCTCTCGGCATCTCTCAACCTTCTGTATTCCGGCTTCAAGTTATACTTGGACGTGTAGGGCCCCTTCTTGATCAAGTTGGCAATTGACTCGAGCGACTCTTTCAAGTACGATTCGGGCTGTCTCGTTCTTTCCTTTAACCCCTTCATCGACCAGTACTCGTACTCTTCAAAAAGCCTAAACAACAAGTCCAACAAGTCCTTCTGTGGCATTCTGATGGCACGTCCGTCGGTGTTTTTACGCGTATTAGTAGACTTTAAGAACACAGACGTATTGTTTCCCTTGATCGATGGCCCCGCATTCGATTGGATCACCCCAGGAATCTCGTTCAAGAGCGTCACCTTCGGCCGGTCCGGGCCCTTGGTAATGTTCTGTCTCTTCATCAACATCTGGTTGTATCGCGAGTCACTCTTGGCAGGTATTATCTGGCAATCGTGGCAGATCTTGCCCATCAATGCGGTTTTCTTGGGGATCGTCTTGACAAACGGTACGAATTTCTTGACTGGCTGGCCATTGTCGCCGTCCTTCTGCACCCGGAAGAACTTGTATGGTCTACGTGGCTGTTCGGGAGGAGCAAACTTGTCTTTCAGGTCGACAATCGTTTTCAACTCTGGCTGGTCGGGCATGTTGGCGATTTCGGTCAATTCTTGCTTGAACTTCTTTAAATTCTCTTCACTAAACACGTACGAGTTACGTACTTGTGTGTTGAGCATGGATATGTCGTATTCTTGCGGGATGTCATGCGGTGGCTGTGGTTGTTGCGATTGTTGCAGTTGTTGCTGTTGCGGCGAGTCGAGGACCAACTTGACCTGGAGTTTGCCTCCGCCGGTATTCTTTTTGATCTTGACGGTGGCCAACTGTTTCCCATTCATGTTCTCGGGATCGTTCCACCTCTCAGCCAAGTAACGGGGCAACTTGACGAGCCAAATCTTCTGCTGGCCGCGACTGAGGTTCATGTCCAAGGACTCGTTATCCTCCAAGTAGTCCTCGGGATCGGACAAAATCGAGTGGTCGGGGTCTTCCGGGTCCCGCTTCGGTTCCTCCTTGACATCGACAGCGGGCTTATCGACTTTCTTGGGACTGGTCTTTACCGAACTCATGAGATGGCGACAGGAGTTGATTTCTCACTTTTGAATTCTGGATGTAGACAAAATATTATACCTGGTAGAATCCATCGACCCTCCCACCAATGAAACAGTCCACCGTGCCAATGGTGGTATATAAACCCCACTACATGGCAGACAAGTCGTGTGGCTATTGCAATGGCGAAAAGGACGACCACTATGCGTTGACTTCGATGAAAGGCACCAAGTCGCCATCGCGCCTGGTGGCCATCGGGACGTCTGTCGAACAGATGTCGTGCAGCCAGTATGACGAGCTTATAAACCAAGGATTCAGACGTTCAGGAACGTTTCTCTACCGCCCTGACCTTTTGCGGACGTGTTGTCGCCTCTACACCATCAGAACCAACCATCTCCAGTTGAAAATCAATAAGCAGCACCGCAAAGTCGTCAACAGATTCATCCGCGAGATCTTCCCCGACGAAGATATCACCAAACACTCGACAAACAAGCAGTTCCAGTTGACATCGCTTCTCCAGGCCCAGCAAAAGTCTCTGCGGTTCCACACCCGCTACGAGCCGTCGAGGTTCTCCAAGGACAAGTTTGAATTATACAAGAAGTACCAGGTCAGCGTCCACAACGACAAGCCCCACGAAGTTTCCGAATCGCTGTTTAAACGGTTTTTGTGTGACACTCCGTTTACAGACAAGGAAGTCGATGGGTTCCCCCACGAATGGACCAAGTTGAACGACTGGGTTGCCAACTGGGACGGCAACCCGACAAACAACATCACGCACGTTGGTCCTGTCCACGAGTGCTATTACTTGGACAACAAGCTTATTGCCGTGTCGATGATGGACTTCTTGCCCACCGGCGTTTCGTCAATCTACTTTATATGGGATCCCGATTACGCCCATTTATCGCTTGGGACATTGTCGGGCCTTCGGGAGATTTTGATGTGCCAGCAATTGAACTTGGGCTACTACTACTTGGGCTTCTATATCGACGACTGTGAAAAGATGAAGTATAAGGCCAAGTTTGGCGGCGAGTTGTTGGACTTGTGCAACGAAGTGTACGTGCCACTCGAAACAGCGCGGCCATACATTCAAAACGGACGGTTGTTTGTGCTAGGAGACGAAGAAGATACTGGCGAAGCCGAGATGGAACAGACGGGCCACCCCATTGCGTTTGAAGAATCGCGATTCGCCGACACCACGTATGACAATGTCGCCGACAAGATCTATGCCAACAAGCAAGTCACGGGCATCGCCGAGGCTTCCTACAAGGTGCTTCAGGAAAAGTACGGCGTGAGTGACGGCGAGGGTGTTGCCGAACTATACAAAATGCCACTTGTTGTCCCCGGATTAATATCCATGGCCCAAATTCTAGATTGGTTCGAGAATGGCCACTTGGACGACGAGTTCCCCGTGAGTATTTTCCATTTAATGACGAGCCACATGGACGAGACGGTGTTTGGAGACTTGACCAGCGACGATAAGCTTACAGTGGTGTCTTGCATCAGACTATTTGGTTTTTCCAAAACGTTGGCTTCAATCATACTTGTTTGATATAAAGGTGTTTAGAGTGGTGATAGAAAGAAATGAAGTTGATAGAAAGAAATGACTAGGCAGACAAAACCTAAATGAGAGCACCGATAACTGCACCCAACACGGCGGCGTATCCGACAGCCCGGGCACCCGACCCGTTTTCGCAATCGGGATGTTGGTACTTTCCAAACGTACCGTTTGAATAGTTGGCGGGGTGCGTCTTGTTGGAGCCGTTTGTGACGGGAACCAATTCGGTAAACGAATCTTGCGGTTCCAAAACCTCGTGGCCAAGTGCTTCGTCTTCATCGAAAACGTATGGCTCGTCGCGTGTCTGCAACGCCAGCGACTTGACGACTTCATTGATGGTAAAGTTGTCGACTTCGTTCTGCAAAGTTTCCAATCTTTCACGGGTGGGAAGAAGGATGTTGGCACAGGCAAACTTGGTCAAGTTGGCAAAGTGGAAGGTGACGGACCTGCCGACAATGTGCGACTGGGACTTCTTGTTCAACGACAAGTAGGGGTCGGTGTACTGTGCTTGGAAGCAAGTAGTGTTGATAAAGCCGTGCTTCCCCGACAAGTCGCCGACCTGACAGAATGCATCTGCCCTCTGGGCGTCACAGTCGGGTGGGGCGTGGTACGGATTAAAGTGGAGCCCCACGACGTCACAGTTGCCGTCTTCCAACACGGCATTGTCGTGGATGTGGTACTGGAACGGCCCGCCCTCACGGGGCAAGCCCGTCATATCGACATTGACGTCAACAAGGCCACCTTCCTGGGCACTAAAGATGATGTTGCCCCTAACCCCCAGATCGCCGCCGCCGGGAAAGTCGGCGTGGGCAAGGATGTTTTTGGGGTTCTTGTTGATCTTGGGCGCCTGGTCGGCGTAGGCACCGATGGCCAAGGGCACGAGGGCAAGTACGAGTTGGGTATTGATCATGGGGACTGGGAAAAGAAGGAGTATGGAGGAGACGGAACCGAAACGGAGGCCGCTGCCTTTTATAGTTTGTATTTGTGGATGGACGGTGGGTGCAAATGGGTGCAAAAACGCACTTCCCGATCGGGCATGGGTGCTGCACCGCGGACAATTTACGAATCGCGTGGTTCGACTATAAACGACCGACGGTACGACGACGAATAATTATAGCCGAGCAAGAACATGCGTGACAGCAACCAGTTCCAGATCCAATGGCGCTGGCATTGGCAATTGAGCCAGAACGAAAGACTGGCAGAGAAATAGACTGGCAGAGAAATGGTATGAAGGGCCGGTTGCACGTCGCCAGCGAGAAATAGTGGGGATAGGCCCCTATTCGTCGTCGATTCGTCGTGAAATCATCGTTGAGTCACCGCCACGTCCACTACCGCCCGCCCGGCCACCGCCAGCCACCGCCAGGCGTCGCTAAAAACGAATGATCCACCGCCGGCGCCGACGTCACACGACTGCGTCATTGCTTTTTTCATGGGGTAAATTCCCCACAATATAAAAGGTGCGAGCCTCGCCCGAAACTCAACGTCCACCCGCAACCACTAGCTGCAACCACCACCAACAAGAAACAACATGACCAGAACAAACAAATGGACCGTCCACGAAAAGAAGTGCCAGCCCAAGTGGTTTACCCACAACGGCCACTTCAACCAGGACCCCACCAAGATCAAGAAGTCGGGCGCCGGCAACCACAACTGGGGCAAGGCCGGCGACGAGATCGACGAGGAGGACTACAATTTCTTTGGCAAGTCCCAGAGAAGAAACTCCAACCACTCCGACAACGCCGACAAGCTCCGCACGTTGGACGAGAAGTGTGACCTCAAGTGCGGCAACCAAGCCTAGAGATGCCATGATGCTACGATAATGAGTACAAGTAAGTACAACTAAACGAATAAACGATACGTGATGAACTGTGAAATTGTGATGATGATGATGTGATGTATTCTGTAACTAGCGGGTCAATTCGGCCTGCCTCAACTTCAATTCGTGCTCCGATTTCCACCCTTTTCTCCTCTGTCTCTCCTCGTACGCCGCCTTGTTGTCGAGCACGCGGTTGACAATGTACTCGGTGTTGATGTCGTCGTACTTGTGGGGCCCGATCTCGCAAAACAACCCGGCTGTTTTGGTGGCTTCGTAGGGGTCAAAGTCGGCGATGGGCGTCGGCCCGTGGTACACAGCAACTACGGTGCCCGGAAGCTTGGCCAAGAATGGCGATGTCGGCGTAAATGGCGCCCCCAACACGACACCGTCGACGTAGCGGCACTGCAACACGCACAACGACCGTTCCAACAAGTTCATAATGGGATAGTTGAGGCCCTTGTGCTTGTTGATGGTGGCATCGTCGTGGATCCCAACAACAACGGCGGCCCCCATGGCGTCGGCCCGTGCCCTAACGGCCTTCAATGCCTCGATGTGGCCCGGATGGAACAAGTCGAACCCGCCGTCGACGTAGACAATGGCGGAAAAGTCGGTCGATTCGGCCGGCTCGACGAGCTGGCGCAACTCGGGCTCGGCCTCGACGTATACTGCCGACCCTGGACGCAACCCCGTGGCGTCGGACGCGTACTTGGCAAACGTGGCGACGTTGTCGCTCGAAAACAACGCCGTGGCGTGGGCAATGGCCTTGTAGTGGTGGGTCTTGCTCATCAACAACATGCGGCCGACCAAGTCGGTGGTGGAGATGTTGGGTGTCCGCTTGACGACAACAAACATCCCGAGGTCCTTGACCTGCTGGTAGCAGTCGTCGCCGTTGGCGTCGGTGGTGATGTCGTCGCCGTGGACGACGTACTTGCATCCGTACTGGTGCATGACCAGCGGCTGGGTGACGTACGGAGCACCGGCCACCGCCTGTGTCGACCACTTGCACGCGTTGACCGCCGTCATGCGCTCGTCGAGCTTCATGACCACGGGGCCCTTGTTGTGCAAGATGTCGTCGTCGGTGTGGACGCCGACGTAGAGCTCGCGGCCCAACTGGCGGGCCTGGAGCATGGCGCCGGCATGGCCGTGGTGGGCAAAGTCGAAGCAGCCGTCGATCCAGATCTTGCACTGTTCGATTCCTTCGGGTCTTTCGTACATGTTGAAGAAGAAGAAGATTGAAAGATGCGAAAAAGATAAGAATAAGAAACAAAATAAAGAGGAAGAAATAAAGAAAGGAAGAAACAACGAGAAGAAACAACGAGAAGAAAACAAAGAGAAGAGATGATGATGATGAGATGATGATGATGAGATGATGATGTTGATGATGAAGTTGTTGAGAAGAAGAAGATGACGATAACGAAGAGATGTTGACGATAACGAAGAGCAACTCTACCTATAACCGTAGTTGTGTATTGTGTATTAGTACTTACGCCGTATGTTCTCCAAAGTACGCCTCGTGCTCGATGGTTGTGCCCACGTAGGTTGGAACGACATTGTTGGCCCGCTGCTGGCCCAAAAACACAAGGTACTGCAACAACAAGCCGGCGTTCCGCGTCGAACACGAGTGGAGCCAGCCAAACAAGCTGCCGATAAACGGCGGAAACGTAATGAGCAAGTCAAACACAATGTTGGAATGGAGGCGGGCCGCCAACTTGGTGGGGAGCCGGACGTGCTGCTCGGCGGCGCTGATGAGACGGGCATGGACGACGTACATCATGAGGGGCCCGACCATCGGCAAGCAAAACACCGCCACCGGAACGAGGCCAAGGCCACAGTCCATTCCGACGGCCATGCCGCCCATGAAACACTTGTCGTGGCGCCACGCCTTGGCCTGGATCCGTTTCCACACCCTCTGCTCGTCCTTGGTGTTGGTCGGGGGGAGCACGACGCGGCCGCCGGTGTCGTCCTCGTACGGGTTGACCTGGTGGAAGTGTTGTTCGGCGTAGGTGTTGTAGTAGTCCAAGATGACGTCGTAGCCGGGAATGTTTTCGATCTGGTCCTGGAGCGACATGTGGTGGAGATGTTTACTAAGCCATTTATGCCGTACAAGAGCGAGAGTGAGACCGCGATCATGTTTTCCGAATTGACCTGTCGAGGTGTGAGGTGTGAGGCGTGAGCTGTTGATGTTGAGCTGTTGATGTTGAGCTGTTGATATTGAGCTGTTGATCTAGTAGTGCTGTTGATTTGTGGATTGACCTGTTGACCTGCTGACCTTGACCGTGGACACAACAGTCTGGAGAAACTGTAAACAGGATGGTGGTGTCGTGTAGTTAGTATCACCACACCTGTTCCATTGTGTTGCCACCTCTATGGCAATAGTCTAACCTACTGCTCTGGCTCGGCTGGTTCCTCCGGAAGATCGGCCTTCTTCACCGGCAACATTATGCCGCCGGTATCTTCGCCACACACAAAGCAGCCCTTCTTGTGCTTGTAGCGCCCCAAGAAACACGCCCGGCAGAAGATATGGCCGCACCGCGTCCGTATGGGCGCCGTGTAGTGCTGCTTGCAGAGGACACACTTGAACGGCACGGCGTCGTTGGCGGCGGTCTCCAACCGCCACTCGTGTGTCCGTGGCTTTGTCTTCAGCTCGTCACGGATGTGGAGGAACTTGCACGTATCACCGTACCCACAGTAGCCCGTCTGGAGGTAGTCTTTGCACACATCGGGCTGGAAGTCGGTGACGGTGGTGATGTTGATGTTGGCGGGAACGGGCTTTGTTTTGGTTGTTGGTGTGGTTGTTGGTGCCGTTGATGTAGTGGTTAGTTGATCTGTTGGTTTCTCTGCTGGTTTCTCTGGTTTCTCTGGTTTGTCTGGTTCTGTTTGGTTGTCGCCACCGGTTTGGCTCGGTACATCGTTTATGGGCTTGCGCTTTACTGAAAGAAACCGCTTCCGCTGCTTAGTTGGCACTGTCACTTCATCTTCTGGAAGTTCGTCACTTACCCGGCGCTTCGCCGTCTTGACCACCCGCTTGTTAAACATACTAATACCAATCGCATCGAAAAATAGTCAGCCAAATTAAATACACCATGATGTGGCGACGCCAATTGGTCCACGTCACGAGGAAGTACTCGACGGCGCCCCCGTCGTTGTTTGCCGTGTTCCCACAGAACTATCCACACGGCGGCCCGCCCCACGACCCGTTCCACGCCAGCCCCAAGCTTCTCCGCCGCGAGTACCGCCACCTCCAGAGCACCCACCACCCCGACGTCGCGAGAACGCCTACGTTGCTGGCCGGGCCCGATGCCGACAACGCTCTGGCAGACATCAACCGCGCCTACACGACGCTCCGCAATCCGTACTCGCGCATCGCCCACTTTGTCGAGCTCCACCATCCACGCCACTTGGACATCACCCACGACGAGGTGGCCAAGTCGTTGATCGCCCACTTCCAGACAAACTCGCCCCTGCGCTCGTTGGAGTACAAGGACATGCTCATGACGGTGATGGAGGCCCACGAGGTGTTGGAGATGGCCACGCACGAGTCCGAGTTGGACGAGCTTGCCGGGGAAAACGACGCCCGCATCGCCGAGTCCGAACGGCTGCTCGATGGCCTCGTGGCGCCGTGGCCACACGTCGACTGGGACGACATCACCATGGAGGCCATCCGGCTAAAGTACTGGGTCAATATCCAGAACGGCATCAAGGAATGGGAGCCGGGCAAGCAGGTCCACTTGACGCATTAGGACTACACGAACTTATAACATGATACATGATTAAATACTCATAATGTAGAGCTGCTGAGCTGTGAGCTGCCGATCTGCTGAGCTTGCTCAGCAGCGCTGGTGACATACTCTGAACTGTATACCCTGAACTGTATACTTTCTGTATACTCTGAACGCTGTACTCTTTGGTTGTTCTGCACTCTGACTGCTATCTCCACTCCATCTACGCCGAATTGCTGGCCATGGTCTTGTCGTCATCCTCAAGCACCATCTCATCGTCGCTCTCCGGCAACCCGTACTCACATCCAGCATATTCGTGCTTCTCGCTGTCGGTCCGCGGATGCATGCGCAACCACTTCATCCGTGGCCCGCTGGCACTGACCTCATTGATCTTGAACCCAAACAACTTGAGGCCAAAGTCGTTCTGATTGAATTTGTTGATGCGGATGCGGCACTGGTTCTCGATCTCGGGGAACATCTTGACGAGGAGTCCGGGGAACGTCGTGCCAAAGAAGGCGCCGTCGATGTTCAAGTACCGCAGCAGCGACGGCAAGTAGATGTCGTTGCAGCACGGACAGTACAACCGCACTGTTTCCTGGCCCGGGATATCGGTCGACCCGACGGGGATCAAGTGCATGCCGTCGCAGAAGTAGCGGGGACACGAGCCGAACTCGTTGCGCTCGAACTTGGACGCCATCGCCGTCAAGCCCGCCTTCGACGTGATGTAGCGGGCGTGGATAAGGCCGTACAACAAGTCGGCCGAGTGCAGGAGGAGCGCCTTGTTGGGCAACTCGGTCTTGGCCGTCTTGGTGCGGGCGCCGTTGGCGGCGCCGCCGTCGTGGTCTTCCGACGTCTCCACCTGGTAGTCCAAGATGGTGTAGAGGGCTTCGCGGTAGTAGGGGACCTGCAGCGACAACCCCGTCAAGTTGAAGTCGTCCTCGATGAACTCCTGGGCCACGGGCACAAAGTAGTCGTGGCCAAACGACTCGACAAACTGCTGGATCCACGGAACGTAATCTTCTTCCGGCTCGCTGGGCATTGGTGCTGGCGCGTATCGGCAGTGGGTGGTGGATGGTGGGGTGGTGGTTGAAGTGGTGGTGGTGAGGAAAGTTGTTTTTTGATTGTCATCTCCCGCCGAAAATTGTCGACATTTTTTGTGCGCCAGCTACACCATTCAATCAATCTTAACCCATGTTGAATCTCCACCCTTACACGCTTGCGTTGGCGGTGTTTGTCGTGCTCTTGCTCAAGGCCGTGGTGGCCCGCGTGGGCAAGCAGCGGATCCAGGACGCTGTGTGGACGGCGTACGTCCGTGTCGGGTCGGTCGCCGGCGCCAGCCGCCCGTTCAAGGAGCTCAAGGCCCAGCACGCCGAATTGGCCACCGTCGCCCGGCAGAAAAAGGCCATTCTGGCCCAGGACGAGTATGCCAAGTGGACCAAGTTGAACCGTCGTGCCGACAAGTTGGCCGCCGACATTTCCGTGACCGAATCGGCCATCGCCAACGACCGTGCCGCCGTCAACAAGGCCGTCAGCTTCGGCCTCCTCATGGCAACAACGGCGCCCGTCTGGTTCGCCCGAGTGTGGTACAGAAAGGCCGTGCTCTTCTACTTGCCGCCGGGCGTCATTCCGTACTATGTCGAGTGGGTGTTGGCCCTTCCGTTCGTGGCCACGGGCGGCATCGGCTTGACCATCTGGATGTTCACCGCCAACCACGTTTTGGCGTCGTTGATGTTTCTCGTGTCGTTTCCGTTTGAAACGGCCGTTGCACCCCCCGTCAAGCCCGTCAAGGCCCCACGCGACGAAACGGCCATCAACGCCAACTAAATCTTGAACTTTTCATCACTTTTCATCAACTTTTCATATCTTTTCATCAACTTTCATATCTTTTCATCAATCTCATGACGGCCGCGTGCCTCCATCACCTGCTTCAACTCGCCGGCCTCTAATGCATAGGAATTGATCCGCTGCCGCTTGACATCCTCTTGGAACTCGCCAAACGCCCGCTCGATCATCCGGGGAAGCACCCCGTCGCCGCGCGGCACCGTGTCTATAGCCTGGTAATACCACGAATCGACTGTCTTGACCCAGCACTCGAGCTCGAGCGAGTAGTTGTAGATATCATGCGTATGGTTGAGCACGACGTACGGACTACCGTCGTCGGGATTGATCTCAATGGCGCTGACGCTGGCAAGCACGGGCTCGGCAGCGTCGTAGTTGTTGAGGATGGGCGCCATCGACACCGCCTGCACCACCCCCACCATTTTCTGCACCTGCCACGTCCAGATCAACCCGCTGCTCGTAAGCACCATCAAGTAGCCGCCCGCATGCTTGGCAGCGACGACATTGACCCCCAACTCGAAACTGGGACTCGTGTAGCGGCCCGTCATTGCCGAAACAAGCTGCAACGTCCCGTGGAACGAGATCAAGGCAAACATCACCAACTTGGCGTCCACCACCACGGGGACGGCGTGCTGGATCTTGTAGGGGAAGTAGAGAATGAACTGGCGGTCGCGCGACGCCGTGGTGTTGGTGATGATGACGCGCGTGGCGTCGTTGAAGTCGATCTTGTCACAATAAACCGTCTCGTCCTCGTACTTGGGCCACGGCTGGCCGTTGCGGACCTCGATGGTGGTGACGACGTCGGCAGATGCATCTACCCCCACCAACTTGTTCTCGTCGACCTCGTGTCGTACACTGTTGATCACCACCGAAAACATCAAGTCTTCGTCGACATCGACCGACGAGAAGCTCGAGAGGTCGGCCTGGTACTCCTTGGAGCTCGTGGTGATGGTGCCCAAGATATGGTTGATCTGCTGGTTGACGACGCTCTGGTTGTTGAACAACACTTCGGGGAGGTTCGAGATCACCTTGAAACAGTTGGGGTACCGCATCTCGATGATGGCCCGCTTGAGCTTGTTGCGCTGCCGCTTCAACGAGGCGTCCGACACCGTGTTGACAGGGGTCACGTTGGTTTCGTCGATTCCCATATCTTCATTATCGTTATCCTGGTCCTCGTTTTCTTGGTTGGGCATGTATTGGCTGGTGATCGACCGCGGCTTGATGCCGTGGACCGACGTCTGGATCCCGAGCCGGGGCAAGTAATACGACAGCTGCGAGATCTTGGAGCTCGATTTCTTTGATGATTTAACCATCCCCGTCGACACAAACGCCGTCTTGCTTGACGTTGTCGATACAAGCAACGGAGCGACTCGCTTTTTGCCGGTTTTGGTTATCGTGACGTTCTGCGTCAACTTATTGACCTTTTTAGGAGCCAACACGTTGTGTTTGGGGTACTGTTCCTGCGGGACATCAAAGGGCGTCCGCTTGACCTCGACTTTTGGCTGGGGCGGCGCTATGATGGCGTCGGGTCGGTCGTCAGCCTTGTCTTCCAACTGTAATTGTTCGATGCTTTCAGGGAAGATGGCCGATTCCCGGTCGGCCCCAAACTTGTTGAGAACGTCGAGACTGTCGCCTTCTACGACGTTGCCGAGCTCGTTGGCCTCGAATAGAATACACGTAATCGAGCCGTCCAAGCAGCACAAGTAGAGCGTAGCACCGTCGGGCGACCAGCACATATCGGTGATGGAATTGGACGCAATCTCCTGCGCCAACAAGAGCGGCCGGCTCCGCGCCGTGCTCCAGATGGCGAGGTTTCTGTCCTGGCCCGCGGTGGCAAGAACGGTGGAAAAGGCGTCTTCCTTCTTGTCGGTGGACTTGAAGAGACGCGGCGAGAACGCACATACTTCACACGGGGCCTCGTGGCCAATCAACGAGATGTCGGTGGCCCAAGTGCCTCTGTTGATGATGGCGACGGAGGCCACGGGCCCGTTGGTGGCGTTGGGCACCGCGATATGCTGGCCATCGGGCGACCAGCTCATTCTGCGGAAGTACGACGTCAAGGGCGATTTCTTGAACGGGTCAAGCACGATGTGTTCCATCTGGAACTCGATGTTGTTGGCGCCGTTGAGCTTGCGGTAGTAGCGGAAGATCCTCACCGTTCTGTCGTCGGAAGCCGTGGCGAAGAACTTGTTGGCGGGGTCAAACACGATCCCCTTGACCATCGACTGGTGGATATCGTACCGCTTGATCCGCTCAAACGTCAAGCCGTTCCAGATGATGATCAGGCGGTCGAGCCCCACCGTCACCAACAACAAGCCGTCGGGAGACCAGCAGATGTCCTGGATATCGTTGTCGTGGGCCACGAGTCTCTTGCGGACGGTCCAGTGTTCCAAGTCGGCCTCCAGCTCGCCAAACTGCTTCGGGCGGTTCAGCTGTTCCTCGTCCTTTTCCCAAATAAGACAGATCTTGTCGTCGGACCCCGAGGCCAAGAACCGCCCGTCGGGCGAGAACTTGACACACGTCACCACGCCGTTGTGTCTGCTCATGGAGCAAAGCGGACGCCGGAGATTGTCGGGCGGCAACTCTTCCTTGGGCTTCTTGGACGCAAACGCCGCCACCGTGCTGGTGTCCCAGATCTTGACGTTGCCATCCAAGCCGCCCGACGCCAAGCGGGTCCCGTCGGCGTTGCTCGTCACCGAATAGCACTCAATTTGTTTGTTCTCGGCTGGCTGTTAGTGATGCTCACACGCTGGCGGCACTGGTACTTACTCTTGTGGCCGAACCACGGTAGTTTGAGAATGTGCATTGGTGGTTGGTGGTGGTTGGTGATGTTTATTTACTGCGAAAATGTCACGACCAAAACTGCAAAAAAATATACCCCAATTACAACAAACAGGTACAGTTTCTATTGAATATATATGGAGATATAGAGCCGTGACCAATGCTTTTTTAAAGGTCAGGACCAATCAGAGGCCAAATTCCTTGTGGACGGCCTTTCCAAACTTTTCCAATCCGTGCTTCAACTCGTCCAACGGAACGGCAGCGTAGGTGCCTCTAAAGAAGACGTGGGTCTTGTGGCTGGGGTTTTCGGGGATATCCTGCAGTGGGTTGGTCTGGCCGTCAACCTTGAACCACGAGCCGGGGATCATGAGCGTCTTGTGCTCGATTCCCGACAAGTAGATGGCTTCTTCGACCTTCAATGGGTCCTCGCCGAACTCCTTGAACTTGGGGTGCTTCAGGGCGTCAATGTTGACGGTGAAGAACATCCCGGCGACGGGTGGGACAAAACTAATGACGTCCTTGGGGAAGTATTCGGCAATGGCATCGATAGCAACGTCTCTCTTGATGGTGTACTCCTCTCTCAAGCCAATCAACCAGTCAAGGTACCCGTCCTGGCCCCATCTCTGCAACAACCCGTTGATCAACGATTGGGTCAATCCACCAGGCGTCTGGATCGTCACTTCATGCAATCTAACGAATCTTTCCAACAACTTGGCCTGGCCGACGATCCACCCGAGTCTGGCACCGGGGGCCAACACCTTCGAGAAAGAGTCCAATCTAATGACTCTACCCTCGGTGTCGAGAGACAAGAACGAAGGAACCAACCCATTGATAAAGTCTTCCTTGGTACCGGCAAACTTGGTGTTTCTCGACTCCTTGTTGGCGGTGTACTTTTCCATCTGCAAAAAGTAGTAAGGCTCGTCTTCAATGATGATAAAGTCGTGCTTGACGGCAAGGGCATAGATTTCCCTTCTTCTTTCAATCTGGAGCGAAGATCCCGTAGGGTTTTGGCCGGTGGAGATGGTGTACAACAACTTGGGCTTGGTGCCGACCCAGTTGTCCAACAATTGGGTCAACGCCGATGGAATGATACCGTAGTCGTCAACCTGGATGGGGATGGTGTTGATTCCCTGGGCATTGGCGGCTTCCAAAGACGATGGGAAGGTGTATTCTTCGACCAAGATCGGGTCACCACGAGTCACAAACGTTCTCAAGGTGGCATCCCACGATTGGGTGTTACCCACCGAGAGAATGAGGTCCCAATCGGCGTAGGGAGGTGCGTGGATCGAGTCGGTGTGTTCCTTCAAGAAATCAAGGATTTCCGGCTGGCCCTCGGTAAACCCGTACTGCAATGATCTGGCCAACTCGATGTCTTTGTTGGCCTTGACGTTGTTGGCAGCACGCTTGTGGACCTCAACCACCGTCTTGTCTTGTTCGGTGATGGTGGCCCCAATCCCGTTGGGGAAAGTGGGAGTAGGCACGTCGGCCGAGACTTTTTCAAACGGGAAGTAGTCTGCCAATGGTAAGCCGCCGCCCAAGAACGTCAAGCCGGGCTGGCCATAGTACTTGAAGGCGCCTTTCAAGGGCGAGTTCTGTCTGGCGCGGGCTTCTTCAGATAACAAGTGCGATAAGTCTTTGGAACTAGGCTTGGTCATGGTGGTATCTACAAACGAGATAGGTGGCAGGATTGTGTAAACTGTCAAAAACGGCACCGGGGCGCTCGAGGAATTCTCCACAATTTATATACCTGAAGATGAGTAATCGTGCCGCACTGTTGTTGCCGACAATAACCGCTATCTGCCAGAGGTCCTGCATTTGCGCCCCATGTTATCTCGGGGTTGCACGCCGTATGCGACGTTATCTCTGCCGTAAACGGAATGTCGAAGCACCGCGGTGGGGTACGTTTGTATGGCCAGCTTGGCGGTTGCAACCTCGGGGTGTGGGGACGACGTCACGGGTGGTGGGCCAAATGGGGCAACAGCTGGGCGGTACGGCCGTTTTAGGGCCCGTCGCGTCAATTCGACCCATCGCACTTGACACTGGCGCGTAAATTCCCAGATCAAGAACTTTATATATGCCCATTACAACGACCAATGGTGGCCAAACAGCGGTTTTTCCACAAACAGGAACCGCCGGCGCCCGTGATGCCGGCGCCGTCGCTCTTTGTAGACGACAGCGATGACGAGAACGATGGTATCACCACACTGGCTGTCATGTCGCAACCGCCACTGACCACCACGCCCAGTCAAGACATGCATCGAGGCCTCCAGAGTCCACATCTGCCTGACCACGGCGTGAAACGGACACAAGAACAGGCCCAAACCAGCTCTCAGATTGACGACTTGAGCGTCCGCATGGCGGCCGAGTCCAAACGGCTCAAACTCGAGTCGACGAGGGTCGAATGGCACAAGTTCATCGGCTCGATGGTGATCCAGGCATGGGCAACCAGACCGTCGATGAAACCACTCCAGCAGGCAGAAAGGATGGTTCTCAAACGGCTCATCCCAAGAAACGCGTCCATGAACAATTCCTCCATCATCAGACTCTGTACCATTCCCAAGTTCGAAGACGATCCAGGAAGAGAAATCGGCAGAATCCCCGAGGACCTCACGCGTGTCTTCTCTCCATTGTTTGACTTGAACATTGCCAGCTTTGAAACAACCATTGTGGAGGGCACGAAACGCCGGTTGTCTACGGGTGACTCATTTATTATCCAGATTGACATCTTCTTGAATGATGCGGCATTCAAACCAACCACCATGGCCGATGTGGACTTGAAATCGGCCAAACGACAAGAAAAGAACAATTCTATACGGACAGGCTTCAAGTTTAGCTTGGAGTCCCTGGACGAAGCCGTGTTGCGTTTACGCCAATTTGCATTATCTAAACTATTCGAAAGACTCTCGATCAAACCTACCAAATTGACCAGTGATAGTGAAGATACCACCATGGTGGATAACGAGGCTATAGCAATAGACTCCGAAAGTGACAATGATGACGTTAAACCTGGTGAAGAAGTCAACCTTGACCGCTTAAAAGAGTTTTACCAGGAAAACAACGAGTCCAAATTGCTCACAAGTTTACCTGACACAACGAAACCACCATCGTCAAACTTCAAGCTTGATCTCAGACAATACCAGCGCCATGGGTTGTCTTGGATGCTTACACGTGAAAAGGAAATAGACATCTTGGAGGAACTCGCATCGGACAATGACCAGTCCCTTTCCACCCAATCAAAAAGAAATATCCAGGAGAGAGAAGAAGGGATAATGAATCCCTTGTGGAGGAGATACCGATGGCCCTCTGATGTTTCCGTCACCAGATCCAGCAATGAGATTGATGAAAAGTATTTCTACGCCAACATGTACAATGGTGAAATGTCCCTCAACAAACCGATGATCAAATCGATGCTCAAGGGCGGTATTTTGGCTGATGAAATGGGACTTGGGAAAACTATATCTGCATTGTCGTTAATCAACTCGGTTCCGACCGATTTGGCCTACGACCACCACCGTAAGCCCTTATCATCAAAGCCATATGCATCTAAAACTACATTAATCGTGGTGCCGATGTCTTTGTTATCACAATGGAGGAAAGAATTCGACAAGGCCAATAATAACCAGCAGTATTTCTGTCATATCTACTACGGTGATTCAACCGAAGCCAACTTGTCACACTTGTTGTGCAAAAAATCCAAGGATATTCCCGTTGTTATGCTCACCACATACGGTACCGTTGTTAACGAATACAACCGTTTATCGCGTACACGTCTTTCTAACGGTGAATTGGCACCTAAGGGTCTTTACTCGGTGGATTATTTTCGTATTATTCTCGACGAGGGCCATAATATAAGAAACAGAAATACCAAGACTGCCAAATCGCTCTACGAACTTCACCTGGATAGAAGATGGATTTTGACGGGGACCCCAATTATTAATCGCCTCGATGACTTATACTCCCTCGTCAAGTTTTTAGAGTTGGATCCGTGGTGCAACTTCTCGTACTGGAAAACGTTTGTGACTCTTCCATTTGAGCAAAAGAAAATCACCCAAACGTTGGACGTCATCAAATCAATCTTGGAACCAATATTCTTGAGAAGAACTAAGAGCATGAAAGGTGCCGATGGGAAACCCCTCGTGGAACTTCCGCCAAAGCAGGTTTTGATTGAAGAGATTAGTTTCAACGAAAGAGAAGAACAGTTGTACAATTTATTCAAGGTACGAGCCAACATGTCTTTCAAGGAAGGGTTGAAGAGTGGTCAGTTGCTTAAACAGTACACTCAAATTCTCACCCATATTCTTAGATTGCGTCAAATTTGTTGTCATATGGATTTGGTCGGTACCGCTCATGAAATGGAAGATGACACACAGGAAAATACTGATGATGAGCAGCTTGTCAAGGATTTCAAGGCTAAGAAAGAGGTTGAAGGGTTCAAAAACGATACTGAAATGAGACAAGTGATGTACAACTTGTATGAAAAGCTTGATATTGAAAACTCTGAATGTTCAATTTGCACTCAAACACCAATCTCTATTGGCGAGCTCGCCGTGACTGCCTGTGGCCATACTTACTGTTTGACATGTATACTTGAGCACATTGACTTTCAATCAGAACTTGACAAGGAAGCCTTATGTCCGCTTTGTCGGGAGTCAATTTCGAAATATAAACTCTTCCGGGCCCGTCTGAGAGAGACATCGGGCAAAGAAATTAGGTTCCACACTCGGGAAGAATTGGACGACCCTAGCAAGAAGTATACTTTCCAGCTTTATTTGTTTGATCCCGAAAAGACATCGTCCAAGATCCAGGCCTTGATTTCACATCTTAGGGTGATTAAAGACCAGAGTCCAGGAGAAAGAGTTATTGTATTTTCTCAATTCTCGTCATATTTGGATATCATCCAGAATGAATTGAAAATGCAAGGCGGGAAGGACTTTATCGTATACAAATTTGACGGGAGATTACACATGAATGAGCGCCAGAAACTCTTGGACAAATTTGCCGAGACTGACAGTTCGCAAGCAGATAAAGTTATTGTGTTGTTACTTTCATTGAAGGCGGGTGGAGTTGGTTTGAACTTAACGTCTGCCTCAAGGGCGTTCATGATGGATCCATGGTGGTCACCGAGTGTGGAAGACCAAGCTATAGACAGAATCCATAGAATCGGCCAAAATGAGAGCGTCAAGGTTACACGGTTCATAATGAAGAACAGCATTGAAACCAAAATGCTCAAGATTCAGGAACGAAAGAAACAGATTGGTGAAGCCGTCGGTGCCGAGGAAGAAGAAAGAAGAAAGAGAAGAATTGAAGAGATACAAATTCTTTTTGAGGAATAAACCGTATATAAAGCCTAAATACCTATTTTTTCACAGGGGCACATTCCCTCTTCAACCATTTGTAGGTATAACTTTGGGAATCGAACGATTCATGTAATTCATCCCAAATACTGGTGTGGTAATCATTAAGCCAGGTAATTTCGTCGTCAGTCAAGATAGAGACGTCAATCAAACGTCTACAGAATGGAACTCTGGTGATGGACTCAAATTCCAAAAATTGCTTACCGTTGTAGATGCGTCCGCTGTCCTTGATAACAACGACGTTTTCCAAACGGATACCGTATTCACCGTCTTCGTAGTAACCTGGTTCATTGGACAAGATTTGGCCGGGCTTGAGGGGGTGAGCAGCAGCGTTTGGTCTAGGGCCGATACCGATAGGACCTTCGTGAACATTCAAGAAGGCACCAATACCGTGGGAAGTACCGTGGCCGTAATCCAAACCAAATTTCCAGAGATGTTGTCTAGCAATAGAATCGATCAAGTTACCAGTGGTGTTTTCTGGGAACTTCAAGTCGGCCAATGCAATGTGTCCCTTCAACACAAGAGTATAATTTTGAATTTCTTCCTTGGCAGGAGTACCAAAATGAAGAGTACGGGTAGTGTCAGTAGTACCTTCCAAAAATTGGGAACCGGAGTCATTCAAGTAGATCTTATTAGGGTTGATGGTGGCACAAGAGCCTCGGTTTGGCTTGTAATGAATAATAGCACCGTTGGCACCGGTAGCACTGATGGTTGTGAAAGACAAACCCTTAAAGTTTTCTTCTTGTTGTCTGAATTCGGTTAATTTGTCATCTGCAGTCACTTCATCAATCAATTCTTGGTGTTCGACCAATTGTTGTTCCAACCATGAAAAAAACTTGACAAGAGCTCTACCGTCCTTCAAGTGGGCAACCTTGGCACCCTTGATTTCGGTTTCGTTCTTGATGGATTTGAGATCTTCAATTGGTGATAAGCCTTGAGTGAAGCCACACTTCAAGTTTCTGATGGTTTCCCAGTTGGAGTTGCTTGGAACCAAAAATTGCTTGTTAGAGACTTTGAAGTCCTTGGAAATAGTGAGTAAATGACTGTAGAAGGAGGTATAAGGCAAGACTTGTATGTTGTTTGCTTTCAAACTGGCCAAAGTCTCTGGGATTAATCTTTTTTCATCAACAAACAACACGGTTCCGTTGTTCTTGGTAATTATCATATAACTGTAGAAAACTGGGTTGTATTCGATATCTTGCCCTCTCAAATTCAATAACCAGGCAACTTCATCCAACGCAGTAACCACCAATCCTTCAACATTAGATAATTCAAACGTTTGTTTCTTGACATTTTGTAATTTGTCGGCCAATTGTTGACCAGAGTACTTCAAATCTAAAACATCTATCTTCTTGGTAGAATTGGAAGCAGGTAATTGTTCAAATTGTTCCCAAATCTTATCCACCAAGTTGTCAGTGACAGCAACCAATTCGACTTCAGCTCTACCATTAGTCTTTTGAACGGCAGCCTTCACTACAGCGTGAATCTTTTGGTGGAGTTGGTAAGAAACCAATCTAGGATCGACACCGATTTGGACCTTTGAACCGCTATCCAAACTAAGCTGGACGGCCTGGTTCACAGCCCATTCTTGCCAAGTAGGTTGGTCCTTGTCGCCTTGTTTCAAGAGCAACCAGTTAAAGTCCAACTCGTTGTTGGCCTGGTTAAAGTATCTACCATCGGTAGAAAGGGCAGCCAAACCTTCAGGAGATTCGTTCATACTGGTGATATCTCTGGTGACAATGGCAACACCGGCACTTCCCAGGAAGCCACTGATGAAAGCTCTCTTTTGGTCAAAGGGAGAAACGTATTCCGACTGGTGCTGGTCTTCAGAGGGGATGATGTAGACGGCCAAGCTGTGTTCGGCCATTTGACTTCTCAAGGCCTGCAAACGGCCAGAAGTGTTGATTTCCTTGGTCTCTGGCAAACACAATGAACCAACGTCGATGACAGATGGCTTTCTCGAGCCGGGGCGGGAGCCTCCTATGCTTCCGTGGGCTCTTTTGATATTAATCTTTTGCATAAACAAAGTAGATCTTCTGTTGCTTCTGGACAATAATCCAGGAGAACAGGTACAGTTCAGACAGTGATTTCTGGACACACGAGACATTATGTTCTAGAGGTTTAGGTTGGGGTCTGGACGGATATTTGTAATGTAAAGTAACTGGTTGGGTGGGATAAAAAGAAAAAATGCGTCACGTGTGTGCCGTACGATAGTTATCTTCACCATCAGCCATAATACGAGTCATAACTAGGCTGAAAATGGCAGTTTATCCTGCATATACGCCACGGCACTGCAATATCCGATTTTCAACCAGCAACTTCGATTGAGCGGCGTGGTTGCTGGTGCATCGATTTGACGGAGTGCACACAATCAAATCATTTAGCCAAGAGTGCACATAATACCAAACCTGTAATTCAAATCATTCAACTTGAAAGTGTTGTGTAATGTAACGTACGCCAGTCATGAGCGATTGGAAAATAGACCATATAGTGGAGGTATGTATAGCGTTGGGCAGATTTTGAGGATCCACTAACATTAGGCAATTGAAACCCTCTACTCAACAAACAATTCCAAACAAGTCCAAAAACTACAGGATGTACTCCTACCAGTCCAGAAATCAAGTAATGCCGATCATTTAGCCCAGCTACTCCTCAAGCACCCTTCCAAGCATTGTAAATATTTTGGTGCGTTGACATATGCCGTATTTATCACTACCCATTTTGAATCCAGCGATAAACAGGTTGCCCTGATTGTCGATGATCTTCTCGGCTCGGTGTTGGCATTAGCGTTTGAGGATCCAAACGAATACGACGGAAATTTGTTCATTATCAAGAAACTTCTTAGTGACTTATCGTTGGTGTATATCACACATAACACTCAAGATCCGGTGACCCTTTTGACTAATAAATTTCTCCCCAAACCGTTGGATCAAAGTGTTCACTTTTTGAGTGAAAAGCACATCAATCTTATCATCATGTTCAGTTCCATCGTGGTCGAAGACATCTGTAAAAAAGAGAGTGTACCGAACCAAGTACATGAGTCTATCGCCACTAGTCTTTTCCCTACATTCAACACGATTTTGATATATTTACTCAATCGGTCAGAAGTTCCTCCATCTACAAATACGGTTTGTTTGAATGCAATTAATTCCTGGGTGATGTATATCTCATACGCAGAAACAAATTCAAACCAACGTTACACCGAAGTTGCCAATCTCGTCCACTTTATTCTTAAAGAATTGAACCGTTTTGCCATCACTGTAGAAAACATTGACACCCTCAATAGCACATTCACAGTGCTCACAGAAGTTTTAGAGACAAACCCACGCATGTTAAATGACTATAAGGCAGCGCTCAATGCTATCTTCTTTGCGGAAAACAATCTTGGCTTGACGTTTGTCAGCTCGATTGTTCAGAATCCCGAAAAGCACGAAGAGTATTCCGACGAGGTGGAAAATTACATTAACTTGCTCATCGCCTACTTGAACTGGAATCTACTTTTCTTAACAAGAAACATTCTAAATGATGAAGTGTTTCGAATCTTCAATATTATATTACTATTGACAGACTATCCAGGTTTGGCGATTACCGAAGAAAAGATCAGTGAACAATTTTTACCGTTTTGGGAAGAAGTACATAATATGTTTGCTGACGACGCTGAAGTGGTCCAAAACTTAATGGGGGACCAACATCCAGACTACTTAGTCAAACGGGATGATCTATTGACAAGGGTTGCATTCATATACTGGAGGAAATGTCTTTTTTACGAAAATGCCCCACCAGAATTTGTTCACTATCGATTACAGGTGTCTGAATTATTCATCTTGCTATACTCCATACTCAGTGAGCAATTTTATTCAATTGTTACCCAACATATTGCCGACATATTAGTACAGTGCCAAAGTAAACCTACGGCAGAGTTACTTATTGACATAGAAGCGTCGGTCTACTTTATGTTTAAGATAACTGACGACTTAACGTTCTACGACGATGATTCTACAAGCGCATTAGTACCTAACATTCACAGAGTCTTCCAACACCAATTAATTCAAACCGTGGAACATTCGATCAGTACAGTATTGGTAGAACAACAAGTCCATCAAATTCATGTTACGATGTTGAATTATCTTACTTCAATTCAGTTTTTCTTTTCTACACCATCGGGAAGTGAATACTTAATTAGTACGTTTGAATTTTTGTTCTCGATCATCCTCAATAACAAAGGCAATCTTGCCTTAATTGCTTCCAAAACAGTTTTAAAAATATGTCAGAATACTAAGGAAAGCCTAGCTGTGTTTCTTCCCAATTTGGAAGTCATCCTCAAGGGAATGTTGGGCAACATCGAGATTGATAATTTGATTCGTGAACGCATGATCAATTCATATGTGTCGATAGCCCATTCTGTCAAGGATCCGGTTAAGTTTGGTGATGTGATTTACAGTCTCTTGGTCCAAATAAATGAAATGGCCGTTATTCTTATGAGTAATCCATCGTCGTTGGTTCCTAAAGCGATGCCGCAGGCGCAGGCGTCCGAACATTTGGAAGATTATGCCCTCAGTCTTCTTGCTTGCATAAATGAAATCGGAAAAGCTTCCCAATTGCCCGAAGAAATTCTGGATTACTTTACCCCGGAGCAATTGAATCAAAATAACCTTTACTGGCAGCAGGATCCACATAATATAAAAGAATCAATTCTTATGAGCTTAAATCAATTATCCATCAATTTTGATCCGTTGGCCAATAACACTATGGTCACTGAAAGATGTTGCAATATCTTGAAAAATGGTCTCACTGAACCCGTTGATGGACCATTCAAATTCACCTTGGAATCAATTGTTGGCTATCTTACTACTAAAATTGACAAATGCAACTCGGATTCGATTCCATACATTTATAAATTGGTTGAAACCATTATTATTACCAATGGTAGTATGGCTTCGCCTGATGCGATTAATGGCATGTTGCAAGACATCTTTGTTAAGAAAATGGCTCTTATCGCCGAAGACATTGACTTAATCAAGGCCAGTATTGATTTATTTGCCACAATAATAGAAAGATATCCTTCCTTACTTGTGCATCTTCCTATTTTTAAGGGAGAAATCATCAACTTTGCCCTATTAGGGCTCAAATATCATGAAACATTTATAATCAAAGCATCGGGTAAGTTCTGGATTAATTTACTCAATTTGAAAAGGGGAAATGCTGAAGATTGTGCTGCTGTACAAGCTCTATTTCTTGAGCAAATGGTTGGGGAAGGTACTTTGGGTTTCACATTCACTGACATCTTGTTAAGTTCCTTTCTAGATAATCCCCGTTCCAACCTTGACCAGTTTTATCAGGTGTTCCGCCGTTTAATCGGTAAATTTCCTTTACAATTAAAAACATGGCTTAAAGTCAGCTTAAGCAGGCAAGAAAAGCACCCAGAAACAAATATCGATCACTTCATCAATAAGTTAATGCTAACTAGAGGTCAAAGACAAGCAAATGATGTACTAAAACAGTTCTGGCTAGAACATAACGGTTTAATAGACTATCGCAAATAATATCAATATAATTCACATCCATAAACAAAATATACACGAGCTTACAAAACACCTATTATCTAGCTCAATAATCCATCCAACTCCTTGCACAAAGCTTCAGCTTCTTGGTTAAAGTCAATGTGATCAACTCCCACGGCTTGGTATCTGACTCTGATGGTATCATTATACGTGTCTTGTCTGGCTCTGATTCTGAAGCCATATTCTCTGAATGAAATGCTGCTGACCTTATCTTGGAAAGAATGATCGCTTGGGTCTTCGGCATTCAGTTGCTTCAACTTCATTAACTCACCTGCGTCGATACCAAATAAGCTTCTGGCCTCTTGGTCGAATAAGGTCAACCAGAGCTGCCCAGACGTATCAGTAACACAGATATTGAAGATGTAACGGTACGTAGGTTCGCTGAAATTGGTATCACATCTTTCACATCTCCAAGTACCATCGGATTGTTCGACCAATTTTCTGTTACACTGCTGGGCTGATCTGGCAGGTTGTGACGCGTTTGGCTGAACGGTTTGTGGGCATGCCGGGTAACTAAAGTTTTCATGTTTGGTAAAACTTATAGTGGCCTTGATACTAAAGTAGTCAGGCTTTTCGGACTTACCCAAGTTTTCTTCCTGGGCTTCGGCAATCAACTTACGGTTGCTGATTTGATTGTTTCCAGTAGACTCGACCTTCATACTCTTAAAGTTCTCGTTGATACCTTCGTTATCGTACCAACCCTTCAATTGGTATGACTCGGGAGTTTCAGGGTTAGCAATCAAAGAACCAGCTTGAGTAAGAGTCAAGGATCTACCATTGAAATCTTGAACTTTACAACTCTTGAAGGCAATAACAGACCCCTCAGGAACATTGAAATCAATGGCGGTTCCATTCCATAAACCAACATCAATGGCAAATCCAGTCTCATCAACAATTGTAATGTTTCTTCTGTCAAAGGCCTTACCAGTTGACTTGGCCGTGATCTGGAAAGATTCATTCACTGTCTTCAAAGCACCGATGACATCAACGATAGCGTTAGGCTCGAGGTTTTGAACTTGGTTTAATTTGACAAAATTAAAATGAAGCTTTGGGACATTCGAGGTATCAAAACATTCCGTGATTTCAGAATCTCTTTCCAAGGACAATTCGTAAGGATGGGAAAGATGGTTAAATTTCTTCTTCGAAGCTTGGACTCTGCCCTTGGTGATATAGTAAACTTTACCTTCTTCAAGAAGCTTGTAGTATTTTTCAGCAAGGTCGTTGAAAGCCGTTGCTCTAATTTCATCGGATTCATCCAAGAAGTTAACATTGAACAACTTACCTTCACCTCTGGCGTTCGACCAAGTTCTAAGGTCACCCTTGTAAGAGACTCTTGCCTTGATGAGCCAGTTGTTCTGGTATGGAGACAAAGATTCAATAGGAGCAATTCTTCCGGGAGGCTTGCCTTGCTGGTTGGCAGCTTGTGGTGGTGGTTGTTGGTACGATTGTTGTGGTGGAGCCAGTTGGTTGTCAGAGAACGAACCTGGAGCAGGCGATTGACTCTTTTTAGACAATTGTAAATTGTCTTCTTCAGCATGATCGGCGAAGTAGGTGTCAACACTAATAAAATCTTTAGGGTTGACCTTGTCTCCGGCCGAGGCAACTAATTCGAGTGATTTAATAAGAACTATGTGCTTCTGGGTGGAAAACGTATTAAAATCATTGATTTGAATAACACTGTATCTGTCAATACTATTGTTATTGACATATGGGATACACGACTCGTCGATCAACCCATGACCCAAGTAGACACCATCGGTGATCAAAATTCTAAATTTCTTCAATTCATTGTTCAAATACACTGGTTTAAGATTGGTAATTTGGACCACAAGAGGCGTCTGGACGGATTCTCTTGTTGACTTGGAAAACAAGTCCTTGAGTGCTCCTTTCGAGAGTGAATATGACATGTCTAGTGGAAGAAGTAAGTATTCGTGAATGGTACGCGCCACCGATATAATTTACGCGTTTGGATATTTTGCTTCAAATAATTGTTATGCAGGACAAGCACAACATGCGTGCGGCGGCCGTGCCCGGCACCGCTCTTTACATCATACACTGTACTAACTTGAACCATTTATAATATACTAAAAAAAGACTCTTTGAATACCAATGTTGAACTGAATATGATATAGGTTAAACGGCTGTCAAGGCTGGAGTTGAACCAGCACCGTTTGGAATTTGAGGACGGAACTCTTCTAGAATTCTACTTGACTCTAAGATTATAATTTGGGTTGAACACCAACTGCATTGAATAACTCATCTCTCTCGTTAATCTTGACAGCTCCACTCTTCAATAAAGCTTTAGTCAAGTCATCGATCAAGTCATCGCAGTTTTCAATACCAATACACAATCTGATCAAGTCTTCTGGGAATTCTCTTTCTTCTCTGGTTTTAGCGTCGATGGATGCGTGGGACATTTTGCAAGGCATGGAGATCAACGAGTTGACACACCCAAATGAGACGGCAATGCCGAAAATTTCGGTGCTTTCCACAATCTTTTCTGATGTCTTGACGCTACCGGTTTCAAAACTCAAGACACCACCAAACCCTCTACACATTGAGGCGTGGATTTCGTATTGTGGATGAGACTTGAGACCCGGATATCTCACCTTAAAGCCAATGTTCTGTAAGAATTCGGCAATTCTGAAGCAGTTTTGCTGTTGTCTTTCAACTCTAACAGCGAGTGTTCTCAAACCTCTGCTCAACAACCAGCAATCAAATGGAGCAAGACCACACCCGGTAGAATTTATAACAAAGTAGACCTGTTCAGCCAACTTGGCGGAACGGGTACCGATGATACCGGCCATAATATCGTGATGACCGTTGAGGTATTTCGTGGCGGACTCATACTGGATATCAACACCCAAGTCCAACGGAGTCATTAAAATTGGCGACATCATGGTGTTGTCAAACACCACAATACATTCTGGGTTGACCTTGTGGGCGTGCTCGGCGATTGCTCTGACGTCAGCGACCTTGATCAAGGGGTTGGTTGGCGATTCCAAAAAGATCATTCTAGTGGTGGTAGTAATTTTGGACTTGATCAACTCGGTGTTGGTGGTATCGTGATGACCTACCTTTATGTCTCCCTTGTTGTGCATGTACGTCAACAATCTGTGGGTACCTCCGTATAAGTCGTCTCCGGCTATCACTTCATCACCGGGCTTCAACAATCTCGTAATCACATCAAGACACCCCATACCGGAGGTCACGGCAAAAGTCTGGCTTGCCTTCATGATCTTGGCCATGTGGTTCTGTAAATGGGTTCTCGTAGGATTCCCCGATCTTGTGTAGTCGTACTCTCCCATGTTTGACAATGATGCCTGCTTGAAAGTAGCCGATTGGTACAACGGAGGCACCGATGCCTGGTACTGGTCGGTGGACTTGGCAAACACTAACTCTGTTTCAACGCTATATGACTTCTTGGGCATTCTGTTGAAGATAATTGTGTATGGATTCCTCAAAACAATTTTTCACCTTATGAAGTAATCAGTGAGTCAAAAATGAAGGATGTTATCAGTGCGCGTGACAGGAAAAACGTGCCAATCGTCACGTTCTCAAAATACTGTGAATCGTATACATAGTTAAGGGTAGGTTTATGGAAAATGCTTTTTATATTAAATAGGTTCTAGCTACAGCGGAAGAAGACTGCTTACAAGTCAGCTCTAGTCACCTTACCAATATCATGAGGTTCGGCGCCCAACAAAACCTTGGCGCCCGAGAATGGCTCACAGCTCTCTCTGCCACTAACAGGACCCATAGTGACTTCCTTACCGGCCTGCAAGTCCTTCAACAATTGAACGGTCTTTTCTGGAGTCAAGTCTTCGTGGAAGTCGTCGTTGACAGCCAACATTGGAGCGTTGACACAGGCTCCCAAACATTCGACTTCTTGGAAGGTGAACAAACCGTCCTTGGTGGTTTGGCCCGGCTTGATGTTTAAAGTCTTGGTGACAGCTTCCATGACGCCATCAGAACCACACAACTGACAAGGAGTGGTTGTACAGACTTGGATGTTATATTTGCCCATAGGCTTTCTGTTGAACATGGTGTAAAAGGTAGCGACTTCGTAGACTCTCATTGGTGGCATGTCCAACATCTTGGCAACGTAGTTCATTACCGAGATAGAGGTGAACCCTAATTGACGTTGGCCCAAGTCCAACAAAGGCATGGTGGCTCCCTTCTTATATTGTGGTGGGTATTTGGCTATGATAGCTTCGGCTCTCTTCAAGTTTTCCGAGCTGAATTCGAATGGAAGGTTGGCATTGTCTTCTTTGATGTCTCTGTGGACCGAGATAATCGACGAGTATCTTTTGTTTACCAACGAAACTGGTCTTGCGATTCTAGCAAAACGAAGCATGATGTATATGATGTGATGTGTTGAGGGGTGGTTCGGGATAGGATGCTCTCGGAGGACTTTGTGGATGAAGGTAGTTGGCTAATGCTTGTGATGACACCGTCTATGTATAATATGGCTTAATGCCTGGTGGTTGTTGTCTACGGTGGAGAGGTACTGGCGAAGTTTTTTTTTCTTTTTCATTTGTATGTATAATAACCATTTGGGCATAATTGATTGGCTGTATTTGTGTACAGGATTTCGAATATTTTGTCCTTGCACTTTTCCTTTATATATGGGGCTATTGGCTGCAAACTCCCGTTGCCGTGGGGACAACAGAAACGGTGGTTTCGGCGCTATTCTGGTAGAAATCGCTATATACGTTGGAATATTGTGGCAGCTGTTTTGTGGCCACTGGATACTGCGGTCCTTCAACAGAATGGACCACCCCGCTATCCAGCTCATACTCGGCCAATAACACTTGGTTCTCATCCAAGTCAATCACGGCATAGTAATACTTGAGAATAACGTTGGGGAGCGTACCAGTGTACAACCCGGTGTCGCCGATATCCACTGGAATCAAATTGAGTCCGGCGTACTTGACTGATCCAAAGTATTGCGTGTCACCTATGAGATCTACCAACGGGAACGTCACTTGTATTCCAGTAATAGATACCGTGACTTTAACCAGCTCGATCTTGGCATATGGGAAGTACAAGTATCCTTCGTATTCCTTGTACTTGCCCAACACTGCAACAATGTTGTTGAAAATAGGCTCTGTAGTAACAAATACGTTGGCCCCCGTGTCGATGTTGTAGGCCAATCTCTGGCTCGACACAATGGTAGAGTCCAACTCAATTGAGTTCACCGTTACTGAAATGCTGGTAAAATCCAGTCTCGCCTTGGTGGGTCCTATATCTTTGATGATGGGGGTTTTGTACAAGGGTTGTTTGTACTTGGACTCGATTGCTCCAAAAATAACTGATGGGTTCAGCGACCTGCCGTCAATACTGTAGACGTTGTGTTTAATTGCTCCGCTACTCTTCAAGCGAGCCGGGATATTGGGATATTGTCCCATCGCCTGAGCGTCGGGAGTAGCGTATCCGATGCCCATAATCCCACTAAACGAGTCTAACTCGTCTGGGCCAGCTTCAGTGTAGCCAAAGGTATAGTTGTCAACAGTAATGTTTGCCAAAAGGATTGTTTCGAACGATTTCAAAATGGTCAAGTCGCCAGTCGATCCATACCCGGTAGGAAAGTTTTGGCCACTACTCAAGAAAGTCGACGATTTCTCGTGGTTATAGGTAGACGCTGAAATAACCAAATCGGATGAGCCGGAATCTAGCGGAATGTCCGAAATCAATTGTGGTGGAGTACCGATATAGAAATCTTGTACAAAGTAAACTCCATCGTGATGAATGAGGTTAAGCTCAATAATGTCACTTTTTGCAACATTTAGTAAAAATACAATAATTAGCAACAACATTTCTTTACCGTTTGTTCATCCTAGTGGAGATGACACTTATATACCACTGGTTTGGCCAAATGTGTTGTGGTTGATTGATGTTTGAACAATTACCGTTTTGAGGATCGACAATGATTGCAAAAATTGGCCAAGTAACACAAAAGTAAAGATCCAGAGAATCATCTCGTACTAAACTTCCCAGCGTAGCAAACAATAAGGTTAATGGCTCTGCCTCCACTTTAACAGCAATAAGGTTTGTCTCTATTAGTAATTTCTTGTCTAGTCCGTGGAGGCACCCATCGTATGTCCACCCTGGTAGACTCCAGTGACAGTGGGAAGGCTCCGGCCACAGTTACCACTGTTTACGTTTCCCTTCCAATTAGAGAAGTGGTGATCTTGACGTAAACAGACAACATTTACAAACCATGTTGCTTCCTAAACCCCACATCTTCATTGTAGCACCAAACATAGTTTCACGGTTTACTGTGCTGGTTCAAAAGTGCTGGGGATGGGTCGCCGCCTGCATATAATTAAGTGAATTCACAGAACAAACTCCTTCATTACTACTCCCCAGGGTATTAGTGTACGCCTTATTGTCGAGAACCCGAGCTGAAACAGCAGGCAGCCACAATCCATTTAACCATCAATATCCCTGCTGCCGAACACAACTCCACCACATGAGTAACAACCATACAGAACCACCCAATCCCGGACGACATATATTGGAGACACCCAAGTCTCCGTCAAGATCCACACGGATGACAGACCCGCCACGGTTGAACGAGACGCTGCTACCGTCATCCTCACCGAGGCGAAGAAACCAGAAGTCGATTTTCAGCGACAGATACATCCCCAACCGAACTGGTATTGATCTTCAAGCAGCCTTCAGTTTGACTAACCAGGATATATTGCCCGATCTCAGAAACACCAAGAACGCAGACAACGAAATAGAAATCCGCAAGGAAGAAGAGGCCAACAGGACGTTTTCAACCGTGCTAAAGGCCGAGCTTTTCGGCGATGCTGTGCCCATGACGACAGCCAACTTGACCACAAACGTCGCGGGCCTGCGCAGTACTACGAAGAACAACAACCGTCCCAACAGTACGGGAACAGTACTGTCTCGCACAGACTCCCTAACTGCCACCCCACCGCGCGTATCCACCACACCATCGGCCAATGCCAGCGCATCTAATAACACTGGCGGTGCTGGTGACGATATGGACGATATAACGAGTACGCCTCGGCGCAAAACCAACCTATTCACATACCAATCGCCGCAGAAACTGCGGCCCATTTCACGAGATCTCCAGAACGAACTCTACTCACTTTCCCCCGTTAGACAAGAGTCGCAGAAGTTGCTCTTGTCCCCTCAAAAGAAACCCCGTAACATCCTGAAAGTACCGTACCGTGTGCTAGATGCGCCCGAATTGTCCGATGACTTTTATCTTAACTTGGTGGACTGGGGACAGCAAGATATTTTGGCCGTGGGGTTGGGAGACAGCGTATACTTGTGGGACGGATCAACGCAA
Organism: Teunomyces cretensis; assembly: GCA_003706575.2. Taxonomy (NCBI): domain Eukaryota; kingdom Fungi; phylum Ascomycota; class Pichiomycetes; order Serinales; family Debaryomycetaceae; genus Teunomyces; species Teunomyces cretensis. The sequence continues at coordinate 221,918 of PPLT02000004.1, read as the reverse complement.
TCGGTCGATCGTCTCTGCAACTTGGCAAACAAGGACAAGGTGACGAGTTTGAACTGGATAGGTTCCGGGACTCACTTGGCCATTGGGACGTCGAAGGGCTTGGTGGAAATCTGGGACGCTACCAAGATCAAGTGCGTTCGTACGATGTCGGGCCACAGTCTTCGTGTGAGTTCTTTGGCATGGAACGAACATATACTTTCGAGTGGCTCGAGAGATAGGACAATTCTCAACCGTGATGTCAGAATCGAGAGCCATTACGTTAACAAGTTTGAAGGACACAAACAAGAAGTATGTGGATTGAAGTGGAACACCGAGGTCAATAAGTTGGCAAGTGGGGGCAACGACAACAAACTTATCATCTGGGATGCATTAAACACCAAGCCGTTGCACCAGTTTACCGACCATACTGCTGCGGTCAAGGCCATTGCTTGGTCACCCCACCAACGTGGAATCTTGGCCTCGGGAGGAGGCACAGCCGACAAGACCATCAAGACGTGGAACACCCTCACGGGGAACTTGGTCCATGACGTGAACACGGGGTCACAAGTGTGCAACTTGATCTGGTCGAAGAATTCCAACGAACTAGTGTCGACCCACGGCTATTCGCGTAACCAGATCATCGTGTGGAAGTACCCATCGATGCAGCAGATAGCCCAGTTGACGGGCCACACGTACCGGGTGCTTTACCTTTCACTTTCGCCCGATGGAGAGACCATAGTTACTGGGGCCGGAGACGAAACGCTCCGGTTCTGGAACGTGTTTGAGAAGAACAAGAACAACGATACCCCGTCGCTGGTATTGTTGGATGCATTTCTGCAGTTACGTTAATGACTAATAATACATTAATATACAAGAGAAAGGGACTGGTAAATCGGATTGGCAGTCGTCTTTTTTGTTTACACCAACAACGAAGCTGGGTTTAACATGCACTTATTTTGCGTAGGGTCGACGCCGTTGCTGTCGCACCACTGGGCTAGTTCGTCCAATGCCACGACAAACCCCTTGGAATCGCGCCGGATCAACTTCATGTACTGGAGACAGAACAAGATGTCTTCCTTGCGAAACCCCGTGATGTCGGCAAGCGAATTGAGGGTGAACGTCCTGCCCTGGAGCAGGTGGAGCAAGTAGGCGATCCGTTTAGACCAGAAACGGAGGTAGCTGAGCTTGCCGTAGGGCGAAAGCGGGAACTCGGGCCCGCTCTTGAGCTGTCCTGGGGTCACCTTGGCCGCAGCATACAGAAACTCGATAAGGAGCGACCCCAACCCGCGGCGTTGGTACGGCGGGAACACACAGATGCACGCAAGGTTGTTGTCGTTATCGTACGATAGCACCTCCTTGGAAAAGAACCCCATGGGGCGGTAAACGCCGCCGTCTTCGCCATAAACAATGTAGAAGTCAAAGTTATCGACGTTGTAGTACACCGACTTGTCGTCCAAGAAGAGCTTGCCAAAGAGCGATAAGTTCTGGCAGAACAACTGGTGGCGGAACCCACGTACTCTCCGGATCAAGTACAGCGATTTATCGTCGCGATACACGAGTTTGCCCGTCGTCGGCCGCTGTTTGTTCATGGCACACGCCGAGGTATGGTGGCGGATCTCGAGGGGCAGCGCCGTATACTTGAAGCAAAACTCGCACACATGGAGGAGATCAAGCCAATACTCGTCGGGATCAACCCCAGGAGACTCTTCGATGTGGCGTTTGCGGCGCAAGGACGGGTCTGCCGCTAGTCGGGCAGCAAAGCCGTACCCCAACGTCTTGTGACTGTAGTCGTGCGGACTAAAATACGCTGCGTTGCCGTACCACGTATCAAACTCGTAGCGGCCCCAGGCAACACGGCGGATGTTGCGCCGGGTGAGCACGCCGTAATATTCATCATGTTCTGGCGGCGACATAGCGAAATGCCCTCGAGGTCCCGGCCCAAAATTGAAATTACGCGTCGATTAAAATTATCGTCAGTGTCGGTTGATCAACAAATAGTTTATCCTTCAACAAACGACACAATGCCACCAAAGGGCTGGAGAAAAAATGCTGACGGCCAATACCCGCAGCCCAACAAGGACACCGAGCTTGTTTCCATCGACGATATCTTGTTCCCACGGAGCACCATCCAGAAGCTCGCCAAGTCCATCCTCAGCGATGACGACGCCAACATGATCATAGCCAAGGACTCGTTGTTGGCGCTCCAGAGATCGGCCACGGTCTACGTGTCCCACGTCTTGTTCCATGCCCGTATCAACGCCAAGAAACAGTTCCGCAAGACCGTCAACACCCAGGACGTGTTGGCAGCATTGGAACAGGCCGAGTTTGCCGGGTTCTTGCCCCAGGTCAAGCAGAGACTAACGGCGTATGAATCGGCGTTGGCCGTCAAGAAGCAACAAAAGGCTGACAGGACGGAATCCAAGAGAGATCCGGCTGAAGCCGTGGCAGAACTCGCTGACCACGACGACGACGTCCACGACGTTGACGAAATTGACGACGAGCCAGAAGTGCCTGAAACCATTGCTGCCAATCCCATTGAGGCGCTCAGCAGAGAAGAAGCCGAGTTGGCCGGCACGGATCCCGTCGAATCGAGCCATGATGACGACAACGACGACGACGACGAAGACAACGACCAAGAAGACGAAGATTAATATGTATTCTATATGCAATGGTTAAACAACAAGAAGCCACATTGGGATCCAAGTGCCAAATACACCAACAAAACACCGGTTCCGCCCAACATTAGCACAAATTTGGTCTTGCTGATCCACATCTTGCGCTTGATTTGTTGGGCCCGTTTTTGAAATACCAGCGACGACGTGGTGAGCCTGTCGGTCTGATCCACCAAGAGATTGAGCTTGTCGCCCCGGCTCAAGAGCTTGTTGATATTTTCCAACATCAACTCGCGGACCTCGTCAACTTCTTCGTTGGCAAGCAATAATTGATTGGGGTTTATGACATCCGGCTGCAATAACGGGTCAGTTTCACCACCGCCTTCCCGGGTGTTGGAGTAGTTATAGATATGCAGGTTTGATTCGTAATTCATTTCTTCAAATTTGATGATTTGGTTCATGTAGAGCTTAAACTCGCCGAGTTGCTGGCGGTCGGGCAGCGATTCGTTGCCGACATTGTTCTGTCTGAACTCAATATACTTGTCAGTGATCTTTTTCAACACATTAAGGATCAACGTCTTGTTGACCTGGGCGTGGGCAATCGAGGCAACGGTGATTAGGTCGCTGCTGCCGTCACTGTTGGTCAAGCTCTTTTTCATAAAGTAAAGCGATAGCTTGGTGTTGGTGACATTCTTGGCGGTAGCAATGGGGATTGAGCCCACCAACGTCTTGGAAGCATTTATAAGACCCAACTCCTGCGAGATGATCTCCGAACAGTTGAGGTTGTTGATGAGATGGACGAGCTGGTGGTTCTCATAGGTGTAGAGGGTCGTGGAATTAAGGGTCAACGTCGTGTGAATCACTAAAGTTAGTCGGATCATGCTATTTTGGGGAAATCAAATCTACTTACATCGCCTATAGAGCTCCTGTTGTGGCATGGTGAATGTTGAGTGGGAATCAGTGGTTTCCCCGTATTTGAAACGTCAGTCGGAGAAATGTCAAAATGTTGCATGTGATTATGGTCACGTGAAAAAGGCATCGGAAAAGTTTCCTAATACTATGCAGTCTCCGATGTACTTGATATATTTCACCATCCTTCCAGTTTACCTCGATTAAGTAGCCATGGGGAAGTACAGAAAGAGATTCAATGAGAAGGCCCGTGCAGGGATGCTTGCCAAACAGTCCGAGCTTAAACGGGTGCGTAATAAGCAGTTCACGCGACACTTGGAGGATGGTAATACTGAAGAGCCCGAGAAGTTAACCGAACTCTTCAATAACGAAAACTCCAATTCAGAAATCATCAAGCCCGTCACCGAGGAGGAAAGGGCAGAAAGGAAACGGAAACTTGAAGAACAATTGTACACCGCCAACGAAAAGGAAACCAAAATGTCCAGATCTAAGAAGAAACGGTTAGACAAGTATATCGAGCACCAGTTGAAGAGAGAAGAGAAGAAAACCTTGTTCGAAAAGTTATCACATACCAAGATGGATACCAGTCTCCTTACCGCATCTAAATTGTTAGGTAAGGGAAAACAGACCAGGAAAGAAGAGATGGTCGAAGCATTGGATTTGGAACGTCAAGGAAGAGGTGACGAACATACAAAACTGATATTATATGAGGAAAGAGAGGTCAAAAATTGGGAAGACGAACCTGAATTGTTTCAAAAGGGTGACTACCAGCTGTCTGAAGAAGAAGAAGAAGACGATATGGCCCAATTTGGCGACGATTCTTTCCCATCCACAGAGACCAAATCTTCCTTTGTGGACAATAGACCTGCAAAATTTGGAGGTGCTGGGTTCGGGTTTGGTTTTGGAAACTTGCCCAAGATAGAGAGAACCTCTAAGGCCACCCAAAAGAAGTACAGTTGGAGATTAAAGGTTGAAAAGGAAGAGAAGAAAAGACATAAAATAGAAGATGAAAACGATTTTGTCTCCTCAGAAGAGGAAGAAGACAACGACGAAGAGGATGGAAGCGAAGACGACGACGACGAAAATTCAGAAAATGAATCGGAAGAAGAAGAAGAAGAAGAAGAAGAAGTGTCTAACGCCGAAGTAGTCCAAGAAGAAGATGCCGAGTCCAACGACGATGATGAGGAGGATGAAGAAGAAAATTCCGATGACGACGAAGAAGATGATTCTGATGACGACGTCGATGATGATTCGGAAGAAGAATCCGACGAAGATCAACCAAGACTCTTGAAGAACAAGCCTAAGCATTCTAAAATAGCAGAGTCTTTCAAGAGCTGGGCCGAAGAACAAATGAAGAAGATGGATGGACACGAAGAAGGTGCTATGCCAGTTCTCTCGGAAGAAACCAAGGAATTGTATTCCAAACCAACATTGCATGAAGAGGATTTTGATCATTCTTCTGATGAGGAAGGATATATTCCTATCAACAAGGAACTTAAAAGAGAAGCATTTTTTGTTGATGTATCACGTTCAGAAGCAATCCAGAAACTGAGAATGAACTTACCAGTCTTTGGCGAAGAACATAAAATCATGGAGGCAGTCAATCATCATGATTGTATAGTCATTTGTGGTGAAACTGGTTCGGGTAAAACGACCCAAGTTCCTCAATTTTTATACGAAGCAGGTTTTGGAAACTCCGAAAACCCCACTTATCCTGGCATGATTGGTATCACACAACCAAGAAGAGTTGCGGCAGTTTCCATGGCACAGCGTGTCGGGAATGAACTTGGCGATCACGGAAAGAGAGTTGGTTACCAAGTCAGATTCGACAACACCATCAAGAATGAGGGCACTCCTGACGGGACTGCTATGAAATTTATGACAGATGGTGTTCTTTTACGTGAAATGATGGCTGACTTCTTACTAAACAAATATTCTGCCATCATAATTGATGAAGCACACGAAAGAAACGTCAATACCGATATTTTGATTGGTATGTTGAGTAGAGTTTTGAAATTGAGAAGGGAAAACCATACAAAGGATGGAAGCACCAAGCCATTGAAGTTGATCATCATGTCGGCTACTTTACGTGTTTCAGACTTCTCTGAAAACAAGCAATTGTTCAAGATACCTCCTCCAATCATCAAGGTGGACGCTAGACAATACCCTGTCAGTGTTCACTTCAACCGCCGTACGAATTACGACTACATGGAAGAAGCATACAAGAAAGCCTCCAAGATTCATCGTAAGTTACCTCCTGGTGGGATCTTGATATTTTTAACGGGGCAAAATGAGATTGTCTCTACTGTCAAGAAGTTGCGTAAGGAATTCCCCTTCCCCAACAAGTCTCACACCAAAGAAGTCTATAAAGGAGAAGAAGCTCCAATTATCAGACTTAATAAAAACACAGACCCAGAGGCCGAGGAAGTTGACTTTGCCGTGAACATGCAAGACATAGAAGAGAACGATGACTACGAATCGGAATCCGAGGAAGAAGGATTCGAAGAGACGTTGGAAGAGCACCAAACTGACAAAGATCCTTTGTATGTTCTTCCACTCTACTCGCTTTTACCAACCAAGGAGCAAATGAAGGTGTTTGATGAACCTCCCAAGGGAAGCAGATTATGTGTGGTAGCTACCAACGTTGCCGAGACGTCGCTTACCATTCCAGGCATAAGGTACGTTGTGGATTGTGGACGTGCTAAGGAACGTAAGTTCAACGAAGATAACGGCGTTCAATCTTTTGAAATTGATTGGATCTCGAAGGCTTCTTCTGACCAAAGAGCCGGTAGAGCTGGTAGAACCGGTCCAGGTCACTGCTACAGGCTCTTTTCTTCTGCCATTTACGAATCTTACTTTGAACAATTCAGTAAACCAGAAATCTTAAGAATGCCGTTTGAAAGTGTTGTGTTGACCATGAAGAGTATGGGAATTCACCAGGTATCCAATTTCCCCTTCCCTACCCCACCAGATAGATTGTCCCTTCACAAGGCAGAAAAGTTGTTGACTATTTTGGGAGCTCTAGACAAAGAGAAAAACATCACTGAATTGGGTAAGACTATGTCTCTATTCCCATTGAGTCCTCGTTTTGCCAAAATCTTAATTATTGGTAACCAGCATGGATGTCTTCCGTATATTATTGCGATTGTTTCTGCCTTGTCAGTCGGTGACCCATTTATTGGGGAAAACGAACTTGGAATTAGTACTCAGAAACCAAAGCAGAGAACTGAAGCCAACTCTGATGATGAAGAACCAGAAGAGGAATTGGAGGATGATATTGATGAAGAAGAGAGACGTAACACAAGATCGAAGTACAATAAGTCTAGAGCTACGTTTTCTCAATTGGATCCTACCAGTGATGGATTGATGCTCTTATCGGCAGTGTGTGCGTTTGATCACGTTCCAGATGACAAGAAGAATAGCTTCCTCTCTAACAATTTCTTGAGGGGAAAAGTCATGGAGGAAATCGTCAAATTGAGAAAACAGGTGGACTTTATTGTCAAGTCCAATACGATGCCCGACTCGATTGCTCATGTTTCTGAACTGAAGGGCATTAAGTTGGGTGTCCCAGATAAGAAACAGCTTGCTGCTATCAAGCAAATGATTGCATCTGGTTTCATCGACCAGACTGCCATTAGAGCTGATTTGGTTGATTCTGATATTTCCATAACCAACAGAACAGGAATCATCAATATTCCGTTTTCACCGGTATTCCCTGTCAATAAGTTTGAAGTGGAACAAGACCCATACGTTTACATACACCCAAACTCGATCTTGAACAAGCTGGGAAGCCAGCCAGGGTCGTACTTGATCTTCCAATCTTTGAATGTTGGCTCAAACCAAAAGGAGGGCCAGCAGCCTAAAATTAGAATGAAGCCATTGGTGGAAATAAAGGCCAAGAAGCTTGCAAACATCTCCAAGAACTCTCCGCTTTTGACTTACTCGAAACCTTTGGGCCATCCATACGCACCAAAGCTCATTAATGCCAATAAGCGTGAGTGTTACGTTGTGCCGCGTTTTGGTGCCGCTATCGGTTCCGGTGGTGTTGGTTGGGATTTGCCAGCCATTAAGGTAAACCAGGTCAAACAGCATGGAGCCTGGACTATAGAATAATAGTAATGTATAATAGTTTAACATTTATTTTTTGCAGCAACGGAGCCTAATTAGGTCCCAACACCATATGCAGGCCAAATCATCAATCGATGTTTGTTTTTGTTTTGGTAAAAACTTTTACCATACATAAATTAAAGACACATCATTGAGCCGCTACTATGGCCGGCAATGATAAGAAACCGACAATGAACAAGGATGAAGAATCCACTCACACACAGGAACCGCTCATTCCTCTGCATATACTAGATCCGGCATCACAGAGAAGATTCATAATATCGTTATTCATATTGATACAGAGCTGGAAAGTGTACGATGTCATACTACTCAACTCAGAGATATCTACAGATGCTCATGCATTGACCCCATTGAACAACTTTTCTTTTGTGATAAAGTATGCTTTCATAGATGGGCTCTTCTTGTGGCTACTTCCACTTTTCAATATTCAATACTTGAGATTTTCTCCGTTGAAAACGTTGATTTTAACCTTATTGCTAAATGGGATAACGCTTTTCTTGATAAGCAGTGCCACGGTGCCGTTTTTCAGTAGTTTAGTGTTACCATTGTGGAATTCTATAGCAAAAAAGCGAGAATTAACAATTGCGGGGGACGCCATAAGTTCGAGTAAATTGATCGACATGGATTCTCATTTTAAGGGTAAACTTACGATCCATTACTTGCCCGATTCCTCAGCAAAGTTTAACCCGTTTCACTTTGATAAAATATGCTTGGATCAAGCGACAAATCAAGTCCTCGACATGCCAATTGAATTCAACACGACAACCGAATTGGGGTTCTTGCAATTGGAACACTTCACAACTTCAAACGAAGTCAAGTATCTCAATTACACGGGGAATTCATTAAGAAGATTATTGAAAAGGGATTACACCCACTTAAACAAACACAAAGATTTCAAACGTGACGAAAATATCTACTACCTTGAAGTCCCAATCAAAGAATCAGGTCGCTACCGCATAAACAAAGTTACCGATTCCAAAAATATTAATATCAGAACATACAAGTCCGAGTTTGTCATTTCTTATTGCCCAAGGGCAAAGTTCGTTTACCCTCCAACATACGATGTTAATAATAACTTTGTATGTTTGTCTCCAAAAGTGAACGAAGAAGAATTCCACTTCCCACTACTCAATTTCTTTGGGGTGGCGCCTCTCACCTTGAAATTTGATATCAAATTGAATAAGAAATCATACAAGACGCTTAATGTGACTGTGGGGGAAAGTGAAGTCAAACAAGGTGGCAATAAAAACTTGAAGAATCTTTCCTGGCTTAATGCCAAAAGTGTTACCCGAAACACACTTGAACAAGAAATATTACACTACCCTGATATTCTCAACGGGGCGCAAGAGGGAACGCTAGAATTCCACTTACTTGAGGTAAGGGACTTCTTGGGTAGTATTACAAGATACAATTCTGCCTCCAAGGATGACGATATTTGGTTTTCTTATGGCTTGAAGCTGACTCCTAAAATAGGTCTCGCTGACTCAGACCCTGATACCCAACTTCTTTTGGATGGAACCAAGGTACTTCGTCTTACAGGTGTCGAAAATTTGAAAGAATCAGATCTTCCCTTGACAGTGACTGTTGACTATATCAATAAAGACGACGACATTTTGTCATCGACTTTCACCAAGACTTTCAAGAAAATTGCTGAACTCTCTCAAGCTTTCACGATAAGCAAGCCAGGAACTTACAAATTGATTACCGGTAAAGGTCGTTTCTGCGACTGTGAATTATTACCATCAACTACCGTTGAAGTTACCGTGGCACAGCCTCCAAATGTTCAAATATCGGCTAATCCAATTGTTGATAAATGTCTAGGAACTACAGGCTACACTTTTGATCTTGACCTTCAAGGTAAGCCGCCATTCCACTTACAGTATCACGTTTATCAAAACCAATCAAATAGTGTGTTGAAGCCAGTCCACAATGACAGAGGAATCACTGCCAGAGTATTGAAAACGTTCGAAAAGAAATATTCGTTCAAGTTTAGTCCACACGCTGAAGGTAATTATTTGATAGTTTTCAACTCACTCAAGGATACCAACTACCATAATAACCCAGTTAAATTGGACGAGTCAGCATTCACATATCAAACGTATTTCAAACAAAGATCTTCCGTATCGTTCTTCCAGTCGAAGTCTAACTTACAAAAAACTATTCTGAATTGTTTTGGAAAGAATTCCGAGATACCTTTACATTTCAGTGGAAATGGTCCTTATTCGTTTGATTACGACATCGTTAACGTTCACACCGGACACAAGCTTATTGATACCGTCCATGTTAAAGACGTCGACTCGTATACAATTAAGACTCCAGAGAAGGCACACGGTGGAACTTATAAAATCAAAGTTTCCAATGTGGTTGATAAGTTCTCATGCGCAGCTTCGATGGACGATAAGGAGAGTATTACTATCAAGATTAGAGACGATGTTCCCGAAGTTCAAATTGGCGGATCTTCGCGTAATTTCAAGATTATCGAAGGCGACGTTGTTGACATCCCGTTAACCGTCAAATCCTCCACTGGTAAGTCTGGAAATGATAAGATCGAATATTTGGTACGTGACTTGTACGATAATACGTTGACGAAGAAGAGAGTATTGCAAGGTGGCTCGTCGTTTAGAGTTAAGGAAGAAGGTATTTACTCATTGATTTCATTTGAGAACGACGGGTGCCCGGGAATTGTCACCAACAAAGATCAGAAAGTATCGGTTTCGTTCCATAGCAAACCAAACCTTACAGTGTCAAGTGAAAATGTATTAAAGCAACATACCGATGATTCATTATTACATCTTACTCCAGTCTGCCGCAATTGCGACGGCAAATTGAAGTTGAAATTGAAATTAGAAGGTGCTAAACCATTCCTTGTCGACTATGAAATCAAGCTGCCTAATGGACAAACTGGATTCCGTTCTATGCGTGTTGAGAATGATGAAGTCATCATCGAATTGCCTACCAAAGAAAGTGGAACCTACGAACACCACTTTAAGGGAGTTTACGATAGCTTGTATACTAAGGAAAAGGCTAGGAGTCAACTGAAATTGCAAAGTGTGAGATATGAAGTTCAAGAACTTCCGAGAGCAGTCTTTGATACTAGCAATCAATTCACTCAAATTTGCGAAAATAAGCTCAAGAAGGATAACACTGCTGTTACCACTGTCCCAGTCATTTTCTCGGGTCAATATCCGTTCAGTTTGAAAGCAACATTGAAACATGAACGTACAGGAAAGCATGAAAGTATCGAGATTAATAATATCCAGGAACCAAGATTCGAATTGTTCTCGAAGGAAACTATGGGAGTGGGAGAATACATCCTCACTATTAAGGAATTGACTGACGGAAACGGATGTAAACAAACTGAGTTTGACAAATCCAACAATTATGTGGTTTTCGTGACGGAGGTGCCCAACATTACCAAATCCAAGAAGAAGCACTACTGTGTTGGAGACCATGTCCATTATAATTTGACTGGTATTCCACCATTCTCGGTATTCTACAAATTTAACGGCAAAACCCAACGGGCCGAGCTGAATGTGCAATTCCAAAGATTAGCTTCTAAGGCAGGAAATCTCGAAATTGAAGCTATTCAAGATTCGTCTACTAGTAAATGTGTGGTGAATTTCACCAATTTCGATGACCGAATGGAAGATCTTAGGCTTCAAGTGCATAATTTGCCCTCTGTTGAAATCAACAAGGGTGATTACTTGGTGGAAGACATTCACGAGGGAGACCAGACGGAAATCATATTCACCTTTGTTGGAGAGCCTCCATTTAAGCTTTCCTACACCCGTACAGTTGACGTTGAGAACAAGAAGCGCCGGACCAAGGAAAAGGTGGTTGAAAAGCATACCATTGAAGACATTTGGGACTACGAAGTGACTGTATTGGCCAGCTTGGAAGGTACCTACGAGGCCATCGAAGTTCAAGATGCCTTCTGTAGGGCAACAAGAAAATAGTGTAACATAGTAATAGATTTTTTTGAAATGTATTGTTAGTTCTTGACCAACTCATTGATAATCTTGGTTGCCTCCGATAGCGAGATCTCCTTTCTAGTGGTGGAATCAGAATCGGTCGCTTGTGAATCATATATATCTGAGATAAGCAGGGCCAATCGTAAATCTTTCAATGTGATATTATTGTCTGAATCGTGTGTGGTCAATTCGATGTTGACTTTATTGTATGTAGTGGTTATCGTAGGGTGATGTCTGAGCTTATGGGCGGGTACCACGATGGTGTTGAGGAACTTCCAAGTTTTGGCAAAATTCTGGAACTTGTAATCGACACTCAAGTGCCGATATGGTTCGCTTTGAACAACCCATTTAATTTTGCTGGTGGCATTCAATCTTTCCACTTGTTCCTGAAGTACCTTCTCCGTTAGGGCAACGGCAGATTTAACGGTTTTGTTCATGGCTTGCAAATGTCAACAGTACACATGCGAACATTTTTTGAAGATCAAAATCAGATTCATTTCCTGGCACCATCACAGACCAACCTGCCATGGTTGCAGCACTTTATATAATCCACTGGCCATACTGGGATCTCCAGTTCCACGATGGCCAATTGCTTCTCCATAGACGATATCACAACAACTTGCCTACCAATAGTCACATTCTACATACCTTTGATGAGGCGTATCGGAAGCTGCCTCCAGCAGAATCAGTACCTATACTATACCACAAGGGAATAAGTTTTGTGTATTTCCGGGGTGACAATGATATTCTACTTGTTGCCGTCACCATGAAGAACATTAACGCCATGCTGACGGTGGTTTTCCTAAACAACTTTTACAAAACATTAAGACACTACATAGAAAACGCTAGTCGAGAAAATCCCGACAAACCCATAGTACAGTTGGATAGAGATACTATTGTGGATAACTTGAATCTTGTTTTTGATCTCCTTGACGAATGCATGGATTTTGGAATCGTCCAATTGACTGATTACAATCTCTTGAAAGAATATATCAAGGTCAAGGCAAATCTCCCAAAACTCAAAGGTGACCATGAATTCGAATCCCTGTCGGAAGAAGAAGAAAGCCCCGAACCCCAAGCTGGAGGAAAATCCAAGAAAAAGAAGAAGAAGAAGAGCAAGAAGAAGAACGAGAAAATCACATCCACTCATAACCACGCAATCACGACAGATCAAATTGCCCAGGATATGTCGGTTATCAATAGTTCTATTCTTCGAACCTATGCTCTGGCGATTAATTGGAGATCAAAGGGTATATTCTACGCCAAAAATGAAATCTATATTGATTTAGTGGAGGACTGTGAGTTTTACTATGACTTGGAGAAAGACGTCATCAAAAAGAACGAAATCCAGGGAACTTGTGCTGTAAAATGCTATTTATCCGGGATGCCCGTATGCAAACTAGGGTTCAACGAATCCCAGATTTCAGGAATAGAAAATGATAGTTATCTTGAAGATCTTCCAGAAAACCAGCTTAAACAGGAGGTAGAGGACGACGAAGACGAAGAAGAGAAGACACTTGACTCTAAAAAGCACTCAAAAATCCCAATTAGAAATATCCAATTCCACCAATGTATTGAATTGGGCTCGGTGTACAAAGAAAATTTGGTAACATTCACTCCACCCGATGACAAGTTCATTCTAATGACCTATAATGTCGAGCAACAAAAGCAAAAGAGAAAGCTTCCGCTTATTATGATCAAACCCACGTATAGAATACTAAAGGAGTCCAAAAAGATCCAAGTATTATGCATATTGTCTACAAATTACAAGAGAAGACTACATTGTCGTGATTTGGTAGTGAGATTGCCAATAAATCCTCACGTCTTCAACATCGCAACGGAGTTGAACGATGACAATGCTCTCAAATACAAGGCAGAAATGGGCGAAGTTAACTTTAAGCTCGATACCTCCGAAATAATCTGGACACTCGACAATGTTACTGGGAAGAAATCCATCAGGATGATGGCAGAATTGACGTTACAGTCGTGTGACGAACTCGAACTCGCACAGTTGGAAAGTCTTCTCCACAATAGAGTGGGGGAGCCGGAGCAAGAATCGGAGTCTTCCGACGAGGATGACGAAATTGGTGAATTGGATAGATACTATGGAGTCAACGGACAATCGTCGTCGCTGGCACAACTGATTTTGAAAGCTGCAAAACTGAAACGCAACTTCAATGACATAAGCGTTAGTTTCACAATCCCGATGTTGACATATTCCGGGCTCAAACTAAACTATCTCAGGGTCGACGAAGAGAAGCTCAAGTACACTTGCTTCCCGTGGATTCGATACGTAACCGAATCACGAAACAACAAGGAGACTGGTGCCTTAGATATAAAGGACTTCCAGAAACGTAACTGTTCGTACCGGTTCAAACTCGGTATTCTGTGCTTTGACATGGTCTAACTGAGTATAGTATCGGTCCCTGCATTTGAGCGGTGCCTTCCCCAAAGGGCAACTGCGATAGGAAATAATGTCCGTTTCACAGATAAATAGATGCGACGGACAATACTACAATTGGAAAATATTTCCCGATTCGGCAGTAATATCCGTCCTATCAGTACACCCATATTTTTTATCGAGTTTTCTTATCTGTTAGAGGTAAAGTAACTCTTATTAATATGGAAACTTATGCTGTTACTGGGGTAACGCTTGACGGTGAGCAAATTCTTGACCATATAGATGAGATGATACTAAAAACCGAAGAGGCAGAGCTCAAGAAGAAAGTAACCAAGTCGCGGAATGGTTGCTTGACCTGTAAAAAGAAACGGCTCAAGTGTGACGAGGCCAAACCATCCTGCTTGAACTGCACCAAGAGAAAGATTTTATGCGGGGGGTACGCCACCAACTTCAAATGGAGATCATTCAACGACGACTCAACGTCATCCACCCCGTCCACCACTCATGAAGGTGGTAGAAGGAAGTATTCAACAACAGACGAAGAGCTTCAAGTGCCTCCTCAGAAATTGAAAGATAAGAACTTCAGACACCATCTCGAATTAGCATCCTTATCCGTCACAGGTAAGTCTATAGAACACATCAGAATCGAAAATGATCTCATTTCCAAAGGACTCAATCCAGAACTATACATGAATCAATCTACATCAAAAGCATTGAAGCGAAGTAGTAGCTTCAACGATAGTAACCCACTGACTCCCATGTCACCCAAGAGACAAAGATCACATAGTACCAATTCCTTGATCCCAACAGAAATCATCAACCTTAGACATGAATACCAAAAGAAGGGCGCGTTAGACTCGTTGGCAGAAGCGGCCATAGATGAAATAAACCGTTCACCTTCTGCAAGTATACCTGGGTCAGAAACCAGTTCGCAGATAGCACTTTCACCCGGGCTTAGCGATTTTATGACGAATCCGAAAACAGGGGCACTCCAATCTCTCAGAGAGTTTGAAAACCATCAAGATCTCAACTTGACTCCATCTTTATCTGCAATTATAAACTTTGCATTCCACGGTGATGACCCACGAAACTCTACTTTAGATGCCGACCTATTGAAATTCAACGAAGGACCATTAAGTCCATTGCTCCTTAGCCATACTCCAAATGAATCACGGAGTCTCTTGACAGCACGGCCCATGACTTCCGCAGGCAATTCACTTTCATCGAGCAATGACGAGTTTCTCGTTTCTTCACCTTTCAATTCAACAAACACGCCATTTTCCATTGCCGATAGCGAGTCTAACAGGTCGTTGCTTAAATCGTCGGAACAAGA
Organism: Teunomyces cretensis; assembly: GCA_003706575.2. Lineage (NCBI taxonomy): Eukaryota > Fungi > Ascomycota > Pichiomycetes > Serinales > Debaryomycetaceae > Teunomyces > Teunomyces cretensis. Next base: position 206,585 of record PPLT02000004.1, on the reverse strand, counting down.
CCAAATTTTGCATCTCTATTCGCAATATACCTGTTGCATTATGTCCATCAAAAATGGAGCCAACGAGAATCCATGGAAGAAGATGATCATTCCTTTGGCTACAAAGTATTCGTGCCTCTTCAATTCCATTGCATCCATGACATTGTTTCACTTGGCTGGGAATACTGAACTCGTCAATTCAACTGCCCATGACTTGCGAGCCAAGGGCTATTCTTACATGAAAAGATGTATATTGGAATTAGCCAGTGGTTTAAGTCGAACGAACCATGACACCGCAACTGAATTACCTGCAGATATTGCATTGGCCACCTGTCTCAACTTAGCGGTCGGGGAAGCATGGGATACCCACACTTCCAGTGGAATTGCTCATTTGAAAGGTGCCAAAAGTATGATTCAAAAGGTGTTGACACTTTTAAGTGAACAGCAACAAGTGATTTCCGAGAAAAAGCGTGAAATGAGCCGGTCTCCAGAATCATTGGATGGTGATTACCAAGATCTCGTCAAGTCTAAGAAGATCGACTTACAAAAAAAGCTTGTCTTGGTAGATAACAACGAATGGGAAAGAATGGTGGAAGATGTGTCGGAACCCGAAGCCGAATTTAGGTTGAGCAAGAATGATAAAGTAAAAGCAATTGCCATTCCAAAGAGTCTTCAGTTTCTCTTTAATATCTGGATATACTTTGAAGTCTTGGCTCAAATGACAACCGACACCAATAACGATGATAAAGGTATTGATTTAGTAGCCACGATCACGACAATTTTACAAAACAACAGAAATAAGAGTGATAAGGGTCGCATTTCGCAAGTTAGTAGTGATAAAGGGTCGCCTAGTATCAAATCTGAAGTTAGTGACCTGAGTGCTGGTGAATCGAATGGTGGATTTAATTTCTTTGAAAATTTCGATTCGTTCAGTTATAACACGGAATATGTCGATCCATTATTGGGGTGTGCTCAGTCCTTGTTTCTGATTATGGGTAAGATTGCCAATGTGATTTCCAAGATCAGAAAGAGCAGACGAAGGGAGACCTCGAAGCAGTTTAGGAATTCCTTGAGCACTATTACGTTGGCGACGCAATTGAAACAGAACTTGATAGACTGGAAGCCGACCATCACTACGTCGATGATTAACCTGGCCAATACCGTATGTGAAGAAAGCTCAGGGTCAACCTGGGACATTTCTTCGTGCATTGCTACAGCCGAAGCGTACCGTTATGCTACTCTTTTATACTTACACCAAGCCGTCCCTGAAATTCCGCTGATGACATCACACCAGTTTGCCGAAAAGATCTTCATTTTGTTGGCGTCGATTCCTACCACGTCTCACTTGTATGTGATCCATATCTTCCCATTGTTGGTCGCATCGTGCGAAGCACAGAAGGGCGAAGAGAGAGAATGGTGCGAGGCACGCTGGGCGTTGCTCTCCGAGAAGATGTGGATTGGTAACATTGACCGCGCTCTTGAGGTGGTGAAGGAGGTTTGGAGAAGAAAGGACGAATTCATTCGCAATATGAGGAGAAGTGAGATGCACGACGGTGACGGCCGGGTCGTCAGCGAGGACGAAAGCAAACTCCGCAACATTTCCGCCCAAATCAGTGGCCTCATGGCGGTTATCAATAACGATCACAGCCAGGGATCGCTCAGTGATGTCAATGGAGGCATCTGTTCGCGGTTGCACTGGAGTAGCGTGATGAAGGAATGGGATTGGGAAGTTCTATTGGCCTGATGTAGTGCGATTTTTTTATCTCTTATCATATGCGCGAAAGTTTAATACACTTACTCATTCTAATCAGTCACAGTTTCTAAAAATATGTGGAAGAGAATTCAACCACGCTTGTTGAACCGTCGCCAGATGTCCACAGGATCTTCACTGTTGCTCTTTGATCCATTTGATGTAAGAAACGCCCAAAAAATCCGTGAAACCGCCGAGCAATTCGCCAAACCTTCCGTGATTTCGTTCGACGCCTTTGGCACAATCTACACTCCATCGCAATCAGTCGGGAAACAGTATCATGACATAGCCAAAAACGAGTTTGGTATCCACAAGACAGTGGAGGAGATCGATAGCGATTTTGCCATCTCGGTAGTCGAGGCCGAGAAGAAGTATCCAAACTACGGCAAGGGTACTTTACCCAACTACGATGCATGGTGGAAGGAAGTGATTGTCGAGGTGTTTGGACTCGAGCACTACAATGTCAGCCAGGACTCAGACCGGTTCTGCGTGCGGTTGTTGGACCATTTCACCCTGGCAGAGGCATACCACCTCTACAGCGACGTTGTCCCCACTTTGACCAAATTGCAAGAAAACGGCGTCAAATGCGTAGCATCCACGAACTCAGACCCCCGTGTGATTACCATCTTGCAAAACTTGGGGCTTGGCCAATTTTTTGATTCTAGTAATGTGTTTTTGTCCTACGATCTCGGCGTTTCCAAGCCAGACAAGCAGTTTTTCGACCTGGTTTACCTGAAATTAAGGATCCCTGGCCCCCGGTCCAAGGTTCTTGAAAAAGCGTGGCATGTTGGAGACAGTATGCTGCACGACTTTGTAGGTTCGGTTAAAGCTGGATGGAACGGCGTGTTATTGGACAGAAACCATTCGAGCGAGTTCTTCCAGAGGAAAAACAAGGCGAAGCAGCAAGTCGATGCATGTTTTGCACACCAACCGCAGCAGTCCAAGGACAGCGACGATTTGCTTCTCATTGCCAACAACAGAGTTGTTGTGAGCAGCTTGTCGCAATTGCTTCAGATCTACGAGTTGGACTAGTTCCCCCTTCGTTGAACCGAATCATATTCATTTGATCTCATTTTAGACACCTGGAGAAATCTAAAAATAGTTGGGTGAGGGTAGGGTGGTTATTTAGAATAACCACTAAAAACGCAGTACAACTCCAATTCGCTATAGAAATATACCGACACAGGCAGTAATACTTACTCCAGTAACTTTTCTCTTACATGTTATGTCCTTGTACCTTCCATATCTTCTTCTAACGTCTCCCCCCCATCATGGAACTAATATTTGCGCCTGCATATAACCTAAAGGAGGCATTGTCAAAACATAGATTTGGTGTGACGAAACAACATCAAATATTGGCACCAGAATTTGTATCTAGCTGGCTGCTTTATAACCAATAGTACACAATGAAGCTTTTAACGTATTTGGCGCTCTCTGTGTGCACCGCTGTGACGAACGCCGTCGCGCTAGACATCACCGATAAAGAATCTATATGTGCCGCTGCTCAAGTGATTCAAGAGGGTGAATGGAACTACTACTCTGGGTTCCAAAAAGGGGGTACCATTGGGATGTTCAATCCTCCATACTATTGGTGGAATGCCGGTGAAGCCTTTGGTGGCTTGGTTGATTATTTCACCTTCTGTGATCCTAAGAACGGGACATTGGAAGGATGGATTTTGGAAGGTATGTTCTGGCAAGCCGGTGAACAATACAACTATATTCCAGCTAACCAGTCTTTGGTGGAAGGTAATGATGATCAAGGTGTTTGGGGTTTAACAACCATGCAAGCTGCCGAAAGAAATTTCACCAACCCGGAAGGTCATTCTTGGTTGAGTTTGACTCAAGCCATCTACAATACCATGAATGCTAGATGGGATGCAGCTGACTGTAATGGTGGATTAAGATGGCAAATTTTCACTTGGAACTCTGGTTACGATTACAAGAACTCGATTTCCAACGGTTGTTTATTCCATATCGCTGCTCGTTTAGCCAGATTTACTGGTAACCAGACTTATGCTGACACTGCCGAAAAGGTCTGGGACTGGATGGAAAGCGATGGTTTCTTGTTTGAACAAGATGGCGAAGTCATTCTTTTCGATGGTGCCAAGATTGTCAATGGTAACTGTACTCAGTTCACCAAGACTAAGTGGTCTTACACGTACGGTGTGTTCTTAGCAGGTGCTGCGTACATGCATAACTTCACTGGTGATGATAAATGGGAAACCAGAGTGCAAGAATTGGTGACGGCCTCTGCTTTCTTTTTCCCATCCGACAATATCATGCAAGAAACCTCGTGTGCCCCATCGCACTGTAACAACGATCAAAGATCGTTCCGTTCGTTGTTTGGTCGTTGTTTAGGTTTGACTGCCTCGTTGGTTCCATCTGTTAGTGACCAGATTAAGACTTGGATCGATGCCAGTGCTGCCGCTGCTGCCCAATCGTGTTCTGGTGGTTCCGATGGTGTCACTTGTGGTTTAGACTGGACCCAAAAGGGCTGGGATGGTGTTTACGGTTTAGGTGAACAAATGGGTGCCTTGGAGACCATTCAGGCTTTGTTGGTCCACGCCGAACCTGCTCCTTACACCATGAAGACCGGTGGTACTACCTTGTCGAACCCCGACGCTGGTTTGAACTCCAACACTGACGTCAACCACAATTCCATAACAGTTTCTGGAAAAGACAAGGCTGGTGCAGGTATCATTACCGCCATCGCCTTGGTTGTCATATTGGCCGGATCGGTCTGGATGATTCTATAAACAAGCAGATATAAAAAAATAAATAGTGTATGGGTTAGACAGCAGTATTTGGACCATCCTGCATCGTAGCTCCCCGAAATTTACCAATTTATCATCGCATCTGCTGGTTAGAGATAGACGATAAGCTACCCCAATGGTGTTGTTCACGACTATTAACAAACTTGCCAACCCCAATAGTGGTGGTGTGTTGGCAGGTGGTAGAAGAAGAAGACTTTTTATACCACCATCTACGCAGTATCCCTTATTCAGTTATGGTTTTGGCGAGGACCAGCGCTCATTCTTATCGCTCGACAACAATGGCTCGGTGATTGACCACGAAGACGACGTAAGCGATGTTGCCAGTGTTAGCACGTCCCGTTCCCTTCCGTCGACTCTAGACTCGGTACAGACCAACGATGACCAGGAATCATTCCATAGCTGGCTTTTGGAAGAGCACCAAAGACGCTACTCGGCAACAGACGACGAGAATGGCAGTAGGTCATCTGCATCGGTGAGTGACTTGGCATCGTCTCATCATACATCTGAATCGTTGTCCAGTTCATACAACGAAGAAGAAGATTTTGTCAACCTTGAGACAAATTACACCATTGAAGTCAAAACCCTTTTGCGGTACTCGCTTCCATTGATCATTACGTTTGTATTGGAGCACTTCTTTTCCATTGTCTGCTTGTTGGTAGTGGGCCACCTTGGAACAAACGAGCTTGCTGCAGTTTCCCTTGCAACAATGTTATCAACCATTACATTTGCCATCTTTGAAGGGATAGCGACTGCTCTTGATACGTTATGTCCTCAGGCGTACGGAGCCAAGAACTATGTTTTGATGAGTTTGTTTGTGCAGAGATGTACTGTATTCTCATGGGTCATTTTCATACCATGTGCTTTACTTTGGTGGTTCTCGTCCTTCTACTTGAAGTTCATCATTGCCGATGAACAAGTGTTGGTGTTGACCCGGGACTTTTTGCGCATATTGATAGCCGGTGCTCCAGGGTATATCTTTTTTGAGAATGCCAAAAGATTTTTGCAGGCCCAAGGGATCTTTGAAGCAGGTACCGGGGTGTTAATATTGAGTGCTCCCATCAACATGGGGCTTTCATATTTCCTTGTTTGGAATGAAACCTTTGGATTAGGGTACATAGGTGCCCCCATAGCTACCGTCATCAATTTCTGGCTTATGGCCATTTTGCTCACACTTTATGTTGTCTACATTGATGGAAGAAAGTGTTGGTCCGGAATGGCAACGACCAAAGAATTGTTCAGTCAATGGGACCAGTTATCCCACTTGGCCATTCCTGGTATTGTTATGCTCGAGTCCGAATACTTGGCCTATGAAATCATGACATTGTTTGCCTCGCAATTTGGCACTACCGAATTGGCCGCTCAGAGCACAGTCTCAAGCATTGCTTCGCTCACGTACATGGTGCCGTTTGCAGTAAGTATTGCATCGTCCACTAGAATTGCTAACTTCATTGGTGGCCAGAACGTGCTGGCTGCCCAAAAGGCCACAAACACCGGTCTCATTGCAGCCATCGTTGTTGCATCATTTAATTGCATGGTGTTGTTCACTTTCAAGAAACAGATCGCAAACTTATTCACCAAAGACGAGGAGGTGATTACCTTAATAATTCAATTGTTCAATCCGTTGGTCTCCATAATCCAGATCTTTGACGGGATAGCTTCGGTTGCCGGCGGAATTTTACGTGCTCAGGGCTCACAGAAAATAGGTGGCTATATAAATTTCACTGCGTACTATGCCTTTGCACTTCCTTTGGCGGTTTACTTGGGAAAATCTGCTGGCATGAAGCTCATCGGATTGTGGATTGGAGTAGGTAGCGGGATGATCCTCATTGGTCTCAGCGAAACAATTGTTATCTTGTCCAGTGATTGGGATAAAATTATTTCCAAGGCTGGGATGATGAATTCGCAGTACTATGACGAAGAACAGATCTAATACATCACTAATATAGAATACAAATAGTAAATCAAATCGTAAACAGAAACAGAAACCGTTAACAATTTTATTATCGATCTACATGACGCCCCTATTCAGGTTTTGGTTGTGCTATATACGTCATCTTTGCGGCAATTATTATTATTGCCGCAAAATCAAATTAAATCTCGCTATTGTCCACCGCAAAAATCAACAAGACTATCCTAACTATTTCTATTGGTTCAGCAAGCCTCATGTAGACTCAAGTCAAACAAGGCCTGGGATGGGGTTAATTTGGTAACAATTGTCTCTATATATTCCTCGGATTCCATCGATTAACCCATGTATTTTAATTAAATAATAGATGTCCTTTTCGTCGGTAGATAAGGAAAAGCACACGACATATGTCGAGCCAATCACCAGTTTTGGCGCCGGTCTGGTCCAGTTGTCGACAAGCCCCACCAATGCGGTGGGTTTGGATCGGCTTGCTTTGGCAGGGTCAACAAATGCTGGAAAATTACTATCGGAAGCCCAGGCAAACTTGGCATTGGCAACTGAAACTGGCTATACACCAGAGTTGCGCCGTAATTTTTCCCTTTTGTCACTTCTTGGGGTTGGGTTTGGGTTAACCAATTCATGGTTTGGAATTTCTGCATCTTTAGTCACCGGTATCAACAGTGGAGGGCCCATGATGATTGTTTACGGGATTATTATTGTTGCAGCAATCTCGGGATGTATTGCTGTGACATTGAGTGAATTAGTCAGTGCTATGCCCAACGCTGGAGGCCAATATTATTGGACTATGAAATTGGCACCCAAAAAATACGCCAATTTCTGGTCTTACATTTGTGGAGCCTTTGCCTGGGCTGGTGCGGTATTTACCAGTGCGTCGGTAACTGTTGCTATTGCAACTTCCATTGTGGGCATGTATGCGTTGACCCATCCAGAAACAGAAGTTAAATCGTGGCAAGTTTTCATCACCTACAAAATAGCCAATGGTTTCTTGTTGTTTTTCAATATTTGGGAAAAACCCTTGCCAGCCATATCAAAAGCATCGTTATATATCTCGTTGTTGTCCTTCGTCGTAATCACCGTTGTGGTTTTGGCAAAATCCAGTGGAGAATATCAAGATGCTAAATTTGTCTTTGTTGAATTCACCAATGGCACCGGATGGAGCTCGTCGGGAATTGCATTTATTGTTGGTTTAATTAATCCTAATTGGTCCTTCAGTTGTTTAGATGCTGCTACCCATCTAGCCGAAGAATTGTTGGATCCTCGGGTCCAAATTCCCAAGGCTATTATTGGAACTGTCATTATTGGGTTCCTCACGGCACTTCCTTATTCAATTGCCATGTTTTTTTGCATCAAGAATTTGGATGCAATTCATCAGTCCCATACCGGGGTCCCAATTCTTGATATTCTCTACCAAGTTTTGCAGTCAAAGGCGGGAGCAATTGTTTTGGAATGTTTAATTTTATTGACTGCAATCGGGTGCAACATTGCTTCCCATACTTGGCAAGCACGATTATGTTGGTCCTTTGCCAGAGACCACGGATTGCCAGGTTCCAGATACTGGGCAAAAGTCAACACTAGGACTGGTGTTCCAGTCAATGCTCATCTAATGTCGTGTGCGTGGAATGCAGTTATAGGGTGCATTTATGTTGGATCTACCACCGCCTATAACGCCATGGTCATTGGTTGTATCTTATTCTTGATGGTGTCATACTCGATTCCAACCGTATTTTTATTGATAAAGGGACGAGACAATATTGAACACGGACCGTTTTGGATGGGAAAGCTTGGGTTTTTCTGCAACATAGTGGTCATTGCCTGGGCCGTCTTCAGCACTGTTTTCTACAGCTTGCCGCCAGTTATGCCGGTCAGTGCTGGAAATATGAACTACGTCTGCGTTGTTATTGGGGTGTATTCCTCTTATTGCGTAATATATTGGTACGCTAGAGGAAAGTTCAAGTATACCAGCATTTATGATGACAGAGAAGGTGAAATCAATGTTTTGACCAAGCAATTAACTCGTCAAGTGACCAATTTGGAGAACATTCTATCTCACCAAAGACTGAATTACGTGAATATGAAATAGAGAGATAAACTAATAGATTGGACCATTTCGCGGATTAAAACAATTCAATGTAGTTCCATAATTCCAGTACTGTCACAAATCAGCCATAAAAGGATTTCACTTCAGTCTATACCATTAACTCAAACGGTAATCTATCAATTTCGTAGTGTTGATTGTTTTCTGTTAGACCATACAGACCGTGTACAACCTGTAAAAGATTTAACCAGCAAAACGCCAACATTTTTTTTCGGACGAAAAAATCCGGAAATACACAGCTCTAAAAACAACAGTTTCATCAATCATATACTCAGTGTAAAATGTCGCCAACAAACGTCTTTGAAGTTGTTTTACCAGACATTTTTGCTGTGTACCAAGAAGCAGACAAGGAATCCAATGTTTTAGCGGTGGACATTCCCAGTAAGTTCTTAGAACAAGAACCATCACAAATATTGTCAAGTTACGAACAGTTCTTGAAGAAGAATACACACCCAAAAACCACCACCATCAAGAGCAAGCAAAGCAAACACCAATATGCTACTCTGCCTTACATGTTATATCATGACATTAAAGTGGCTGCATCCAATTTAATTTCCAAACACAAGATTGGATCCAAGGAGTATAAAGACATTGACTTTTTCTACAAGTTTTCTACGGAACTTTTGTTAAGGGAGTTGAGTAGAACAAACTTGATCATATTCAACAACAAGGAGAATGATGACGATATTTCTGAACTTGAATCGCAGTTGAAAGAAGACTTCAAAAATATTTCCTACAATTATAGCGCGTCAAATGGCGAAATCATCACTTATATATCCAAGACTGAAGAACCTGAACCAGCACCATACAGTACGCTTTATACACCTCCTGCGGTTCTGGTGCCAAAGGTCACAAGTCAACCATTATTCTCCTCTTTGATTGGAAAATCAGAATTGGATAGAAAACCAACCGTTGTTTCAGAAGAGTTTTCGGTCTCCAAGGTTGTGCCATTCAGCAAGACTACTCCACATAACGACTCCACTTTGGAACACTTGTCTCCTGCTGTCAGCAAATTCCCTCAAGTTACGGAACAATCAAATACTGAAATCTTACACGACTTTTTCCACCCAATATGGTACACCATCCCAGTTCCAACATGGTTAGATTATAAAACTAACTATCTCAAGGCAAATGTTTTGCCACAACTGAGTTCATTGCCAAAATCTGACGGTACTCTTCCAAACGGTAATGCTAGTGGCGCCACCGCCTTATCCACAACACCTACCTTATCCATATTGCAGCAGAGAGGTAATGGTTCTGACTTCACTTCAAACTTCACCAGTTTAGTTAAAGGCCCAGGAACTTCTTTTCAATCATTTGCTCCCAACACTAATCTGCGTGACTCTATTGTCACCACTGAGCTCAAGGGTAAGGTGTGGCTTAATCACATTGGTTTGCAGGACATCGATAACATAAGAAAGAGATACTTGAACAGTGAAACTGTTAACGATAAGGTCGATCAAGTGAAGGTCGCTGACGAACTAGAAGAAGGCGAAGAGGCTGACGCAAAATTAGAAGTTGAAGAGGGCCTGAACGAACCTGAAACACCATACAGACCAGGTAAGGACGAGATAAATGTTGCAGACTTAGTTAACTGGGACCCTGAACAAGTGCTGGCTTTGAAATCGTTGAAGAAAGATAAAGAAACTATTGTCTCTTCGCCACAAGCCTTACAGAGGTTAATATCTACCAACATTTTGAAGTTGAACAAGCTCCGCCAGGAAAGATATCTTACAGGAGACACTAGAAACACATTGCCTCCAACCAGCAAGGAAGTCAGCTTGTATAAGAAAATTGTCAAGTTGATTACCTACGCCGTTCAGTTGTATCAACTTCAACCTGGATCGTTCCCAATAGAATTCAGTAAGAAGATTCCGGTATTAACTACCGAATACACCGGGGTCTTACCTGGACTTGCTCCTAACAAGCTTGCTTCTTCATCATTCAGTACTACCAAGACCGCTGGACGTCTTCCCAGTATTAGAGGTCCATATAAGAAGAAGAACCGTATGTTGTAATCTCTGTAATTTATTTGTTAGATATAAATGTAATTTAATAGTAGCTCGCTAGATATCAATCCCGATAGCAAATGCATAGATGAGGTAAAGATTCAAGAATGTAATCAAAACCCATGTAATGATACTGGCATACCGGAGGAAATAGCCGTTCTCAAACGTGTGCTTGCGCACAACCAAATCCTGGCTATCGCCTTCACCATTGAGTAACATCGTAGACTCATCCGGGGTGACTCTTGAGGTATCATAGACCGTCATGTATTCCTTCTTAGAGGTGAACCAGATTAAGGGTGCACTCACGATAGGCAAAATAAAACTCAATACCACTTGTGACGAGTTCATGATCTTGGACACACCTTCTCGTCCAAGAACCAAAATGACTACCACAACAGGAACAATTGCAATAGTTCTTGTAATAATCCTTCTGATCCATGGCTTGATAGTCCAATTGATAAAGCCTTCACTTATAATTTGTCCCGCCATAGTACAGACAATACCAGCACTTTGACCAGAGAACAACATGGAGAGTGCAAAGACCAATCCTGCAGCAGGTGAGATGTAGAATGATAACATTTCGTAAATTGACAACAAGTCTGCATCTTTTGCATCTGGCTTTCCAAATAAAGTAGTGCCTGCAACTATCAAAATAGAAGAATTAACAAACACGGCTATGAAAAAAAGTGAAAGCACCAATTCGGTGTATGAGTAAGTCAAACAATATTTGATGGCCTGATATGAAGGTTTGTACTTGTTGTTCAAGAAGGAACCATCAGAAATGCTGAGAAATTTGTTGGTTGTAGCAGGTAAAATTTCTTGTTGGGCCTCTTCCTCTTCTTCCAGTGGTGCAACGTATATGCCATGCTTCTCGTCAAAGTCCTTCAATCTTGCCTGAACCAAAGCAGAACCCAAGAATAAGGAATGTGGCATGACTGTACTACCAACAATGCCACAACTCAAAAATAAAGCATTCTGTTCCTTGAATATTTCCTTGTTCAAGGGTAAGAATCCTTTAATGATGGAGCCAAAAGCACCGTCTTCAAAATCACACTTGAATAATTCCAATACAAAGCAGACACATGTAGCCACCACTAAAATAGATACCAAGGTTTCAAATATTCTCGTCTGCTTCATGGTACCATCTTTATGGTATGCAATTAACACAATCAACACATCCAACACTGTTATTAAAACACCATAAAGTAATGGAATTCCAAACAAGATTTCTAGCGAAATTGCGGTTCCGACAACTTCAGCCAAATCGGTTGCGATTATGGCAAATTCAGCACAAACATAGAGAGTCAAATTTAACTGATAGGGTAAGTGGGCACGGCACATTTCTGCTAAATCCAACCCCGTCGTTGTACCCAACTTAACACACAAAGATTGTAGGATAACAGCAAAAACGTTTGAGATAAAGATGATGAAGCACAATTTGTATTGGTACATGGCACCAGAAGAGACAGAAGTGGAGTAATTCCCTGGGTCCATGTAACTGACACTTACAACAAGTCCAGGACCAATAAAAGTGTAATACTTCTTCAATATCCTGATTGCCTGCTTGACATATTGGTTATTGATTATGGTAGACACCATGGCGTTGATTTGTTATATTCACAGATTGAAGCCGTCAACACACACGTTGAAATATACTCGTCGAATATCTGTTAAAGAGTGAAAATAGTTGGGCGTAATAGGAAATGTCTCCTGGGAACGACAAATACGATAAGGGACACACTGCTTAGTGAGATTAACCTGGTGATGCAAATGCCCGGGGTGCCAACTGAGGCTAATTCTCTCAGGCCTGCACAAAGCCCGCACCCATTATTATTGTATTCTTGTTTAATTCGGCTGAAACTATCAACCCACCCATTCCAAAATGTATATAGCCCCACCCTTGAGGAAGTGTGTGTTGACACTGGCTTTTTGTCGTCGGTTCAACAGCACCTCTCAATCCGAACTTAATAAGTATCGCTCAACCCGGAGTCTCGGCGAATATTTCAAATTATACCAGTCCTGGTTCCACGATACCAACACAAACTCCAACATTGAAGCCTACCAGTCATTGAATCTGGCTAGACACAGCATACAAACTATCAAAATAGGAGTGGTGTATCAAAATGATACAATTAAGAAGAACTCCAAATTGATCGAAGCATTATTGGCTGATCCGTTATCGGAGGGTAACAACACTTGGTTTAGCAAAGTGATACCTCGAACCCGTACAGAAAATAATATATTCCAATATGACATTGAGTCGCCTAATCCGAACAGCTATAATGTCCAGTCGCCAATACTCAGTTCGACTTACAGACCAAAATATACCGAGAACCTCAATGGCACCGTTCCTGATGCTTCCAATGACGTCCAATTGATTGAAATAAATAATGGCCAAGTCGACGATGTACATTTCATAATCAATGTCACTGATAAGTTGGAGGAAATCCTTTCCAACCCGGTTTCGAAACTGAAAAAGGTCCTCTTAAATGTGGTCGACAATACTGACTACTCCCCTCCTTCGGTCGAAGATACTCCAGTTTCTTTCAATCTTGAAAGTTTACAACAACATGTGATAAAAATTGATTCCCAACTTTCATATCTGGGAATCCAAGCATTCTTGACCTTTGACACCAAAGCCGGTTCGCAATACATCGATTCCATCAAAAATAGCAACATAAATGAGTTGTACAAGGCCATCGGTTGGTACTCCAGAACAGATAATTTGTCCAAGTGGCTATTGTCTGAAATCAAGAGATCCTTACAGTCTACTGACAATAACCTCGAAACACTAGCTGCTAATGATCAAAAGATCAGAAACGAAGATGTCATCAACTTTAGCGAGGCAGTCCACAGTGAGTTGCAGTATGAATTCATTCCACAAACCACCAAGTTCTTCAAGAGTAAATTAACTTGGTGGAAGTTGTATTATAAAAACGATAATGTTGAGTATCACTTGAAGGACTACTTCAACAAGAACTTCATGACCCACAGCATTGAGAAATACAACTATGTGCGTGGCCAGATTGTATCCAAATTACAACAGCAAGATTTTGCAAACTACTCGCCATCTACCACTGCTGGTAATCCATTGCTTGATTTGAAGAATGACCTCATTGATACGAGAATAGAGAGAGAGCTTCAACCCTATATTTACAAAATTTTGGGCACTGCATTTATCTATTACCAACTTCCAATATCGGTGTTATCGTTCTTTTCGTATCAATACTTTGAGTTTTCGGCCAACAGTGCCCTTGCATTGGGGTTGCTAGGTTGGGTTGTTGGTTTCAATCATGTTTCCAAACATTGGAACAATGTCACTAACAACTGGCTCTCCAATCTCTACGAAGAAGTCAGATTATGTTTGGGAAAAGACTGTATCGAGAACGGCTTGCTCAAGGAGCTTACTATCAGATATGACGAGGAAGCAAAACGCATTCAAATAAAGCAAGAAGTTCTCTCCGGGATTGAAGAGGCTACAAAATCAAGATAAATAAATAAATATTCATTAATGTCTAAATGCAAGTATCATAATTAGAGGGATGGAGGAACGGTACCTTCGCGGGCCAATTTTCGAGCCTTTATTTGTTGTTCCAATCTATCGAATTCTTTCAATGCAATTTCTTCTTCGGGATCTAAGATCTGTTCAACTTGGCTCACTTCTTCGATGTAATGCATCAACATTGATTCAATGCCGTGTTTCAAGGTATCTCCACTGGAAGAGCACGATTTACATGCACCTTGCAATTTCAAGAAAACAGTACCTGTTTCTTCGTCAAATCCCTTGTATTCGATATCTCCACCGTCATCCTGAATGGCGGGCCTTATTCTTGTTTCGATCAATTCCTTGATCATCGACACAATTTCGGTGTCATCCTCTTCTGCAGCAGCAGTCTCTCTTTCAATTTGATCCAAGAACTCTCTGGTCACCACCAAGTCCTTCTTGTGCGATAAGAAACCGTCCAAAAGCTCGACGACCTCGGGTCTTAAATTGGCCCAACTGATATGATCTTGTTTGTTGACGGTTAAAAAGTCGTGGCCCAACATGACCGATTTGATACCGGGCACCTTGAACAACTTTAATGCTAAGGGGGAATGGATGGCTTGTAATGAAGATGTGAATTCGAAGGTCTTGTTTTCGATTGGTAAGATCTGGGCGTCCACCGATACAAACTTCAAGGCATTGTCATTTGGAGTAGGGAACGTTTTGAAGGATAGTAACCTAGATGTAATGCTAGTTAAGCGTAATGGTCTGTTCCATAAAGTTCTGGTCAACATTTTCTTTTAGGGTATAATACAGAATCTAGTATTGTCGAAAATTGCTCCGTATTATATATATTAGTTATCGCTTTTTCGGAGTCGGAACCGAATTTTTCCTGATGACCCCGACTTTTGCCACGTGCACGACCGGTTGCTTACGATTGCGAGCTCGCCATTGGCTGAAATAGTATGTACTATGATATAGATTTAGATTGTGGCCATGACTGCAACAAGGGCGGTTATGAGCAAATTGGTTGCAATTGAGTAAGTCGAAGCAGCGTTGCTCTCTAACTTAATCTCTACCTTGGAACTTCTCTTCTTCAAACCAAAAATACTAAGAGGTGAAGACTTGGGTGGTAAGGCCAACGACATACTGTTGTTAGTCAAACCAGTATTGGTATAATTCAATGCAGGGAAGTATGGACGGGAGACATTGGCGACCTTCCCGTTCCAACAGTAACGGGTGAAACATTGTTTACATTGGTCAGATTGCTCAATGCCTCGTCTTTCTTCTTCTCTTCTAATGACGGCACAGGCAACACAGGTCTTCCATTGGCTGTCAAGGGTACCGTTTGCACGAGTGACGGTATCGAAACCGTTCTTAATCATGGATTTCTTTTCAGCGTCGGTATAAGTAAGCTTGAAAGTAGACGTGTTGGAGTAGTACTCAAATGGTCTATTGGCAACATAGATGACCAAAGGAGGAGTGACACCTTCCTTCACCAAGTCGGTCAAGTTGGAAGCATCACATCCAAAGAAAGTTGGTTCGGCAGTAAAGTTTTCCGAAAGGAAAGTGGCTTCATCTGGAACGTAAGGGAAAACTGTCGATTTACCTTGATCATAGAATTGTCTTCCGTATGTTTGGACCAAGGCCGATCCACTGACCCAGTTCGTAGGCAAATCATTACCATTGTCAAAAGCCATGATTACATCCATCTTTCTCTCAACAGTAGCCAATGATGACAATGGAATTGGTTCACCGCCTAAACCACCATCGAACAAAGTAAGCGACTCGGATGTAGTGATGTTGGTTGAGTTGGCATACTCGGAACCGAAGAATGGATTTGGGGTATAAAGGGCAATATCTTCGTAAGCAGTAGATAATTTGTCCAAGAACTTGGTGAGAATTGGCTTGACAAGCCAGTTGTAAGGCAAAGAACAGTTCTGACAAACCAATGTGTCAAGGAACTCATTGAATAAGGAGGAAGACGTACCCACAACAAATCCAGCATTGTCAAAACCTTCGACACACTTTGATGTAACAGGAACCCCATTGTCAACATCAGTACCAATGTATTGCAAGTCAGTAAAGGTGTTGAGAGAGTTATCAAAAGAACCCATTTCGAATGGATTAAATTCAATGACTGTGGAATTTATGTTGTACGTGTAGGTCTTGGGCTTTCTACCCAATGCCACAACGATTGGGAAGGGCATGTTTTGATCAGAAAACACCGACATGTTTCTAATATCAGACCAAGTGGTTGCGGTGCCGAAATTATCGTTGCCTTGCTGAAACAATTCATAAGAAAGTCCTCTTCCCCAATAATCGGTGATACTGGTATTGAAACCGGCCTTTTCTTTGGAGGCAACATCGTAGCCTATTCCAGAAGTGGCATTGCCGAAATGGTTCAAGTGGGACAATGCTCCTTCAAGATTGCCAAGAATGATGCTTGGTAAGATTTTCCAGGCCTGGGTTTGATTAACCAATTGTCTGGTCTTTGTGAGGTTCCAAAGGTCCTGCTGGCCTTCATTGTCAACAATCAGTTGAACACTGGAGAAGTTGTTCAATACCAAAGATCCCAACAACCAAGATCCTCCAGACAATGCACTGATATAATTGGCACTTTGTAAAAGTCCGCCCAATGACCCCGCATTTTCAATTGTCGTTCTATTATCTAAGCCCATTAATTGACCGGCTCCAGCCAACATTGCTCGGTACCCTCCACCAGAAAAGGCCAATCCCAAGTTGATACTAGAGTTACTGCTGACCAAATCTTCGGCACTGAAGCTGGTCAAGTTGGCAGAGTCCAAGAAGTCGATCAATGCTTCGTTGGTCTTCTTCTGTCTGGCCTGGACCCACTTCTTTTCGCTGTCAGAAATAGAGTTTCCTTCTCTAAGAAATGAAGAATTGCCCGACGGACACTGCACATATCCTGGGGCATACCCTCCTGTAGGGGATTTGGCAAGGGTGATGCCTAACAAGTATATCAAGAAAACAAGGCAAGAATACATTGCAAATACAAGAAAAAGACTGGTGGGTAAAGATTTTGTTGCGATGAACCACTTTTCTACGGCTACGACCGCCCGACTACAGTGGGGATGGGGACCCAGGTGACCGAAAACTGCATCATTAATATTTCCCCAACATTATTATTATTTTTGGTTTGTTCTGACCTCATTGGAAGACTAGGTTGAAAAACCATTTCCCAAACGGGAATCTTGGCCAAAAAAATACTCACCACTTTCCTAAATAGGCAGATTGTGACATGCAACATCTTTACTCGAAAGATGGGATAATGATGAATTTACCCAAAATCTCGCCTGTGGCAAGATACGACAATAAGCTGATTGATTTAGACGTCACCAGATAGTTTGCACAATAAATAATAGTTGGGTTAATGTCTAGTCTATGTCTAATATTTAATAAATAATTTTACGGCTCAGTCCTGGCCCTAATAAATAATAAATGCAGCTGTCTTATTGCTTGTTTGGGACAGCCACCTCATCGACAATATCATGGATAAGCTGATTCGTCTCGAAGGGATTGTCGATGTACAAGTTATGTCCTCCTTCGCTCACTTTATGAAAGCTAGCCTTGGTATGGGGAGCTTTTTGTTGGATTAACTCGACGAGTTTTTCACCAGCTTCAGCATTCATGAAATCGTACTCGCCATACACAATGTGAGTGTTGAAGTCGTGCTTGGGCTCACCCTCAAAGTAAGAAGCAAACTTATCGTACAATGGCCATTTGCTGACGGTTGCAGGTGTAAGTAAGTTCTTGACATAAATGTCACTATTCGAGCCGTTGGTGATGGAATTGTAAAGGTAATCAATGATGAGCAGGATTTCTTTCTTTGTACCGTAATGCAAATCATTGGAAGAGCTGAACGCCCCCTCTGGACCTCCACGTTTGGCAATGATCTTGTTTATCTTGTGCAATTTGGAGTACCACATCTTGTGATAGTAGTTTACACCCCACGGCCCGAGCCATTTCAAAAACCGTGGCAAGAATGGCACAAAGTAATACCACTGGTAGGTATGCTCTTCGGACAAAATCGGAAGTCGGGTCAAGAACTTGTACGAAACAGGATCCAAAGATGGGACCAACGAAACCTTGTTGACGTCGTAGTTAAGGGTATCGTTGGTGACTGCGTGTACATGTCTCTCGACACCGACTGGCGATAACAAAATCAAGTTACGCAAATTCTTGGGGAATCTGACGGAGTAAGATCCGGACCAGTATCCTCCAAAGGAATGACCGACTAAGTAATCGATTTTGTCTATTCCAGATGCCTTACGCCAGTTGTCTATAGCCGTAACATAGAAGGATTCGAGATCCTGAAGTAATGGCGTATAGTGTTCCAGGTACTTTCTGAATTCCTGCGGATTTACTTCATATCCCTTGATTAGCTTATAGTACTTGTTGTGTAAATTGCTCTTGATAGTAGGCTCTGGATCATTCATGGTGATTTCGGGACACTTGTCGATGAACCAATGGTTGACGTTTTTTGAAGCGAGTTGCGGATTTGACGATAAACCAAACGTGATATTATCGAGGAAATGGATCCGGTAATTACGGTTCTTGTTCTTGAACTTGTTGATGAGCTGGAAATTACGAGCAAAACACCCTAGAGACGCACCGTAGCCATGGATAAACACAATATCTTCAGTAGCGAAGCTTGGATCATTGGTGATCTCAAAGAACACTTCGTTGATATAGTTGCCCTTGTCGTCAAGTTGTATTTGCTTGTTACCTCTTTTGATGTCGAGATTGTCTTTTCCATCCAGGGGAAGCATAAGTTCTACCAATTCGTCTTGGAGATCTTGCAATCTGTTTGTTGCAAACGAGTTCTTCCACAAGGCGAAAGATTCCGAAAACAAGAGGCTTTTCACCAAATTTGTGTCACGCTGGAACCCCTGTGGGATCTTGAACTTATTGGATTCTGCCAAACATCGCGTAAACGACAAGAACCGCGACCCTGTTCTGAGCCTTCCAAGCATCTTGCTAAATACGATAACCGTTGAAAAGTCAATTCCTTCGCAGTGGGGCCGCGGTCCCGAAAAAATTCCAAATTATAATATCCATTATTTTCTAAATAAGTCATATCTAAAGAACTAAACCTTTTCGTCCCCATAACGGGAGAATCCCGACATTTCCTCGCCTCCAACACCGTCCACTACACGGCCGGTCAATTGGTAGTCAAAATCTTCCACTTCTTGCCATTCTTCGAACCAGCCCTTTTGGAATGCACCGACCTCTGGGATACCTTCGACGGGACTGACGCGCGACAAGATGCCATAGACAATGGACGCAGAAAAGAACCCCATGAAGAAATTCAATCTGTAGACCTCAGTAGCACCAATTGGCACTACGTGGGTCTTGGTAGCACCAACAAACCCGACGATGTTTGGTAAAATACCGGCAATGTAAGCCACATATGCTCTCCAGTTGCAGCCAGTAACGTTGTACATGTAGACCGATTTGGTCGAAGGATCCTCTGGAGCATGGGTAGAATACAAGTGTGTCAACTTAAGATAACCTCTTCTAACGTAGAAGTAGTCACAGGCAACAACCCCGGCAATTGACGAAAGGAAGACAGAGTATGCCGACAAGTACGTCGTGAAGGTGGACGAAGACGACGTCAACTTCCATGGGCAAATACAGAGAGCCAACGCAGCACAGAGATAACCACCTCTTCTAATGTTGACAAAACGAGGCAAAAGTGCAGACACATCTGTACCGAAGGAAAGAGAGTTGGCAGAAATATTGGTACCCAACTGGGCCAATGCAAATGCTGCTCCAATAAAGAAAACACCAGCTCTATTTCCAGGGGTGTAGTCATCCAAAAATCTTCCCAAAACGTCCAATGGAGACCAATATGGTTCATTGTACATCAATTGAGCCGACGAAGTCACCAAGATACCGATCAACGACGTGATGGAAAAACACACCGGGATGGAAACGGTGTATACGATATACTTCATTCCAAACGATGGCTTCTTGGCGAAACGGGCAAAATCTGGAGCATTGACAATCAAGGTAGCAAAGTTGGCCAACGCATTCATGGTCGATTCGACAAATGCCCAAGCCAAGTCCGAGCCGTGAACTGCAGCCTTCTGGTGCATGACGGGGCCAGCACCACCGGCCTTGACCAATGTCCAGACCAAAAAGCCAATGCCGGCAACAGGAACGACATAGGCCTTGACCGTGAACAAGTGTCTGATTTGGTGAGGGTGGAACCAAATGAAAGGCAACGAGAATAACCAAAACAAGAAGAAACTCAAAAAGGTAAAAGTTGACAAGTCCTTATCGCCAATACCGTCGTGCATAGTCTTGTCGAGGTGCTGTCCAAACACTGCTCTCAACATGACACTAACACAAGGGGCAGCAACAGAACATTGCACCGCATACCAAACGGCTGACATAAACACACGGTTGAAGATGGGCCATAAGGAACCGTAGATACCAAACGACGATCTGGCCGAGACTGGGAAAGAAATGTGGTTCATAATACCAACCCTGGCTCCGATACTGACAAAGATACCACAAAGGAAGTACCCCAACCATACCGAGAGCCACGTCTGCCACCAGTTCATACCACCTGAGCCCAACTGGATACCGGTAGCAGCAATTTGCCAGGTGTTGATGTTGAACGAGTCAGCAATCCAATAGGCCACATAGTTGAACCAAGCCCAGGTACGTCTGGCACTTTCAACTGGACGCAAATCGTGGTTGTATAAGAATATCTGGGACGCCGTGAGTTCACCTTTAGGTTGTACTTCTATCCATTTAATGAACCTGCTGAAACGAGACTGTTGCTCGTAGCTGGCATCGGACGGAATATCAGTGATCGACTCCACTTCAGTTGTGGAAGGACCAGCTTTCTCTTTGTATTCACTCATTGGTCTGGTGTCAAAATTTCATTGACAGATTTCTCCATATTTATAGAAACCAATAGACATTTCTAGATCCAGCCTTGCTTACGTCAACGTTCATATCTTATCCATATAACCGCTCGCACCGTTAAATTGGATGGCCCTGCAGGTTAGCGCAAATTATCGAATCTATTTGTTCTGATAAGGAATCACCGGTGAATGTTCGGCGCGATGCAAAGTCAAAAATTGTGATAAGCCGCTTGTAATCGGTCGTCTGGCTGCAAACATGACAAACAGGCGGCGTTGGGTAAAATTTGGCCATTAGTTGATGGTCCTTGTTGGTGGCACTTGTCGGGAATCCGTGCACTTGCCTCGTCAAGCAATCCAATTATTGATCTCGAAAAGAAACCCATCTCAGCAACCTTAACGTATCATAACCACTAGACCATTCTGCTAGTGTCGTTCTGCAGTCCCTGCCCCGGTCCGGTGTCATGAAACGGCGGCGGAAATCCTGATCCCGGTAGTAGGGGGGTTGCGTTTCTTATCGCGTGGGGAAACAAATTTTGAAGGCTTTTTTCAGGACGAAGACAATGATTTGCAATCTGTCAATCAAAAAAAAGTGTGCGCAAACCCGGAATCGAACCGGGGGCCCAACGATGGCAACGTTGGATTTTACCACTAAACCATTTGCGCTGGGAAGTACTCCGCGACGGGGAATTGAACCCCGGTCTACCACGCGACAAGCGGTAATTCTAGCCACTAAACTATCACGGACTTGTACAGGTCAATAGTTTAAAATTGGTGTTACACTCCATCGGTTAGTTAGCTTAGCTGCTCTAGGTTGGTTGGACTGTCATGGCTTAATAGGCAAGTGTAGTACTAAGACACTTTTGTTACTTGACGACAAGGTCAAAAAAACGCTTGTTTGACCATGTGTTGCTAAGTATAATTTGTTTTCCTGCATACACACATTTAAACAGAAAGAGTGGTGTAATGGCTTATTCTTGGTCACTTATTACTCGATTACATTAAATGAATAATAGACAGATCTGTCTCTGTTAGTACTTGAAGTATACACTTGCTACTGTTCCAAGGCATCCATTTGCTAAGGTTTTGATTTTGCTCAAACACAAAAGTGCTAGTCTATATTTAGTCCCACACAGACATGGCATCCATAGGATCAAAGTATCCGGCCAGTAGCGTTTCGCTTTCCTCTCAACCTACTTCAATGCCCACACAAGGTTCCCACCCCCAAAATGCCCGGTTATCCATTGCTAATACCCTCCAATCATCCAACGCCAGCACCTACACAGCCCCCACCGTCCAGATCAGGCAGCCGGAAACCTCCACCACTCAAGAATTGATCACATACGTCTTTCCTGACTTCAATGCAACCACCTACTTCCACAAGGATTTCATAAACTCCAATGAGTTTCATATGATAGAAAAGTCCGTCGTGACGGGCTTTGACATCTACTTGGTCGAACAATGGGTCAACAACCGTAGAATCGGTACTGTTGTCACAACATTCACAGGCAATATGTCTTCCAAAATCGACGTCATCAAATTCACCATCTTGAAGAAACCATCCAAGTATTACCCCATACGATTCCAGGAATACTTGAACGAACTATTATTAAACCATGCCAAAATTAAAACGGTCGACGAAAAACACCCCAACGGGACGTCCTTGCATACTAACAATGATATCATCTCCACAGGAGGCGATGAATCCACCGCTAGCGAAGTGTGCTTTGTAACAAATTTGACGTCATTACCCTCCAATCTCAATTTGATTCCCATTATAGATGGTGCTACGACTCCACTTTTAGAGATCTTTATCATCAACTCGAACTTGAGAAAACTTCAATGCAGTGGCCGGTCGTTTTTCTTGACAACAGAAAAGATTTCCGATGCCAATGAAGACAAGTTCAGGCAGATGTACAAGATTGTTAATGACAGTGTGCCGATTAAGTTTGCTATCAGAGAATTGATCAGTATCATCCAGACATCATTATTTTATTTTGATTTACTTGACGCTAAATACTGTGACGGTTTATTGTGCAGCAAAACTGAAGAAGCCATCTTGAATTGGTGGAATTTGATAGGTTTACCACATTTTAACATTAAACCAAACCCTAAGGATGGTGTTTTAACTTCAAGGTCCGTTGCAGCAATCATCAGTTTGATATTAAGTATTAAATTGCGTTTGAACATGATTGGTGGGTGTGACGTCCCCAAAGACCCATTTGACTTTGAGAACTTTATGTTATCGATTGGTCAATTTCAGAGACAATACAAATTAGACAAGAGAAGGAAACTTGATTTGGAAACGTTGAATAGATTATTCACCACCACGAATGCAATTCTTCTCCCGAATAGAAACAGGAATTACCAAAACACCAGTCAGATGTTTGATGATGACTTTTCTAACGATCTTTCGCCGCTCATTTCGACTTCGACTAACCCCAGAAGTCCACAAGTATACAGAAAGGGTAAAAACTACTACAGTAAGGAATTGAAGAAGCTCACAAATGTGGTGAAGAATACCGTCCAAGGGTCTCGAGATTTTGAAGACTCGAAAAGCGGTGGAAGATTTAGAAACAAGATTGCAAAGTTTGCAGCTGACACAGCCAGTCCTCTTGACGTTGAAACATTGGACTTGGAATACTTGGTTAAAAACCACTTGACGGGTAAAACATTAACCCGTTTATTCTACGGAGTAAGCAAATCCACGGCCGAAGTTACACCTTCAAAAGACAATTCATTGCATCCAGACAATTATAGTCATGACAATTATAGACAGCAACACCAACATCGCCAATCACTTCGTCGCCGTGGAGGGTTGATACAAGACAATCTCTCTTCGAAACAATACGAATTTCTCAGTTTGAAGGACAAAATATTTAGCAGCCATTATAACGGGTCTAGTTCGACTGACCTTTCAAAGTACACTAGGGGAATTTCATCCCGGATGAAGTTGGGATTACTGAACAAGAAAACATCGGCATCATATACTGGAAGTAACAATCCCAGGTATGATGACAGCTCATATATGTATATGAATGGTGACGGTTTTGATAAGTCGACGTCGATAGTTGATTCCCTATTGAAAATACCGAATGATACCCGCAACAACGATAATAGTGACAGAAGCTCGTTCCCTTCGCTTACAAAGGCACCAACACGCAAAAGTATAAGTTCAGACGTGGCTGAGGTTCCGTTCCAGATGTTGCAATGTGCCTTAAATCGCCGTAATTCATATCCGATTGCCAGTGAAGGAAAGGGGAACTTGAATACTTTGGAATTTTCCAAGAAGAAAAACAAAGTGAGTACAGCTTGTCTTGATCAAACATATTCCATCAAAAGAAGCTTAAGTTGCCCAGATCTCACTTTTGCAACTGAGAAGACCGACTACCCCATAACCGTGGGCTTTTTTGCCAACAAATACCTCAAGACGATTGACAAACTCCTCAAGTATGATAATCTCAAGAATCTATATGAGATGGACAGTAACAGCTATGGTATAGTTACTAACGGCAATCTCAGGCGTTCTTACGGGCTCATGAACCTCGAATTAATTAAGCTCAACAATGTCTATCGCCAAATGACGGCCAAGAAAGTTAGAATTGTCGATGAGGACTTGAATGGTAATCTCGACTACAATGCTAACGAATTGGGAAGTGCAATTGACCGTTTAGTCTACGAAACCCGGATTGTTCTGAAAAGAATCACGGAATTGGAGGAGAATTGCAAATTGATGGACATCAAACTAAATGACCAGTGTAAAAATAAAATGGCTGGTATTATTGATTCATTAATGACACTGAAGAAGTTCAACCAGGTGTTTTCTGACGAGAAACAAAGGATGGAAATCATCAAGAAACTTACTGGACAGGAGACACCATACAAACCTGCTGTTGAAGAGAATAACAGCAATAATATATTTAAGGTGCTTATCGTCTTTTTGTATGAGATGCTTCTCTATGTGTTTGAGCTTTTCAAATTTGACCGTGCAAACATGAATATGGACAGAATTAGACAAACGTGGGTCAAGCTCGATCCTAACCGGAATTTTATCAACAAAGCTTACAGTTACGTTGGGAGAGAGCCATCGAGGGACAGCATTGCATCATTGGACAGTCTAGATTCCTCTACATCCACATAAAGGACGATTCTTTATAAATTAATACTTTTATTTTTAGTTCTAGTAAGTAGCCTGCTACTTGTTTAGGTTATTAACCAATGCATTCACTTTCAGTTGATACTCGGAAGAAACCAATATTTTGGTATTGTCTTCGATATTTTCAATGTACTCTGGAATCAAGTTGGCTACCTTGTTGATTCCGGCATTCATCTCTCGTAAACTTTCGTTCAATTTGTTTTCGGAAGTCTGTAGCGTATCGTCAACATACGTTGCAAACCTTTTGTCGGCAGCTTCCTCTTCTTCTTGCCGTATTGAGTCCTTGGTCTCGAGATATTCTTGGATGGTGTCTAGCATGTCTTGATTTTGGTGAATCAATTCAGATAGTTTTTCCGACACGAATTCCTGGCGTTGTAAGGACATGATTAAGTCAATTCGTTTTCTTTCCAATTGGATGATAAGCAATTGTTCTTCATCGAATTCGGGTGCTTGTTGTGGTTGGTCTGGTGGAGGTGGCTGGCACAAGCTTTCAAACTCGCTTTTGGGGACGAGGTTGGAGGCCAAACTTTGGAGTTTCTGTACGTGTTCGGCAGAGTCGTTGAGTTGTGCTGCTACCGACTGAACTAGACCAGCGATGGCCTGTACTTCGTCATAGCTCCTGTTCATGGTTGTTCCGTGACAGGACCCAAATGTGTGATATTAGTGTATTTAGAATCACGGTTGTGTGGTCCGGGTAACAAAACCTTTTTTCCATTGACACGTAAAATCAACATATGGTGAAATTGTGTGTATGGAGGAGACCAAAGATCCAACATTACTACTACCATCACCCAGACCCCTGGTACACTAAACCCAATACACAGTACATAAGAAATCATAATGGTGACAATTGGAAACGCTCACGACGACTTGATCCACGATGCCGTCTTGGACTACTATGGCAAGAGATTGGCCACTTCGTCTTCCGATAAAACAATCAAGATCTTCGAGATCGAAGGTACAGAAAACTACAAATTGATTACCACGTTGACAGCCCATGAAGGTCCTGTCTGGCAAGTTTCGTGGGCACACCCTAAATTCGGCTCTATATTGGCCTCCTGCTCGTACGACGGGAAGGCACTCATTTGGAAAGAACAACCAGAAACACAACAATGGTCGATCATTGCCGAACACAACGTCCACCAAGCAAGTGTGAATTCCGTCAGCTGGGCTCCACATGAATTGGGCGCCGTTTTGTTATGCACTTCGTCTGATGGAAAGGTTTCTGTCGTTGACTTTAATGACGACGGAACCACTTCGCACGTCATATTTGATGCCCATGCTATAGGTGTCAACTCCGCCTCGTGGGCTCCAATAACTAATACTACCGGTAAAGATGCCAACTCCTTGAAGCAACAACGCAGATTTGTTACTTGCGGTTCTGACAACTTGGCCAAGATTTGGAAGTACGATGCTGCTTTAAAGACCTACGTGGAAGAAGCCCAATTAGAGGGCCACACCGACTGGGTCCGTGACGTTGCCTGGTCTCCATCCACGTTGATCCGCTCTTTTATTGCCACCGCTTCTCAAGACCGTACCGTGTTGATCTGGAGCCAGGATGCTCAGGGCAATTGGCAAAAGCAATTGTTGACCGACGACAAGTTCCCCGACGTTTGCTGGAGATGTTCGTGGTCTCTTTCGGGTAACATCCTTGCTGTCTCTGGCGGTGACAACAAGGTGAGTTTGTGGAAGGAAAACTTACAAGGAAAATGGGAATCTGCAGGTGAAGTTGACCAATAGACAACCAAATAACTATTTCGATTCTATACAAAAAAGTCTATCTTAATCATAATTCGTTAATTGTAGCCTCGATGATCTTTTGCACATCCTTTGAAGCCTCGTCAGCAACCTCCAACACTTCGAGATGGTTGGCAATTCCGGCATTCAATGGCTTGGGCTTTTCGTCAAACACCGACGATGGCTTTTCGGCAACACCTTCATTGGTGATAAGGGAGATGGCCAACACCTTCAATCCGGCATGACGGGCAACAATGACTTCTGGCACGGTCGACATACCCACAGCATCACCTCCCAAGGATCTGATTAATCTAACTTCGGCTCTGCTTTCAAACGTAGGACCGGCAGCAAAGAAGTAAGTACCTTCGTGGATGTTACGGGTAATGCCGAGCTCGTTTCTGGCCTTACTCAAGAAGAGCTTTCTCAACTCAAAATCGTAGGCGTCGGATAACGGCACGAAACGGAGGCCGAGCTCTTCCAAGTTGGGGCCTCTCAATGGACTGAAACCGGCCAAACCAGGGAAGTTGATGTGGTCTTCAATGATCATCAAGTCTCCAGGAACAAAGCCGGCACGGACACCGCCAGCAGCATTAGTGACGACAACAGTCGAGACATCCAAGCTCTTGGCCAATCTGATGGGGAATGTCGTGTCTTGTAAGGTGTAGCCCTCGTAAAAGTGCAAACGGCCCACCATGCAGACAACAGGAACCTTGTTGGGTCCAATGAGGCCAAAGAGCAACTTTCCAACGTGGCCAACGACGGTCGAGGTCTTAAATCCTGGGATTTCGTGATAAGGAACTTCAACTCTGGGCTCAGCATGCAAGATGTTGGCGATACCGCCTAACCCAGAACCGCAGATGATCAACACTCTTGGTTTGGCCAACAGTGGTTGGTCTTGCAAGAGGGTATGGACCTTGGTAGTGGCTTCTTTCAATACTTTAAGGAATTCTTGAGGAGTTAAGTCGGACATTTGTGTAGTTGATGGGTAAATCTATACGTTGTAAAATGGTGAGAGAAAGATGGTCCTTTTATAAAAGCTGGGCATCAGAGACCGACACTAATTTCCCTATTGGGATGGGGACCTCCACTAATTATCGCCGCGAAAATCCACACCTCAATCGTCCAGTGGGCCACGACGGAATTGACGTGATAATTAGTTAATTACCTTCGGAGAGCGCCATAGCTGGACTTTTCTTGGTGGTGGGTTTCTTGGAAACTAGTTGTGGGGCGGCCGGGCGCCGGATATTTTTAATATTCGGCCGTTTTCGTAACGGTTCTGCCTTCGTCTATCGAGATCTTGAGAGTTCCGGGCGAATTCCGTTCACACATTGCCTCGTAGTACAACTCATAAACGGGCATGTACCGTGACACAAACCGTGACACCTGGACGTCTGTCATGCCCCTGCCGTGTTGTTGGATAAGTGCGTGTTCCTGCTGGAGTCTCCACTCGTAGACGTTGGCGATGCTGTCGGTATGGATGACGATAAAGCGGTCAAACTGGCGCCAGAACTCGACGTACGGGGCCAACTTGGCATTGATCTCCTCGATGTCACTGAAACGGTGACGTTGTAGAATGCCAGCGGGTCCCGACGTAAGAAACCTTGTCCTTAGCTGATCCCAGTCGAGAGGCGTAAACCCATTGAACCATCCTTCGAAAATGACTATGTGGGGGTTCTTCACTTGCCAGTACCCCCGCCGATCACCCTCTCCATGGAACGCAGACTTGTCGTACTGGGGGATATCAACGGGACGAGCAGGGTTTTCCTGCCAAGCCGTCGTGAGTAGTTGGTCAAAGATTTGTAAGCCAAGGCTGATGTCGTGGGTCCCTGGCAAACCTCGGCCGTGTAGAAGAGCATTGTCGGTGCCAGCACTCAATTGGCCCTGGGCCTCGTGGGTCAAGTACAAGTCGTCCATCAGAAACTGCACTATGTTGAGCTCGGGGTATTCACGCTGCAACAGCACCTGCAAGTGTTCGGTCAAGTACGATTTGCCCGACCCTTGAGGGCCGCTTATACCAAACACCAACGGCTTGTGGCCGTGGAATTCGTACTTGTCGATGCACTTGCGAAGAAACTCCACCGACTTGGTCAAAGCACTCATGGTGTTTAGTATTGCTGATAATATGGGGAACAAACCGATTATACAGGATATCTCCAAAACTCCAGTTTGTCCAAACAGACAAATATCTCCCAGAATGACGGACATTTGGGCAAGATCTCGGTCTAGTTGCTTTAATTGGCCCTACGACTTTCTGTCTGCGCCGTTTTCTTGACGGTTTATCTAAATGTATCGTATTTTTGTACCTAAATAGCTTTCAATTCCTTCAACTTACTAACCAATTCAGTGACCGATTCAACCTTCACACCGGGTGCACGGGCAGCAGGCTCAGACACCTTCAACGTCTCCAACCTCTTGGAAACATCCACTCCCAAGTCGGCCACCTTCAACTTTTCCAAAGGTTTCTTCTTGGCCTTCATGATGTTGGGCAACGATGCGTATCTTGGTTCGTTCAATCTCAAGTCGGTCGTGACAATGATGGGCAACGTTGCACTCAAGGTGTCAGCACCGCCGTCTATTTCACGGGTGACGGTGACCTTATCACCGTCTATTTCGACCTTGGAGGCATTGGTGGCCTGGGGCCAGTTTAACAACCCTGCCAACATTTGGCCGGTCTGGTTAGCATCGTCGTCAATGGCTTGTTTACCCAAAATAACCAAGTTGGAACCTTGCTTTTCCACAACCTTTTGGAGCAATTTGGCCACGGCCAATGGTTCGATCTCGTCATCTCCCACGTCAATCAAGGTAGACGAGTCGGCTCCCTTGGCCAACGCCGTTCTCAACACATCCTGGGCCTTGGTTGGACCTATCGAGACAGCATGGATAGTGTCGACCAAGTCCTTGTTGGCTTCCTTGATTCTAATAGACTCTTCCAATGCTATGTCACAGAACGGATTGATACTGAACTTGACCCCCTTGGTCTCCACGCCGGTTTGCGCCTTGTTGATTCTGGGCTTGATGGCAAAGTCAATCACCCTTTTCACAGGAACCAAGATCTTCAATTTCGACATTGTTGTTTTGTAACGAATTTACTCGAGTTAACGTGGTGAGCTCTACGATTTTTCAGTGTCCCGCAATCGGCATTTCGTTGGTTATGTGCACTACCCTACAACTTTTCTTGTCCTTTACCTCTGCTTTATTAAGTAGTTGTACAAACCTTCCTAGACCCTAACCAAAGTTACTTCTCGAACGGGCCTTCATCTTTTCAATCCGGGCCTTTAATTGAGAAGTCACTTCGGCGGCACGCTTCCAGCTGTCGTCGTTGGAGTCGACCTCGAACGTTTCTGTTGTAGTTGTGAGCGGCTCGCGCGTCTTCTCGGGACTGAACCGGGTGTAGTCCCGGCCAAAACTGGTATCGTTATCTATAGACAACCTCTTGACGCGCGCATTGAGTTCTCCCAGCGTTATTCTTGCCTTCTCGGGAGACGTAAACGCACTGGTGTTGGTATTGGTGTTAGTATTGGTGCTAGCGTTGGTGTCGGAAAAAATGCTAGTGTATGTCTTTGCTGGAACTTGGTTCAGTTGAAGCTTCATCATCTCGATGGTCTGTTCAAGATCCCGAATCTTGAGTTTGGCATTCTCGAGATCGGAATTGAGCCGGAGAATCTGCGTTTCCTTTTGCTTAACCATGAGGTGGGTGTTGGTATGGTCCTTCTGTGCATTTTCAATCCTAGCCTTGACCGATAAGATCTCCTGTTTGAGCAATCCGTTTTCTTCCCTCAATTGAGTTTGGATTTGAATATCACTGTCCTTTTTCAAAAGCCATTGCTTCTTCTCCTGTCTTAATGATTGAAGTTCTTCCTTTTCCGCCGAGGAAATCCCTATTTCTGCCTTTGGAGGTGAAGGTGCTTGTGGTGTTAACGATGGTGCAGATGACGCCAACGATCTGGCAGTTAATCCACGACCAAAAGACGAAACTTTTGAGGCATCGTCAATACGCTTGACAGGAGATGTTGCCCCTCTCTTGGCCGGTATTGATGACAGAGACGATTTAGCACTTTTTGCTGGCATATTAAGCTTCTTTGTTGGTGCAAGGGCACCTTGTGAAGGTTTACCTGAGGAACTTCCTGACTTGCACTTAACCTCTACTGTTTGGTAGAAAGCTTCAACTTTTTTCTTTCTGATATCATCGATCTTCTCGAGGAATGACTTCAATTCTCTCTCGCCTGTTATTTTCATCAATGTACCAATCATCTCGGTAGACGCTTGTCTAATAGGCTCCTGCGATTCGCTCAACAATTTGACACCTGCATCCATAATTGAATCAATCTCGGTGGATGTGGGGGCAACCGGAGTATTGGCTAAACACCTTTGTAAATAGTTGGCTGATGATATTTTAATTTGAGGGGTCTTGTGCTTCATTCCAACCAAAATCTCATCCAAAACATCACTCAAATTAGAAACGCTAAAAATTGCATCAAGGGCATTCTCCAATGCACTGGCAACAGTTGCCTTCTTCTCCTTTGTCCTCTCAATGAGGCCACTTAGTATAATTGATTGGTATCTATTGAAACTGCTTTTGATTCCATTAACAATGAATTCAGTACAGTTGGCTGCAAGCTGTACGACTTGAACGTTGGCATCTTTCATACACTTTGCGAATATCCTTATGAGTGGGGCATAATCATCATTTGCAACTAACTTTTTGTGCTTTTCCAATATCGCATACACTTCATCCAATACTTCTTTACGATCCTTCCACTTTGCGGATGCAATACGCAGATTCAAATCAGCTGGGAGTTTGGATAACACTTCAACGGGTTCAAGAAATTTATAGGGGTCAAACAGCGGTTTGTCTGCTTCAACGTCATTAGACATTTCGACGTCTCCGTCTTGGTCAACTACTTCGGTTTCTTTGGCTAATTCCATTTCGGCCTGTTGGGCACGAGTGAATCTCTTCTGTTCTGCTGATCCCTCAATATTTTCGAATGCTTTGGTTAAGTCCTTCTGTTGTACGGGTTTCAAGTCTCCAAACAATACCGACACCAATGCTTCGTTCATCCACTTGTACATTTCCACTGTAAGTTTGGTTGTTTCTGCTCTGACATTCTTGTCAGCATGCCCAAAGAGCTTTACCAAGCTAGGAATAAGCGGCTTAGGCAGAACAACCTGGCACCCATAGTTTTCTACTATCGCGTACAAGGCTGTGACGCATCCAGTTACAAGTTTAGGTAACCTGGCACTTAACGACGGCAAAATATCTTCAACGATACTATTTGGATCGGGTGATATTTCAATAAATAACAAGATCGATTCTATGGCTGATTCTTTGGTATTCTTACGCGTCGAAGAGAGGCCCTTTTCACAAATGGAAGTGATGATCCCGATGTTCTTGAGTTTTGCAATGTTTTGTGGAGTACCACCGTACTTCAAGTACTTCACAAAGGAATTGTATGCTGCTTCATGAGCCACGACGTTGGTTTCAGTGATAAGTTTCTTGATCAATTCGGGCCTCTGGTTATATGATTGAAAACTAGGATCATTTTCATTACGAGAATTCTCAAATTGAGCGCCAATTTCCTCGTATGCTCCTTGTCTGGCCTTCCACAGTGTGTGTACCAAACGTTCTTCCAACGGAAGCGTGGAGAAATCCGGTTCTTCAGACATATGTTGTATTGATTGTTTTGATAATTGTAGGTTTGTGTTTTGGTAAACACTGCAGAATTGGGCACGGCACGACTATGTTAGCCGATGTTCCTTGTGCCAAAACGCTACATAAACTATTCAAATGCAGATGTATAATTGACTACTTAGCTCAGACAACTCTGAAATAAATACATAGATTATTTTGGAGAATGTGGAAGGTTGGTTTCAACATGGGGAGGACAGGTTTACTCTATGTGCTTGGCGTACTTGGCCTTGATTTCTTCGTAAGGTTTCAAGTTGAATCCCCAGTTTTCTTCGCCAGCTCTGGTTTCGTAGTATTTCTGGATGTTGACGCCGTGGTATGGGTGGTTGGCGAGGTTGAACCATGGTAATATAGCCAAGGTAGTGAAGGAGTATTGGGAGTTTCTATTGGCAATATCCTTTAATCTGTCGTCCAACACTGATTCGTTTTCGTGGTATGGCAATTTTTCTTGAGACAACAACTTCTTGATTTCGTATCTGTCCTTGTTGACTTCTCTGGCGTTTTCAGACCATCCCAAGAATCTCTTGGAAGATCTAACGTAGGCAAGGTAGAAACCACCAACGGCACCCAAAAGAGTGGCAGTTCTCAAGGCACCGGCTGGGACCTTACCTGGCTTCTTGAATGCGCCTTCGGCTGGCTCCAATCTTTCCCACAATTGCAATGCCAATGGGAGACCTGCAGTGGTGGCAGCCCAGAAACCGTAGTCCGATGTTCTGAAGTACGAAATAACTCTGCTGAAATGAGGGTCAACATCAATAAGCTCGTAGTCGGAGTATGGAGGGTCCGATCTCACGGGTTCAGTTTTGGCTGTGTAAGACATAGTGTGTCGCTATTATACCTTGCTCAAACTTTTTATTATAATTGTTCATTTTTGATTGGAAGCTTTTTCGTGCGTGTATATACCGATCACGTGAAAACATTGTAGCTGCAACTGTAAGATGAACCAGCAAAGTATTGTAATACTAGCTGTCTAATAGAGTCAAGGATAAGTCGCTATTGCCTTTGAAATCAATAAACTTGGATTTAATCTAATCATTTTGGTATTCTTTGATATTTGTACAAAGTTTTAATATTTTCAAAAATTTTGTAAGTCTATGAACTTGGTGCTGAAGGTATTGAATATTCTTCTTCAAAGGCTACTTTCTGACAAGTTTACACTACCAATTGATTCAATACTATTGCTATTCAAAGGGACTTCAAGCATTTCTTTGCTTTTTATTCCGATCCAGATCTGATCTATGGTGAATTGATGAAGTTGGTGGTTTTATCTTATCTGACTTCCTGCAGTACGCAACCAAATATAGAGATCACCATTTTGTACCACTCCACACCATAATGCCCATAAGACTAGATGAAGAGTCAGCCGGCGAATCGGTGGTCCACACAACGCCATTGGACCACTTTGATGGTACTCAGATCTTTAGAAAGCTTATAAACTCGGTACGGGTCCACAGCATCCCCCTTATTAATCTCATCATCATGAGCATACTCGGGTTCTTTTTAGCAAAACTTACGACCAAATACACCAATCTATACATGAAGAGTTCGTTGATCACCATAATTGTGACCAATTTGGTTCTTTACGGCATTTCCGAGACGCTTGCTCAATCTATTCTCAGTTACAGGCGCAGCAGGCCGTGGCTCACGTTCCGCTACAACGAGAACTCGCCACCGGTCGGACTTTCGTTCAATTCGAACGATATCCGCAACCTGTTCTCGTATCAGGAAGATGCCGAACTTAGCGATATTGACGACGAGGGGATCGAACGCTTTATAGATTACATCGAACGAGAGGACGTTCCACATCGTGAGTTTGCAGTCGAGTCCCCACACCAGAACTTGTCATACTTCCAATTCAGCAGACTAGCGGGCTTCATGTGCTGGGGATTCATCATGGCATTTTTCCAGTGCTGGTGGTACAAGTTTCTTCAGGTCTACTCGAAGGACCCCAAGTTTATCGAGGTGTTACGGAAGGTGTTGACAGACCAGTTGTGTTACTCACCAGTATCGTTATTTGCATTTTTTACCTACGGTACAATTGTTCTAGAGAGCGGTACCTGGGAAGACACCAAGGCCAAGTTGGGTAAGGTGTACTTGAAGACGTTGATGATCAATTACTCGGTGTGGTTCCCCGTCCAGTTTTTCAATTTCTTGGTGGTTCCCCGTACTTTCCAGGTGCCATTCAGTTCGTCGGTGTCAGTCTTGTGGAACTGTTTCTTGTCCATGAGAAACTCCAAGGCCTAGACGTACATGCCCGAATTGGAGTAGCCGTTGAACTTTCTGACCGACTGGCTGACCTTCTTCAAGTAGGTTTGTTGTTGTTGTTCCGGCAAGAGTGTGGCCAACACATGTGCTGCATCTATGATGGAATCGTTATCGGATTTTTCGAACCCGGGCTGGCCCTCGGAGTTCAACACAATGGCTGTAGCCTTGGTTTGTGTTTTTGAAACATTCAACTGGGCAGTAAGGGCAGCCGAGATTCCGGTTATGGCATGTGGTGGTTTCAAGGGCGGAATGGCGCCAAACACTTCGGAAAGGGTTGTGTCAGCAGCTACCACCAATTTGCTCAACGATAAGTTGTTGTTCAATGAGCAGGGAGCCACGAGGAGCCACGACGTGACGGACTCAAGGACGCGGAGGATTTCACGGGCAACAAGGTTGGTGGCCACGGTGTTTGTGAGATGTGGCACCGTGATGACAGCGGTATCGTTGGAGGTGTAGATGGGAATATCGACAGATGGGAATTTGCTGTGGAAGGCCTTATCTTTTATAGCGGCGTATAGTTGTTCATCTTCATCGTATTCTTCGTCAGGATTAACTTCTGGTAATGTGTATTTGACGTGAACGGTGCCGGCAAGGGTCCGTTCGGGAACTTCGGCCAAAATGGCAAGCGTTGAAGGCAACACGACGACCCGCTTAGCGGTTACGGGACCAATGGTTGTAGTGATGGTGGGGAGGGTTGGTTCGTCGCCAAAATCGTCATCGATAATGTGGCGCGGAGTACGCTGTTCGTCCAACTTGATCTAAGGTTAGTAGGGACCGTCAATGGCACACACAGAGGTACTTACAAGCATTGGTGGAGATTGTTGATGGAGGCAAATTTGTTTTGGCCTGCAGAGAATTATATGTACGAGCGAAGCCGTGATGTAACGGGTGCTGGAGACAGAGACAGCGTAGAGTCGGTGCAGAGACTACAAGAAAGCGTTTTATGTAAAAAGCAACAACTGGAGTGTTTGGTGGAGTTTGTTTAAAGGAACACACAGGCGTGTCTAGACGTGTTTGGGCTACATCTCCCTGGCATAGTCGTGATGTAATGGGGATTTGGCCCAGTCCAAAGTGTGCAGGATTTTTCAACCAAAAGAAGTTAGCTGATTAGTGTGTTTATTTGTACCGGTAGAGACATGAAGAGAGCGGTATTGAACATAGGACGTATATCCCGCCGGATGTACCACTCGGCAGACCACCCTGCCTCGAACGTGATAGTGGACGCCAAGTCGGTGCAGAGCAAGATCTTGACCAAGGCATTGGAACATATTCCTCAGCATGGTTTCAACACCATCTGTGTTACGCAAGCCATCAGAGACATGGAGTACCCAGACTCGTTGGTGTCGGCCATTACGAGTGACCCCGAGGGTAACTCGACCGAGTTGCAGTTGATGGTCCATTGGCTCAAGGTCCAGAGACAGAAGTTGGAAGAGTACGTGATGGACCCCGAGTCCGAGTTCCATACCATTGGCGACGAGTACGACCGGGCCAGCCACTTACTCAAGAAGAGATTGCTGTTCAACGAGCCCATTGTCAAGCAGTTATCGAACGGGATCGGCCACTTGGTGCTCCCCTACAACTTGAGCCGTGGGTTGGGCGAGTTGCACAACTTGAGCGACGACATTGCGTTCTACGCCGGTGACGCTTCGCACGACTTTGCGTGGTACTCCAAGAGATTGGGGTTCTCGTCCGCCTACGTTAGCTCCGAGTTGTACATGTTGCAGGACTCGAGTGTTGGATTCTCCAAGACGAAAGAGTTTGTCGACGCGAGAGTGGCGCTGCTCAGAGACTTTGGGTATGCCTACAACAGTGTCGAACAGTGGGGATTGTTTAATGCCATCAGCACCGTCAACTTGATCAAGTCTCAATTGTTACGTGGTTAGTTTGTTTATGTAAGTAGAACCAATTCAATTGTAATGAAGAATGTATTGATATGTAGTTTTCATTAATGGAGCAATCTACCGTCAAAATAGATATTAGAACGTCATAACGGTTAAAAGCAATAACCCGTGTCTGTATTTCTCTACTGGCCAGCCATCAGTGCCCTCACCGCCAAAATCTTGTCTCTGGTGCCCTCGATCTTCTTCTCTTCGGCAGTGATCTTTTCTTCCACCCGCTTGATCTCGTCCTGGATGAACTCGATTCTCTTGGTCACATTGAGCTTGGCTTCACCGTATTCCTGCGGCACCAACACTGGGCCCGTCAACTTGTAGATCTTCGAGTCTTCGTTCAAGTCATTGAACTCGTCCAATACGATCTTGTTTTCCTGGTACTGCGTCTCCAACTGAGACCGGGCTCCGATCAAGTCGTTCAAGTCGGTCTGCTGCTGGTTGAAGTCTAACGAGAGCTGTTCAAATTCCTTGGTGGCCATGTTGTTGTCTACAGCTAGTTGGTTATATGAAAATTTGTGTCTGGTTTCGTTAGTCAAATTGAAAGCGCGCCTGTACAAAAATAGATCTATAGAATCATCACCACTGCTGAAGAGGTAAGGCAGGGTCTAGCTAGGAAATATGTTGTCGTTCTCGTTCACCACTATCTCGGTGACGTGGACTTTGTAGGTGCGGTTGGTGGTGTCTCCCGGGTATCCGTTCGTTTCGTCGTAGTCGCTGTCGTCGTACTCGTCGTACTCGTCCACCACGGCGTTGTCGTCGTCCGAGTAGAGCAGGTACGACACCGGCGTTGTTGCGTCGCCATCTTCATGGGAAACCGTTTCGGGATCGGCCGTCGTGTCTCCATCGGCGTCTGGATCTGTCGTGGCGTTCGGGGCCAAGAACAACGGCCGCGTTGCGTGGTACGAGGTGTTCCTTCGTACCTGGGACACACACAGGGGCGTGGGGGTTTTGGACTTGGACTGTGATGTGCGGGAAAACGACCGTGACCGTGGCTTGCCCAGAAAGCTGTGGGCCCGGATGCGCCGCTCGTTGGCTAGCGACCGCAGTTGTTGGTAGGGCGACGCAAAGAGGTCTTGGTTGAACACAAACCCCTGACACTCCTTGAGGGAGATGATATTGAAGCTAGACGAGTCGGCATAGAAGCTCGGCGAGTCATAGACGCTGAAGTTCTCGTTCAGAATCATCGTGGGTGAGAGGAACGAGTTGCGCCTGAACCACGGCGACAGTGCCGACGAGAACGAGTTGCGTTTCTTGTCTTTGGACATAAAGAAAAGGTGGGTAAGAAAGGGTTATGGATGGACTGGCGATGGAGAAGAATGCCACAATCTATGGCGCGGTCAAAGATGGATGGATAGATTCAAGCCAACAGGTTGCGTAGAAAGAAGATCCGTTATCTAAGGGGAGCAACCAGATATGACGCACCACCCCTAAAAGGAAATAGTGCGACTAGATCTCGTTGTTTTTCTGGCGGGGCGGCGTCACCACACTCCACACGACACAAAACATCGGGGTCACCACCGCGGTTTAGGCAGGGCCAACTAAGGTTCATGTATTGGTCGTAAGCGTAACTATACAAAATTTTTGCGTTTGGGGGGTGGTAGGTGGGTCATATATACAAGTATCAAGCGTAATTCGTAGGCATATACAGCCTGGCATATGGACTGGGTTTCGGTGGGTGGTGGAGGCGGCGGCACATTGCTGCTCAAGAGACCGGCTCTCGTCTCCACATGCCGCCGGTTTCCTTCAACCTGTTCATGACGTATTTCAAGCCCTCTCTCGAGTTCAGCATGTTCTTTGCAAACCGCTTGCGGCTCCACTCCTCGATCTTCTGCTTGAAGCCAATGAGGTTGGACGAGAACCGTACGCGGGCCAGCACGTCGGTCGAGCTGGCGTCTGAAAGTGAATACTTCAAGTACTCTTCGACTCGAATAAACTTGCGGTGGTCGATGTTCGACGTGTACGACAACAACCTCTCGGTTCGGGGGTTGACGACGATCTTTTCTATGATCCACGAGTTCAAGCTATCGCCCAAGAACGGTTTGATAAACTTGGGCAACCGGCCCGTCTTGACCACCAACCTCGTTTGCCGAAGGCACCCGTCGTCATCGACGTAATTCTCGATGGTGTCGCTGCTCAAAACGTGCGTGGCGTACGGATTGGGGTACCGGTTGAGGTATGCCAAGCTCACAGTGCGGAAGTCATGCTGGAACACATGGTTTGATTCAAAAAAGAGAACCATCAGATGCTTACTTATTGCCGTTTGTTAGTGGTGAAAATTTGGTGACATGGATGTCCGTTCCGGCACATAACTAAAGGCCAAATTATCTCCGTTCTGCAACGGAGATGGCAAACGGTAATAAGTCCCGTGACGTATTTGGTCAGGTGCTACGTCACGGGACCGACAATGACACCTGACCGGTTTCGACACGACCCTTCCGTTTCCAACCCCGGGCATGCAACATCTTCAATTAACCTGAATTGGCCCATGCCAGAATCGAGTCATACCTCCTGGTCGACCCATGGATAGATAGTTTATTTGCCGGTAGTGCAGATTTAGTCTGGGGTCAATAATTGTAGCCCGCCCCGCCGTGGTGTTTGCCTCGAGGCAAGATGGTCCTTCCCCCCCGCCTAAGAAGGCGTCCCTAGTCGGCGATTAACTTTTGGTTTGGCGGCTTTATGCCGCTAGGTTTAACGAGGCGTAACGACAACCATCTGTTCGCTAACGGGTGATCCCTCGAGATGTCTCACCTCAAATGTGTCAGCGGTGCCCCGCTCACCAGGTACATTTCGGAAACGGTTGCTAACGTTGGTGCTTGGCTTCTATGTGGGGTGCCCCACAGCCCATCTAGACACATCGGCCGGGCTGGTTGCAGTTAAGAGAAGCGAGCTTGGTGGGTGCAAGCGCGGCGTTTTTGGGGCATCGCCGACTCATAACCGGTGCTTAAGTGCGACAGCGGCCATATCGGATGCATACCAAGAGTTTGTTACGCATGTTAGCGGCAAAACGCCTTTGCAGCTAGCAAAGTTCATACTGAAGAATATCCGTCCTGCTCTAGCGTCAAGCTTCACAATAAAGCACTCCACTACCCAAGCTTGTGCCGCCGAACACGCCCGTCCATCTTTGGGCCCCCGATTTTTAGCCCCAGGGGTCCTTTTCGGAGTTGCCTAGCAGAATATGCACTTTTACCGCTAAGGTTCCATTCGCCGCACAGCAGTAAAAAAAATTTTTTTTATTCGGGAACGTCATTTCTATAATTGTGAGCTTGGGGCTCCTTCCTGATTAGCTGGCGCGTCTCCATTCGTTACGGTCGGAGGTTGATATGCGTACTGTAGTCATGCTCCGATTAGGCCTCGTTTATAAACCACCGGTTTCCCCAGGTTTTTTTTATCCCTAATTTCCATTAAGCAGATCAGTTTATTTTTGCTGCAAATAAAAGCAGGTTGTTACGTTATTTATTGTTGCCTGTATAATTTGCCATCATGTCTGACGTTATAAAGAGTTCTGTGGACAGAACCGAGCTCGAGATGGTCGCTTCGGACCTCTCCCCATATTCCATCGAAGAGAAACAAACGAGATGGACCGAGTTTAGAGACTCGTTCAAAAGGGCTGTGCCCACGGAAAAGAACGAAATCTTTTTAAACAAAACCATCAAAAAGCGCCACTTGCGGTTGACGGCTCTCAGTACCGGTCTTGGTACCGGGTTGTTGGTTGCAGCAGGCTCCAAGCTTAGAACTGCCGGGCCCGCCGGTGTCTTGATTGCATACTTCATCACAGGTTACATCATGTTGGTTCCCACCATCAACTCTCTTAGTGAGTTAACCATCGCATACACCGACTTGCCCGGTGGGTTCCAGTCTTATTATTCCAAATTCATCGATGAAAGTATGGGTTTTGCCCTTGGGTGGAACTATGCTTTCCAGTGGGTCACGGTTATTTCTTTAGAATTGGTTACTGCCAGTATGACTATTAAGTTCTGGACAACTTCGGTCAATCCTGATGCATTTGTGGCGATATTTCTTGTGGTTGTGGTGGCGATCAATTTCTGTACAGTTAGAGTCTATGGTGAAGCCGAGTTTGCCATGAACACGGTCAAGGTTCTTATGTTGACGGGGTTCGTCATCTTTGGTCTTGTTATTGATTTAGGTGGAGGTCCACAAGGGTTTGTTGGTGGTAAATTCTACCACAACCCAGGTGCCGTTACCGGTTTCAAGGGGGTTGTTTCGGTGTTTGTGACTGGTGCATTTTCCCTTGGTGGTAGTGAGTTCATCTCCATTTCTGCCTGTGAAACCGAAGGTAACGTTCGTGCTGCCATCAAGAGTTCTTCCAAGTTGGTCTTTTACAAGGTTACAGTGTTGTTTTTGGGCTCTTTAACCATGGTTGGATTATTGGTGCCATACAACTCCCCAAGATTGATGGGTTCGAGTGGCGGTGCCACCCATGCATCTCCATATGTTATTGCTGCAGAGATGCACGGTATCAAGGTTCTTCCACACATCATCAACGCCGTCATCTTGATTTCCGTCACCTCCGTTGCTACTGCTGCCATGTACAGTAGTCCTCGTTTAATCCAGTCCTTGGCTGAACAAGGTCTTGCTCCACAATGGTTGAATTACATTGACAGAACCGGTAGACCATTGAGGGCCTTGTGTGTTACTGTCGTCTCGTCCTTCTTTGCATTTATTGCCACCTTTAAGGATCAAGAAACCGTTTTCAACTGGTTGTTGTCTATTTCGGCACTCAGTTTCATTTTCTGTTGGTTGGCCATTTCTGTCTGTCACCTCAGATTCCGTGCTGCTTTGAAACATCGGGGAATCCCAGTGTCGTCTTTGGCTTATCGTTCTCCAACTGGTGTCATTGGATCGTGGCTCTCTATCATTATCAATTCTTTGATTTTGATCGGGCAGTTCTGGGTCGCTTTGTTCCCAATTGGCGGCGATGGAGCAAGTGCAAACTCGTTCTTTGAAAACTACTTGGGGTTCCCTTTCTTCCTCATATGCTATCTTGGCCACAAGATATACACCAAAAACTGGAAGTTGTTTAAACCGGTGTCTGAGATTGACGTTGACCTGGACAGAATCATTTACGATCCAGAAATCTTGGAGTTGGAAAACCTCGAAGAAGAGGATAGGTACAAGAAAGCACCTATTTGGAAGAAGATTCTCATCGCCATGTTTGATTGATTTATTATTGAGTGATAAATCTATATATATTCAAAAGTTTGTAAATTATCGAGACATTTCAGTTATTCCAACATTTATGCGTAGAACTATCGTGTAAGCTTTATGTTACCACTGTAAAGTTGCCAGTTGACGGAGTTGTATGTCCTGACCAAGTTCAGTAATGGCTAAAAAATAATTTGCTTCTGTGGATCAGTTGTTTTTGCACCCAATCTGCGACTATAAATTGGCGCCTATTCAAGAACAGTCCCACTTTCTTTCTTCAACCTGCCCCTTGCTACTATTAAAAATCATTTCAAAATGTCCCTTCAAGAAGAACAAACCGTCACTGTTTCTGTTGTCAATGCACCAGGTGCCCCAGCTAGTGTTGATGCTATTGGTGCATTACCTCAGTGCCCCCTCTTGATCCACGTGAAGCAATATCCTCTCTTTAATGCCACCACCGAGGTTGTGTTTTCGATTCCCTTTACCAGAAAGAGTTACGACTCTGTTAAACCGGTCTTGAAGCATGTGGCTCAGACCCAGCCAATTAAAATCGTGGTGGAAAAGACCGGATTAGTCGCCGACAGCACCTTATCGAAGATTGACAGATTTGTACCACTGTTGAGAACATTGGAGGTGAGGGACTTGACCGATCCCATCACTATCCCAATTAACAAAGCAGTTGAAGGTGCAGTCAACACTGCTGGTCAAGTGAATGACACCTTCCACAAAATTATTGTCGATCCTACCGTCAAGGTTGCCACTGACTTGATGTTCAAGTTCACTTTCCAGAGTCAAGACACCGAGACTGAACAAGCCACCAACGACAATATAACTACTACAGACAACACTGCAGTAGCAGGTTCAACTTCTGTTGTCGTTGGCGCCTCTGCTCCAAATTGATTGTCCCTGTTCTCTTGCGTCTATAGAGTATCTATTGTGGGTTTCCAGTGTTTTCTCTGGAACAAGCCTATCTCTACAGACGGGGTTTCTAAGTACTTATATTAACATGCGATAAAAATTTGAGTATTTTACAACAGAGACAAAGATGGATTCAGAGGTATTTGGAAATGAAATGCGAAACTACTTAATCCTTAGACTTTTTCTTCTTCTTCTTTGGAGCTTCTCCGTCTTCAGACTTACGCTTCTTGTCCTTCTTTTCTTTCTTGTCCTTCTTTTCCTTCTTTTCTTTCTTTTCCTTCTTTTCCTTCTTGTCCTTCTTTTCCTTCTTTTCCTTCTTCTCTTCTTCTTCATCTTCATCGTCTTCTTCATCTGCTTCTTCTTCGTCAGCAACTTGTTCAGCAAGATCACCAAGACCCAAAGCTAAAGCAGCCTGGACGGCTTCAGAGTTCTTCATTGGAGCAGTACCAGTTTCGTAGAAATTCAATCTTTCTTCAACTTGCTTCTTCAAGACTTCACCGAAAGCCGAGGATGGTTCATCGGAGTAGTTATCAATTCTGGAAGCAATCGAACACTTGTTAGCCAAGTATCTGGAGATTCTACCCTTGTTCTTAGCAGCAGCCTTACCAATGAAAGAAGAGTGGTAAATCAAACCGTACTTTGGAGTGTTACCCTTGGTCTTCAAAGCTCTAAACAAAGCCTTTTCAGCACCCAAGATTTGGACGGTAGAGGCAGCTTGCTTAGACAAGTTGGTCAAAGAACCAGCCTTGGAAATCAATCTGGCACCAACAACTTCACCAATCAAAGCAGTCAAGTTAGGAGCAACGGTGTGCATCTTTTCGGTTAAGTATTGGTATATGCTGGCACGGTGTTCGGTAAGACCAACAACATTCTTAGCAAAGGTGGAGACGTTGAACATGTCTTCTTCACTGATGTCTTGACCCATAGAGATTTTAGCATTATCTATGACTCTTTGAGCAACACCAGAGTCGTCGTTGAGCAAAGCAGCAACGTCGTGCAAGGATTCATCGTTCAAGGAAGTTTTGTCCTTGATGAACACAACCAACTTGGCGTAAGAGTAGTTGTCTGGAACAATCTTAGCCAATTCTGGGAAGTGCCAGCCGTACCATTCCTTGACTCTCATGGAAAAAGTGTTAATATCCTTGTCCAAGTCGTCTAACAAAGCAATAGTTTGAATGATGTGGTTGTCGTTCTTTTGAACCGAGAACTTAACCTTGGCTCTGGAGAAGGCGTGACCCAAACCTAATTGAGCTCTTTCAATGTCACCTTCGTGCAAGTCCTTGAACAATTTGTCACCGTGGACTCTAATACCTCTCAAGAAGTCTTGAACAATTTCGTTGGAGTGACAGTCGACGTTAGGGAAAACTTCTTTAATGGATGGACCCAAGTTCTTATCAGAAACACCCAAGGCGATTCTCTTCTTGGAAGAGGTTGGCAAGTTCAATTCCAAAATGGATTTCAAGTAGTCGGAAACCAAACCTTCAGAGATATCGTTGGCGTTTTCCAAAGCTTGGGCAGCACCCTTAAATGGAGCAAAGGAAACCAATTCAACCATCTTGGAGAACTTTCCCAAATCGTTGGAAGCTTCTTGCACTTCCTTCATTCTGGAAGCAATGTCATCTTGTTGAATTAAAACCTTAAAGACACCATATCCTGTAGCTTCTTCGAAAAGAAGATAATCCAAACCAGCCATCTTCTTGTCTTTACTTCTAATGCTATAAAGATATAATATAGAGTACTTGCGTTAGGGAAAATTTCTTTCCTCATCTCCAAAACTTTTTTTTCAGGTTGGCTTTGTGTTACCGATTCACGTGCAGTCCTTTTCGATTTTGTTGTGAGTGTCATTTTTGCAACAATAAACTGTATATCAGATTTGCAATGCTAATAAATATATATCTATGCAAAGTTAAGGTCCCAGCCTAGTTCTTCTAAAATAGAGTGCCAGTCCACATATTTGTTGCCGTCGGGGTTTGCCTCCCAAATTTTTTCGACCACAAACTTGGCATTGCGAATGTTCCAAGGACCATACAACTTCATGAGTTGTTCCATTCGCCGGGTCATCTGTTCACGGTCTTTCTGGCTAATGCAGTGAATACCCGAAATAAACATGGGGAAAACCAACGATGCTTGAACGGAAGTTCCAATCAATATGTCAAGACATTTGATGAGGTCTGTGTTGTGGATTTGGATTTCCAACATCGACGGATTACACTTCATGATCGATTGCATTAAAAAGAGTTTGGCACTGATTT
The DNA here is from genome assembly GCA_003706575.2 of Teunomyces cretensis. Classification (NCBI taxonomy): domain Eukaryota; kingdom Fungi; phylum Ascomycota; class Pichiomycetes; order Serinales; family Debaryomycetaceae; genus Teunomyces; species Teunomyces cretensis. The sequence goes on along the minus strand of PPLT02000004.1, from coordinate 161,599 downwards.
GAAATGCCTCAAAAAGAGTAAGCTGTAGCTCAACCTCTTGGTCTGTCAAACCAATCAAATCATCGGGGTTAGGGCGACAATCATCAATCTCCCCTTCAATCCTCTTGGCTTTTTCTATGATCGATGTCAACATCAGAATCACTTTTTTATGGGTACTAACTTCTGACACATCGTCGCTACTCGTGTCGTCGTCATCGCTATCATCGTCGTTCTTAGCTTCAAGGGCCTCAGAACCCAAAGGTGGGGTGGTGGCACTCGGTGTGACGCTGTTAGCGTGTGAGTGCTTTCCATAGTACAGATTCATCAATTGTCTCGATTCAAAAAGCAAGGCACTAATATTTCCAATAATCAAATAAAGCACTTTGGAAACACCGAGAAGAGGACTTAAGCTACCCTTAGAGTACCCTTCACTGTCTTTGAATATGACGTCATACTCCCTTCGAGGGAAATAGGGACCACGCAGCGTCGAAGAACTCGCTAAAAATTCGTGGTAGGCAAAGTTGGAGATCAACCAATGCTCTTCCTTCAGACTATTAAAATTAGCAAGTCCACCATGTTGATTGAGAATTTTGGACCCCCAATTCAAAAAGATTGACCAGTTTTTCACATCTCCTTTACAGATTTCAGCTCCACATAAAATCAAAAGAGTCGCAAGCTTAACCACGGCCGATTGTCTATCGTTAGTTTCGCTTATAGATTTCTTGAGATGGTCGAGGGCCAATGCCACAAGTTTATTACCCTCGTTGATCCATTCGCCATTCAAATGGAACGCAGACCACGCTAGTATCCCATAGAGCACACCCTTATCCTTATGGGCAAGCGGTAAAAACACATTTTGGTACGAGTTGGATTCATTTTGAGAAACGGGGGCAATGGAAATCTTCTGTGACAATGTTTCTGCGTAGTAATTGTATAGATATGAACATGTAGGGTTGGATAATTCGGCGATGTATATCGGTGGAGATGGTGGTAGCGGAGTGAACAAAGCGTTAAGATTGGGGTTAAGGTTGTCATAAAAGTTGGCGCCGTTCAAGAAGTTATTGAAACCGGTTGGGCTCGGCTGGTCGTGATGGAACGTTTCCACAAATGGCGGAAAGTTTGCAGCATTGAAAAAGTCTTTGACTGGTTCCACTTTGTGTTTGGGTTTATTGAACACGTCCAATACGCGTGGCTCCAGCTCAACGTCGTTTTCAGAGCCAACAAGTGTGATTCTTTCGTCGTCCACCGACTGTTGGTTCTGCATTTCTCTAAGCAAACTAAGAAATGCAGTTGGTGTTGGTGGCGATCTGAAAGAATCATCCAACGAAGGTGGGGTTGATGATTCGTTTTCCAAACCGTTTGTGAACTGATGGTTGGAGTTGTTACTGTTGAATCGGAGGGATGGTGTGACTGTGTTGTTAAGCATAGATCGGAGATCAGAATGACTATACCGAAATTCTCGAAGCTGTTCGCCGGAGGTTTCGGTAAATGGAGATTTGTATGAGACACTCGACAGGGGTGATGATATGAGATGAGTAGTGGCTTCGGACTGGACCGATGGCATGGGTTCCACAGGTGGCGGTGACAGGACAGATTTGGACTTCCTTTTACGAAGTTTCAGATTTTCCTCTTCCTTTTCAACCTTTTCCTTTAATACTTTGATCTCCAGTTCTGTCATGGTATTGTGGTCAATCCAAATACAATCCTTGTTTAGTCGCTTGCAGTCGGAACATGACGGGCGGGCTTCATTACACTTTTTCTTTCGTATCTTGCATGTCAAACAACCATTCTTTGATCTCTTTGTAGATCTGAATTTGTAAAAGTTGGTGGTATTATTGACCATCTTGACGGTGCCAGAGCCAACGGACTCATTTATCGTCTCATTCGGTATTGGCTCACGTTTTACCACCGGTACTTTCAGGACCTTGTATTGGGAACTCTTCGACAGGCCCGAAGATGAGTTCCCAGGGGAGTCTGAATCGTCCTTCTTTCTAGAGTTGAACGTTACCAACATGACAATCAGCACATATGTATTATTGGGAGATACAGAATTGGCTCACAAAGAAGTCGGATCGGAAGCACGATGTGGGGTTTTGATGAGGCTAGATGCTCGGGTTTATTAGGGTACAACCAAAAGTTGGGCTGGAGCGTAAATTTTTGGCGGATTACCGCATTTGCTCTTAGCCGCAGAGAATTTTAGTGCTATATACAGAAACAGATCCACGGCAGGTTCTTGGTACGGGGCCCTTTGCTGTGTAATTACGTGTGCCTAATGGTAAGCTAAGGAGGGTAGCAACATCCTCGGGATTTAGGTAGTGTGAGGGGTTGAGGGATTGTAGATAGACTCCAGCGGGTAAATGATCGACCCACGTCCAGGGGAGAGTTTCCCAAACTATGAATAATTACTCAAATACCCTATCACTGCAGCAATAAGTAAGCGGAGCTGAAGAGAGGAGGCTGTTTCATTAAGGTTTGGACTAAATTGGCTTTAACCAGGTTATTTAAAAGGTAGTATACTGCATAAAGCGACCAAGTTGCATTTTATGGTTATGGCCATAGAGTCAAGTAGGCATAGAACAAACCTGTCTCTTTAAGAACGTTACCTGCATATAATCAAACTTCACACTGTTAAACGTGATAAGCAATCACACGAGCAAATTGCTTCCATGATGTTCCATGGCTACCGAGAATTGCAGGTTGCCCTTTTTGCAGGTTAGTAGAAAATTTTCGTCCAGACGATCTCTCGCCAGTGGCACACTTCCAAATAGTTAGTCTACCACCACGGTAAATTTGATAGATTTATATCCATAGATTCTTTCACATAAACTTTAAACCATGTCTTTAAAACGTATTAACAAGGAGTTAGCCGACTTAGGAAGGTATGTATACCCGTTTTCTTTAATGTCAAGAAATGTGTCACCTCACTCTGGATTCCAGGGTGACTAATACGGATTCCAACAAGGTTGAATCCATCAAGTTAACGGCAGATATTGTTACTAAACTGCCCCAACTCGTGGTTGCCCCAACTGAAATGCTAGATATTTGATGAGTGATGACATTTCCGGACATAATGACGCCTGGCTATCAAGTTACTAACACAAACAGAGATCCACCTTCCTCCTGTTCTGCCGGACCAGTTGGCGATGACTTATATCACTGGCAAGCATCTATCATGGGCCCACCAGACTCTCCATACGCTGGCGGTGTTTTCTTCCTTGCCATCCACTTCCCAACTGACTACCCATTCAAACCACCTAAGATCCAATTCACTACCAAAATCTACCACCCGAACATCAATGGTAACGGTAACATCTGTTTAGATATCTTGAAGGACCAGTGGTCTCCAGCACTCACTATCTCTAAAGTGTTGTTATCCATCTGTTCTCTTTTAACTGATGCCAACCCTGACGATCCTTTGGTACCGGAAATCGCTCATATTTACAAACACGATAGAGCTAAATATGAAGCTACTGCCAAGGAATGGACTAAGAAATATGCAGTCTAACCTTCTGAAACTGTATCTTATGAATTTATGTTAATACTATTCCTAATTGTCCGTACTGGGATTTGTCTGTTGAGGTTTTGGGAGATGTTGGTTTATTTACTACGATAATTAATCGGCGATATGGAATCCTTATTTTTGTTACTTTACGGAGATTTTTATGGTTCCGTAGTACCGCATTGCATGATCCTTGTCGTTGTTCCGCCCCATGGTGTAGATTAGTTAGCATTCCCTAGTATTTAAACAGTCGAATAAAGGTTACACACAATGTAATTTTCGCAAGACGTGCCAGGCCTAAAAAAAGGCCTGAAAAAACGAACCTGCCTCAAACCTAGTAGTTAAGTTATAAAGGGCCAATCAATCACCCACACCACCACATAATTAGATCCTAAGGTCGCCACTGAGCTATTGATCAGCTGTTGACTTGGAAGTGGGATTTTCCGGAGCAAAAATTGTACTCTTACTCGTGGTTATCTGTTAACACACACTACGTTATGGAGAAGCTATCTACATTCCAATTCAACAACACAAGAAAGTTGTTTGAATTGGCAAAACTCTTGAATGCAAGCAAGTTTTTCGAACTGTTTCTTAACGAGTCCCAATTTAAGATACTCAACTACATTATTTCCTTGAACGACTTTGATGTTTGGTTCAATTTTTTGGAAGGTAACTGCTTTATCAAATTTTTGAATGATAAATCAGAAGACGTGACTGAAGAGGAAAAACCACATGAAGTAGTTGAAGGAATAAACGGAAACAACATGGAGATCGACGATGTCGGCAAGAACGAACCTGACCAGGAAGATGTCAAGAAGGACAACAATAATGAAGAAGACGATAAGGAGAAAGTTCAAGAGACCGAAGAGAAAAAGAGTACCAAAGACGAGGAAGATAAAAAGGAAGAATCAGACAACAGCCAGGACACACTTGACAAAGACGACAAAGCTGAAACTGAGAGTCCCGAAATCTTATTCGATGAAGGTGATGGCATGATAAAATTGTTAGCCTTACACATACGGTACTTGCTTTGGGAAAAGGCAATAGATTTCTACTACAATTCCAAAAGCTTGGACGAGTCGTTCAAGAATATCGAAGAAGTTTCTGACGATTATAAGCTAATTGATTCCTTAGATGATATTGAAGACGAACAAAAGCCAAACGGCACGGCTGAAGTTGACGCTCCCGCAGCAGACCCAATAATAAGAGAAGAAGAGGATGATTACGACGATGACGAAGATGAAGAAGAAGAAAAGGAAGAAAAATCATCAGAGATAGAGCTTGCAGATGCTTCAGAAAACAAAATCACATTTAACGAAGATAACCAAGCAGTATTGGAAATACCAATTAGCATATTAAAAATTCAGTCCGAACCACCTTCAACATCTACGGAAACGGCACCTTCAACATCTGCTGAAGCGGATAGTGAACAAAACTCAACCATAGACTCCACTAGCAAAAATGTGTCAACTGATAGACATGCCCTAGAAGACCAAGAAAAACTTATCAAAGAATTCAACAAGGTCTACCATAACTTTGAATATGATAGAGAAACATTGCTTAAACGAAGAAAATTGGAGAAGTCTGATTTGAAATTGGAAAATATCAAGAAGCCTTCAATTAAGGAAGAACAGGAACAAGATGAAAAGGAAGACGGCGGCGATGATCATGCAAATGTTCCAATTAACCTTGGTACAGAAAGCAATTCATTAAAACATTTGTTAAGCACAATTAAACATAAGAGAGACAATATTCAGTTGAACGATTTTGAACTTCGTACTCTTTTCATGGACGTGAGAAAAAATCGAGGCAAATGGGCAAACGACGAACGTGTCGGTCAAGAAGATTTATATGAAGCCTGTGAAAAGGTGGTCTTAGAATTGAGAAGCTATACTGAACATTCTACTCCGTTTTTGAATAAAGTTTCTAAAAGGGAGGCCCCTAACTATGGGTTGATTATCAAAAAGCCGATGGATTTAAACACCGTCATGAAGAAATTAAAGGCATTATCATATAATTCTAAACAAGAGTTTGTTGAAGACCTCATGTTGATCTGGGCTAACTGTTTGACCTATAATGCTGATCCTAAGCACTTTTTAAGAGCACATGCTATCGCTATGCAAAAGAAAACGTTGAAGCTTTCACCTACGATACCCAATATCACTATTAGAAATAGGGCAGACATCGAGAAAGAAGAAGAACTTGAAGCCGATACGAAGGCAGGAACGCCTTTTGATGGAACTGGAGGCGGCAAATCAGTGAAGAAGGGCCGTAAAAGAACTAGACAGGACCAGATAGTTACCGAAGAGGCTGAACCAAGTACCCCGCTTGATAGTCCAGAAACCCCAGCTGTTGAGGAAACACCAGTACCAGCACCATCCTATGAAGTTACTGAAGCTCCCGCGGAAGAAACCAACCATGCTTCAGCAGATGAAGAAGAAGAAGAGGATGATGATGAAGGTGAAAACGAAGCAAATGGCGAAACCCGTATAGAAGAAGAAGAAGAATTTGATCCGGAACTACAAGCCTGGAGATCGCTAACCGCCAAATCAAGAGCGAACTATTGTGCCCAGCGTTCTGATTTGTTTGACGAGAATAACCATTTACGTTCTGATGCCAATGCTATTATCAGAGAACCCAAGGATATGCGCAATTTTGGCCAATACTTGAATAACACTGAAGTAATGTCTAAAAGTACCAATTTATTAGAGAATGATGAGTTATACTTGATGGAATACGATATAACTGGTGGGTTGCCAGGATTGAAGTATAAAGGTATCGATAAAGAAGAAGAGGACAGGAGGGAGAACCATCTTGTTGATGTATTTTTACAGCAAGCGAATGGGGATGCGTCTAATATTCAATCATCCTTCATTTTACCAACAGACTCTGGTTTGAACAAGATTTATCATGATAACATTTCTGAGATACAGGAAATCAGAAAGATATGTTTCAAGATTTCCTTGATTAGGCAGATGCAGACACAACAGTTTGTTCATCATACCCAGATGAAACAACCAGAAATTGAAAAGATACGCGAAGTGGACGTGGATGCAGCCTCTAAACTTGCTAACCATGACCATTTCAGTAAAGATGTTCAATTTGCTGTTTTAAGAAGAAACATGTGCAAAGTAGCCATGCAGACGGGGTTTGAGACCACCGAGTCTTCTGCTATTAACACCTTGACTCATGTTGCAGAAAGATATATGAGCAACCTTATCAAATCTCTCAAGATGCATTCAGAAACCAATTCAGATAACAAAAGATCTCAACGCGAGATACTACTTATGTCACTTTTGGAAAATGGGGTAGACAAACCAGACGACTTGTACACTTTCGTCAAGGAGAAGATTTTGAAACAGCAGGACAAGTTGAAGGATTTACGAGTGAAACTCTCAAACTTCTTGAAAGAATTATTGAGACCCGGTTTAAAGAACTTTAACGAGAGATCCTTTGAGGATAATAGTGAGCAATTCATGACGGGTGATTTCTCAAGTGAATTAGGAGACGATTTCTTTGGCTTTAAAGAGTTGGGATTGGATAAGGAATTCAAGATGATCAGTTCGTCTATTCCTATCTACTTGTTACACTCTAGATTACATAACTCCTACACGAGTGCTGGGGATGATACCAAGCGCAACAAGTATGAAGACTTACAAGAATACGAACCTCTCAACTTGGTTGCCAACGATGTTGCTAAACAGGTTGGTTTGTTGCGTCCGTTTTATACCAAGCTTCTTGAAAAGTCCAAGACCCATTTTATCAAAATGCAGAAGAAGAAGGGCGAATCAACTGAGTTACCAGATAACAATTCGTTACTTTTGATAGAAGATGAAGAATTACCTTTGAAACAAAGGAACATCAGACCTAGATTACCACCAACCGGTAAGATTTCATCAGTGAAGAAAAGAATTGTTTCGACAGGCTTTTTCATACCTGATGAAGAAGTTTTTGTACCTGATGAAGAAGAACCCAAGATTTATGATGACCTTGGCATACTGGACACCATAAAATCCGAGGAACAGCCTCAGAAAAAGTCTGAGGCCTAATAATTTGTATAAATATAATATAGTTTTGTAATATCATAACCGGCCTGCAGATAATCTCATTGATCCACGAGTAGACCCCGAGAAGACGTGTAGCTGCTAATAACCCACGCCTACCTCCATAATAACTGAATAGCTAATGTGGTACCAATTATGAATGAAACCAGAGTACCGTTACCCACGAACCTTGCTAAGTTAAACAAAGATGAGCTATTTAAACGCGATATATTTGGAAGGACCATACTCCACTTGGTGATTCTTTCCAACCGATATGACTTACTTAGGAACTTGTTGAAAAACCCGGAAGGCAAGACTATCTTAGGGCTAGCTGACTACGAGAATGGCTGGAATTGTATACACTTGGCGGTATTTCACAAACGCCTAGCGTGTTTTAAGATACTCATTGAATACTTCAAAACCCTTAGCGCCAACCAGAATATGTCCCTTTCCAACAATCCCAAGTTCTTGGAACTTTTAAAAGCCAAGGATCGCAATGGTGTAACTGCATTACAGTTGTTGGACAACGATTTTAAAGACTTGATCTGGATCCCCGAATACATCAATGAGAAGAACGAATATCATTTAACCTACAGATTCCAAGGCACTCCCATCCGTAACCCGCAAGTTCCATGGAACCAGAGACGAGGCGGTTCGGAAATCTATACATTTGGGTGCAACACTAATCATCAATTAGGGCTAGGTGACTCCAAGGACCGCCTGATTCCCTCGAGAGTATCACACGAACCGTTCAAAAATGTAAAAAACGACAAGTCGATCCAAGAAACCATGAGGAAACCAAGATACAAGAAGATAATGGTATCCAAAAACCATTCTGTTGTTTTGTCCCAAGATGGTGACCTCTATTCGTGCGGAATAGGTTCTCGGGGCCGATTAGGACATGGAACTAGTGACATCAATGATACCTTCAATTATAGACAGGTCGATATAGTGCATGATGACACCAAAAAGCAAATTAAGGATTTCATTATTTCAAACAATCATTCCCTTGCATTAACTACCGACGATGAAATATTCTCATGGGGTTTAAACGATTTTGGCCAAGTGGCCAATTTGTCCCTGAACTCAACTCGAACGAAGGGGTATTTGGAACATTTTGAGCCTACTCCAACCTTAGTGGGCGGTGAATTGAGAAAAAATTCCCTGCCAATCAAGGGGTTATCTATTTCCAAAATCCATTCTGCTGTCTATACCAACAATGAGATATACTTTTGGGGCCTCAACCTAGGTCAAATGGGATTTCTCGCTGTACACCAGAATCAGGACTATAAGTTAAACAATCAAATATTAAAGGGAGAAATTCAACAATCACCACGGCTGATTAGTTTGCGAGATAACATCAAACTTGTCGATACTTGCGAGTTATGTACATATGTTGTCACCGACAAAAATGACATCCACGTTTACTCACAGTATCAACATTACAAATTACCCAAGATTCCAGTTAAAGGGGAAGGTAAGAGTTCTGGTAATAACGAACTATCCTTCATATTTAAACCTTCTCGACTTTCGAAGGCAATTTCTATTAAAAAGATTGTCTCAAGAAACCAAGAGTTCTGTGCATTATTATTAGAAGATGGAGATGTCATGAGTTTTAAATTCAACTCTGAAGATTTTAAAAATACCAAATACACTTCTGTGTGGAAAGCATATGATCATGATATGGTCGTGACAGATATGGACGTCTCGTATGATGGATCCATCGTTGTCTGTACAAGAAATGGATCTGTATTTGTCAAATCTAGCACAACAATGCAACGCAAGAATTCAATGTCAGAGGCTTCTTTACCTATCCCAATAACCAAGAATAAATTCAAAAGAATCGATCATTTAAACAAGGTAATGAAAGTTTCTTGTGACTCCAATTTCCTTTCCTTTGGATTTGTTAGAGATGATGTCGATTCATTGCCATTAAAACTACAGCAAAATGATTTCTTGAAGGATATCGAATATTTGAGTTGCGTTAATGAAAATAACTTGTACAGAAAACAAGAACAACTTTTGCAACTAGATCATAACTATGACACTTACATTTCTAACTTTTTTCAGCCAACGGTGTTTATTGAGGAGGAAGAAGAAGAGGAGGATAACGCCGAAAAGCTGGAAAATAAACAGGAAGATCTCCTTCTTACCAACTTCAATAATCGCTTTGATGGATCTAAAAATATTCAAATCAAAAATACTTTCGAAATGGTACCTGGAAAGGATTTAACCAGTATTGAAGAATATTTACGGTCAGATTTTACATATCTTGCTCACAAGTATGACAAAAATTGTTTTGAGGATAATGCTAAGGGGTACGATTGTCATATTACGTTTGAATCTGATCCTAACGTTTCCATCGGAGTTCATAAAAAGGTTCTAGAGAGCCGATCCAAACGTTTCAAAGAAATATTTGCTAGCAAACCCGACGAATACTTTGTGTGGAATAAGATAAAGTGTCAATTTATTGAAAATAACCTTCATTTCCAAAGCAGAATCGACGTTGTTCTGGTATTAATATTGTTGCATTACATTTACACAGGAAAGATACTAGACCTTTGGAGAGATTATGCTACCAAGAACGAATATCCTGCCAACCTTAGAGCTACTAAGGACGACCTTAACGAATTACTTGAAATATTCAGAGTCAACGAACCATTGCGAGACAATAATCTTTTATCATTTGTTAATCAGTTCCAAGCGGGCTTTAATGAAAATGAAGGTGATGTGATTATCTCGCTTAGCGACGGTCAGCTCAAATGCCATGCATACATCTTGACGGCAAGATCAGCCTTTTTCGAGACTATTTTATCGTCAAGATGGGAAACTACCGAGTCACGAGTGCTTGACTTTAATGGATTAAACACTAATCAATTCAAAATCATTCTAGCCCATTTGTATGGGTGCAACAACTATGATTTGTTTAATGCGTTCGATTTCTCATTTCAGGAGAGTGATGAATTTGTTAACCAACTTTTAGAGTTGATCGAGATCTCGGATGAATTGTTGTTGTTTCAATTAAAAGCATTGTGTCAGATGGCAATCATTGATTTGATTTCCCTTGACAATGTCATCATTTTATTGTTACACGCAGACCATTTATCTGCTCAGAAATTATTCATGAACTGTTGTTGGTACATCTATAATAATTTGGAAGTATTATTATTTGACACTTCATTCATTGATTTGCCTTATGAGTTGTTGAAAAAGTTGGAAAAGCACGTCAATTATTTCCAGAACTGCAAGTATATCGATTTCTCTAACGAACGAGGAGTCTTAAATGAAGAATTGTTAAACCACTGGTTTGAAAATAAATCAAACTACCTTATTGGTACGTTTATGACCAATATTGGTGACTTCAATGAATTGTTTGTGAGTGATCGGAAAGGGTGTATGGCGTTTGAACCATTGATTGATGTAAAATATGAATCCGTAAAGAAGGACAATTTGACTGCAATGAAGGAAACCAAAAAGAAGAACAAGAAATCAAGAAAAAGTTCTACTCTAAATGCTGATATTGTCGATTTTAGAAGATCTTTGGGGACCGTTGCACCAGAAGAAGTCGAAAGTGCAGTTGAAGACAACAATGAATTTGAAGTTGTGTCACGCAATGGAAGACGCAAGTCTAAGGCAGAGAATACTGCGAGTCCATCCCCCCCTCCGTCATCGATTCCAACCACGACAACGGGTTCTCGTAGTTCGTCAGTAACTTCTTTGAATGGTGGACCATTCCCTGCTTTAGGCCAAAAGACCATTGAACAGTCGACCTCTGGTAATGGATTGAGTCCCTTCTCCAATTGGGCAACGAAGCTGACCCCAACCCCATTATTTTCCGAGAAAGCATCACCAGCCCCGAGCAGACCAAGTGGAGTCAGTGAAAGTAGTAGTGCTGATTGGGCAAAGAAGAATGGAGCTAAAATCAAGATAAGGCCGATGGTTAAACTTTCTCAGAAGGAAAGGAAACGTTTGGCAGCAACAGAAGTCACTCCAACAAAAAGTAACGAAGAAATATACCAGAAGCCGGTAAACCCCTGGGCCAGTGTTGCCACACCTGTCCTGGGTAGTTCTTCATCCTCATCCGAATTACCTGTGTTGGGAACTTCTTCAAAATTAGAAAAGAGACGCAAGTCAAGCACTCCTAAACTAGTGGCCCCCCTTGCAGCACCTACACCCCCTAAAGCTACTACCCCACCTCCAGGCGAAAGTTTTGCACCCACATTGGCCGAGATCATGATTGAGGAATCGTTGAAGATCGAACGGTCAAGGAAAGAAGAAAGCGAACGCAAATCGTTGGCTGAGATTCAACAAGAACAGGAGTTTGCTAAATGGTGGCAAGAAGAAACGCTACGCGTCCAGAAACTGATGGGTATATTAAAGATGGAGGATAGTGCCACCAACACTGGTAATAATAATGCTAACAGAAAGAAGAAATCAACCCCCCAGAAACGGATGGCCAAACCGAACGGGAAGCAACCATCTAAATAGATTAGATTAAATTCATACATCGTCAGGAAACCATCCATACGTATCCATATCTACCAGTAGTGCTTCCAGTACCTGTACGCCTTCAGTGCGTAGCCTTGAAGCCTGTATATGTTCACCCGTTGAGTCATCGCGAGGCGATATTTTGCCAGCACTCGATATGACTCTCCACCACGGCAACGTATCGTGGTCAAACGGCAATTCGGTTTCCTGGGCTAGAGCCTCGATGATATATCCACTATGCTTGAGCGAAGACCCCACCATACGCGCGTTTTGCGGTCTTCCAAGTAGATATGCTATGTGGCCGTAGCTAGTGACATGTCCATAGGGGATTTGTGCCACGACAGTGTAGACCGTATAGTGGAATGCCTTACTTTCGTCGGTAAGCTTCATCTTGAGACGCGGAATCTTGAGAAAAACGTCAACAAACCTAATTTTTTTACAGCGACGATTTGGTCGCACACTACAATAATGGCAATAATAATTAGGTATCTTTATATTTCGACTAATATACAGAAGAGGACTAAGCTCTCAATTTCTATTAGGGGAAACTAGCTTACAAAGCCAACAAAGCACCAGCAGCCAAAGCAGCAGCACCGACGGCCAACTTGTTAGCGGAACCTTCAGAGTAAGAGGTAACGTTAGCTGGGGTGGTGTAGTTGGATGGAGCAACGGAAGAAGAGTGCTTGGCTGGGCAGTCAGTGACTTCTGGACCACAAGAAGTGATGGTAACCAAGGTGGATTCGACATCGGTCTTGGTCAAGGTGTCAGCGGAGACAGCGGCGGCGGCGGCGGCGAAGATAGCGACGGTGGAGAATTGCATTGTGGAATAAGCGAAAGACTAGTAGTTAGGGATCTGAATTGATAAAGAAGAAGAAAAAAAACCAGCTAATGGGCGCCCCCCATCGATATATTTATACTATTTGGCGTGGCTGCTAAAGGGAAAATTTTTCTACACGGTTACAGCGCAAGGCCAATCAAAAGCGGTATGTCGTCTGCGTTAGCCAAAGTTAAAATTTCCCGGTTGCTCCTATTCCCGGCAGTTTTGATCTAGAATCGGAGGCGGGCGCCCAATGGGGGAAGCCACATTCCCAATGCGGTAACACGCATCGTCGCCAAAATACGACGGTGAAACCTTACACAAAATCAACAGCGCCGATGTAGCCATTAGTACAACATCGTTGTTGTAAGATGGGTGACATTTGACGGGCATCCCCTCCCACTGCAACGCTGCTTCGCTGATGACACCAGAATAAAATGGACCCAACGAAGAATAGTACGACTTTTTTGTTTAGGGTTTGTTTGTTTGAAGCCAGATGGTGGTTGCCCCGTGAGCATTACAGTGCTGGATCCGCGTCTGGACCGGGAATTGGTTTCGTTGCCGAAGCTCATAATTTTGGAATTTTCGTCCTTATCGATGCTAAATAAAATAAACAAACAAAGCTCCTAGCGAGGCGGAGGCAAGAAAACCACCGCGAGCTCGCCGCGACAAAAATTGTCGTCGTTCTCCGTGCGCACTGCCCAAGCTAACTCCGTGCTGGCGGTGGCGGCAGTGTGCCGCGGCCATCGATTATTTCCGGCGGGTGCCCTGCACCGCGCGCTAATTGTTTGTTTTCATTAGTCGCGCCTCATCTGATGTCCCTGTGCTTGGTATGGCTTATTGTTGATTATTGCCCCATTCAAGATTGCATATATCTTCTCGAGTATTTTGTAGTACAGGAGCAAGTTCCTGAAGTGGATCTCTTGCTGTTCGAGTTGGGAGCTTTGGGGTGCTTCGCCCTCTTGATCCTGTTCTTGTTGCGGTTGTTGCTCTGGCTGTGGTTCTTCTGCGGCCCCGGCCTCGCCTTCGTCGTCGCGTCCTTCTTCATCGACCTCGGCCTCGTGGTCTCCATCTTGGCGCTCTGCCGGCTGTGGCGGGTTGTCTTCGGGTTCTTGTTGTGCCGGAGTCGCTGGGGGCTCACTCGAAGTCTTTTCATTCTCGAGTGCAGCCTTGAGTGCATCCAACTCGATGGCATATTGCGCCGGAATGATAAATTCTGGCGTAAACTTAGAATCATACTCCTGTGCCAAAGCCTCGATTAACTCGCCGTAGATGTTCACCTTCAATTGCAAGGCTTCCACCTCTCCACTTCTCCACTTCTCCAACTCTACCAAAACAGAGTCTTGTAATGACGGGAAGAAACACAAAACCGCGAGCAAGACATCCTTGCCGAGGTTGCTCACGGTATCTTCGACTCTGAACCACCAGTTGGGGTGTGGATGGATAATGTATTCAAAATCGTACGTTCTGGTTACCCCGACCTTCACCAACTCCATTATGAGGGAATGGATGAATTCGTTCCTCGTCAAATTGACGGCTCGAAGGAAACGAACTGCTTTTTGCATCCACCCAACATACTCCGGCTGTCCCTCGCCCCCGAAATTCGCTTCTATAGTCTCCGCAATCTGCTCCCCTGCAAAGAAAACAATGTACAGGGGACATATGACGGCCGTAAACACGAGTATCGCCCGCCAATACGTGGTGAGAACAGTGGTTCCAAGCAAGCTGAATACCAAGATGAATTTGAAAAGGTTAAGGACCAACGGAGTCGAAAACCCCCGAATCACCAATCCTAAAACCGTACCCCAGAATTCGGCACGGTTCTCGATATTATTGTTCCCTGGTACTGGCTGTTCTTGGGCACCACCTTCGACAATCCCGTTGGCGACAGGCACATTTCCTCTCTGGATTTCATCTCCGTTCTGAGCTGGCACGGTTCTGGTGGCACGAACGACGTTGGTTCGACGGAGTAAGCCATCGCCATCCTCCAGTCTGAATTCTCGGTCGAGTTTTGCCACGCCACTAGGGTTTAACAATACGTATGGTTCATTAATATGGTCGTCAACAACGATGCACTGCGACGTATTCAACTTTACCGCCTTGGTGTGACGACCAACCTTTAGCTGGAACTCGTACTCGTAACTTGACACATCTGTTTGGCTCACCAATGCTTCTTCGGTTCCCGAAACTACCTTGCTGTATGTTTCCCCAGTAAATGTCCACGGAAACCCGTTGTAGTTGAAGGAGCCTCCGATATTATCGTCTTCTTCCATTATCTCATCTTCTTGATTGTCTTGTTGATTATCCAAACCTCGTAGTTCCGACTGTCCTGAGCCTGAACCCTCACTGTTTGTTCCGTGGTTGTTCGTTTCTTCACTTTGTAGACGCTCACCAGTGCCCTCGTGTTCGGTGGTTTCTGTCTCGTTTGCTCCTGCTTCGTTCCTCTGTGCTTCATCTGAGTTTCCTTGACGGAATAAGTCACTGGCAAATTCCCGACTGAAAATACGTACACCGACGTCGTTGGACACGGTTAATTTCATTGGCACAACCCTGACTGGGTTACCCCAGATTGCATTTAACAGCTTGAGTATATCGCAAAACGAATATCCGTCTTGAATGTCACGTATTTCAGTGTCACCAAAATATAGTTTCAATTGTTCAGGGTACGTTCGTTTGACCGAGTTATAGTCCAAACGATCAATAATGACCTTCTTCACTTCAGACACTGACATCTTATCATTGAGCTCAAATAACGAGCTTGAGCGAATTGTGGGGTTGTCGGTCTCGACATCTATATGAAAACGGTTTATGGCATACCAAATCAACACGTCGAATTCTACCGTTTCCAACGGGGTCACATCCAATTTCAATACTTCGGAAAGCTTTTTGGAGTCTTCCAACTGGACACCGCCTCCTCTTTTGGAAATAATCAAATCCAGTGCCAGTACTTCTTTCGTTCTCGATATATTCTCAACCAAATACTCCTTCAATACGGAAACCGAAGCAAATAACGATTCACGAACCGAGATACGGATGCCATTCCAGTGGAAAACGATGTTGAATAGTTCTATCTCCGGATCTCTTCGAGGAATAGCTGGAGAATCGAAAAGTGTGTAATCTATCACCAATGTAGTTTCTCCAATCCATGGAGCATCGGTGAATATGTCACGGAGGTACTGGTGATCTTCCACCCTATTGCCCTCGTATAGAATGGAAAGGAATATCGGCTTTAGCTTGTAATTCTCGGAATTGATCCAAATCAGTTGTTTTATATGCCCTATCGTATGGTTTAACGTCACGTTAATGCTGTACACTTCGCGATTCAAACACACAGTAAGATCTTTGTAGTGGATCTCGTGTACCTTTAACGGTATCGTGATCGAGTTGTCCATGAAAGCTGTGGTGTGTAGACGTTTCGCTGGCAAAATGGTGGAGGCTTTACGTTGGCAAATTAATAATTTAGTTCGGTTGTGCGCATTTATCGTGTATTTACAAGGAGAACAGACTATATACGAAATAAAATGGTACCTGTCCATCAGAACCTGGTGGGCCTTGTAGCCTACTTTTTAATGGCATGGTATCTCTTACCTCTGAAGGCAAACATTTTACTGTTACTGTTAAAGGTCTCGGTGGGGTTGATATCGACCAAGTCGAGCTTGGTACATGCAAACAGGTTGTCGGTTGGGTTCATCAAAATGTCCAACTCATCATATAATTTGTGGTTCTGCAACCAGGCGACTTCTCTGGAAATATCCTTTTCATGGTAACCGGTCACGTAGATAGGACATTTAGATTCCAACAAGCCAGGCAAGGCTTTGTCCCAGTAGATCGAGTCGGCGGTTTGGAATCCGGGGTGGAATAAGAAAAACACATCCAAATATGGGTCAAAGGGGAATAAATCTCCTTGATTATAAAGCTCGTGGAAGTACTTGGTGTGGTAGTGTAAGGTGATCTGGTCATCAAATCTGGTTACCAAAGGTCTACCGTGAGGCTCGTTGGTAGGACCAAACGATCTCGTTTCCTTGTCAAAGAAGGCTTCAGGGCCTACCAAGTGTATTTCAAAACGGGAGTCGGGGAACAAGTATCCAAATTGTTTCCAGACGTAACCAGGAAGCATTGATTCCATCTTAGCTCCGAGAATGAATATTCTAAGAGGTCTCTCTTTGAAGTTGACAGCCTCGGCAGCCTTTGTGTAAGGTGGATATAAGGAGTATTTCAAGGCAGCCAAGGATCTTAACCCTTCGATGGTAATAGGACCCTTTGGAGCAGCTCCGTAAGGAGATAACTTGTGTAAAATTGCTGCAATTGTGATGGGGTAGGTCAATACCTTGGTAGCAGCAGCCAAGTTGAACTCGGTGTTCATTGGAGCAAAGTCTCTGGTGTAGAAGTACGTGTCCCAGCTAGACAAGTTTGTGGTGAAATCGTGCGGTTGTTCACCGGGGAACACAAACTCGTCGAACTTCCGGCCCGATCTAATATCGTGTTCATAGAGATTGACCTTCTTTAACAATTCATACTTCTTCTTGGCGTGATATTCCTCATCCTGGGTCCATGCCTCTTCAGAGTGGTGGGTGGGGATTCCCGAGTATGGACATACAAAGTTCACGGACTTGTTGGTGACGGGACAGAGTGCCTTGGTTCTTATGTAGGCTGCACGCGTACGGATATCTTCGTAAGGTGATTCATCCCACTTGTACAATGGACGTTCGGCTTCCTTTTCGTTAGGGTTATCCAACGACAACAATTTCCAGAAAAACGACAAGTTTCTCTTGCTTATTGACTTGACTGGAGTCTGCAAAGCCCGATGTCTCAAGTTGAAAATCAATACCATTTCTTAGTATCGGTCAACCTTTTCTCTAGATGTATATGCTTCTGCAGATTGTTCTGTATGCTTGACCTTGGGGCAAAGTTTTCAGCGTTATTTCTATAGCGGGAAGAGTGGTCTACAAACCTGGTGATAATAGCTAGTTTTTTAGTTTTTCTTGCGTTCTGGTATATTCGCACGGGTTATGGTACACGTGTAATTTACAGTACTGTATGCTAGAGGCCGATACCTTCGTAGAAAAAGGCTGGGTCGTAGTCGTCGTCAGGGAGATAGTTGTCCTCAACGTCCAAGGCATCCAAAATCTGCTTCATATTGTCAACTCCAAGTTTGGCCGCGAGTTTAGCTAATTTCGCCTCGAGATTATCACCATTTTTGGCTTCGTCAGTTGGTTGACTTTGTTCTACTTCTTTGGTCACCGTAACGATAACGGTCGACTTGGCCCTGTCCTGGTTTTCTCGAGGCTGCTGATTTCCTTCCATTAATCTGTAGAAATATTGGAAGTTCCAGTTACTACTTGGAGCCTGGTACTCCAAGTCACTGACGTCATTCCCGTCTTGGTCGAGCAAAGTGGTAGGATTGACAAACCTCATGTCCAACTCCAGGTCCAGACGTGAACCATCACGTTCTATCCTTACTAATGACCGGAATTTGCCGTGGAAATCGTAGATCTCGTACCATGCGACAAACGTATCATTCCACGCCAATGCAGATGCAACGGTCTCGGAAATCATGACGGGAGAAACTATCCGCTGATCTAGCTGGGACGTAAACATCTGGCGGAACTTATGAGTAATGTCAGTAGGATCGTAATCTGCTGTGTAGTAGAAAACGTGTCTGTTGTTCCAGTAAAGATTATTGGTGTTTGGTTTTTGCTTCCATTGTGCCGAAAAGAAGTTGAACCCAAAGGGAACCAGCTCAAAGTCTTGGAGGTTGATTTTAGAATTGTAGTCAATTCCGAAAAAGTTGGGAGCAAGATCGGCCTCTTCAATTCTGAAGAAATCGTTGAATTCCACTTTAGATTCAGTCGGTATTGTTCTTTTCGACCTATCTACAAGTTTGCATTCAATATCGACAACTCTCCCATCAGTGGTGTTCGGTCTGAACTCATCCAATGAACATAACATTGGCAAGCTGATCACCATCTCGTACCTACACGTTTTCAATTCCTGGGCCTCCAAGATCTCGGGCATCCTGCTTCTAGGATCACATTTGTAGATAACGTCGACCGACCGTGGTTTCTTAGTCAAGTCGCAAATATCTCCGTTGGTCAATGTGTGTTGCAACACCTTCTGTGAGCTGTATGGGGTACCTGAATCGATTATGTTTACCTCATCCTCGCTTATCATGAAGTCTTGAACGTTTAGTTTGTTGTTTAACCCCAGGGCCTGGTTCCTTATCTCTGCGGCCTTGGCGGGAGAGCCAGGGAACCGGCCAAGTGTGAAGACAGTAGCAGGGGAATGGGCTGTATGTTCTCCTGTGGTGCTGAAATGCTTCATATTGAGGTGGAACTGGATGATTTTGTCTCCAAAACAGTATGCAAATGTCCAGTAACCTCCCCCTAGGGCGTACGCAAACACACAGTTGTCTCTATTGAAGAAATCTTCGAGAATGGCGACCCCCTTCCTGGCCAACTTGTTCTCATCTATCATGGTAACGGTTTTGTTATCTGACTCTGTTGTCAACCTTTCATAGGGCACAAAGCATAGGTACTCCGATTTTGCCAGCTTTACCACTTCAAATGCTCCGAGCTGACTGATCTGGCTATTCAACTCTGTATACTGCCGTGCTGTGTCCAAAGACAACCGGGCTTGCTGGAAGTTTGTCTTGTATCTTATGGTGTCTGCTGACGCTATCAAAGCGTAGAGCAAGAGCGGGAGAAATAGCATGGTGTTGTAATTGATTTGATACGCAGTAAACTCGTACGCGCGATCTTGTACCCGTAAAACTGACCACCAACAGATCCATCATAGACCTTATCAGTGAGCGGCAAACCACGTCTCTTTCTATACCATAAGAAATCCAGGAATACACACAGCCAGTCACTAGTGGCATCTAATCATCAACGGAACGACTACAAAGCCGAACTCACCACAACCAAAAGGAACTCACCACAATGTCGTCATCATCCTCGAGAAATAACTCGCTCCAGGGCCTCAATACACTGCAGCTAGATGCCGGAGAACATACAGCGAACATGTCAGGAGTGTTTTCTGAAGCGCTCGAAGCAAACACCTCTGCTACCAGCGTCAAGACGCAATCTGTGCACGAAGTAGTGCTGTCGATAGAAGACCAATTGGAGGGTTTACTTGACCTGATTGATAAGAACGACAAAGAGATTAACGAAAGAATGGAGAAGTTGTCGAAGCGAATCCAGAAACTCGAGGCGGCAGCTGCCAAATCGGGATAATATATCAAGGCAATGACAATAATACACAATCAATATACATAGTGGCAATAGCTAAGTACCACTACTACACAATGAAGACGGTTTAGATGCCTTTCCTCCAAGAACACAGCCTGTTGCCGTTAAATTACATTTAGTAGACCTTAATATTAGAATAGATGCAAGTAATTCCTGTACTTTTTTCTCGCATCTCATCAACGATATCTTATACTTATCAACAACCATGGCAAAACGTTCAAAGAACCAAATACGGCGAGAGCGGTTGAAGAAACAGAAGCTCGAAGATCCAAAGAGTACCGAGGAGCCCGTAGAAGTCCCAATAAAGGAGGCACCACAAGATGAGCCACCAATAGATCCACAACACATCACCCCGCCATCACCATCCATAGATGAAGAATCTCCCCAAGAAACCGAACAAACAGCACTCTTTGAACAATACCAAGGAATATTTGAAAGGTTCCAGGTCGTGGAAGAAGAACCCGAGTTGCAGGTATCGAAAGATGTCTACAATAGCGATTCAAGCTCCTCCTCGAGTGACGAGTCCGATTCTGAAGACCAAGCTCTTTCAAAACGTCAGTTACGTATCCGTAACAAAGTACCGCTTTCGACACTCAAATACTCTACCGATAGACCGGAGCTCGTTGAATGGTTTGATGTCGATGCCCGGGATCCTTTCCTCTTGGTGAAGATGAAGTCTCAGTTCAATGTGGTCCCTGTGCCGAGCCATTGGTCGGCCAAAAGAGAATACTTATCTTCAAGAAAGGGCATGGAAAGAGTGCCATTTGAACTCCCCAAGTATATCCGTGATACAGGCATTCAGGATATGAGACAGACCGTGGATCAGAACTTGAGACAACTGCAAAGAGACCGGGTCCAGCCGAAAATGGGTCGTCTTGACATAGACTACCAACGTTTACACGACGCATTTTTCAAACACCAAACCCCTCCACGTCTCTTTGGGTTTGGTGATGTCTATTTTGAGGGAAAGGAAGCGTCTGACGACTATTCCGAGTTTATTATGGGCATCAAGCCCGGGATTGTGTCATCTGAATTGCGCAAGGCATTGGATATGCCACCCAACGATTTCAAAATTGCACCTCCTTGGATTGCCGTGATGCAAAAGACCGGCAAGTCGCCTTCGTACAAGTCATTAATAATACCCGGATTGGACACAACTTATAATAATAGTGGGTATAAGGACAAGAATTATGAACATGTCGAATTGCAAGAGCACTGGGGGAAATTGCAAGATTACGAAGAATCAGAAGAGGAGGAGGAAGAAGAGGAAGAGGAAAGTGACAATGACCAAGAAATTGATGCAGATGCTGTAGATGAGGAACCAGATCAAGAAGAAGAAGACCAACCCGTAAAGGTCCCCATTAAGGAAATGGGCCACTCTGCTCCAACAGTGCAACCACCCTCCCTGACTCAATCTAACGAAAACAAAACGCTCTACACTGTCATCAAGGAATCGCAACCCACCAACGGCAATGGCATTCTTGCTGCAGATAAGGGGTATGACCTTGACTCTAGCAAAGAAACAGAACCTACCAAGAGCTTCAAGTTCTAGTCTAAATAAATAGATTGTAAAAAATGTACAAATACGATTCGTGGTATTCAACTAAACAGCTATATTGCTGCCGAACAAAAATATAAATACGACATGTTCTAGATATTAAGTCAAGACAAAGGGTAATTGATACACAATCATGGAATATAACATGAGAATATCAATCAGAATGAATTTACCTGGCGTGAACCAGGTATATTTTGGAGTTTGTGTTACATCCAGTGCGGAATGCACTGAATAATGACAATGATTTATGCAAGTTGGAAGGAGATATCTACTTAAAAGTTGATATCTGGCTTTTCATCTTTGGTTTTATCGATCTTGGCACCAAATGCAGAAATACACTTAGCCATGGTTGGGGAAGATCTCGAGATGACATCGGTAAAGTAGAAGTTGTCAATTGGGTTCTTCAAAGCTTCGCCGGAGATCTTAGCGTTCTTGTTCTTGGTAACCAAGCTGGTGAAACCAATCTTGGCGATTTCAGAAGATGCTGGTTCAATAACATCGTGTCTGACAAAGTGTGGAGCAATTTCACCCAATCTGGTTCTGACAGAAATAAGATCATCGTAAGGCAAGGTGGCGCCCAAGTATTCGGACAAAGCTCTGATGATAGTCCAATCCTCACGAGCAACACCTGGAGCGTTGGTGGCAGCACGAGTGACTTGGGTTCTACCTTCGGTGTTAACGTAAGTGGCAGACTTTTCGGTGTAAGCAGAACCAGGCAAGATGACGTCGGCAAAAGAAGCACCTAAGTCACCGTGGTGACCTTGGTAAACAACAAAGGCATCCTTTGGAATGTCCTTGTTGTGAACTTCGTCAGCACCCAACAAGTAAATGAACTTTGGCTTAGTGGCAGCAATTTCTGGAGACAAGGTTTGGAAACCAAGGTCCAATGCAGCAACACGGGAAGCTTCACGGTGCAACAAGTTGAGACCGTTCCATTCTGGAGCGTTGAAGTTTGCGTTCTTGGAAGCGAAGCTACCAACCAAGTTGTAGATGGCTTGAGAGTCCTTGGAGTCGGCAACACCGGAACCCACAATAATCAATGGGTTCTTGGCAGCAGCCAACTTCTTACCAACATCGCCGGCAAGAGCAGTCTTCAAAGCTTTGGCATCATTACCGAGTTGGTCGACCTTGAAGGTAGCATCAAATTCTTGACCCACCGAGTAGATGTCCAAGTTTTGTCTCAAGAAAACCTTTCTGATTCTGGTGTTCAAAACAGCGGCTTCGTGTCTTGGGTTGGTACCGACCAACAAGATTTGGTCGGCGTCTTCAATACCGTCGATGGTGGAGTTGAAAATGTAGTTAGATCTGATGTCAACACCGTGGGCTTCGGTGGCTTGCTTGACGTCGGTAGTCAAGTTTTCGGAACCCAACTTGTTGGCCAAGTCTTTCAATGCAACCAAGGATTCGGCATCGACCAATGCACCAGCAATAGCCTTAACTTCGTTGTCCTTTGGACTTATCTTGGAGTAGGCAGCAGCAATCGTGGATAAGGCTTCGTCCCAAGTAGAAGTTTCGAACTTGTCGCCGTTTCTGATCAATGGAGTGGTCAAACGTTGAGTTTTCAAACCGTCACAGGCAAATCTGGACTTATCGGAAATCCATTCTTCGTTAACCTCATCGTTCAATCTTGGCAAGACTCTCATAACTTCAATGCCTCTGGCATCGACTCTGACGTTAGAACCAACAGCATCCATAACATCGATGGTTTCAGTTCTCTTCAATTCCCAAGGTCTGGCTCTGAAAGCGTATGGCTTGGAAGTCAAGGCACCGACTGGGCACAAGTCGATGATGTTACCGGACATTTCCGAGTTGATGTTTCTTTCTATGTAGGTACCGATTTGCATGTCGTTACCACGGCCGGAGGTACCTAATTCTGGGGCACCAGCAACATCGTTCATGAATCTAACACATCTGGTACAGTGGATACATCTGTTCATGGAAGTTTTGACCAAAGGACCAATGGCCTTGTTTTCGACGGCTCTCTTACCGACCAATTCCTTGAATCTACCACGGTCAGAACCGTATCTTTGAGACTGTTCTTGCAAGTCACATTCACCACCCTGGTCACAAACAGGACAGTCCAAAGGATGGTTTTCCAACAACATTTCGGTGACACCTTCTCTGGCCTTGGTGATTCTTTCGGACTGGGTGTTGACGACCATGCCGTTCTGGACAGGCATGGCACAGGAGGCAATCAATTTGGGCATTCTCTCGACATCAACCAAGCACATACGACAGTTACCGGCAATGGCCAACTTATCGTGGTAACAGTAACGCGGGATGGTGACCCCGGCCTTGTCGGCAGCTTGGATGATAGAAGAACCTGCTTCAATGGACACCTTTCTGCCATCGATGGTGACGTCCACATCAGCCAATCTTCTGGAGGAAGCAGATATGTAGCGCTTAGAAGAAGCGGATAAAAAACGTTTGGATATCTGTGATCTCAACATCTTAGTTAGAACTCGAAGATAACGTCTCTGTCAACAAATAAAAACTTCTTGCAAGAATATAGAGGTTGTATAAATGTATATTATTTTTGGGACTTGCAATTGGATGGTTGAAAAAAAAAATCAAAAACTCCAAAACTGATTTGTGGTGGGAGAGCGTGCCGGTTACTAATGGTGTTTTTGGCGGCTAAAATAGGTGTAATTGAATGCTTATACGAAGGTGTATACTTTGTAGCGCTTGGATTTCGAGGGGGCAATGCTTTGGCTATATCCGGCGGGTTTATGGTCGTGAAATGGCCCTGGTACGGTGTCTGGCTAAGTTAACGATTTTCCAGTGGCTGGATCCGTATGCAGTCCGCTTTGGTAATGATATTTATGGCCCTCTGATTCGTTGACGGGTGCGGACGGGTAACTCGCTCAAAAACGACAAAAACGACAAGACAAAACAAAAACAGCATTTTAATGATTCCTGCAGATACGTAGATTTATATACCGTTCCCCGAGGTTTACGACTTCTTCTCTTCTCCACCAAACAACATAAACACCAACAACGGAAGCGTGAGGTACATCCAGTTCTTCTGGACCCAGGACCGTTCGTCGACCTCGACCACGACTTCTTCTTCGACCTCGACTTCGACCTCTTTACCGTCAGCATCGACCTGCTTTACTATCTTCTTCTGCACCACCTTCTCTGTTTTTGGTTCGTTCTTCTTCTTGACGTACTTGACGGATTCCGGGTCCATGATTGGCTTAGCCGCCTCCTCGTGCTCGTGAACCACGACTTCCCCCGACCCACGGACCACGGCAAGATGATCGACTCCGTTTTCATTCAAGTAGATATGGAACGCTTTCTTGCTGAAGTCCTGTCCAATATTGCTGCTGAGAAAGGTAATGCAATCGTGGTTTGGCAATTGTTTAGTGCCAACGCAGTAATCTCCTCCAGGGAGTTCAGGGGTAACGAGGTTTACCGTTGCCGTCTTGGTGACGGGGTCATAGTCCAACACGGCGAGGTCGGCGACGGTTTGTGTTTCCAACGCATTGTAGAACAAGGTATATTGGTCAGCGGATACTAAGGTAATAAGAGCAGCGGTCACAAAGTAGTTCCACAACATCTTGTTGGTGAGGGGGTTGGTGGCAATGGCTGATTGACGTAGTGGTCGATATACCGTACCAGGCTGGGTTTTTCGTACCCGCTTTTTTCTCTGTACGCAGGTGCTCAGCTCGATTGATCCATACGAGATCAAGAATTACCTACTACGCGAACCATGTTGGTTCTAACGCGTGTGCCTGGTGCAATTCGGCAGATTCAGGTACGATTCCTTCGCCTGGGTGGCATCCGCGATCCCCAGGAATATCTCCGGCACTGCAGCGCCAATGGGATCAGTCTAGACTCAACGGTCTTTCGTGGCACCCTCTACGAATTGACTTCGAAGCAGGCGTTGGAGTCGGTGTTCCATTGCGAGAAGTTGACGATGGTGGGCGGCTCGTACGATAATGGTATTGATATCATGGGCAAATGGCGACTACACCACTTGTACATCCGGGCAAAGGAGTTATTTCCCAGTAAAGTTCCTCCCACCACTTCGCTCTTGAGAAGGTCCATTGAGTACGACGCCAATGTTGTCCGTGACAAGTCGGTTTCTTTACAAAATGACATTAGTATCCTTGTCCAGTGCAAGAATTTCACCAAGCGCATTGGGGCCCAAACCATCCGGGAATTGTCCGGAATATATGACTACCATGTCAAGGGACGAGAGGCTCAAAGCACTACTTTCTTGTTTCTTGTCAGTCCTGCTCCGTTGACACCTCAGGCAGTGACCCATTTTAACTCGCTAAAGTTTCCTGCGCTACACATAATGCTATCATCGCTCAAGTATGATGAAACGGCAGATATATACGATATAAGAAGCTGGAACGGAGGTAATATAGAAAACGTCTACCTTAACCCGGTGGCACAACGTCTTTTGGCGGGGTTGAATCCGGAAACCCAGCTCCGGTACTTGACGAAATAAATAGATAACGCAACATAAAACTCTTCAAGATTGCAAATTTTGATTTATTTGCAAAAAAATGAACAAAGTTGCAAAATGTACAATAAAAAATAGTATGAAAACTGGAATTAAATAAACCAATAAAAGAAGAACAAGTGGCAGTTACTCCGATCCACGGGAGCAAAGACAAGGATTATAACAGGAATATTTCAATTATTGTTATTTACTCTACATTGCAGTTAAATTCAAGAAGCATTTTAACACATTCATCACTATAAAAATTTTTCGTAATCATTATTTAGCACACGTAAACCAATCATAAATTCGATGGCTAACTTACTGAGGAGGACCGCTGACGGTTACAATAAAGTACTTGGTGGAAGCAGTAGTGTACACTGTCTTCAAGGTGTTACCATTTTTGGTAATTGGGATATCGGAAGAAATTGGGGTATTAGAAGAAACTGGGGTTTTGGAAGAAACCGGGGTGGTTGGAGTACTGGAAGTCGTTGGAGTACTGGAAGTAGTTGGAGTAGTAGAAGTAGTTGGAGTAGTAGAAGTAGTTGGAGTAGTAGAAGTAGTTGGAGTAGTAGAAGTAGTTGGAGTAGTGGAAGTAGTTGGAGTACTGGAAGTCGTTGGGGTACTGGAGGTAGTTGGGGTACTGGAAGTCGTTGGAGTACTGGAAGTCTTTGAAGTGACTGGAGTAGTAGAACTTTTTGAGGCGGAACTAGCTGGTGCTGGTGAAGAAGCAACAATATTCTTCATTGCCTCAGCAAAGTTGACACCGTTGTTGACATTGGACCAGGCGGCAGCGGCATCCCACATCATTATACCACCAAAGTAAGGACTGGACAAGATGTTACTAGTGACCAATTGCTTGACTTGATCTGGGGGAGCGTAGCCACTACCGGCAGCAGCAGGGGCAGCAGGCAAACCGATGTAAATCTTGATGTTCTTGTTGAAGATTTCAGTTTGAGCCATTTGAACCCAGGTGTCCCAGTTAAATTGACCAACATTGTTCAAGTTACAGTAGTTGTTGTAGAATTGAACAAAGGCAAAATCGATGCTAGCTTCCTTCAACAAAGGACCAACAGAGGCATCAGGGTAAGGACATTGAGGAGCAGCAGAGAGATAGTAAGATTTGGAAGTGTCGGTTGCAAAGAGGGCTCTAAGACCCTTGGCCAAGGCAGTGTATCCGAGTGGGTTGTTGTTTTCAATATCGAAATCGAAACCATCAACAATGGCAGGACCAAGAGGTCTGAGGTCGGCAGAAACACCCGTACCAGCACCGAATCTGTCCCATAAAGTAGTAGCAAAGGTGGTAGCCTCGGACTCGGACTTGAAACCGTAGGCACCAGAGGCACCACCCAAAGACAACAAGACCTTTTTACCGAGGCCCTGACAAGTGATAACGTCCTCACCAATCTGAGGACAGCTCAAGACACCTTCAGCGTTGACCGGACCACCACACTGGTTGGCGAAGTTCACGGACATGGTAGGGAAGTTATCCATAAACGAAAGAATGATAATATCAGCGGCTTGGTTTTGACAGTAGTAGCTCAAACGTTCTTGGCCACCGACGGAGTTTTGACCCCAGTAGATGGCAACGTTACTGTTTGCGGTGGGAGAGAAGGCGGCACCCAACACCGAGTTGAGGAGCACAACGGCAAGGAGGTTAGAGATAGTAGTGGACCACATGATGTTTTGATTAATGAGAGTGTGTAGCTGGAGGGAAATGGAGTAGGGAATGACTTAGCTATGTGGGTGAAGAATCGACAATTGACTTGTTAGAACATGGTGTGGAGGAGGGAAACCAGATTTATATATACTAATTGACAAACGTGGAAAATGGTGCAAAAAAGGCGCCGTCGTAAATTGCAACATTTTTGAACACGGCAGAATGTTGCAGGAGTGAAGGCACCAATAAAAAAAAATAACACGGTTAAAAATGCTTACGAATGTACCAAGAATCTCACGATTTTGAACTCAAACAGGGTTGGGAGGTGTGTTTGGCATCCAAAGCAGTAGTAGAACTTACCCAATTGGACGTATTATTTACACTGCAGAGAATAGGCCCACGCTAGATGCCATGTAGCGCAACTACAATGTCCGTATCGCAGAATGCTGGCTCCACCGATCGGAATAGGGTGGATTTCGATGCTTTGGGCCCAACGGTAATCTGCGTTAATCGTGGATTTCATGCATTAGCCAGCCTCAGTTGTAACCTACGTCGCAGTCAACGCCAAATTTTTTTCCGCCGTCAACCCTTCACAACCGTTACTACAACCCATATAAAACGCGACTTGAAACAATGGCTAGACACATGCGAAACAAAGGGATTTCTGGTAACAAGGTGATCGTAGACACTACCCCTGCGTCATGCCTCCTCCACACTGTAATCGTCGCAAGGCCCCTGTTATCGTCCTACATCCCTGTATATCGTAACCACACCAAAGTTTGAGTCTAATGCGAAAATTAGCTCGACCGCTTTTTGATGCCATTCCTCCCAAAGAACCTTAATCTTGCCCCGAATGGGACAATCTCGATACAAGATACATTCTGAACCTCCCGGTACCTAAAAAAATATTAAAAATGTTAGGCTATTTAGTGTAGCATGGAATGCAAGATGCGGCACGTGACGTCCTAGACGGGAACAAAATTTGCAATTTGGGAATTGAGCCAGCACAGTTGCCAGATATTAATTACTCTGGAAACGTTGAGGCCCAATGCGTCCAAATAGCCAGGACTTGACAGAGTTGTGGTAACGTATGCATGACGCGTCTTATTGTTGAGAGTTTTTAATGCCCGTTTGTTTGTTTTGATTTAGGTGATGTTCTCTACATAACGACAGATTTTAACCATCGTAAATTTTACAGTCACGGATTCTTCAAGCGCAAAACTACGCAAGAAATTTCCATCAGATTCCAGCAGGGGGTGTTCAGACAAGGGGGTTCAGACAAGGGGGTTCAGACAAGGAATGACACGATAATACACAGAGTTTCTTGCAAGAATATGGCGTCACAGGAGGGTTATCCAATGGCTTACCACTCCGTCGTATTTTTCTTGAACTCCGAAATCTACCGAGATTGTGGGTTCACATTCACAAGCCATACAAGGTGCGCAATTGCATGAAGCGAACGTATCCGTAAAGCCAAATCTCGACTATTTATCCCCATATTTCCAACAAACTTTTGCAACTCTGTTCCAGTGTGATTGGGCGACGCGCACGCCCCTAACCAATTATTACTATACCAAATCAGTCGAAATGACCTTCTCATTAGACGCGGATTTATGTAATCCCATCACCCCAGGAGCTTAAATAGACTCCTTCTAACTGGTAATTGGCCAGACATGTAACGCAACGAAGGAAAATTAGAGTTGTTGGATTTTGGGATGGTATGCGACCATGGAATGTGGTGGTTACATGGACATCGATTCGTCTAGAGATCAAACGGCTAATGTAAACACAGCACCGTTCATTCCACAACTCAAGCTGATTCGACAACCTCAGGACCATACGATTTTTCAAGCGGAGAAGACATGAAGCAGCCGATAACACCGACTAATAACACGATGGGACAATTCATGCATTCCACCGATAATTGTCGTACAACAAACAACCACGGTAGAACCGCAATAGTTGTCGTTGAAACACCAATCATGTGTCTCGTAGAAAATGGGCCGTGGTATCGCCCGGAGGTTACGTCAGAACAAGAATTTTTTCTCATCCACACGCAAACCCAACACAACTAGTGTGGCAAACCTTGTGACCAGGCGGCAAATAATCGGACGTGTTGGACGGTAGGCACTGATCCACGGATCCGTGGCAGCCAATGAAATTTTGTTTCATCATAAACAAACATTAATTTCGGCGAAATTTGCGACACAAAATCGTATCTTGCTAACACACATGAAAATAATAACCTTGATTAGGTGGTGAAACAATAGTCCAAGCCCATAGCGGCCAAAATTGGGAGCCGCACAGACTCGGCGCAATACGTGGCAGTAACATGCAAGAACCAGAGTCGAAACGGTGCCGATACCAGTTACACAGCGTCAGTTATACAACGTCGAATAGGATATACCAGGCGCAGGAGACCAAGGGTCACTTGTTTGAAAGTGTAACATGGACTCCACAAAAGTCCTGCAGTTTCTGCTTTTTTCTCCAACTAGCATCTGAAACTGCCGCTAATAGGGGGTCTCCACAATCCACGTGCAAAACGATAATATTTTTTGGGATTTCGCCGAAATTTCGGCGGCCGCGACTAGCAACCGCTGCGGTAATTACTCCTAGTTGGCGACTGCTCCCCCTTTTCCCGAGCTTCCAAAACTGGCTATAAATACTTTGCTAAATCCCCTCTAATATCAGGTTTCAGTTCAGCAAGTACATTACGAGTCTATTCATTTTTTAAATATGTCTGTCCAATTCAACTCCAACAAAACTGTCAAGAAAGACAACAAATTATACACCAAGTTTACCTACGAAAACTCGGTCGTGGAAAAGGATGCTCAAGGTGGTTTAAAGGTTACCCCAACTGCTATTGACTACGAGTTCAAGCTTGATTTGGAAACCCCAAAGACCGGTTTACTCTTGGTTGGTCTTGGTGGTAACAACGGTACTACCTTGGTTGGTTCGATTTTGGCCAACAAGCACAACATTTCTTTTGAAACCAAGGATGGTGTTGTCAAGCCAAACTACTACGGTTCCGTTACACAATCTTCCACTGTCAAGATTGGTATTGACAAGGAAACTGGTAACGATGTCTACGCTCCATTTAACTCGTTGGTTCCATTTGTCAACCCTAACGACTTGGTTGTCAGCGGTTGGGATATCAGCAAGCTGTCATTGGATCAAGCCATGAAGAGAGCCAAGGTTTTGGATGTGACTTTGCAAGAAAAGTTGGCTCCATACTTGAAGGAAATCACCCCCTTGCCTTCTATTTACTACCCAGATTTCATTGCCTTGAACCAAAAGGAAAGAGCTGACAATGTTTTCAACTCGAGTGACAGCGGTGAAGTTTTAACCAACAACAAGTGGGCTGACGTTGAAAAGATTAGAAAGGATATCAGAGACTTCAAGTCTAAGAACAACTTGGACAAGGTCATCGTGTTATGGACTGCCAACACCGAAAGATACGCCGATATCGTTCCAAAGATTAATGATACTTCCGACAACTTGTTGCAGGCCATCAAGGACAACCACGACGAGATTGCTCCATCCACCATTTTTGCCGTTGCCTCTATTTTGGAACAGGTTCCTTACATCAATGGTTCTCCACAAAACACCTTTGTTCCAGGTGTCATTGAATTGGCCGAAAAGTACAACAGTTTCATTGGTGGTGATGACTTCAAGTCTGGTCAAACCAAGATTAAGTCTGTGTTGGCCCAATTCTTGGTTGATGCCGGTATCAGACCAGTTTCTATTGCATCCTACAACCACTTGGGTAACAACGATGGTTACAACTTGTCTGCCCCAGCCCAATTCAGATCTAAGGAAATCTCCAAGCAATCGGTCGTCGATGACATTATAGAATCCAACCAAATCTTGTACAATGAGGAGAAGGGTAAGAAGATCGATCACTGTATCGTCATCAAGTACTTGCCAGCTGTTGGAGACGCCAAGGTTGCTATGGACGAGTACTACTCCGAGTTAATGTTGGGTGGTCACAACAAAATTTCTATCCACAACGTCTGTGAAGACTCTTTGTTGGCTACCCCATTAATTATCGATTTGGTAATTGTCACTGAATTCTTGCAAAGAGTTCAATACAAAAAGGTTTCCGAAGATGACAGCAAGTACCAAGATTTCTACGCCGTGCTTACTTTGTTGAGTTACTGGTTGAAGGCACCATTGTCCAAGCCAGGATTCCAACCTATTAACGGGTTGAACAAACAGAGACAGGCTTTGGAGAACTTGTTGAGATTGTTGGTTGGTTTACCCATCAACAACGAATTAAGATTCGAAGAAAGATTGTTGTAAGGATATATAGGCTTAATTTATACACACACATATATATTCCCCAAAATTAATGCTAATTCAAGAAATATCACCGAAATCACCTGTACCTTGATCATGGAGGCGTTGCTGCAAACAAGCCTGTTTTTCCCGTCTCCGCATCCATGTGAGGTTGGAACGGTCGTGCGCCACCCGGATTTTGCAGCACTACAAAAATTTACCCAACATGAACCAACCTGCACAATATTAAGGTTTCCCCAACAAAACAGCACCAGTAGTCAAAGACATTAACCAAGGGCAGATCGCACTTAAAATATGTCAAATGACAAGGAGAACGTGATACTCGTTTTGCACCGGAACAATTTGCCATCACCCCATGCAAGTTGGTCATGTAGCCTTACAATTAGGTGCAAATTGGGCTAAGGGCCAACGACCCAACTAAATTTTGCCCGAGATCTTCGCACATGGGTTTTTTAGTTTAAATGCCAGGGTGTCAGCCAACGATCAGGTAACGGCCACCTCGCCTGACTACTAAACGATTAGTAGCACACTATCTAGAACACTTCTGAATTGAGTAATTCCTGTTGCTGATCGGCCACCTTTTGTGTAATTTAATGCAGCTCAGATACGGAGACCGAAGCAATTTTTGGTATTTTTTTTCTTGGGCTTTGTGTAACATGGTTTTTTTCTTCTCGTCCTGTCCCCTCCTCTTTGCCCTCCCACATATATAAGAACTTTAACTCCTTCCAAAAGACAATTGCCCACACTCAAAAAGTCCCCCGTTTCTACCTGTTACTTTTATAACCGAAAAGAAAGAAATCATGCTTTTGAACGTTCCAGTTGGCGAATCCAAGCCAGGTGAAACTGCACCAAGAAGAAAGGCCAGCCAAAAGGCCGGCGCCCTCGACAGACCCCTTGACTGCAAGGCAACTACCATTCCAGAGTACTTGGAAGAACTGATCAAGAGAAATGGAGCCAGAAACGCCATGGGTTGGAGAAACTTGATCGAAATCCATTCCGACGTTAAAAAGGTCACCAAGTTCATTGACGGTGAAGAAACCAAGGTTGACAAGGAATGGCTCTTTTACGAATTCTCTCCATACAACTACATCTCTTATCCCGACTTGTTGACCTTAGTCAAGAACTACTCCCTCGGTTTGATCCAGTTAGGATTGAAGCCAGGCCAAGAAAACAAATTGCATGTTTATGCCTCCACCTCTCACAAGTGGATGCAGACCTTCTTGGCTGCCACCTTCCAATCCATTCCAATTGTGACTGCCTACGACACTTTGGGCCAACAAGGTTTGACCCACTCCCTTGTCCAAACCGAATCGTCCGCCATATTCACCGACAATGCTTTGTTGACCACCTTGGTCAAGCCATTACAAAAAGCAACCAGTGTCAAATTCATCATCCACGCCGAGCCAATTCTGGAATCTGACAAGCGTCTCAATGGAAAGCTTTACAAAGATGCTGCTGCTGCTAAGGAAAAGATCTTGGAAGTCAGACCCGACATCAAGTTCTTCTCCTACAACGATGTTGTTGAATTAGGCCAGAAAGCCGCCTCGGAGCCTGGTTCCAACACCTCCCACTACCCAAAAAAGGAAGATTTGGCATGTATTATGTACACTTCTGGTTCCACCGGTGATCCAAAGGGTGTTGTTATCTCCCACGAAAACTTATTGTCTGCCCTTGGAGGTATCTCCACTAATGCTGGTAGAGACTTGGTTAAAAATAGTGACCGTGTTATTGCCTTCTTACCATTAGCCCACATTTTTGAAATGATGTTCGAATTGATCACTTTCTGGTGGGGTGGATGTTTGGGTTACGCCAATGTCAAGACCTTGACCGAAGATTCATGCAGAAACTGTAAGTCTGATTTGCAGGAATTCAGGCCCACCGTCATGGTCGGTGTTGCCGCAGTTTGGGAATCTGTCAGAAAGGGTGTTTTGGCCAAGGTCAAGAAATTGAGTCCACTTGTCCAAAGAATCTTCTGGGGTGCTTTCAAGGCCAAGTCGACCTTTGCCAGCTACCATATCCCAGGTGGTTCTATTTTCGATGTTATTTTCAAGAAAGTTAAGCAAGCCACTGGTGGTGAATTGAGAATTGTCCTTAATGGTGGTTCTCCAATTTCGAAAGATGCTCAAGTTTTCATCACTACTTTGATTGCTCCAATGTTGATTGGATACGGTTTGACTGAAACCTGTGCCAACACTACAATTGTGGAACACCATCACTTTGAATACGGTGTTGCTGGTACCTTGACAGGTGCCATCACTGCCAAGTTGGTCGATGTTGCAGATGCTGGCTACTACGCAAAGAACAACCAAGGTGAGATCTTGTTGAAGGGTAACTGTATTACCAAGGAATACTACAAGAACGAAAAGGAAACCGCCGATTCCTTCACCGAAGATGGCTGGTTCAGAACTGGTGATAT
This sequence comes from Teunomyces cretensis, assembly GCA_003706575.2. Classification (NCBI taxonomy): domain Eukaryota; kingdom Fungi; phylum Ascomycota; class Pichiomycetes; order Serinales; family Debaryomycetaceae; genus Teunomyces; species Teunomyces cretensis. The sequence goes on along the minus strand of PPLT02000004.1, from coordinate 127,140 downwards.
TGGTGAATGGGCCGACAATGGTGCCCTCAAGATCATTGACCGTAAGAAGAACTTGGTCAAGACGTTGAACGGTGAGTACATTGCCTTGGAAAAGCTTGAAGCTATCTACAGATCCAACCCAGTGGTGCTCAACTTGTGTGCCTACGCCGACCAGACCAAGGTCAAACCAATTGCCATTGTTCTTCCAAACCCTAACCATCTCTCGCAATTCCTCGCTGACGAAAGAGTTTACTCTGAGAGTGAATTGAAGCACAAGGAACTTAGCCACTTGGTTGAAGATCCAAAGGTTACTAAGGCCGTTCACAAGGCCATGCTTGCTACCGGTAAGAGCCAAGGCTTGAAGGGAATTGAATTGATCCAGAATGTTGTCTTGTTGGACGACGAATGGACCCCACAAAACGGTTTCGTGACCTCCGCCCAAAAGTTGCAAAGAAAGAAGATTTTGAACGCCAACCAAGAACGGGTTGACCAAGCTTACGCTTCTTCCTAGGCAGAAAAACCAAGACTGTTTATGAATATTATTTATCAACACATCCCTTTTTCTCTCTGTCCAAACTTCTCTTGGATTCACATCTTGGTACATTCTCTATGTTTTAGTCATTAATATATTTATTTACTCAATTAGGTAACTAAGAATTTTCGAGACGAGTGGGGTAAAGACGGGGTAGATCACATCCACATTTTTGCCTCGGATAGGAAGCGAGGTGATCGATGCAATATGTAGCATTTGATTTTTGCAATTCCAGCCTGGTGAAACGTGGACCGAGCAACAATAGGCGCCCCCTGGTGGCTTATCTTCCTCAGGGTACAGGTCCTCGTTGACGTGGGATTACATAATTGAAATTAAACTTAGCCGAGATGCAGGTAATCTCAATCATCAGATTAAAAAGTTACGAACAAAATAAAAACCGTGGACCGCGTTCCTTGGCGAGGAGAGCAGTCTGCACACAAGCTTTTTGCAACAAAGTTTCGCAACCTGGCACTCGCCGATCACTGGTAGGCGGGGACCCCCTACTTACATCCGCGGTCATTCATAAAATGGTTGTGGTACTTTGCAAAACCCGTTGCTCCGATCTTAACCATGTTGTTTCCCCAGGATTCAGAAGCTAAAATTATGTAGTGAGCCTACTGGCCAACGGTGGTTTGGTATATAACCAGAGGCTGCAAATTTGAGCCCAAATTAGATAACTTGGGCCCACGATAATTGTGTTAAGGAGCCACTTTTCAAGACCAAGTATCATAACACCTGTAGAGAACGAACCGATCGATGCCTTCTATTCTGCAGTACACAGTAGCGAGGTAGTCATATCTTTTTAGAGTTGGTGTTAGGTGCCGCGAATTTGGTCCACACAGCTTTAGTGTTGAGGCACCCATTAAGAAAACACCATAATCTCACGTGAAATCATCCAGAGCATACAACAGCTCGTATTACAGGGTGTTTGTTGCCCCTTGCAAGCTCAAAAAATATCCCTGCAGTAGTACGTCAATTTTCACGGCTGTCTAGACATACCAACGGGCCAAACCTTTCACTCACAACCAGGCCCAGAATGGAAATACATTGCAACCTCAAATTACTAAAAACTGCATTAATCTTCTCTAGTAACCAGGCCTAAAATAGTGTCACAAGACACTTAAACTGTCGATCAATTTAGGCGACAATTAACAACCAAAAGACCAGTTACCCAATGGAGATGAACTTGAATTGCTTTTTGAAAATTAGGTCAATCCCATGTATTCCGGGGAAATGCAACGTTACTCTTACAAAACCATTTATCAAATGTATCAATCAACACACGTACACGGAGTCCATCATACCAACCATGTAGTTGGCCCTGCCGCGAATAAACCAATGTATTTATATATTATTATCTCTCTCACGTATGTATAAAAGGCTAACCACCGTACACACCGCCAAATATCTTCCTTATCTCAGGAATGGACAACCCGTCGTTTAAACATAATTGCAATAAGATTCGAGCCTTCTGTGGATTTAAATAACCGCCGGCGATTGCGCAATCCAATGTAGCCTTGGTTCCATCCGCGGAATGCTTGTGTAACTTGGGAAGCGAGGCTTTGGGAACCATACCATCCATGGCACGCTTGGAATAGATGACTGGGAAGTTGTTGTCACGTTCGGCACAGATTCTACCAACAAACGCATTGCTGTCGTCGGCCATGGAACCAGCCCCCATCGTGGCGAGCACCACCCCCTTTGCATCCAAGGCATTGATGGTAGCTTCAATGACCTTGTTGCTCAATCCCTGATGAGCGTAAATAATAGGAACCTCTGGCAATTCCTTCAAGGGTAACTTGATATTGAAGTAGGTTAATCCCAATGGCTTGGCTGCTGGGAAGTAGTAATGGATTTCATTGTTGACAAAGTTCCCAATGTATCCTTGACCGATAGACTTGAAGGTGTCGAGAGAATTGGCATTAGATTTGGTGATATAGAAACCAGATCCGATTCTATCGTTCAATGCTACCAAGACCCCTCTGTTTCTCGACTCTCTGCTTGCAGCAATTACAATGGCTTGGTACAAGTTCATAGGCCCGTCGGAAGAAATAGCCGTAGATGGTCTCATTGATCCACACATCACAATTGGCTTGTAGGTGTTTATGGTCAATTGCATAAAAAAAGCAGTTTCTTCCATGGTGTCTGTTCCATGTGTAATGACGATACCATCGTATTTGTGAATATCGTCCTTAAGCTTTTCGTACAACACAAGCAATTCTTCGGTACCGATTTCCTTGGAGTCCAAGTTCAATACTTGTTCATACTCCAAGATGCACGTAGTCGAAATGTCTGGAATGGTCTTGATCAAGTCTTCAATGGCCAAGTCAACTTCGTAGCCTGCAGTCTGCGATGAGGTCAACCCTTTTGAGGCAATGGTTCCACCGGTTCCCAAAACTTTTATAGTAGGCAAGGAATCATACGTGGAGCTGTCTGATACCCCACTATTTGACACGATGGAGTTGGCCCTATACTTGATTCTGAAGATGGGGTGCTCTATATCATGCACATCGTGATGAATTTCATAGGGGGTTTGTTCTGGTAATGACGATAACGGAACGTAACTGGAAGAATGTGACATATGTGGTACGTTTCTTTTGAATCTCCTTCGGCTGCCTCTCTATATATATACAATTTGAAGTCTAACGGCTTTTTGCAAACCGTATTTGAAGAATGCCTAATGGAAATGTCGCGGCCATTTGCAAAATTACGTCAAATGTCGTTAAAATCTGTCAACGACATGTAGCACAAAATCCAATTCTATATAACCATCGTATCGGTTCAAACTCCACCAGCTCGCCACACATCATGGGTTTATTCACTAAAGACGAAGATGTACCTAAATTACCTCCGAACAAGAGCAAGCGGAAAGAATGCTGGGATGCTCGTGATAAGTTCTTTGACTGCTTAGTGCAAAACAAGATCGATGACTCGTTGGACCCTAAGCAGCAACAGAACGTCAGTTCCAACTGCGGTGCCCTCTTGAAGGATTTCGAGAACAGTTGTGTCGCTAGCTGGGTCAAACACTTTCAAGATAAGAGAACTAACGACTTGAAGAGAGAGAGATATATTGCTAAGTTGCAGGCTGAAGGCGCTCAGCCATTACCATTCAAGTTGGACAGAAAGTGATCGGTCCTTGTAAATAACAATCTGTACATATTATAATAAACCTCAATTTTATCGTATATCGTATAAATGCTATGATGCTGAAATGAATATAGGTTCTCTGCCTACAATTTGCAAGTTTTCCTTCGCAATGATGTCCAAAATAGTTCCCCATTCAAACTCACCGCGTTCAAGAATAACAAAACCCAAGTCCAAGGTTACTCGTTCTCCCGACTTAAGTGAACGGTCTATGCTGCTTTGCAAGAGTCCATTCACAAGCATCTTTCGGTCAATATTTGATTGGGAATAGTTCGCACTAGTGTTGCCCATTTGCAGTGGGAATGGCAAGTGTCTCAAAAAGCCATTAACTTCCATGCTCGACTCATTGACTATCGTGGTCCGGAAGATGTAGAATTCGTCTACTTTGAGCAAATATTGATTGCCAACCTTGGAAATTAATGTTTCAGGACTCTCTTCAGAAAGAATCGACGTCACAAGGCGTATTGGACTGTAAAACAACACTGTGGCCGACTTTGTGGTTAGTCTTATGTTCCTTAAATCAATGTCTCCATATCTGGAATTCTCTTTCTTCCAAGTACCCGTCAAATTCTCTAGAATATGGTTTCTGAGCCAGAAGAGCCTTCTCAATCTGTATTCTTCGAGTTCTGACACAGAATAGTTTTTCACAAACTGTTTGTTTCTGAGGGATGGAATTGGTTTGGATAGGTCAACCTCGTTATTAGAGATTCTTTTCATTGGTAAAAGGAATCTCGTAGTCTTCCCTGGTTCAATATTTTCTTCCACTTCAAAGGATTCTCCTTCACGGTGAGAGTACAGTAATGAACTCAACAATCTCTCATTGAATGAGTTTCTCAAATCAACTATTAACAAACAATAATCGGTGATATCTTCTTTATCCGATTCAATTATTCCAGTAATAAACGTCAACACTTTTTCCAAGTTCTGAGAAACAAAGTCTCCCGTATTTCCCTTAAAACCTTGCAATGATGATGAAAACAAGGGCACAATATCACACCCCACTACCTCAATAGACGACATAACGGAGATATTCAATGGGACTTGCACATACTTAACAAAGCTTTTTAAAGAGTCTTCAAAGTGCCTCTTAGCGTACTCCAAAATTATTTTCAGTTCCCTCATACCTCTCTTTGCAGTCAATTGATAATCTATCTTTATGTCTGTATTGGGTTTAATCGTCTTATACTGCTCCATGATCACTTCCTTATTCAATACTTTAAATGGCTTATTTTCCAACAAGTACCACTCGATCTCGTAAATTTCAGAAGCAGGCAAGGTTTGATTTCCAACGCTAGACGCCAACTTTTTGGTTAAGGGTTCAATCGTGGAATCCCAAAACGAAAAGGACAAAAAGTTTATGATTTCCAGTGAATGGTTCCTCAATGAGATGGAGAACTCATGCTTTTCACCTTCCAACAACAGAATCCAGTCATTAGTTATCAGTAGATTGGTCAAAGAAAGTTCTGGCTGGGGCGATACAACGTTGAGAATTAAACTTCTTGTCGTTGCTCGTGAAGTAACATTATTCTCCTTTAGATTATTCTTGACCTTATCAAGCGTTTTGTCCTTGGAAACTTCTTTAACTAACGGCTTAATATTAATTTCCTCAACAAAGTTCTCCTCATCGATGACTTGAAAGTATTGTTTCTTGCAGTTGCCAATTTTAATATTAAATCCAACAATATTCAATTCTCCATCCAGGAGGGGCTTGAATGCTACCAAAAAAGTATCGTATGACCTTCCAGAAATAACCAAGGAAGCAGAGCCAACCGTAGACAAAGAAGTTGTTTGTTGGTTATTCAAAGAAGGTGAAGCTGGGACAAAGGGAGTCTTCTTAATATTCGTACTAACCCGTACCTTATTTACAAGGTTTGACCTAGGAGGAACAAACGCAGGTTGTTGGAATGATAACGGTGCCAGAGACCTTGTTAAGTTATTGAGAGTCTGCACTGTAACATCACCTTTTGTAACGATATCAATTTCATTTATCTCCAAATCAAAGGCAAATGGGTTCTGAAGTTGTATCCTCAATTGATAAATTTCATTTCTGATTAGCAAAGTGTCCTTGTCTGTAATAACACTGCCTGTTTTGTTGTAGGGGTCAAAAAATACAGGAGTATTTGTCGATTCCGACGAAACAGATTTTGATATAGCAGTGTGGCCAGAATTTTTTTCATAATCTGCAAACGAAATCAATTCGTCCTTCAGTCTGTTGTTTAAAATAGCTGCATTTCTCACCAAGAATGGGTCCCAATAAGGCGTGCTTAATCCGAGATTGTTCCTATTTGAGAGATAAATCAAACCGTCAATTCTTTCTTTAAGCTTGATTTGGTCTTCCGAGGGTAAACAATGGGTATACCTTGTTAATAAAATGGAACAAATCTTAAGTAAGTAGCCATAGTCATTAATTACTTCGGCAATTTTAAGGCAAAGTTTCAACAACAGAATGTGCAATGAAGTCCAATTTCCCTGCGAATGGAAGTAAGCAGCTACCTGGGAACTCTCTGTTTCCAGATTAATTTGATATATTTCAAAAAGGAATTCAAACATATCACGAATGCTGTTTGCATAATCGCGAGAACGTGTAATATCCATGAAGGTGGATTCCACTTCCTTGATTTCGTTAGCTTTGGCCTCAAGTTGGGGTAATATTCCGACCAACAAAGTTCTGAGAATGAACGCCCTTTTCCGCTCTAATCCCAAATCAGTATACACAGCAGCCAAGCAACTGTATATCCTGCACTGCTCGGATATGCTCATGTCAACTAGTTGCAAAGAAAATACTCTATCAATTTCTTTCAAGATATCTTGCGTGGAAAATGGCTTTCCTTCAAAGAATTTACCTCTCGTGCTAAGCACAACGGGGTCAGCATTTTGGAGACTTGCAACAGTTCCACTCAAATGTATGGCAATCATGTACTTGATTATGCGCAATATTGATTCGACATATATCACATCAGGCACCATATTTTCGTAATCGTTGGTACTTAACTGATAACAATGCAATACCCTCGTAGAAATGAGCTTTATCAATTCGGGTAATGCAAGCGAGGAAATGTCGGGAGTCAAACTGAAATTAAAGCTGCTGGTACTACTGGTAGAATTTCTGGGGGAATGTACCGAGTTGCGATTGGTGTTTGGTGATGGTCTTGATAAATGGCCATTACTGGTATGGGGGGAACTAGGCGGACGATTACCTTCGTTCGACGATCGGTTAGACGTACCTTCACCCGAAGAGGATGTTATATGTTGAAGTTTGCTTTTTGTAACGTGTAACACATTACATAGTAATTGATTTGGTAACTGATATGGTGAACCAACAAAGTTTAAAAGAGTCACACAAATACCTATGCCTTCCAAGGAGTTTCCAAGCCATAGAAAATCATCGCACTTCTTAAGATTCGAAAGTGACTCAATAAATGCTTGAAGTGCATCAGAATATTTCCCAGCAAGAAGGTAAAAGTTACCCATCAATTTCAACTGCCTGCCTGCCTGTTTTTGCTGAAACTTTGTTTTTGAATCTGCCGAGTTGGAAGCTGAAGAGCCGTTAAATGATACCTTAAACGAGGTGGAGCCTGAACTTAATCGTTTCTGGGCTTGGTTAATTGTTTTGGTAAGAATATTGCTGTCGGTAATGGAAACTGGAGAGCGTAACGTTATATTCAAGTATGACGATGCGTAGTTATCCAAGGAAGTCACGAAATTTCTGCTAACGTCACACATGATAGTCTCCAACGCAGTGATGTTATTCTTGATGGAACCTTCGTGATAAAATATGTTCTTGAGGCCGTGGTCGTTCGGATGATGCAATGTGTCTATAATATTGGTTGGAGTGTCGAAGAGCATGAGGTTATGTACAATGGAACTTGGATATGACTTTTCAAGATTCGAAACAATGGATTGTTTATCCACATCGCCGTCATATTTGCCGATACCAATAACAATGAAAGTTTTCCGGAATGGTTCGAAATCGTGTAAAAAGATGGAATCCACATCGGGGGCCGACGTTGAAAAGTCGTACATAATCCGACCGGTGGGAAAAGTTTGAGGATTAAAGTAATGGAGACTGGGGTCAGGCGATATGTCCAACAAACGGACTTCATCCGAGTTCAATCGTATGAGATCAGCGTATCTGTAAAAGTCGTCCTGAGAACAGCCATTGATCGGAACTAGTAAGGTCTTTACCTTTGCCGGCGCAATGTAATTATATCGATCTGACATGACTAGTAAAGGAAGCTAATCCAACTTCCAAATGGAAAAACGATACAAGCGCAATTCTGTAAAGATAACCGTTACTATGTATGGGATCGAAGAGTTATAGTATGCGTGTATTTTTAAAAGTGTAAACAGAGGTCGTGCGCGCGGCACCAGATTTCTCGAAGGCAAAATAACCAATGGTGTGAAACTTACTGCGTCTCCTCCAGGATTATACTTAACTATAATTGGAACTAGCCAGAATCGTTAGCTTTGTTCTCTATTCAATCACAGATATAACATGCCTGGCTTAAGTTTTGACAACTATCAAAGAAACCATTACTTGACCACAAAGGGGTTCGGTGCGCCAACGGCGACGTCTACCGGTACGACCATTGTGGGATGTAAATTCAAGGGCGGTGTTGTTATTGCTGCCGATACTCGTGCAACTGCAGGAAGCATTGTTGCCGATAAGAACTGTGAAAAGTTGCACAGATTGTCCCCCAAGATTTGGTGTGCTGGTGCCGGTACGGCTGCCGACACTGAAATGGTGACACAATTGATAGCATCCAATCTCGAACTTCACGGTCTTTCTGAAAACAGACAGCCTCGTGTGATCACTGCATTGACCATGTTGAAGCAGCACTTGTTCAAATACCAGGGTCATTTGGGTGCATACTTGATCGTTGCCGGTGTCGATGCTACGGGAGCTCACTTATTGTCTGTGCAGGCACATGGATCTACTGATATCGGTAAGTACCAATCGTTGGGTTCGGGTTCGTTGGCCGCAATGGCCGTGTTGGAAACCAACTTCAAGGAAGACATGACCAAGGAAGAAGCCATGAAACTCTGTGCCAATGCCATCGAATCCGGTATATGGAACGATTTGGGTTCCGGTTCCAACGTCGACTTGTGTGTGATGGAAGTTGGCAAGGATGCCGAGTTGTACAGAAATTACTTGACTCCTAATGTGAGAGCCCAGAAGCAAAAGACCTACAAGTTCCCAAGAGGAACCACCGCAGTGTTGAGACAGAAGGTCTCCGAAATATTGGACATAGAAGAACAAGTCATAACCTTCAATTCCACTAATGATGCTATGGAAGTTGATGCCTGAACCAATTAAAGATATCTATATATATATACTAGTCAGTAAAAGTAAACGTATAAATCAAACTGGTGTGTATGTATTTTGTGTAACGTTTTTTTCCGTTGCTTCGAAACGATTCTACAGATATTCCACGACGTTATAGATAGATCAATTATACAATATCAAAATGGTGGTGAACAATCCTAACAACTGGCACTGGGTCGATAAGAATTGCATTGACTGGGCAAGAAATTACTTTGACCAAAACATTGTCGGTTTGTCGGCATCTGAGGGCGACAAGACCGTTAGTGTCAAGTCTGTGTCTTCTGTCGAAGGTGACGTCGAAGTGTGTCAAAGAAAGGGTAAAGTGATCTCTTTGTTTGACTTGAAGCTTGTTTTGGACATTGCTGGCGAAAACTTTGGCGACGAACCGGCCAAGGGATCGATCACGGTTCCAGAATTGGCTTACGACTCGACGGCGGATGATTTGCAATTTGAAGTTAGCATCTACAACGAGACCAAGGAGACCGAATCTGCCAAAATCCTTGCAAAGCAAGGTCTTGTTTCTGTCTTGAGAAAGGCCTTGGCCCAGTTCGGTACCGATTTGATCACAACTCATAGTTCTGATATCCAGTTATCGTCGGAAAAGGTCAACTCCGCGTTTACCAAGGCTAACCAAGAAGCATCTGGCAAGTCAGCACTGGTCGCTGCCACGCCACAAGCTGCCAAAACTACCGTGGCACCAGCTGTTGGCAAGGCTGCCGAACCCCCCAAGGAACAAGCCTCTAAATCGTCTGTTCCCAAATACAACACCTCTACCTTACACTTGGAGCCTACATTCAACACCACTGCCGAACAGTTGTACATAACCTTGTTGGACGAAGGCAGAATCGCTGCATGGACTCGTTCTCCTCCCCTCATCGAGAAGTTTCCTCCGGCCGTGGGGTCCAAATACAAGATTTTTGGCGGCTCGGTCACTGGTGAATTCCTCAAGTTGGTTCCAAACGAACATATCGTTCAATTATGGCGTTTAGAAAACTGGAAACTGGGCCACTATGCCGAATTGGATATCCAATTGGTCCAGGGTCCGGGTGAAACCAAGATGGTGGTCAAGTTCTCGGGCATTCCAATTGGAGAGGAAGACAGAGTTCGTGGGAACTTTGAAGACTACTACATCAAGTCTATCAAAATCACTTTTGGCTTTGGTGCTGTTTTATAATCACGGAATCTATATCTCCTCACGTACGTATTCTATATCTATAACCGACCAACAATTCCGCGCAATTTTAAAGTCGTGTAGGGCCCAGGAGGGAATCATTTACCGCATTAAGACAAAAATTTCGGAACGTTTAAATGCTATAAATTAGGACATTTTGCTGCCGAATCATTAACGTTTGATAGTGAACCGCTTCTACTACTGTCAATTACATATTCATTTAATCTATCACAATGTCAGAATCTACTGTTGGAAAAGTGAGTAAATTGAGTTGCTGACTTGACCCCATCGATTACTAACCTCGCCAAGACCATCACTTGTAAGGCCGCTGTTGCCTGGGAAGCTGGAAAGCCATTGAGCATTGAAGACATCGAAGTGTTGCCACCAAGAGCTCACGAAGTCCGTGTCAAGCTTTTGCACACTGGTGTTTGCCACACCGATGCATACACCTTGAGTGGTGTTGACCCTGAGGGGGCCTTCCCCGTCGTCTTGGGTCACGAAGGTGCCGGTATTGTTGAATCGATCGGTGAAGGTGTCACCAACGTCAAGGTCGGTGACAGTGTTGTTGCCTTGTACACTCCTGAATGTCAAGAGTGTAAATTCTGTAAGTCTGGTAAGACCAACTTGTGTGGTAAAATCAGAGCTACCCAAGGGAAGGGTGTCATGCCAGACGGAACTTCCAGATTCAGATGTAAGGGTAAGGAATTGTTGCATTTCATGGGTACTTCGACCTTTTCCCAATACACTGTTTTGGCCGACATTTCGGTCGTTGCTGTCAACCCAGAAGCCAAGCCAGACAGAACCTGTTTGTTAGGTTGTGGTATCACTACTGGTTACGGTGCTGCCACCATCACCGCCAACGTCCAAGAAGGCGACAATGTTGCTGTCTTTGGTGCTGGTTGTGTTGGTTTATCCGTTGTACAAGGTGCTAAGGAAAGAAAGGCAGCCAAGATCATCGTCGTTGATATCAGCGACAAGAAGAAGGAATGGGCTGAAAAGTTCGGTGCTACCGATTTCGTCAACCCTCTCCAATTGCCAGAAGGCACCACTATTGTTGACAAGTTGGTTGAAATGACCGATGGTGGTTGTGACTTCACTTTCGACTGTACTGGTAACGTCGACGTCATGAGAAATGCCTTGGAAGCATGCCACAAGGGCTGGGGTACCTCGGTTATTATCGGTGTTGCCGCTGCTGGTAAGGAGATTGCCACCAGACCATTCCAATTGGTCACCGGTAGAGTCTGGAAGGGTGCTGCCTTTGGTGGTGTCAAGGGTAGATCCCAATTGCCAGGCATAGTCGATGACTACATGCAAGGTAAGTTGAAGGTCGACGAATTCATCACGCACAGACACCCATTGGAAGGTATCAACACTGCTTTTGAAGACATGAAGGCCGGTGACTGTATCAGAGCCGTTGTTGATCTCTAATGCCAGCAGCCAGTTCAAGGTGCTAAGTTATGAGTTAACTGGTCGCAACAACATGTACCAGCACTACGTAAAATTTAAATTGTAAGTATGCATTAGTCTATACCATTACTTCGTGTCAACCTCAAGGTCACTGTAGTTCTCCTCATCCAACTCAAGGGCGGAAGGAATATCATCATCTTCGCCCTCATCATTATCACCTTCGTCGGAAGAAACGTCACTGTCTTCATAGTCATCCTGACCATCTACCAAGTCCAATTCGTCTTCATCAAGTCCCAAGAACTCGGCATCATCTATCTCTTCGACGTATTCAACGTCGCTGTCGTCGTCGTCGTTTTCTTGGACTTCTTCGGTCAAAATTTCCTTCTTCAACTCGTTTTGGTGGTACAACATCGTGAGTCTACCTTGCAATTCCAACAATCTTGGTAAGGTGTTGGCCTTCTTGGTCAAAACAGAGTGCAAGTTTGAAAGCTTGACGCTCAAATTAGGCAAGGACGATAAAACGGCACCATGGATAATGATGATCCACTTTAACCAGTAGTGCAATTGTTCAAACTTGGAAGACTGGCGCTGGATACGTTCAGACAATCTGTCCAATAAGATCACAGCGAGAGATGCATCTAACTTGGCAATGGTATTTTGAATCACGTTGGGGTCACGGTTCCCCAACACGGTTTCCAAAAGCGAATGATCGTTGTTCTTTAAGGATTGCGATAAGATAATCGTCAAAGTACCAGTCTTTCCGCCAATTGTCTTCTTCTTTTTCTTGGGAGTCTGTGGCTTGTTGTCTGCCGATAACTTTTCGAGCTTCTCTGCCAAAGATTCTTGTTCTTCTTCACTATCGACTTCGAGATCTCTGAAATTGGCCCCGTCGCTAACAATAGCGTTACCTTCGTTGTAATGCTTTGCGGAGGCAACATCATGTCCCTTGTCCGAGTGGGATGTTATCGATGAGTCGGGCTTGGCCTGGTAGACTGTCTTGTCACCAAAAATGGAAAATTCACCAGCTTCGTCAATCCACTTGGTAGAATTGAAAGAAGGCAAGTTACCGTTTTCTAGCCAGGAAAATAAGACGGAATCGACATTAATCGATACCGAATGGATGTACAAGTTGGCGTCGGTTGGACTTTTGATTTCAGTCTCGGGTCTGGAGATCTTGAGTGACCCATTGGCGGATCTGGATTGGACAGCTGCCACTTGTCTTCTCTTTTTCTTGGAAGCTGGTTGTGCCTGCTTTGGTTCGGCTGCTAAGGGATCGTTGAACACTTCCAAGTTACCATTTTCGTTTATTATGATCAAAACCGATCTGTTGTTGGCGGTGGAAAATGTGACGTTGGAGATAGATGCCTGTGCAACAAACACAGACTTGGTGGCGGACTTGGCGATGGAGTATAAGTTGACGAAACGGTCGCCGGTGGCCGTGGTCAAGAACAAGTCGCTATCCACAGGTATAATGTAGTTGATCGGATGGATGTGACCTGGGAATGTTTTGACCACTTCTTGGGAAGATATGTCATATAAGTAGACCGAGTGAGATCCCAATAACAAGTGGGGTCTTTCATTGTATATGATACTGGTTATTCTGCTGATGGGCTCAGCGTTTTCCAAGACATCGCTAATTTTGAAATTATGCAATAATTTGAACGTGGACAAGTTCCATTCAAACACATTCCCACCGTTGTCGGCGGACCACGCCGACAGGGTGAATTTGGAGTAATGGAAGTCTTGTATTGGTAAGTTGAATGGACTGACCAACTCGGCGACAACCTCATTGGTCAACGGCGAGTAGATCAAGGTCGAGCCCTTGGTCAAACTCAACGCAACTACCTGATGGCCATTGTATGGCACCCACGATATGTTGGTCAATCGACAGGACTTGTCCAAATTGAACGAGGTGTTCAACGAACCCTGCGATGGATTTATGGACTGGACCTTTATTTGGTGGTTGTCCAAGGCGACAATACCAGATGCCAAATATGTATTGCTCGAATCAAACTGGGAACAAATTAAAGGGCCTGACATCTTTAGCGGGTTTCTATAATGGTTGTTAAACTTACTTTAGTTAAGAGATGAGGTTTACAAATTTTTCGATGGGCCAGATGGTTATGTGCAGGTTATCTCAAAATGAAAATACGTAGATGGAAGATGGTATTCGCACGACTGGTTACTACCCATCATATCTGGGCTTGTACTAATTGGGTCTATACCGATCTCCTGACAATATCTCAAATCCGTTACCAATGAAGTTTTCATGGATCTTTGTCACAACATCTTTCTACGATATGTTGTCATGAATTCATTTTATTCAATCCTATTTACATATATTCATATCTCTCATCGTTTGCGTCTTTTTGTATCCAGTACTTCCTCGTCGGTGTTATCGTTGACTTCTTGCGAGGCTGAAAAGTTGATATTGATGCCGCCCCGGGACTTTCTACGCTTCCTGAGCTCGGTCTCGGCAGGCGCGGGCGAGTTCCCGTCGGTTTTGTCGCTGTCTTCATCTTCAACCTCGTTATCGAACAAATGGGCATTCAATATGGGTCTTCTAGTTTCCTCGAGTAGTTCTTCGTATTCCTCCTTCTTCATCTTGCCGTTTTTGGTCAACCGTTTAAGTAGTTCGCCTCCGACAGGGGCCTGCTTGGTGTCAACTGCCTTTTTGATTTCAGGCGAAGCTGATTTGGTCTTGGTGTCGATTTCACAGGCAGAAGCGGACCGGGGGCCTGGACTAATGCTGGTGGTGCTGGGTTTGGCAGCCGGCGTAATGCTATCGTGGACGGTGTTCAAAGAATTGCTCAAGCCATCAAAATAGATCTCGTTAACGTTCAAGTTCTTGTTGGGGTCAAGGTTCTTTTGCATAAGCTGTTGTAGACTGGCTTCTCCTTCGGGGTCCTGCTTGATTTCTGGCAATATTTCACCACACTTGAGTGCAGCTGCGTCCTGCGATGTGTACTCTTTGGAATGGGCAATTCTGCTGTGGTTTAGGAACCCCTGGGCCGACGAGAAGTTGCTCCTCTGGCAATCAGGACAGGTGAGACGGACAATTATTCCGTCCGTACGACGATATAAACATCCTAGGTTCTGGTTCTTGGGTGCATATGGGTTTGCTGACGACTGTATCGAGGGCCGGAGAGACGACGTGGTCGATCTGGTTCTGTACCCCTGTTGGAGTAGTGGGATGGATTCGGTGGAGTCGTGGCGTTCCGGGCCCATGTATTCTGGCTTGAAGAGATCGTAGCTGTAATTTTTGCCACCGTAAGATGCCTCTTCGTTTTTGTTTTTCAATTCGTTGTAGCTCAAGGTGAGCGACTTGTTGAGGATATCGAAGTACTTGAGGGTGAACTCGCTGGGCTCGTTGCCGATCTTGAGGTTGTTCGGTATATCAAAGAACTTGCGCAACACAAGCATTTGTGATTCGATCTTGCCAATTTCCTTTTCCGTTAGACTAAGTTCCTGGTGTTTCAACCGTATTTCCAAGTCGAGCTGGTTGGTAAGGATCTCCTTGAGCTGGTCAAGTGGGATCGCTTGTAATCGTTTGAAAATCGCCTCGTTTGGCATCAAGTCTTGTTCCTCCAGGTGCTGTACTTGTTCTTGGTCCTGGTGGCTCTGGTCACCGTCCATTTCTCCCGTCATGTCTTCATGGTTCATGGAAAGATAAGTGATGTAAATATTTTGGGTCATTTTTGTGTTATTGTGCGTTCCCGGCTTTGTGTAACATGTGTCCGACGGTTGCGCTCCGGTTGCGATCGGGCACCAAAAATGTTGTATATTAAACCAACAACATCGATACGAAGGAGGAGAGACAGTAGAAACAGATGGAAGAGTGTTTGTCACAGTATAGAGTGATCTGGGAACATTTTCATTGAATTTGAACGATTTTCTAATGTTTTTCGTACAATTTATCCAAATATGGTACTTGGATCAGGTGTCTCCATGATAGATGCAATTGGGCCAAAGTATCCAATTGCGGTGGAGAACGGCAGTGCACGTAACTCCGGTATTTAAATGCGAAGAGTCCCCCAACGTTACAATTTATTTCCCCCATGTTTATTCGACAGCTAGTGAGAAGGATACCGAGACATTGCCGTGGATATTCGAGCAGCCGGCCCGGTGGGTCGAGCTACGGTCCAGCGTTGTTTCTAGTGGGCTCAATTGTTGGTGGAGCTGCTACATACTTGTCTGTAGCTGAAAAGTCATCTCCCCCGACTCGTTCTCCCCCACTAAAGACGTCTACGCTACCATTAGACCAGTTGGACTCGCCCCAATATGCAACACCCAGTGAGCTCCAACAGGCAATTGGCGAGATCCGCGTGGCATTATCCGAGCCCAACCAGGTCACGGACGATCAAAGTGACTTGGTGGCACACTCAGATACATACTTCAACACCCACCACCCCACACCGGATGAAAAACCGCAGTATGTTGTCTACGTCAAACTGACGGAACAAGTATCGCAGGTTCTCAAGATATGTCACAAGTACAAAGTGCCAGTGGTACCCACCAGTGGACGGTCGTCGTTAGAGGGCCACTTTATCTTCACGAGAGGCGGAATATCGCTTGATTTGACCGGAATGGACCGGATCCTCAGCTTCAACAAGACCGATTTGGATATCCATGTCGAGGCCGGTGTTGGCTGGGAAACGTTGGCCGACTACTTGGATGACCACCATCTCTTGTTCTCGACCGACCCGGGGCCCGGTGCCACGATCTCGGGATGTTGTGCCAACAATGCGTCGGGAACCAATGCCAGTAGGTATGGCGAAACATACAAGAACATTCTCAACTTGACGGTGGTTCTTGCCGACGGTACAGTAATCAAGACGAAGCAGAGACCACGCAAATCGAGTGCTGGCTACAACTTGAACAGTTTGTTTGTTGGAAGCGAGGGGACCTTGGGTGTCATTACCGAGGCGACTTTGAAGTTGCACGTCAAGCCCGCCCACGAATCGGTGGTGGTTGTGCCCTTCCCTTCCATCAAGGATGCTGCCGAAGCCGTCAATCTGATTCTCTTGCAGGGGATCCAATTGAACGCCATCGAGCTCTTGGATGACAAAATGATGGCCGTCATCAACAAGTCGGGCCAGACCGAACGCAAGTGGCACGAAAAACCGACGCTTTTCATGAAGTTGGGTGGCGCCAACCACGAAGTCGTCGACTCCTTAACCAACCAAATTCGAGCCATTGCCAGCACCCACGAGTCACAGGACTTTCAACATGCATCGACCATTGACGAAAAGACCGAACTCTGGTCTGCAAGGAAAACTGCCCTTTGGTCGACAATTGACGAGGGAAGAAGCGTTGATCCCTCCACCCAGCTCTGGACCACCGATGCTGCCGTGCCCATCTCGAGATTACCCCAGTTTTTAACCGAGACCAAGGCCGATATCGATGCCCATGGGCTCCAGAACACCCTCGTGGCCCATATCGGAGATGGTAATGCCCACAGTTTCATCTTGTACCGTCCAGAACAACATGCCGTTGCCCAGAAGGTTGTTGATGCCATGGTCCAGCGGGCCATCGACTATGAAGGAACCTGCACCGGTGAGCACGGTATCGGTATCGGTAAAAGAGAGTTCTTGGTCCACGAAATAGGCGAAGACCCCGTTGCCTTGATGAGACAGATCAAGGTGGCATTGGACCCTTACAGAATCATGAACCCCGACAAGGTGTTCCGGATCGACCCCGAGGAACACCGTTCGTTAGACCATTAGGCTTATATACGGTTATATGGTTATGTACAGGCCATTTTCGCCCCGTCCCAATTTTAAACGTTATCGCCAATACATACGCGTAGGCTACCGCCATCAGTTATGGATACGAAAAGCGTTCAGGCGGCAACAATTGCCCGGATCTTCCGTGAGATTGCATTCAAGAACGACGAGACAAAGATAACCGTCAATGCATTGGCGCTAGCATCCGAATACATCAAGCTCTTTGTCAACGAGGCCATCATCCGGTCCAACGACGAACGGTTATTGGAGGGTGATTCGTTGACCAAAGTCGACGGGATCGATAACGTCCTGCAACACCAGGACGAAGTAGTCAACGAGCTTTCGGACGACGATGTTGAAATACCCGAGGACGAGTCCAGCACCCAGGCCCAGTTGAGACAGGCCCAGGCCGATACGACTGATCTGGTGGATTCGCGTCATTTAGCCAAGATTGGCGGGATATTGGTGTTGGATTTCTAGCTCCTATGTGTCGTAGACGCGTTGAACAACGGTGAGATTGACTTGGAGGATGTTCCAAAAGCCATAGGAAAGGTTTGGCTTTGTGAGCCCCAATGTTTTTATGGATTCGGGCAACTGAGTTGAGATTGAGATGTATAACGGGATCTTTACCGAGACTTCTTGCCTTATTGGCGCGTGATGCCCAGAAATGGGCCCAATCGTCATATTCAATGGCATCAGATACCAGTTGTTCCCCTCGACAATAAGGGATTCCAAGTCGTCGGTGACCTGTGGTGTCCCGCGGAGAACAAGCTCGGCACGAGCCTGCGGCGTATTGCTCGTGAGTAACGATGTCGGTATCGATTTAATTGGCGACTTGGACTTGATGGATTTTATCACGAATTGTGATTTTGCAAGGGCCAATTCAAACAGGTACATACCGCTTGTTTTATCGAGAAAATACGGCGGTACTGTTGGTAGTATCGAGATTGTTGTGGCCAAGTCGGTGGGCAATGGGTTGATGAAGTTGATGAGGAAATTGCAGCTATCGCCCACGCAAATGGTAGATTCGTACGGAGCTAGCTTGATCGTCGGTATATACTCAATTGCGTTGAACTTGAATACAAACTTGTTGACTGTGGGTAGCTGGTTAGATTCGGTGCTTTGTAAAAGTAAATAAGTATTGCAGTTCAAACACTTTAAGGACTTTTTAATTGTAACTGGTTTCGATACTGGATATGCTATGGGAAGCGGGGCTGTTGTCGGTTCTGAGGACCGAGTAGTGTCTGGGAGTTTCAGTTTCGACAATGAAAGGTTCTTCATGAGGGTGGTGTCGATATGGGTATTGTGGTCGCGGGTTCTTAGTCTGGCTTGGATTTGTTTATAGAGGGTCTCAGACTGATTCTTTTCCGACGTGATGATGGAGGCGATTGATCTCGGCGTGGTGATGACGCCGGTTTGGTACGAGTAAGTACAGAACAAGCACCGGAACTTGAACGACTTTCCCAGCACGCCATCCACGGCACCATCGGCCACGGTAATGTTCAATAGAGACAGACAGTCGGGACAGTCAAAACAGTTCTTGGTACATGTTCGTGTGTGCGAATCGGAGTAGTCTGTCAAGCAATTGGAACAGAATCGGCCCTCGATGTTGTAGTAACAATTGGCACTGGCTTTATGGAGCTGGCACGACGGACAAAAGTACACGTCGGCTATAGGGTGCACGGCATTGAGATTGATATCATTGAGCTTGTTCGAGGTGTCGGAGTCGGGACAGAATATGTGTGTGTCGTTGTGTATTCGTGACATGGTTGTGGTGGAGTGGGACGTGTAAATACCGATGTTTTGTATCGGTATACCTGGGTTATATACCGGAATGTTGTAGTTCCTAAAGCATAGAAACTGATGTAGTCTAGTTGTACCGTTACTGGGTAATGATTACTGTACTGTTGTATCTTTTCTGATACTGAACGTTCTACTTGTGACACTGTTGTGTCAATGCATACTAACCGACTACGGGCGGAATAAATATACTGACAGTCCTACTAGACTATCTGCTGTCAATGGATCGAGAAGATGGAGCCAGCCGTGTGATTGGCGTTGTGTTCTCGATGATTATGGTCCAACTGGCTGCTAAAAACCATACAAATCCCCATTAGCCACAACCACTCAAGGTTAGTTTTTCGAGGTCAGCTACTCAAGGTTATTCAAGATCAGCTACACAACGTCTCATCTAATCAAGGTCAGCTACTCAAGGTGTCTGTACCCTTTAGGCTCAGCTCTGCAAGAGAACAAGATCCGCAAACGGAAACATTTCTCGAATCGGACCGAGATGGAACGGTTTTGGTGAGTCGCAACGGCCATCGTTCTCCACGTGTAACCACCAAAGTAGCAATGTACTTAAAGCCGGCAAAATCCCGTTCCACCACCAAGCACCATCTACAATGTTACCGTTGGTATTGCTTGTTTGGGGTCTAGTTGGCGGTGTTGTGGCCGGCGAGCAACAGGTGTTGAGCACCGGCGAAAAGGCGTCGTGGCACCTCAGTGTCGTTGACCAGTACTTCCACCAGAGCGACGACAGCACCAACGATACCGCGTTCGATCCGTTGGCGAGCGGCTTGGGGCTCAAGCCCGGCTACGAGTGGTCTCAGGTCATCGACGAGCTCGAGGCCTACAACGAGAGAAACTCGAGTGTCCAGTACAAGCTCGTGTATCTCCAGCGGCACGGCGAAGGGTTCCATAATATAGTTCCGCCCGACTACACCGACGCCGAATGGCAGTGTTTCTGGAAGACCCAAAACGGCAACGGAAGCGTCGAATGGTACGACGCCGAGTTAACTGACGCCGGCCAGATCCAAATCGTCAACATGACGCGGGCGTGGATCGGCGCCAACGTGCCGTATCCGGAATCGTACTACGTTTCGCCCATGCGCAGAACGCTCCAAACCTGGCGGTTGTTATGGGGGGCGGCGCCAATTAAGGTTCGGCCCACCGTCATCGAAGTTGCCCGTGAAACCTACGGCATCAGCACGTCAAGCAAACGCCATAGCCGCGAGTACATCGAGAGACACTTTGGCTTTGTCGAGTTTGAACCGGGGTTCAGCCAGTTCGATCCGTGGTGGCAGCCCGATGTCCACGAGTCGCGCGACCATCGCCAGTTACGAGCCCAACAGATGTTGGAGGCTATTTTTGGCGGCGATCGCAGCGTCACGGTTCTGGTGGTGTCACACTCGGGGTTGATCAAGTCGGTGTTGGAACTCATCGGGCACCGCCGCTGGGACTTGCATACGGGCCAGATGGTGCCGGTGGTCATCCGGGGCGAATATAAGCACGGCCACCATGACATTGATACGTCTCAGCCCTGGGAAAAGTACCGGCTGTGTCGTTAGCGCTAGATAATGCAGTCTGGTGGCGGTAGCGTAGCCCGGTGGTGCCTCGGGGCGGGGCCGCCACTGCGTCGTCAGGCAGGGTCTGGCGTAGCGCCAAGGGGTGCCTTGCAGACTGCGGTTCCGAGGTGGTTCGGGTGCATATGGTGGCAAAATATTCGATAGATTTACAGATACGACGGCGATGGTGTCATCTAAACATTGTCAATGGTAAAAATAGCAGGTTTAGCTTAGGTAAAATATGCATGCAGGTTGTTTTTTTCTCGCTGGCTTGGGCTGCATTTAAGTTTTGGTGTGACGTAATTGCCCCCATTCGCCTGCCCCCCACCTCCCCATTGCGACAATTCTTGTCGAAAAGATTGTGACGTTTTGAGGGTGACGTTTTTTTCTCGATTTTCTTTTTTGGACACCGGCGCGGGTCTAGACCGCCATTTAGCACAATTTCGATATATCCGTAGACAACGACCCTGTTTTATCCCTGCGCCAACACCCCTTCTTCTTTCCAACAACCACCCCGCCCTTCCTTCGTCTTCCGTCCATCACATACTTTGTCCTGTGATATAGACCACCTTAGAAATCCAGTCCACCCGGTTCATACTGTCCCGTCCCAAGAACCGTCTTTTTCTTTTTCCTGGAGGCTGGGCTGCCAACAAAACATTCCGACTTCAGGCTAGTCACACATTCGCCATCGTCCGCTCCTCGGCACCAACCCCCGATCACGACCCTGGTGCTCTCTCTTGCCGCAACAGAAATCACACTTTGTTCTTCATCTGTGATAACAGTTTCTTTCTAAAAATAAACTATCGGTTTTTGGTTGTAGCTTACTGCTCAAATACCTTTGTTTATCCGAAATCACATTTTGCTCCTTTGCTTTTCCATATAGCATGAGCTCCTCGCCCTCCATTTGTGCTTCGCCCAACTTTACGTTTCCTTCAGCCACGGAGTCCCATATGGACTACTTCACCATCGCCACCAACTCGTCCCAGTCCGCCAAACAAACAAACCCATTCTTTGAGTCCACCACGAGAAAACCCACCCCACGACTCAAGTATTCCCATACATCTCCCACTTTGGCACACAAAAACTTTAATGACTCCATCAGCTCCATCACCTCAAACACATCCGACCTCACCATCTATGACCAGCCCCATTCCCACTTCAAAAAACCCTGTAGAAACGACTCCATATTCTCCACAGAAACGTTGGTCGATGAACAGGATGAGATGTTCAAGGAACTGCAGTACACTTCGCCATCCCAGCCCAAGCGCAACTTGCTCGACTTGAAACTAAACGTCCCCAAACGCAAGTTCCACCAGTCGTTGTCTGCATCTTCTACAAATGACTACAAAAAGTTTTCCTGTGACGAAAAGGATGAACTCCCCAAGGCTTCCTCGGCTGTTGAATCTTCATTCCCTTTCCACAACAACACTACTGGGAACCAACAGTCTCCAGAATTGTTGCGCGAGAACCAAGCCACTTCAGAATCGGTCCTCCGCCAACAACGTCTATCAGTGTCTATGTTACAACCACAATTGCATACCTTGAAAAAACAACTTACATCCTCGGATCTTTCATTTGATTCCGTCAAACAAGAACAGTTAAAACGCTTACATTCCATTCCTACCACCAACTTTAAACCCCAAATCGAAAAATTATCTCCAATTATATCCTACACCACTACTCAAGATTTAATGAACTTTGACCTTGATGACGAAAACTTACTCATAATAGACGTACGACCATTTGCAGATTTCGTCAAGTCCCACTTGAGACACTCCTTGAACGTTTGTCTCCCATCAACCTTACTCAAAAGACCCAATTTTACATTTCATAGATGCATCAATTCACTTCCATCCTCCGAAAAATCCCAGGTCCATGACTTTTTCAAGAAAAAGAATGGGACCATCCTTATTTATGATCATTTCAACAACTCGTCAAGCTTATTCCACATGTGTGTCAAGATGGCCAAGTGTGATTCCGTTGCTGCAGCCAACTCTTCAGTAAGATTGATCGATGGAGAGTTTAATCAGATCCATGCTTTATACCCTTCCTTGTTTGAAACTGGCACAACCAATGCGGAACACGATCCACTGGGTAACCTCAACAACTATTTACCACCGCTAGTTTGCGAACAAAAGAAACGTGCTCTTCAAGAAGACAGACTTATCAGCAGTACGCCAATATTGTCCAACTTCTCATTGCCCAAACTTAACGCCCAAGTATTCAAATTGAGACACAATGAAGAGTTGCACACAACAGGTTCCAATCCGTTTGAGAATCTCACTTCATCTACCTTGAATAGAAATGCTTCCAGTTTATTCAAATTGCATAATGTTCCCAAGAATGCTGCAAACATCCCCCAGTGGATAAAATCTACTTTGTTTGATGGAAACGGAGACCAATGCAATAAACTCCTCAATGATAACTTTTACTCGTTGGAAAAATTTGAACAGAAACGGTTAATCACGGCATTATCACTCAATAACAATAACAAGGAGGTCCTTTCTCCCTTGCGTGATGAGGTTGCGCCCATTATCAGTTGTGGTATTGAGTATGGCCACAAGAATCGTTACAAAGATATCTTTTTGTACGAGCATTCGAGAGTCAAATTAAATGATTCTTTATCGCCTTATGATGATACTGGTTACATTAATGCATCTTATTTGAACCCTATTGCTAATCTTGAAGATTTCACCACTGTTGACACTAAGCTTTTATCCCATTTGAAATTTGTTGCAACCCAGGGACCTTTGCAACAAACTATTGGTGACTTTTGGAAGTGCATCATTAACTTGAAGACTCCGTTGATTTTGTCCTTAACGGATGAAATTGAAAATGGGGTGTTGAAGTGTGCCCCATTTTGGAAGTCGGGTATTTATTCTTCGAATGATGATACTCTCCACGTCAAATTGACGAAAGAAGTTCAGGTCAATGATTACCTTTTACTCAGATCGTTCACAATAACCATGACTGCCGGCAATACCGTTGTTCACCATAAAGTTCTTCAAATCCACTTGTTGTCATGGCCTGATATGGGCACTGTGATGAGACCATTGGACTTGATCCAATTGGTCCAATTAAAACACAAGCTTTTAGAAGACTTGTCGTTGGCCGATTCGTCCTATCCTACTGTTATCCACTGTTCTGCCGGCTGCGGCAGAACCGGAACGTTGTGTACTATTGACAATGTCATCAATATTTTGAAGAACAACGGGAGCAATGATCTTCCCTCGGACCCCGTGTACCAAATTGTCAATAACTTGCGGAAACAGCGGATCTCTATGGTGCAAAACTTGAGGCAATTCTACTTGATCTACGATGTGTTATTGAACTACCTTAGCAAGGGCGACGTTGAAGATGAAACCCAGGGCAGTGCGGCTGATTTTGCCCATTGGGACGACTTGATCAAGCTCGATATAGTCAGCGAATTCATTGCCAATTATTAACTGGATTTAATAGGTAATGACTACAATTAATTAATAATAAAAGTAAATTTGTAATATATTCAAATACTTAGATCAGATTTAAGCGTTGGAAGCAATGGTCTCTTGGATGAGCTTAGGGTTGAAACCAATGACCTTGGTGATGACCTTACCGCCCTTCAAGAAGAGAATGGTTGGCATGGAGGTGACTTCGTATTGTTGAGCAACGTCGGACAAGTTGTCGACATCAACCTTGATGAACTTGGCGGCGGTGTATTGTTGGGCAAACTTTTCCAAAACTGGAGCAAGGGCCTTACATGGACCACACCAGGTGGCGTGGAAGTCAACAACGACTAAACCGTCGTGGGTTAAAGCTTGGTCGAATTCTTGTCTGGAGGTAACGTCGGCAACCATTGTGTGTGTGTTAATCTATGTTTTTGGGGATAATTTTTCTGTCAACGGGCCCTCGAACACCATTTATATATGAATTTGCGCGCGTTTCTAGATTCCTAGATGACAAATCACAAAACTGTGGTGTTGGCGTGCGCGTCACGTGGCAATCGGATGAGATACGGTTACACTGGCAGGGCCCTTTACTAATCAGAATGACAAAAGGGTCATGATGAATAATTTATGCAATTTTTGCTGACTATACATTTCTGGAACGTTCTAGCAGAATCCTTCCATTGTTACCCACTCTCGGGGTCCTTCTGGAAGCGGTAAATGACCATCAGCTTCGTACTTGGCGATCAATTGGTCCAATATCATTTTTTGTAATGCAATGTAATTTGCAGCCATGTCGTCAAACAGGTTGCCCCGGTGTGTGTAACTAGTACTGGCCACGGCTCTTGCCTGTTGAATAACGTCTTCGAGACACTTCTCAGTGACAGATTCGTCGACTGCTCTCACCAATACCTCGACATCGGCAAGCGGTTTGCCCTTATACTTGACTCCAATCGGGATATTTCTCACGACTTCCGAATGGTTCTCCAAGTATTTGACTGCATATATATCGTCATCAGCAAACCCGAGATCACGGCAGTCTTCCTCCCAGTGTTGGTTGAATTCCAAGTTCCGGACGTATAATAGCGGCAAGTCTGACGTATTGACATTAATTTCGTTGCTCTCTTTGCCCCTTATTATCTGGACAGCAGGCTTTACCCCCAACCACTTACATATCAAACTGGCATCTGGTACTTCAAACGTCGGTATCCAGAATTCAAACACCTGGTAGCCATTGTAGTCCCACGAAGGAAGGAAGCCATAGGTAATTATAAAGTCTTGTATCTTTTCCACTGGAGAGTAACTGATGGTTATTTCGCTGACATCCTTTGCTTCCTTCTTCAATTTCAATAATATATCTCCATTTTTCCTGTCAACGTCAAAGTATGCATTGTTATCGTGTCTATGGTTGCAAAAGTCCAACATCGGTACAAGACTAACATTTACCACAAAGTCCCCATCCTCTATGCTTAAATCTTCAAACTTTTGCTCTATACTTTTGCCTTGCTCGTGGGGTATTTCCAATGTTCTTGATCGGATAGCTTGCACGATTTGATAATATTCTTCGAAGGAGAGCTTTTCGGCAAGGACGGGATATATCTTGTTGAATTCAAACCAAAAAAGCTTGAAATGTTCCTTAATGGCTCGTGATGACTCGATCAATTTATTTAAAAACGGGTCAGTACTCTCTTCTTGAAGTGGGTAGTCCAACGTTTCAGTATGGGTCAAGATGTCGAGATAGACATCGAATTTGGTTAATGGGGACTTTTTAAAGTATTCACTACTGTTTCTTAACTTCTTCAAGATGTGAAATGCAACGACATAGCAAGTCAATATTTCCGTCTCGCTGGTGGGGCCCACAATAGTTAAAAGATCGACGACTAGATTTGATTCCTTGAGCGGGGCTTGGGCCCTCAGGTCTCTTTCTTTCAACTCATTTAATGTCGTCAATAAGGTCTTATAGTCAAGAACCGATCCATAGGGAACCCGAAGTAGCTCCAAGTCATTATTTCTAGGTTGCTGGTCATTGAATTCTAATCCGATTCCTCCCAACTTGCTGGCAACTATGCGGAGATCTGGATTTATTTTGATGGAGTTGGCTGTCACCCAATGCGTAAACTTGACAGCGTCCCTAACTCCAGGTATTTCCATGCCATTCGACCCAAATAGTTCTCCCATATTAGCTGTAGTAGATAAAATTTCGCAGTGTCTTTTCTTTTTGAAAATGTCGAGTTGAAATTTAGCAATCGAATTTTAGTAACCATGGAAATCCGTCGGTCCAACCGTTTAAAACTAGTGCTGCAACGTCGTACAAATCTGGCAATTAACAACTAGGTGTTATTTGTATGTTTACTGTGTATCAATAATTTTATACCCGAGTCTACCCCCGCCTCTGCAAACCCATAATGAGAAAAAATGCTGTTGGAAAAGGTGGTGAGTGGACGAAATTCCATCTCTCTTTCACTCAAAGCTTTCCCAAATATGGATGGTTATTCAGGGACAATATAGTCACCATGCTGTCAGAATTTCCTATCCTTTAGTTACTTTGTAACATAATTTTCTTTCGGGAGACGTTAATTGTGTCACAAAACCAAGGGCTAGTCCCGAAAAAAGTTTCTTTCGAAGGAAAGGCTTTCACTATTATTAAACACCGTAGATAATGTCTTGGGACGACGAAGATTTTGACATTCCAGCTAAAGAAAACAACGGAGCTGTAGCTTCTTGGGAAGACGAAGAAGACGAAGAACCAATTTTGGAATCCTGGGACATTGATGAAGAAGAAGTAGCCAGAAAGAAGAAGGAAGCCGAAGCGGAAAAGCAAAAGGAAAAGAATGAGTTGAAGAAGAAGCAAGATGAAGCAAAGGCCAAGAAGTTAGCTGCTAAGAATGGTACCAAGAAGTTGTTGGATATTGATGAAGTCGATGAACACACCAGACGTGAATTATTGAGACAAGCCGAAGTGAGTGCTGATTTGAACAACGCTGCCGATTTGTTTGGTGGATTGGGTGTTGCCAGCGACATTAATGAACATCCTAAAGAGAAGGCTGCCAGATTAGCTGCCGCTGCTGCTGCTTCAAAGAGACCAGCCCCTTTGACTAAGGATTCTCCTATCGAAAACCATCCATTATTCCAGCCAGCCAACAAGGCCGAGTTCGAACAATTGAGAAAGGCATTAGGTCCAGTCTTGACCAACTTGGCTGAAGACTCGTTGATGAACTACTCTTCGGGTTTGGCTATTGATTTGATCAGAGACGTGGCCCAACCGTTATCAGTGGAGAACCTCAGAAAGGTGTTGTCTACCTTGAACGTCGTTATCAAAGATAAGGAAAGATTGGAAAGACAAGCCAGATTGAAGAAGGCTGGTGGTACTGCAACTGGTGGCGCTGGTAAGAAGAAGGCCAAGCCAGCTGTTAGACCTAACGTTGGTGGATTCAAGAAGGATGATGCCATGGATGATTACGACGACTTTGGTGATGAAGATTTCATGTAAAGTGGGATCCTGGTGTATTTGTATTAGGTTTTGACTTGCCATCGACCTCATGTTCTTAGGAGTATTTTGCGTTAATAGAATCGAACAGCCTCTGAATTCTTTTTTTGTAAATGATGAATTCCAGGTTCTTCAAGAGGTTAAGAGTATCTGGACCAGCTCCATACTCCTTAAGCAAACTTTGGTAGGTGTACGAGTTTTCTATTGCAAAGGATACTTCTTCTTTGCAAGGTTGTAGATCGTCTGCAAATGATACTTCCTTCCTTTTCGGTGCCGGATCTTTATAGACTGTGATCTTTTTGGCTGCTTGCCATGCTTTCTCTTTTCTCTTTTTAACTTGGGCTAGAATATCTGCTTGGATTACATCAACCTGGTTGGCGGATATGAAAGAGTTGGCAGGGGTGGATGTAGCCTGGAAGGCATTTTTGAACTGAACGATATCTTCTTCCTGGGCAAAGATGTCTTCCAATCGTCTAGTTTTTGTTTTTCTTCTTTTAGAATGATTTAACTCTGATTGCTTGACTCGTTGGTGTATTTGTGGCCTCTCGGCAACTTTCCTGGCCACCGATGCCCTTTTATATAACCGTTTCTTTCTCATTTGTTTGGTTGCAAATAAAACTGTTAGCCAAAAAAACATAGGCGCTGGAAGGCGCGAATTTTGAAAGTGAGTTTTCAACGATCTACAACGACAACCATCTACACCATGTCTAACGACAACATAATACTACCATCTGCATCATCTTTGTCTACGTTGACAATCTCAGACACGTCACGGACAGGATTTGGATACAACCCTGCGATTGGGCCGTTGTCGAATGCGATAACCACAGAAAGCTCGAGCATATTGATGAACAAGCGAACCATAGCACTCACGCCATACTCCGATGATTCCATCTACGATAAGAACATTAATAGCAAAAAGACAACCGAGATCAACTTATCGTCGTTGTCTTTCCTCTTCAGTGAAATAGTTAACTGGACCCATAGGAATTCCAAGGGGATTCAGGACTTGGAACATAGATTGAACGGGTTAGGATACCAGATTGGTCAGCGATTCTTGGAACTTGTCAAGCTCCGTGAAGGGTTTAAGAGCAGTAAAAGAGAAGTCAAGATTATCGAGGTATTGCAGTTTATTCACGGACCATTCTGGAGATCCATATTTGGTAAAACGGCCAATGAGCTCGAAAAGTCACAGGATGTGTCAAACGAGTATATGATTACCGATAACATACCCCTTGTATCGAGGTTTATAAGCATTCCTAAGGACTACGGGAACTTGAATTGTTCTGCATTTATCGCTGGAGTCATTGAAGGAGCCCTCGATTCCTCGGGTCTCTACGCCAATGTGAGCGCCCATTCTGTTGCCACCGACGGGTTCCCATTGAGAACGGTGTTCTTGATCAAGTTTGAAGAGCTGGTCTTGATAAGGGAAAACTTACGGGCATAAATGGTAGGTATAGAAACAATATATAACAAAATTCGGTATAAGACCTGCTTATGTGCAGGTGGATTGAAAAGTTTCGGTCAAATCGACAATTTTCACCCAACCTTTAACATCGACGACAACCAAGTAGTAGCACCAAAAATGGGGATAACAATCAGACAAGCCACTATTAATGACATACAGGGGATGCAAAATGCCAACTTGCAAAACTTGCCTGAAAACTACCAATTGAAATACTACATGTACCATATTTTGTCATGGCCTCAAGCCAGTTTTGTTGCCACAACCTACGACGACATAGTTGACATCAACGACACCGAGGTAGAGGAGTCAGCGATACTAGCAGATCCAAAGGGTGACTCCTCATACTTGGGCAGAGGCGAAAAGATTGTGGGATACGTGTTGGGGAAGATGGAAGACGACCCGGGTGCCGATGATAAGACTCCCCATGGCCATATTACTTCTTTATCGGTGATGAGAACTTATAGAAGATTGGGATTGGCCGAGAAGTTGATGCGCCAGTCTTTATACGCTATGTGTGAATCGTATGACGCCAAGTACGTTTCATTGCACGTCAGAAGCTCCAACAGAGCCGCAAAGCATTTATACATTGACTCATTAAAATTTCGTTTTAACGGAATAGAAAGATCATACTACCAAGACGGCGAAGATGCCATAGCATTGAAATTGGAGTTGGAGTTGGATGCTTTACTTCCAAGCAAGGTAAAGGACGTTGTGGAAGACGACTTATCGCAGGATCTTTTAGACTGATATGTATTAATGTACAAAATGAATAATAAATTGGAGCTTAGTAACGTTCCTTCATTCTAGATGCAACAGTACGCAAGTTACCGTAAACTTTACCTGGTGGAGAACCCAAGATCAATGACACAACCGATTCTCTGGCCATTCTGATATGGGTGAAACCGCCCAATATATGGATCTTGGAGTCGGCCAATACTATTCTGGTTCTGGTGGCATTTTCAATAGCAAATTTGGTCTTACCATCCTTACCGGCTATTCTACCAATGGCTCTGGACAAATGGTCACCGGTCAAGGTCTTGACATCCTTGATTTCAAATGTTTCGATATACAAGTCGTCCAATCTCAACAAGGCAATGGCATCGTCGACATCAAATCCCAAAGTAAATGCTTTCACGAAATCAGCACCCTTTTGCAAGGCACCAACGTCGGTGGTGTTTTTGTTGGTTTTCAACTCAACCGTCTTGGATTTCAAGTTCATTCTCACTTGCAACTTCAAGTGGTCAACTAATGGTGGATATACCTTAGTCCATGCATTCTTCAATGGAGCCATTCTATGTGGTGGAACAGGAACTTTTCTACTTTCCAATTTCACTTTCGTGCTTGTTTGTGCAGCAGAGGCAAACTTTGGTTTCCCGCTTTCGTCTAACACCAACTTGGAGTCTTGTGGCTCCTTGACTTCTTCTTCATCCTCCTTCTTTTCTTCGCTAACTGGCACAGCCGTGGCGTCTATAAGCATTTCCTCATCGTCTTCTATTTCCTCTGGCTTGGCGACAGGCGTCAAGTTCTTGATAGCAGTTGGTGCAGCCATGTTACTTTGTATATCTTGGATGTTGGAGTTTGATCCTAAAATTCTTTCCTCATCTCAATAATAATTTTCGCCTGTATATAAACTCATCGCGAAGTTGGGCTGTTGGGATTTGTACTGCGGTCCTGGTGCTATATATCTTATCACATTCCTTGGTTTTATCAACCATGCTATATAACTATGTAATTGTATTTCTTCTATGTTTCGATGTATCCGTATCACTGTCACTGTGGTCTTCGGCGTATGCCTTATTGAAAAGTGATCTGATGAACCCTTTCTGCGGCTCGTTGTCCTCGCTGGACAGTTCTCCACTATAAACATAGTTGGGATCGTCCTCATCGTCTTCATCCTCACCGAGATCAGCTTCAAGAATGCCTGCATTGTACTTGCTGATTTCCTCGTCGGATATGTCTCCTTCAAAATAATCGCCTTCATCGTCATCATATTGCACATCGTGAACATCAATGATACTGGAAGGCTGGGGGCTGCCATAGGAAGTCATCTTGTTGGTCATCTTTGCAGCCTTACGTCCACGCTCAATGGCTCTTTCTATCAAGAGTCTGTGCTTGATAAATAATAATTTGGGAAACATGGATCTTTCGCCCTTCAAAATCATTTGGCCTAATTGTTCCTCCGTGGGGTCACTCAAGATATAGATAAAATCCTTGAGTTTGATCTTGGGCCAGATAGTGATGGTCCCAGAAAACCTTTGCAACCAAATGTTCAGCCAGTCTTGTTCTAAGAAATGGGGCAACAAGTCTAATGATTTGATCATCTGGAGCCATTTTCTCACTTCAAGCTTGCACAACTGTTCCAAGGCAGTTGCAATAAACCCTCCTCTTAACGAGGCGTAATTCTCCTTCCGGGTCTTTCTTCGTGGGAGCGACACAGGTCTACCGACAGCACCCTTGGGTGCAAAGAAGAATAATGAAATGTGAGGGTTTACCTGTGACACAATCTGGAAGTTGACATTATAGTAGTTGTTGAGGGCGTCGATAGGGATGTCAGTTCTAAGGGACCCATCGCGCCATTTGTTTCCTAATGAAAACGGAATCACTTCGTTGTTGCTCGGGTTCTTCATCATCAAAACAACCGGATTTAATATGCCCGGCACGGCCGACGATGCCAAAAGCGACGACCAAATGATGCAATGAGGTGAAGTGATATTGTTGCAGAGAATGACCGGCGAGTGGGGGTCAGCTGGTACTGTTGAAATGTTCAACTTTCTCCCAGTACGCTGGAAAGCTTCTTCAAACGTCATGGAGCCCCTGGTAAAGAAGTTGGACTTGCGGGCCCAGCTCACGGCATCGAATCTGGCGCCAGTTTTCCACCATCTGGGGATCCATACCCGCCATGAATCTTCACAAGCGGTAATCTTGCGCGCAAGTTCCGGAACAAGCAACTTTTTCAACTCTTCATTGGTCCTGGTACATGTTAGGGATGCGACGATTCCGCCTCCGGAGGTACCAGACACCACTGAAGGCATCAAGTCATTGTCGATCAATGCTTTCACCAAGCCGAAATGGGTATAGGCAAAGGTAGCACCTCCACTCAAGCAGAGGGCTGATTTCCCGTAGTTCTTCAGAATTATCCGGAAAAATTTCCGCTTCAAGTTGCCGTCAACGGTGTCGGACTTTGTAATCTTGTCGATACACAATACTACCTCTTCGATGTATTCCTCGACCAAATCCTTGGTTCCGATGTAACGATGCGAGTAGAGCTGTCTGTTTTCTATGCCGGCAAAGTTCTTCTTGACGCAACTTTGAAGGAACAACATAAGATCCTTATCGGAGTGCTGCGTCCGTATTTTCTTTAATCTCGAGATGGTTAGACGGACCATTTTGTAGTCGTAGTACGAAAACCGCGAGTTCAAGGACCATTTGTCAAGGTTCAAGTACTTGTCTAAGATCCAGGCATTCTCGACCCATTCCTTGTAAGTGGTCGATGCTCTCAATTTGTCTCGTAACCGCTTTCTTTCTCCGACCCAGGTAAGGAAGTACTCCAGAAGAGCCACGTATACACGTATCGTCAAGTATATGGAGCACAATACTGTGATCCAGAACATGATAAACATAAGAATCGGCCATCTGAGCAAAGTGTAGGCGGTGCTCGACCGGAACTCGTTTCGTACCTTATCAGGATACACCCGTTTCTTGGAGTTTCGAGTCGAATACTTTTTGTTGACGTTCTTAGTACTGGCGTTGGTAAGTGGGTACCAATCACTTTTGGATGAAATCAACTGGGGTTTCTTTGGCGTTGCCGGCGCCAAAACGTCATCGGCAAGCCCCACAAAAGAGTCCGACGGCGTCAATCCGGTGCGGTCTACGTCGTCGGTATCTTCCTCCCATACCAAGGCTTTCGCAAAGGAATGTATATGGTCCTCATCGATAAAATCTTGGTCCTCTTCGAATAGTGCCATTTAGTTGTCTAAAATGTTCTGGTTTGTGCCCTTTTGCTATGGTGTAATTCTGTTGGGAGTGACTTTTTTGCAGTTGTGGTCTGTGTGCAGTCTGCGTCAAACTAAAAGTTGTGTTTTGGTTTAGATTTGTTGGACACCAAAAACCGCCAGACAACGAAAAATGGCCACCACTTTGCTTTTGGATATCGAGGGAACTGTTTGTCCCATTACGTTTGTCAAGGATGTGCTTTTCCCCTACTTTTTGAACAAGTTACCTCTGGTGATCGCTGAAGTGGTTTTCCCATTGGACAAAACCGCCGGCGGAGTCAGTGCCATCTTGGCCCAGTTACCTCTCGACGTGCAACAATCGCCCGAGACTGTTGTGGCCTACTTGAGGTCGTTGGTGGAGCAAGATATCAAAGACCCCGTGTTGAAGGCATTACAGGGCCACGTTTGGACCACGGGCTACGACACCCAGGAGTTAAAGGCGCCAGTGTACCCCGATGCCATTGCTGCCATCCGCCGCTTTAGCCGCGACGTCGGCAAGGTCTACATCTATTCGTCGGGTAGCATCAAGGCGCAAAAGTTGTTGTTTGGGTATGTTGACGAAAACGGCGATTCCGTCAACTTAAACCCAGACTTGTCCGGCTACTTTGACATCACCACCGCCGGGTACAAGACCGAGGCTGCATCGTACTCCACCATCTTGCACGAGATCGGCGTTAGCGGTGCCCAAGTGTTATTCTTGAGTGACAACGTTAACGAAGTCAACGCTGCCATTGCTGCCGGTATGCAGGCGTCCATTGTCGAAAGGCCGGGCAACGCTGCTCTTACCGCCGAAGAAAGAGCTACCCACACCGTCATCTCCACCTTGGATGTGCTTTTCACCGACTGATCCAAGGTTTACCCCGGATTTTTTTACTGGTTACGCAGCTAAACGGCAACATTTGGTGCTTTTTTTTTTGCTCGTAACACAAAATCACCGCACTTTGACATCCGCATCCGCAAACCCATTTTAAAAATTTCCAGCCAGTAACATCTCGTCTCCCTCCCCATCATTGCTTGAGAAGCTTATAGCCGCTTTATAGATTGAGAAACTGTTATAGGCCCTTTCACATTAATAGATGTTAGGAATACGGTCCATCCTGCGCATTCCACTACGGCGGTTGGCCACCCCTGCCTGGGCCGGCGGCCTAGGCGTACCGGGGACAGCTCGCCCCATTTTTAAGAATCACCTCCCACACCAGCATAGCAATATCCATTGCCCCCTGACTACCCGTGTACATATCCGCAACTTGTCGACAACACGAGTTTTGTTAAACCAGCTCCAGAAACATGGACAGAAGCAGTTGAACAAAAACTTGCTTCCCGCCGTCAGCAAGGCCACTCTTCTCTCGAACGCAACCAACAGGTTCTCGAGACTCCTTGTTCATATCAAGTGGCCACTTCTCCGCGGGAGGCGCACCACCTCGGTGTTGGACGTGGCGTCTGCATTTATTTCGTGGCTCGTCATGGGTAACTTGCTCTGGATCATCCTCGGCACAACGACGTTTGGTTTAGTCACAATGTACTCAGTGCATTACTTTGATAACCTTTGGGATAACCTTAGTGGGTTGTTTGTCGACGACAACAACGATGACAAGGCTGAAGATGAAAAGACATTCACCGCCGATTCAAGCATCCTCAGCACCTTAACCAGTTCCATTTTATCACATGGTTTGGGGTTGACCTTAGAGTTCCAGAGGGGCCATATCTTACCCGAATTAAAGGACGGCAAGCTCCGTTTCAAGAACTTTAAGGTCAAGTCCGTTCCTGAAGTCAAGTCGTTAAAGTTTAATGCCTACGTTGAAGCAATGGAGATTTCCCTCTCATTCAACAAGTGGTATGAGGGCAATGGACTTATTTATGATATGGAAGTGTTTGGAGTTCACGGTGAAGTGTTTAGAAACGTCCAGCCCCAAGAACAAATCGTTAGAGACGATGAACGCCAATTTTCATATAGCCGGTACGACGAAAATATCCACTACCAGTTTGACTGGGATCATGAAGACCACGAAACTCAACCCAAACCACCCACCAATGCCATTGCATACTTTGATCCCAACTACCAACTCGAACACGTCAAGATCCATGATTCGTATTTTGAGATCTATAATGACGATACCAAAACCCACAACCCATTGCGAGTCACCATATTTGGCTGTGACTTGCCCAAACTTCGTGGAGATCGTTCGTTGATTGATTTTTTTAATGCAAATAACGCCAGTGGGGCTATCAACGACGCCATGTTCACGTTGCATAAACGTCAACAAATCAGACACTACGATAGCGACAGCAACGAAGACAAGATTATTCGGTTCAAAATGGACGGAATTAATTTGGAATCAGTCAACAAGTCCAATCCATATTCCAAGTTTAACTGGATTGTTAATGGGAAGGCCGAGGTGATCGCAGATATCACTTTGCCGAACCTTAACGAAAACGAGTACCAGTTGATGAATGAATACAAAAGAGTAAGCCACGTAATGTCGGAGCTCTTTAACGAATTTGTCTCGGCGACTACTCCTACCGACAAAGACGAACCCAGCGACACCTCGGATAATAACCCACTCTTAAAGGGTGCCTTATCGGCAATCTACCACACGTTTTCTAAACCAAGTATAGACCCATCCAATGAGGCACTGTCAGAATACGTGTTGGTTAACGTCAAAGTCAAGTTTTCTGACTTGAAGGCCAGTCTTCCTCAACACCTCCCCATGGCGTCATCATCGGGCGTTCCGTTCATCTCCTTGCATAACTTGAGATCGTTGATTGCGTTCATCAACAACGGAGATGATGTGGCATCTGCATCGCAGGCCATGGGTCCAGCTGCTCCAATTGTCATCAAAACCACCGTCATTGAACGTTTATCTGACTTGCACAACATCGAGAACTTGAGTCAAACCAAATTGTTTGATTCCATTGTTGGAGATATCTACGAGGAGTTGTTGAAGTTGGTTAAACTTGACGAAAAGAGAATCATCCACGAGAAATCGTCGATGTGGTCGCATTCCTTAGCCAGCCAGTTATTGTTGTTGGGCTTGGGTGTTATTGTATAACAAGATTATATTATATTTATTTTACATAATGTCATTAACGAACTTTTCATTAATTGGTTTACTCCTCCCTGATGATCTCTCCCGTCTGTCTGTCCTTCTTGACGAGTGGGATTTCAAACTTTGCTCCACGTTTCCCGTGTAGCTCTTCCATGACGTCCAGCTCGACGGCTTTTGCGCCGATACCCAATAACACGCCCTTTCTGCGGTTCTCGACCGACTTGGGCTTCACCACCTTGGACTTTTGCGGCTTCCATCCCATTCCGCGAAGTAACGCAGCCCCAAATTGGTCCACCGGGACATCGTCGTACTGGGGTTCCTCTTCGTTATCTTGCGCCAACGGGATGACGAATTCGGCATCGTTGTCAGGATTCTCTCCATTCAAGAGTGATGCTCTGATTTTCTCATCCCTGGTCATGTCTGTATCTGTATGTGGTTCCTCGGAAACTTGCTGGGTCTTGCTAGGTGATGGTGTGAACTCAGTCAAGCCGTATTTCAACTTCTGCTCCAGCTCAACCACCACCGGCCCCTGCTGTTGGTTGGGGATGTAGGTCTTGGGGATACTTTTATTCAACTGTACTGGTGTGATGACCAATGGCTCTTGTTTGGGCTTCGTGTTGACGGCGGTGGAGCCCGTTGTAGCACCACGACTATCAAACCCGTCGATAGTAATGACTTTGTCCTCGTCAGAGTCGGACTCCACAAACCCCTTTGGTTTCTTCTTTTCAACACCTTTGGCAGCACCACCAGGTTTACCCGGCTTGTTGGCCCGCTTGAGATTGAGCAGAAACCCAGACATCGCTATTTGGTACAAAAAGTGGAGGACTCAAGATCGCGCCTGAAAAACGCGTTTATCAACATCCACCCATTGCTTCTTCTGGTGTGTAGCGTCGCAAAGGACATGTTTCAGCGGCTGTCACCCAGTGAAATCACCATGGACGACCAGACTGAAATGACTGACATTGACGAGATCGATCCAGAACTTGTTTCGGCGTCGTTATCTCAGTCCAAAATACGATCGGGCGACCTACGCGCCATCTTGACAGGCAATATCAAGAAGACCAAACCCAAAACAGAGGAGATTCCGCCTATGAAGCCTATGGAAACCTTTGATGACTCCAGTGAAGAGGTTCCGGAATTTGACAGCTCGTTTACCGAATCCAAGAGTGACCAATACAGACGCGATTACGATGTTTTGGAACTCGAAAAGAAGATATACAAGCAAGAAGTCCAGTCGGTGTCGGCGAGGGACATTTTCAGTCGCATCAAGAAACCGGCGGAGCCAACTGTGGTTGATCCTGAGCCCATTGTAGTGGAGGAAGAGGAGGCCGTCGATAACACCAAGCAACTCGAAGCCAAGTTCTACGGCCAAAACTACAAGAGAACCACAGCAAAGGATTTCTTTAAATCATTAAAATCTAAGGAGATTAAGCCAGTTCTCAAGGCTAAGAAGAAACAGGATATCAAGACCCTATTAGTCACTTTGAAAGTGAATCTGGATGCTCTTGCCGAAATTAAAAAGTACGACAACCCGTTCAAGACTAGAGGCAATCGAACTTTGGTCGATACGTCAAACGTCGATGTTGCCAAATCTGATTTCTTTGCTCCCAAGGCAGCCAAATCTAACTCGTTGTTTGATTCCATGATGACTGCATCAAAGAATACTGTCCAGCTAACTCCACTACAGAAACTTAAAGAGCTTCTTCCGCCCACTCTTACACGAGACCAGTTTCATGTTTATGAACCTTGGCTGTATGAATCTGCCAACATCACTTCGCTTTCTTCAAGGCACAGGTCACACCCAGATACTATCTTGCCTGAAGTCGAACCAATACTCATTACAGACAACAATTTTAGTCAGCCATCAAAATACATCACAAAGGTCAGTAGAGATCTTTCCAAGACTGATTTGGTCAGGTCAAAAATTCCCAACCTAGAACAGCATTCCCAGTTGCTCTCTATATTCGACAAGTTCATTGTGAACGAAAGAATCAACAAAAATGCATTATGGATTCATCTCTTTCAACCAGAAACGATGAATGATCTTCTTATGGACGACTCCAACAAAAGGCGAGTTGATAATTGGATCAAGAACTCCTTCCAGAGGTTGAAGGCTCAGTCATTAAAGAATCCTCGTAACGTCTTGATTCAACAGCAAAAGAAAAAGAAACAAAGAAAATTATTAAACGGATTCATTGTGGATGATACATACTTAGACGAATCCGACACAGAAGAGGAGATCTTTGTACCCCTTCTCATTTTGCAAGGTTCTACTGGATCTTGTAAATCATCGGCGATATATTCAGCCATGCGTGAACTCAATGGATATGTTCATGAGATAAATACCGGCATGGATAGAGGACGCAAGGACATTTATAACAGTTTGAAGGAATTCTGTACCACGCAGTTGGTTCACGCTCAATATGAGGCTAAATCGTTTCAACAAGGCATAGTTTTACTCGAAGAGGTCAACATTCTTTTTGAGCAGGATAAAAGTTTCTGGCTGGCAATTCAGGATATATTGAATATATCGAGACGTCCAGTGGTTGTGACTTGCGAATCGCTTCTCAACATTCCAAAGCTGTTGATTGAATTTGCGGAGGATGAAGACTCAATTATTTATGTTGACGACTCGATTGTTTCCAAAGACCTTGTCAAGAAATATTTATGGCTATGTGCTGTCTCACAAAATTTCGATCTCGATGATAGTTTACTTGAGGAGATAGTCACAAGCTCATTCAATGGTCACAAT
Organism: Teunomyces cretensis; assembly: GCA_003706575.2. Taxonomy (NCBI): domain Eukaryota; kingdom Fungi; phylum Ascomycota; class Pichiomycetes; order Serinales; family Debaryomycetaceae; genus Teunomyces; species Teunomyces cretensis. Next base: position 88,340 of record PPLT02000004.1, on the reverse strand, counting down.
TATGATATAAGAAAATGTCTCATGGAGTGTCAGCTTGTTTGTGGTTCTGCCGAAAAGGGACATATCACTCAGTTGGCAAAAAGGGAGACTGTCCAGTCCATGCCCCAAGACGATTTGTTTGAAATTGCCAACAGTTTGGAGAATTTGTCCTGTGCAGACATCATTTCAACAAACAGCAGCTCGCTGTTGGCACACGCATACTATGAAAACGAACTTATAGACATTCAAGTGTTAGACGAAGCTTGTTTGACACAACCTAGACTACCATTTGAACTAGATCTTGGAAGGTACTTGGAATCACGTTACCAAGAAACTATGTCGACAGAAGTACCAGAACCACACTTCACACATAAGCAATTGCGAGATCGAGTGGTTTCCTTTGTTGCGTCCCGTTCGAAGAAGCTTCCGAAATTTGTCCAGGAGCTCCAAACTGCAAGAAGAACTACGAGATCATTTACATCTACACCTCAACCAGATGAGTTGTCTGATTCGGTTGATTCAGTTCCCAATAGTTGGATTCCGGATGTGACTGGTGTTTCTGAATCTTCATTCATACATAACATTGGCTCCCGAGAACTTGTTTTGGACTTCTTACCGATATGTCGCTATTGGATCACGTTTCAAATCTCGCTAAACAGATTCGAAAAGGACACCCTTGAGAAAGGAGGTCAAAGTCTTAAAAAGTTTCTCGGCTATCGAGACTTCCAAGACGGTACTACCGAATTGCTAGACACAATTCCCAAACATTAACACCTAAAAAACGATATTTGCATATAATACACGAACGGTTAAATCAACCGTGTTCTTGTTTTTATTCTTCCTCCCCCAAACGATCTGACTGCCTTGTGCTTAAAGTCAGTCGATTGTAATCGCCTCCAGGCCTCTTCTATATGGTAGGGCAAAAGTGGATTTTCCAATTCATCTGGCTTATCAAAAAGGTACTTTCTCTTTTGTTGTTTTTGTTTTGTTGCATTCTGGCTCTTTTCCTTCTCTGACTGTATTTGGATCAACCTTTCCTCCGAGTTCTTGATTTGCATAGCTTCTTCAGTTAACGAACAAACAATTTCGAACGTCAAGAACCCCAAAATATCAATGACATCATCATTAGGCCTTGAATCACACACTGCTGCTATTTGAGCCCACTCTCTGAACCGTTTGGCCTTTCTAAATGTAAACGATGCTTGTCTACATTCCGACCAGTGGACATATTCTTCCCGAGTCATATTCTTCGTTCTGTCGTCGGCCATTTTCAACCGTTTTAATGAAGCTATGGTGGCAGCCTTTTCGTCGTCGTCGACTTGCTCCGATTCCTCGGCAGTCTCAAGGTGCTGTTCACTGAACATAAACTGGAGCTCCCAAGGTAATCTGATCTTGGACTTTTTATATCGAGATAACATTTTGGAAGAGTCGTTGGCCTGGGTAGTGGCGCTAGCAGCTCCGCCTGCAGCAGCGTCGCCCTCCATCAATGATTCTGTGCCTCCACTTTCTTGATCCTTTGCGTTTTTACGGACATCTTTCCACGATAAGTACGTTCTCAACCGGTTGACTTTGGCCTTATCGTGTCTTATTAAAAAAATCACGTCTTCGGGAGCAATTGATTTGGTGCCTCTGGTGGCTGCTGTCCTGGTTGCTTGCAATAAGAGCTCCATCACTTGTCCTCGTACAATATCTTCAATTATCGACGTCGTTTCTACGGGGGGATCGTTGGATTCCCCCGACACAAACATCATCTGCTGTATCTCTATACGATACTTGTATTTATCATTAGACATGGCCCTAATAATTTGTATCTATCCCTACTGTACTGTTATCGTGTTGTAACCCTATACAGACGCATACTGATAATTTGGGTTCCGGGTAATATGTTGTGGCCGGGTAACACTTTGTTTTTTTTTTCTCACTGACTATAAAAGACACAGATGCCCACCAAACTTTTCATACACCACACATTACAACTATTAATTGTATGTACCAACAATAGATTTATATGATGACAATGAGTGCATTTGGCTCGAGACTTTTTGTCGCTGTGGAAAAACCCAAGCTACCTTATTTTTTTTGTCTGATATATCATAGTTCTTACATTCGAACCTTACTAACTTCCAGTGGTTGTATAGTCAATAACATAACACCCGAGAAAACCCATAATCAGAGTTGAAAGACTTGCTTGTAGATCCTTTGTATTATTGAACTGTTTGCTGTTTGTGAATAAGGTGTGCTGTAGCCTTGAATGAGTACTGTCGCTGAATGGATTAACTATTCCAACCTACAATATTGTACAAGTTATGTTCATTTATTCTATTAACCAAATAACTTAATTCCGTCGGCTTCAACCTCTATTTCGTCATCGTCGTCTTCTCTGGCTTCGTCCACTTCGTTCATGTTGACCTTTTGACCCAAGAGCGAAGCGAAGAACTCGTCGATCTGGTTGTCATCCCATCTCCAGCCATCGCTTGGAGCTTCAAAGTTTGCAATTGGTTCTTGCACATGATATCTCAACTTACGACCCTTAGATGCCTTGGTGTCGACGTTTTTCTTGAATTTCTGTGCTTGTTGTGCACTTCTTAAACTGATGGTCATACCAGTGGTTGGGTTACTCGATTGGATCTTCTTATCAACCAAATCGTTAAGTAAGACACGGTAAAAGTCCTCATCGTCGAAAATCTCGTCAATTTCTGCAATGGAGTCCTGTTTGCTCTTGACTTCCTTCGGAATATCTGGATTTTCTTCTTCCTCTTCTTCGCCCTCGCTGGCGCTTTCTCCCATTTGCTTCTTGTAGTAATCGTATCCAAGAGGAGTAATTTGACGCCTATTAAGCTTGGTTCTCTTGACCAAACGATCAATATCGCTTAAGTTGTTGGTAACTTGTTGTTCAAACGATTGGTTGATTGACTTGAACTTACCTGCGTTGATAGCAGAAGAGCCTGAAGAGTTTTGAACCTTTGCAGACCACTTGGTCAAAACTGTAGCACGGTATTGATCCAATACAGTGTCAAATTTGGAAGCAGCCTTGGTATATTGCAGGAATGTTCTCTTCTTTGGTTGCTGAGCCGGAGCCTTTGCCACTATTTGGTCCTTGGTGTAGAAATGCGATCTTAATGCTAATATGCTATCCAATAAATCGTAACAGTCTTCCTTGGCCTTTGCCAAATACTTTGCGGTCTTCTTGGTGCTGAGGTTATCGGCTGTTAACGTATCAGAGTTTGGTGGTAACAAGTTGGAACTAGTCAATGATTTTTGGATCTTCAATCTGGTGTCTATCACCTTATCAAATATCTTGTGTTGTTGAGAAATGGCAAACCCCTTCAAAGAGTCATTGGTTGCCGATTGCGAGAGTCTACTGACAATATGTGTTCTTTCTTTCGACATCAATTCTTTTACTTTCATGCGCTTGTGTTCCAACTCTTCGTCTCTTTCCTCTTGGTTCTGGTTGTCAGATTCGTCCTCGGAGTCTTCATCTTCATCTTCAGAGTCAGCTCTTAGAGAAGCGCCAGAATCGGAATCGTCAAAGTCTTCACCTGCTTCTTCGTCTACCTCTTCTTCGTCATCTCCACTCACTTCAGCTTCGTCATCATATAACTCGCTTCTGCTGGTCACAGTTCCCGTATACTTTTTGCCCAAGTTGATGTCGTTCTGTCTCAATTTGGACTTGGAAACATTGACATAGTGTTCTTTCTCAAGCTCGTTATCGGAAACACCAGAACTTTCGTCCTCGTCGTGTTCAAAAACATTGTCACGCAATTCATTGTCTTCAATATCGTACTCGGCTTGTGGTTTGGTAAGTTGAGCTATCTGCTCTGCCAAAGATTTACCCATATTGGTTGATCAGTTCTAGTCATCTCATCCCAAATCTGAAATATTTTCGATTGTAGTGTGGTTTGTATGCAGGATGGGTGGTTTTCCATTTTACTTGGGCCCTTCGTACTATCAATGGAGAAGTACAAATACTGGAGAAATACAACTACTGGAGACTTGTAACTATTGGAAATATTTAGTTAATGAGATTTGTGTATTGATTTCAATTTTGTCAACTATACCGAAACGTTTGGAATAATGTAGTGTAAAATGATAATAGTGTTGCAGGTTCCTAAACATAATGAATAGTAGAAATATCAGAATACGTTAACCTTGAAAAGGCATTATGAATAGTCTGTGTAAAGCTTGATTAATTTATAGCCAGTTTGATACTGTTGTCTACTTCAGATACAATCTCGAATATACTTGATATTTGCAAGAATTCTACCAAATTGTGAAAAAACATTTAAATAACACCAATTCATAAAATACTTATAACTAAAAGCAACCCCCAGCAAAACCAAACAATATCCAACTCTACCAATACCTTCATCTGTAGAACCCTGCACCAATCGTCTTATTCAGCACTCCGGAGATAAACCTACTTACCGCCGTCGCAGCCGCATAGAAAATTACTGCGATTTCTCCTATCAGAAAAATGATTTAGGAGGTTACCTTGACAGCCAAGATACCTTATTTTTTTGGGGGAGATGCAATCTCCGAAACCTAAAACATCTAGTATTCTCGGGTAACACTTGAAATCAAATCAGTATGTCCCCAGTAAACATGCTTGTAGACTCTACACTCTACAATAGTCAAGCTCACATGGCAGGATGAGTTATTTTAAGGACGTTTACCCCCATGAACGGATTAGGAAAACGGTGCCGTACGCCCTCGCTATAAAAAGCGACAAATCCCAGGTGCCCAAAAACCCGAAGACAATGCCACAACTTGCCGGAGAAGACGAAATTCTCTTCAACGAAGAGACAATACTCACGTCTTCTAGTCCAAGAGTCTACCAAACGGTGGGCCATGAGAATATCGACGAAAGCGCCGTGGATGACGATCCTGCAAAGAAACTAGCCGAAGAAGATGAAGACTACCGGTTACTGAACCTGTTCTTGCACTGGACTAAGAGACCAACGGTGGCAATGGCCGCCTTGCCCTTGTTGTTTTTCCTGTTAGGCGATTCTGCAACTAGTGCAAGCACCACCATCATCTTGAATAAATTGGCATGTAATTCGATTGCCAAAGACGGTGTTTGTGATCCTGTGGCGAGTCAAATTTTAGTTGCCAACTTTTTACTATATTTGACGCCTATTGTTACCATTTGTTCTTTACCGGCAGCCGCTTTGACCGGAGAACTTTCAGATAAGCATGGTAGAAAGTTGTTCATGATCTGTATCATTGTTTTTGCGTTCGTGGGGAAACTCCTCATTTACCTCACGTACACATGGTCAAATAGCCTCCACTTTTTTGCACTTCTTGCATTCAACGCGTTAGCTGTATGCCTTGGAAGTACATACACCATGGTTGCGTTGACGAACTCGTACATTTCTGACGTGGTTCATCCCGATCAAAGAAGATACTCGTTAGGTTTGGGAATGGCTGCACTTAGTGTGGGTTCGGCAGTCGGTCCCTTACTAGGCAACTTGATCAACTCCATAGCTAGCCGGGGTATTCCAGACTCAGATGGTATCCAGATATCCAAAATTACGACTATGCAAGACTTGAACAAAGCTGATTTTGCTCCTCTCAAGATGGAGTTGGGCTTACTTGTCTTGTTATTTATTGTGTATGCTTTTATTGTGCCAGAGTCAAGAAGCAAAAAGTCAAGAGAAAGATCGTTATCGGTGATTTCTCCTGCTCAAGCAGGCCCACAATTGCCATGGTACTCTCCTAAGAGAATTGTGGAGTTATTCAGACCACTTAAGTTGTTGGGATACCCTGAAGAAGTTGTTCCCGACAGGTTCAAGTCCAACATAGTGAGATACCGGTTTATTGCTATTGGAATTATCACGGCTATGTGTTTGTTCAATTCGACAGCAAACGGTATCGGCATGCTCTACTTCCAATACGGTATTTACAAGTTCGATTGGGATACCCAGACCATTGGGGCTTCTTATGCGTCCTTGTCCATCACCAGGACCTTCATTTTGGTAGTGGTTGCGCCATTAATTGCCAAGTTTTTGACCGATATTGTTGGTTTTAGACCCGACCTGACCCGTCCTGATAAAGTTGACTTATCCATGATCACGCTTGGATATACTCTTGATATATTCAGTTCGTTGATGGTCACTTTGAGTACTACTTCGACCCAGTTGTTAATCGGGGTTGCCACCGCCACCCTTGGTTCGTTTGCTTCCCCCGCTTCAAATGCGACCATCTTGAAATTATACCCGTCGTCCAGAACTGGAGAATATTTTGGAGCTACCGGATTGCTCAGTAACGTTATTCTCGTTATTACCCCCATAATTACTGTCAATATCTACAACTATGGTCTTGCCCACGACTTTGCAAGTCTTCCGTTCCTTGTGTTAACGGTAGTTTTGGTATTCAACTTAATGATAATGGGTGCCATTAGAATGCTAATGAGATAGGTTTTCACCAGACCGGCCCGATACAAATAGGAGTGGCTTTAGTTATTTTTTGGCGAGTTCCACGCGAGAAAAATATTATAGAACTATGAGGTTAACAATAATGACAGGTAAGCTGCGATTCGAAGTATCCGGACTGGCTTTGTAGGTAATACTGATTTGCCCGCTACTAAACACTGCCTGTTGTGTAGTAAGCTCATTCGATCGGGGAAATTTGGTTAACAAGTCTTGTTTGAGTTCCACCGGTACCGTTGAACGATATGAACAGCTAGATTTACGAGGCACCACATACTCCAAAGAAACCTTGATTATACCTAGATACTTATCATTATTACAGGGGGACCAGTCGGACCACACTCGACGCTAGGTTGTATTGGACAGACTATCTAGTTGTCTCCTTGGGTAACATGTACAGTTTAATTGCGTTGGTATTTACGAGTAATAAGGAAAGATGTCACGCGCCTTTTAATTCCCACAATATGACGTATAACTATCAATTAATCGAGTTTGAACGTAATCGAATGTGAATCCATGGATCCGTTTGTGCATAGTTATGGTTGCAAATTAAGGTTTCACAGGAACTTTTATCTCTTCGGTTAAAAGCCCCGAGTAAAAAATGCGTCTGCGGAGATAAGCGGCTTCAGCCACGGCTTTACAGCACCTTGTTGTCTCAAAAGGAAGTTAAGTACCACAGCCCTAATTGCCTCCAGACTAAGCCTGTTTGCAAACCATGCTTCAGATACCAATTTGGAAGAGCCGATTGCCACAGGAATCCACAATTATACTACTCTGTAACCGTAAAAACTTAATCGGGTATAGCAAGTTTTTATTTATTTTATTTTATTTTTCGTAATCCAGTTGGAGCCGTTCGTCAGAGGCAAGATAGATAAAGGGTGGAAAACGGCTATATAACCTGTAAGCAAACAGGCTTTACTTTGCAAACCACTCGTTATGTTTACAGACGAAGATGAAGTGCTCTTTACGGAAGAGTCGACGCTAACACCCATACTACCTGCCATGTACCAAACCATCCACCACGACGAAGAGGGCGAAGACGCAGTGGAAGACGATGAAGATGACCCCAATAAGTTGGATGATGACGAAGAACACCGTATCAGTAATCTGTTGTTGCACTGGTCCAAGAGGCCCTCGGTGGGCATGGTTGCGTTTATTTTGTTCATTTACTGTATTGGCGAGAGTGCCACAGTCCCCACTACCCTTATTATTGCCAACAAGCTAGCATGTAATACGGTTGCTGTTGACGGTGTATGCAACCCCATCGATACCCAAATCTTGATTTCGAACCTTAGTCTTTACCTTTCGATCGCTGGAAGCTTGGTGGCGTTACCGGGCGCTGCAAAGGTGGGAGAGTTGTCAGATAAATACGGCAGAAAGTTGTTTATTAACATGTTCCTTGTGTCTGCGTTTGTGGCCAAGGTTTTAAACTACTTGTTGTTTCGTTGGTCTAACCAACTTCACTTTTTTGCCCTTGTTGCAACCACTTGTCTCGCTAATGTTTTTGGCGGTGTTTTTGCTTTACTTGCGTTATCAAACTCCTACATCTCTGATGTGGTCGATGCTGACAGAAGAAGATACTCGTTAGGATTAGGTACTGCTGCCTGGAGTGGTGGTACCGCTATCGGACCAATCCTCGCAAATTTGTTGATCTCCTTTGTCCAAAAGAGAACTCCTCCTATTCCTTCTGCCTTAAAGAAGATAACCGCAGAAGACTTTGCTCCCTTGAGAGCTGAACTCCTTCTCTTGAGTCTATTGATTGTATTTTCCATATTCTTCCTTCCAGAATCTAGAAGCAAAAAGGCAAGAGAAAGATCGTTGTCAATAATTGCTCCGGTAGCAAGACATGAGCCTACGAAATGGAACAAGGTTAGCTCCATATTTAGTTTCTTACTGCCGCTTCTCTTGTTGACATACCCTTTGTCTATTATCCCTGACAGATTCAAGCACCACGAGAAGAGAAATAGGTTCATCGTGATGTCGTTAATCTTCACTGCTGCTTTCTTTGGGGCCGTTAGCGGTGGTCTTGTCTTGATTTACTTCCAGTATGGTATATTGAAGTTTGAATGGAGTACCCAGATTCTTGGTTCTATCTTTTCTGTTACGTCCATTATAAGAACTACGGCGTTGGTGTTTGTTATTCCTCTTGTCACTGACTTCCTTACCAAGGTTGTTGGATTGGAAACGGACGCACAGAAAGTGGATTACATTGACATCATCATGATTTCGTCGGGCTACTTCCTCGATCTCATGAGTGCTTTGTTGATTACCTTCAGTCAGACATCGACTCAATTATTTGTCGGTGTCACAACCACTGCATTTGGAACAATCGGTGGACCTGCTACTTCAGCAGCAGTATTGAAAATGCTTCCGTCTTCCAAGACAGGCGAATATTTTGGGGCCATATCGGTGGTGAACAATTCGCTCACAATCTTTGCTCCTATGGTTTTGATGAACGTCTACAACTTTGGACTTAGACACGGATTCCCATCCTTGCCATTCTACATTCTAGACGTGCTTTTAGTTGTCAATTTGACGATTATTCTTGTGGTGAGGTTACTTTTGAAGAAATAAATATATGATTAATATAAGTATATGACTATGGGTTTGTGTAATGTAAGCGATAGCAAGCTGCGACATTTATCGACATTTGCCGACATTTGCTTAGGGACAAAAAATTGTGGCACGTGACATGGTTTGAACCTAAAATGAGACGCGAAAACAGTCAACTGAGTGGCTTGGTTTACAATATAACAGGTATCATGAAGATTAGTGTTGCTGGATTACTATTAGGGTCAGCTGTTGCAGCCCAGGCCGTTGAAACTGTCACCCTTGATGCTGTGGTTCAAAAAAGAGACGAAATCAAACAACACAGCCCTACTCGGATCGGAAAGAGAGCCGGTACTACGTCGGCATCGTCTTCGTCGTCTTCGACGTCTAGCACAATCGCCGACACCAGTGTCTACGTTACAGTTACGGTTAACGGGGTTCTCACTGTTGTGCAGACCGCTTACTCCCAGTCGTTCATATCGACTTACACCGATGCTCAGACCGACGACGTTGCATCCGGTAACATTGGTCTCGGAACGCTTAGTGGATCCGCCGGCGGTATTAGATCATACCAACAGACCACCCCCAGTGCAGCTGGAGCTGCTCCAGTCCACAACGCATATGGTGGCCTTGCTGGGCTTGCAGTAGTCTTGGTTGGCGGATTGTTCTGATTTCCCCATTTGCACGTTCCTTTCAGTTCAGTTAGTTTGTAGTTTATGATAAAATGAGAAGGTTTCTTGAGTATTGCTTATTGTAGACAGCTAGTGGTGACGGTAGATCGACGTTGGTTGATAGACACCAGGAATCGACGAGGCTGCGATTTACGCAAACAGACTCCTGTTTACGCGCACCAAAAATTTTTCTCTTTTTCTGTGAGGCCTTCATCGTCAAGTCTTGTGAACCAAAGTAAAGAAGGGTTTTTGTGCAAATATTACACGTTGAATCAAAGGTAAGTTGACAGAATGGAACGGAATGACTCTGGAAGTAGTGGGAGAAGATCTGTGAGGTTTTGGCCGCCCGGGAATTGGCGGACCATTGAAATAGCAAAAGGAGTTGGCCGACACCGGTGACAACTGGGCCCTGGGGTGAATCATTACCTCAAAATTGGAGATCCATGACTGAAGGCGGACGAGAACACTTCAACGAGGCTACTGTAGGAGACTGCCTTCTACCAAAACTTTCAATCACAAGTTTCTAATTAGACGCCAAACCAATACTAACATTAACAGATGTCTGAAGAATTAAACAAGCAAACCGAAGAATTGTCTTTAGAATCCAAGACCGTATTCGACGACAAGGAAGAATTCAATGCCAAGCATCCTTTAAACAGCAGATGGACCTTGTGGTACACCAAGCCACAAACCAGTAAGAGTGAAAACTGGCACGACTTGTTAAAGCCCGTCATTACCTTTTCCTCCGTCGAAGAGTTCTGGGGTATTTACAACTCGATCCCAGCTGCTAACCAATTACCATTAAAATCAGACTACCACTTGTTCAAGGAAGGAATCAGACCTGAATGGGAAGACGAAAAGAACTCGAGAGGGGGCAAATGGCAATATTCTTTCAACAACAAGCGTGAAGCTGCTGTTGTCATCAACGACTTGTGGTTGCGTGGATTGTTGTCTGTTATCGGTGAAACCATTGAAGACAACGAAGACGAAGTCAACGGTATTGTGTTGAACATCAGAAAGCAAGCCTTCAGAGTCGGTATCTGGACCAAGGACTGCGAAGACACCAACTTGAGAACTGTTGGTGAAAGATTGAAGAAGGTGTTACAATTGAAGGACGAACAAAAGGTTGAATTCATCTCCCACGATGCTTCCAACAAGAAGGGATCCGAAGCACAAATCGTGTTGTAAGCTGGCTGACCAAGCGAATCATTCAAATATTACAGTGATGCGAGCTTGATATTCTCTGTATACATATAAATTTACGCAAATGTTACTGACATTGTTTTCTGTCCCGTTCTTTCTCCCTCTCGTTTCTTTAGTAGCCAGCGGGGTTGACCTCGTTCTGGATAAATTCGTGGATGGTGGCCCAGTACTCGGGCTGGACCACCGTATCGTTGTGGGCCGACTCGGGGAATTCGTGGAAGCTCTTGCGGTCGCTCTTCAACAACAGATAGAGCGTGTCCATGTGTTGGGGAGGCACGATCTCGTCCTTTCGAGCACTCAACATGAGGACAGGCACGGTGCTGGGGATCAGTGACACGAGACTCTCCGATTCCCACTTCTGGTGGACAAACGACGTAAAGTACTTGAGCAAGGGGAAGATATGGGGCACGGTTTTGGGAATGGAAAGGAAGGTGTTCTCCAAGATGAGGCCCAGAGTCACCGACGACATGGTAGCTGCGATGTAGATAGCGACAGCACCTCCAAGAGACCGGCCATAAAGCACAATGGACGACTTTTGGTACTGTTCGTCCTCTGACGTGAGGTATTGCATGACCCGTTTGGCGTCGATCTTTAAGCCGGCTTCCGAAGGCTTGCCGGACGACTTGCCGTAGCCACGGTACGAATAGATAAACACATTGTATCCAAACGTCTTGTGGAATATCGACACGATGGGCAAGGCGTGGCCGATGTTGCCGGCGTTGGGCGATAGTATCAAGATCGTCTTGTTGGCATAGCGTGGGGACAGCTCGGGGTGCTTCAACAGGTAGCACTGCAAGGTTTCGCCGTCTTTTGTTTTCAAGTTGATGATTTCATGGTTGGGCATCTCGTACTCGTCAGGCGTGGCACAGTAGCCGTGGCCATCGTTGAGCGACGCCGGGTATATCAAGGTGTTTTGGTACGAGTAGATTCCGAGTAGCATGAGGGCACCGAGCGACACGCCGATCTGGGCCACGGTCTTGACAAACTTCAAAAGCTTGACAAACATGAGCAGCAGGAGCATTGAACGAATGTAAGGGCCAAAAGTGGAGTGGTTGGCGAAGGCGGCGGCGGCAAACGTACGGCTTTTGGTTACTGGTGGCTTCGTATCTTTTGATAAATTTATCCCGCGAAATCCAATAGTCAAACAATTCGTCCCAGCGCCTAACCGGACAAGATGTCGTCCAACAACTCGTCGAACCTCGCGAAGTTTGCGTTTAATATCTACGGAGCGCTCAATTCCACGCCGTCACAGGATACAGTGTCGCCTGTATCGTCGGCAGGCTCCAGTCGCTCGCGGGTCTACCACTCGAATCATCTCACATACAACTTTGACCGAGAGTTGGTGACACTTTCCGAATTGAACTTCCCCCTCTTGGGTAAGGGGCCCAACGAGTGTGGCCACCACGCCATTGTTGGTGGCAGAAACTGTCTCCGAATATTGGCGTTCAACGAAGACCAACTGTCGATAGTACAAGACATTAACGTCTTGGAATCCAATTCGACCTTCAACTCGCGGGCCCTCCCCAACAAACTAACCAACATCAATACCATCAAGAGTCAGCATGATATGATAGCCTGTGGCCTTTCCAATGGGGTTATCTCCCTCTATAAAATCGCTCCCAACGGTAAATCCAAGCTCATCACCAAGTACTCCGACCACAAACGATGCATAAACTCGTTGGACTTCATCGGTGGGAACTCCGAGTACGAAACTCCCAACCAGTTACTTTCTGGGTCCCAGGACGGTTCTGTGAAGATCTGGGATCTCCGCTCAGCCTCGTCCAAGCCCATGCTCACCATCCAAGCCAATACCCACTCAGACCCCATTCGTTCGTGCCAGTATTCGGCACATTCCCTTGTACGAAACAAATTAACCATCCTTTCTGCCCACGACTCGGGGGCCTTGTGCCGGTTTGACTTACGTTCGTCGTCGGGGCAAAATATCTTTACCCCAGACCGGAAATGGAACTTACATTCGGGCCCAGCATTATCCCTCAGTATACACCCTACTCGTGAATACGTTTTAACGGGGGGGAGGGACCAGAAAATGTGCATCTTCAACTATAGCGAAACCTCACACAAAACAGCTCCTGATCACATGTTGAACACATACGGACCAGTGATGAAGGTGAGATGGTCTCCATACAGCAATCAATATAACGAGTCAGATAGTTATCAACAGAGCATGGACTCGAGGTATGATGACAAGCTCTCCTACGACGATCGAGAAGGATTGTACAACTTCTCCAATAATGCCAACAAAGCATTATTCCAATACGACTTTGCATGTTCATACTTGAATGACGACTCGACCTTGACAGTATACAACTTGAACAGAAAGTATATCCCGAGAGAAATAGTGACGTCGGCTTCTGGCAAGCCCTTCCAAAATTTCATCTGGTCCAAAAACGCCAATCAGTCTAGATCAATATGGACCATTACCAAATCCAACGTGTTTTCAGCATATAATTTAGATTCGCAGGGAGACCCGGAAATATCACGTCCTTTGGACGAATTGAACAAGATTTCTGTTGCATGGGACAACGGCGTGGGGAATTTGACATATGTTAACCAGGAAACCCAAGAGTTTGAACTTACCGATAACGAATCGATTATCAGTGATGATATGGAGAGCGAATTAGACAGCGAATCTCAAGGCATATTTGACGAGGATTCCACAGACGTCATCGCCGAGCAAGGATCTCAGAGAAGAGCAATAGTGGGGTCGATTCCTATAGCGAGCAATTCGGCAATTTCTACGTCTTTGACAACGTCTCCTATTGAGAAACCCCCATTATTCAGATCATATACCAATGCGGCCTTATCATTAAAGTCGCCATCGCCGGTTCTTCAACATCGTGCCCATACTCAATCATTTGATCAGGGGTTAGCTAATTTGGTGAGGCCCAGAATCAATAGAAACCCTTCACAGACTACACAAGACTCAAATTATTCGGGCGGTTCCCCTATGGTGTCTAGTGGTCACCATTTCCAACATCGTCGTCAATTACAAGTTAACCATGCGACACCATATCTCGTCCCAATATCGTTGCCGATCCCATTGAATGACGAGGCCGTGTTCGAACACTTGGCTAACAACTACTTAGTAGACATTCCTCATGGATTCAATATCATCGACGTCTGTCTATTAAATGCCAACGTTGCTGCCAGTGCCAACAGGTTTCGAGACTGTCAGGTATGGAAGGTTTTAGCTGTAAGCCTCGAAGAAGACTTCAGTGAAGAGGAAGAAGCAGAGGCCGTTGAAGAAACGGCAGAATTGGACCACGAAGAGACAAAGTCTATTCAGTCTGACCTTGGGAATTTTGTTGGTTCGTATAATTCAAACTCGACTCTGACAACCAACTACGGTGGAAATGGCCCTAAGGATAGTTCTGAATCGATACCAAAGGGAACTACTTCTTCGCAGGAGAATATATCCAAGCGTGCTTCGGCAACAAACTTGATGGATATGATAAATCAGAACCGAACACGAAGCATGAGTCAGTCTAGTCCAATTATGACCAGATCTGACAGCGTATTAAAGAACAAATATTTCAATGCCGATAATGAGAGTGCCGTTCTAGATGGCGACGCTGAAGACGATGCGTTTGAGACCAAATCGAGAGCCATGTCTAACTTATCAGCCAAAATGAAGGAACGAACGTCTCTGATCAACGATCTTATTCTGGAAGGAAAGCATTTCCCCCAAAGTTTGAGATCCCCCATTGAAGCAGCACAAAGGGAAAGGTCCAGCTTTGGAACTTCGCCAACCACGACTCAAAATTTCAATCGTGTGGCCAATAGAGTGTTACTGAAAAGACCAGTACGAGGGTCAGGTATTGTTGATGAAGACGTTGATGACGAAAACATGAATATTTTGACCAATGCAGCAGCATATTCGAGTTCCTTTTCATCTTCTGCAGTGGTTCCAAGCATACCCCTTGGTGGTAGTCCCAACTACTTTAACCAAAACCATCATTCAATTCCAACCAATCCACAATCAACCCCCTCCATGGTATCCAGAAGGAATTCTTCGATACACTTTCAGAAGAGACTGAAGAATTCTCCTCTAGAGCGCTCTGAAACCCAATTACAAGATGTACAGGAGGGAGAAGAGCACCAGTCAGTGTTGACCAAGGCGTTACAGAGTAATTCGCGCAAGAGGGGCCTCACTAAGCCATGGAAAACAACTTACTTGATTCAAGAATCGTTAGAGTTTGCAGCATCACAAGGCGATATCATATTGTGTTCGACCCTCAGCTTGCTCTTCCATGAAGTGATTGGAGATTTGATTTCACGGGAATCGAGACTTGAATGGATCGGCATTTATGTTGATATTCTTCAAAGAAAGCGACTCTTCGTCAATGCCGCCAACGTCATCAAAGTGGCTCCTCTTGATATCTTGGACGATTTGAAGGCACACACCACTAAAGAAGTTGATCTCCGGTTCTTTTGTTGTCACTGTCAGAAATTGTTGGTCAACGAAGCTTCAAAAAGCAAGTACAACCAAGACAAAGAACGTTTTGGTTATTGGTACTGTGACGAATGTTCACAGAGACAATCCAATTGCATCTACTGCAACGAGCCGTGCAAGGGGTTGACGGTGGTGGTCAGTTTGAAGTGTGGCCATCGGGGCCATTTCGGGTGTCTTCGAGAATGGTTCATCATAGGAGAAAACGTCGAATGTCCAGGGGGATGTGATTATTCTATTAGTATATAGACGCTATATCAATATGAGGTCGCCCAACTCGACGTACTGTCGTACCAAACTATATTTCACCACGTATATGCCGTTTTGAACTAACTCGAGTTCATCGTCGTCACCAAGTAAAATGACGATGGGTTTCTTTGACACCGATTTGATAAACACCGGCTGGTTAAGATCTGGCTTGACAATCATCGACTGGCCTCCTGACGTGTCGTCGAGTAACGTTAGTACATGCGGCAACCTCTTGAGAAAGCAGTTATTGTATAGCTGAGTCAAGATCTTGAAGTGTTGATGCATGTATTCTTGCTCCTCCCGGGAGAGTAGACCGGTGCCCTCTTCTTGCTGCGTGTCGCTGGTCTCGTTGATGTAGTAAATGGTAAAGTTGTCGATCTTGGCGATTCTGGTCCGGAGATATAATCGTACCAAATAGTTCAAGCGTTCTATTTCTGTTTCTATTATCATGAGCTGGAGTTTGAAATCGCCACTGATGACCCCTGACTGGGCATTTACATCGCCGTACTCGTGGGAGTCCAAGAGATACTGCTGCTGGTTGGCGAGCTGGTCCAACACCAGCTGGAGCAAAGAGTGTTTGTAAGGAAGCAACTCGGGTGCCATGCGTTCGTTCAACATGGCACTCACAAGCTCATTGTAAAGGTCGGTGGGCGAGAACTTGGGCTTGGACGAAGCATCGAACTCCTGGAGGATATCGTCGAACTCCATTGGTGTTGTATGATGGGTGGTGCAAAAGATGGAATCGGTTGTGAAAAAAAGCCAACATCGACGCGTTGCACCTTTTCATCCACACCCAAACACAATGGATCAGGACCGCCAATCGCTCCTCGAACAGAAACGTCAACGGCTCCAGCAGCTCAAGCAGAGACGACTAGGCCGTGATGACACGCTGGTGGACCAGATCATTGAACGGTTGAACGAGCCCAAGCGCCAGGTAAGTGTTGCCATACAGGTTGACTCTATTGTTAGAGATACCCGAATTAAACGAGAGGAAAAGGAAAAGAGTACCTACGACAAGGCCATCCAGGCTACACAGGATGATGAAGTAGTCACGGTGGTAGAGCCTCTGGCAGTCGTGGTGGAAGAATCGGTCGATCCAGCTCCCAGGCCGTTGCAGATAGAATCGGCTGCCGTCAACGAAACCCAACTCAATGACCGCCTCAAAGAGTCGATCAAGACGCTAAACAAGATCAAAACCGTTGATCCTTCTACATTCACCGACTACTTGTCAACCAAAAAGGATACCCCTCACCTCAATGGACTTGAATCGCCGTTCCAACTCACTTCAACCTATAAGGATACAGAAATGGCCGTCAATTCTATTGCATTTTCGCCCCATTTCCCTGATCTTGCAATTGTATCGTATGCTTCTGGCTCTATCTTGAGCACGAGCACTACATTAGGGCGGGCTGTCATTTACAGTATCAAGGATACATTATTTCCCGAATACTTTCTTGAGGCATCGGCGCCTATCACCACGATCAAGTTCGATTCCATGAATCCCAACAAGGTTATTGCCGGGTTGGGTAATGGCAAAATTGTCGTTTGGGATCTTCACAACGCCGGTTCTAGCTCGGTAGTTGTGCTCCCACTGCTCACATCTCCTCCATACTCATCCTCATTACATTCAACGTACATACCACACACATTGCCAATCACCGACATTCGCCAACTCAACATAAACGGTAACGATTCCGTGATTTCATTTTCTCTGGAAGGAATAATCAATACATGGTCGACCAACATGTTGGCAACGCCCAAATTAGACTCTCTAAGTCTCAATGTCCCCAATTCCAAAGAGTTTTCTCTTTCAGAACAACTCCAGATCCAAAAGACCCTTTTCATACAAGAAGAAGCTGGCTCTAGTCATTTTGACGACTTCCGCTTCTTGAACCATATTGTGGTGCTGACACCTGACGGTTCAATTTACAAGTTATCCGACAACAAGGCCGATTGTTATATCAGCAAAACACGCAAGTTGAGCGCTATAAGCGACATTGAAGTATTGCCTACAGACGATAAAGACGTCCATTTGATCTCAGCCCATTTAGATTGGTCCTTAACTGTATTGAATGAAGAGCCCTTGATCACTATTCCTACCAATTGCATTGTCATTCAAATAGCTATCCGACCCAAACACAAGTATCAGTTTATGACATTGGGTTTACTTAACAGTGCCTCCAAAAAGACTTCAATCATAGAGTTTTGGGATTTGAGCCAGAAACTCTCGGGTTCGCTTTTTCAACTCCCCATCGATTCAAATGCCAATACGTTATGCTTTAGCTCAGATGGGAAAAGACTACTTATAGGGCTCACGGACGGAAGCGTGGCCATATGGGATACTCAGCTGGAGCCGGTGCACAAACACAATAATAACGAAGATTTACGTCTGTTGTTAAATAAGAATTAATAATGTACATTAGTATTATACACAAGATCAAACAAAGGTACGAAACAAGGCGTCTCTAGATCTGATTGTAATGTCGTTTGAGGTCTCGGATTGATGCTGTTGCTGTTCGAGTTCGAGGCAGTCGTTTGTTGCCAATACAAGTAACTCAAAGAAGCACTTGGTAGCCTCTTTTCTGTGGTTAAGAGTCGTACCTCTATTGATAGCTCCGACAGGACGTTTCTCTGGAGCCCTGTCTTGAATCTTACTGTCACTTTCCATCAATTCGTTAAATGTCGATTCCGAGTTCTCTGTCAACATTGAGCGAAGTTGTTGTGCAATTTGTACCGTGGTTTGAGCAGCATTTTCTGTGTCATCTTCGTCGATCTCTTCCACTGGCTGTTCTTCTTCAACAGTCACGTTAGCTTCACTGAAATCGGGAAGTGACAAGTCAAAGTCCAAATTGTCGTCATAGTCGTTAAATTCTGTTTCGAATTGTAAGTTGTGTTGCTCCTCCAATTCTTGTTCTTGTCTCGACAATTCCAAACACTTCTCCTGGAGCAGACTATCCATGTCCCATAACTTTCTTTTCTTGCTTGGAAGTGGTGCCGATAACTCGTATACAAGTTGTAATTTCTCTTGCTCGCTGAGGTTCATGGTAATGTATTTGTCTTTCAATTGGCCATTGAGCAAGAGTTGTTGATTGTCCTTTAATGTTTGAATTGGAATACCGTCGAGGTCGTCCATGGAATCTATTTGTAGTTTTCTCTTGTTAGTGATCAATTCACCATCTTCGGTGATTCTAGTACGTTTCTGTCTAGGGCGCACTGGCGTAGTTTCAGGTGGAGTCAATGGTTCTTCAGGTTCATCTGATCCCAAATCAAGTTCAAGATCAGGTTCATCAATAGTCTCTAAGGGATTCCCCAAATCGAGTTCGTCGTCCTTATTCAAATCGGCAAGAATCGACGCGTTTTGATCAAACGCGGTTTGCGATGCATTTCTTCCCTCTTCGATGGAACGGTCGTGGGTCAAATCAAAGTCCAACTCCAAATCCAAGTCGTTGTCAAACGATGGAGGTTCCTGTTGGTCTTCAAATCTTGGAAACTCAATGGACTGGTCAAATGTGGATTCGGTATTGGTTTGTTGACTAAAAATACCTTGGCTCGCAGGGACATCGTCGTCAAGATTAAGATCATCTTGGTACAACAAATCAAAGCGTGTAACTTGATCCTGCAATGTGATGCTCTTTAAGTTAGCAATAATCGTATCTTGAGGCAGTAAGTTTACCAGCTGGCCCGAGATGTCAGAACCCAACTTGGCGCCACTGGCATACCTGAAAGATGTCTTCAACTTCATTAAGATATCGTTGACATCGTCCAAAAGATACTTCGTCTTTCTCGAATATATCCTCACTATACCCAACAAGAGTTGTCCTGACAATCTAAGGGTAATGGAGTTGGGATCTTGGGTGCTTTGACTCGCGTGTATTGGGTGGCTGGTAATGTAGTCGGAAGACTTGACGATATTGGTGCTTAGCAACTGCTGTTTAGACAATTTCTTGTCGTAGTTTGCAGCAAGCCAAACATATCCCAAAGGCCCCTGTTTAGATACCAACTGTTCCGACATTTGGATGAAGAAGAAAACAATTACTCGGTGATGATTTGGTGTATTTACGCGTCAAAGGTTTTTGTATTTTGCAAATTTCGCGTTTCTAGGTGAGGCTGGATTATCTGCAGGATTGTTAATCCTGCACAGTGCTTGAGATAGAAAATCCGTAAATAATAACATGCAGGATGTGAGTTAATGTCTTCCTCAAGATCTAATTGTAATCGGGGACTAGGAGTCGGGGAAATATGTATCGTACAGTATTTATTAGTATTTGAATAAGCAGCTAAATATTAAGATTACCCAGTGATCTTTTTCTACATTTTTGGGACAATTGGGAAATTGGGCCACCTTTATACATGATTTTTTGGTGAGAAACAATCACAAGAATCAGTAACCAAGTGGTAGTTGCCGACCATCCATACGACTCCGCTCATCAATGCCGTACGGACATCATCTAACAGCATCGAGAGTTAATTTCCGGATGCCATGGCTTTGTCTTTCATTTGCTCGAGATAATTCTGATCGGCAGTGGTCTCCGGCCCTGAATGTCGTATGAGTCGTGTATGTTTCAACTTTATGATCGCACTAGAGTGTGCTAACCAACATATTTTAATCTCCGTAAAGCGCCATATGAATCAGTCGATAGAGTCCCTTCAAGATGAACTTGGAAACCAAATTGGAGGAGTCGCTAAATGATATACTCAAGACGTCTGGTTACATCTTTGAGATACTCAACAATAATAAGAAACAAAGCAACTTGATCACCGGATCGAATAACCAGTTGATCAGTTCGGCCATCACAGCACAACTCTCGAGTCATATAACCAAATTCGACGACATTCTAGACGATACCATATCGAAATTTAACGATGCTCGATGGTGTGTTGAGCAGATGTTGGAGAATAAGCAAAAGCAGGAGGAATTAAAGATCAAGGAGGAGTTGGAGAGACAGAAGAAACTAAAGGAAGAAGAAGAGCAAAGACGACAGCAAGAAGAAGAGCGCAAGAGAATAGAAGCTGAGGCAGCTAGAAAGGCTGAGGAGGCGGCGGCAGCCAAGGCCAAGGCCGAAAAGGAAGCGGCAGAGAAGGCTGAAGCCGACCGTGAACGCGAACAACAAGAAAAGGAAAGAAAGGAACGAGAGCAGAACCAACAGGGTAATGATAATGCATTTACCGACTTCATGTCGCCTGGATTTGACTTTAACATAGGCGATTTGGGAGGAAATGACAACAAAGATATGAGTAATCCTAGCGATATACTATCGACCATCAACTACTCCGACATTCCTGGATTGCAAACAGAAGACAAGAAGGAAGAAAAGAACAAGACGCCAGCCGCCAGCAATAATTCCAATACTTTCAACAACGAAGGGTCTGATCTCAATTTGAACATGAACACCTTGCTAGGTAACGACGAGCTGTTACTAGACGGACTCAACATGAGTCTCTTGGACCAGGAGTTTGGTGCTAACCCAAGTGACCAAGTGCCTATTGACGACGAGTTTGATGTAGACAACTTTTTGAACCAGTTTGGTGGTAGCGACTGATGACAGGTGTAACACTATTGTATAGAGTTTGCGAGCATATTACTTAATTAGGCAATCTACAACGACCAATAGAAGTGCACGAGCGTTGGCAAAAAAAAATCGGCTTTGAATTTTCAGAGTTAAAGAAATCGATTAAAAAACAAGTACAGACAATTAGTAGCCAACATGTTCAGACAAGCTTTACGTCAGGTTTCTAAGCAATCTTCATCTGTGGTCAGAAGAACCTACGCCACCGAGGCCTCCTCTGCCTCCGACGCCTTGAAGTTGTCGTTGGCCTTGCCACACCAAACCTTATACTCGGAATCCGAAGTCCAGCAAGTCAACTTGCCCTCCGTCAACGGTGACTTGGGTATCTTGGCCAACCACATTCCTATTGTTGAACAATTGAGACCAGGTTTGTTGGAAATCATCTCCAAGGGTGGTGAAACCGAACAATACTTTGTTTCCGGTGGTATTGCTACCGTCCAACCAGGTAACAAGTTGACCATCTCTGCCATTGAAGCGTTCAAGCCAGACCAATTTGATGCTCAAGCCGTCAAGACTTTGATTGCTGACGCCCAAAAGAGAGCTGCCTCTTCCGACGAAGTTGTTGTTGCCGAAGCCAACATCGAATTGGAAGTCTTGGAAGCCTTGCAAGGTGTTGCTAAGTAAGCCCCGAAAAAAAAATTAAGAATACGAAGCGACTCCTACGTCCGACCCCACCGTATGCGCCTTGAAAAGGAGACCTTGCCGGTGCCGTGGACGGTTGTGGAGCTTTGTCATGACCAGAATTTATTTCATAATGAATTTCATATAGTAGAGACGTCTTTAATACTACAAAAGATAGCCAAATAGGGCCAGTATTGCCGTTGTAAGCTCGTCCTTAAAACCCTAATTCTTGGATCAGTGTTGGGTCTCGGACTTTGCCGTGCCCCAACACCCGAGGTTGCGTTGTCCGCGTCGTTGCATTGCACGCCTCCCATGACACCATGCTGTTATCCTACCGACCCGACAAAACCCATTCCTGTATTTGGCCCATGTGCAACTTCGGAAAAATTCATGGGAAGATGTATGGGGTAACTATAAAATGAGACGATTTCGCCCCATTGTCCAAATCAGTTTCTTCAATTGCAAACAGAACCACCTTCCGCAATGTCCAACCCATCTCTTGTGTTGAATAAGATCGACGACATCACCTTCGAGACCTTTGACTCGCCCAAGCTCTCCGCACCCACTGACGTTCTCGTCGAAGTCAAAAAGACCGGTATCTGTGGGTCCGACATCCACTACTATGCCCATGGTAAGATCGGCCCCTTTGTGTTGACGAAGCCAATGGTTCTCGGACACGAATCTGCTGGTATTGTTGTCCAAGTCGGCGATGCTGTCACCTCGCTCAAGGTCGGTGACCAAGTTGCTATCGAGCCCGGTGTGCCTTCGAGACTTAGTGACGAGTACAAGAGCGGCAAGTACAACTTGTGTCCTCACATGGTGTTTGCTGCCACCCCTAACTCCACCGAGGGCGAACCAAACCCTCCAGGAACCTTGTGCAGATACTTCAAGAGCCCAGAAGACTTCTTGGTCAAGTTGCCAGACCACGTTTCGTTGGAATTGGGGGCCATGGTTGAACCATTGAGTGTCGGTGTTCATGCATCCAAGCTTGCCTCCGTCAAGTTTGGTGATGTTGTGGCTGTTTTTGGTGCTGGGCCCGTTGGTCTCTTGACTGCCGCCGCTGCCAAGCAGTTTGGTGCCACCAGTATCATTCTCGTTGACATTTTCGACTCCAAGTTGAAGATGGCCAAGGACATTGGCGTTGCTACCCACACTTTCAACTCGAAGACCGGTGGTGTTAAGGAATTGATTGCTGCTTTCGACGGCAAGAAGCCTACGGTGGTTTTGGAATGTAGCGGTGCCGAGCCATGCATCCAATTGGGTGTTGAAGCTATTGCTCCAGGTGGCCGCTATGTTCAAGTTGGTAACGCAGGTCGTAATGTCAGCTTCCCAATCACCGAATTCAGCAACAAAGAATTGGTCTTGTTTGGCTCGTTCAGATACGGCTACGACGACTACAGAACCTCTGTCAGAATTCTTGATGAAAACTACAGAAACGGCCGCTCTAACGCTCCAATTGACTTTGAAAGTCTCATCACTCACAGATTTGCCTGGGAAGATGCCATCAAGGCCTACGACTTGGTCAGAGCCGGTGGTGATGTTGTCAAGTGTATCATTGATGGTCCTGGTCCTCAATCCAACTTATAACTGTCTTATGTGTCGTGAATTTGACTATTTTTTTGCCTTGCTTGTAGTATTGTTTTTATCTCTCTATGTCTATGGCTAACTTTTTTGCAGTCAGATCGCCTGCATATAGTTCTAGTGAAATTTTTTTTAACCAAAACCAACTGTGTCTATCACCAACCACCAAACACTTTGAATACACAACATGTCGCTTACGGCTAAAGAAGCGTTTTCCAAGCTTCCTCAGAAGTTACACAACTTCTTCATCAAGTATCCACCGCGGCCATTTGCCCAATACGCCGAAAAGCCTTCCACCATCAACGATCCTACGCGGAACCCATTCTTGCCAAATAAGAACGCCGACACTGGAAGATGGCAAGGCGCCAAGTTCTCGTTGAGACGCTCGGCAGATTTGTATAAGATGGCCTACAAGTTTGGCATACACGACTTGTTGCCTCCTTTACCTAAGAAATTCTACGAAGAGAAGTACAACGAAAAGAACTGGATGAAGGGTGTCTTGAAACAAAAGAAGCACAAGTGGGAGAGAGAATTGCCAGAGAAGCTTGCTGCCAGAGAAGAAGCTATTGCCAATATGGATGCTACTATTGCTGCCTCCAGGCCGAAATACCAGAAGTTGCGTGCCAAGAGGGAACAACGGGCAAAGACATGGTTTTAGTTTTGATATCAAAATTTGTACATAGTAATGATCATTTAATTATACGTTGATGTAGACATATTGGATGACTGGCTGGCTGGCTGAACTTGTTCGTTGGGGTTCTTGGACCGACTAAAGGCTGTGTTATGTGGGTGTTTTCTTGCCTGTAATTATTAGAACTGTCTGGGTCTTCCTCTTCCCCGGGCACCACCCTTTCCTCCTCTTACGGGAGTCCTTCCCGGTGTGACACTGGTACCAGGACCGGCACCATTACCCTTAATTTTCGTCACACTCTTGGCCAAAACACTTTCTATGTTCAACTCATCTGGTAAGAGAATTTGCCTTATTTGGTTACCTCTGATATTAATAAACTGCAAGAGTTGTGCATCTTGATGTGGTTGTATAAGCTTGATATTTTTCAACGAAAGGTTCATCAGCGGCGTACACGAGATGATCTGGCCATTGATGGAACTGCCGTTTTTGAGTTCAACGGTAACGGGCTGGTTTGTTGCACCAGGCAAATTCATAAGGAAACGCACAAGCTTCATTGCAATTTGGACGGTTCGTTGTATCTGTATGTGCCACGGAACTGGGCGTTATAACTAAGGTATCAGAAACAGCTGGAGGTTCTTGTCAACAAGCGCTGGGTCTTTGCAGTTGTTGCGAGCAGCGAAATATTGGATATTGGGTACTGCACATACCGTTGTCCAAGCAGGGTGTCGTTTCGAAAAAACACCGGACCATACCCAACTCGTTGTCACCAACATGGACTCATTGGTTGATACTATCACAAACATTCCGCCAGTGACACGGTTTTTTACCATATGTACATTTGCGGTGTGGCTTTCTGTTTCGTTTGAAATTCTCCTGCTCCGATGGTTCTTGGTGGATTTATACGACATTATCGGTGAATACCGCATCGTTAAAGATGCCATACTGACACAACTGGCGTTCAACTCAGCACTCGTATTTATGGGGGGTCTCCTCCAGAGTTATAGATTCTTTGTTGTTTTCTTGATTCCCCAAGGTATGCTTTACGACCCAATGGCTGCCTTGTTGACCGTCTACCTGTTCTATAACTTTGCCAACAAGTTGGAGGGTTATGACGGCAAGTTCCATCGCAATTTCCCCGACTGCTTATGGTTTACGTTGGTTACTGGTACCATGATCGTGATTTCATTCTTAGTTTGTGATTTCTTGAAGGTGACCTACGGATGGTTCGACAGGTACATCTACAACCACCACTATGCCATGATGGCGTGTCTTCAATATATTTGGTCACGTCACCTGAAGAATGTCTACATCAACTTTATGCTGTTCTTTAACATCAAGGGATACTACTTCCCCCTTTTCATGTTGGGTATTTCGTTGATCGTAAAGTCGCTCAGTTCTTTCTACGACTACCTCGTTGGAGTCGCCGTGGGATATATCTATCTTTGTATCCAGTCAGGCACCATTCCTATTTACAACCTTTTGCCCACTGCATACGGGCCTCGCATGCCACCGGGGCAAAAGGTTGGTCAACTCAACCAGAAAAGCATGTCTAGCGACTACATTGGCGATGCCGTTTTTGACAAGGGCTACTTGAAGGCCCCCATCAAGCTTTACAAGTGGCTTGGATACCCGACTCATACCTCAAAACGGCTGACCTACGCCAGTGAATCCCGCAGAAGGGACCCTAACAAGCGTGAAGAAAAACCCGAGGCGGCTGCTAGCGGCAGTTTCTGGTCGGCAGACTCCAACAACCCCTTCACTGGCAGGGGAAACCGTTTGGGAGATTAAATAGAATCCATTGCTTTCTCCAATTGGTCGACAATAGAATACTGGACCGTACGTATCAAATAATTCACTCGTGTAGCTCGTGCGCGAAATTAGTTACAAAAAATACAGGAGCCTCAATAACGTTATTTAAATCTCACCAATTACTCGATCCAATCCATAGCCATTGAAATGTCTGCTAAAGATAGTCCTGCTATCAAACAGTCGCCTCAGATTGGTACAGCGGTGGCCAATGTCCCCAGTGAGGAGCCATCGCGTGCCTCCAGCATTTCCAATGTTCTCCTGTCGCCCACATTGAAGACGAAGGTCGGTAACAAACTCAAAAAGAATAAGTCGAGGCCACACCTCAAACGTCTTCTTTCGGCTACCCATCCCAAGTTGGTGTTTTCTGTTGACGACGATATAAACGACGTTGATGAAGCGTCTTCCGAAGAAGATATTGAGGTCAAGAGCGACCGCGATTACTTGGAGGGTTACCACGATGCATTGAAGGCTCTTCACCTTAGACGTATAAAGGGCACCAACGCCCATACTGGTGGCTACTTCCCTGAGATTAATAATAAGAACAAAGACAATGTCGAAGACGTACCAAAGGCGGTGACGGCCAGGGAGCCTGAAGACTCGGAGTCAGACGCCGTGGTCGATTCTCTTGAAAATACCGAACCTATTATTCCAGAGGTCGATGAAGCAAGCGAGGACCAGGACTCGGCGTCAGTAAAGACTACTTCGTCGTCAGACACTCTCGAATCGCTCAATTTGCGTGAGAGACAAGATGCCATCAACTCGACCCATCCCTTCGGTATCAAGATCTGGAAACCATCGTTATACAAGAAGAAACGGTCGGTAGCCACTCGTGCCGAAGAAGATATTCATGATTTCATTGCTCACAAGCCCGCTGGAAGAATTTTCTGGGGGGTTACCGTCACCAACTACATATGGTTTTTCACCGTTGGTCTATTTTTATACTTTGTCTGTCTCATTGGTGCTGCCGTGGTGTTTGTGTTTTCTGGGTTTGCTATTCAACGTCACCTGAGACCTTATGTCAAGCTTTTGTTCCGGTTGGGTAGATACTGGCTCTTCCCGTTTGGCAAGTTTGTTCTTTTGAATAAAGACCAGAACTACTTGGAAGAGGATGAACCTGACGGTAGATCTATTTCAGAGTTTCACCAGTGGAGATTACAAGAAGAAGGTCGTTTGTTTTTTGCTCCCCCAAGAAGATACACTTCGACCAACGAATCACGCCCATTGATGAAAGACCATCATGGTAGACCTTTGAGAGACGCGTACTCTTCCTTAGAAGATGCCACCCAGGACCCACAGGAAAACGGGGAAGATATTGAAGATCAAGAAGAGATCACCGATATTCGTGTTCGTTTCTTTGGTAGAGGGAGCTGGTCTTCGGGTCGGTTTGTGTTTTACTTGTTCTTTTACGGCGTCTTGCAACCAATCCTTTATCTCCTTGCCTTGGTTTGGTGGTTGGTAGTCTTCACTATCCCTATGGCAAACATCAGTGGTACTATTTGTGATCACTTAAGGCGTCATCCCTTAGCTCTTGACTTTGAATTGGAAAAGGAATACTATAAAACTGATAAAAAGAAGAAACGGAAGCACCAACTGATTGTTTTGTGTACCTACAGATGTTGCGGATTTCACTACTACAAGTACACGATTGATGGTACCAACATCTTCTTTATTAACTTGTTGGCCGCGGTGATCTTTGTTATTTTGGATTACTATCTTCTTAAGGAGAAGTTGGGCTGGGAAACCTGGTTTACTGATGCATCGTTCTTGTTTTGCGCATGTTTGTTTTCCATTATTCCTCTTGCCTACTTTATTGGACAGGCTGTTGCTTCGATTTCTGCGCAATCGTCTATGGGTGTTGGTGCAGTGATTAATGCCTTCTTCTCCACCATTGTGGAAATTTTCTTGTACTGTGTTGCCTTGAATCAATCGAAGGGAAAGTTGGTTGAAGGTTCTATGATTGGCTCTATTTTGGGTGGTGTATTGTTATTGCCCGGTTTATCGATGTGTGGTGGTGCGTTGAAACGTAAGACACAACGTTATAACCCCAGGTCAGCCGGTGTTTCCTCCACGATGTTGTTGTACGCAATGGTGATTATGTTTGCTCCTTCCTTGTTCTATCAGATCTACGGGGCATATGAAATTAAGTGCAAGAAATGTGACTTCACTGCAGCCAAGCTGATAGCAGAAGATTGCACTAAATGCCGCTTCATCCAACCTTCATTTGCCTTGGATGCTTTATATTACGAGATAATCAAGCCATTCTCGTTGATAGTTGCTGTTGCATTGTTTGCAGCCTATGTATGTGGACTTTATTTCACCTTGAGGTCGCATGCATCCTTAATCTGGGCCACCACTTCTCATGATGTGGTGAAGAAAGAAGACAACTATCTCAGGTCTCCAAGCGTTGTCAGTATGCTTGATAACACCCAGGTGCCTAACCAACTTTCCAAGTTACCACCCCCTGCAGTGGGAGCTGAATTGAGAAACCGTTCGACTCCAAACTCGAGAATACAGCCAAATTCCGCACCTGTTGATGGCAGTAGACTGAAATCTTTGAATGATAGACCATTGCCTGTTAGAAAGGCCAGTGCAGTTTTGAAAGAAGACGATGAAGGCGATGATGGTGGCAGTGGGCACGATGCACCAAACTGGTCTCGTAACAAATCGACCATCATTTTGCTCGGTGCAACATTGTTGTATGCCATTATTGCCGAGATATTAGTCGACAATGTCGACTCTGTGTTGGCCGATTTCCCAATCAACCCTAAATTCTTAGGTTTGACAGTCTTTGCTTTAGTTCCCAACACCACGGAATTCTTGAATGCCATCTCATTTGCCATTAGTGGTAACGTTGCATTGTCGATGGAAATCGGTAGTGCTTATGCATTGCAGGTCGTTTTAATTCAGATCCCAAGTTTGGTTCTCTACTCGATTTATATGAAATTTGTCAATGTCGAGCAGATCTTCTCCTTGGTTTTCCCTAGATGGGACATCATTGCCACGTTGATTTCCATCTACTTATTTACATACATCTATGCTGAGGGCAAGTCCAACTATTTCAAGGGGGTCATCTTGATGTTGATCTACTTTGTTGTCCTCATCGGCTTCTGGTTCAACGACAAAATCGAAATGTTGGACGATGGCTATTCCGGAATTCCTCCAGGTGGGCCCTAACATTCTAAAACAATCGCATTCATTTAATATATATATCTTATTTAGTAATATAAGCTCTTGCTTCGTATGCACCAAGGGTACTTTCGTCGATGTTGTCAACGTTGGAGAACAACAATTTGATGTCTTCCTTAATTAACTTTTCAAACTTGACTGGTTCCTTGGAAAAGTTGATGACAATGTATGCCTTCTGCTTACCGCTTTCCTTGACAAAGGTAAAGGTTTGACCGTTTTCGAAATCAAGAACTTCAAACGAACCGTAGACGAACAAGTCCTTGTATTGCTTTCTGTACTTCAATGCCTTCTTCCAAAATGAGAGTAACGAGTTTGGATCATCGACCTGCGATTTGACGTTAACAGTTCTGTAGTTGTCGTGAACTCTGGTCCAAGGCTTTCCCGTGGTGAAACCACCGTTTGGAGAGTCATCCCATTGAACTGGAGATCTGGCGTGGTCTCTGGCCAACAAGTTAATGTTGTCCAACAACTTCTTGGTTTGCTCTTCGAAATCAGCATCCTGCTGGTGTGTTTCCTTGAATTGCTTGTAGTAGTTGATGGTGTTGATGTCTTGGTATTCATCAATAGACCAGTCTCTTGGCAAGTTTACCATTCCAATTTCTTGGCCTTGGTAGATGTACTGGGTACCAGTCAATGCAGCCTGTAATAAGGCCAATGCCTTACCAGAAATAACTCTATACTTTTCCGAAGCATCACCAAATCTGGAGATAGATCTTGGCTGATCGTGGTTCTCGGTGAAGACAGTTGACCATGCATCAGTACCAACGATAAAATCACTTTGGTTCTTAAAGGCTTGCTTGAATTCCTTGAGGTGGTATCCCTTATACTTGAATCTATCAGCTGGATTGGCACCGACTTCAACAACATCAAACAAAAACATCAGGTTCATTTCCTTTTCCTTTGCACTGACGTATTTGACGGCGTCTTCCTTAGTGGAGTGTCCAACTTCACCCACAGTCATGACATCGTACTTGGAGGTGGTCTTGGCGAACATTTCCTTGTGGAATTCGTGGATTCTAGGTCCACTCTGGTGGTACAACTTGGATGGCTGGTATGGCACATCTGGGAACACAATTGGAGCGTCTGGGTATGTTTGGACCTTGGAGTACATTCCGGCGACGTCGATTCTGAACCCATCAACCCCCTTTTCGTACCAGAAGGTCAAGGCAGACTTGTAGATAGCGTTTCTGGTCTCCTCGTTTTCCCAGTTCAAGTCTGGTTGACTTTCAGCAAAGAGGTGCAAGTAGTATTCTTCGGTTTCTTCGTCGTACTTCCAAGCCGAGCCCGAGAAATAAGAGCCCCAGTTGTTGGGGGGTTGTCTGTTACCATCAGCGTCAAATTTTGGCTTTTTCCAGATGTACCAGTCTCTCTTTGGGTTGGTTTTGGACGATCTGGATTCCTTGAACCATTTGTGCTCATCAGAAGTGTGATTGACCACCAAATCCAAAATCAACTTCAACCCCCTCTTGTGGGTCTCCTTGATCAAGGTGTCCATGTCTTCCAAAGTACCGTACTTGGGGTAGACCGATTCGTAGTCGGAGATATCGTATCCCATATCGTCTTGAGGAGAGTCATACATTGGACTCAACCAAATGACATCGGTACCCAAATCCTTGATGTAGTCGAGGGTCGAGATAATGCCGGGGATATCACCGATTCCGTCGCCATTGGAATCCTTGTACGAGGCCGGCCAGATTTGGTAAACAGAAGCTTCTTTCCACCAGGTGTGACTCATTGTGGAAATAATGTGTTGTTGGTGGGAAATAATTTGTCAACAACAAAACCTCCAGGGATCACCAAGCCTTTTATAACGCCAGCTTGCCGACAATCGTTTGTTCCTCAACTAGTTCCAGATGCCTGGAAAAAATGCGGGGCACCAATTTTCGCAACTCTAAAAAATAAACTAGTTATTACGAGGATTATTGCGCGAGTAGCGGTGTATTTCTTAGGATCAGGATCATTCGGAGTGGTACATTGTTTGGAGGTGGGGGTGAAGCGGTGGTTTTTTCCGAAAAACCTTCCCTGGTGACATTTTCCGGATAAAAACCCAGCCAGGACACCAGGAATTACCGACGTAAGTTGCTGCAATTACGATATTTACCGCGAGATTTAGCGCTGGATGACTCGAAACTTTGATCTACATCGATGATTTTAAATGTTCACGTCAGTAAGTTTTGTCGCCATTCGGTCCAGTTGCCCAACGGCGTAATGCTTCCGGTGCCAGCTATAAACTGACCCCATTCCTCGTATCGTCGTGATGTTGGAGATAGGAGGTTCTTTGGGCCGCGCACGACAATGGCGATTCCGTCGATTACCAATATCGGGCCGCCATAGTGGCACTAGGCCGTTGGTCTTATACCTCCGTCAGCATGAGCTTATCGTACAACAAATTGATCCTTCTTGGAGATTCGCTAACTGAATACGCGAACCAGGGCGAAGGGTTTGCCTACCAGGCAGCGCTCCAGGATTTGTACATCCGCAAGTTGGACGTCCTCAACCGTGGCTACAGTGGCTACAACTCCGACCATCTTACGCATATTCTTCCGCGTGTTCTTGCGGCAGAAAGCAACGCAGCGAGAGACAACGTTAAGCTCATCACCATAGCCATTGGAACCAACGACGCGGCCCGAACGCCGGACGAACTCAACAAAACGCAGGCCGTCCCCATCGAACGTTACCAAGACAACTTGAGGAAATTGGTGCAATTGTCGTTGGACCACAATGTCAAGCCGATTTTGATTGGGCCCGGCTTGGTTGATGTCAAGGCGTTCAATCCTAGCCTTGCAGAGAGGGGAAGACCCACCAACACCGACTTCAGTACCAACAAGCGTCAACACCAGTATTCCCAGGCGGCCGAGGCAGTGGCAAACGAGCTCAATGTTCCCTTCGTTGACATCTGGGAAGGTTTGAGAGTGCACGGCGGCTGGTCCGTAGAACAATTGTACAATTCTACGGGAGACAAGAAAGGACAAGATTACATTTCCTTGGGCGAATACTTACACGACGGTCTTCACTATACCGGTGCTGCCTACAAGATTCTCTTTGATAAGGTGGTTACCACCATCAAGTCGAGTTATCCCGAATTGAGTCCCGACAACTTGCCGTTGCAATTGAGCGAATGGAGAAACATCGATCCCGCCAATCTCCCCGACTCCATTTTTAATTAGTCCAATTAATAGTACATTTAGAAGATGTATATCCAGCTAGATACTTTCTGCCGACCCAAGAGAATCGGAATCCCTCTTTTCTTCGTCAACAAGCTTCTTGGCCAACTCGTCCTTCTTAGTAAGATAAAAGGCCACCCCCGTCAACACTAGTCCAACGGCAGACAAGCATGCGGTGTAAGTGAACCCCACGAAATACCGCGGCTTGTCCTTGGTGTTCCAAACAAAGATAGGAACCCAGGCACCAGTAACGTAGGCCAAAGTGTTGGTGACGACGACGACGAAATTTCTCTTCATATCATTATGAACCAATAACCGGTTGACCCAGGAAAAGATAAACGGTTGGCCCCATGTTGTCGGCATACCAATAAGAAAGTACGAGAACCAGTGCAAGCCGATGGGTATGTGCCAATGAGACAAGAACGCACATCCCAAAATAAGACACACAAAGAACAAGCCAACAAAGTGGTGGTTTTGTCTTCCTCCCAAGAAATCGTTAAGGTAGGCAAATATAAGGGTAAGGCCGATACCACACGCAGTCAAGATCGATGGATACGTGTTATAGATGTGGGATGGTTTCTTCAACGTAATCTTCATCCAGGTGGTAAATGTAGGCTGACTGATAGCGGCACACGAGTTGTTGTAGCACAAGAAAAGTAAGGGGAAAACATAGATGTGCCAGGTGTCAAAGAAGGTCTTGATCTTGGCCCAAGTGTACGGAGTTCTGGTGGTCAATTCCGCACCAATGCGTCTTCTACGTTCCAACCCGACAAGTTTGTCTTGTTCAGAAAAGTACCAGGCATCGGTGGTCGAAGGAGTGTTTGGATCGACAAACATGGTGTAGATACCAATGGGGAAACTGATGACGGCATCAAACACAAACATCCACTTGAATGGAGCCAACGACGACTTGCCAAACCTCCCAAGAATGGCTTGTTGCAATGGACCGGACACAATTCCAGAAAGATTACCGGCGATCGCAAAGTAGGCCGACCGTTTCGAAAGCTCTTCGGCACTGTAGTTGGAACCGACCAACCACTCCAAACCAGGAAAGTAGCCACTTTCCACAAACCCTAAAATAAAACGAATGGCGTAAAGGCCCTTGATGTTGTCTGGTCCACAGGTAATCATCAATACCGTCAAGATGGCCCAGAGGATTTCCAAGCCGCCCAAGTAGAATCTTGCCGAAAGACGATGCAAGATCAAGTTGGATGGGATCTGGCCAATGATGTACCCAACGGTGAAGAGGGTAGTCAAGTAATTCAACTGGTTACTGTTCATGTTGTAGTATTCGTTCATTCCGTTAACGTAGGCGGTGGTGATGTTGGACTGGTTCAAGTTCTTGATAAAGTAACCCAAACACGACGAACTCAAAAGGAAGAAATCCAACTTGATCAAGTACTTCTGTTCGATGGGGTGCTTATCGGCGCCATCCCACAAGAACTTCTTGAGCTTGAAATATTTGGACGTTTGTCGGTAGTGGACTTCTTCCGGCGTAAGGTTCAACGAAAGGTCGATGTACGGTATGTCATTGATGTCAATGACGCTTTCCTGGCTGATTTCGATGCCGTCGGCCTTTTCGTTGGGTACTCCGTTCGAGCTCGATACTTCGAGGGAGGTGGCCTCGGCGCGGACACGAGCGGCTTCGGCGCGGGCGATTTGGGCAGGGTGCTGGACCGACTCGGCAGCGAGAAGCGACTTCTTCAATCTATTCAAGAACCCCATTGTGTTTCTGACAACCAGTCGTCCAGCCAGAGCCGGTGCCCTCCCGCTCTATATATAATCCTCCTTGCCATTATTAATCATTATTAGGTCATTTGGCAAAGTGTGGGTGTGATAAGATTTCAGGTGCAACCGTCGAATTTTTTGCAATCAAATGCAAAATTGTGGCAGCCGCGCGCAAACACCGGCGCCGGCACAATTAGACACGGTCGCGGGCCCGTCGCTTGCTGCCAAAACCAGTCATTATCACCGGGCTTAGAGTCCAAAGACACAGTTGCCCCGCCCAACACTGGCGGAAGACGGAGATTGGCGGGGCCACAGGCAACAAATCCGCAATTTTCAGCATTATTATTCGGGGGCTAAGCCATTATGGCGTTATCATTTAGGTGCAAAAATTGGGATTTTCGCACTGTGTTGCAACTGTGGTTATAAAGTGACGTTTTGTAATTCGTCGAATGGAGCACCGGGCCCTTGGGCCGTCAAAAGTTGACGTATCTCGCCTGACACCTCGTCGTTGCTATTGTAGACGTAGATCCCTCGCGATCTGGCGTCGTGGCGTTCCTGCCGCTTGTAAAAGTATAGCGTTACGTACGCCATCACCACCGTGAGCACCGTGTGCACGGCACAGAACGTATACCCGCGGTGGAAACGCGGAGCCTCGACGGTTGCAAACACGATTCTGTCGAGCCACGCCCGGAACTGCTGGCAAAACAAATTGGCAAACAGCAACACAATGGCTCTTTCCTGCGCATCGTGCCGCATAATATCGTTGATCCAGCCGTAAATCACCGAACTGACAGTTATGCCAAAGTAGGTAAGCATAAACGCCAACCATTTGGCCGTTTCGGGAACGTCCCACACCGCCAAGATCGCCATGCCGACGAAATTGACGGCATAGGCCCCCGTGATCGAAAACACCCGTGACTTGAACACGTCGGTGCCGACATTGACCACCATGATGTACACGATGCCCAACGCCGGCGGGATGGCGGTGAGGCGGTTCAATGTAGGCGTGCTGAAGTCCTTGTCGGCCTTGAGCCAGAGGGCAAACCCGCCGACGGCCGCCGTCGACGAGTTCCAGAAGCAATAGTCCAACAACGTCAAAACGTAGATGCGCCAATCTGTCAAGATCTTGACCCATAATTTCTTGACAAAAAATCGTGGCGGCCGCCTCGGTGGAGGCACAATGTTTGCCCGTTTCAACCGGAGTCGAGCGAGTCTGATCTCGTCATCGGTCAACCAGATCAGATAGCAGTTGTATGGCGTTCCTGGGATGACAAAGAACCCGATGACGGCCACAGGGATGGTTATGGCGGCATCAATAACAAAGAGCCACCGCCAGCCGGTCAAGCCCCAAACCCCGTCCAATTTCGACGTGGTTTCGGCCGCGATAAGTCCACTCGTCAAGTACCCCATCATCTGGCCACAGTAGTAGAACCCCCCGACGAACCCCAACTCGGTAGGGAGAAAGAAGTTGGAAAAGCAGTAGTGCCAAAGAATAAAGAAGCCTCCTTCGGCGGCCCCCGTAAGAAAACGAAGCGTGTATAGCTGGTGGGTGGTTTCGAGTGTAGAATGGGCCAAGGTGAACACGCCCCAAACCAACTCCGAGCCGGCAATGAGGTAATGCAACGGCACTCGTGGAAGCAAGTACATGAACAACACCTGGAATATGACTCCGCCGGCGTTGTAGAGCGATTGGGCATTGACAAACGCGTTTCCCTCCATCGCCAACTCCTCCTTCATCCCAGACACATAGGCATTGGTCAAGTTGGCCTGGTCCAAGTACTTGATCCAGTAGCCGACAAACGAATATAGCGTGATGCAGAGGTTCAACTTGAGGAGGAGCTTCCTTTCGGTACTGGGCGTGTCGTTGGACCCCCAGCCGAACCACAACGGTTTGCCCGGGTCCGCCACGGCCCACCGGTACTCGTACTCGTCAAAGAACTTCCACCAGGGTCTATTGGCCTCGTCTCGCAACTCGAAGCGCGTGGTGGGCGTATAATAATCGCTGGCGACCTCGGTTTCGTGGGTATGGAGCGATACTTGGCCCTTGATAAGCGACACCGTCTCCAATTCAAGCGCCAACGGGTTGTCCTCGACGTTGCGGTAGCGTGGGATCCAGCTCCAGGGTCCTTTCTGTGACATTGGCGGTGTTGCAAGTAGTAGTAAGCGGTCAGTTAGACGCGTGCCCCAGCCGGTCTGATCTAGCGCCATTGTGGCTCGTGGTGATGTTTGGGTCCCGTAAACCCAGCGGAGTTTCCGCTTCTGTCTATCGACCGCCCGACGGCGGCCAGTTGGTGACGGACGGTTGGCGGCTCGTGTTACCAAACGGTGGTGGAATGGCGTCGGTTGCCTTTATAAGTTCGCGTTACTCCACATTTATGCGGCAAATGCAAATCACCGTCGAATCCGGGGACAGTAACGCCAGCTCCTGCGAATACAGTCTCATCCACTGGCAGTATCGTGAGACTGGCACGTCGCAATGGAATGCATCGAGCCAACCACACCCCGAAATCTTCCTGGACTTGTTGGCGGCGCACAAGATTCCCGACCCCTTTGTCGATGCCAACGAAACCAAGGTCCAGTGGGTGGGCGAAACGGACTGGGAGTACCGCCTGGAGTTTACATTGAACTCGTACTGCAAGCGGTTTAGCAAACACAAGCTATGTTTCGAAGGGTTGGACACTTTTGCAACCGTCTACCTTAATGGGGTCGAAATCTTATCGGCACAAAACATGTTCAGGGAATATGCTGTAGACGTAGGCAAACTCTTGACGTATGAGGGACCCAACCAGCTACACATTGTGTTCAAGAGTGCCTTGGTCAAGGGCCGAGAGTTGCAAGACAGTCACAAGAAGTACGTCTGTTCCAACGGCGACCCCAGCAGACTATACGTGCGCAAGGCCCAGTACCACTACGGATGGGACTGGGGTCCCGTCTTGATGGGGTGTGGTCCCTACAAGCCGGTGAAACTCAAGATGTTTGACGTCTATATCGACGACGTTTATGTTGACGTTGAAGTATCTCGTCGGTTGGAGGCTAAATTTTGCATCCAAGTCCAAGTTGATGGTGTTACTCCCAGTGAACTCACCATAGAAACGTCTGGTCCACTGGAATCTGTCGTCAATTCGGTTTTGTTGGCTCGAAATACCGCCACTGTACATCACCAATTCACCTTACGGCACCCCAAACTATGGTACCCCATAGGCTACGGCCAACAACCGTTGTATACCGTAGTCGTTACGTTGAAGGGACAAAAGGTTGTCAGACAGGTAGGCGTAAGAAGAGTTGAGCTTGTTCAGGAACCGTTACAAAAGGAGCCTGGAACCAGTTTCTATTTTAAGGTCAACAACGTTGGTGTTTTCTGCCAGGGAAGCAACTGGATTCCGGGGCATTCCTTCAGGAGTCTTGAATCGGGCAAATACCAAGCGTGGTTGCGGTTGGCAGCCGAAGGAAACCACAATATCGTTCGTGTTTGGGGCGGGGGATACTATGAAACCACGGCGTTTTATCAAGAGTGTGACCGGTTGGGACTAATGGTTTGGCAGGACTTTATGTTTGCGTGTGGCCAGTACCCGGGACACGACGAGTTTGTGGAAGAAGTCACACGAGAAGCGATTTATCAAGTCAAACGACTACGCCATCACTGTTGTATCGTGTTGTTTGCCGGTAATAACGAAGATTACTCTACTATCGAGCAGATAAAGGAAGATATCAACGGTCCCGGCTTCCCTGCTAAAATCATCTATGAAGAGGTAATTCCTCAAATTGTTGCAAAATATTGCCGAATTGCGTACCATCGGGGGTCTCCTTATGGTGGGAAAACGTCCAACGACCCCACGGTTGGAGATATACACCAATGGAACGTGTGGCACGGTGAGCAGGAAAAGTACCAGAACTGGTTCAAGCTTGGAGGCAGGTTTGTGTCTGAGTTTGGAATGGAGGCTCTACCGAGCCGAAAGACGTTGGACAGCTGCATCACGGCAAGGCAAGAATTGTACCCCCAGAGCAGAACGATGGATTTCCACAACAAGGCGACGGGATTTGAACGGCGACTAGCCACCTATGTCATGGAAAATATCCGGGTTGGCAGCATGGATTTGGATTCGTGGATTTATGCTACCCAATTGATGCAAGCCGAGTGTCTAACGTATGCCTACAGAAGCTGGAGACGGGAATGGCGCGGGAAAGACAACTACAATTGTGGAGGAGTAATTGTGTGGCAATTGAACGACTGTTGGCCGGTGACTTCATGGTCGATAGTGGATGTTTATCGCCGGCCCAAGTTGGCGTATTATGCCGTCAAGCGCGAGTGTCAACCGACTACTTTGGGAATCCAGCGGACGGGCAACACGGTACATGTATGGGGATTCAGTTTGCTGGATAGGAAAGAAAGTTTAATTGTTGATTTCTACGACGTCACCAGTGGCAGAAAGCTTGACACCAAGACGGTTCCGGTGGTGTTTGTTGCCCACCAGTCGACTCCGTTCCTAAGCTGCCGTATCGTGAGTGAACCTACCGTGATACACGCACGCCTCCATGGTAGCGATATCGGTGCTTCCGACTGGCCACAGCCACTAAAATATCTAACATTTCCCGATCGAACAGTCGAGTATCGAGTTGGTTGTGGAACCATTTGTCTCCAGACCAACAAGCCAGTCAAGGGAGTCGAGATCGTCACTGACGATATCTTTCTCGACGACAACGGATTTGACTTGTTTCCAGGAGAGACCAAGGTGGTCACAGGCGCGATACAACCGCACAGCTCCGTCGCGATACGATACTACGACCAGGTAACATAAACCGTAGAATTACAATCAAACATTTTTTGCAGTCGCGAACATTATGAGTCAATCGTTAAATTACGACGCACACCCACAGTCCCACCACCGTACCATGAAGAAATCGTACACGCTAGTGATCAAGCTCGGGACGTCGTCGCTTGTGGATGAGGTTACCAGAGAGCCACGGATTGCCAACATGTCGCTTATAGTGGAGACCATCGTCAAGCTTCGTCGCCAGGGGCACCGCATTGTCGTCGTATCGTCCGGGGCCATTGCGTTCGGTATGAAGCGGGTGGGTTTGGATAAGAAGCCCAGCAAGTTGTCTGCGGTCCAGGCATTGGCCTCCATTGGCCAGGGAAGATTAATCGGGTTGTTTGACGACTTGTTCCGCCAAATGAACCAGGCCATAGCCCAGATTTTGATCACCAGAAACGACATCATTGATTTTACTCAGTACAAGAATGCCACCAACACCATTTCGGAGCTCTTGGATATGGGCGTTATTCCAATCGTCAACGAGAACGATACCTTGTCCGTGGCTGAAATCAAGTTCGGTGACAATGATACGTTGTCGGCCATCACCGCGGCCATGATCCATGCCGACTACTTGTTTTTGATGACAGACGTCGAGTGTCTATACACCGACAATCCAAGGGTGGTTCCAGACGCACAACCCATCTTGGTGGTGGATAAAATCGACGACTTGCAGGTCAAGACCGACTCGGAAGGTGGAGCTGGATCTCAGGTCGGAACCGGGGGCATGACCACCAAGCTTATCGCGGCCGAACTTGCCACTAACGTTGGGGTCACCACCATCATTACGTTGTCGAGTCAGCCTCACTATATCTTGGATATTGTTGCCAATATTCTGAAGAACGAAGAGTACAACTTTGCTCTCGAAGATCAAAGACAACAATTGGCCGACGATATTGTCGCCAAGAAGGTCCCATTGCACACGCGGTTCTTGGGCAAGCCACGCCAAACCCAGATCAAGTCGGACAGACGTTTCTGGTTGTTACACGGCTTGAAGACTAAAGGTGCCTTGTACATAGACCAGGGCTGTTTCGATGCGTTGACGAGAAAAAACCGGGCCGGATTATTGCCAGCAGGCGTCATTGAGGTGGAAGGATACTTTCATGAGAGTGAGTGTGTTTCCATCAAGGTGATTCCCACGAGAGATTCACCTCTTTCGGACGCTATAGAAGTGGGCCATTGTCGAGTCAACTACACTTCGGCAGAAATTAATCGTATCAAGGGCTTACAAAGTAACGAAATTGAACAGACGTTGGGATATGCTGACAGTGAATACATTGCCCATAGAGACAACTTGGCTTTCCCTCCGGTGATCCCTTCTTCTTCCGATTCGTTGGCATCGTTGGCGATATCGTAAATACCTGCACATAGACACAAGTATTCCATTTATAGAATTTCTCCACCATGGTAGACTGATCACGGTGACATTGCATAGTATGGAAACAAGGTCGGTGGTTGTCGGAGACCTGCCTTCTGAAAGTACAGTGTATCAGTTTCGACTATTGTTTAGCGATGTCGGCGAAGTGACGACGGAAGACGAACGAATTTCGTGCATCACATCCTATGAGGCCAATGTGTACTTGGGAACGTCCAAGGGCCAATTGCTTCATTACCACCATTTCGAAGGTGCTCCCGGCTATCTCCTTATAGCGAAGCTTCAGGTGGCCGAAGTCCTGGTCAAGAAGGTGGTCATTTTACCAACAATTGAGCGGGCTCTCGTCTTGGCTGGAACGATCGCGACAGTATTTACATTGCCTGAATTATCACCATGTCATATCGGGAAACTCAAGAACATCAATGATATCCTGTTGATGTCTTTTTCTAGTAACCATGCTTTGGTACGATCTGTGCCTGCCGATAATGATAAGGTGATTACCTTTACCCATAACAAGATCCGTATTTTACTGATAAGCAAAGAGACCATCAAGCTGATCAAAGATATCAATTATTCCGGGGCAAGAAAGGGGATCTCCACAGCATCACCAATGTCCTCCAACTATAGCAACTTGGTTTTAGTTGCTAACGATAACAATTACGATATCATTGACATCAAGCACCAAAGAAAAATTCCCCTATTCGAATACAATGCATCGATGAACGCCGATGTCGTTCCACACATCCTTCCATACAAAGCACACGATAAGAATGATGACGAGGAGTACTTGATTTCTGTAAAAGCGGACGATAAATCATCCATGGCTATGTTCATAAATTCCCTAGGTGATGTGACGAGAGGAACGCTCTCCTGGATGGAACAGGGTTATCCTACAGGCGGAGTCGCTATAATATGGCCATACGTTTTTGGAATCTTTGAGCTCCTAGAAAAGAAAAACACTCTTGTTGTAAGTTCATTAATAACTTTTGATGTGAAAACGACCATTGATCTAGATGATTCTGTGAAACCACCTGAAATGGAGGTAAATACCACTTCAGTAGATGAACAGGATGTGGTTAATAAACCCATCAGTGATGAATCCAAAGACGAAAATGAACCTAGAGATCAAGAAGAGGGAACCAATGACAAGGACGATGCCAAAGATCAAGAAGTTGAAGAGGAAAGTATACCCCATAAGCCAACTACAAGTGCTTCTACAGTGGATATTCCGCAAGAAAAACGCATTTGTTACGTTGACGATATTAAACTAGAGAATAAAGAGATATCCAGACTCTTGTCCAAGTCCTATCTCAAATCAGATACTGTTACTCCTTACACACGTAAACAGAAAGATTCAGGAAATCTTTTGATTTATGATCGGACCAATGTGTGGTTGGTTCTTCCCCAACAAAGGTTTATTCAACTTGTAAACCAGAGCAAGCATGCGGTCGCAGACCCTGCTCCATTCATATCCACAATAGAAAAAGAATTAGATTCCTTCAAAGGGGATCAGCACGATTACTTATTGCACTTGTTGGTGCTATTCTTGTTCCATAAAAAGGACGTTGAAGTTGCTTTAAGGTATTTGCAACGTATAAAGAATGGTCATTTGATCATCAATCCACTGTTTGTTATTCATTTCCTTGACGGTGCATCCATTGATGTTGAATTATATGTTGGCCTCAAGGAGTTAATTCCCTCGCTTCAAATCGACAAAGACATGGAGT
Organism: Teunomyces cretensis; assembly: GCA_003706575.2. NCBI lineage: Eukaryota > Fungi > Ascomycota > Pichiomycetes > Serinales > Debaryomycetaceae > Teunomyces > Teunomyces cretensis. Next base: position 46,589 of record PPLT02000004.1, on the reverse strand, counting down.
TCCTAACATCATATTTCGATCATATCTTTCCCGATTTGACGAAAGACACTGAAACTGTCAACTTTATTAGATTGTTTTATTACAACCATTTCAAAACCGATGAACAAGTTGAAAAGTTTTTCGAAAAGGATAAAACCAATTGGCTTCAATATGATGAAGTCAACCAGTCAATCTTGGATAACCTTCTGGAAAAGAACTTGATCGAATGCCAATTGTCCATAGTTCAAGAATTGATGCAGAGGGATACCGAATCTAAGGAAAAGCTAGCTACTTACTATTGTTCAAAGGCGGTCACTTTGATTGAGACAACCCCCTCCTTGATTCCAATAATGTTAAACCAGCTCAACAAGAACGTTATAGATGAAAATACTTACTCGAAATACTTGTTGGAAATCCTCAAAGTAGACCAGAAGCAGGGTCTTGAATATATGAAAAAGAATAAGAATGTCAAGTTCAACCGAATCCACAAGAAGATCATGGACGAGCTATCGACCTCGGTTGCCAGCGTCGCTGACTTTGCCCTATTACGCATCGAGTATTTGGAATCGGCATTCTTGGAAAATATCGACGACACCAGCCTATTCGATGAATTGATAGATGAAGTGGTCAATGTCATTCTTAGTTCGGCCATATTAACGGATGAAGTCGTCGTCAACTTTGAGATTATCCAAAACACTTTTAGGATAGAAAACTCGCTTCAAGATTCCAAATGGCCCAAAATCAACTGGATTGATTACTTGAATATCATCAAAAACAGAAGCGAGTGTCGCGAGTTTGTTGGATTGTATCTCAAGCTATATGAGCTAGTGTTGTTGAAGCAATCCAAATTCAACACCACCCTTGGCGAACTCTTGGGGAAGTTGGACGATAACTTCAAGTATTTCGGCTTGTTCACCAGTCCCAATCCAATTCTGGCTCTAATCGAGTTTGGTGACTATTCGGGTGCCGAGCTGTTTGCTACAAATGGACATTTGCATTATCCCAAGAACCCATTCTACAAGATCCAGCCTCAGTACTCGAAGGAAAATAGCATTGAAGCCATCAGGGCGCGGTTGCACGTCATATTGACGTTTTATATTAAACAAGAAGCTATCGAAGCCATCCAGCACTTTGTGCTGACGTATGGCCGGACGTTCTATTCCCCCCAGGAAATCCTCGAGGAACTCCCGTCGTCGATCCCGTTGGCGTATCTCTTGGACTACCTCAGTGCCACCATTATTCAATTAAAGTCCAACAATCACCACTCGTTGTTGCGCAAGGCAATCAGTAAGGCCGACAATACATTCACGACAAAGCTTTACGACGATCTAACCAAGAATGGATGATATATTTACAAGAAACCGGCTAGTTGCAAGCCGTAATCAACCACGATGCCGAGCCAAAGGATGAAACCGGTGCGGATATTGCCGATAAAAGCGTTCCAGCAACTCTTGGGGTCGTCCAAGTTGACGATCTTGATCTGGTTAAAGAGTCTGGCAAACCCCCAGATACCCCCGAGGACGAATCCTGGGCCCATCGAGTTCATGACCCCCGCAGTGGCAAACAACACCGCTTGTCCCACCAGCAACCCGCGCAAAATCGGCTTGGTCTTGTCCCCCCACGCCAAGGCGGTCGACTTGATACCGGCATGGATATCGTATGCCTTGTCTTGGTGGGCATAGATGGTGTCGTAGGTGATCCCCCATAACCAGTTTGAGAAGAAAAGCGGAGCCGCAACGGCCCAGGCAATGGGTGCCCCGACGGCTGGGAACCCCAATACACACCCCCAACTGAAGCAGAGCGAAAACCATGCTTGTGGATAGTAGGTGAACCGTTTAAACAACGGGTATGTAGCAATAAACGGTAACGATAATGCCCCGATGTAGAAGCAATCAAACGGTAACGACAAGAGCACGGCAAGGCCGGCAAGGCCCTGGACGCCCAAGAAGGCCACGGCCTGCGGGACCGTGACCCTGCCGCTGGCAATTGGTCTTTCCTTGGTCCGGGCCACCTTGTTGTCCAAGTTTCTGTCCAAGATATCGTTGATGGTACACCCGGCACCTCTCATGATGAGGGCGCCGACGGAAAAGAGTCCAATGGCCGAGGCGGTGGTGGCCAACGGCGCCGCAATGGAAAACGACGCCATGGTGATGCCCCAGAGACAGGGAATCAACAACAACAACGTTCCTGCGGGCTTTTCGATTCGGATCAACTCGGCGTAGGGGATCCATTTTTCGGGGAGCTTGGTGAGCCAGCCCAAGCCGGCGAGGCGGGCCAATCGTGCTGCTTCCAACTCCTCGGGCGTAAAGTAGACTTTGGAGATGGGGGTTGGGCCTGGAGCAGGAGCATTGGTCGTTGATGGAGCTTGGGTGGTTGAAGCTGGAGTCTTGGAGGTGTTGAGGATGGGTTGTTCCTTGAACGAGCCACGGAGACCCGCAAAGGCGACAAACGTACGAATCGGCAGGGGCCCGACACTGGACCGGAGCCCTCTCGACGCCAATCTGGACCACGGTGCAAGGGATATCAACGACATGGCGATGGTTGGGGAGATTTGTTATTTCAGCCAGTTTTGTGCGCGACACCATTGGCGGTGATGGGCGCCCGGCCCAACCACACAATCAACTCATATCGCCGTCTTCGTCAAACACCTCGAACTCCTGCTCGCTGGTGTTGTGGAGACGTTCACGCATGGCGCGGTGGCCGTCAATCAACGTCTTGAGGTCGGCGAGCTCGGGCGTCGCCGCGGTGTGGGCGTCCTTGTAGGTGAACGTCTGTCTACACATGGGGCAGAGGCCCTTGGAGTTGTCCTGCTCCAACCACTTGATGATGCAGTGGAGGTGGAAGTTGTGGGTACACCCCAGCCCGAGCACGATGGGACACTCGTCGCCAGGGTACTTGCAGTTGGGACAGGTGCCGTCGAACGCCACGCGGCAGATGCCACAGAGCTCGTCGACGTACGCCGAGTGCAACGTGTCGGGCATGAGGTCCCAGTGCCATGTCGAGAACGCGTGCCACTCGGTGATGGAGACCTTCATGGGAAGCGGTGGTGGTGGTTGTTTTAGTGGTAGATTAGTGGTGGTAAGTAGCGTCTAATTTGGCGCGCGCTACAGAAATCGTCACTAATTTATTGATTTTGTCGCTAGCGTCAAATTTGTTGTATTTCGCGGCGTCAATTTTATTGTTTTGTCGCTAGGGTCGTTACATTTGCCGCTAGCGTATTTATTTGTCGCTAGCGTCTTTATTTATCGCTCTTTATCGCGTCTTTTGGTATTTGTTTTACCGCTTCCTATACACCAAGCCCTTGAAAATGTCGAACGAGTTGCCGTCGGGCTGGAGCTCCAACACCTCGTTATTATCAACATCATGCGCAATCAACAAGCCGTAGTCCGGCGTGATACCCTTGATGACACACGTCCGGCGGCGCCCGCCCTCGGTGTCGACGGTGACGCGCTGGTCCAGGTGGAACCACCGCTTATAGTACAACGGCAAGAACGGCGTCAAGCCCTTGTGCTTAAACACCGAATAGAACGTGTCGAGCGTGTGCATGAACTTGGCCAACAAGATCTCGTGCTGGTACGGCGCAAGCGGCGCGAGCCCCCGCAACGCCCGCAACTCGTTCATCTTGTCCAACACGATGTTGAGCGAGGTGGTGGGCGCCGAGTTCGACACGTTGACACCACCGCCCCACACCAAGTGGAAGGTGCCGTCCAAGAACTGCGAGTTGATGATGGCGCCCGACACCTTGGCGTAGCGGTGGTCGTCGCCCTCCGTCGTCCGCGACGTGTCGTTCTTGTCGGACAACTCGCCAAAGAACTCGCTCTTCAAGATGTAGATATCGTTGGGCCACTTGAGTCTCACGGGCAAGTCCTCGTACCCCGACCCCGACCCCGGCTCGGTGCTGCCGTACCCCAAGATCGCCTCGATGAGCGCCAATCCACACAAGTACTGGAGGGTGACGACGGTCGGCGTGCTTTGCGGGCTCGACGGGATCTTGAACAACACCGACGCTGCCATCACGCCCTTGGGGTTGATCCAGACGTTGCCGCCGCGGCCACGGCCCGCTACCTGCGTCGTTGCCGTGAGGGTGAACCCGTTGGGCAAATGGCGGAGCCACTTGGGGTTCTTGTCGAGCAAGGTGTTTGTCGAGGTGACGACTTCGCCGTAGCCCAACACCAGGCCAAACTCGCCGGGGTGGCCGTTGAACAACCGTTCCAAGTGGCCAAAGTACGACGACATGTTGAAGTAGGGCGTCACCTTGGACTCGGGCAAGTTGCCGTGCGAAAACACCTTGATGTGTTTGATGGCAGCGTTGGGGTCGTCGTCGATGGCGTCGTCGTGGTCTCCGTGGTGCAAGAAGTAGTCGTAGTCGTTTTCGGTCTCGTCGTGGAACACAAACGTGTCGTTGACATCCTCCAAGGTGTTGCCGTTGACAAAGTCGAGGTTGTGCTTCAAGTTGTCCACCATCAGGTTGACGACGTTGCCGTTCAAGTGCGACGACAAGTAGATCGGCGTGAGTTTCGGCGCCGCTTGCTCGACGTTGTCGTTGACCTTCAACCCGAGCTTGGCGAGGACGGCCTGCAAAAAGAGTTTCTTGGTGTGGTCGTGCTGGGCCAACGTCTCGACCACCTCGGTGTACTTCAAGTCGTTCTTGTCACGCTTCATCACCGCCGGACTGAACTCGGGGTGGGTTCCGCACAACACGGCGGCGCCCTTGCCGACGGTGCAGTGGACGACGGCGGCGCGTTCGGGGTCGTCGACGTCGATGTCGGTGTCGTAGGTCGCAAGCACCTCGACGTTGCGGTACAGCGACGCGTTCAAGAACACCCCGCCGCCGTTGTAGTAGTTGTAGATGGGCGTGTCGGAGATCTTCGAGTCCAACTTGGCGGCATAGGCGCCGTCGTGGCCCTCGTAGTGAAACCCCTTGTAAGCACAGCCCTTGCAGGTGCCGGGAAAGAGCGCCAACTCACGCGGGCCCGACACTTCCATCTTGGGGTTGCCGACCTCGAACTCACACCGACTCGAGCCAAAGTAGCCGCCGGCACAGAGCCCCAAGTACTTGCCGCCCTTGCGGACGTACTGGGAGATCTTGCGGGTGCCTTCGCCGTTCAACACGTTGCAGTAGGGCAAGTCGGCGCCGCCGGGGACCACCAAGAGCGCCGTCTTGTACATCCACGGGTCGTTGAGCATCGCCAGCTCGCCGATGGTGACGACGGCGTAGTGGGGCGAGAGGTGGAGCCGGAGCGACTCCAAGCAGTGCTTGACGCTCTCGGTGGTGGCGCCTGTTCCTGAATACACCAACACGTTCATGGCTTTGAATAACGAACGAATGGTGGCGAATCGGCGCTTTATATGACGACGGTGCCGCCCGGCGACTCAAAGTCACTTTGAATTGGAGGTTGGCTTGTGTGCAGGCACCGCACCTTTCCGTTGGGTTTTAGTCATCGCGAGTCATCGGGCCATTCTGGACGAAGCAACAAATGGCGTTAGTTGAGGCCGGCGACACGATCGAGTTGGACCCCCGGGCGGGGTTCGTGGTGAAAACACGCATTCTTCAGGCGAGGTCCGCGGTGGCGCCGGGCACCAAGGTGTTCATCAACGTGTGCCACGATGCCCAGGTGCCACGGCCCGCCGTCGAGTTCGATGCCAGCGTGGTGTTTGCCCTCATCATAGAAAACCAATGGGAAATCCCGTTGGTGGTGTCGAACGAGAAGACGTCGACCGACAAGAAGGGCGCGCCGTCGTACGTGTACGACTGCTGCATCAACCCCGCGTGTTTCCAGTGGATCCAGCTCAACGGCGACTTGCGGTCGATCTTGATCGAGTGGTGCATTGAGGCGGTCGAGATGCTCTACACGTTGACGTTGGAGCGTGAATACACCGTTCCCAAGATGCTATGCAAGGGCGACCTTTCCCACACCGTCGTGCCCCGCCACGGCGGCATGATGCAGAAGCTCGAGGAATTGAAGCAGAATGAAACGTTGGGCTTGATCCAGGAGCTCCACGACACCGAGGAGCCCGAAGATGACGGTGCCGAGTTGCCCCAATTGATGAATATCCACGAAAAACCCACCAACAAGCCGTTGATTGAGGAGTTGGGCGACATGAAGATCACCGACAGGCCCACCGTGGTGGCCAAGACGGCGCCAAAGACACGCCTCCAGTTCAGTCTCAACTTCGTCAAGCTCAAAGATCACGACCACCGTCTTCTAGTCAAGCTTGAATGTGCCCAGCTCGAGACGGCGTCGCACCTCACCGTCAACTACAGGAGCGATACCGACAGCTTGGTGGTGACAAATAGCGACAGCCGCTTCTACTTTAGCAAGCAGGCCGAAACCACCCTCGACATCCCGCTCCCACTGCCCGCAGCCACTCTCGTGAGCTACTTTGTCAAGGGAGAACACACCTTGTATATCTTTTGTTAGTTTGTATGAATCAAACGACATTTTGCGGCCGACGCAATTGGTTGCCGTTTTGGGCCGTGCCGCTAAGGGTCTCGCAAATTCGGCCGCTGCGCAAACCCATACGCTATCGATTATAAAAAAACTCGGTTCTCCACACCGAAAGGATATCTACATCTATAGCCAATATGAATGCAGGCGAACCGTTATTAGGTGGTGCGTTGGACCACGAGAACTACGATGCCCTTACCCAGGAGCCAGATAACTATGTTGTGTCGGAAAAGTCCGAGTTCAACTTCATCGTCAAGTCTTCGGTGCCACTAGTGGTGACATTCGTGTTGCAGTACTCGTTATCGGTGGCGTCGATCATGGCGGCTGGCCGGTTGGGGCCGACCGAGTTGGCGGCCGCGTCGTTGGCGGTGTGCACGTTCAATATCACCGGCCTTGCCGTGTACCAGGGCATGTCGACGTCGTTGGACTCGCTCTGTTCGCAAGCGTACGGATCGGGCAAATTACACAACGTCGGCCTCTACTTCCAGCGGTGTTCTGCCATGATCATGGTGGTGACGGTGTTTCCGTTATCTTTCATCTGGTGGTTTTCCGGCTCGTTGCTTCTGTACATTGTTGCCGATGCGGAATTGGTCGAGTTGACCCAGTTGTGGATGAGAGTGGCGATGGCCGGGGCCCCGGGGCTCTTGTTGTTCGAAACAGGCAAGCGGTTCTTGCAGGCTCAACATATCTTCAACGCCGGGACCGGTGTCCTCTTGATAGCAGCACCGTTCAACGCGTTCTTGCACTGGTTGTTGGTGTGGCGCCTTGAATGGGGCTTTGTCGGAGCGCCCATCGCCATTTCCATCACGTACTGGACGATTTCGCTCTTGATGTTGTGCTACGTGTTGTTTATCGACGGCAAGAAGTGCTGGAACGGCCTCGAGTACCACAAGGTGTTTGTCAACTGGATGCCGATGTTGAAGCTCGCCATCCCCGGCGTCATCATGGTCGAGGCCGAATACTTGGCGTTTGAAGTGTTGACTATACTTGCTGCTACGTTCGGGACCGAGGCGCTTGCTGCCCAGTCGATTGCATCCAACGTCGCCTCGCTCACGTTCCAGCTCCCCTTCGCCGTCGCTGTGGCCTTCAGTACGCGGATCGGCCACTTTGTCGGCATGAAAAACATCCATGCTGCACGTCTCGTCACGCGTCTTTCGCTCTTGTTTGCCTTGATCATCGCCTTGATCAACTTCTCCGTCATCTTTGTCGGAAGACACACGTTCGCGACGTTCTTCACGTCGTCGCCCGAAGTGTTGAAGATCAGCAACGTTATTCTCACGTTGGCAGCCATCAACCAGTTGGCCGACGCCTTCAACGTCATTGCCGCCGGGGTGTTGCGTGGCCAGGGCCGTCAACGGATCGGGTCGCTCTTGAACATCGTGTCGTACTACATCATCGCATTGCCACTCGGCTACGTGTTGGCGTTCCCCGTGGCCTTTGAGTTGAACGGCTTATGGTTTGGCTTGATCTCGGGAGTGTTCTTCCTTGCTGTCACCGGGTGGGCCGCCATCTCCGTCAGCCACTGGCCCACCATCATCGTCGAGGCCGACGCTAGACACGACCACTGAGAGTTGCAAACCGGCTTGTATACAGGATATATCATTATAAAAAAAATGAGGTTACGAGATGAGATCAAGAAACGAGTAGGAGGAAGCCAAACGCACCAGTAATGCCACCAAGAAGGAGATTCAACAAGAAGACGGCACAGACGTTTTCCATTGTCCACAGAGCACACGACGATGCGCTTTACTACGACAACGACGCTTCGTCGCACGTTCTTGTGCCCGCCAACACCAGCGGCAAGCCCGAGCCCAAGAAGAAGATCTTCTCGACACACGATTTGGAGAGCCAGCTCAACGAGCAGGAACATGAGGCCATCAGAAACAACGAGGGGCTTGCGGCCCAGTACGGGATTTTCTTTGACGACTCCAAGTACGACTACATGAAGCATTTAAAGCCCATGGGCGACAGCGACGCCGTGTTTATAGAAGCCAACGCTCAAGAAACGACAAAGCCAGCTGGCAAGAAACTCAATGACGTTACCGACTTGTTCAAGGACCAATTACCCTCGAAGGAAAAGAGAAAGGTCGCCCACGACACCGAGAAGAATATCCCCGACGATTTGAAGGGATTCCGTCCCGACATGGACCCGCGGTTGAGAGAGGTGTTGGAGGCGTTGGAAGACGAAGCATACATAGAGCACGAGGAAGGTGAAGGTGCCACTGACCACAAGAACGACGAAGACATCTTTTCGAGTTTGTTGCAATCGGGAGAAGTCGAGGACGAAGAAGACTTCTACTACGGCTCGGACGCCGACCAGTACTACGATGACGACTACGATGAATGGGATCTTGACAACTACGAAGATGAATACGCCAAGTACGATAAGGAGTACGAAGAGGCCGTGGTGCCGTACAACGAAGGCGAGGCTCCCGAGGAGTTGCAGGAGAACGTGCTCTTGAACACCCAATGGCAGCAGGACTTCCACAAGTTCAAGACGGAGGCCAAGAACAAAGAAAACGACTGGGACTCCGACGACGACTTTGAAGACGAAGAAGACGACGTTCTCGCCGACTTACCCACCATGGGCAGCGACGCCGCCAAGGCCAAGAAGTCCAAAACCAAGCTCCGTAAGAAGAAGGGTGCCATGACCGACACGTCTTCGTTCTCGATGACGTCTTCGGCGTTGTTCCGTACCGAAGGATTATCGCTCTTGGACGACCGGTACGAGCAGTTGGCCAAGAAGTTCGAGAACGACGACGAACCAGAGGAAAACTACACCGAGTTCAAGATGGAGAACGAGAGAGGCGACTTGGAGTCGATGCTTGACGATTTCTTGGACAACTACGAGTTGGAGAGTGGAGGAAGAAAGTTGGTGAAGAAGAACGACGAAAGAAAGCGCCTCCAAGAAGCGGCCGACTCGGTTTCGAAGGGGAAAGTCGCCGCCAGAAGAAAGAAAACCTCTACCGAAAGCCTTGGGGACTCCTTTGGCAACATGAAGATATAGACCCATTGGCTCCACCACCCGGACCTTGTATAGTAGTAGTAAACAGGTTTAAAACTAGTTACAACAACGAAAGAAGGCGAAAGTGGTATTTTTCACGTGACCTTGCACGGCGAAAATTTTTCTAAGGGAGACACTCCACTAGAGGGCCAGCCACCAACAACAAACCAGGAGAAACCGACGCTGTTTGTTGACCCTTATCCGTTCAGCATCATTTGTGGCCGTTGAACTTACTTTGCAGTGTCGTGAACACATTTTTCCCTCAAGAAATCCGTTAACCACGACCAAAATTCGGACCCGGTGGCGCCTATACTGCTTGCTACTATTATCGTTCATTCTTAGCTACCTAACCATCCGCCGCTGCAATCGCAACCTACCCATCATGTCATTACCACACCACACCGTGAAGTCTGTCTCGAAGGTATACACCGACGTCTTGGCTTCGAAACCCCAGGCATACTGGGACTACGACGACATCAACATCAAGTGGAACTCACAAGACAACTACGAAATCATAAAGAAGTTGGGAAGAGGCAAATACTCCGAGGTGTTTTTGGGCATCGACTTGACCAAACAACAGAAGGTGGTCATCAAAGTGTTGAAGCCCGTCAAGAGAAAGAAGATCAAGAGGGAAATCTCCATCTTGAAAAACTTGGTGAGTGGGCCCAATATCATCTCGTTGCTTGATGTTGTGAGAGAACCACTGCTGAAGACCCCCGGCTTGATCTTTGAACATATCGACAACATCGACTTTAGAACCTTGTATCCGACGTTTACCGACTACGATATCAGATACTACATGTTTGAATTATTAAAGGCATTGGACTACTCCCACTCCATGGGAATCATGCACAGAGACGTCAAGCCCCACAATGTCATGATAGACCACTCGAAGAAAACTATCCGGTTGATCGATTGGGGTTTGGCCGAATACTACCACCCTGGAACCGAATACAACGTTAGGGTCGCCTCGCGTTTCTTCAAAGGTCCCGAATTGCTCGTGGATTTCCGTCTCTACGATTACTCGTTGGATATGTGGTCGTATGGATGCGTGATTGCCTCCATGGTATTCATGAAGGAGCCTCTCTTCCACGGTAAGTCCAACATCGATCAGTTGGTGCAGATTGTCCGTGTTTTGGGATCGGCCAGCTTGAACAAGTATTTGGAAAAGTACAACTTGACGTTGAGCGAAGAGTACGAAGACTTGGGATACTACAACAGAAGACCTTGGGAAAGATTCATCAACGACAACAACCAACATCTTGTTTCCAAGGAGTTCCTTGATTTTGTCGACAAGCTCTTGAGATACGATCACCAGGAAAGATTGACTGCCAAGGAGGCCATGGCCCACCCATACTTTGATCCTGTGCGGAACACCAACTAGGTTATACGGATAGAAAAATGTATTATATCGAAATAAGTTTTATGGATCTGGCCGGAGACGCTTGTGATGGATTGTAGTTTTGAAGGGGGTACTTTGGGGTATGTGATGTCATCTTACAACGGGTTTGGAATTGTTTGTTAACAGAAAGGAATGACTTTGGTAAAATTATTTGTATAATTGATAAATATTGCTGAATCTCTGCTAAAACCATAAATGTACCACCTTGAAAGGGACATTTACAGCTTTACGTAGAATTCAATTGTAGATTGTGTCTGTTGAGCAAACTGGTTTAATTCATGTTGTATTCACGTTGTCGTAATGTTTGTCGTATGGGTATAAAGAGAGTATAGTTGTGTAGTGCGGTCCTGATGTTTTGTTTCTAGATCTTTCTATACGTTCGAATCTAACTGCGAATTTTCACTCACCACCAACCATGTCCCAAAGATCCAAGGTATTTTTCGATATCACCGCCAATGACAAGCCGCAAGGCAGAGTCGTGTTTGAGTTGTTCAACGACGTTGTTCCCAAGACGGCAGAAAACTTCCGTGCCTTGTGTACGGGTGAAAAGGGCGTGTCGCCCAAGTCCGGCAAGCCACTTCACTACAAGGGCTCTCTCTTCCACCGTGTCATCAAGGACTTCATGTGTCAAGGTGGAGATTTCACCCATGGCTCCGGTATTGGAGGCGAATCCATTTACGGCGAAAAGTTCGAGGATGAAAACTTCCAAATGGTCCACGACAAGCCCTTCTTGTTGTCGATGGCCAACGCCGGTCCCAACACCAACGGGTCTCAGTTTTTCATCACCACCGTGCCAACCCCACACTTGAACGGCAAACATGTTGTTTACGGTCAAGTGATACTGGGTAAGGGTATTGTTCGTAAGTTGGAAAGAGCCGACAAGGGCGAACAAGACAGACCAGTGGAAGACTGGGTCATCAGTGACTCGGGTGAATTGCCTGCCGACTACGTGGTACCTGTTGGAGGTACTGATGATGGCTTTGGCGATGTCTACGAAGATACTCTCGGCGACAACGACAACATCGACATCACTGCTCCCGCCTCTGTGTTTGAAGCCGTTTCTACCTTGAAGAACCTCGGAACCAAGTTATTGAAGGAAGGAAACTTGGCTAAATCCTACGAAAAATACAACAAGGCCACTAACTTCTTGGAAGAATACTTCCCCGACGACTTGTCGGAGGAAGACTTGGCTACCTTGCACAGCTTGAAGTTGTCGTGCTACTTGAACGCTGCTTTGGTGGCATTGAAGTTGAATGACGGTAAGAAGACTCTCTCTGCTGCCTCCAGCGCCTTAGAAGTCGAGATTATTGACGAAAAATCCAGGGCCAAGGCCTTGTATCGTAAGGGAATGGGCTCTTTGCTCTTGAAGGACGAAGACACGGCCCAAGCCTCGTTCGAAGAAGCATTGAAGATCCAGCCTCAGGATGCCGCTATCTTGAAGGGTTTGCAAGACGTCAAGACTTCGATCAAGGTCCGTCGTGAAAAGCAAAAGAAGGCCATGTCGAAGTTTTTTAGCTAGATAATTACAGCCCCCACTAGAATTGATCTCCATTTATACCGTATTGGGTTCTCCACAGTCGCAAGGCTAGATAATTTTTCAGACTCACGGTTACACATACACACCAAAGCGCTAGGTAAATTTCAGCATGAAGTTTTTTTCAATTTTCGCCCGCCACTCGAAGTGAAAATTACGCTTCATAAACATATACGTTACCTTCATATCGTTTACGATAATCTAAACCATATATCCATATACGGTCTTAAGTAATTAGTAATATAACTACTTAGATTCTGAAGGATATTAATTAGAGGTTTAATTTCCCCCACTTGCATCTTTTTTATTCCATTCACACACCTGTCATAGAGAATTCAGGGAGCACTCATTTGCTTGATTGTTTACCTCCAAATCAACCGGTTCATTAATCTACAAAGTCATCGTTTGACCAGATTAGAATATTCCACTGATTGATCGTTCCATCCGACCTGTTCTGTATTTTTATTAACCAACCATACTTTGTATTTATTTCCAAGTCAAAAATCCAAAAAAAATTCCAATATCTGTATAAAAAAAGGATATATTAATCGATTATAAGTTTCCAATATGAGTCGTCAGTTTCCTTTTTCAAGTGCACCACTTCGTTCGGTGAAAGAAGTCCAATTTGGGTTATTATCTCCAGAAGAAGTCCGCGCCATTTCCGTGGCGAAAATTGAGTACCCCGAGACCATGGATCAAGCCACCAAGAGACCAAGAGAAGGTGGGTTAAACGACCCTAGATTAGGGTCTATTGACCGTAATTTCAAGTGTCAAACTTGTGGTGAAGACATGGCAGAATGCCCCGGCCACTTTGGCCATATAGAATTAGCAAAGCCTGTGTTCCACATTGGTTTCATTGCCAAGATCAAGAAAGCGTGCGAATGTGTTTGTATGCATTGCGGTAAGTTGTTACTTGACGAGACAAACCAAGGAATGGCCCAGGCTATTAAAATCAGAGATCCCAAGAAGAGATTCAATGCCGTGTGGACTGTGTGTAAGACCAAGATGGTCTGTGAAGCCGACAGTGGCGATGATGACATTCCAGAGTCGTCCAAGAAAGGTGGATGTGGTCACACCCAACCCGTTATCCGTAGAGACGGTTTAAAGTTGTGGGGTACCTGGAAGCACAATAAGCAATTCGACGAAAATGAACAGCCAGAACGTCGTTTGTTAACTCCTTCTGAAATTTTGAATGTTTTCAAGCACATAAATTCTGAAGACTGTCACAGATTAGGTTTCAACGAAGACTATGCTAGACCAGAATGGATGTTGATTACTGTTTTGCCAGTTCCACCACCACCAGTCAGACCTTCGATCGCTTTCAATGATACTGCAAGAGGTGAAGATGATTTGACTTTCAAGTTAGCCGATGTGCTTAAGGCCAATATCAATGTCCAAAGGTTGGAAATGGATGGTTCTCCTCAGCATGTTATCAGTGAATTTGAAGCATTATTGCAATTCCACGTAGCTACCTACATGGATAATGATATTGCTGGTCAACCGCAAGCACTTCAAAAGACTGGTCGTCCGATCAAATCCATCAGAGCTAGATTAAAGGGTAAGGAAGGTAGATTGAGAGGTAACTTGATGGGTAAGCGTGTGGATTTCTCTGCACGTACCGTTATTTCGGGTGACCCTAACCTCGACTTGGATCAAGTCGGTGTGCCAATTTCTATTGCCAGAACTTTGTCCTACCCTGAAGTCGTTACTCCATACAACATTCACAGATTGACCGAATACGTCCGTAATGGTCCTAACGAGCACCCGGGTGCCAAGTATGTCATTAGAGATACTGGTGACCGTATCGATTTGAGATACAACAAGAGGGCCGGTGACATTGCTTTGCAATACGGTTGGAAAGTTGAACGCCATTTGATGGACAACGATCCAGTTTTGTTTAACCGTCAACCTTCGTTGCATAAAATGTCTATGATGGCTCACAGAGTCAAGGTTATGCCTTACTCCACGTTCAGATTGAATTTGTCTGTGACGTCTCCATATAACGCCGATTTCGATGGTGATGAAATGAATTTACATGTTCCTCAATCTCCAGAGACAAGAGCTGAATTATCTCAAATTTGTGCCGTTCCGTTACAAATTGTTTCTCCACAATCTAACAAGCCAGTTATGGGTATTGTGCAAGATACTCTTTGTGGTGTCCGTAAGATGACGTTAAGAGATATCTTTATCGAATATGATCAAGTGATGAATATGTTGTACTGGATTCCCAATTGGGATGGTGTGATTCCCCCACCAGCTATTGTTAAGCCTAAGCCTTTATGGACTGGTAAGCAATTATTGTCTATGGCAATTCCAAAGGGTATTCACTTGCAAAGATTTGACGATGGTAAGGATTTATTGAGTCCTAAAGACAGCGGTATCCTTATCGTCGATGGTGAGATTATGTTTGGTGTTGTAGACAAGAAGACCGTCGGTGCAACCGGAGGTGGTTTGATCCATACAGTCATGAGAGAAAAGGGTCCTCAAATTTGTGCAGAATTGTTCAGTTGTATCCAAAAAGTTGTCAACTACTGGTTATTGCACAACGGTTTTTCGATTGGTATTGGTGATACCATTGCTGATTCTGATACCATGAAGACTGTTACCACAACTATTCAAGAAGCCAAAGACAAGGTCCAGGAGATTATCTTGGATGCACAAAACAACACCTTGGAACCAGAACCAGGTATGACTTTGAGAGAGTCGTTTGAACACAATGTGTCCAGAGTTTTGAATCAAGCCCGTGATACTGCTGGTCGTTCTGCTGAAATGAACTTGAAGGACTTGAATAACGTCAAGCAAATGGTGGTTTCCGGTTCTAAGGGTTCGTTTATCAATATTTCTCAAATGTCCGCTTGTGTCGGTCAACAAATTGTGGAAGGTAAGAGAATTCCGTTTGGTTTTGGTGACAGAACGTTGCCTCATTTTACCAAGGATGACTACTCCCCTGAATCTAAGGGTTTCGTTGAAAACTCGTACTTGAGAGGGTTAACTCCACAAGAATTCTTTTTCCACGCTATGGCTGGTAGAGAAGGTCTTATTGATACTGCCGTTAAGACTGCCGAAACGGGTTATATTCAACGTCGTTTGGTTAAAGCTTTGGAAGATATCATGGTCCACTACGATGGTACTACTAGAAACTCTCTTGGTGATATTATTCAATTCATCTATGGTGAAGATGGTATTGATGGTACTCAAGTTGAAAAACAATCTGTTGATACCATCCCAGGTACCAACGACAGTTTTGAACGCCGTTACCGTATTGATGTTTTGGATGTTTCCAACTCTATCAACGAATCCTTGTTGGAATCGGGTAAGGAAATCAAGGGTGATGTTAAGTTACAAAAGGTTTTGGATGAAGAATACAACCAATTACTTGACGACCGTAAGTACTTGAGAGAAATCGTTTTCCCTAACGGTGACTTCTCTTGGCCTTTACCAGTCAACTTGCGTCGTATTATCCAAAACGCCCAACAAATTTTCCACAGTGGACGTCACAAGGCTTCTGACTTGCGTTTGGATGAAGTTATCAACAGTGTTAGAGAACTTTGTACTAGACTTCACGTTGTTCGTGGTAAGACTCCATTGGTTCATGAAGCACAAGCAAATGCTACTTTGTTGTTCCAATGTTTGTTACGTTCCAGATTGGCTTCCCGTCGTGTTATTGAAGAGTTCAAATTGAGCAGAACTTCTTTCGAATGGGTTGTAGGTGAAATTGAAGCTCAATTCCAAAAGTCGATTGTCCACCCAGGTGAAATGGTCGGTGTTATCGCCGCCCAATCCATTGGTGAACCAGCCACTCAGATGACGTTAAATACTTTCCATTATGCCGGTGTGTCGTCCAAGAACGTCACTTTGGGTGTTCCCCGTCTTAAGGAAATTCTTAACGTCGCCAAGAACATCAAGACACCAGCTCTTACTGTTTACTTGAATCCTGAAGTTGCTGCTGACATAGAAAAGGCAAAGGTTGTTCAGGCTGCTATCGAGCACACGACTTTGAAGAATGTTACTTCGTCTACCGAAATCTTTTACGATCCTGATCCAAGAACTACGGTCATCGACGAAGATTACGATACTGTCGAAGCATACTTTGCCATTCCCGATGAAAAGGTTGAAGAATCTATTGAAAAGCAATCTCCTTGGTTGCTTCGTTTGGAATTAGATCGTGCTAAGATGTTGGACAAGCAATTGACCATGGCTCAAGTGGCTGAAAAGATTTCCCAAAACTTTGGTGAAGATTTGTTCGTCATTTGGTCTGATGATACCGCTGATAAGTTGATTATTCGTTGTCGTGTCGTTCGTGATCCTAAGTCTTTGGACGAGGATGCTGATGCTGAAGAAGATCAAATTTTGAAGCGTATCGAAGCCCACATGTTGGAATCTATTTCATTACGTGGTATTCCTGGTATCACCAAGGTCTTTATGATGCAACACAAGGTTAGTAGTCCTGATGTTACCGGTGACTTTGTCCAAGGTAAGGAATGGGTTTTGGAAACCGATGGTGTTAATTTGGCCGACGTGATGGCTGTTCCAGGTGTTGATGGTACACGTACTTACTCCAATAACTTTATTGAAATTCTTTCAGTTTTGGGTATCGAGGCAACTCGTACCGCATTGTTCAAGGAAATTCTTAATGTTATTGCTTTCGATGGTTCGTATGTTAACTACCGTCATATGGCTTTGTTAGTTGATGTCATGACTTCTCGTGGTCACTTGATGGCCATTACTCGTCACGGTATCAACAGAAACGATACCGGTGCTTTGATGCGTTGTTCTTTCGAAGAAACAGTGGAAATTTTACTTGAAGCTGCTTCTTCGGCCGAATTGGATGACTGTCGTGGTATTTCTGAAAACGTTATGTTGGGACAAATGGCTCCACTTGGTACAGGTGCTTTCGATGTTATGGTTGATGACAAGATGTTGCAAGCTGCACCATCCAATATTGCTATTGCCACTGGTAATGAAGAGTTTGAAGATGGTGGTGCTACACCATATAGAGATTACGACATGGAAGATGATAAGATACAGTTCGAAGAAGGTGCTGGTTTCTCGCCTATTCACACTGCTCCTATCTCGGACTCGGTTGGTGGTCTCACTTCTTATGGTGGCCAACCAACTTCCCCATCGGCAACTTCTCCATTTAGCTATGGTGCAACTTCTCCAACCTTTGGTGGTTCGACCTCTCCAGGATATGGTGGTACATCTCCAAGTTACTCACCAACCTCACCATCATACTCCCCAACTTCACCAAGTTACTCGCCTACGTCGCCAAGTTACTCACCAACATCTCCAAGTTACTCGCCTACGTCGCCATCATACTCGCCAACTTCGCCAAGTTATTCACCAACCTCTCCAAGTTACTCGCCAACATCTCCAAGTTACTCACCAACTTCGCCGTCATACTCACCAACGTCGCCAAGTTATTCCCCTACATCACCAAGTTACTCGCCTACTTCGCCAAGTTATTCGCCAACTTCACCAAGTTACTCGCCTACGTCGCCAAGTTACTCGCCTACTTCCCCATCATACTCACCAACTTCGCCATCATACTCACCTACATCTCCAAGTTACTCCCCAACGTCGCCAAGTTACTCACCAACCTCTCCAAGTTACTCCCCAACCTCACCATCTTACTCTCCAACTTCACCACAATACTCGCCAACTTCGCCACAGTACTCCCCAACATCGCCGCTGTACTCACCTACTTCTCCTCAGTATAATGTTGGTTCACCAAAGTACTCTCCAAGTTCGCCCAAGAAGGAAGAAAAGGATGATTAGTTTTAGGATGTTTCTCATTGTACTTTATTATTTTTTAGTTATACTCTCTACTGTGATCAATAAAAGAATGGAAGAAACTGGATGTAACTAGCGAGGCCATAAAGTATGGGCCCAGGCAGGACTCAGCATCGATTTGTGCCGTCAACTAGTAGTGTTGTTGCCCCATCGAGCCAACAAGTAATCTCATCTCATCTTTTCTGCAGGCCATTTTTTTAATCATCACCAACCATGTCTAAGAAAGAGAAGAAGGTAGTGGCGGGCTCGCTCAAGGAGCACGAGATCAAGAGAAGGCAAGTGTATAAGCCGATTTTGGACAATCCATTTACGCAATCAAATCTCTGGCCGTTTGTCGAGCCCGACGCCGCCCAGAATGTCCTAGACCACCTAACGGTGATACTATCGGGGCTTGGGAACTACAACAAGATCGTTGCCGAGGCCAAAGCAAAGAAGTCCGACAAGTTTGTTGCACCTAAGCAGCCGGATATTGCCCACAAAATCACCGTCGGGTTCAACTCGACCGTCAAGGCGTTGGAAGCACAGGCCGGTGTAAATAGAACCCGGATCCAAACCCAGGCCACAGCGCCAGCACAGAAACCGTCGCATTACATCCGGTATGTGTTTGTGACCAAGTTCGACATCATGCCGGCCATTCTTACCAATCCGTTCCCGGTGCTTTGTTTCACGGCCTCCGTCGCCGACTGCCGGGTGAAACTCGTCCAGTTGCCTCGTGGAAGCATGGAATCGTTGTCAAAACTGCTCAACGTCGAGAATACCGGTATCATCGGTCTCACGGAGGATATACCCCTGGCCCAGGCGTTATACGACTACGTAAACTCGTCGATAGACGACATCAGTGTTCCGTGGCTCGACGGGTTATTTGGACCTGAACCTACAATCTTGAAAAAGCCAGCGTTGGCGTTCTTGGCCACCAGCGCCCCCATCATGCCCAAGAAAAATGACCAGAAGGCCAAGAACAAGTCGCCGGCCGCCGAATCCGACCACAAGAGACAGAAGTTGTAGCTTAAGTAAATTTTGGTGATACACGTATACGCGTAGTTTTTTTTGATAGACAAAATGCGACGACATCGAAACTTAATCGACCACTTGTATTCCAATCGTCACCAAACATGGCAAAGAACTTCTCGCTCGCATTGGAGCTTCCGTGGGTTGAAAAGTACCGTCCTCATAAGCTTGACGATATTGTGGGAAACGAAGAAACCGTGGAACGGTTGAAGCTCATTGTCCAGGACGGCAACATGCCCCACATGATCATCTCAGGGTTGCCGGGTATTGGGAAAACAACGTCGATCCACTGTCTTGCATACGAACTTCTTGGGCCCGAGTTGTACCAGACGGCCACTCTCGAGCTTAACGCGTCTGACGATAGAGGGATCGATGTTGTACGTAACAAAATCAAGCAGTTTGCCCAGACCAAGATCCTGTTGCCAGCAGGAAGACACAAGATCATCATCTTGGACGAGGCCGACTCCATGACCCCGGGAGCACAGCAGGCCTTGAGAAGAACGATGGAAATATACTCCAACACCACCAGATTTGCCTTTGCCTGTAACCAGTCGTCCAAGATAATAGAACCATTGCAGTCGCGTTGTGCCATTCTACGTTACAATAAGTTGGCCGACGACCAGGTGTTGGCGCGTCTCTTGGAAATAACCAAGTTTGAAGACGTCAAGTACAACAGTGAAGGTCTCCAGGCCTTGATCTTTACTGCCGAAGGTGACATGCGTCAAGCCATCAACAACTTGCAGAGTACGGTGGCCGGATTTGGGTTTGTTAATGACGTTAATGTGTTCAAGATTGTCGACCAGCCCCATCCATTGGTGATCCAGAAGATCTTGGTCAGTTGCACACAGCACAAGAACATCGACAATGCCCTCGAATTGTTGGACTCGTTATGGGCCAAGGGCTACTCAGCCATCGACATCGTCACCCTGACGTTCAGAGTGGCCAAGACAATTCCAGGAATTGGAGAACAAAAGAGATTGGATATGATAAAGGAGATTGGGTTTGTCCACATGCGTGTATTGGAGGGGGTATCGACATACTTACAATTGTGCGGACTATTCGCCAAGATCTGTGACTTGAACTAATGCTTGCTATAGGCATCACATAACATTTCAAAGTGCTTGATTTGTTCGTTAATGTACAGCGAAGATTTTTCCCCAAAGTTTTCATTCTTCAAGATACTGACAATGAGGAAGTAGTTGTTGTAGAGGAAAATCTCCTTCTCTGTAGCCTTTGATTTACCACTGCCAAAGAAATGGTTGCTTAATTTCGTCAACAACGTTTCGAAATCGCCTCTCAACCGGTTGAAAGAGTTGAATAGTGGTTCTCCCTTGAATTCGTTCTCGTCAACGACATTCATCAACTTCAACAACCCCAGAAGAAACTGGGCATACTGCTGGGTCACACCCACGGGGGCAAGACTCGACTCCTTCGATGTCCTGATGATGGTTTTCTTTAACGATTCACAGTTCAAGTCGATGATCTTCAGGAAGTGTGGCCACAAGCTCATCAAGACTCCGTTGAGATAGTCGTCAAGAATGGGGATGTGGAACTCGTTGTGCAACAACGATTGTGAGTTCTGTGTCAACCGGATCATCAACAAGATAGCGTAGGCGTCACAACTTCCGTGTCCTGCAGAAGTGGTCACTCTGGCGACCGAACTGGTGTTTTTGACGTGGGTGGCGGGTGTAAGCATGATCAACCAGTTCACAAACTCTCTTCCAAGCTTGAATACGTCCTGGAACATCACCTTGGGCCACTCGTCCTTGTTGTTTCTGGTTTCGGGTGCCTGTTGGCTCTGGCTCCTCAAGGTTTCAAAGTCTTCAAACTTCTCGTCACCCAGGTAAAAGAAGTCCACCACAAACAAGTATTCAACCACGATGTTGTCGACAAGGGCTATGGACCATTGGTGATATATGAACTCGAGCCAGTATGCAAAGGGGGTGGTTTCGGCAATTTGAGAGGGGATGGCCGATGTCGGGGTGGATGGATGCTGGAGCACCTCTATTCTCTTGTCTATAGATGTCAAGTACTCTGTCAACGACACCTGGTTGCTTGCAGGCGATGGGGAATGGTGTGTCGGGTATACGCCGGTGCCCAACCAGCCCTTGAGCCCAAATACACCTTTATCTTCACTGCCGCCGCCTAGAACCAACGACAGGTCAACGTGACGGATGTTTAGGTTGGACAAGGCATAGATGTACTTGGCAAACCGCGTTTGATAGTACCACCTCATCGTATGGATGTAGGCCAACTTTAGCTGGTCGGCGAGCTTGGGGTGGTGGGTGCGTAAGAAGACAAAGATCTCCTTGACCAGAAGCAACTTCTGCTGGATCACCTGGGATGAGATCTTGCCCGGGGCACGGAGCAGTTTGATTTGGGCGATGATGAAGTCTCTTATTCTCTCGACGGCCTTGTCTGTCAAGAGCTTGATGCCAGTTTCCAACTGCTGTGCTGCCTTGGTGTCCTTGTACTCGGCCGTTAAGGATTCGGGGTTGTTGTTGATAGCGGCAAGCAACTGGATCTTTTCATTGATGAACTTGATGTTTTCGACCCAACGGGCCTCGATTTCGTCGTGGATGACCGACTTGACGATGTCGGGTGGGATGATGAGGTCGAGGATGATGGGGTTCAACTTCTCGGTGGTGGCCTTTTGGAGAGACGAGTTGGTCGAGAGGCGCGCCGACTGCTGCTGGAGCGAGATCAACGTCGACGACAACTGGTTCAATTCGGTGTTGAAGTTGTTGAGAATGGATTCGATGGGGCGTAGCTTGTGGCGATGGAGGCCGATGTGTTCCTGGTACCGTTCGAACTTGGCCGAAAGCTTGAACAAGTCCACGGTGTCCAACTGGTCCCAATTGTCACCGTCACCACTGGCTGCAGCCATCACCCGGATGTGTTCGAGCGACTGGGGGACCTGGGTGGCCTGGGTCTGTTGCTGGTTGATGTACTGCTGGAGCGCGTCAAGCGAGTCTGCCGCCGGAAGCTCCGGCAACGGCCGGCTGTTGCCGTCTATGACAAGGATCCGATTCAAGGATTCGAGGGCCGACATGGCTGAACTGTAGAGGCCGCGAGTAGTACGGTGGAGATGTTGTCAATTTCGACGATACCAAGTCGCGGGCCGCCAATGTCGCACGCTCCAGGCGATGTCTGTGCCCGACGCCCGACGCCTCTACCAACGCCAATGGCCGCCACTGCTTCCCAGAAGAACATCATAGAGTATCCTTGCAATGGCAACGAGATCTTGGCGGTGAAGGCGGGCCCGGGAAGCGGCAAGACGTTGACGCTCGCCAACCGGATCGCGTACTTGATGAGCGAGCATGGGCTCGACCGCGACGAGATCTTGGTGCTTTCCATGACCAACCGCGCCGTCAACTCGTTGCGACAGACGTTGGCGGGTACACCGGCGGCCGACGTCAACATCTTCACTTTCCATTCGTTCTGTGCTGCTCTCGTTGACGAGTCCAGCCCCGGTGGCCGCAAACGGTTGATGGATGACTTGAGCTGGCGCAATTTCTCCAACATCTTCCTGGGCAAGTCCATCGAGGTTGCTGGCACGTCTCTAAAGGGCAACATGACGGCGTCGTTGCTTGAAAAAGTCCTCCATTCCATCAAGAGCGGCGAATCGACCGTCGAGGACGTCTCGAAGCAGCACAACATCAGCAAGGAATACATCAATGCGTTGTTGCTGTACTTGGAGAAGAACGGCATCATGCGGTACCAGGACTTCATCTCGGACGCCCTTGCCTTGATGGAAACCAACAAACACATTCCCCGCTTGTTGGCGTACAGAGCCGTCATTGTCGATGAATTCCAAGACATGCACTACCTGCTCCTACAGGTCATCAAGAAAATCGTGTCGTACAAGGATGACCATCTCCACTTGACCCTTGCAGGAGACCCCCACCAGAGCATCTACGAATTCTTGGGCTCACGCCCCGAATTGATCAATACTTTGGACAAAGAGTTCCCCAGTGCAAAAATAACATACCTACATATTAAGGAGTCGTTCAGACTAACCCCCGAGATATTGGACGTGGCCAAAGAATTTGCCTTGAGAAAGAACCAGTTGCTCCTACCCGGAGATAACGAGTTGGTATCGACGAAACCATCGGGGCACAAGCCCATTCTTTATCAGCGGTCGTCGCTTGCAGAGGAACACGACTTTATTGCCATGGAAATCACCAGGCTTATCCTAGAACTGGGTGGCCTTCTCCGCCCGGCAGATTTCTTGATACTAGTCCGAACCAATAAGGAACTCGACGAAATCCAGCAACACTTTACCGAAAGGTACGGACTCGCTTGTAACAAGTTTTCGCTGCAAGTGCCGTGGATCAATTCAAAGGTCCATGTCCTACTTGACTTGTTGAATGTTCTCAATAACGAGACGGGGGCCGATTTTGGACTCTTGTGTGTTGTCATGTTGCTCGATAAAAAGTACGGATCACGGCTCCGCGTCTCCAAACTCTTTAGTCAGTGTGAAAAATGGCGTCTCCAATCGGGTCTGGGTGATGTTTCGTTGGAAGCTTTCCTTAGGAACCAGTTTGAAGTCGACAAGAAGCAATCTGTGCTCCAGAACATCTACAAAAACAGCCCAGAGACCCTAGAAAGATTGAAGGTGACGATTGAAGGGTTTGAGAGGGAAAGGACCCGTCTTTCGCTCGACCTGACGCCGTTTACTGTGTTACAATCATTATTGAACCTAGCTACTGACCTGGGTATAACTGCGTACCTCAACGCTACTAAAACGGGAAAGAAACAGGTCGACCAAGATACGAGTCGGAAGCAGTTGGAACAGAATCTCACGGCGTTGTGCAACTCGTTAGAATTTGCATACGACAGATATAACCAACAGGAGACGGTCGACGAGCCGTTTCTCAGCTACTTCCTCCGCGTATACAACGACAACACAGACATCACCAACAAAGACATGATCAACTTATCGACAGTCCACACCGCCAAGGGTCTCGAGTTCCCCGTGGTGTTCATTCCGGGGTGTACGTCTTTCTTCGGCAGCCGGCCGTACTGGTCGTCGTTGTTGAGCGACACTGCCAAACCAGAACCCAGCAAGGGCCGTTTGTTCTACGTGGCCAGTACCAGAGCAAAGAACTTGTTGTACATGGGAACCGACACCAAAGTGGCCGGCCCGGTATCGCGCTACTTTGACTGGGGCGTTCCCGATTTGGCTGCGAAGAATCTTCTTCACAGCCTCGCGTGCGACATGAAGCGGCCGGTGCCGTCGCCGGTAGCGGTGGAAAAGGGCCGCAGCGTGTTCAGAACAATCGGCCAGACCAACCATTCGCCTATACGTAACATCCACACGAGTGCACTCCGCCTCATCCAACGCAATCTCCGAAGATTCCCCTGAGACCCTGTCCAAGCACACGTTGGTGTCAAGTCTTTTTCGGGTCGATAAGGTTAGCGATAGGGCGCGAGTCAAAATGCAATTCTGGATTTGACTCTGGGTGCAGGACACTTATTTGCAATAATTGCTGAAACTATTGCACCTTTGGAAAAGATTTACCGGATGCAACCGATCCAGTCGTTGGTTAACATTAGCAAGCTGACTTGTGGATGACCCTGCCGTATACCCACCTGGACCTGGAACGGCTTCTGGAGCCTCTAGAGGAAAAGTACTCCGAACTACCCCGGTTCTTGAACGAGTTCCAGGTCGTTTTGCCCGACGGCCGATGTTATCAGCCTTCCATTGCATCTGACATACCAGCGGGATCTGGTGTGTCTGCCAAGACAAATAGCAAACCCTCGTCATGTCCGGTGCCCTCCATCACCGTGTTCAAGAGGAAGAACCTCAAACAACTCCCCATATCCAAAGACTTCTACAACCATAACTTATCGAACCCCGAACTAGACTTACGTGATGCTGGTAAATCCAAAGTCAGTTGTGTGCGATGCCGCAAGTTCAAGAAAAAGTGTTCTCGGATACTCCCCGAGTGTGCCAACTGTTCAGGCTCCGACCAGCTATGCGTTTACTTGCCTCGAAAGCTGAAGAGAAAGACCCTTGAAGTGAGGCGCGCCAGCATCGAACCTTCGGTGGTTGTTCCAAAGCGATTGTCATTGCCCAATATGGCCATTGGATCTCCGAGTGTTGATCCAAAGTCGAACTATTGCACGAAACCAGATACAAGCTCAACCACCGGTAGAAAGACAGCACCAAGCCCCGTCAACTTGTTGTCGCCGTCGTACAAAAAACGGTCGAACGACTTGGGATTGATATTGAATTAGTTGTTTTATTACTTATATATTACAGATTGCTTATGGCTCAACTCAATTTGGACAAGAGACTCATGATGTCGGACGTACTTTCAGTGTCAGACTTATTATTGCTTTCGTAGCCTGAAGAAGGATCGTAGCCGTCGTCGTCGTCAGTGGCACTTTCGTGGTCGTGCTTCAATTCGATGTCGTCCTTGTGGTGCTTGGTAAAGTCAAATGAGACAGACAGTATTTTGTCTCCGTATCCGTTCGAATCGTCCTCGGTATAGTCGTTAAAGTCGTCTTCTTCTCTATCGAACTCCTTCACCTCAATGTCTTCAGAAAACGCCACCCTTTTGGATGGAGTCGATCCTCCCGATGGAGTTTGTGATGAACGTCTCTTTTTGGGGTTTTCCGGTGTCGGAACCGGTTCGGTCGTTTCTTCATCGTCGTCATTTTCATAAGTTGGTAACAAATCGTCGTCATCATCGTCGTCTATGTCGTTAGTCTCGTAAGCCGGAGATACCTCTTCCTCTTCATCCTCAGCAGCGTCATCTCCTTCTTGATTAGTTTCATTGACCATTTCCCGGAGCTCTTGTCTTGTAGTTTGTAATCTGCCGAGCTTCTCGTTGATGATGGATAACTTGGTGTCGTCGGTCTTTGCTCCTTCCGACAATATCTTGGTCAAGTTCTCCAAGGCCTTGGCTGCTTGCGCCTTTAAGCTTTTCAACTCGACAATATTGTCGACAGAGACCTTGCTGAGCTTTTCCAACATATTGAGCTTGGAGATGTATGCTTTGGGGGCAGGTAAATTCTCGGACTGCGAAGGGTCGTGGGGGAGATATGTCTTGGATTGAATACCAAACTGGGTCAAGTTGGCCTGACTTACGTCGGCCACCTGGTTGAGCTTCAAAAGGAGATCGTTGAGATGGACAAGCTCTGGAGCAATCCTGGCACTGCCACCAACCGAAGGTTTGGTTGGTGTTGGAGCTTCCGTTTTGGATTCCTGGATGCCTTTCTTCATTTTTTCAATGTCTGGCAAGCTGAACACCGATCTTTCTTCCCAGACCGAAAGTAATCTGTCGACCTTGGGCTTGGTGGACGAGTCTAAGGTGTGGTAGGTGTTTTTCAATACCGAGGGCAAACTGGCGGCGAACTCGTCGATGAATTCCGTCTTCTTCTTTCTTCTGGCCCGCTGGACAACGTCATTGCAGAGATACAACAACGACAACCGTTTGGCCGAAGACGTCGACGATGCCACTGGGATGTTCAAGAGGTACTCCGACCAAATACGCGCCGAGTCCTTGCTGTTTCTGTGGTGGAACAACACCCATTGCGAGATCGAGACAATCGACTCTTGTGTATCCTGAAGCACGGACAACTTCTTCCGGAACGCCTCGGAGGAAAATGACATGGCTGGACGGGTGGTTGTATGGACGGGTTATTAAATTTTTGTTTGACATCGCCAGTCATGGGCTGTGTGCAGGCGGCTTGGGTTGACTCCCAGTCTTAGCGGCACCGCCCCCATAGAGTCCAGGAGGCTGAATCGGGGTTGGTGGGAGGTAGAGAAGCAAGTTCTGGTGACCTTGAAAAAGCAAGGGCAAAAGGAGACGTTATGTTTACGCAAATGGACGGATCCTTACATACTTTGTGCTACTGGATCGTTCCGGGGTATGAACAGGGATGGCCGGGGTAGGTATTGGTAGAGGTCCGGGAATTCGATTAAAGGTGCTCCAAATACGGTGATAGTCACCTGAGTACGCCAACAGTGTTGATGAGGCGGTTTTCTCGACATCGACAGACCGACAACGCTGCAACAACCAATGCATCCAGTCGGTTTGGTTCGCAACACAAGTCAAACGCGTCGAAAATTTTTAAATCTCCACACACCAACATGGCGCCCAAAACACGCACTGCTGCCCAGCGGAAGCCCACCAACAAGGCCAATAGGGATGCAGCAACGCCCACCAAGCGGGCGGAACCAAAGCTTTTGACCCCGAGCAAAAGAACGCCCGTCAAGAGACTCGACCATCCGATAGTTACCGAACAGGACATATTGGCAGCCCACAACAACCAGCAGTTGGTGGAGTTCATCAACAGCTTGACCAACACCAAGCAGGACCAGATCTTCTCCAAGTACCAACAAAAGGTCCAGCAACAACTCGACTCTGACCACGAATTGATCACGTCGTTGTCGGATCAAGTATCCGAGAAACAAACCACCATCGACCACTTGTTGGAAGAGATTCGACAATTGAAAGCGGCTGCAAGCAAGCCCAATCTCCTGTACCAGCCCAAGGATATAATATACGAGTCGCCCATCCGCAAGAAGAAGTCGCCCAACGGCCCCGCCCATCTCATTGGCCAAGATGACCTCTCGAGAGAGTTGGAGAATATCGGGTTCACGTTGGATATGGTGGAGCTCTTGACGGGAGTCCGGGTGACCAACTTCCATGAAGACGATGACCAATTCTATTTTGAAATCAAGCAGAAGTCGGTGAGCGACTTGGCCTTTATCAATTACCGGTTGGAAATATCGAAATCGTTTGAGGCCACGGCGGAAATCAGCTACGTTCCAACATTCTTAGATGCGTTAGAAAAGGGCTACAAGGTGGAGGACGACAGTGACGAAATCCATCCCATCGAGAACGCCCGGTACTTGAAGTCGATTCTCCCCGAATACTTGTGCGAGAGCTTATCGTTTCCCTACAATACGTTGGCCCAGTTTTACGGCAAGATCAGTCGTGCGTTGAACAAGAGAAAGTAGGACAACTGAGGTAGGCTCGGGGGCCAGGCGGGGTTGGACAGGGCTTTAGGTGTATCACTATGTATATTAATGTAAATTAGAAGACGAAACTGACTTTTCCATCTTCACCCTTGACCACTTTCAAGCTCTTCAAGTAATCTTTGATGTCTTGGTCTTTGTCCTGGGCAGCTTTCTTGATGACTTTGTACAAGTTTTGTTCCTTGGTGGACTTGAAGTATTTGTCCAAGGAATCGGATTCCTTCTTGGTCTTCTTGTCCTTCTTTTCCTTCTTTTCCTTCTTTTCTTCCTTTGGCTGTTCCTTTACTGGTTCCTTTGGCTGCTCTTGCTTTGGTGGCTGTTGTTGCTTTTTCTTAGGACCCTTGTACAATGCCTTTTCGTACTTTTCAGCCTCGGTGATGCAGCTGGTGTGGTTTCTGTAGGCGGTGCCCTGGAAAGTGACGGAACAATCGATGCACGAGAAGTAGGCCCCGTGACATCTTTGGGTGTGTTGGTCCAACTTTTTCTTTATAATAGTATCATTGCAGACTTCGCAGGAAAAGGACACCATGGTTGACTTATGTATAGTAGCGATGGCATCTCATCTCCAGATTTTTTGGGTGGCCGGGGCCGGATTGCAGGTTAGGCCACTATACGAGCACACCAAAAATATTTACAGGTTGCCCCAGATCAAAACCATCCGGATTTGCATCAATAGCAATCGCCGATGGCACCACGACAGGAAGACGCCGTGGACGTTCTTATCACAGAAAGCGGTGCTTATCATGGCTGATCTCCGCTCGTGACATGACGCCAGCCACAAGCCACCGATCCAAACAGAACGAGGCAATTACTCACCGGTGAACCCATGTCCAGTCACCACCTTGGCGAAAATCTCTTGGTGGTGCCGTTCACACTCTGGATTTTGGCCTTGGACGGAGTTTAGAGTTGGGGTTCTGGTCCTGTATAGGGCCACTATACCCAGACCACGCAACCAGAGGCAACACCCTGAAGCAAGGGCCGTGGGCACTGGCTCAGATAAGGCCAGGGACCAGCCACACCTTATCTCGACGCATATCTGGCAGCCAAACACATAACCAATCTGCATCCGACCGTGCCGTACATCACTAGCACCGTGACACCGATACCGTCGCATTATTATTGGTGCCATTCGGTGCCAAGTTTGCAGTCTGAGGCGTCATTACTACGCACTTGACACCTTTTTAAAGCGAAAAACCAAGAAATTTTGGCCAATACTAAGAAATTTCCGCGTACGCTTGACGCGCGCAAGCGGAGACAAAGTGCCATAGGATGTTTCAGTTATTGTCGAGGGAATAGGGTTGCGGGATCGGCCAATAGCGCCTGTACACTTTGGGGGCCATGGTATGGGTGTGCTTATCGCAAGGGGGACGTTTGGTCGGAAAAGAGATCGTCGGTGGAGCAATGGTCCCTCTTTTACATCTACATCTGTGGCCCTGCTGGTCCATCTGCAGACAATCGTCGATCGTGTGTATTCACGGCGGAGATAGCGTGCAAACCTATTCCCGACCCTTGCCACACTTCCCTCACCAGGGAACTGCTTCGGCATTCGACCGCATATCTGGCAACGGAGCCATGAAATTACGTTTCTTGGCTTGGCCGGGCTGGCAGTCTGGTTGTTGCAAAATTCCGAGCCCCCAATTTTTTGCGCCGGAGAATACTCGGCTAGAGACGATCTACACCGACGTCGCCAGTGCCGTGCTCCACAGTAACTGCCGCCATGGTCCACACTTACCTTCGCTGCACCCACTCATGGTGTGAACCATCGGGTTGCCCTGATTATACCTGGCCCGATCAAGAAATTTAGTTAGAAAATAGCCCGATATTTTCTCGACCAAACCACCTTTCCGATACAGAATTTCTTCATTTTATCTCTCCACCAGACTCGTTCTTCGAACGGCTCCAATTCCAATCCCGTAATTTGGGGAAATTTTTTGTTATCTGCATTTATCAACTCCGCTAGGAGGGTCACCACAATTTACTGTGATAAAGTTGCAAAAAATTTGGCATTGGCGTAGTATATAATCCATTGCATCTGCTCTCCAGTCTCTGTCTTGTCTGTTACACTCCAACAAAACTACTATCCACAATGGCCGAGGTTAAACCAGATCCTCTTGGCCTCACCAGTATCAGAAGTATTGGCAGCACCCGTCTCGATGTCGAGGACCACGAAGTCGACTTGCAGGCAATTGCCTCCAACGTCATCTCCATCGGCGGTGTCGGACAAACCTTGACTGCCGAACAGAAGTTCTACATCTTAAAGAGAATCAACCTCGACGGGTTGATCACCTTGGAGGACTTGCCTGTTGGGGCTACCTTTATGATTGAAAAAATCGAGAAATTGTCCGAGCAAGACGCTTTGGATATTCTCAAGGAAGCCATCATCGAACATGCTGACGACGTCAACATCCCCACGGAAGAATTCGACCTCTACGTAAGATTGGTCGAGCAGGCTCCCATCAACATCCAATCCACCACCGGCGGTATTAAGGCGGATTTGGCCCGGGGATTTGATGCAGAATCGGAAGAAAAGTCGGCCTCGCTTGAAAAAAACGAAGCCGAAGTTGAAGCTACAACGGTTTCCAGTTTGGAAGATGGTGGCAGCCACGATGCCTTTGTTGACTGGGGTCTCCAGACCAGAGTCGAAGCCGCCTTGATTGCCTACCACTCTCCTTACCCTGAAGTCAGAGCCGTTACCGACCCTTACGATGACCCTAACATTCCCGTCGAAACCATCAGAGTTTACATCTTGGGGATCATCTGGACTGGAATTGGTACCTTTATCAATCAGTTCTTTTCCCAAAGACGTCCTGCTATTACTTTGGACACCGCAGTTGTCCAATTGTTCTTGTACCCTTCTGGTAGATTGTTGCAATACATCTTGCCAAAGTGGAAGTTCAAGATCTGGAAGTACGAAATTGACTTGAATCCTGGTCCATGGAATCACAAGGAACAGATGCTTGCAACTGTATTCTACGCTGTTTCTGGTGGTAACTCTTATGTCTCATACAACATTCACGTTCAAAAATTGCCAATGTTTTACGACAACCAGTGGGCAGACTTTGGATACCAAACATTGTTGATTTTGAGTACCAACTTTTTGGGTTTTGGTTTCGCCGGTATCATGAGAAAATTCTGTATCTACCCAATTAGATCTATCTGGCCTTCCATCTTACCAACCGTTGCCTTGAACAAGGCATTGATGCAACCTGAAAGAAAAGAAAACATTAACGGCTGGACTATCTCAAAGTATAAGTTCTTCTTCGTTGTTTTTGCTTCTTCTTTCTTCTACTTCTGGCTTCCAAACTACTTGTTCGGTATCTTATCTACTTTTAACTGGATGACTTGGATTGCCCCAGAAAACTTGAACCTTGCCATGATCACTGGTTCCGTCGGTGGTTTGGGTTTCAACCCAATTCCTTCCTTTGATTGGAACACATTGAATTTCAACGCTGCCTTGAACATCCCATTTTACTCCCAGTTGAACCAATACATTGGATCATTCCTTGGTTTCTTCTGTATCATTGCCCTTAACTACAGTAACTATATGTGGAGTGCTTTTGTTCCTATCAACAGTAACTCTTTATTTACCAACCTCGGTACTGTTTACGATGTCAAGAAGATTGTCAACAAGAACAGTTTGTTTGATAAGGAAAAGTTTGCCGAAGTCGGTCCACCATACTACAGTTCTGCCAGTTTGATTACCTACGGTGCTTTCTTTGCTGCATACCCGTTCTTGATTGTTTACGAATGTGCCATGAACTATAAGGGTATGTGGTCTGCTCTCAGAGGTCTTAGTAAGTCCATCAAGAACTTCAGAAGATCTACTTACCACGGTTTCAACGATCCTCACTCTAGAATGATGGCTCGTTATAAGGAAGTTCCAGACTGGGTCTTCTTGTTTGTCTTGGTTGTTTCGATTGTCCTTGCCATTATTTGTGTTAAGATCTACCCGGCTCAAACACCTGTTTGGACCATCTTCTTCGCGGTTGGTATTAACTTCCTTTTCTTGATTCCATTGACTACTCTTTACTCGGTTACTGGTTTCCAAATTGGTCTTAATGTTTTGGTTGAATTGATCATTGGTTATGCTCTTCCAGGTAACGGTTTGGCATTGAACTTTGTCAAGGCCTTGGGTTACAACATCGATGCACAAGCTCAAAACTATATTTCCGATCAAAAGATGGGCCACTACGTTAAGCTCCCACCAAGAGCTATGTTTAGAGCTCAAACTTTGTCCGTTCTTATTCATTCCTTCATTGGACTTGCGGTCATGAACTTCCAAATTAACAATATCGCTAACTACTGTGAAACAACCAACAAGCAAAAGTTTTCGTGCCCAGGTGCAAAGACTTTCTACAACGCTTCTATCCAATGGGGTGTTATTGG
Organism: Teunomyces cretensis; assembly: GCA_003706575.2. Lineage (NCBI taxonomy): Eukaryota > Fungi > Ascomycota > Pichiomycetes > Serinales > Debaryomycetaceae > Teunomyces > Teunomyces cretensis. The sequence continues at coordinate 14,039 of PPLT02000004.1, read as the reverse complement.
CCCAAAGAAGGTTTTCGACGGTGTTTACCCAATTTTCCAATACTGTTTCTTGATTGGTTTCTTGTTGGCTCTTGTCTGTATCCCATTCAAGTGGTACGGTCCAAAGAAGTTGACCAAGTACTTCCAACCAACCTTGATCATTGGTGGTTTCATCATCTACGCCCCATACAACTTGACCTACTACACCGGTGGTCTTTACTTGTCGTTTGCTTCCATGTACTACCTCAAGAAGAAATACACCGCTTTCTGGGAAAAGTACAACTATGTGTTCTCCGGTGCCATGACTGCTGGTGTTGCTTTCTCTGCCATCATCATCTTCTTCTCGGTGCAATACGTTGACAGAAGTATCGAATGGTGGGGCAATGATGTTGTGTACGGAGGTGTTGACTATCTCATGAGAGGTAGATTGAACGTCACCGAAGAGGCACCTGAAGGCTACTTTGGCCTCAGAAAGGGTAACTTCCCATAATTCACTTCTATTATTAAATTCGTCTATATTTAGTATTAATTCAGTTTCTAAAAGGTTTACAAAAATATCATGTAGTTTTTGCAGCTAGGGATGGCAGCATCAGGGCTCCAGTGCGTGGATGTTCTTGACGTATTTTTTTAATCAATAGCAAAAGCCGAAATTATAAAATGTTGGTAGACAGACTTCTATAGACAAATGGCAATCGAATGGTTAGCACATCGAGTCTAATCAGCGATATAGTCTTGGTTTTCAGGTGTTAAAAAGATGGTACAGCGCGGATCCATTTTGCAGATAACAAGGGGTATAAACTAAAGCGATCGAATCGATAGAACGAATCTGTAATACCAGTCGGTACTAGAAGTAAACAAACTCTTCTAAGACTTGCACATTGCCAATATCGGCATTTATTTAGTCATTTAAGCACCTCTATATAACGGGATACTAAACACTAGCCACGCGCAAAGCTCACTTAGCAACGTGGTTGAAGAAAGACAATTGACTAATTAAAGCTCTTTCCTTGGCGTACTTGAAGACTGGGTCAGAAAGGTCACCTCTAACGGCGAAACCGTGGGAAACACCAGAGTACAAGTCGATTTGGTATCTGGTCTTGTTTTCGGCCAACACGGCTTCGGTTTGGTGTCTCAATTCGGTGGTGAAAATTGGATCAGTTTCGGCAGCCGAGATGATAACAGGCTTGGTAATGGTCTTGACTTCTTCAATGGTGACAAAAGATGGGTGAGCGATGGCACCAACATCAAGTAAGCCACCCTTAGCCAAGTTTTGGACGATGTACTTGGCACCAAAGCAGTAACCGATACCGGCAACAAACTTAGGACTGGTAGCACGCAACTTCTGCAAGAAACCGTCAAAAATTGGAGCAGTGATTTCAGAACCGTGGTTTGGCAACCAGTCTTGGATTGGAGCACCTTCCTTCAATGGGTCGTTGTTCAAGATGTCTGGAATCAAAACGGTGAAGCCGCCTCTGGACAATTCATCGGCGTTCAACAAAACGTTGTTCAAGGTGTTACCATAGATGTCGGTAGCGATAACAATGATGTTGTCTCCGCTGCCGACTTTGTAGGTGTTAAGACCGTAGATAGTTTCGTAAATTCCAATTGGAGTACCTTCGTGGAAGTTGACAGCAGCACAGCATGCACCTGGAGCGTTAGAAGCCATAATTGATATTAGTAGTGGTTGGTGATTAGTGATTGCTATCTTTAGGGAGCACCTCCACAATACTTAAATAGTTGAGAATTGTGCTTTACACGACTTGGGATTACAAAAATTTCCTATTGACAGTAGTACCGTGTATGATCTCACTACTTGATTTTCAATCGTTTGCGATGAGTACTTTGCCATCGAGCTATTGTTGTTTAGGTTACTTGATTTCTAATCATACACTGCCTGTGTCATCGCTTGATTTCTAATCACATCGAATTTCCGTGCCCCGCACGACTTGATTTGGTGACAGTGCGCCAGTGATGATGCACGGGCATGTAACAGGACGACGCAGACAGATTTCAATGTAGTAGTCCATTGGTTGCCTGCTCATGGAGCATTAGCGTTTGCTGGCCACAGTAATCAAAGACAACCACAACTATTCTAATATAAGCTTCTGCCGCACCCCCTAATCGTCTCATCTAAGTCCGTCCTCCCGAGGCATTTTTGTAGCGGAGTTTAAGCCTCCCACGAGATATTGTTTTTCCTAAAAGGTTAGGAAGCTTGGGCGATATGCCGAAACGCTGTTAGAGGTCACCGACAAACGTAGGGGGTGCAGTATAAACATATCAAGTGTTTTAAATGTGACTAGTTCTGTAGAGGTGGGAAGTAAACGTACCATTGAAGCCGGTTTGACCTTCGATCATCTTCAAGCATCTTCATTCCAATAAAACAACCTCCAGATCTCCCGACTGCGCACGTGTTGTCCAACGAGGTGTAGGCGTAGTTTCACCTTACAAAAAAATGACGACAACTGCAGGATTCGAACCTGCGCGGGAAATCCCAATTGATAGCCCGAAAATATTCGAGTCAATCGCCTTAACCACTCGGCCAAGTTGCCTCTTCTTGCGGTCCTGATCTTCAGGATTAATACACGGCGGCCCAACTGTTTCGATGATTCATAGTTTATGGTTTTTGGTCTGGCACGACTTTTAATATCTTATCAGTTGATGAAGGAGAATCGGGACTCAAACGTGCTTGTACTTGAGACAAATTCGTTGTAAATGAACAATTTCCCCGATGGTGACAGCTGATATAGATTTCTTGGAATTGGGCCAAACTCCCCAGCTCCAGAAGAGGCTACTTACCCGGTTCTTGCCCAGCACAAATTCCCCGATTCCGACACAAGAAGAACGCATCCCTTTTAAGCACAATGATGCCGGAATATTGTTGAAATACACCTTCTGGTGGGTTTTTCCAATATTAAAGATAGGATATGCCCGAACTTTGACAAACAACGACCTATACACTTTAACTGAGGAAATGAAAGTGGATTACTACATCAAAAAGTACGAAGAAAACCTTGCAAACGAGGTCAAAACCGCTAAAGAGAACCATGTTAAAAATAAACGCAAAGGCAGAAACGAATCATTGACGAGTTCTTCCATTCTGGAAGAAGAAGACTTGAAAGACTTTGCCATGACAAAATTCAACCTACTTTTCGTTATATTGAGGACTTTCAAAGGCAACTTAATCAAAGCTACGTTGTATTGTGTGTTTGCATTTTTGGGATTTGCCAGCACACCTCTAGTATCAAAAGAGTTAACGAATTACGTTGAATATAAATCCATGGGTAGCAATATTCATATTGGGAAAGGTTTAGGTTATGCTGTGACCGTCACGTTGATTCTTCTTATTACTGGGTTTTTCTTCACCCACGGCGAATTTCAGGGGTTGAACGTGGGTATCAACGTCAAGGCGGTCTTAACAGATGCCATTTTAAAGAAGTCGTTCAAGTTGAACGCTGAATCAAGACATCGGTTTCAACCAGGCAAGATAACTTCAATAATGACAACCGATCTTTCTAGAATTCAATTGGCTTGTTTATATCAGCCGTTATTGATTTCCCTTCCTGTTCCGCTTGTTTTTGTCATTGTCATATTAATTCTTAACATAGGAGTGTCTGCCGTCATTGGCATAGTCATGTTCTTTATGTTCTTGGGGGGCGTCTCCTATTCAACATCTCAGTTATACAACCTAAGAGAGCAGGCAAGTAAGATGACAGATATGAGAGTAGGACTTGTTAAGGAAATGATAAATCACATAAAAGTTATCAAGTATTACTGCTGGGAGATTCCATATTTCTCAAACATTTACAACGCAAGAACTAAGGAAGTTACCATTATCATGAAAATTCAAACCATCAGAAATGTCATTAATGCACTCACTAATTGTATAAGCGGGATCATTGCAATGGTTGCATTTTTAATCTTGTATGCCCTTGAACATGCAACAAAGGGGCCCGGGGCAATGTTCTCATCGGTTTCGTCTTTTGCTATTCTTTCTGAAGTTGTTTACTTCATTCCGTTGTGTTTGTCAACAGGTGCTGATATGATGATCGGATTTGATAGATTGGCCCAGTACTTATTTGCCCCGGAAATCGAAGACGCCGATATCTACCTAGGTCAACTTGATAAGAAATCGCTTCATGCAATAGAAGTTGAGAGCGGATATTTTAGATGGGAATCTTTTGAAACAAATGATAACGAGGTACCAGAGACAAGCGATAAAGCAAACGACACTTCGGTAAAGCAAGTAGAGAAGAATACAATGGATAACAACTATTCTTACCAAAAGCCCACTCCCACAGAAAACATATTTTCTGGGTTAATTGATATCAATTTATCAATCATGAAAGGTGAATTTGTGGTGATTACTGGTTCTATTGGATCAGGAAAATCATCTCTTTTGAATGCAATTGCAGGTTTCATGAAACGTGAAATGGGATCTGTTAAGGTAAATGGGTCTATGGTTCTATGTGGGGCTCCTTGGGTTCAGAATGCAACTGTTAGAAACAATATAATTTTTGGAAAGGAGTTTCAGTTGTCATTTTACGATGAGGTGATATATGCATGTTCGTTGCAAAATGACTTGGATGCTTTGGAAGCGGGGGACTTTGCAGAAGTTGGCGAAAAGGGCGTGACATTATCTGGTGGCCAAAAAGCTAGAATAAATTTGGCCAGAGCAGTATATGCCAATAAAGATGTTATATTATTGGACGATGTTTTGAGTGCAGTTGATGCAAGAGTTGGCAAACATATTATTGATCACTGTTTTTTAAGACTCTTGAAGGATAAAACAAGAATTCTTGCTACGCATCAGCTTTCATTGATTGACTCAGCTGACAGAATTATTCATTTAAATGGCGATGGATCGATTGATGTTGGTACAGTGAATGAATTGCTATCGAGAAATGCAGGGTTTTCAACATTAATGGCTTTTAGCAAGTCTGAGTCAAATACATTTGAAAATGAAGCCAAGTTATCACAGGAGGGCGAAACGCAAAAGAATAGCCATAATACTGAAACGTCGGAGCTCATCGCCAGCTATTCAAACTCGCTTGAGCCTGATGATCAGATTATAACAAGGAGAAATGTGAAGAGCAAAGAAGTAGTCGACGATGAAGTGAACTATAAAGATATACATAAGAATAAAGATGTTGCGAAAGGAAAAATTGTGGAAGATGAAGATCGAGCAGTTAATGCTATAAAAGGTGAGGTATATCCCCAATATATTCAGGCCGGGGTTGGGAGACTTCACATATTGGGATTTATTATTATCATGACTATTCTATTGACACTTTCCACGTTCTGTGGTATATTCGGCAATACTTGGTTGTCTTTCTGGGTTTCTAAGAAGTTTCCCTCCAAAAGCAATACCTTTTACATAGCAATTTATGTTGCATTAAATTTGATGTGGGTCTGTCTTGTTACAATTGAATTCATTGTTTTAGTCACCATGACTGCAACTGCTTCGAAAAATTTAAATTTGGAATCCATTAAGAATGTTATGTACGCCACAATGTCGTTTATGGATGTTAACCCTACTGGAAGAATGTTGAATAGATTTACAAAAGACACTGACGCCTTGGATAACGAAATTAGCGAACAATTGAGGGCATTCACCTTTACTATTGCCCAAATGATTGGAGTTTTGGTACTTATGTTTGTTTACTTACCATGGGCGGCAGTCTCGATTCCTTTTCTTGGTATTATCTTCATTTCAGTCGCGAACTATTACCAAGCATCTTCTAGAGAAGTCAAACGATTAGAGGCCCTCAAAAGGACATTTGTATACACTAACTTTGATGAGGCACTCAGTGGAATTGCCACAATCAAATCACACAACTGTGAACAAAATTTCATTGATAACAATAAAAGATTAACAAATGAAATGACGGAAGCAAGTGTTCTATACAACGCCTTACAAAGATGGTTGAGCATGCAGTTAGAATTTATATCAAGCATGATTGTCTTGATCGTTTCCTTACTATGTGTTTTCAAAGTATTTCATATCAGTGCTGCATCTGTTGGATTAGTTCTTTCGTACTCTACTCAATTATCTGGCCTTCTAATGGTCGTAATGAGAGCTTTCACACAATTGGAAAATGATATGAATTCGGTGGAGAGAGTGTGTCATTATGCTAATCAAATACCCCAAGAAATTATGGCCAGCCCTGACAATTATCAAATAGAATCTTCCTGGCCATCGGCAGGTGAAATTGAATTTAGCAATGTATCTTTGGCATATAGGCCCGGGTTGCCTTTGATCTTGAACAATTTGAATTTTTACATAAGAGGAAAGGAAAAAATTGGTATTTGTGGAAGAACAGGAGCCGGTAAGTCTTCTATAGTTACAGCTTTGTACAGATTAAGCGAGTTGAACGGAGGAAAGATTGAAATAGATGGTGTTGATACTTCAAATATTGGCTTAAGAGATTTGAGATCACATTTGTCTATTATTCCCCAAGATCCCGTCCTCTTCAGTAATTCTATTAGAAGAAATTTGGATCCGTTTGGAGAACACGACGATGAAAGGTTATGGGACGCATTGAGAAGATCAGGTTGTATCGACAAGGACGTCTTGAACGCCATCAAATTGCAGCAAAAGACCGAAGATGACCTACACAAATTTCACCTAGACCAATTTGTGGAAGATGGTGGGAAAAATTTCTCTTTGGGCGAGAGACAATTGATTGCATTGGCGAGAGCCTTGGTTAGAGATACCAGAATCTTAATATTGGATGAGGCAACTTCCCTGGTAGACTATGAGACAGATAGTAAAGTGCAGGAAACAATAGTCACTGAATTTGCACACTGCACAATATTGTGCATAGCTCACAGGTTGAAGACCATTCTAAACTATGATAGAATAATGACTTTGGACAAAGGAGAAATCAAGGAACTTGACACCCCGTTGAACTTGTTTAATTCTAATGGGATCTTCAGACAAATGTGTGACAAGTCCAAAATTCATATTGAAGACTTTGTGTCCCAATCTGATTCGGAAGCATAGCTGTTAAATGAGGGATTGATATTTTTTGCTCGCTGGTGACTTCTGGGTAGTGATCACAATGTTAATTCAACCATTGAAAAGTATACTTTTCATTCAGCTACACCGGTGATGTTTTCTCTTAGGCGAGTTGACATCGTCTTCTGCTTCTCATTATTACCACCAGACCAGTTGATAGATAAACTTTTTTAATGCTATTTTAAGTTGTGTATGACCTCGAGTGTAAAACAACCCAATACGTCTCTTCTTAGTCATTGCTGAAATTTCAAAATAAGGTTTTGTGACACTTGTACAGAAACACTTGATTCAAGACAATTGACCATTTAAGAGATAGGAGGTATGAGCAAAGCTTCAACTTCAACTGACAAGGGAATTCAGTGCTTAAAAAAACGGCAAACATTGGTGCTTGCAAGACGACAGGTTTCTTTACTACGTACGTGAGGTTACAAAAACTAACTACAAAATATTTCTTTCGCTTGGAGGACAACCCTTGTAATCCGCTTCTGCATTTCTGGAAGACTTTTTGAAAGTTAATATAAGTGCAATCTCTTTTGATTTTTAGCACTCGGCCAATTAATTTCCTTAAAGCGGCAATTTCATGTTAGCCCGACTAATTTTAACCTTTTATTTGTTCCGGTCGATGTACAAACTTCACATGGTTTTTGCTTACCCCAGCATGAAAAGTAAGGAATAGTGGCTTTAGTAAGAAAACGACAATAATAGAGAATCAAATTATTTCAACTTAAAAATTGAGCTATATTGGAGATATTTCTCCTATAGAATATCAATGCCAAGTATTCACAAAAAGTGAATTCCAGATGGTTTGTTTTATTAAATAGTAACTTGGATTTGACTATTCGCATATTTATATAAGATTTCAGTTATTTCATTCAATATCCAGATAACATACAACAACCACCTCGCTATCAGAAAGGATTTCAGTATAGTTTCTCTTTATACAATACTTTATAGCATAATTTTAGGTTCAACTTTAAAGTTTTCCTAGTCATCCTCCGCTAATTTCTGAAAGTGGTAATTTTAATATGTCTAATCCAATGTAAACAATGAACTCCGAGAAGTTAAAAGCTCGGTAGTCTATTCAATACAAGAGCCGTTATGCGGGGAAGCTTAATGAAAAAATTTGGAAAGAAGCTTTGTTACGAGCAGCGCAACGTAATGAGGAATTGAAGCCACCTGGTCTGCCACAATAGGTTTGATAGCCTTGCAACCATAGTAGTATGTGAATTATAGTACGTGATGATTCAAAGTTAGTCTGTCGATTAGAATGCAAAGTCGTCGCAAAAATGACTCAATTGGGCAAATAAATAATCTTCCAGCCTTATGTAAGCTCGATTTAGAGAATTTTTATCGAAAATATGGTCGCTTGATCATTTATCAATGACCTGCATGAAGCCAAACCTAAATTTAGTCGATAGGAGACAAGTGATAGTCGGTAAAAGTTGTGAATGTCCATATTATTGACATTGACATCAAAGTGGGATAAACACATAGAGGGTTAACAATTCTACAGTCTAACAAAAGTTGTCAGTTGGTTGCCGAATTAAACAAAGTGAACATCTGAACGATTTTTAAAGTTTCTATGCTCCACAGTGAGCCGTTATCTTTTAAGAGAAAATATTTTTTGAGCTCTCATAATAAAAAGTGTATTGCAGCCGTTACAACCTTTGTAAACTGTTAAAATAATTCGTACAAAACTCCTTGTAATCCCATCCAAATCAACGAAGATTGAATTTCTTTGGTCAATGATTTTTGCTGCAATCTTTTTTCTGGCTGTTTTAAGTGCAATAGCTGCAAAACAGATATTTGGATTGTTCACGGAAGTAGATTCTATTTCTTTCGTGACTGGTGATGTTCAAGCACCGCCGACTTGGTATTACTTAGTCACATTGAAATGGAGCATTGAAGGGCAAAATTTCTCAGCTGGTGATACGTTCTCATTGTCGCTGAAATGTATGAATTTCATCGGCCTGTTCCAATTGATGGTTGGAACTACGGTCTACGCTACTTGCCAAGTCAACTCGAGAATATATAACGGTGGTTACAGCCAATTGGATTGTACGTTAACTTCAAGTGTTACTAAAGACACGTATTCTATTGGAGCTATTGAAATTCCTGTATTTTTTGGAGCAGGTGGAACCGGACATGACCCAACTGATTTTGCTTGTGCTTCAGAGTACTCTCCTGGAGTCAATACAATCAGTTTTAACGATGGCCAAAACAAGATCTCCAACAAAGTCGAATTCTCCAGCGGTCTGGATTCTTCCCTTTATTCAATGCTCGTGCAATACTCTTTACCTCTTACAATACCTAGTATGTTTTATGTTTTGGGTGAAAGTGATTGCGCTTGGGGAACAGCGAGCAGCACCTTAAGTGCGACGATTTCTGGATCTGGTGCGGCTTTTGACTGTCTGCAACTATTCTCATCAGTTTCGAACAATTTCAACTCTTGGAACGCACCAATTGATCTGCTGGAAAAACAAGGATCTGTTAGCTGTTCATCAACTAGCATTACAGTAACGTACTATCGTCCAAATGGACGCCCCTATTTTAACGTTCCAGTTATAGCTTCACTGGGTTTTGAGGTACATTACACAAACACAAACGCATGCTATTGGTGGCTTTTTAGTCCAGCCAAGGATAATGACGTGTTGTGGAAATTTCATGAAAACCCTTCTGTGCTGGGAGTGGGTACTGCATTTGTTACTGAAACAGTCACGTATACAGAAACTGTTAACCTGTTGACAACTCTCTCCGGAATATACACAGAGACGGTTCTTGAGTATGTTCCTGTACCTACGTCAAGTCTCACACAAAGTTGGACAAATTCATTTCCTTCCATTCAAACAAAACGAGCCGCACCAGGAGAAACGGCTCAAGTAATTTACGAGGTACCTTATTCGTGGACTACACAAGCGTGGACCGGGAAATTCACCGAGTATATAACGAGCGATGGTACCATATTCATCAACGAGCCGGAGCCTACTTCGACTTGGAGCGGATCATTCACGACCACATTCGCAATCAACGATAGGTTAGGACATGTTCAGTCTGTTGTCGCAGTACCGACACCTACTACCACATCAACATGGACAGGGTCAGGTACCTCGACAATAATACGCAATGGAACAATTGTGATTGAGGTCCCTACGCCCACCACCACATCGACATGGACAGGATCAGAGACGTCGACAATAGTACGCAATGGAACCATTGTGATAGAGATACCGACACCTACCACGACATCGACATGGACAGGGTCAGGTGCGTCGACAATAATACGCAATGGAACAATTGTGATTGAGGTCCCTACGCCCACCACCACATCGACATGGACAGGTTCCGATACGTCGACAATAGTACGTAATGGAACCATTGTGATAGAGATACCAACACCTACCACTATATCGACATGGACAGAATCGGAAACATCAACGACATCACGCAATGGAACAAAGGTGACAAGGATACAGCCTTCAACCGCACAATACACTTGGTCAATATTGCCGGAGTCAACGATGAAATATAGCGGCTCGATGATGACGAAATCCCAGATTTTTACAAATTCAACTTGGACAAGGTCTTATCAAGCGACTATGCTAAATAAGGAAACGGTTGTGGTAAAAGGTGCCACACCAACACTCTCAACAACAGCACATTTTCAAGAATCTGCGATAACGAATAACGAAACTTTTGTAATGAAAGCTCAGACACCCATCGTAAATTCAACTCGGATAAGACCTCACGAATCAACGATAACAAATCATGAAACTATAGAAATGGAAACCCTGATACCTGTCACAGATCATATCTGGACAAGCTCCCAAGATTTTACTACGTTAAATACTGGAACGGTTTTCATAAATGCTACCGCCTTCTCCACAACTTTTAACAGGACAGGTCCTGTTGTTTCAGTTATGTCAAAAGAGACAATTTCGACTCAGGTTATAGCTTCCAAGACAAACTCGTCATGGGCAGAGTCACTTGAGACTTCTATATCGAAAAGTGGAACTAGGTCTGTTCGTGCCTCAAGGAATTCAACAGAAAACATTTGCGAAACTTGCTTCCTTTCTACCGTTGGCCCTGCTACTACAATCTCTATTTCAGCAGATAATTTTGAACATGCAAATAAAAGTAATCTGCATACTATTACTGGGTTGAGCCATTTCTCATCATTGGTTGCAACTAAATCTGAAGTTTCAAGAGAATCACATTTGACATATATCTTAACGTATTCAACGGAATCACTTAGTCAGGGCGAGAAGAAGTCATGGAAATCCAACATTAATTACAATTTATCGTCTTTGTTTTTTGGTAACGAAATTTCTATTCAAACTTTTGCACCGTTGCAATCTAGCACGGATCAATCTGCTAAAAAAGATAGCTATGAAATAACCTCGTTGCACAACCTGAGCCCTGTAACACTGGTTACTTCTTCAACTGCCTTTTTCACAGGTCCCGCTACGACTACACTACCCTTCGTATCCTTATCACCCTTTTCCTTGAATCATACTACTTATGTTTTCGTCGGTGACCCCGTATACTTTTTAGAGGATCCAGTTTCTACCATCTTTGATAATACAGTACAATCCACTTCGTTTTTGACACCTCTGTTACCGAGGCTTTCAACGGGAAGCTTACCACTGATCACTATCAATACTATGAAAGAATGGATTGATGTAGGGGTTAGTCATGAAGCCTCCAGTTCTGCAAATATTGCTACTGAATTGCCTGATACATCCGAAAGTATTACTAAGGAAAGTTCCAATTCTCAATCATTCTCGACCAAGATAATCCTTTCTGCTGGCACTAATGGAACAAAATTTAAGCCATCTTTCAAAATTGGTTTTGTGGAATCTTCAACTCCAAGCGATGTTACCACATGGTATGTACAGCAGAATGCTAACAACAAAGTCGACTTTGTGAGCAATACTATCCCTAATGCTACGTCTTATTCAAACAAAAGTTTAATTTCGAAGTCTTCATACTTTCAGTCTGCCACCATCACAGATGACCCTGCTAATATGTCGGGGTTCGAAACTCTTGGTATCAGTTATGAGGATCCCGACAAGAGTCCTAGTAATCTGATTAATTCGGGTTCAATTTCACTATGGACTTCCTGGAAAGGATTGAACAACATGACTACACCTCATGTTCACTCTTATGGAAGTTACGCAGTTAGAAATACGCAGACTTTTATTCTTTTATTTATAATGAGTACCATTCATCTATTAATCTGAGTATCTTAATAGGTGTCGGTGGTCGACGTTATTTCAATATGACAATCTGCCAGTATATTTTCCAAGTGTTACTTACAGTTCTTGTTCAAATTAAAATTTATAGTGCTAAATATGAAATCTACTTATTTCCTTTCTTCATTGTAGATTCAAAGTTTAAAACGTTTCACATTTTTTCAATATTTCTGCAAATTCAAATAATTTTAGAGGGAGTCAAAGAATTTTTATCTAATCGCAACCAGTGTCATTAATAGAAGCAATAGCTAATTGAATATGATCCTGACAAGGGTCGAAGGTGCAGTTATTGTTAGAATCCCTGAATATGAAGGACTAATATCACGTGATATAAATTAAACTATATTGCATTATGGTCGTGTCGCCAATCAAGAAATGAAAAAAGTAGATGCTCTAGTCCATCATTGTGGATCTCAAAGAAAAGCTTAATCGATACTTGACATGTCTGATATAATCGCAAAGAAAAGATATCAATTGTATTTTCTGTATGGGTTTGCGGAGATTGTACATGACGTCAGACAGTCATCGAGAAAGTCTTCAGCCTAATACCCCACTCTTCCAAGGAACTAATTAATAGCCAATGAATAATTTACCAGTCGATTTACAGCATTCACATGTTGCTGATAGATATATTCTAAGTCCGTACCTTGCAGCAATTTTCCCTCTTCTCCGGTTCCTGAAATTTACTGTTGAAGTTTATTTCCGTATTAGGTAATTTTTTAGAGGAATGCGCACGTCATGAATGGGTGCAAACCAAAATAGGTAGTTTCGTGATAGCTTTTGTCCAATGGGTGCTGTCACATGATAAGAAAACAGATTATATATAGGGAGCTCACGCTGAGCCAAGCATTCAATGTGAGGGTATAATGCACTTTCAAGTACCCGTAATCATTTTGGCATTTCTATTACAACTACAATGCGTGTTGTCAATGCCCACCAAAGTTCTTACACCGGATGAGGACCCCTTTTATGACCCACCAGGAGGTTATGAAAACACAGAACCGGGGACTATATTGAAAGCAAGAGTATCCCCAGCTCAATTGAGAAGTATCTACTTTCCTATTAATGTGAAAAACTCATGGCAGATTTTACTTAGGTCATCCGACTCTTTCGGAAATGCAACAGCAGTTGTTGCTACCATTATTGAGCCATACAATTCGGATCCCTCAAAGTTAGTTTTATACCAAGCAATGGAAGATGCATCCGCATCTAAATGTGCACCTTCGTATGCAATGCTACAAGGAGCTGCGTTTGTTGATAGTCTTCTTATTGAGGTAGAAATGCTCTTGATCGAAACTGCCCTAGATAATGGTTGGTACGTCGTAATTCCAGATTACGAAGGTCCAAGATCTGCTTTCACAGCAGGGAGAAATGCAGGCCATTCCACCCTTGACACAATTCGAGCCACCTATTCATTTGCCAATGAAACTGGCTTGAATCCAAAGGCCGAAACTATTATGTGGGGATACTCTGGTGGCAGCATAGCCACCGGTTGGGCAGCAGGGTTATTACCTCAATATGCGCCAGAACTTGGTGATAAAATCATTGGTGCTGCTGTTGGAGGGTTTGTGACAACGGCGGTCCTGATCTTTGTTTTTACGTACGGCGGTCCTGATCTTTGTTTTACGTACGGCGGTCCTGATCTTTTTACGTACGGCGGTCCTGATCTTTGTTTTACGTACGGCGGTCCTGATCTTTTTACGTACGGCGGTCCTGATCTTTGTTTTTACGTACGGCGGTCCTGATCTTTGTTTTACGTACGGCGGTCCTGATCGGCGGTCCTGATCTTT